>OX637653.1:8915238-10307366 GCA_951802225.1 Euspilapteryx auroguttella
CACAGGTTCAATCTAGATTCAGGTGGTAACTAGAGTGCCATCAATACCAGTGTGCCGAATATATATACAAATACACAATAAAAGGCCCCTCTTTTTCTAAACTCGGCAAAAAAAAGGCAGGCTTTCAAATTCACCACCGCTTTAAAAAAAAATTTTTTTTTTTTTCACAGAATGTTTATGTATATTTAAATGACAAAACAAACATCGATTTTAATAAATAATCATCGCAATATGGACGGAATTGATATTGCAATTAGAGTTACCGGGTAGAGGAGCCGAACATTTTACAAATATCAATATAGTCAAATATCAGGGTAAGGCTATTCGTATTTTAAAACACTCACCCAGTAACAGAAGAACTCGACTCCATGAGTAGACTAATACTATTCTTCAGCGTATCTCTAAGCGGCCTCAGAGGGTTCCCTCCGTGAAGGTTCAACTCCTCACTCGTAGACACGTGCACTGTTGAACCCAAACAGTTCCGTAGCACGTTGTCGGTGAGGAGAGAGGGACAGTCAGATGTGTCCGCGGTGTGTGGGAGCGTGACGTCGCTAGTTTGTGATTGCATCTCTTGAATTTTCATGTCGTAGACCTGATGAAAGAGAGATGGTGATTAGAGTGATGGTAGATATGTTGAATTTGAGAGTTTTTATAATTTTATCAAGTGTCTTGCTTATAAAAAAAATATTAATTTTGATTTACATATAATATTACCATGTAATTGCTGTTCTTTCCGTATTGAAGCAACCAGCGAGCGGGTACCTACATACTGTAACTTTTTATATTTGTATTGATTACCTCGAACATTTTTAATAATTCGACCTCCCAAATTTTATAAAATTTTAGTTACAAAGGTTTAAAAGTTAGATCAACCGATCATAAACAGTATTTCTAATTCGATTACACTGGCTATCGATGCAAAGCTTCATAAGTTCATAAGTGTCACGGTTGTCAGTTTTTAATAAAAAAAAGATAGCATAGATTTAGATAAAAAGCTTGCCAAGTTATATAGTGATTTACCTTCACTCTGGCCAAGTTATAATTTATTAAAATGATGTACACCGTTTATTCATTCAAGCTACAGGTTATAAACAATTTTACATACAAATCTATTATAAATACTTATTTTAATGCAGAAAAAAACATTGTCCTACTTTTGGAGAAATGTTGTTTGATTTTAATTACGGATCTATCTAAAGTTATTCTGTAACTATAAAAACAGAAGTTTTTGAAGAAAAAAAATACTTTAAAAATGCTTAATATACTTTACTTGGGGAGTAAAATGGTAAACGCGTAACGTGAGCGTTACGAAAAGTGTGACTGGCGATTGCGAGGCGAACGGAAGTTGAGAGGGAGATATAAGTTAGCGAATATAGAAAGAAAAAGAGTTACTTGTCGTATATTACTGTAGACTCTGTAGAGGCATAGATTTTTCTCTTTCATAGTCAGTTTCGTTTTATACATGTATCATTAGATTTCACCAATGAAGAAGTCTTGAAAAGAGTGGAGAAGAAACGAATGATTTTAAACACCTTAGAGATAAGAAGAGGAAAGATCCATCTGATACGTAACGAACGACGCACTGATTACTAATTTAATAGAAGGAAAGATTAAAGGAAAAGACACCGTGGACGACCAAGGGGAAGCTACTTCGACCAAATAAAGGAGCGAGTTGAGTCATATCAGATGGTCAAGAAGCTGGTGAAGAACAGGGGTGAATGGAGGAGGCTCTACCGACAAGAGCACAGCTCTTAAGAGAAAAGAAGACGAAGATCATTATAAGTTTTTTAGTGTGGTCCAAAGCACACCCGGTTTTGTTTGTACCTGTTCAACCAAGTTGGTCGCGTCACCGCTCAGCCCCTTTTGGCTGACATCCTGTGAGGCAGGTTTGATGGTGGTGGTGGACTTGTTGCTCTTCCGCAATTCGGTGTTCTTTAGGTTTGACGAGTTGGCGCGGCTGCCGCTCTTCTTTTTAATTTCTATTTGCTAAAAAAACAATTGAAATTGCAATGACTTTGTATACTGTTTTTTTTACCTGGTGTTTCTGACAAGGCCGTCATAAATTAAAGGAAGGAGAACCATACCTAATAACTATCCCAAAGCAACATGGGTCGAAATCTCATTGACCTCGTCAGCTGATCGAACCAATGGAACAGCTGTAATTTTTTTTGAGATTTCGAGCCATGTTGTTTTGGGAAAGTTGTTAGTTATTGTGAGCAGAAGCCCTCCTTTGATTTATAACCGCCTTGTCTGAAACACCTGGTATATAGCTAGAAACTTTTTAAAGAATTCTATAAATAAGATAGGTAAGGTAGCTTTCGATAAGTGATTTTTAGGAAAGGACATTTTTTTACCCACCGGATTATAAAATATTAGGGGCTCTGAGTGTGTTGCGCATTTGTATTATAAGAAATCTGCGAATTAAGTGTATCATAAACCACCACACAAGAAGAATTATAGAATAAAACGGCATTTTTAAGCTGTATGTTTTGCCCTATAATATATAACTCTTTATTTTAATACCTCCACATTCTCGCTGAGATTCGAAATGGATATCGCGTCATCGCAGTTGTCTTCCTTTTCGCAGCCGAAGTGGTAATACCTGGGAATAATAAAATTATAAATAAAATTATAAAACATTACAAACCATTTATTGTCCAGGAAAGAAATAGATTTCAAATCGGTCCAGTAGTTTCGTAGCCTATTCGATTCAAACAACTAAACAATATAATAATTCCCTGTAAATAATATTAATTTATGAAATGAGATATTAATTTTATGCACTTACCGAATCAAAGCCCTCGCAGCGTAAACAGTGGGATGAAGCAACAGGGACGGATTCAGATAAACCCGGTTCAGGTTGACCCCCCTAGTGTCGGTCCTATAGTGACCTCGAGCGACTCCGTCCGGATTCAAAAACGGAATCATTTTGAAGACGTAGTGCTTCCGCAGTTGCACCGCTACGGGATCCGCTTTATTAAGAAGAAGGTTTAGAAAACCGTTGAAGACGAAACTTGATGGGGTCTCTCCCGGGTGGACGCGTGCTGAGATGAATATTACCTGGAGGAGTAAGTAGTTTGTGGGTACATTTTATAGACATAGACAAAGATTTATTTGCACTAACAATACAAACACATAGTAACATGTTGAGAAGTACAGAAAGGTAAGGTAAGGTAAGTTCTAGATTAGAAAATATTTACTTAAACGTTAAACATTATCAATGGGAAAGTAC
The DNA here is from genome assembly GCA_951802225.1 of Euspilapteryx auroguttella. Classification (NCBI taxonomy): domain Eukaryota; kingdom Metazoa; phylum Arthropoda; class Insecta; order Lepidoptera; family Gracillariidae; genus Euspilapteryx; species Euspilapteryx auroguttella. The sequence continues at coordinate 8,918,471 of OX637653.1, forward strand.
GTCTGTCTGTGTGTTACGCAATCCGATTCTCTAGTTAGAACTAATATGGCTGAAAATTGGTAGGTTGGTAGGACGAACTAGGAGATGGATATATTATACTTTTAATCATGAAAATCCTACGGGATAATGGGATTTTGCAGTAAGGGAAATTACGCTGGTGAAGCTGCGGGGCGCACACTAGTTACGCATAAAAAAAATGCAAAATGGGTACATACAAAATTACCATCCTTAATACAAAGTTATTCAATCTCAGAATAAGTTATCTTCTTTACAATTACAATTTACAATTTTTAAATATTAAAATACTACGCTTTGTTGTGAATTTATGATATTATAAAATCTCACCTTCTTATTAGAAAACTTGAAAGGCCTCTCCGGTTTATCAGGAAACAAATTCTTCAATCTATCCTCCCGCTCATTGGTAATACCGTGGTAGGACGATATTGTCAACAGGTCGACCCGTCTTCCCTCTAGTGAATAAATAAGGCACTCTCTGCAGTAGTATATCTCGTCGTCGGTTGCTGGAGTCTTTAGAGGAAGCAGTTTGGAGTCGATGGTGTTAAGAGCTATTTGCAGCTCCGCGAACGAGAATGGGTAGGTGAACGCGAAAAAAGTCGTCGCCTTTGTATTGTCTGATGTGCGGTATTTGAAACTGAGAGTGAAGGCGTTGTCGTCCGTCTAAAAAAAGGTTTTTGGAATGAGTATGGTGGTCATTCCTGGCATTATATCATTGGAACAGTTTCTGATAACATAACATAATATCACGTCTTCATTTCCCGAAGGAATAGACAGAGGCACCAGCTCATCGACTGAGGCCACGAGAGGCATCAGTGCATCGAGCTGGACTGACGGTTGGCTGAGTTTATTTGTATATCATGACAAGGGGCCAGCAGCTTTGTTAATAATTGTGCCTTGTGTAAGCAATTTATGTTTGTCTCCATCAAGGAAGCAGCATTAGCTAACAAAAACTATAACAATACTATAACAATTATAGTGACGGGAATTTGCCCTGTAGAAAGCAGCAGGAGTACGCTAGAAAACAGTAAGCCTAGGTTGATGTTAGAGTTTTTAAACAACCAATTTGAAAACAAAAATAAAAACTTTAATAATTTATCCTTATCCTACAGTATATCTACTGAATGAGGCTTTGAACATAAATGAGCATATAAAGAGCATGGGATAAGAAACATATTGTTGATATTTTGTATATATTCTTACTGAGTGTACAGGACGGTCCTTGATCCGCTCCCACTGCGGCCTGCCGGGCAGAGTGCGAGTGACCGGTGCCATGCCCTGATTGTACATCTTTCCTTGTTTGTTAAGGTTTATCAGGTTGAGTCGTACCTATAAATTTATTTATTGTTTTACAAAACGTTAAGGCATTTTAATTTGAATGGGTAAGTAAGTAATAAAGTCATAATCTAAACATAGCCTAACTAGTCGACCCGGCGAACTTCGTACTGCCTAACTTATTACTATATTGTTCATGTATATGTTAAGGTAAATGTGAATAATCGGGAATTATGCATAATTACCGGTTATTATTAATAATTACCAACGCACGCGGTCAATGTGATAAATTATTCACATTGACCGGTAATTATGCATAATTTCCATGCAACCGAGGTAAATGTTGACACAAGCTTAAAGCCCCTATTGTATTGGCTGACGCCTAGCTCCCAATTGGTAGTGCGAGGTAGTGTAAAAACATATTTGGAGTAAGGACCCCACCGCCAGGCGGCTTGGCGGTCCCGACCGCCCTAGCTCCCTACGTTCCAATATCGATATTTTAAAGAGTTATTTTTAGGAGGTAAATATTTGATAAGTATTCTATAATATCTGTGTGTTTGATATCGATTTAATATATTAGCTGTGTGGGCCCCCTCGACGACCCACAATCCTAGGCGGTGCGCTGGTTACTGACTGAAGAGGGTGGAGGCTTGAAGGAAACTCAGGAGCTTGTATTTTCTCTTTTCTTTATTGGAGGCCCGGTGGTCGGCAGGAAGCCCAGACCCCAAAAATGGCCTTACCTATCTTCTAAATTAACTATTTACATGAGCTTAGCCTAGAGCGCGTGTGAGACCTAGCAGGCCAATCGCGGGCGTTTCCTCCCTCACCCCTTCACCCGTAGGTGACGAAGGCGGGGGTGAGGGGAGGCCTGCGAGATCCCACTTACACACAACTACCCTCTCTAAAACTAATACAAATATAAGCTACCTGCTATTCCCTAAAGGTTCATAGCTTATGTACTACTTATTTACTATACTGAATATCAAGTTATTCTCTATTTATTTCTATATGACTAGCCTTTTATTATTTTCTATCTACTATATAGGCAGTACCTAGCCTACCTAGGTTTTATTACCTAATAGGTTACCAGAATAACATTACCATTTCCATAATACTTTATTAAAACCTTTTTACCCAATTTTTACCAATCAAACAGACCTTATTACCTTTAACCGACTCGTTGCATACCGCTTAAACATGCATTTATCTCAAAGTTTATACCAAATTCTATTTACAAACGGTTATATCTTATTCTATAAAAATGCCCTACAGGGTTCTTTAATATTAAAAATCTTAAACTAGGGTAACATGCCCTATTACGGCGCGTTTTGACAACATTTTAAAGTAGGGTAAGAAATTAACCATTTCTGAATATTTTAGCAGATATTAGAATTTTTTTTTGACACTCATGATTATTATATTTTCTATTTCAGTTGTCGTTTTATTTATTTTAGAGTGATAATTAATTTTAAATAAATATTTTTTCTGACAATTCGGAATTCCTATTACGGCGGCAAAAAAAAGTTCGAAGCCCATTACGGCGGTAAGCACAGCCTATTACGGAGTATGGGATGACAACACACGCACGATGAAACATTTTGCTCATGGTTCCGTGCAATCAGAAAATGGTATGCAATGGCTGTAATTGTTACTGGCACTATACATGAATACAGGTTCTTCCTAGAAAAGGGCTATTTTGATAATATTTTGTGTATCAACTATTTAATAAACGGCCTCGCGCTAAGAAGTTTCCAGTAATATAATTAGTTTAGTAAACACGAATAATGAATATTTGGCTGTATGGGCTACTATGTTCCTTTGCCTGACCTGAACGGGCGAATTACAAAACAACAATCAATCTACGGCATCGTAACGTTATCCCATCTCTCTGCACAATGGAACGTATTGAATTAAATATGGGGACGATTTTCTTTTTATAAGCCGCGCTGATAAAGAAACGATTTGAAAATGGCGGCCGAACGAATGCTATCTCGCGTATATTAGTATGAGGGAAGAGTTGAGAAGAGAGACAGCCCATACAACGGCCGCCATTTTGAGATCGTTTTTTTATGTGCGCAGGTTATACACATAAAAGCGTAATTTGTGCGAATTTGGCTAGCTTATTAACATTATTTTGAATATTTGTTGTTATTCTACATTAAGTGAAGTTACAAATGATCATTATTAAATGTCTGTTGACCAGGTCAATATCTCAGTAGAGGCTCGACTTTTGTTCAAAAAAGGAAGATTTTGGCACAATTTTTGCATTTTTCTCTAAATTTCCATAATTTTTTTGAAGTTTTTCATATTTGTTAGTATTCTTTGGACGACAAATAAATTATCGTGAAATTTTTTCATTAAAATTAATCGAGCCGTTTCGGAAATAGTACCTTTGGCAGACAGACAGACGGACGGATGGAAAAAACATATTAATAAGGTCCCGGGACGTGTACCCGAAACCTTAATCAATTAACTGATACAAACCTAAACTGAGAACTTCCTCTTTTCTAAAATCGGTTAAAAATAGGTACTAAAACCCTTCTTCTGAATTTAAAAAATACTTTTGGGAAAATCGGGTTTGACAAAATCGAAATAATCGCGGATAACCTCCTTAACCTCGTTATAAAACAATTGCTGTTCGTTTTTCTCCAACTTTAATTTAAAAAAGACCAGGACGAGGGTTTTAATAATTCTACTAATATTATAAACGACAAAGTTTGTAATAAAGGATGTCTGTATCTCTTTCACGTAAAAACTACGAAATCGATTTTAATGAAACCTTACACATAAAACATATTTGAAGAAAAATTTAACTGGCGAAGCAGCGGGGTGCAGTCAGTGAAGGTTTAGTTAAACGGTAAAAAAATATGGAAAATGGATTTCTACCCAAGCGGAGAAAGTTAAAAAAAAAACATTTTTTTACAACAACGTTGACACAAACATGCAATAAAATGAAACACAAAAAAAACAACAACAAAACAGTAACCCAAAATACAATAATAAATAAAACAACCAAAAAATCATAATCAGTCTTGTATGGTGTGTCAAAGTTTCGGTAAAATCTAGTAGTAAATTATTATATTGATGGGAAAATACGATAAACCTTACCTTAGTATACATTTTGTGTTAGTTTTAATTATTTACTTACCCTGTTATTCATAAAAAGTTAAAGTCCATTTTTGTTATTTGACGTATGTTAATTTAGACAGGATGTCACGTATTACCATACAACAAACCAAATAAGTAGACCTGCAGTAAAGCTTTTTAAAATGTACTACGGTTAAATTATTAGCTCTGTAATTTCCATACACCGTGTTAGGATTCCTTACAGCCTAATACGGTAGGTACTAAAATATTTTATGAGTTTTAATATCCTAATTCTGAAATATAATTTTAAGATATTTCGGTAATGTAAGTTATTACTTACAAATAAGAGCATTCTGACTTTACCATAAAACTCTCACATCGTTAGTAATCGTAGTATTAGACTATTTTTCTTCATTAAAACTCATACGTTAGGTTTCACAGTATTCTAACAAACTTAAATTTTACTGTCAACTTTAAGCGTAAAAAACAAGGATTCTAGTTAAAAAACATGTACCTCCTAAATTGGTTTTATACTTGAGAACTAATGAAAATTACACTTAAATAACGAAATGTTCATAAATTATATTTATTATACCACTAAATTTATAAATTACCGACACTGCGTTTTTCCTATTACCGATGGTACCCTCCGTAATAGGCGGTACCCTTAAATAGCCTTCCTAACACGGCGGACTTTTGTTTACTCATATTTATTTGTTTTATTTGATTTTAAACAGAAATCAACCTGTTTAACTAAGACTTCTTGAATGTAAAAAGTATTCGAATATAGTAACTTAATCTTAAAGTGTTTGTTTGCACTAAAAATTAAGTCTGAAAATTCAGTGTTCTACCGCGAGTCAGTCTGCGTTTGTATGAAACAGCTTCTCGCTTTGCTGCGGTTACACAAAATTATTAATTTAAGCAATTTTAAACGATTTTAAACGCACGAGTGCTGGGTAATAAGTTACGTGTTAGTTACTCTTGGACACTATGTAGTCACCTTTACCATACACAGTCACAACGAATCATAAATTGCAAAAGATAAAATAGAGCCGTAATAGGACGTGATTTTGACTACCGCGGTAATAGGACGTTTTACCCTAATATCTATTTACAGAGTCTATATGAGGCCGTTACACTTGTCTCGAACAAGCTGCGATATTATCTACAATATCAGTTTTCCGATAATTCGATGCTACTTTATTTTTAGCCCCGGACGAAAACATCAGAGGAGTATTATAATTTTAACGTGTGTATCTGTCTGTCTGTGTAACTGTCAGTGGCATCGTAGAGTCCAAACGGCTGAATCGATTTTCGTTTAGTTTTTTTGTATCATAGATAATTTCAGCCCGAGTGTTCTTAGCCATGTCTCATGAAGATCTGATCTGATCTCATGATTGAAAGTATATGGTAAGGTAACCATGACCTGATCGGCCGTTTGAAGATGATCAGCTCTTGAATAATGGATGAGAGGATCTAACTACCTTCCATTTGTCCTATCGATTTAGAATTTGGTACAGTGTTACTTCAATGATATTGAAAGTATATGGTAAAGTCTGGCGAATCGCTCCCGGGCGCTGAGCTACCTCACCGCCAGTGGTGCACCCTAAACAGGATCCGTACGGGCCATGGGCGAAGCGCGCAGTACAAGCACATGTGCGGCTGGACCGAGTCCCCCCGCTGCGACTGTGGCGCGGAGTTCCAGACCGTAAATGCGCGGCGGCGGCTGTGCGGCGGCGTCGTCTGTTTGAGCGCTTATATTATTGTTTTTAATTTTTATTGTTCATTATTTTAGTTCTACCAATTTTTGACTGATTATTCGTTAATTCTATTCTTAAGAGTTATTATTATAATAATAAGAGTTTAAAAATGATTTTATTTTTATTCAATAAACACACTAGAGTTGAGAAGAGTGAAATACGACGAGTTGCAGCGTTTTTTATTTCATTTTGTTGTCTAAAAATTTTGTTCATTAACATTTTTACAAAAAATTCTAATCAATTTTCTTTTCTAATCTTAAAATAAACACTCAAAACTGATGAATATAAACGTATTTTATTACATTTACTAATGGGGACTGGGAATTATTAATAATTACCGGTAAATGTGATTAATTCAGTGGTTTTTATTACATTTACCGCAAGTGCCGGGAATTATTAATAATAACCGGTTATTATGCATAATTACCGCATTATTCACATTTACCGTAACATATATACTGATAAACCTTCCTCTTTAATCACTCTATCTATTAACAAAAAATGCATCAAAATCCGTTGCATAGTTGTAAAGATTTAAGCATACATAGGGACAGATGCAGAAAGCATCTTTGTTTATACTATTTATTTATTTATTTATTTATTTACGAAACAAACAGTCGTTAGGTAAAATGTACTATGTATTGATATAGTGATAAGTTGCAATTGCTTTTCTAAAATCGACTGAAATCCCTCAGTCGGAAATAAAGAGTCATAAGCCTGTTTTGGGACCCAGCAAATAGGCAACCAAGACAAATTGAGAGCTTGTTGTTGTATTATTCTTAATTTTATTAATCCATGCTATATGAAGTCAAAGTCAAAGTCAAAGTCAAATTCTTTGTTCAATATAGGATACAAGATATCACTTATTGAAAGTCAATTAGACTACATCTAATCTAATTGCTATTGATACCTTATTTGGTTAAGTATCCTATACTGTGAGAGGCGAGGTAGTTCAGGGTGCCCACCAATTGGTTCAGGTAAACAAATGTTTGCCTTGCCTTACGACAATAGTCGCCTGGAGAGGCCCCAAACGAGCCCTCCTCTGTCAAATGATTCTACTCCCTTTCGCAATGATTTTACAGTGTAGAGATGAAAGGGGTAACAAACTCTACTTTTACAATTTATCTCTCATTTTTTTTTCTTTTTGTTTTGTGATATTACAATATAATACAATTAGGTGACAATACAATGAACATTATACAGATTAATAAAAATGAAATTACATGAAATAATGAAAAATGTCGTAAGTGCAGAGCTACACTACATCCATGCGTCGTTTACATAATCATCAATATTGTAATAAGCTTTCTTAATCAGAACTTTTTTGATACGAGTTTTAAACTCATTATCATTCAGGATTAAAATTTCTTCTGGGATCTTGTTATAGAATCTTACTTTGTTTCCTATAAAGCATTTGTTTGTCCGTTTTAGTCTGTTCTGTGGAATACTGAGTTTGTTTTTGCTACGCCTTCTAAGGTCCTTAATTTTATCACATTTTTTATCCAACATATGTATGTTTTTACGAGTATACATAATATTTCGAAAATATACTGGAAAGGAAGCGTCAAAATATCTATTTCTTTGAATTTTTCTCTGAGGGACTCGCAAGATTTAAGCTGAATATCCCCTGGATAGCTTGTAAACTATTTTGGTTGGAGATTTTCTAAGCTGTCAATGTGAAAGGTAACATTTGACAAATTAACTTGATAATTATTTCAGGAACATACCAGAACATTAGGCTCGCTGGCTTGCACTCCAAAATAAAACCAAGTGCGGTTTCCATTTTCAAATTCAGTTCCTGCACAGTCTGGTCTCGTCCACAAGTTGAACTCATAGTCAGGAGTTTCAAATCCATTTGTTTTGAGGTTGTTGCTGGGCACTAAAAAAATTGAATTTGTTATTTTGGCAGATCGCGGGGCAAGATGGAGGAAGTTGTCCAAGACAGGAGCAAGTGGTGAGGTTTACTGAGAGCCCTACGTCCCTCATGACAGATAAGATGACATCATAATCATCATCATTTGTTAATTTGTAGGACATGAGGAATGAAAGTTGATATTATACTATGTATCTGAAAAATATTCTGACCAATATTTATACAATATCAACACTTTATTGCTTTATTCATTATGTTGTATGAAATTAAGGTCGGTGGGTCGTTTTTAAGGTGTCTGCTGGCCCAGACAAGGCAAAATCGTGAGCAAGGGCAAGGACAATGTTTTGGCACAAACCTAATAAGAATCTAGTGATTCCGGCATTGGACTTTGACTTCAAACTACTGGTCAATTGTTACTCACCTATCAAGTCCGTGGGCACTCGTTCTACATGGCCAAGATTTCCAGAATCGAAATTGTGAATGAAGTAAAATCCTCCACTTTCAATAATATTATTTCTATCCATGTTTAAATTTTGTCTGCCGTCTACATTCTCTGAACCCAAATGCTTGCAATAAGTTTTGACGTTGGTGTTAGCCGCTAACTTCTACTTGGTAATTTTTTACGCAAAATTGTTATTTTGCATTATGTTCGAAATTATGTACACAAAAAAGGGTGACTGCACTGTTAAACTGTTTTTACAAACAAAATTATGTAATTGAGCAGGTACCTCTGCCTAACCCTTCGGGGAATAAAAGGCGTGATATTATGTTATGTAATTATGTAATTTTGTTGACATCGATTGGAATTGACGGATAACAGCTGATTTGATTTTTAAGTACTTACTTATTTTATTTTTTTAATTATAGTTTAAACTATTACTGAATTTCTGTTGAGCGTTTTTAATAATATTCAATAAATTTATATTTTTTATTTAGATGCAAATGAAGACAAGGTACACTTTTTATTTAGAAAGACACAACACCATGAAAATCACCTATCAAGATGGCTGCCAAACTGCCAACCACAGAACTGTCACTGTCATTTGATTGTCAAATGAAATGAATGAACGAAACAACAAAGACGAAACGAAGCGGAAAAGGGAAAGAACAATGAACGATTGTTGCCAGTGTAAAAAAATTTGCTCAAATGAGTAATTTTTCAGTTTGTTATTATTATAATTTTAATTTAATGGACTTGCCAATGTCAAGTTCTCAAATTAGATAAAAGGTTGGGCTTAAAGCCCGGCCGTACAACGTTTGTTTTGTACGGTTATTATAAGTTTATTGGATTATTGTTTTAAAGCCCGCTAACAAAACACGTGGTTTAATAATTCAGTTTTTTATATTATCACCGAGGGATTTTCAAAGTGACATTAAAATAAGATTTTTTTTTCGTAAAACACCTGTAGATGGCGTAATATAGAATAATCATAGGTAGTAATTTTAATTAGTTTTAATTAACTTGAAAAGTTTAAAACAAAACAAAAACTATTTGACTGGAGTATGACGAGTTCCAGTTTTATTTTGAGCTTTTAATTATTCATTTCAACTTCACCTGTAGATTTTTGCTAGCGCCATCTGATAGCGGCGTGATAAAACTTGTTTTTTTTTTGAGATGTCAAATTATTATTATTAAAAAGCTCTCCCTGGCACGCGCGTTCTTGAAATCTATGAGATTATTTATTTGCATTTCGGAATACTAACAACTAACTAACTTAGATTACTTAGTAGTTTTTGTCGCAACCGCAAGCAAATTGACTAAGGCTTCGAACGCACAGGCGGATTTATCCACGCGGTTTTTTTCCGCGCGGATAGAAATCCACTGTTGCAGTTTTTTTTCCGCCCGGTTTGATAGGTTGTTATTTCATTTTCAACTTTATTCATAGGCACCGAAAGTACTGGCAAATTTTTATCCGCGCGGAAATAAAACCGCAACAGCGGATTTTTATCCGCGCGGTTTTTTATCAGCTGGTGCGGACACTTCCATAGCATTCATTATGTTACATAAAAACCGCGCGGCAAAAATCCGCCTGTAGTACGTTTGAAGCCTTACGGAGTCCTGGCAGTGCGCAGAGTGATGTCAACTGCACTTTGGAGGACCGGGTTCCGAAAATTTATTATCATCATCATGGGTATCGATGAAAGAAAGAAAGAAAAGAGGTTTGTGTAACAGACATTTATTAAACTGTGTCAGAGATATCAGTATTATTATATCGTTTGTTATTATTATTATATGTTTTCCAGTCTGGGCTGTGTGTTTTTGGGTACAGGTTCTGCCCAGTTAGGGGCTTTCAGTGTGATGCTTGATTATTTCAGGAATGATCCGAATGTAGAATTTTAGATATTGATGAACGAATGCAAATGCGAATGTTGGACAAAGTCAGTGAAAAGACTAGGTAAGTATAGAAAAATCATCAATTTGTTAAGCAATAAATAAAATCAAAGTAAAAATGAAGACGTCCTACAAATACAACAAACATTAACATACAATAAATATATTAATACTTAGTAGTTATTGTAAACCAAAAATCAAAGTCACACATAGAAAATCAGTAACTCTGTCGTCCAAAAACGTTGTAAGTATTAAAATGTGGGAAACGGTTTTTTACACACGCGAAGAAATTTTTTTTTCAAATATTTTCGCCAGAATAAATTAAAAACCCGATTTTTTTTTAAATTTCGCTCCTGACCATGACGTAGGTATTCCCATGCTATTATTGATCTTCACACAAAAAACTTGGTGTCAATGGTGGCACATTAGCATTCGCATCACATTCGCATTTAAGTGATGCGAATGTTGAAGCAAATGGTGCGAATGCGAACGTTCGGAACATCTCTGGATTGTTTTTATTCATTTGTTATTGTTACTTGCTTTCATAGTTTCCTTCCAATTGAAATAGTTTTACCATTTCAATGAGCAGAGGCGAAATACAAAAACCAGTATATTACGATTAGGTAAGTATTTATTTTACTATTTCTTTTTTAATCTAAATACATAATAACATTAAATAAGTAGGTACAGCTTATAATAATAAAAAAAAAATACACAGGCCTGGCACTTATTTTAATTTAATTATAAAAAGATACACTACCAATTTTGATGTATTTTCAGTTCCTATCCTTACGTAATTAATTTGGCCAATAAATGCCTTAATCACAAATCTTAGTTTATGTCCACTACAAAATAATACAAGTTTACACATACAATATATCCATATATTTATTGTTTTTTTTTTTTATATATATCTAGTTACACTTAAAATATTTATTAAAATGATTCCTACCTTCCCATGTCTTTTGTGAGCAATTTTAAAATTTAAAGATACGGAAAGTGCTTTCTGTTATTGTTTTTTTTGGCATCTCTTTTGGTTAAAAATTCCAAACAACCAAATATGTATCATATCTTATTAAAAAACAACTTTACACAAAATTGTAGGTAGCAAAGCAAATTAACAAAAAATATCACATTATGAATAATCTACCTATCTAGGGTTTCGTGGGTTAAAAAATGTCAGGGCAAAAATAATTCAATAAAATTTTAATAATAGTAATAATTACAATGTACATAAGTATAATTTAATAGTACTTTATACATGGACAATCACTTATACGATTTTTAATAAAATACCTTACAATAGGCTAATCTCAGCATCAGCAAGCACGTACATAACCTACCTACCTCTGGCTTAACTATACGTTTATCGATCTTGTATTCTTGTCAATTAAGTCTTGAAGTGAGCCAATTATTTTTATAATGAGGTGCGGTTATAGTATGTATTTAATTATGTTTTTTAGGCACGACTAGCTAAGTTGTTTAATTAGGTATATTTATGAGCATTAACCTTTCTTATAGGTATTTATTTAAAATAAACTTAAGCGTTAGGTATATATTATAACATTATTCACTTAATTATAAGTAGAGGGAGTGCAATAGATGGTATTAAGTTTAACACAAATCAGTTAATTGTTGCATACATACAATTATTCAACTTCACTGGCATTCAATGTGCCTCCTACCCATACAATATAAGAATGGTAATTGGAAATATATTTTTTTCTGTCAGAACTTTTTTACTACTGAAACAATTTTAAATAATGCTGCATGGCTGCATGCAACAACTTTTGTCGCATTTTAACATAGTCTACAGACTTATAGATAATTAATAAGGTAAAAAGAAAACGAATAAATAAGATTTGGCCAAACCTATTGCTTACTAAAATGGAACCATAAGACTTTTTTAAAGTATAATCATTGAATATTTTATTGCACAGATCAAAATTAAAAAGCATGTTTCAAGTATTGATTGATACATACTTAACGTATACACATCTAAATCCCTATAAGCTACCACGTATAGAAAAACATTTCTTTCTATAATATAAATGCTGATTTCTTAGCACATATGCAATATAATAACGAAAGTGATTATTTTATGTTAAACAGCGGAAGACAAGGTGATTATTTTGAGAATAACTTGTTTTAGAATAAAATCAATACTGTTTTTGAAAAGCAACTTATTAAAGTGATCATGTACTTGTGAGTTGTGAAACGTTATAAATCTGTTGGGAGATTGTAATGCATGTTTTACTTAACTTGTTACTCATAAATTTTACATGTAATATTTCGATTCCAAAAATATTGAAGCAATATTTTTATGATATCAAATTCGATCGAAACACCAAACTTTTCAATGTTCATATAAGACTATATCAGAATTTCAGAATACAACCTATATTATATTATTTTCCTACCACATTTTTTGTTTTTGTTTAACCTTTGCCTTCATCGGGTATTGTTATTGAAACCGAGGTAGGCCGTGCTGGCTTGTCTTTTGAGATCTCGTTAGTTCTGTGAATATTGCCTTGTACTGGAGCACTTCGGCTGATTTCATCAGCAGTGGTCAGCTTGCACTCAACCACTTTGTAGCTACATGTTGCCGATACGCATTCAAAGTCGTGTCGTGAATTTATCAGATTCGGTAAATTCTCTTGAGCTTTTGATTCATCTTTGAAGGGAGGACAGCTGTAACAAAAGAAAATACATTTTAAAACTTTGACAGTAAATAATATTAAAACTAATAATAAGACAATTACCTACAATTAAATTAAACCAATGATTCATAAATAATGTATTTTTTTACGCTATCTATCCTTCGGCCTCTGGTTTGATTTAAATTTACTAAGAAACCCGCTAAAATAATTGTATTAAAGTGTCAGCAAGCTTTTAAAGTTGTATAAATTAGCTTAAGTATCACTGTTGTAGTTTTTGGAAATTTCAATTGCTTTTGTAAATAAGACGTAGATAAGTATGTTAATTTGTATACTTAATAAATACAGCGGCAATAAAGATGTGCGGGTAAAAAGCTTGAAAGTACATAGTGACTAAATTTATGATTATACATTACATTAGTAACCAAGAGTAAGTTTTTAATGTATTTTACTACCTCAAGGGTGGTGGAGTTGGTGAGCGTGATAGAGGGAAACTGGCGACCTCTCTTGATATCGTTAACGATTTGATAGATCCAAACGTTTGTTCTGGACTTAATGGTGCACCTAAAATAGACGCCATGCCACTGTAAAGAAAACAAAAAGTTGTGTTAAACCCCAGTTTAGCCAACATTTTATAAAAAAAAATTAAATAATGATATACAAAAAAGAAAAAAATAACTTACGCCACCGAGTCAGATGGTACCAAAAAAGGTAAAGGTGGGGGACATTGTGATTCAGCTCGTGCTGGAGAAGTTGGCTCAGCGGAACGAGGACACCTGGGTGTTTCATTGTCTTCTACTAAACCCAGCCAGCTGCGAAGAGAATGCCACAGACCTGCTGGACTTCCTGCAAAATTTAAATTGAAATTCACAATGAGACAATAAATAAATAAAAGATAGTAAATTAGTAAGGAGAAATTACAAGCTAACTAAATATAATGATTTTGCTTTGCGATTTTTATAGAAAAGTAAGTACAAATTTTGTTTTCAAATACTTACTCGAATTTTTTCTCGAGTTTTGAGGACTCATAGGATAGAAATCCCCGTGGATTGGACAGTGAAATGCCAGTCTTCTTTGACGCCGTTGAGCAGCACGCATAAGTATGCACAGCATAATACCTGAAAGCAGATACATTATCGTGATTAGCAGATAATAATATAAGTTTTTTAATTTGATAAATGTGTTTAATTTTGGCTCTGTTTACCATCCTAAAACTGTCTGTAGGGTACGTCGAAGTTAAAAAGTTACATTATTACTAGGCACTAGGCAGTAAGTTACAATGTACAATGGCGGACTAGGAGGCCGTAACAGATTTGTCTATGGTTTCGTCAACCCTAGACTGTATTACCAAATAACAAGAGCTATTTTGCAATACAGAAAAACCGGAAGTGTTACGACGATCGTGTCCGCCACTGTACCTGTTTATGGTAGTAACCCAATAAGTTTCTGGGTTTATATAAAATAAATTACCTGCAATAGTCATAATAGCACCAGCGACGATGCAAATTGGACCTAGCACCCGGGAATTTCCGGTAAATGCAATCCGGGCCGCATAATGGTCAGGCTCCTCGTTTTCACCGCAACCGCGGTATGATGCCGCTGTTGATTAATAAAAAAAAAATGTTAATAATATGAATTTAAATAATGATTTACATTTTTTTAGAAATGCTCTCAACAACTTCAAACCTTAAAACGTAGCTTAAAACATTAAACATGGCAATACCAGAAGAATGAATGATTAATGAATGAATAACGATTTTGTACGACTCACTCACGGATCCGTTTAAAATAAATGCCCAATGTTTAAAAGTTTGAAATTGTTTACCGCCTTCTATCTGTAACTTCTGAAGTTTTCCCCCAGCAAATCTAGAGTATAAAAATAAAAAAAAGTAAACAGACCGGTAAGTACGCATCCAACAAGCATGAAAAGGAAGCCGAATATCGGCAGGACTATCTGGCAGTTGGCCGCCACAACGACTCCGGCTACAGCCAGACCACCTTCCACCTTCTCCACTCGTAGCCGGGAGATCGCTGGCGGACATCTTGGTTTTCCTGCCGGGGTCCGAACCAGCGGCTCCCCAGGCGGGGAGGTAGTCCTGAAACAAAGGACATGAGTCGTTAGAACTGAGGAAGGTAAGTAAATTGTTTTTAAGTAGGTATACCGGGTCCAAAAACAGGAAAGTCAGATGGCAAAGCTTTTCCCGATTTTGCAAGAAATACAGACGGCTAACTCAAAAATTGAACAGTCAATTTCGTTCCTGTCCGAGCAAAATGCGGAGTTTAAGAATAAGATCATCCAACTAGAGGCAGAATTAAAAAAGAAAGATGAACATATTATTATTCTCGAGGAGCGCCTAGAAGAAACGATGAGAACCAATCGATACAGAACGATTGAAATCAAAAACGTCCCGATTGACCACAAAGAAACGAACGAGGGCCTCGTTAGCTTAATTACTAACAAACTTGCGGATACTCTGGAACTTAAAATTGCAAAATCAGATATATCGGACATCTACAAAACTAAGTCAAAAACAGAGAGAAAAACGATTGTTGTGGAATTTACTTCCTCGCTGCTAAAACAGGATATCCTCAGAAAGGCAAAGGCGTTTAATCTTAAGAATCATAATAATAAATTGAGTGCCAAACATCTGGGCCTGAACAAAAATCCGGACGTACCCATTTTTATAGTAGAATCGCTTACCCAGAAGGCTTCTAGGCTATACTTTTTAGCGAGAGACTTGAAGAAGTCTAAGAACTATAAATTCTGCTGGACGTCTTTCGGCCGCGTGTATGTTAAAAAAGAAGAAGACTCGCCAGTTATTTGTATAAGAAACGAGTTTCAAGTTCAAAACCTTATGAATATTTGACTATATACAAATATTATGAACTATCATTATTTTTATATCACTTTAAATTTTTTATATTTAGTTTTAAGTTTAATGCCTTACATCAACCATTTTAATCTAAGAAGTATTTTGAATAACTATCAAATATCATTGCACTTAATGATACATCCTTATACTATTCTTAACCTTACAAAAAATGAAACAAATTTCCTAACAAAGAACTCCTTATTTATCCAGGAATTAAATATTGTCATTTTTATTTCCAAAATAAAAATAAGTTATAAAGTGTGGACAACATATATAATATACATTCATTATGGATCTACAAAGTGATATTCTTGAGGAAATAGATAATACTAGCAACATTAAAAGTTTCAAATGCTTGCCTGAAGAGTTAACTTTAAATTTATCGTCTACAAAACCGTTATACTCTATAATAACTCAAAACATAAGAAGTATTTACAAAAAATTAGACAATTTAGAAGCTAGCTTAAATGTTTTACCTAAAAATAATATCGATTTTATAGTCTTGACAGAATGTAGGTTGGACTTGAATAAACCAATACCTCTTAAAGCTAATTACAATTCTTATAATACAACTAAAAAGGTTACTCAAAATGATGGTGTTGTTGTGTATATAAATAGTAATATTCAACATAAAACAAAAGAAGTCCATCTTGCCGATGCATCTTGTCTTGAGGTCTTGACTCCTGATCTAATGTTGCTTTGTATTTACAGATCACCATCAAATCAAAATATTAGTAACTTCGTGTCATCTTTAGATGCATATCTCACAAATGGCTCTTTCAAAAACAAGAACATTATAATCACAGGAGATCTAAATATAAATATTTTGAAGAACTCTGGCTCTAATGCAACTCAAAGCTTTCTTGACATGTTGGCTGAACATGGTGTACTGCCAGGTCATAGGTTGGATACGAGAATAGATAGTTGTATAGATCATGTACTTGTGAATCTAGATCCTCGAAAATATAATGCGGACATCGCCATCTTGGAGACCACTGTGACTGATCATTGTATGATATTTATGAATTTGTATTCAGACTCGAAACGCCCGTTACAGGTTTACAAGCAAACAGTAAATTTCTTAGATGCCTTAGAAACGCTGCGTTGATATGATCTGGCGGAACTTAAAAAAATTACTGACCCTAATGCTCTCACCGAAAAACTAATTGATTATATAACTACAGCATTAAATCAAAATACAAAAGTTATCAAAACATCCAAAAACAAATCAATTATTAAACCGTGGATAACTCCAGGCGTACTAAAATGTATTAAAAATCGTAATAACCTACAAAAAAAACTTAAATTAGATCAAAATAATGCTATACTAAAATTAACTTACAGACGCTATCGAAACTATTGTAATAACCTTATTAAAAAACTCAAATGGCAATATGAACGTAATCTCTTAGAAAATGCAAAAAATAATAACAAAGAACTTTGGAAAACTATAAAACAATTAACTAATCTGAATAAAAATAAATCAATGAATACTGAATTAATAAATATCTCAAATTCACCGATAAACTCTGCCAATGCCGTAAACGATCATTTTTTAAGTATTGGAAGTACATTAGCTGAAAATATTAAACTAAATTTAGAAAATACCTCAATATCTGATTATTTAAATGGCCTTCCGTCTCAACTCAACAGCATCGGTGTTATGGAACCAAACTTAGAAGAAGTGGAATCAACTATCATGAACCTAAAATCAAAGTCAGCCTCTGGATGGGATAACATTCCTACTACTTTCTTAAAAATGGCAAAAAATGAATTAGTTCCCGTGATAGGACATTTAATTGGTCTTTGTTTTAGTCAGGGTATTTTTCCGAGTAGCCTCAAAAGATCTATTATTCATCCAATTTTTAAAGACGGAGTTCGAGATGATGTAAATAACCCTAGACCGGAAATTTTAAATAAAAGAAACCCGTACTCAGTCATTCAAACAAAAATTGTTAGAACGAAGTTTGCGAGTAGACAATTTGATGCACTGTCTGTGAGTCTTTATAACAAAATAAATCGTGTTTTAAATATTTACACCTTGTCAAGCATTGAATGTAAGAAATCAGTGACTAATTGGTTAGCCAGCTTAGACTTTGATGAAGTGGAAAGTTTAATTGTAGCTACATAACACTTGAAAGTACCTAATTATTTATGTTGTCTGGTATAGTAAATGTTTGCTATAATCTTATGTTGTAGGAAGTATTACTTATTATAAGGTTTGATGTAAGGAGTTTTAGATAGTTTTCACCAATTATTTTTAATTTATGTAGCGCTAAGGATCATAGGCTAATTTGCATGTACTTTTACTGTACTATAATTGTAAAGGAAGAGCGGATTCCTCTTAATACAGGTAAATTTACTTAAAAAGAGGAATCCAACTACTATTTGTAAAAATTTTTAGTACAATAAACTTTATTTATTTATTTATTTATACCATCATCATCTCAGCCGAGGACGTCCACTGTTGAACATAGCCCCCCCCCCCTTAGTTCGCCGAAAAGATAAACATTTTGGGGGGAGTTTTCCATAGTCGCAACGCTTGGCCTTGGCAGGCGGATTGGCGAACGCAGTGTGACTTTGTAGCTACTAGTTCTTCAAAGTAGGACGCTGCTGCCTGTCCGTTGGGTGTTGGCTCTCTTCTTAGTCGCCTTTTACGACAACCATGGGAGGAAATGGCGTGGTAGTATTTTAGGCTCCCACCACGATGCACGACAGAATAACCAATAGTAAGTTTACTAAACGGCACTTAGGCCCCCACCATTATGGCACTGTATGTATTAGTAAAATTTACTTTGCCGCACACAACGACGATAAAAATTGCTCGTTTGCAGTCGGTACGTCGGTGTCGGTAGAAAAATGAAGTAGTCATGAAATAGTATGGTAAATAGGTAAAGTAAAATAATAACGTTTTAAAGGCTCATGTCACCTTAAAACAAACAAAGTGCCAAGTAAGATTGTACTGTTCGATAACCTACGCACGCAGGTTGATTACTACACTCACTTCACATTCACAGTGCATCGACCGGTCTGTGAACTTTTCGAGATAAACTAACTGCTAAACAACATACATAAAGAACCACTTTATGTATATACTTTCATTACATTTTATCTACTGACTGAGGAACACATATTTTTAATAGTAAAGATCAACACGTGTTGCCTCCTCAACGTTTATTTTTGTTATAATATTTATGCGTTGTTTTTATTAGATAAATCATACCTATACTGTAATTAAACATTGATTGATTATGTTTAATATTAAACGAACTTTGAAGGGCTCTTTAACAGTTTTTCATATACAATTTATGAACTGTGATCATAAGCACAAAATTTATCTATTCAACAGTCTACAGGCAACGAATAATTACTTAGTTAAAAATAAGTCATCGTTGAGGTTTTGGTACAGATTTTGTTTAGATACGGTTTTGGCTTGAACTTCAAGATGGGAGGAGAAAACTGAAGCGCCAAGTCCATAGAGTATTTTTGTCAACGCTTATTAAGTAAGGATAGGTACTTTTACCTAATTTCACAAATTTATAAAGTAGTAGAAATAATATCCTGAATGCACAAAACGTCTTAGTTACGCAATTTGGAGAGCTGAGATTGAGAACCAAAGCCGGTGGCAGTTTCAGCTCAAAATAGCCTCGGCACAAGTGTCCGGCTGGCATTCATTAGACGTCCTACCTATCATCAACCAAACCACTAACCACAGAATGGTAATTCTATCTACACTCCTAAAGGTTTAACTATTAATAAAATCCTTTGAATGATCTTTTTATGCTATTGCAAGGTCAAGCGAGCGAACCTTTATATCAACCCTATTACCTACCTAGCTCACAGAAGATTACGTCTCGCCCATACAGTCAAATAACAAATAATTTACCGGCTCAAATAAAACAATAGTGGTTGGATTTTCAGTTTTACGCTATTTTTGGAGCTATATAAAGGTACTTATGGTATTTTTGTGTGGTCTGCTTTTCGTTACAAATAGGTTAAGTAAATGGGTAATAAATCGTTCTAAGATTTAATGAGTAATTCTTTGAGGATAGACCAAACAATGTCGTAAATATTGGTAATTGTGAAAAAAAAACTGTGCAATCCAGAGATCTCAAAAGAATCGTTGGATATTATTAGATGTGACGTCAGAGGAACGTCTCACCACTCGTCATTATGTCTTTCGTTCGAGTGATGTAGAATGTAGCTGATTATTTGTAAAAATTTAAACTCTAAGAACAACGAAAAAAAAAAAGAAATAAAGAAGATATATTCTGATTCTGATTACTTACGAAAAATTACATATTTTAACTGGTTAAAAAAACAATAATTAGGTATTTTCTATTATTTATTGTGTTTTTTTTTATTACCTACTGTATATTGCCTATCAAAATAACGTTTCCATACACAATACTTCCTCATTGAAGTGCCATTATCAAATCCGAAAGTGTAATACGTTAATCATAAAAAGATGATCTCCTTTTGATAGCCGTGGAATTAGGAAAGCAAGGCACTTATCTATTTAAATATGTATGTACGCCTACTAGAAATAGCTTGAACAGGTAATTTATGAGAAGGAAGTAGGTTTGAAGAATGGTTTTTGAGTAATCACTATTCTAATATTTTTAAAGACACAATAATCGAATTTTTCGTCGAAGTTACTCAAAACTCTACAGGCAGGACCCAGGACTCTGGACACTCACTTTATCAATCGAGAATGAAATTACAATACAATGGTCTTTGATTAAGAATTCTATATCCATTTTAAGGATACAATGGTTGGTTGACCATTTTTGAATAAGTAGCCAATCCATTCGGTGGTAGTTCGGTCTTTATGATCGATATAGAGATTTATAACATTGGTGCTGGTTGGTGCCTCTACATCATATGTTGTAAGCACTAATTCTGAATAGAACTGGCACTCAACGATCGTAATTGAAATCCGATCTCGTGATAGGTACCTATATATTAATTCACGATCAAAACTGAAACTTTAAACTATTTAAGTTAAGTAAATGTAGTTTATATTTTTGTTTTCAATATACCCTACCTACCGTATGTATGAAGTGTATAAAAAAACTGCAGATTACCATTAATATGCACATAAGTATTCCGCAGATTACCTAATTATTATGCACATATTACAATTATCAAACCCAAAACACAAAAACAGTGTTACCTAGTCCAAAACTGTTATAACCTTGCCTCATGGGTTCGATTGGAGATTCGACAACCAACATAATTTTCATTGGTTTTGCGATTTCGTCACGTTGTTTTTGTGTTGATTGCTCTGTTTTTTTGGTAGCTTTCTTTTTTATTTGCGACATTTTGATTTCGATTAAACGATCTGGAACGTGTTGGCACGATATTTCAAAGTATAAGAGAGCAATAGTGGTGAATTGTCTGTCTGTTCGCACTTAAGCATGCAGTACCTTGATAGGTATAAATTAATGTATAATGCAGAGCACAGAGCACCAGCCAAATGGATCGATGACATCAAGATGCTGAAATGAAAAGTCCTGATAATGTCTGACGGCCTAAAGAGGATCAGGGGCAGCTATATAACTGGAAAAATTATAGAAGAAGGAATCCTTTTGGAATCATTGCTTAAAATTTTTAAACACATAATGGGTAGGGAGTATATGCATAGTTAAAAGGTAAATCAAAGGTGATACAAATCCTGATTATGTTGAGTAGGGAATGTTTTCTTTTTCTGAGAAATTTCCGAAATTCAAAATATATAGCGTCAACACAACAAAGGCATTTAGCGTCGCCACGAAGCGGCGGCGGCGGGAACATAACGGTGGCGGTTCCGTCCGACGACGGCGAGCACGTTTCCGGTCCACTACCCAGCAACAAACAATTTTGATGAGAATTATAATATGAATAGAACCAGGATACCTGGCACCTTAATTCAGGAAAAATCAAACTCGTGATCACATCATCTTGGCCGATTTTGAGTTCATAAAATGAAGTCACTTCGGATGCGCCCGCCGCGATGCGATAAATATGGAAGTTTTATTTTTGGTTTTCGTGCTCTACTTTACATTTATTAAAGCAATCTTCCAACCAGGCAGGCGATGAACGAGAAATGGCGTCTTAAATTTCTAACAACGTTTTGATTATCAAAGGCCAAGTGGCTAGTAACTTGAAGGAGTTAGTATAAAATGACATGAGAATTTGTAAACGTTTATTCACAACGATTCTATCACTGGTAAACACACTATTAGTGTGTCCGGTGTCAGAGTCACGCGATGCTGATGAGACTATTCCAGTTCGCGAAGGGGGCAATTGTCTGTCATTAGCTGGTAAAATGGGAAGACGAGAATAGCCTGTCAGTCCCCCAAGAGGGCGAGCATGCCAGATTGAGAGTATCCTGTGACAAGTCACGAGCTGTTTCGTAACGTAACAAGGACTATGAATGTTATTATACTATCAGTAGCATATACCTACTCTACTCATAACATAAGCTTTAAAGTTCTTAGTACTTAGATTAGACGGTGGTAAGATGACAGAAGAAATCTAAACAATTAACTAAAAAGCACAGGGACAGCTGATTGAGTATTTTAAGTCTGATTTTAGTTTTTTAATAGACCAACGCGTCGCGTTCCAAAATAAGTACAAATATTGTAGTTTACATAATATTATTATAATAATGTAGGTAAGTATATTTCTTGTATTTTATTGTATTTTAGTGTATTTCTTGTATGTGACCTGACTGATGAATGCTTTCACACCAGAACTTATACAATTTATGTAAGATTGAAAGAGTGGTAGTGGTAAGTATATTAATCATCCATTTTTAGGTAAAAATAACATTCCTTAATACATTTTTATATATACTTAGGTTACATATTTATGATGGATAATCTATTATTTAATAGTCTTTTGTTCAAGTTCGATGACAATGCCACCCCGACACAATTAATTTAATAAGTTAAGTTCTGTCTGTGTATGTTATTTTTTTATTAGATAAGTAGTAAGTTTCCTAAAACGATTGAATTAGTCAAAATATTCAAACTTCACACATCATATTTTTATACAAACTTACCGCTTTATTTTTATTTAGGATATTTAGTACATTTGAGAAGTTCTCGCGCATGATTTTCGTGATTTTCAAAATGTTTTTTTTTTATCAAAAGTCAATATGTAATCGTCATAAAGAATTATGTAACACTCTCTACATGAGTGGCAAATATTACCATGCATGTAGTATATAAAGTAGGAACCTTAATTTAATAACAAGATTATCAATCTTGTAGGGGTAAACTAACTATTAATAATCTTCGCCAAAGTAATCTTCAGCGCAAATATTTGTTCCCTGTCGGACACAGCCTCCAAAGTTTGTTGTTGCTTTATCACTTGTCAGACTTGCTTGATTTGATACTTGCTCCACTGCAATACTAAGCTAATACGTTTTGACCTTTTTTCATATTTTTCCTTAATATTTATAGAAATGAAGGCCCGTAAAATATTAGCCACTAATTTAATTTGAAGCTGTATGTAAGTTGGATCAAAGAGGCTGACAGAATAAAAAAAATATAAGTACATTTTATTAATAACAAAACATAGCTTATTCTGAGAAAAAATAATAATATCTAAGAAACTGTGGTATTGTAAAGTGAAGACGTTAGTACTTTCAACAAAGCGCGTGTCACGCCTGTTGTGATAAAAATAACTCAACAAAGAGTGAAAATCTCTCACCCTAAGAAAAGTTTTCTCTTTAGAAAATGTTTAATATCTTGATGTTTTATTTTTATTACACGTTCCTTTATTATTAAAAAATCATGATAACAAAAGATGTTATGACAGCCGGGCAGCCAGCTAATCAGAACTATCAGTAAAGAAAGAGTGTTATCTGTTATCAGTTGCCCTCGCGTCATTATTCTTCGACCAAGTAATATACGTAAGTATGCGGTCGGGAGCGTGTTAATAAATTATTCATGTAATTCTATTTCTCGCCGTTTTTGACGCATGTGGAAGCGACGCGGACAGACGGACAGTACCTACGTAACTTGTGCTGTGACGTCTCCCCGTGTTGGGGGTTGTTTGTCTATTTATATAGCCCTGTTATTAATAAATCGTTTTCCTAATGTAAAGCGTACTGCGTACTACAACTTTTTAATTTACAGGTTCCGACCACATTCCGACCTCTAACTTAATTAATTACTATTTATATCAATATTGTCTCTGTCTCTACTGTGTTTTTATCAATTTGATGGAATTGGTAGGTCAATATCTAATTAATAGAATGTACAACGCAATACATAGCCAGACAGAACGTTAACCCATTCGCCCTTGCACCTTTAAGGGTCGGGATAAAGACGAATTTCAAATGAAATAGGTAGCTGCCCTGAAGATTTTACCAGTATTTTTACTTACTCAAGGTTTTTCTGCAGCCCAGAGTGTAAGGTTTTAGATAAGCGGGGACGGCTAAGAAATAATCATGAGCGGTGGTAATCGTGGTATGATGGCGTACGGTGAATGATGAATTATACTTAGGTAACTAATATTAGCTTCTTTGTATTTCATGGCTCTACATTATTTAAATGGCACATTTGGTTAAAAGCGAGCGATCAAATGCAGGTTCCTAAGAATAATACTATAACACTTGACAGAGTTATTTACGTCTCTACCTAGAATAGCGCGTCCAGTTGCCCAGTGCATACTTAACGAATTTCCCACGAACTAACAATGAAGCCATTTAGGTCCTGTAATATTGACTATCCGGTTGGTTCTCAAGTGGCGTGTAGGTTGATCTATCTAAGTATGGTACCTACTTACTTATTTTTTAATTAAAATATAGAAGTCATGAACACTCTAATGAATTAAGTGAGTAACAAAAACCTTTATGAATAAACAAATAAGTATCAGTAATTCAGCTCAGCAACACCTATTGACGGTACGGTACGCGAGCAACCGTTTTATTTAATAGGTTTGCCGGAAGTAGCCTTAACACTAGAAGCGCGGCTATGTATATGTTTTTACGGTACTACTAATAGTAGGTAAATTTATTAGTTAAAAGTATTATTTCCAAAAAAAATATAACATCTGGTTAAACACGAAAATGGTAACAACGAAAACATTTGATACCACCCCGTAGTCCCGAAGTCTCATGTGAACTAGGTATGCAATGCATGCGTCTTTTGTAAAACATTGTCAAAAAAAAACGAATCCAATGTTGATATAGTTGATATGTACGACACCTTCCTTTCATTATTTGATGTTCAGTAAACTACTAGGTTAGGTACCTCTACACGGTATATGACGTGCGAAATAAGGCTCGCATAACAAACAAGCCAGCTCAACTAGAAAGTTACGTAATGTAGTAGGTAGTAGCTTCACGAAAGCTCCTTCGCTGCCTCTCTTGACACAATTTGTGAGATTGTGTGTTATGTAGTGTGTCGTGTAGTTCTCGCACTGTGACATAACATGACATGTCGTAGGTAGAGCGGAAAGATTTATAAGATTTAAGTCAACTATGTAGAATGTTTTTCCCTAGCCTCTTGAGCATCATTTTCATAGAATATTCAAGAAAACGCCAACCTAAATCATTCCATAGCTGGGCAAAGGCCTCTTTTAACTCAATTCCTAAGTTCCTTGTCCTGAGCGGATTCCCAAGTCCCTGTCGTGTGCTCATAGTTCGTCGCTCCCTTATTTCCTGGGATAGTTACGTCGTCCATAATATAATTGTTACTACTTATTATACCAGAAAGTATGTTATCGTATACATTTCATTCTATATTATATGTGTATCAAAAAACCAACAAATTACTTAGATACAAAATCATCAATCATAGTCGCTGTACATAATTAATTACTTACAGCAAATTTTAAATTAGATAAAAATTTGAACGTAATTTTTTAAAGTATAGGACTGAAAAAGGTGTAATTGGAGTATTAAAATTAAACGGTAAAGTAATTAATTCCTTAATGCCCTAGTAATCGTTTGTTTGTGAATAATAACATGCGTTAAATCGCCAATGTTCAATGTTACCGTTGATGCGTCCCCGACAAAGACCTTGCAATGTGGGGCTTCTGCAACACAATTAAGTACTAAGTATTTTAAAACCTTAGAAGAAGTGAATAAGAGCTGGTTTAGTAAGATTATCACAGTACAAACAAGTTCAGCATTATTTACTTAGCTACTAGCTTCAGCTAATTACAGTACAGTGCATGTTACCAACAAATTAGAGAGAATTAGAAGCTGATTATGGAGGCCGTTCTTTTTATTAAAACTATGGATTTCTCTATTTCTTTTATTTCTTTCGCTTTTTTATGTAAGTAGACAGTAGTGTTTCTCACTGCAGGGTAAAGGCCTACCCCTCCTCCACATTCTTTCCATACCTTCCTTTTAATTGCCAATTCTGACAATGAGACTTGTCATATGGTAGCGAATTTAATCTTAATCTTAAGTGGTTGCATCGGTGCATGCGGATGATATGCCCAAAAATGTCCCCAAATTTTCTACATTTCTGACATTATGTTACTTTGAAAGCCTATTTAAAATTGTTTAGGTAACGTAACTAGCTCTACAAATACCGCAAAGATTTAAGATAAGGACAGCTACTTATCATTGTTATCAGTTCTTCTTAATTCCCTTAATTTTTTGAATTACGTAAGAGAAACGTGAAACAAACATTTTTCAAATGCCTTGCGTCACGCTTGAAGCAATTATTAACCAACTGTGGTAATATGTACACGAAAATAGTTGGGAGACCGTGCGTTTAGTACCAATATACAAGAGAATCTTACGAGGTGAACGAACTAGCATAACGGCAATGCCTGTAATGAGACTGGTAAAAAGTATAATGATGATGCTATCAAGTTGATTGATGAAGATGATGCGGAATCTTGTAGGAAGGCTACGATCAACGACGGTGCATCAATGATATTAATAATAAATGAAGTCCTTTTTCATAAGTAGAGTACAATTATTAAAAGAACTGCTCAGTGACGGCCGCATAAATTAACATTCTCAAGTTCAAGACCAATATGAAACAACATCGCAATAAAATTAGCCTTGCCTGCCTCAGGCTCTATTACAAAGAAAATAAGAATGATTTTATCGGAAAATTATACGACCTTCATGTTCACGTGACTCCCGCTGCGGAGTCTCGTGAATCGGCAATTTCACCCAGGGTCAAAGGTTTCGTGATTTGCTCGCGTTACCATACCGTAATGCCTGCAAAAGGTTTATTTCTGAAGATGTCTTAACCGACCCCGTTTGAAAAGCTGACGTATAGATAAAAAGTTGGGGATCATGCAGCGATTGTAATTGGCTGGTTTGTGTGGAGGAAGCCATGACCGTGGCATGCCGAAGGTCAAGTCCTCGCCAGCTGCTACCAACCTTAGGCTTCGTGAAAAAGTTGGCATCCGCACGCAAACGATAAATTCAAATGACAATATTTTACGATAGTAGCTGAATGTGTGTTTTATTGTAATAGTTCGCTTTTGCAAAGTTTTCGTGGGTGCAAAGCTTATGGAAACATGAAAGCTCTGCATATTTTTTTGTTGATCTTTGTTATTTTCATTGTTTGTACAAATCTTGTTTTCAAATTTCAAATCCACGTGTTCATGATAAAAAAAATATTTGGGTGTTTAGATTGCTTCCAAGACAAATGCTTATTGGGTGAAACTAAATTAGTACCGTACTTAATTAGTAAATTGGTGTTATGATATTATGAAAGGCTCCTATTACCTTATCTTTTAGGCTTTGAAAAAATTAACAGCAGGATTTCAAAGATACCAAACATACAAACACTATAAAAACTAATTATAATAAGGTTAGAAATAAAATAACGTGCTCACATCTAATTCCTAGTATCTAAGGTGCTGCACCTTTTGTACCTATGTCTTTGTCTGCGTGCACAAATTGATTAGTCGGAAACTCTGATTCATTCAACCTTACCATTTCCTTCTTTTGCGCGTTTCATAATAATAACAATTTATCTACTTAGCATGACGTATTATAAATCAACGGCTTATAGCCAATCAATTGATCCTCAGATTTATAAGGCAATTATAAGGCAATCGATTGATCCTCAGAAATCTTAGAGAAGAACTAATTTTTGAGGAATATTACTACTCTACAATCTAATTAGTGCATTTTAGAGCGCCATCTCTGTAATGGGGTTATTGCCGATTCTGATCTACTTTTAGAATGAAAGAAGAATTTGTCTAAATGTTAAGCACCCCTGGCTGCAGGTCTCTGTGAGTAGGGCTGACTCCACGGCCCTGGCCACACGCGATCCTTTCTTGCGAATTTCTTAAATTATGAACTTACGAGCAGTAATTATGCTGTCAGAGGCGATTCATTTATTAATTTTCATGCTAGGTACTCTATTTCATTATTCACATTAGTTGCCGATAGAAACATATTTTTGACATCGTATATTTGTCTATTTGGAGTTGTTACGTCGATTGACAGTCAAAAGCTTTGATGACTCTGCCAAATATAGACTGGGTGTATTGGGACTTAGCCAAAGACTTGGCCAGTTGGTATAGGTGCTCTATTACTACGCCCTGCAGTACCGGGCCGAAGAATAGGACTGAGGTATCGCCTGCCTGTCGTAAGAGACGACTAAGAGGGGACCCCGGGGTCGTTGGGTGCACGAGGCGGGGGCCTCGTGTAGTCATATAACGGCCCCGAGAAGGACGGCGGAACGCGGTGTCCCGTTTCCGCCGTCGAGCGTAGGAAGAGCCATCCGCGCTCAGGGGGGACTACCTTCACCTGTCCCCCCGTGAAGAGGCTACACAGCCAATGCTGGGGGGGGGTCGCGGAGAATTCCACAGGCTTACCCGCGACCCTCCTGCTATCAGCCGAGAAGGACACCGGCGGGGTTTTAGTGGGTGCGAACCCCACATAACCCTGCGGCTCCCCCCGGGGCTGCAGGGTACTCGTTAGGAGTTTCCCCGCCTTAAAAAAAAAAAAAAAAAGTTGCTCTATTACTACTATCTATATCATAAGTGGTATAGTTCCTTAAAATTGATGATATGGAGGTACTTACTTGCAATAAAAGCATCAAATATACGGGAAAGAATTTTGTACCACTGGCGGTATAGAACCTTCTCAACATATAGGTGCTAAGGATATAACCTTTAATTAAAAGGAAACTGAACCTAATTTTTGAAAAGAAACAAAACCAAACTGCATTCTGCATCCACTATTTAGAGTACTTTCCCTCTTGATGGCAATTGGCATCACCAAATTATTGTTATAGGAACCATACAATTATTAGATACTTACAAAATTTATTGTAAGCACTTAGATAGTGGAATATAAAATGCTACAAGTAACATATAAGCTTGCATACAAGTACATATTGTGAATGTGTTAAATAAAATAAAGGGACCAATGGTCAGACAACATCAAATTACTTTTGGATACACAAAAACTTGTTCAAGACATCGATCCCCTAAAACCTTCTAATTAGGAGTCTCGAAACAAGAAACCAGTTTCGGCTTCCGCTACCAACACGGAATAATTGCATATATAGGTATCTCGTTTCAGATAAATATCGCGTGGTTGGCTGGGCCAGCTTGTCTGATGAGTGACATGACGTATGTTTCCAAGTTTCCAATAAGAAACCTAGATTTTGTTTATTGTCATGCAGTATGATGGTTAAAGCAAAACACCCTCTTAATTTAAGTCCTTCTGTAGTGTTCTGTGAGGGAGGCCTAATGTCCAGCAGTGACTTATTTCCGTTTGAGAAATAGAAAAAGAAGTCTGCGATATTATAATGAATGTGATTGGCACTATTAGACAAAGTACCGGTTGAAATGCTGTTGGTACTTACGCCAATTTCTTACCTATAGAATAGAACAAAGAAGCAGTAAATCTATTGCCTAATAAAGTTTCAGATTTTATCAGTCTGCGTGTCTTGGCTAGACTGAATAGACAAGTAGACGTCGTCGTTTTGTAACAAGAGAAATTAGCTTCCATGCTCGCTTCTGGCTACGGGCGGTAAATCAACACACAGTTAACATTTAGTAATCGGTGACAGCTGAGAGTTTATCTTTTAGCATGTTGAAGATTATTAATTTTTTAGTAGTTACATTTTGAACAACACAGATTCTTTTGTACTTATTCTATATTTTTCTCTTACTGAATCTTGGAACTTGGAAATACTTTTTTAAATAAAAAAAAAAGTATTTTAACAATATACTTTAGCAAGAGAATTAAAATACAAGCAAAAACTTACATTTTGCAGTACCTGTCACATTCGGTATATAGGTATTGAGAGGATGAACAAGAATGCTGTCAATTTGCGTCAGTAACCACTTCTAAAAATGAAATGAAGAATATTTTGGCTAGTATTAGCATTCAGTCGGGAACCAGTTACAAATATCAACGTCTTTCTCTTATTTCTTTTTGAAGTTCCTAATAATTTAAAAGGAAGCTATTACGAAGACAAGGAATAGGAAGCCTTAAACAATGCTTCCATTGTTAACTACAGAACAGACCCCATAAAAGTTTACTCGTTTCTGTTTAGTCATTTAAGTACCTCTTACTACTAGAGGAAAGCTTAACAACAAACAGTAGTTTAAGACGAGCAATGAACTCTTGACGAGACGCCCCAACTCCCGGGTAACTTGTGAAGTAAGCGATCCGTAAAAGAAAGAAAAAACATCACTATGTAAAATCGATTGCAAGAACAAGGGCATTGAACTCCTTATAAAAAAGAGATTACTGATTGTATCGCAAGGTTCAACTTTTTCAATTATAAGTCATCGTACAAAAAGTGAGGAGGGGTACTACATGATATATTAATTTATGGCGGCTTTTATTGTGCGGGCTTCTAAAATGTATCTACGAGTACAATGTAAATTCTAAATAGTTTGTGTGCTCTCCACTGCAGTCAGCCTACGCCTACACCTAAACTGCTGGGAGTTGTCTATTTCATTAATTTTATAACAAAGAAAATTTCATAATTATTATTTAAGTAGTATTTTTGATACTTTTGATATAATTCTAAATAAGTAGAGCTATTTATTCATCACAAGCAATGTTTTGTATATAAAAAAATAAAAATAAGTATTAGTAACTGTATTCATCACTAAGTATAATAAATTAAAAAGCTGTAATCTAAATAAAATGCAATATTGCTATTGGAAAGGTATAAGCAGGTGCATCCAGTGAATTTCAATTCAATACAACTTTTGTAAAGCCGTCGATGCTGGCAGGTGTGTTAAATCTGCTTTTATCTTTCTCTACAAAATGCAGGCTGCTAAGCTTTGCAACTGTTTTCAGAATTACAAATGAAATGAATTATTATTATTATACAAAACGCAAATTTGTGCCAAAATTTGCTAGCACGGGTATACAAATTATGGCGCCGCTGATTTTCGATATGTGTGAAGTGTGTGTTGACAGTAAGAAACGAACAAATCCTTATTCAGATTTTAAAAAACGTTTGTTACTTACTACGCTAATTAACATCCTAATAAGAAGCTGAATAGCACAGAGAAAGTGGGTTAATTTGTGTAAATTTATGATGATGACTCGTAAAGGATGACCTATTATTTTCATAGTTTAGCGGAGCAGTGCAGATTCCTCACATCTCCCATGTGTGGGCGGAACCATTGAGGTTACGGTGTTAGACTGCCAAACAAATAGTGCCTACTGATACTGAACTGACTCATAGAGTAGGTAGGCCGTATGAATTTTGTAAACATAATGTTAGTTCTTATTGCCAGAGTACTTTGAACTTTTGCTCCGGTTTAATGTTTTGGGAAACAGTTATGTTGTTATGATTGCTGGTTCTGTTAGATCAAAGCATCGGGTTTCTTGTTCGTTAATTGATGCATGAGCATTGAATACCTCAGTCGGAAGTGCGGTTAAGTTTATCAACATTGTTATTCTTGTAATCGGTATTTTACTTAAATGTTACTCTATATTTTACTTTAATTTCACTCTGTTGGTTTATGTACCTTAAGAAAGCACTAATAAATGAATATGAATATGAATATATGGTTTTTTTGTGTAACGTTACGACCCAAAACCCTGAATTTATAGTTCAATCACCCATATTTTTTAACTAGAGGCTGCCCCGCGGTTTTTCCCGCGCAGATTTCTCATAAACACAAAATTCCCGTTTTTTCCCGTTTCCGTGGGAATTTCGGGAAGTCCCTTCTTAGTGCTCACCTGCACTCCATAAGGAACCTACATGCAAATTTTCAGCCCGCTACGCCCAGTAGTTTCGGCTCTGCGTTGTCTGTCAGTCAGTCAGTCAGTCAGTAACGGAAGAGTTTTATATATATTGACAAGAGGTGGCCCCGCGGTCTCACCCGCGCAGATTTCTCATAAACACAAAAATCCCGTTTTTTCCCGTTCCCGTAGGAATTTCGGGAAATCCCTTCTTAGTGCTCACCTACACTCCCCTAGGAACCCACGTGCCAATTTTCAGCTTTCTACGCTCAGTAGTTTAGGCTCTGCGTTGTCTGTCAGTCAGTCAGTCAGTCAGTCAGTCAGTCAGTCAGTCAGTAACGGAAGAGTTTTATATATATTGATTTTGAAAATTATTGTTTTAAAAAGTTTGTAACTAATGTTCAACGCGGCGTCATCAGGAAGTCTGATCAATGAAGACTTGTTTGTTCGGGCCAGTCATCAAAGAGCTGCAGTACCAAGTCGATGACTCTTTGACCTGAATTACTGATTACAGGAAACTCGGATTCACCGTCAATTGTTTACAATGTATCTAGATTCCCTGCGTTTATCTTTAGGGTTTGGTGTACTTACTGTATATTTTCGTGCGCTACGTTAAATTGTATTTTGTAAGTACTTAGATTATTGACTCATTTTGTACTCTATTATGATTGTTTATTAGTCTATCATCAACTAGTTATTTTCGTGCTACATTCACCATTTTATGGATGATATTGACAGACTTTCACCCCAGTTCATACTTTAGTGTTTGGGCTCTGTCAATATATAAAGTGTCAACTTTCCAATGTAGAGCTTTTCTAAGGTAAAGGTACCTACTTAAAATATCTATAATTTGAAATCACGCTATGAAATTTAGACGTAGGTAAGTAAGTTAACATACATCTTCTAGTCTAATAATATTATTTTTACAAAGTTATTTGTTTTCGAAACATAAAATTGAAGAATAAATGAATCGGAGATTGGTTCTTACTAATCTCACAAAGATAATTTATCTACATATACCACCGTTAAATATACTTGGAAAATAAATTCATAAGATACTTTGTTTAGTTTAATGCAATAGAAAAATAACATGGTTATAGTCTAATTTAAGGTAGAAAGTGGTTCTCAAACCATATACTTTTGTTCCCGTCGCCGAATAGGCGTATTGTAGATTGCATAAGCCGGTATCTTAATGCCTTTTAGTTTGGACAAACATTTTGCTTTTTTATTTGAAAACATGCGATGCCGATGCTCCGATAAACAGGCTTGGGTAAACATGTAGATGCGTTGGGAATTATTCATGTGTTTGCATTGTTGCCTCCCTCTCCGTCTTAGACTACTCCTTTTAACAAAAACTCTCTGAAATTGGTAAAGTTGATGATTCTGATGTCGACTGTGACTTCGGAACTCCGTGTCCGATTCCCGGCAGGACAAACATTGTTATGAATGATATCAATGTTTGTTTCCCGGACTGGGTGTATTTGTTTGTGTTACGAGCATGCTAGGTTTAGATTTTAGTCTTGGATCCCTAAATGCGATGCTTTTTATTTATTTTGGGTTAACTTTATATTTTATTTTACATCAAATTAAACTTTATCTGTACTAACAGAGTTCGGAAGTATGTTCCTCTTATTTAAGTTATCAATATATAATTGTTCAGCGGTTACTTAATTACTGTTAGACATACAGTAATTAAGTAACAAACAAATTAATTGCTATAATTATACTGTGCTGCAGCCAAATTTCCTACAACATCTTATGTATCATTGCATCTTGCACCTTTGCACCATTTTTTTCCCGTTTCCATGGGAATTTCGGGAAATCCTTTCTTAGTGCTCACCTACATTCCCTAAGGAACCTACATGCAAAATTTCAGCCCGCTACGCTTAGTAGTTTCGGCTCTGCGTTGTCTGTCAGTCAGTCAGTAACGAAAGAGTTTTATATATATTGATAATTGATAATATGTAATTAGCCCTTACACAAAGTTATAAAAATGTAATTAGCCCTTATACAAAGTAATGAAATGACCTTTAATCTTTTGACCTAAAGAATAAGGAGTTCAAGATAAAAATGTATCTGGATCGAGTTGGTATGTTCTATTGCATGATATGACTCATGTAAGTAATTATGATTTATTGATATGATGCAAAAAATAAACCATTTTGGTTGCAATTCTCTTAAATTACGAAACCAAATCCACGTTAGCATTAAACATCCTAAAGTCAAAAGTTTAATGTTTTTCTTTAGCTTTTTTTAAAATTTCTTTACCGAATATTTAGTTTTGATAATGCAATAAGCTGCACTCGTATAACAATTAATCATTTTAGTTAGTTGAATGTTCGCGCATGATATAAATAAGGTAATACCTATACCGATGTAAAAATTGAAGGCTTTGAATATTGAAGGGGGTCATTGATCCCTTGCATGGTGGGGTGCTTCCTAAATAGAATCTACGTCGACAATATTATTCTGGAACAAATTCAACTGATTCTTGGATCTCAACCGAAACTCTATAAATACTTTATTTAGAGCCAATTTTTATAAATTTGTAACAATAGGTACATAAGTATCATTTAGGTAAGAAAGTAATAAGTTTCACACAGTAATTACTGTTTAATGTACCTAATAATAAATTTAATCGAAATATCAATCGTCAGAGGTAGGTAGGTAGGTACAAATAGTTTTTGTAAGTATTCAATGTTCATTGGTTGACAAAAGACACGGAAGTCATTTCCGCGACAATGAAAAGAAATCAGCGATTGAATTGGAATCCGATGTGTATTGCAAATCACAGTTAACGGAAGCTTACATAAGGACGTATCATCAACACGTAGAAGATCTTGTTCCAAATTGTAACGCACTTGCTTATCACTATATGCAAGCACAATATTAAGCAAATAGCAGATACTAATATTTACAAGGAGATTTAGGTGCAATATAAACAGGTAAATATTTTGGTCTCGCTGCGTGCGTCAACTGTTAATGTTTTGGTGAGCTTTCTAGTCTACAAGAGCAACTGATCGGCAAGTGATCTCACCAAACCGGTTGTCCCTTCATGCCGGTATTCCGTCCCAGAGAGACGAGCGCACGCAAGTGCATCCTCCCCTCAGCTACGCGCTATCGCATACCGTTTGGATGTGTTTGTATTGTCACCAGTCATCCTCTAGACACTGCACATGTTCCAGATTAAACTTCAAACCCACTAGAACGAGAACTCGCGAGGCGTCAGCAGTCAGCACAGGCGGGCCGCGCGGCAGACAACGAGCGACTGACTGCTGAGGGAGAAACGAACTGGCACGCACATTGTGTATACGGCCTAAATAGAAACTCAGCGATCCGATGTGGACTGCTTAGGCTACAAACGCACAGGCGGATTTTTATCCGCGCGGTAACAAACCGCGCGGATAAAAATCCTCTGTTGCGGTTTTATTTCCGCGCGGTTGGAAAGGTTGTTATTTCATTTTCAACCTTATTCATAGGCCACGAAGGTACAGGCGAATTTTTAGCCGCGCGGAAATAAAACCGCGACAGCGGATTTTTAACCGCGCGGTTTTTTATCCGCTGGTGCGCACACTTCCATAGGATTCAGTATGTTACATAAAATCCGCGCGGCAAAAAACCGCCTGTGCGTTCGTAGCCTTATTCAGGCGATAGGGTTCACTATTGAGCGACCCTTCCAGCTGTTTAGGACTGTTCATCTTGAGCATTGTTGTAGTGATCGTAGCCAAAAGCCACTAGATGCAGTGAAGAAAGTAGGTGCATTTCGCCGCGCTGAGGTCGGATGCTGCGGCGGCTTGCGTTTGTTCTGCGTGCTTTTCAATATTCATGTCAAGAGCGGTTATAAGTGCAATGCATTGTTGCATTGTATTAAATAGAACAATGTTTGTTTATTGATCCAGCTCGGCTCTGCCTAAATGAGTGATCGAGTGCAGGCAGACTGATCAGAAGACGATTAATGGTTTGCTATAAGGAAAACTGATTGCTCTATTATTTGCGAAAACCGACACGTTTCCGATCACAATCAAAGGCAAATGGTTGTTTGCTTTCTTCTAATTATGGTCAATGAAGTTGTCGTGATTAGAAATATAAATAGGTCCGATTAGTCTTAGTCAGTCGTGGTGATTTTGTCTCGGTGGAGTTCCACGTGTAGTGAAAGTCGCCGGCGCCAGAACTAGAAACCGACGCGACATAGAGCTGTTTATCTAACTGGTTTTCTGTGGCAATATTGTATTTAGAATTATTAAGTACCTAACTCTTTTTAACTTCTACCTTCTACTCTTAAGAGTTTTTTGTAGGTATGTTGTGGTTGAAACACCAATATTCCTCGTGAATTTATACTATTATGTCATATCCAAACAACAAAAACAAAATGAGACCATGAAGCTATGCCTATGCCGCACGTGCTGCAACAACACGTTGTTACAACGTGCTAGAGATCAGCCAGAAATGCAGCCAAAAAAAAAACATTATGTTAATCTACGATGGTAAAACAACTGTTGTTGTTGGTAAAACAACAAATGTGACTGCTCCGTAGCTCAGTTGGCAGTGATGTGGACTGAGTAAATGGTGAGCACCCGGGTTCGATTCCTGGGCGGGGCGAGTATTGATATGATGAATATCGATGTTTGTTTCCGGTCTGGGTGTGATGTTCGTCTGTGTGTGTGTTTCGGGCGCCCTAGATACAGGTTCTTCCTAGTTAGGAGCTCTGAGTGTGATGTGTTATTATTATTATTATTATATAAGTATTGGAGATTTTGTTTCATAACTTAATCAGCATAATATAATATTCGCAAAACCTTAGAAATTTGGTGTTCATGATATTGCCTAAATACCTAGCTTTTCTCTGGTGACCTTTAGTTTGGTACAGGTATCCACAGACCAACTAGAGATACTACGTATCAGGTATCTACTTAGAATTTGTATTTCATGGAACACTACACGTGGAAAATCTTGCAAAGGTTATGAGGGCAAATCGTACCTCAAACCGTGGTTACTAGCCCGAAAATTTTAATCATTTAGTATTAAAAAGGATTCTAACCGGGATTCGAATCGGCTAAAATAAAATAAAAAAAATCATTTTTTGGTTATCCTATAATTTAATTTACCAAGTTTTTAGAGAGATTTTATCCTTATAATTGACCCTAACGATCGATGCAATAAAAGTACAGTATATTTTTTTACAAATTTTAGATAGAGGGTCGATTCTCGGGCGTGGCAAGTTTTTGGAAAATATAATTATGGAATTTTATTATTTGTGGCATTACATTTATTTATTACATCTATCAATGCAAGAAACTTCGCTAGAACACAACTTTCTTGTATCTTTTGTTATAACAACATCACATTACCGGGTAAAGAAAACGATTTATTATAGAGCATCCAAGCAAAAGAGACTTTGTTCATAGAAAACGTATATTAATAAAGAGCTTTTGATTCAGAGAATCAGTGTTAAATTAGATTTGATACATTTCACACTGAAAATTTAAATAAGAACCATGACTATAGTCTGTGTGAATAGATGATGTGTGGTGTGAATCATTACGAGGAAATATATTCCAATGTGAAAACACTGAACGACTTTAACAGTTAGTAAGCAGGTAGGCGTAGCAGTAGCATTAGTTCCTATTTTAAAATTAATCTGTCATTCTGATATTCTTAAAAAAAATATAGGTTTATAACATGCCAGTGTACAATTATAGTACAACGAAATCATCGAAATGAATTTTTGATAATTCTGAAAATATGCGTAGTCGTTCTTGGAATGCAAGGTCGCTTATTAACAAGTTGAATGATCTAAAGATGAATATAACTTAGTACAAATTATAGAGTAGGGTACTTCGAAATTTAGTAGGTAGACACAATATTAACACTGTCTAGGGATAGTATGGATTTACATACTTACTTAATTTACAGAAAATTTATGAACTCAGATTACAATGATGTCGGTGTAGTCTCATATAAATTTATATTATAAAATATAAATATTATTTGTTATTATGAATACATTTTCAGTTAATTAAGTATATCCAAAATATCTATACATAGTGTTGATGTGTTAAGTATACGTCAAAAGGTAGGAAGTCCAATTAACACAATAGAAAATTGAAACTGAATTTATTTATTAGTTCTAAAAATTCAACGAAAGAATATATATCCTTTCGTTTTCACTGGCAATTCACCTCTAGAAAGTGTATAGAGATTTGCCACGGGCACTATGTAGGTGTGTTCTTGGAAATTCTGTTTGAAACGAAACTAACGCGTCACTCAGCCCGTCTTCCGGGGAAACTGTTACCGTGTTTTGTGAAAAGGCTCGGAAAAAATAAAAATAAAAAATTGGTATGCCTACTTGGTCGAAGCTACTAGGTATATGAAGTGGGCTGACAACAAGCAGACCAAAGTCACTGCACGTCAACTCATTATATTGTATTTATTTTTTTAATTGTTCGTTAACTAAACTAAGAACTCTTTCTTAGCAAATTAAAGCGGGGATTTAGCGCTATCATAACGAAAAGCGCTTTGCAAGAAAAATCATAATAAATACTTCTGCTTCATTTATCGGCCTGAAAAAAAAATTATTATATTAATCAATTTATTATCTAGGGCCCTTATAAGTTGATTTTATGATAAGATCAATAAAAAAAAACAAAAAATAAGTTTAAAGTTTGACTAGCCATAAAAATTGACCCTTTAAATTATCTTAGACCAAAATCATAGAATCAATTAATTATCTAGGGCCCTTATAAGCTGACTAGAGGCTGCCCCGCGGTTTTTCCCGCGCAGATTTCTCATAAACACAAAATTCCCGTTTTTTCCCGTTCCCATGGGAATTTCGGGAAATCCCTTCTTAGTCACCTACACTCCCCAAGGAACCCACGTGCCAATTTTCAGCTTTCTACGCCCAGTAGTTTTGGCTCTGCGTTGTCTGTCAGTCAGTCAGTCAGTCAGTAACGGAAGAGTTTTATATATATTGATTTTATGATAAGATCAATAAAAAAAAACAAAAAATAAGTTTAAAGTTTGACTAGCCATAAAAATTTACCCTTACTAATCTTAAACCAAAATCATTGCCATACATGAAATGAGTGGTATAATTTCAAAACCCGCTAAAATGCCTTTTAACATTTTTTTAGTTGTTTACATGACGTTATAGAGCTTTTAATTCCACGTGCATTCCTATAGACTGTTATTAGCAAAATCCTCTCTAAGACGCATAAATCAATGAACAAATATAAGGTTCCATATCAAAAGCCGCTAAAATGATGCTTGTCAATTTCAAAACTCACTAAAATTGATTCGACCAATAGAAGCAGTCCATTTAAGTCACGTGGTTGTCAAAACAGTATGACGATTTTCTTTTGTTTTTGTTGGAGTGCTGGTGGTTTTTATTAATTATTAACGAGAAAGAATGGAGTAATTGGCACAATTTGTCAAAAAATGTGATCCCAAGAAGGCCCGGAAGAAAACCTGCAATAAGGAAGCTTGGAAACGCGAAGTAGAGCGCCGGGAGCGGTGAGTAAAAAACCCGGAAAAATCAGGATCCAGATTCATAGATAACGCATTATGCAAGATGTGACAAGTCAAGGCAAGATGCAAGCAGGCCGGTAGACCCGTGTGGTACACGCGTAAATTTTATGCATTTGTGTGTATGTTTGCCTGTCTGTTTCTTTGATTCTTCATGACTAAACAGCGTACAAGTATTGTGTGAAATTTACGCAGATAGAGATACCAGAAAACTTTACAACAGACTCGCGGGTAGGTACATATAAAATGTATAAAGAGCATGTGGGTGAAGCCACGGGTAGTTGTTATAAATATAAATACAGTGATTTTCAATATATTCTATTTTTTAATTTAATTTATTTATTAATTTAAAATATATTAATTTAATTAATTGTATTAACAAGCCGTTTGCCCGCGGCTTCGGTTTTTCTAGTTTTCTATTCCTTGTAATTTTTTTTTATATAAAAAGTTTGATTTTCATTCGTAACTGATGTTTTGCATAACACCATCTACCAGCCATTTTGGTTTGTCCGCCATTCAGTTGCAAAGTCCGCTTAATTTGACGGATGAGTTTCAAAATCCTTTAAAATACAAGGTTAGTGTCAAATACCGCTAAAATAAAATGTTTTCCGTTGAAATTTCGAATTTGGCGCCAAAGTAATCGGTTAGCTTATCATCTATGATAATGTCATGCTCCACTCTTTCTATTTCTACCAATAAAAGTTCTGTCTGTTGGACATAGATGTCGTTATTTTTAAAATTCACTTTACCAACTTTTGTTAGGATTCGTTTTAGCGGGTTTTGATACTATACCACTCAAATAATGAAACTCAAAACATACTACCTACTAACTTCTTTTAGAACCTATTTCTTTTATAAAAATTTCGAGACCTAAATAATTTAATAAAAGAATTCAAATAAAATAAATGAGTCCGCCAGACGATTCATTCAGACTGCCGCAGGTCAGGGATAAAAATAAAGAGTAGGTACCAGATTAGTCAGCGGTTCATGACACAAAATTGGGATTTCCACGATAAGTACTTATTAGCAAAATGCACTTGTATAAGTGAGTTAGGTTGCTAGAGAGATGCGCTTTTGTGGTGCTACCACTTTTGTCTCTTTAGAGCTAGAGGCAAATATCCGAAACAATTTTGAATTCATTGAATTTGCGCTAGTAATATCTATAGAATTATAACCGTTTTCTCATAATTCGAAGATCTTATTCTATAATTCCTGCGTTGATTGAGTATCTTTGGCTCTGCTAGCGATCAGAACCGAGGTTAATTTTATTCACTTCGATCCAGAGATGAGAGATACGATAGTCGATGGATGCGCGTCTTTAGGTAACTAATTTTCAACATTATCGGAAGGAGTAAGTGTTTCAGCTAAGAAAACACTTCAAAAAACTTTTTCGGTCCAAGGTACAAAGTAGAAAGTCATCATCATCATCATTTCAGCCGTAGGACGTCCACTGCTGGACATAGGCCTCCCTCAAGGCTCTCCATCTGTACCGATCGCAGGTGGCCTGCATCCAGCGTGGACCCGCAGCCTTGCGCAGATCATCCGTCCATCTGGTCGGTGGACGTCCTACGCTGCGCTTGCCGATCCGTGGTCTCCACTCGAGAACTTTTCGGCCCCAGCGGCCATCTGTTCTGCGGGCTATATGACCTGCCCATTGCCACTTCAACGAGCTTATCCGCTTGGCTATGTCGGTGACCCTGGTTTCTCTGCGTATGTCCTCATTTCTGATTCGATCCCGCAGAGAAATCCCGAGCATAGCCCGCTCCATGGCTCGTTGAGCTACTCGGAGCCTGTTCATAAGCCCTATAGTGAAGCACCACGTTTCAGAACCGTATGTCATCACTGGCAGCACACATTGGTTAAATACCTTCGTCTTCAGGCACTGAGGAATATTGGACGAGAAGACGTTGCGTAGTTTCCCGAACGCCGCCCATCCGAGCTGAAAGTACTACGTTGTTATGGCGTTGCTAACAAAGCGCCATACATAGGTACCTTAACTAATAATGAAATGAACCCTTATCCAAACTCGAACATTTTCTTAAAAAAATACCCATTAAACGACGCTAAGACCGTTGATTCTAAAAGGACGCTCTCCCTTGAATCTGCCATTCAGCTTTTGCTATGAAGGGTCGAACTTGTATGTTTCAAGTTTCCTTTCTCAACGGGCCTTTAACTCAAGGGCTATAGAATCTTTATTATACTGTGGCTATATTCTACCTTCAAGACTTTCAAGGTCACGATTCATCTTCAGGATAATATTGTCAACCCGATTTACCTAACTACCGGGCGACTATACTTACCCGATACCCTGTAAACTAATAAGGTGTTGTAAGTACATGATTATATAAGAAAGCTGGCATTAATATCAACATAAGCATAATCTGGAGCAGGGCACCGCCCACAGAAACGGAACAGATAACTTAGTAATGCACTCTTAAAACATTTTCGTGGTACATTTCTAAACGGCACGGGGCATCAAATAAATTGATATACAGTGCAAATATTTTAACAATAAACAGTAGAGGTTTACATAAAACCTTTTAGGAAATTGTTTGCTCTTTATGATTATTAAAAGGGGGTTTATCATACGAACATCATAGTAACACACGAATAAAGAAATATTTTATGATAAGGATAAAAAGGTAAAGCATGTATGTAGCAATTTTCTAAACTAAATGTTGCAAAAATACACACCTCTTTGTAATTTTTTTTATATCTTAAATCGAAAATGAACGAGATTTGTTGAATAAAACCTTTATTTTTGTAATAATAATAATAAAATAATAGTAGGGATTAAGATACATTCATCTACCTTGGACGCAGGAGCCGCGGAGGTAAAGCTAAAAGTAGAGGCCACAAATCCTTTTAAGTTTACAAGTTCAAGAGCGCAGCGCATAAAGAAATGCGCGTTCCAGCCCTACCACACGACCTACTTCTAAAAAGAAAAGAAACACCTTGTTGACATAACCTGCCTGGCCCATTTTCAATCTTGAACTTTTACACACGAATTTAACCCCTATTAGAATGGATGAAGAAAGTGTACAATATTGTGTGTACTCTATGAAAAAGAATTTAATAATTAAAAGTGTTTTTTGTAAGCTCACTGTAAATATACCTAGGTAGATTATTCACATAATTTTGGTTGGTAGGTACACGTTTTTCTACATAGTCTGTATGTGCCTCAAATAATATAGAGTTCAGAAAACTTAACTTATTCTTGTAACGAATTGCAGGACTGTACATACCTAAATAATTATTAGGTTTTAAAGGTAATCGTAAAATTATTATATTTTAGATAAATCAATAAAGAAAAAAAACAATATGTACCTAATTGTAAGTATATAAATAATATATTGTATAGGTACCAACCAAGTGAAATACACATAAAAAAAACTAACTTACAAGCCTGAGTCAATTATAAAATAAATAAGATAATATGCAAGTAGCACATTTGTGATAATTTTGTTTAAATTGTTATTGCAAATATAAAGGCGCATATAAGAGCTGAAGAAAGCTTTTTTTTGTTTTAGTTTATGAGTTATCTTTTTTTTATCTAAAGAGACGCTTATTTAGCCATTCTTTTGACCTTAAATTACACTTTGACTTCAGATTATCGTAGGTATTACATATCAGAAAAAAATGTCCAGCCAAACAATGAGAAGCCAGAAACTTTGTACTAGGTATTTAGAGAATAAGTCGTGGATTGGTAAAATCTTTAATCCTATTACAATAGTCCGAGATTAGGTCTTATCTAACTAGCATGAAAACTATGTCATTCTGAGCTCCAGTTAATGCGGATTGCGGCCATCACTGGCTTAAAAAAATACTTTAACTTTACTAGATAGGTCTTCTTCTTAAGCGAGTCGATGGCCAAAAACTTCTGACGGTCGCTATATTTAAGTACTAGAGGCTGCCATGCGGTATTTCCCGCGCAGATTTCTCATAAACACAAAAATCCCGTTTTTTCCCGTTCCCGTGGGAATTTCGGGAAATCCTTTCTTAGTGCTCACCTACACTCCCTAAGGAACCTACATGCCAAATTTCAGCTTAGTACGCCCAGTAGTTTCGGCTCTGCGTTGTCTGTCAGTCAGTCAGTCAGTCAGTAACGGAAGAGTTTTATATATATTGACTAGAGGCTGCCCCGCGGTTTTTCCCACGCAGATTTCTCATAAACACAAAATTCCCGTTTTTTCCCGTTCCCGTGGGAATTTCGGGAAATCCCTTCTTAATGCTCACCTACACTCCCCAAGGAACCCACGTGCCAATTTTCAGCTTTCCACGCCCAGTAGTTTAGGCTCTGCGTTGTCTGTCAGTCAGTCAGTCAGTAACGGAAGAGTTTTATACAGGGTGTTTCTGACAAGGCGGTAATAAATCAAAGGAGTGATTCAGCTCACCACACCTATCAACTTTCCCAAAGCAACATGGGTCGAAATCTCAAAACGAAAACCAGCTGTCCCATACATTGACCCTGTGAGCAGATCGAACCAATGTATGGAACAGCTGATATTTTTTTGGAGATTTCGACCCATGTTGCTTTGGGAATGTTGTTAGGTATGGTGAGCTGAATACCTCCTTTGATTTATTACCGCCTTGTCAGAAACACCCAGTATATATTGATAAATAATTTGTTGCTATTTCCATTGATTCGTTTTCAGTAGTTTTCCTATTCCACTACCAAATTGGTATCTAAATAAAAGCAGCTTAAGCCATACAAAGTGTTCTAATTTTGTGATTTAAATTGGCATTCATTTTTAAAACCGGAAAGTATAATAACAAATTATCTACCATAAACGAATCTGAGATAACAAACAAATAAACCTTAACCAGTAGAATAATAGCTCTGGAGCTGTGCCAAATACCCCGGCAGAGGTAGAGCGGAGCCCCGGAGCGAGGGGTGGGAGGCGGTGGGAGGTCAGGTCTGTGGGGCAAACACCCGCAGAAGTTGGCAATTAGCAGTGCCAGCACGTATGCTATTTAATATGGTATGTTAGGCTGTTGTGTTGTCCAGATGCTCTAGTTACGCTTTTATAATACCTTAACCACAGAAACACCAAAGAATATCTACTTACCTTACTAAAGGTAAGCTAGC
Organism: Euspilapteryx auroguttella; assembly: GCA_951802225.1. Taxonomy (NCBI): domain Eukaryota; kingdom Metazoa; phylum Arthropoda; class Insecta; order Lepidoptera; family Gracillariidae; genus Euspilapteryx; species Euspilapteryx auroguttella. The sequence continues at coordinate 8,963,100 of OX637653.1, forward strand.
TACGATCATCTGCTTTATTCCAAAATAGTCGACCCGGCGAACTTCATGCCGATTTATCTATTACTATGTTGTACATGTATTAAACTTATAAACCTTCCTCTTGAACTATTTAAAAAAGCGCATCAAAATCCGTTGCATAGTTCTCAAGATTTTAGTATCATAGGAACCGACGCGGGAAGCGACTATGTTTTAAACTACCTATGTATCGATATTAATGATAATAGCCAAATCGAATTGAATGGAGCAACTAATTCACATCACTCTGATGAACAATAGTCATCATTGTGCCATAGAAAATAGAGACCACTTTAAATTGTTATCTTCGCGGAAACTCTGCCGAGCCTCGCCAGATGTGCGCTGGGTTTTAGAGAAAATAATGTAGAGCAAAACAGTTTTTCAGATAAACCTTCTCAGTATGTTTCGACTTGCTTTTTGGGCGATTTGGGTGACAGAAAACGTAATCACACTAGTTTAAAGACTACAGCAAGAATAAAATAAATGATATTTAATGTAAAAGTTACCAATTATGGTATACTAGAGGCTGCCCCGCGGTCTCACCCGCGCAGATTTCTCATAACACAAAAATCCCGTTTCTTTCCCGTTCCCGTGGGAATTTCAGGAAATCCCTTCTTAGTGCTCACCTACACCCCCCAAGGAACCCATGTGCCAAATTTCAGCTTTCTACGCCCAGTAGTTTCGGCTCTGCGTTGTCTGTCAGTCAGTCAGTCAGTCAGTCAGTCGGTCGGTCGGTCGGTCGGTCGGTCGGTCGGTCAGTCAGTCAGTCAGTCAGTCAGTCAGTCAGTAACGGAAGAGTTTTATATATAGTGATAATGTATGTGCGGCGACATTTACATTACCTTACAATGGGTAATTTCTTTTAAAATACTTAATAGAGGTAGCGCACCAATATTTAATTCGTTATGTATCTACCTAACTAAAGCAATCCAAAGATAACAAATCTAAATGTAAAAATATAAACACTATTTCATATTATCCAGAATTCCAGACCCGCCATATCGATTATCTGTCAGCATCCATGAATCCTCAACAAGGTCGAAAACCAGGAGCTTTCAGTCGGAACAAACGACTTCCCGGTCTCAATGGCACGCTATAAATAACTGTCAGGTGCGAAGTTTGAAAAATATGAAAGTTCTACGAGAGTTTCATCGAGCTGCGAGGTAATTAAGAAATGACCTTGAGTTAAACAGAATTTTCAAATGAGCTTTTCAGTGAATTTGCGTAAGAGCGTTTGACGAAATAAACACTGTTATGTTCTTGGCAACGGCAACGATTGGTTTAATGAAGTTGATACTATGCAATACGTAGTATCTACGGTACGAGAAATTTCAGTTAGCATGTCATTTTGAACTGGAGCAGCCAGATACAAGACCGAGCTAGAATGTTCGAGCCATATGTCCCAGATTAGGGATGATCGGAAAAAAGAATACCAAATATGATGTTATTTTGTATGTTAACAGGTTATAATAAAAAAATCTACTTATTTGAATAGGGAGGATATCGTATCACCACAACATACTCAATGCCATACTCGCGCTAAATACTCTAAGCAAGTGGCAAATCATATAGGAAATTTAACATTCCATTGTTAGGGGTCACGTGTTCAATGACAACAAAATACTTCATATCCATACTTAATTATTGCCTTCTCTCGTTTTAAGTACTTAGGTCTTATTTATTTGTAGATGAGTCAGATTATGATCAGCCTCTTTTAGGTTCGGACTTCGTATTGTGACTCTTACTTTAGGCGCTGCGCTAGACCTACCCATGGGGTGCGTTCTACCTATATACTAATTAAAGTTAGAAGGTTATTAAACTTTTAATGTCCTCGTAGGTCACGTTAAGATAAGGTTCTTTAAAATTGCTTCACCAAGTACTTATTCTCAGTAAAATATCGTTCCTATCCTGAAGAAGCTGGTACTTAAAAGAGTACTTACCCAGTATCCCTGTTGTCCAGAGAAGTATTGGAAGACCGCGGCACCAGGGGCCGGTATATGGACCTCGTCATCTTGAGCAATCTTTGGCACAGTCACAGTCTTTCAGGATAATCTACTTTACTCCTCCTATCACAACAACTTTGAGCAAAGACGGCTGGCGAACGTAGCCGCGACCGACCGACTGGTTACCATTGTTTAGCTATTTGTTATGGTACAAGTGCCGATAACACGTATCTAAGGCGATACGAGGACAGTAATGCGTTATCGAAACAACAAATACAGCATCGTAAATAACTTGTTTGTTAATAAACTAGCAGACACGAGAGGAGCAGCGGCGGTTTAGAATTAGTTGGGGACGATCAATAAAATCATAAGATGGGGCTCGGGCAGTCACGCACCCCTCCCCCGTGCTCTCAGCAACTTGGATTGTGGTATGTGGCGCCATCTATTCGAGGGTGCGGTAAATGACTGACCCAATGAGAAAAATTTACCCTTCTTCGATGCGAGAAGTATTGTGACACTGATTCTATGGAGCTTCTCGAGTTGATTTTGTCCACTAGAATTATGAGTTGAATGTCCCCACAGAATTCTCAAGAATGTATCTTGGTATGGCATGTAGTATAATATACTTAAAAAAAGATAAAATAAAATCTATACAATAGTACAAAATTGTAATGGTTTTTCTTGTGAAAAAGTTCCTTTTTCTTAGAAATATATTCATGCTAAGCTTTGACTTTAGTCCAGAACATAAAAAACATCGACTTGAATAATCCGCACTGGTAAAAAACAAGTGCTTGCAATTTTTTAACATTTAAAACTTAGCTTTATCAATATTCATAATTATAACAATTTAAATATCTAGGTACCTATACTTAACTAATGGTTAAGTAGGTTACTTAACTAAATAAATTGCCTATTACTTACTAATATCCTACACTGAAACAGCCAATGGGAAAGTTATTAGAGGTATGGATGGTGACATATTCCGGTCGATGTATTGATTCTACCTACCCTTGAGCAGGGGTGGTAAACATTTTTTTTTAATTTAAATCACTTTCTGTACATTTAATATAGAAAAATCTATTATAACAAAATAATTATTAGGTATTTTGCAATATCTCGAACTTATGGTAAGTTAAAATATATAAAAAATACTCAATAAACAAACACCGATATCCATCATAACAATGTTCGCTCCCATTGGGAATCGAACCAGGTCCTGCGAAGTCACAGACAATACTACTGTAAACTAAACCACGAAGAAGGTCAGCTAAGGGATTCATTTCACACTGAAACTGCACATCGACTGCTATGAGACTACTGTGGGATTGCGATAGAAGCAGTTTTATTGCAGGCATGCCAACTGCATTCAAAAAAGTTTGGATTTGGAATGCAACCCGTCTGTATACAGCTTTCACAACTTTTTTTTAATGACTGTTGTCTACCCCTGCTAGCGCATCAATTATTTCGTATCGGCACGTTTGGCCACTTTGTTTCAGTCACTTTCAGTTGACCATTACTGGAACACATTTACTTTAGATAAAAAAAAACCAGAACAATTCGAATTAAGAAAAAGTAATAAACGAAGTCAATATTTCATTCGATCACCATAAGGTACTTATAAACCTTTTCAAAAATGCATGTTATTAATATTATTGCTTGTTTGTATTGTATAGTAGTGTTGTAGTAGTTACTGCGATACAAAAACCTAGAAATTAAAAAGTTGCAACACTGTATGGAAGTTTTTGTATGGAAGTTGTTAAATTTCCATACAGTTTTGCCACTTTTTAATTTCTAGAATTTGGTGTCGCACGCACACTATAAGTTAAAAGTTGATGCGATGTGGTTTGTGAGTTTAGTAAAAAGTGACGTGTATACTTCCATGTATTTACACGTATTTGCCCCTCCCGCTGTCATCTCCCTACCCCGCTTAGGAGTACTTCTACTTGGGCACTTCACCCCCTAGTAAGTCTGTGAAAATATTTATAAAATAACAGCTGCGATGCGAGCTACATTATTGATATTATGACAAAGCCGTCGTTTTCTTACGAAATCCTTTTTTTTTTCACTTTTAATTTAAACGTATACTTACTTAAATATCTTTTGAGAACAATTTACCGAACTTTGACTTATTTGCCAATAAATTAATTGATTCTGTCTGTATTTCCCTTAAAATACAGGCTGACCTACCAATTTTTTTTCTTAAACTTGCTAGGTACGGTCATATTGAGCTCTTCTTGTGGGGGCACTACGTGATTTATCAATTAATATTTTGCTTGCATAATACTTTAACATACCCTGTGTTTAACTAAATAAAAAAATCATAAGGTACTTTTTATGACCCATTTCAGGCGGCGGTGAATGGCCTTTACATCCAACATAAAAATCTCTTCTGTTCTCTTTAAAAAATAATTAAAAGAACGAACTGGCTAAACTTCTGTAAAAAAAAGCTTAAACAATGAAGCATCAGCAAGTAAGCGTAGACTACTGGGCGATGGGCAAGGCGATGCTGACTTACGGAGCCTTGACTGGTCTGTGCTGGATCATGATGAGACTGTTCAGCAACGTGTTCTCCCTGCCGCGCCGGCTGCGGGCCCAGCAGGATCAGATACAGAACTCGCTTCAAGAGCTACAGGTTGGTTACATATAGGTCTAGCTCCAACGGAAAAGTACTGTGGCGGTCTAGGACGGCGTAACAGATTTGTCTATGGTCTCGTGCGTATTACCAAAGTTCAAAAGCTATTTTGCAATACAGAAAAACCGGAAGTGTTACGCCTTCTTAGACCGCTACTGTACTACATACAAGCCTATTAACTTCGGCTTCCTTTGTATCGGAACCTTTATTTACCAAACTAAGGTCTTTGTTTGACACAAAACCAAAAAAAACAGTACATTAGAGTAATTATATAAACGTCTTTCCTCAAAAATTTGAAAGTTTCAATCAAATAGGTTCGCAAACTACTGGACCGATTCAAAAAAAATATTTCACCATTAGAATCCTATATTACAGATATTATACGAACATTGGTAATTCAAAAAACACAAAAACACATTCGTTAAAATTAAGTTCCTATATTACTGTGTAAACTTTTAATGAAGGTTTTATGACGTGTCAGCTAGTAGAAAATATGATTACAGAAACGTTTCCCCGACCTCAATATAACAGAAGAGGACTTGAAGAACGCTGAAAAGGAACTAGACGAATTGATTAAAGAAAGTGAGAAAGAGGAGAAGGAAGGCAAAGATCGCGACAAGACCGATGACAAAGAAACAGACAAAGTTGAGGACAAGGATAAATCTTCAGATGCTAAGCCAATCGAAGACAAGAAGACAATTTAATATTGTAATTCTTTAGAGCGGGTGCCATTTTGCCTCTTAACGCGGCCATTAGCGGCTTAGTAAAACTATATTAAATAGTTGTGTGTTGTGGCTCAGGGCTCAATCAAGCCATTATATACGTATATATTGGAGCGGTCATAGAGTTCTAGCTACTCCCGCAGCTTGAGGCTGGAACTTATCACCTCGAACGCTCGGTTTGTGCTGCAGTTTGTGGATGGCCACGTCAAGTGGCTGAATATGCACCCACTCTTAATTTCATTTCTATAGATGCTAATACTATTTGTTCATACTAATAACAGTAGGTTAAGTAAATACATGCCACAAAGTTTATTACCACGATCATGGAACAATATAATTGACAATACAAGTAATTAATTTCTTCTCAAACACAATAAAAATTGTAAAATCTGTTCTAACTTGTTGTTGTTTCTATTCAATCGAAGAACATTTTAGAATATTTCGTATAAAGTATAAGATTCTTTTTTCGTATTTTTGTTAGCTAGACTTACCTAATCCTATATTTTCTTTGTATCGATTCACCAAAAGTCACGATATTTTTGTATGTCTACCTAACTACTACATAGTAAATCATTAAACAAACATGCTGGAAAGTTTTATTGCCATCTGTTGACAAGGCCGATGAATGTCGATCAATAGGAACTGTTTATATTTGCGCATCCATTCAGTTGCTATAGGAAAATACCGAAAGGACAACAATTATTTAACTTCTACGCCGGGAATCGAACCCACAATTCTGGCGTCACAGTCTACATCACTGATTTTGAAGCAGTCCGCAACAATTTTAATTTTAAGGAATTATATTAGGTCGTCTCTCTATATCTCAGTTATTTAGAGTCATGAAGTGTAGGTTAGGTTAGGTTATCATGGGGTGCTGGCCAGAGAACCTCCACGCGGTGCACCCTGGGCAACAGCGGACGATCACACTTTTCGTTTCCCGTTTGGTGTGATCGTCCGGTGGCTAATAATCTGGCGGGAGTGGCGCTCCACATGCTCTCTGCTCTATCAGAGAGCATAGTGTGAGTCGAGAAGGAGAGCGGGGCTTGAGACTTCCACCACGGCGAACTGCTCAGCGCCGTGGGGGGACTAACAAGCCCTGCTGAGCGAGGAAGAAAAATGAGGGAAGGAAGGAGGAGAGATTGGAGAAAAAGGATGGCGACGAGATGGAGTGCGGGGATTGGGAACTTCCCAATGGCACGTCCACGTGGGGATTGATGGCTCGGCTGATTAGAAACCCTGCGTTATTAGATGCCGGGAACAATAGTCCTGCCCACGGTTGGCTTGATGACTACGTCGCCAACCGTTGGGATCACAGGTCTACCCGGCTGATCCGAACCCGCAGGGGAGTAGATGCCGGGCTGTCATTTCTCCACACTTTGCGGTCGGCTTGATGTCGCCGTCGCTGCCGCAATGGGCGTGCCGATGGGGCGCTCACAATGCCCCGTAGGAGAGGGTGGCAGTGTCCTATCCAGGGCACTGTCACACACGATCGCTGGGTGCTGCGGCCAAGGTGGAACGGCTAGTAGCACCTGGCGGTCGAGGAGGAAGGGGCGGGGACTTGACGCTTCCAACATGGCACGTTACGTGGTGCCATGTGGGGAGTGACAAGCCCTGCTCCCGCTCGACTGCTGGATGGGGCGGTCGAGGAGAGCGGGCGGGGCCTCAAAGGTCCCACCACGGTGGATCACATACGCCGTGGCGGGGCCGACAGGCCCCGATCCGCCCTGCAGCACCGCTGCAGGACCCCGGGGTCGTTGGGTGCACGAGGCGGGGGCCTCGTGTAGTCACATAACGGCCCCGAGAAGGACGACGGAACGAGGTGTCCAGTTCCGTCATCGGGCGTAGGAAGAGCCATCCGCGCTCAGGGGGTACTACCACCACCTGTCCCCCCGTGAAGAGGCTACACAGCCAATGCTGGGGGGGGGTCGCGGAGAATTCCACAGGCTTACCCGCGACCCTCCTGCTATCAGCCGAGAAGGACACCGGCGGGGTTTTAGTGGGTGCGAACCCCACATAACCCTGCGGCTCCCCCCGGGGCTGCAGGGTACTCATTAGGAGTTTCCCCGCCTTAAAAAAAAAAAAAAGGTTAGGTTATCATCAATTTTGTTTACGCACTGTTATTCAATTAACCTAGTTCCAAACGCGTTATCGAAAATTTATAAAACAGGAATTTTACTTAGTTGTAGTTAATTTTGCTCACTATTTAACACGAGCAATTTAAAGCGATTAATTTTCCCAGTCCATATTAAGTCCCACCACCGGCGAGAAACGACTAACAGCGATTTTCTCGCTCAAGAAACGCACAATAAATACACATTTCGTGTAAAGGAAAGATATGCTTGTATTATGTAATAGTTCTACTCGTTTCTCGTTCATTGTCGGCGGTTCAGAGGGACCACGCCTAAGAGGTCAGTTTAAATTGTAATCCACTTGATATCTTTGCCCGTGAGATATGCCCCTCGCCCATGCCTAAGTGACAGAAGATCAAAACAAAGGTTATCTTTTATAATGTTATATTTAAATAATATACATTTGCGATAAATTAACATTAGCTCTTTACAAATATTTCTTTACAAAAAAGACAAATTTAACCCGTTCTACTCAAAAATAAATAATCATTCTGAACCAAATTTACATAAATTTAATATACTAGAGGCTGCCCCGCGGTTTTTCCCGCGCAGATTTCTCATAAACACAAAATTCCCGTTTTTTCCCGTTCCCGTGGGAATTTCGGAAAATCCCTTCTTAGTGCTCACCTACACTTTCCAAGGAATCCACGTGCCAATTTGCAGCTTTCTACGCCCAGTAATTTAGGCTCTGCGTTGTCTGTCAGTCAGTCAGTCATTCAGTCAGTCAGTAACGAGAGTAGTATATATTGATTTTATAAGAGATGCTCTAATAAAATTCTTCGAATACATTTCAGCCGGAAGGTGTTCTATATTACACGAAAAGTCGTAATACTTTTCTGACCTATTGGCCTTTTTGGCAACAAACTAGAGTTTACTTGGTAGCTACTGTCATGCATTTGGTCTTCTTTGTTGAAGACCAAAGTTCAGTTGTGAAACTTGTGAAGCTGCACCACTACGTGCGCCACCAGAACAGTACAGATTATAAAAAGGCACATTTCCACAATGCGTAGCACAACGATTATAATTAAACAATTTTGTTCGAAGTATATCTTACAATTTTAATCCATTTTAAAGTTCGTAATGGCTCGTACCTTCTTTTATTTTATAGTTAGTAAAATTTGTATTTCTTCATAATCATCTAAGTTGCTTTGTGGAAACCTAACATAAAATCAATACATAGTATATAATAAAGTCGCTTCCTGCGTCTGTCCCTATGTATGCTTAAATCTTTAAAACTACGCAACGGATTTTGATGCGTTTTTTTGAAATAGATAAAAGTGATTTAAGAGGAAGGTTTATAAGTATAAAACATGCACAAAATACTACGGGGATTTGGGCGGTACGAAGTTCGCCGGGTCGACTAGTAACCTTATACAAGCTGCCTAAGTAGCAAAATTGCTGAGTTGGTCTTTAATCACAGTCGAGTACAAAATATTTTATTTAAAAAATCTATGTTACGAATACGAAATACTTATTCTAATAATATCAATGAAAAGTGTACTAAATGAATTCGAAGAAAACCTATAAATATTGTTTCGGTTAACCAATTTCTTGACTATGGTTTGCGCACACCTAAACGCACTGCACGAAACGAAAACGTTTGAATAATTAAAGGCAAAAATTTCGGCTTGTATGTTTGACACATGCTGGAAGCTAAAATTATATTGATTGACGGTAGTTAAAAAAATATAACACAAGATTAAAGTTGTGTTGTGGCGCGGTTCTTCATGTGTATCTAGTCATACAAAAAAATTATAATTATGAAACCGATACGCTTCTGCCGCGCCGGACATAAGTTTAATGTTGTATTGTGTGTGATAAGCTTTACAAAAACTATTTCCTTACAAAATATTAGCTTCAATCTTCGGGTTCGACTAGTAATTGTGGATATATTTATTTGCAAAAATTATTAAATATTTTAACAAAAATAAGTCCGAAAAAGTTAACATTTTATATAACATTTAATATAATTTCTTATTTTATGACTGAGTAATTGGTAATCGGAATGTAATTGTTATTTTCGAATCTAATAAAATTTAAAAAAGCAAATCATTGCATACAATTTTGAACACGAACTTTTATATAAAAATAATTCAAATGTAATTAATATGTTAGTACTATGCACATATGTACGTAATTATTTTATATATTTTAATATTATTATTTTTTAATATAAAAGACAATCTTATAACGTTTAGGTTGAACAATTGCAGCACTGTTTTCTGAGTTCTGCGTGTAGCCAGAAAACGCGATTTCAACGTAAAAATACATTTGCTAATCTTTCGTGAGCTTCCGTCGTCAAATATACCATTACAACAAAAAATTGCCTCATACTCGCTGCATACAAATGTGTGTTCACCCTAATAGTTAATTTACAAGATGATGAAAAACGACTTACGCTATAAAGGAGTCTATACATTTTGGTTTCTGTCCGACTGGTTGACATCGCAGTTTTAAGGCATATCCTGTAGACACTCTTTGATCTGCTTCCACGCTTGTAAGTTCTGAAATAAATAAGGTGAGAGCTCTAAGTATTTTTATTTTTTTTTCGTTCCTTGGCTGCCTCCTCCGGCCCAGGTCCCACTATTTGAGACCAGTTGTTGCGATCTCCTTCTCAACCGATCGCCTCCGGGTGATGCGAAACAGTTACGTCCTTACTAATTGTTTGATCTAAAGTAAGTGTTTTTTTTTGTAAATCAAAAAAAGACCAATAAAGTAAATTAACCTTTTTCGCAGCCCTGATTTGTAGAGTGATGAACGCGACCAGCGTCTCGTGTATGTCCTTGTCCTTTTGCCTCTGAAAGTGCTCGATCTCAACAGCTGCTTTCTTCGTAAACTCACTGTTGAAAGTGACACATTTAATACAAAAGCGAATTGTGGTGTAAACAGAAAAATGCTTGTGTAAACTTAAATTAAACAAAAGTTATTTTGGTTATAATTAAAAAGTAATGTATGTACATATTTACAGTATAAAATTCCGGTTAACTAAAAAAAAAAAAAAAATTTAAAATAAAACATATACCTACAAGTAAAATATTTCGTTCAAATCGCCGCCACTGGTCGGAACCGTGCCCAGCAGGCTGGCTGCGTTTCCACGCTGGATGGCCAGGCTTAAACGCTGGCCAAGATATGAGCCGGCCCGCTGGTCACCTGACTGGTGACCAGTGTGTCGACACATGTGGCGTCCCACACTAGGGGCCTGCCGCGCTTCCACGGTATGACAGTCATACCGTCGGGCCGCTTGCCGTCGTCACGCACCAGCCCATTGGGTTCCAGTATGGCTGGTACGTGGACGCTGGCTAGGGCCCGGCGGATTATGTCGTTCAGGCTGGCGTGGCGCGGCAGTCGCCCCGCACTGCGCGCGCAGGAAAGTCCGTGGTGGCCGAATCGATCGACCATGCCACCGCAGTGGCAGCGATGTGGAGCGCAAATCGGTACCCCCAGCCGCAGGCACACCGACAGCGATAGGGTAATCCTGTATAGCAGGGTCCCTATCGCTGCCGATGGAACAGCTTGCAGCCAGTACCCCGACACCGGATCCGAGGCGGCAAGGAGGCGAGCGCGCTCTACAGAACTGCTGGCAGAGTTTTGAAGATTTTGTTGGACAGCCCTGCAGAGCGGCTCGTCCCATTGTTTTTGTATGTTAGGGTTGGCAGGGTGGTCCTCGCCCGGGCAAGCTGCGCTCCAGGCTGTCCTTGCCTCGTCCACGTACGACGCCTCAACGTCACCGAGTGACGGGTTAATTATCTTACCGAAGAGGACGTGCGTACTGTGGACGGAGGAAAGGAAAGCTGGGAGCGCAACACTGGAAATTTTGCGGATTCCCAGGCCACCTAGACGAACAGGCAGCGAAGCTTGGGACCAAGATCTGTCATGAATGGGACAATTTAGAATTTCGGTAAGAGTGTTCTCAATGATATTGTCTAATTTATTAAGAGAATTTGTAAATTTCCAAAAGGGTGCGCATCGGAGTGAATACATAAGTTTTGGTACGAAAAGACAGAATTTAATAATGAAAAAAGCCATGTGGGGGTGGATGGTAAGCAGTCGTTCATTGATTCTTCAAATTTAGAGGCCTGTTCGTCTACGAAGCCTAGGATCCCCTCGTTATACAACGGCGCGCCGAGGAGGGAATTAAACAATATAACAAGAAAGTAAATCCTTTTTTGGGATACCATAATTCATAATAGTTAAACCAGGAACCCTAATTTGTGAACTTACCATTGGAAAAATGCTCTATGCTATAATGTCTTTGTCAAACAGATTGCTAGCCTGTCGCGCCGCGCCGCCGTGTCGCGAGTGATGTCGGGCTCTATACCTACTGTACGTAGACTAGCTAGTACTGTGTCTGTAGTATGAGTGTCTCACCTCAGCTGCGTGTCGGCGAGGGCGAGCGCGGCGCGGTCGTGCGGCAGGCGCGCGTCCAGCGCCCGCGCCGCCGTGTCGCGAGTGATGTCGGGCTCTATACCTACTGTACGTAGACTAGCTAGTACTGTGTCTGTAGTATGAGTGTCTCACCTCAGCTGCGTGTCGGCGAGGGCGAGCGCGGCGCGGTCGTGCGGCAGGCGCGCGTCCAGCGCCCGCGCCGCCGTGTCGCGAGTGATGTCGGGCTCTATACCTACTGTACGTAGACTAGCTAGTACTGTGTCTGTAGTATGAGTGTCTCACCTCAGCTGCGTGTCGGCGAGGGCGAGCGCGGCGCGGTCGTGCGGCAGGCGCGCGTCCAGCGCCCGCGCCGCCGTGTCGCGAGTGATGTCGGGCTCCGCGGCTCCGAACACTCGTGCTAGCAACCCTGAGCGCCCCGCCGCTGCGCGCTTGCGTTCCGATATCCTAAAATAATACAAATTTCGATTCGGTTCGATTCACAGCGGCGGGCGAATATTGATTTGATAAATATCGATGTTTGTTTCCGGTCTAGGTGAGGGGCTCTGAGTGTGACGTGTTATTTATAAAGATTAAGAAGAAGAAATAATTTATTCACAGCAGCACTGTGACACACAAACATAACCTAACGTGAGACATACATTCCAACATATTTACACAATAAAGGTAAAGAAAAGGTAAATAAGGGTAAGCAACCACATTCTTGGCCCCACTATCTATTATTACCCTGGTCTATTTAGAGGCTGAATATAAGAATAATTGGTATTAAAAACAAAAACTAATGTTTTTTATGCTGTAGAATAAGACGGCTTACTTCTACGTCAAATTAATATATTGCGTGTTTCTGATAAGCCTAAAATAAATAAAAGAATCGATTGCGCTGGCTAGCTGTCAGCGGCCTGTGTCCAGCAGTACGCACCTGTTGCTGAGCGCGTCCTCGGCCAACTCGCGCGCCAGCTGCGCCGCCTGGTGCTGGCTGCAGAGCTGCTGCAGCGCGCCGCAGTAGAACAGGTACTCTTTCAACTGATCTGCTAGTTGCTCCTCGTCCTCCGCTACCGCCGTTATGCTGTCTGCTATCGAGTCTGCAGGTATTAATAATATACTTATATAAAACTCTTCCGTTACTGACTGACTGACTGACAGACGACGCAGAGCCTAAACTACTGGGCGTAGAAAGCTGAAAATTGGCACGTGGGTTTCTTGACTTTAAGCTTGACTTTATATATACGCTTTGTCCCATTGCCTTTAATTTGCTAATTAAAAACTTTTCTTCAATACTTTCGCGTCAAACAAGATAAACTTGCTGGATGCGCTACAAACGCAATGTGTGTTGTTATAAATCTGCGAAGCCTTCAACGGCAGTCTGCAGTGCTGCGGGAATAGGAAACTCTATGCTCATTTTTTATTTTATTACATTAATTATTGACAATGCAACGTAACAGTACCTATTAAAGAGCTAAAAAAATTGTTTGTAATGGCTTATCGATGACATTGACTCTACCAACTACTGCGTACCTGACTGCAACAACTAGTACAACAAAATTCGGTAGGATGACGTCCTGTGGTTACCTACACTGTTATAGATTATAGATGGTAACTTGCGTAGTTAAGGAAGCTTTGAAAAACCATGACAAACATCGTGCTGTTTCGCTTTTATTTATTTATTTGTATGGCTGCACAGAATACGCTAGTACTAGCATGTCAAAGACAAATGTCCAGGGTTCTTAGCCAGTTGGCTGCGTCGGCCGTAAGAGTGACGAAGCCATCAGCGTGGCCGGGGTAGCTCGCCGGGGCAGTCGCGCGCGAGGTGCTCCGCGGTCGGGGACTCCGGGGGGACTCGGTCAGCCGCACAGGTGCTTGTACTGCGCGCTTCGCCCATGGCCCGTACGGATCCTGTTTAGGGTGCAACCACTGGCGGCGAGGCAGGTCAGCGCCCGGGAGCGATTCCCCAGGCTTGACGAAGGCACCAACACGCTAGCCCATCATTTTATCTATGCCGTACTGCAGATGGTTAAGCGCTTTTACCAACGTAAAGCCTGGTATGTTAATAATAGTTAACTATTAACTGACCAAAGTAATGTCCAGCTTTCTGCAGCCCGTCGCCCAGCTCGCGCTCGATGACGCTCCACTCGCTGAACAGCTTGCCGTAGCCGGCGTGCAGCTTGCACAGACTGTACTTCTTTTCTATTATTTTTGACCTGGATGGCAATATTTTAATATTAAGGCTTTGCCAACCAGGCGGCGCTATAGGGTCGCGCTAGCCTTACGTGGCTCCAGAGCGCCGACTTGTAATGTATATACTAATGTAAAATATTATCCTGTCACACAGAGCCCCAAAAGCTAGAACGCTCTGACGCCGGGCGACGGGAAAGCTCTAGCCCTAGCCCCAAGCGCGACGCTATAGCGACGTCCGTCTGTTTGACAAAGCCTTTTGGCTGCATTTTCAACATTTTAGGTGGCCTTTTATAAACTTATCAATAAGTACATTTATTCTATATCTTGTGTTTTTGTGCAGTAAAAAAATAAAAAAATAATATCCATCAGTACATTACATACGTAATTTTTTAATATTTGACTGCTCCGTAGTTCAGTTGGCAGTGATGTGGACTGAGATGTGTGTGCACCTGAGTTCGATTCCCGGCGGGGCGAACATTGATATGGTGAATATCGATGTTTGTTTCCGGTCTGGGAGTAATGTTCGTCTCTGTATATGTTTTGGGCACCCTAGATACAGGTTATTCCTAGTTAGGGGCTCTGAGTGTGATGCGTTATTGTTATTATTATATGTACATAGAATATTTAGAATGTCATTACTCGAGCTATAAAGTGATCAATAACAATCTCTTATTGTTTTTGTTTACCTTACTGTATTATCAGCACATACTACAATGTTGTTGTGAATAGTTTCACTGTGTCATAGATAGATAGATAGATAGATAGATAGATAGATAGATAGATAGATAGACTCTTTATTACAATCAATGAACTTAAAATATTACAATATTCTTAAATTAAAACAGTAATCAGTGTGTCATAGTATTGTTAAAGACACTCATAGCGTCTAATTATTTATTGATTTTAGGTACTATATTTTGTTGCTTAGTCTATCTAAGTATGCAATGTTATTTTGAGATTTTACTATGAATTAGAATTTTACATATAGGTATTGATATTGATCAGGTTCAAAGACACTTTAATTTCAATATGTAAAAGTAAAAGTGAATTTATAAAAGAATTACAGTTTATATTGAATGTTCTAGTCATCTTTTAAAATGATTTAAATCAATAATTAGTACCCAAAATCTTTAAAACTATAAAACGGATTTTGATGCCATTTTTTTAAAGGATAGAATGGTTCAAATGGAAGGTTTATGTGGATAATTCATGCACAACATAGAAATAGGTAAGGCGGTACGAACTTCGCCGGGTCGACTAGTATAAATCTAAAACACTCACCTAGTATAAAGAAAATTGCCCAAGTTTGTTTCTAGTTGTTTCCCATATGCCTTGACACTTTCAATCTCTGGATTTGGCTTTTTTAATCTGATTGATGTAGACAGTGATTTGATTTTGTTTTCTGCATGCAGGAGATAGCCTGAAGATAAAAAGGAGAGACATTTCGTATTACTTACTTCAATATGCTGATTAAGAGCTCAAACTGATGAACAAAGGTGTGTCGCCGCGCGGGGCGTCGTGCGACTTGACGTTGGCCGGCGACATTTGGCCCATGCCGAGCGACACTTGGTGAATGGAGGATTGTGCTGCCGCCCACAGTAGCGCGGCCGTCGCCGACACAACGTCGCTCGTCTGTTTGAGCCCTAACTTAGTGAAAACACTCATGTTTAAGCTTTTTTAGTTTTATTTACCAGTATCCGTCAATGTCTCCCTCCATCCATGCTCCTGCTGCAAAAAGTTGAAGAACTGGTCGTCGAAGCACAGCCGCGGGTGTGACGCTACTCTCAGAAGAAAGTTTTCCAGGCCAGCTCGTCTGCGCTCTATAAACTCTGGGTCTGTTGTGTCAGACTTATTCCACGCATACAGAACTCTCTTTTCTGGCAGCGGTGGTATTATAACATGTGGATATTTGACCAGCAAGTAATCATGAATCTGCTCAAACTCAGTGTAGCGCCTCCATATTGTGCTGGGCTTTGTTTGAATTTTCTTGTTATCTGGATCTGTTACTCTGTAGTGAAAAAAGTAAGGAAACTTTATAAAAATTATAAATAAACCAACAAAGGCCTATTCAAGTAATTTAAAGTTAAAGTTTGTCATATTCCGTTCGAAATTTTCAAGACACATCTATTTTATTTCCAGCTCATCATCATGAACTCACATTTATCCACTGCTAGACATAAGACGTTTCTTGGTCATGCAACTTACTGCTCTGGTTTACATTCTTTCCGCCACTACGCCAATATCTATAGCAGGTTGTCTGTGATCATAGAATTATTATTCTCAGACTTTCTTTAATTATAATGTTATTTGTGTGCGACTTGTAAAGGAAAAATCATAGGATTTATAAAAAGTGGGTGTATTGATAAGAAAAAAATAACCTATACACATAGTATATGCAAGAACTCATTCAATAAGTAACTACCCACTGAACATGAACTTAGATGATTCGCATAGAATAGAAATTGGCAATTAATTTCTCTAAAAATGAACAAGAAATGATAGGCACAAAGCTTGCACTGCCTGCACTTACTTCAAATCAATGAGATAAACAGTGTAATGATCCCGCACGTGTAGAGTTCCGTTGGCTCTCTTCTCAGACTCAACGATAGAGATATCGACGTGTTTCAGCAGGGTATCCTAAAAAAACAATGATTTAGAACCAAATAACATTAAATTTAGTGCAGAATAACAATTTGCAGTTTCACTGACTTGATTCTCAAAGTCCTCCAAGCTCTCGATATTGCTGCTAGGCGACGGCAGAGACGTCCCTGGAGAGTCTTCAGTTGACATTATTATAGTTTGTATCACACTAGAAATTGTAAACTGCTTACAAATTGCTAATAATTATTGCTGGAAAATATTATTGGTAGGTATCGAACAACAAAAATAAACTGATGATCCAACCACTGATGGATTGAATGAATGGAACGGATTATTTATTGTTTTTTTATTCCCATATTCTAGACAGGCAAAGGAACTAAGTCTGTAAAGCCACCTCTTCAGTAGTATTAAGTATTATTTTCAAAGTAGTCTTCATTAGTATGTTTCTTTGTTTTCCCTGACCTTATTTCCTAATCGAGAACGAGGGTGGTTTCACATTCCAATGTTCCTTTGGCTGACATTCACAGTCGACTTGTAGAGCTGGAACTCGCACTCCAAAGTGTCAAAATAAAACTCTAATAATTATAGAATTATTCTAATCGTTCTTCACTCCAAATTAATAACACAGACAGTTCGAGTTCCAACTTTAAAACAGTGAAGGCACACGCGTTGTTGTTCGTAGATCACGCGCGACGGATTTAAGGACAGCCTTGAGCCGTAGGTATAAGGATAATCAGTACTCGGGAACGACTTGTTCTAGTATCATGCATACCTACTCGACCGAGTAGTCTGCTGTAGAGTAGACTGATTGTGAATTTCAGCCTTCATTTCTCACTGTACCACCGTTATTACACTAATTCCACCACAACACCAGAAAGTAGATAGGTACGTAGGTACTTATTAGCAACGGAAAACGACAGATTCTCTTCCCGCCAAAAAGTCGGAAATACTGACAGTAACTTCAGTCTTTCAGAGGTTTCCGGTTGCGTTGCGGTTTCCGGTTTCTGGGTCTGGGTTCTTGAAGTTCTTGTTGGTGTTGGGGAAAAACATGGCCTACGGGACAGGAAACAAAAAGATAATAGCATCAACGCAATGACCTAGGAATGCTTAACTGGCACCAGACGAGGGGTAGAGGGCAACACGTGAGGGGGGGGGGATTGAACAAGGGGTCCATCCATCGGCCTTAAATAAGTTTTGTTTTATTTAGATTCTCAAAAAATAATAAAAATAAAATATTTTTTTATTTATTCAAGTCGTTATATCATGCAAAGACATAGTCCTGAAAGTTTCCGCCACGATAAAAAAGTAACTGTGTATGTTCAAGTACTGCTGGCCATTAGGCCTACCCCATACAGCGCCACAACTACCGGTCTGGAGCGACCCTCACCCAGTGTAATCCCGCAGCATTCACCAGGTCGTCTGACCAGTGGCCATCATGTGGGGGTCCGCCTACTCTGCGTCTTCCCGTTCGCGATCGTAACTCTAGAACTTTTCAGCCTCAGCGACTACGACCGTCTGTTCTTCAAGCTATGTGCCCTTTGCCACTTTAGTTTCGCATTTGGCTATGTCGGTAACTTTAGTTCTTCTGCGGATCTAAAAAGAATTAAAAAAATATCAACTTCATAAATAAAATTATTATGTATCTTAAATACAATAAATTAATTAAGTATCTACATCATAAACACCACGAAGGTAAATAAATTGCAGATGTCTTTTGAAATTACCTTCGTAAAATGTTTAAATGAATATCAACCAAAATGATAAGCCTGGCCATAAACTTGGTTTACGAGTCGTGATGTTAAGCTTAACCCAAATATGGAGGTACATGAGATTAAGTCGTAGGCCCTAGCGTTTTATGGGCTGAGGGGACTAGCGATACCCTGGCAGCCATTGTTGCTTGGATTAGAAGGACATGATCTACAAAGACACGTCTTTCCCCAAAGACTTTCAGTTTTGGTTTCAGAGATAGCTATGCGTATGTGGTATGATAGGACGATGCCAAATTTTGTATAAAAAAAAGAGTAATAAAAATACCTACTAATTAGTTCGATTGCATACTTATTTCGAGTAAGCTATCATTTAGTGTCGCATTTAGCGGACAAAGAGAAATCATCATGGTTCTTAAGATAAAGATGCACACATCTCTAATACAAAAATGTGCATATAAGTGCGTCCACTATTTATTAATGTAATGCGAAAGGGATTCTCGGTAAATTTAATCATCCCCAAAGGACCATTCTACTTACGGTTCTTACGTAAAATATATTTTTCTTGGTAATTTTTTAGTTTACTTTAGCCTTATAAGTACATACTAAGATAAATATTATGTAAATGTTTGCATATACCAATATTATAAAGAGGAAAGATTTGTTTGTTTGTTTGTTTGTAACGAATAGGCTCCGGAAATACTAAACCGATTTGAATAATTCTTTCACTGGTAGGAAGCTACATTAACCCCGAGTGTCATAGGCTATTATTAGATTTTCAAAAAAATTAGGGATCCTTATCCTAAACTCAATGAAAAATTTATGAGCATGGAAGCACGAAATCAATTTCTTGAAGAAAAAATTGAGAATCAGGAGCTAAGATTGAGCCAACTAGAGAGGGAAGTGCGAAAGAAAAACGTTGTTTTCTTTGGAGTCGAGGAAAATGAACAGAACTATTACGAATTAGAAAAAAATATTCTGGACATCATAACTAACCAAATGAAAACACCATGCAATAACCAACAAATAGAATGCATTAGGCGCCTGGGGAAAAAAAGTGACAAGATAAGACCAATTGTTCTAACTCCAACCACAATGGGGTTAAAAATAAAAATTATGAAAAACAAGAAACTGTTGGAACAAACCAGTTATTATATAAAAGAAGATTTCCCACCCAAAATACTCGAACTCCGGAAAAAACTGCTGAATCAAATTAAAGAACAAGCTGAAATAAACCCTGATAAAAAATTTGTCATAAAATATGACAGAATTGTTGAAATTAAAACAACTAACAAACAAACGGCCAAAAAAAGCAAAAGAAACCTTTCTGAATCTCCTGAAGGACAGGAAGAAAAATAAAACAAGCATTGCAAGTTTTATGGAAAAACTGCCTTCACGAGGTACACAGAATAACAACTAGCAACTAAAACCGGCCCCTCCAACTCCAGCTCTCCCAACACGGCTTGTCACCGCGGGAGAAAATGACTACAACCCTCCAGGGAAAAAAGAAAAACAAGATATTTTCATTGGAACATATAATATAAGAACTCTACTCTGCGAAACAAGGATGATTGAATTGGAAAATGCATTAAAATTTGTAAAATGGGACATAATAGGACTCTCAGAAATACGCAGAGGCGGAACAGCTATAGAAGAAAGAGACTGGTGTCTATTCTTTCATAAAGGCGAAACCCAAGGCCACAGAGGTGTTGGATTCATTGTCAAAAAATATCTAAAACCAAATGTAGAGTTCCTGGGATACTCGGATAGAGTCGCGGCACTCCACCTAAAGATTAATAGCACCGAAATTTCAATAATCCAAGTGTACGCTCCCACAATAAACAGCGATATTCAAGAAGTAGAGGCGTTTTACGAAGATATTTTGAAAGTTCGGAAACAATGCTATCGAAATCTGATAATAATTGGGGACTTTAACGCAAAAATCGGCATACAGCACGAAACCATTGGCTCTATAGTAGGTCCTTATGGCTCCGGAACAAGAAATGATAGAGGCGAGAGACTTATAGAGTTTGCTCTAGAGCATGAATTAACTATCATGAACACCATGTTTCGAAAAAATATAAACCAAAGGTGGACGTGGTTATCCCCAGATAATAATACAAAAAACGAAATAGAATTCATCCTATCCAATGTTAAAGAATTATTTACCGACGTAAATGTTATTAAAAAAATTCCTTATCGATCAGACCATAGGCTTTTGAGAGGAACGCTTCGAATAACAAAGATAAAAAAGAGTCGTAAAAACTATGGGAACGTGAGCTCATTATTAAATAACAATCAGGAAAAAACCAAATATCTCGATTCGCTACAACAGAAGTTGAATGAAAATATAAACATAATGAACTCTACCCAGCAATTATATAATACCATAGAAAAATCAATTGTAGAGAGCCTAGTTCAAGCGAAAACTAACAGCAAAAATCAAAACAAATTCAAACTATCTGAAGAAAGCAAAGAACTTATTGTTAAAAGACACACCTTACAAAACAAAATTGATAAAACACTAGAAGATAAAAAACAATTAACGTACCTCTACAAAACAATATCAAGAAACATAAGACGAGAATTCAGGGAATACAAACATAAAATATACGAAGAGAATATAGAAAAAACGGGAGGCACCAAAAAGGCGGATAAAACACTCAGGTGGAAGAAAACATGGATACCATGTCTCTCTGCACAAGATAAGATAACAGAAAATCGAGAAGAAATTATACAGGTTGCCACAAATTATTATAAAAACCTCTACAAAAGCGGAAACTATTCTAGCGACATAAACTCAATCCAGAATAGCGCACAGAAAAGCAATGAAACCATAACAGACCTGACAATGAAAGAAATCATAACGGCAATCAGACATATTAATAACGACAGAAGTCCAGGTCCGGACAAAATCATAAATGAAGCTCTCAAGGTAGGAGAAAAACTTTTGGCAGGCCTCTTAACGACAATGTTTAACAACATCTTAAGGGAAGGCACTGTACCTACACAATGGATGGAATCAGAGATAATATTAATTTATAAGAAAGGTGACCCGACAAATATCTCTAACTACAGACCAATAAGCTTGATATCTGCTGTATACAAAGTATTTGCTCTATGCATTTTGGGACGGATTGGAGCCAAAATAGAAACAAAACAGCCAGTAGAGCAAGCTGGATTCCGATCAGGTTTCTCTACAATTGACCACATTCATGTTCTCAGCCAAGTTATAGAGAAATACAAAGAATTTAACTCTACACTCTATCTTGCCTTTGTAGATTACCAAAAGGCATTCGACTCTATATGCCATTTATCCATAAAAAAAGCTCTAGAATACCATGAAGTCGAAAAAACATATATCAACGTAATTATGAATATCTACGAGCATTGCAAGAGTAGAGTAAGATTGGATAGAACTGGCCCGGACTTCGACATTGGACGGGGGGTCCGACAAGGAGACCCCCTCTCGCCTAAACTATTTATTTCTGTCTTAGAATACATCATTAAGGCACTCAACTGGAGAAACAAAGGAATAATTATAAATGGAAAATACTTGAATCATCTTAGATTCGCCGACGATATCGTCCTATTCTCAGAATCTTCAAGAGACTTAAAAGAAATGCTAGAAAGCCTCCATTACGGTAGCATAAAATGAATCTAGACAAGACTAAACTTATGACCAACGGGAAAAATAACACTATAAAACTTGGTACCGAGGAAATAAAATATGTGGATGAATACGTATACCTGGGCAAACTGATGTCATTCAGGGAAGTAGACAGTGAAGAAATAGATAGAAGAATTACAACGGCTTGGAAAAAATACTGGGCCATGAAAAGTATATTTAAATCGGATATGCCAAACAAAATAAAAAAAAGGGCAATGGATACTTGTGTGCTGCCTTGCTTAACCTATGGATGTCAAACGTGGAGCATGACAAAAGCGAACGAAATGAAGATTTCTCGATGTCAGCGTGCAATGGAAAGAAGTATGCTAAAAGTATCATTGAAAGATAGACATAGACACGTTGACATAAGAGACAAAACAAAACTAAAAGACGCAATGACACACGTGAGACAAATGAAATGGCGCTGGGCAGGGCATGTAGCTCGTATTGGCGATCAAAGATGGACCAAAGCGGTAACAGCATGGCAGGGACCAGCTCACGGGGCCCGCAAACCAGGGCGGCCCTATACTCGATGGGAAGACGACATTCGAAAAATAGCTGGACGGAAATGGATGGAACTAGCAAATAATAGAGAGGACTGGCACAAACTGGAGGAGGCCTTCACCCGACAAAGGGATTTCTGATTTATTCTTTTTTTTCACCTTATTATTATTATTTTTTTTAATTATTGTTTTTTTTTTATTACCTTAATGTTACTACTTACGTGGAAAGCTTAGGTACACTTTGTTTTTTTTCTCTTTGCATGATAACTTAGAAATCGGAAATAAAAGGCTTTTTTATTTTATTTTATTTTATTATCCTAAACTCAAATAATGTAACCCAAGGTGCAATATTTTTTCCGTTGTTTACATATTTTGACAGGTGGTTTGTTGTTGTTGTTGTTTGTTTTTAATTCGGCTATTCTGGGCAGTCAAAAGAACATCTATATATATAAAATCCAAATACCACTGATCTACTCACTCACTCACTCACTCACTCACTCACTCATCATCGCCCAGCCGAAACCGCTGAAGACAGAAAGATGAAATTTGGACAGTAGCTTCTTTACGTGACGTAGGCACGCACTAAGACGGGATTTCGGGATAACTTAACCGGGACGCCGTATACAGGTGTAACAGTTTGTATGAAACTCCTAAACTACTGGTTTTAGAATATTGAAATTTAGACTGTGGATTCTTTTTGTATCACCAACATCATAAATGATTTAGTTTTTTTTTAATTTTGCCCCTGAGGTCTTATACAGGGTGAAATATGTTTTTTGCTAAAATCAAAACTAATGAAACTAGAGACTTGAAATTTTCAAAATAAGCTCCTTATAATATTACAACATCAAATATGATATCAAAACTGCGTTTATTAGTCCTGAAAGCCTTAATACAGGGTGTTAAAGTTTGTATGAAAAACCGAAACCGCTCATTATTTTTCTTAGAAATTAAAGTGGTCGATGTTTCTAGATTGTTGTGGGCGCTAATTACGAAAAAAACGGGACGCCGTATACAGGGTGTAACGTCTGGATTTAGAAAGTTGAAATTTACACTGTAGCTTCTTTTTGATTTGAAATGAGTGATGTTTCTAGATTGTTAGGGGGGGTTAATTACGAAAAACAAATGGGACGCCGTATACAGGGTGTAACGCCTGGATTTAGAAAGTTGAAATGTACACTGTAGATTCTCTTTGATTCGAAATGGGTGATGTTTCTAGATTGTTGGGGCGCTAATTACAAAAAGAACGAGACGCCGTATACAGGGTGTAACGTCTGGATTTAGAAAGTTGAAATTTACACTGTAGATTCTCTTTGATTTGAAATGAGTGATGTTTCTAGATTGTTAGGGGGGGTTAATTACGAAAAACAAATGGGACGCCGTATACAGGGTGTAACGTCTGGATTTAGAAAGTTGAAATTTACACTGTAGATTCTCTTTGATTTGAAATGAGTGATGTTTCTAGATTGTTAGGGGGGGGGGGGTTAATTACGAAAAACAAATGGGACGCCGTATACTGGGTGTAACGTCTGGATTTAGAAAGTTGAAATTTACACTGTAGATTCTCTTTGATCCGAAATGGGTGATGTTTCTAGATTGTTGGGGGCGCTAATTACGAAAAACAAACGGGACGCCGTATAACAGTAACAGTGTGTATGAAACTACTAAACGTCTGGATTCAGAATGTTGAAATTTAGACTGTGGATTCTTTTTGTATCGCCAACATTATAAATGATTTAGTTTTATTTTTATTTTGCCCCTGAGGTCTTATACAGGATGAAATATGTTTTGTGCTTAAATCTAAACTAATGATACTAGAGACATGAAATTTTCAAAATAAGTTCCTTATAATACTCAAACATCAAATATGATATCAAAACTGCGTTTATTAGTCCTGAAAGCTTTGATACAGGGTGTTAAAGTTTGTACGAAAAACCGAAACCCCTCATTATTTTTCTTAGAAATTGAAATGGTCGATGTTTCTAGATTGTTGGGGGCGCTAATTACGAAAAAAAACGGGACGCCGTATACAGGGTGTAACGTCTGGATTTAGAAAGTTGAGATTTACACTGTAGATTCTCTTTGATTCGAAATGGGTGATGTTTCTAGATTGTTGGGGGCGCTAATTACGAAAAACAAACGGGACGCCGTATACAGTGTGTAACAGAGTGTATGAAACTCCTAAAATGTCTGGATTCAGAATGTTGAAATTTACACTGTAAATTCTCTTTGCATTAAAAACATCTTAAGTAGTTTTTTTGCCCCTGAGTTCTTAAGTTAATATAAAGGGTAAAACAAGTTTATCGCTAAAATCTAAACTATTGACACTAGAAACTTGAAATTTTCAAAATAAGTTCCTGTTAATATTAAAACATCAAATATGGTATCATAACTGTTTTCATAGTTACTTTAGTCCTTGATACAAAGTTTTTATGAAAAACCGAAACCGCTTATTATTTTTCTTACAAATCGAAATGGGTGATGATTCTAGGTTTTTGAAATCGTTATACAAAAAAGACATCATCATTTTAATTTATAAACGCAAAATGTAAATCGATATGTGTGGAGTTTTTTTTAAGGATATTGGGGGTTCTGATTACGAAAAAGTAAGAAATTTTAAAATCCAACATGGTGGACATAAAGTTTAATTATAAAGGGGCGTTCTCTTAGTTAATGCGGACGCTGATACAGAGGTTTAACAGTTTGTATATATGAAAATAAAAATGGTTGTTGAAGTATACTGGATAAGAGTCGCGCAAGACCAATATACAGCAGTGAACGTCTATCGGTAGCGAGCGACGATGATGATGAAAGTAAACGGAGTATACCGGGTAGATGAACTGGGTTTTTTTTTTGAAGCGTCAGAGTATGCATATAGGCTAAGGTTAGTTTGTGTATTCAGAAAAACGGATATTAAAGCTTGCAGCCCAAACAGCTGAAGATTTTTGTATTGTAAAAGGAAACTGCTTGATATTTAATTCTTTAGGGGTTTGGATTAGAAATTAGAAATGATTTCCTCATATTTCTTAGTATAACCACAGATTAGAGAGTATAACAAAACAAATGAACAAGTTATTTACATTTATTATAAAAATGCGCTTGCGAAGCTGCGGGCAAAAGCTAGTAGTCTATAAAACCAAGTCTTTTGTAGTATCTTATATTCTATGGCGTAACGAAGTAAGCCGGGAAAGCTCGTATTTTATATGGACGAAATTCCTGAAATCATGAATCTAAATTGAGTATATAAATGAATGCTTATTATTACAGCTCTATTTATACCTCAGCATACCTACCTACTTAACGTAGATGTTTACTAGTTAATTTACTTCAGTGGAATGATTTGCAGTTTCTGATTATTCTGTAAGATAAGACGTAAGCTCGGAGTCTAGTCAGTCTCAGAGCTGAAAGCAGCGCTTCGTATAATTGAAATGTTAGGGATAAGCCAACCGACGGTGTAAAATGCAAGATAGATGACATTTCTATTTGTAAAAACGTACTTTTACCTTAGTTTGTTTTATGTTAAACTTGCGAGTTCCCAAATGATATTTTGTATTGTTCTTACATAACTGAGGTATTTTTTGGGCTTACCTTGTCCTTTTTTTTAGGAAATTTACGAAATAGAATAAACAATAAATATTGGGCAGAGGGGCGTTTCCATTCTGCTGCTAACTGATGTAGATGGAGGGCGCACATTACATACAAAAACTAGTCGACCCGGTGAACTTCGTACCGCCTTACCTTTTACTATGTTGTATTATACATATAAACCTTCCTCTTTAAGGTGGTAACTCTCGCTATGGCGCGAAATTCAAATTTTTTCGTGTTTTTTATTTATTCTGGCGAAAGTATACATATTTTTAAAAGTTTAAATGAATTCGCGTATGTAAAAAACTATTTCCCACATTGTAATACAACGTTTTTAGAAGACAGACCTACTGATTTTGTGCCTAAGGACATAAAGGCCAAAAATCAAGTTAAGTCCTTAGACACAAAATTAGTAGGTCTGTCTTCGAAAAACGTTGTATTACAATGAGGGAAATGGTTTTTTACATACGCGAATTCATTAAAACTTTATTAAAAATGAATACTTTCGCCAGATAATTAAAAAACGCGAAAAAATTTGAATTTCGCGCCATACCGTGACTTACCGCCTTAATCACTCTAACTTAAAAAAAAAACCCGCATCAAAATCCGTTTCATAGTTTTTAAGATATAAGCATACATAGGGACAAACGCTGGAAGCGACTTTGTTTTATATACTAGGTATGTATTGATGATTGACGACTTTGTTTTATACTATGTATTGATAATGATATTGATAAAAACCTTCCTCTTCAATCACTCTAACTTAAAAAAAAAACCCGCATCAAAATCCGTTGCATAGTTTTTAAGATATAAGCATACATAGGGACAAATGCTGGAAGCGAGTTTGTTTTATACAGGTAGGTATGTATTGATGATTGACGACTTTGTTTTAAACTATGTATTGATAATGATATTGATAAAAGAAGAATTAAAAGAACGACAGTGATGCGTAAATTTTACTCTTTACGCTCAAGTAAATAAAACCGATGGATTTTGCCTATGCATTGTTTTAACACGCAAAGTGCTCCCGTGGGCGCAGTTTGTCACTGAAAATGTTGTACCTGTCTATTTTTGTTCGTAATGGAATTGTTAAAAGGTTTTTCCCGAATTCCCATTTGTGTAAGTAAACGCTGTAACTAAATAACTTAGTAAAAGTTAAGAGGAAAATAAAAAATCTAATTCGCTGTCACATAACATCAACTGAGCACTTCCTTTTTTTCGATGTCGGTAAAAATAGGTACTAAAATCTTCTCCTGAATGTAATTTATACCATTCTGAAAACCGCATCAAAAACGATTCAGCTGAACATGAGCTAATCACGGGCAAACAAACACACAAAAACATGGCTGAACATAAAACATACACAGGACACATCTTTGTGAGTGAATTCATATTGTTTTATACTTACAAAGTTTTATGGACTCTAATAATCCATACTTCCATACTAATATTACAAATGCGAAAGTTACTCAGTCTGTCTGTCTGTCTGTCTCCCTTTCACGAGAAAACTAGTGAACCAATTTCAATGAAATTCGGTATAGGTATAGTCTAGAGCCTGAGAAAGGACATAGGCTATCTTTTATCCCGAAATTCCCACGGAAAAATTGGGAATTTAATATTTCAAGGGAAAATGCGCTGGCGAAACCGCGGGGCGCCACTAGTCTCTTATATTTTTCATAAGAAGACAATAGCTATGGCGAGATTTTTAAATAAAACTACAGATTGAGATAGAAAAAAAAATGAGTAGGTCTATCCCATCGACAGGGTCGCGCTTCGGTAAACACTACAAATAATGTAAATTAATTTAAAAGTTAGAAATTTCCTTTTGCAGCAATTTCTTCAGCAAATTAAGGTCTTTAGGACGACGTCGAGCCACCAAATGATGCCTCTGATTGTCTAGAATAACGTTTTCACTTGAAAAATTTTACCAGAATTATAATATTTTAAGCTTGTTAAGTAATTCCCGCCCTAGAAGATGCGAAAGCAGAAAATAAATTGATCAATAAACGAAAAGATTAGAGCAAAGTTATTTCATTTCATGCTTTTTAATTGAACCACAAGATTGCCTCGGGCGTGTTAGGTCTTTACTCAAATACTTGAACAGCAACAAATTTTATTCTTCAAGCCTTAATGTCGACACGCAATAAGTGATACGCAGTGTGGAAAGGCGGTTGTGCTGTATACTGTACACTTTAAAAAAAAAATCCCATATTTCTTTTCATTGCATCGGCAACGGTCGGATGTCTGTCGGAATAAAATTTTATTCAACAATTCGCAGAACGTGACAGGCAGCAAGCACTGCGTGGGCAGACACCATCTGTTAACACCTCAAATACACGAGCAAAAAATAATAAAATCAAAAGAAAATAAAAATTCAATAAAACTTTCCGATGGATTTTTAAGCTACGTTTTTCGGGCAACGATCGGCACTTTAGGGTTTCCTTCCATTACACTAAATATTCAATTCTTACTTAACTATAACGCATAAATGTTAATTATTATTATTACTTAGTTATTTAACCTAATGTTTCTTAAAGTAATAAAAAGACCAAAACCTCTATGAATGATTTTCAAAAAGCGAAGAGCTTTATAATAAAAACAAAAGAGAGGGTGAATTCAGAAAATTATGTATTCAATAGCTGTTTTATTCTCAAGACGTAAAAGGGAAATTTTAAAGAGAAAGCCAATACTTCTTCAATTATCGACTCCTAGGATGACAACCCAAGAGTTCCGCTGTCTGTGTATCAATATTCCACCTGCATAATGCACAAAGTCCTGTAGCCTCGAGCTTTTAAAAATAATAAAAAGGTTACCGTTTCAATTTATTGTAAACTAGAGGCTGCCCCGCAGTTTTTCTCGCGCAGAATTCTCATAAACACAAAAATCCCGCTTTTTCCCGTTCCCGTGGGAATTTCGGGAAATCCCTTCTTAGTACTCGCCTACACTCTCCAAGGATGCCAATTTTCAGCTTTCTACGCCCAGAAGTTTCGGCTCTGCGTTGTCAGTCAGTCAGTCACTAACGGAAGAGTTTTATATATATTGATAATAGTAACATCGAATGGGTTATGTGGTGATTTGAGATAAACCACCCGGGGACTCTAGCCGCAATGCATGGGTCCGGATAACGGAAGCTTCATGTTGGAGATAGGACCCAAAGGAGAGGTCGTGTTTATATTATCAACTGTATAAATTTGTTGTATTGTTGCAAAATCAATATATATAAAACTCTTCCGTTACTGACTGACTGACTGACTGACTGACTGACTGACTGACTGACTGACTGACTGACTGACTGACTGACTGACAGACTGACTGACTGACAGACAACGCAGAGCCGAAACTACTGGGCGTAGAAAGCTGAAAATTGGAATCCTTGGGGAGTGTAGACTATAAAGAAGACACTAAGAAGGGATTTCCCGAAATTCCCACGGGAACGGGAAAAAACGGGATTTTTGTGTTTATGAGAATTCTGCGCGGGAAAAACCGCGGGGCAGCCTCTAGTCATTATTATATCTAAACCTACCTACGTAATAAAACAATAAAAAAATATTTTAAAACCGTTGACGACTGTACAGTGGCGGTCTAGGACGGCGTAACTGATTTTTCTGTGGTCTCGTGCGCTGGACTTTATTATTAAAAGCAAGAGCTATTTTGCAATACAGAAAAACTGGAAGTGTTACGCCGACCTAGACCGCCACTGTACTAGTTTTAAAGTTAAACTTGAATTAAAATATATCCTTTGTCTCTTTTTAAAGTACACAAGTAAGACATAGTTATTGTTGAGATGAAATAAATATTATAAGAGTAGAATGAAAGGTACCAATGAAAGGTAGTCTCTGCATTGCTATGATGGAACCATGATGCAGTAAACAAATATAATGAGACTAGAGGCTGCCCCGCGGTTTTTCCCGCGCAGATTTTTTATAAACACAAAATTCCCTTTTTTTCCCGTTCCCGTAGGAATTTCGGGAAATCCCTTCTTAGTGCTCACCTACACTCCCTAAGGAACCCACGTGCCAATTTTCAGCTTTCTACGCCCAGTAGTTTAGGCTCTGCGTTGTCTGTCAGTCAGTCAGTCAGTCAGTCAGTCAGTCAGTCAGTCAGTCAGTAACGGAAGAGTTTTATATATATTGATTACAACAGAGCTATGTACCGATAACACAGTTTAAGATATTATTGTTTTTCGGAAAGAAGCTTATATCTAACACTTCCCGTTGTTAGGGAAAACTACTTATTTTTAAAGTAGGAGAATACTTAATTACGAAAAAAAGGCTCTTGTGGAAATAAAATGTTGTTTGATCGCGTTAGCTGTTTCAGGAAGAGTGAACAAGAAACAAAAAAAGAGTGAACAGAAAGAGACGACTACTTTGCTGTGCTCAAAAAATATTAGGCTACATTATCTTGTGTCATACAGTGCCACATTTTTGATATTTGCCTTAGTTTAGAAGATATTATTTTTTGTCGCGGATGGCGCTAGCATCGCTGTAAACTGGCTCTTAAATACATATCAGATTTTTTAATAAATAAAACAATACAGACAAAAATTTGCACACACAATACAGTCATAAGTTTAACATGAAAAATAAATATTTTTTCGTTCTTAATACGTCTCTAGGTTCATCATCATCATCTCAGTCGAAAGAAGTCAACTGCTGGACATAGGCCTTCGCCATAGATCGCCATAATTACAGCCCATATAAAAGGCCGCTTTTGCAATATTGTTTTTCGGTCTTTGCGTTTTTTTGTATTGACTTTTACACTCTACAGGTTGACTTTGAATTCAAAATTTATTTTTGGATATATAGAGATTATTTTTTAACCTGTAGAGTAGAGGATGAAAAGCATAATTGAAATGTGGCCGCAATAGTCCCTAAAGTAATAATAATAATAATATAATAATAATGTTTTATTACTGATAAAGAGAAACATACATATTTTTCTTATATAGTTATTAAAATTAACTAAAATAAAAGTAACAAAAACACTATACATAAACTTGTTTCATCTGTGAACTGTTAATCTTCTATGCCTGAACTAAGCTAAGCCTGTATCTCAGGGATAGTGCTCTTTAAATTCATACAAATAAAAACTTTAAAGTGTCTGCCGGGTTACTTTCAAATTTATAAAGCAAAAAAATAAAAAAAATAAAAGTGAAATCAAAATAAAACTTAAAAAAAAAAGTACAGAATATGGGTGTGTTAAGTGTCTATCTATCTATCTTAGTATCTATTTATATTCGACTAAATTAAAAGGTTGTTGGGTATTTATAATTATACGGGACCCTAAAAAAATATAAAATAGTTTTTCAGCTTTCGCTAGATAGAATAATAATAAATGCTACTTTAAAGCTTGCGTTGAGTTTGTTTATTCATGAGTTTAAAGTGCTGTGCTTGTGTATGAAAGCCTTTTAAAGCCAAAAAAATAAAATACGAGAACAGATCGCTTTTTCAGTCTCGGTTTGTGTCGCTATTTTTTTCCGTTTTATGTTTTTCTTTGACACGATATAATGTATTGATCTTTTTAAGTAATTATTTAACTGTATAGCATCCTATTCGTCAATAAATAAAATAACTTGTCATAAATATTAACAAGATACTTTTAACTAATGAGACTGCTCGCAGCTACAGACAAACAACTTAGTTGTTGTCAGCAGCTATTGTCGTATCCCTAGTTTATAAGTTTTGTGTTGAGAAATGAATAAAAAGAAAAAAAATAAGTAGGTACTCTTTTGATAAATTAGAATACAAGCAAATAAGATTCCTTTAATATTTTTTGACCGCATACCCAGTCAGCCACCAAGCGCCTACGTTGATCGATATCTTACTAAGAATGTTAACTTCTTGTTTGCTGCTTTTCTATCAATTTAGGAACTTCGAAATCTGGCCTTGTGCCCAAAGAAAAGGTTATTGAATAACTTGCCAAACTACTTATATCTCGGCTAGCACGTGGAATAAGTTGAAATAACCTAAGCCCTAAGCCTCCCAAAAAAATTATTTGTTAATGTAATTGAAGAATTGATTATATCAGCAGGTTTGGACTCAAAATGGCAAACAAAGGGTAGCAAAGAGAAAATAAACATTAGAAACGTTAACTGCATGCTGTTTTACCATCTTTCCTCCGACAGCCCCTAACCAATAAGGGATGCTATATTTATAACCCGCAAATCCGTTGCGATGACACTTAAGGGTCCGAAAGGGTTAACCATTAAACAAGGACGATCAGCAAGCCCGGAACAATCACACTGCGAGTTCGAGTAAACTGTACGTTAATCTAATGTTTTATTAAGTTTCTTGATGAGAGGTTTTCAATTTGACATTTCTGAAAAAAAAAACAAGTTTTATCATGCTGCTATCAGACAGATGGCGTTAGCAAAAATCTACAAGTGAAGTTGAAATTGCGCCAGTCCTCAGCGCCAGTCAAATAGTTTTAGTTTTGTTTTGAATTTTCAAGTAATTCGAACTGATTTGAATTACTTACCTATGTCAATTACGCCAAATATCGCCATCTACGGGCGTATTACGAATCATTTTTTTAAATGTTTCTTTGAAAACCCTCACTCCTGATAAAAGTTTCGCTTTCATCTGAAACCACATTATGTTACATAGATAGTAAATTTATAAAGCAAATTGACTTACGTTCGCTTTCTGTATAAATAAAGCTCTTACCCTCAAACTGAAGATAATTTTACAGCTGGTTGTTAATGGGGCGAAATTTTATCAGTCAATTCTTATTACATTCACTTACGACGTCAATACCGGGGGATTTCAGAATGACGCGGTGGTGATGAAAAGGGGTGTAAAGAGGGTTATGGGGGTATCTAACCTCTTCCCCTCCTTTAACTATCTTAACTCGTGCGGTTAGATTAGAGTTTAGTAAGAATTTAATGATACGCTACACACAACAAATCCAACTTTTACGTGATGACAAATCTATACCAATATTATAAAGAGGAAAGATTTGTTTGTTTGTAACGAATAGGCTCCGAAAATACTGAACCGATTTGAAAAAATATTTCACTGGTAGGAAGCTACATTAACCCCGAGTGTCATAGGCTATATAGTTTTTCAAAAAAATTAGGGATCCTTACCAAAACTCAAATAATATAACCCAAGGTGCAATATTTTTTCCGTTGTTTACATATTTTGACAGGTGGTTTGTTGTTGTTGTTTGTTTTTTGTTCGGCCATTCTGGGCAGTCAAAAGAACATAGACTATAGAGCCAAGTCTTTTGTAGTATCTTATATTCTATGGCGTAACGAAGTAAGCCGGGAAAGCTCGTAAGTTATATATTTGCCCTCTATATAAATAAAAAAGGCTACTTTTAATTCTGGCCGGCCAGTGGCTTGCATTCTTGAAACTTTATATGACACTAGTCGACCCGGCGAACTTCGTACCGTATGTTTTTCATTATTCACCTTTTAAATCATCATTGTTCATTGGAAAACATGGTTGCATGGGTTTTATTTTGAGCAAGAAAATTAGGATTTTTAATGGAGATTTTGAAATTATAAGTAGGAGCCAGTGCTTGGTGAAGTTTACAGTTCACGTCAGGTCCACTCATTAACATTGTTCATTATTTCTCATCAAAATCTGTTGCTTTTAAAAGATTTTAGCGACAGACGCGGGACTGAAAATGGTTATACATCAATCTCATCATCAATATACATAGTATAAAACAAAGTCGCTTCCCGCGTCTGTCCCTATGTATGCTTATATCTTTAAAACTATGCAAAGGATTTTGATGCGGATTTTTTTAATAGATAGAGTGATTTAAGAGAAAGG
Organism: Euspilapteryx auroguttella; assembly: GCA_951802225.1. Lineage (NCBI taxonomy): Eukaryota > Metazoa > Arthropoda > Insecta > Lepidoptera > Gracillariidae > Euspilapteryx > Euspilapteryx auroguttella. Next base: position 8,996,945 of record OX637653.1, read on the forward strand.
TTTATAAGTTATAAATACATGCAACATAGTAATAGGTTAGGCGGTACGAAGTTCGCCGGGTCGACAGTATTATGATAATTAACAAAAAATATATAAGAGAAAAAAGCGCCAAGTTGTATTAAAATATCGTAGTTGGTGGATGTATTACTAGCCCTCTGGGGATATGTCTTGAATGCATGCACAAAATGTTTGTCTTGTAGGTGTATTAGTTCTTTTTTTATTTTTTCTTCCAATTTATTTTCAGCCGCTATAAATAGGTAAACATCAAATAAAGTATCTGTCTGTTGAACTGAATTCCTTCTTTCTTCACGCTAGGAAAGCGGAAGTTAAATATTCGCTTAGCCAATTCGATTTGCACAGGAACTGAAAAGAATTGAATTTATAAATTTAATTCTTTTGCCAGTAATAGGTATTATGGCACAAGATCAGAATAGATAAAACGCTTATAAAATTTTGTAAAATGTAAAGACATGTAGCCTTCCGGATAGTTTACTAGTATGTTAGATAAGAGTAAAACTGGGACATACTAGTCCTAGGGTACAACAGGAACGGAGAGCTATTTGTTTCTTCTAAGAAACAAATGAAAAAGCAATTTTTCAAATCACGGAACATTGAATTTCCTAATAGGACTTAAACAAGACATCAAAGTTCCTGAAAGGACTTACAACTTACCGTATTGATCATAAAGATACAGTACATTTTATGTAGCTTTACTGGAGGTCTACTTTTCTGGTTTGTTGTATGGTAAATACGTGACATCCAGTCTAAATTGACATTACGTCAAATTACTAAATGCTCTTAAACTATTTATGAATAATAGGGTTAAACTAAGTATAGTAGAAAAGTAAAGTCTTATTTAAATCACTATGTACTGCTGACAACTGCCCCACAGTTTATTTATCGTGACAAGTTTAGACTAGCTCTTTATTCCCGATGGGTCAATATCTATCTAATTTCGCAGCAGTCCTCACAGCCTAGTACATTGTTCATAACCAAATAGGCAATTCGTTTTCGTACTCAAGGGATACGTGTGGATACGGGTCTCTGTCAAACCCTTGTAATCCAGGGACTGCGGTGAATCGTTCCGATTGCGAACAAATGCACCCGTATCACGCTTCTCTCCTGCATTACAAACAGGTTTGGGTATCACACCATTAAAAGGTGAAAACTAAGGCTGTTTGATTTAGTGTGATGGTTTTATAGCGAGCTTTGACTAACTTTACTTACTATAGTAAGTATGTATGTATGTATTATTATTATTATTTTTAATTTAATGGACTTGACTCCACTTCAGTGGAGTATTTTGCCAATTTCAAATTCACAAATTAGATTAAAAAGGGTGGGCATAAAGCCCGGCAACGTTGTACGGTTATTTTATGTTTATTGGATTATTGTTTTAAAGCCCGCTAACAAAACACGTAGTTTCGGAACCAACTTTAAAAACAATAATCCATCCGTTAGGTTATATAAACCAACGTACGTCAGTTTATAAGCCAACGTAGGTAAGGTTACCCTAAATTTATAAATTTACAAAAAGTATAATTTTTTGGTAACAATATAATGTAAGCAGGAAAACAAAAATTCTGCCTTGCAGTCAGCAAAAGTCGAACGCAAAAAGAATATGTTTGTAGTTTTTTGTCTCTGAATCTCAACAACTATTTAATAGGCGGAACTTATCTTTTTGTAGGTAAGTTTTAATTTAAGATTCAGCTATACCTCCCTGATTACCGAATGCCTTCAAAATTTCATACTGTTACCAAGTGTAGAGATTTTTTGAATTAGTTCCTGAGAAAATTTTATCTCTAAGTCGCTGTTGTAATCTGAAGTACTACACAGAGAGTTTTCATTATCCAGCAAGAAGATGTAATAATCGTTCTATTACCTCTTATCGTTAGTCGGAACTACTTCTAACTGTTTAACTATTAGCGGCCGCTGCCGACTGGACAAAGATCAAGGTATACAAAATTCAGTCCTTTATCGAATGTCCAAAATATAATAAATTAAATAAGGCCACACATCTCAATCTAAGTAGATGCTTATAATATTTTTAAATTTCTTAATTTTTATTTTACATCAATTGGTTTTCCTTCAGTTCACTTATTCACTTGTGTTTAACATCGTCTTTGGTTCCTTTATTATTAGGTACTTGGTTTAGTAAACGTGCGTTTTATCACTGCGGAAGAGTGGTTGGGAACTTAAATTAAAAATAACATGGGACTTTTAAATTTTTTAATTTGATTGACTGAACCTTTTTATTTAAAAAGAAGTTCTTAGGTATTTAAATCGCGTTTATTTCTTTAAGAGTGTGTATGTGGAGCTCGGATATACTGCGAAGCTTGGCTGGCACAGCGCCCAACGACTATGTAAGTATTAACTTACTTAGCTAAGATTTATTAAAGGAAATGAAATTGTTTAAACCTTTTTTTTTTGTTGACTTGGTTTGCTTCTTTTATTTGAAAACCGAAATAACTTTGCGGAGAATTTAACCCTGAAGCTGAAGTGACAAGAACGTTTTATAGACCAAGTATAGTGTTCTTTTAGATTTGTAGGTATCCCAAAAAGTATCGCACTTTGTGATGATTCGAAATTGACACAAAGTCATAATATTCAATGTTTTAAATAAGTAAAACTACAGTAAAAGAGTCTCGAAATCGTCACAAAGCTTTGTCCAAAGCAAAGACCTCGATGGATTATATAACAAACTAGTCGACCCGGCGAACCGCCTTACCAATTACTTTGTTGTGCATGTATTATACATATAAACCTTCCTCTTGAATAACTCTACCTATCTATTAAAAAAAACCTTATCAAAATCCGTTGCATAGTTTAAAAGATATAAGTATACATAGGGACAGACGCGGGAAGCGACTTTATTATTTTGATACTATGTATATTGATGTATTGATTGATATTGATAGTTACAAGGACATTCATCTCACACATTCCACCGACAAACTGTCTCCAACTGGAGAGCAGGACTTTACCTAAAGTCACAGACAACTTCCCTGAGGACTGCTACATCTAATTTTCAGCAATAATTATTATACGTAAATTAAATTAAATCCGGAGTTTGTGTAAAGAAAAAAAAAAAAAGAAAGAAAGAAAAAGGAGTCTATTTTCAACCTTGTGAACACCGGAACTATCAGTGGTTTCAAAATCAGAACACTTCACTAAATGAGCCATTTGCAATTATATTATACTAGCTGTGCACCGCGTGCGTGTATGAAAAGGCTTATGACTGTAGAAGAAGCGAAATAAAAGTGTCAGGATCGTAGCAAGTGGAAATCAATTGTCTCTGCCTACCCCGATGGGATACAGGCGTGACGTTATGTATGTATGTATGTATGCACCGCAGTGTTACCTGCGGTTTATTAGGGAAAATTAATAAACTATGTGTTAATCCAGGGTGTCAGCTAACTCCGTACCATTTTTTTTTAATCTTTCCAGCCTAAACGGCGTGAAGAAGTCACAAACATACACACTCACAAACTTTTATAATATTGGCGTGATGTACAGCTTCGGTCTAGGTCGCCGTAACACTTCCGGTTTTTCTGTATTGCAAAATAGCTCTTGTTCTTTGGCAATACAGTCTAGAGCTGACGAAACCATAGACAAATCTGTTATACGGCCTCCTAGACCGCCACTGTACATATTTGGTGTAGTAAGTAACCCAATGTAAGTCCGGTTCTTAGGCTTATTTGTCCGTGGCCAAACTGAAAACAGCCCCATGAACCTAGTCCTAGAATTTCTAGGCCAAGCTAGGATACTTCTGATTTGATAGAACTGCTTTCGAGGAGTTTTAGCTGTTTTAGTTTTCGAGAGTTCGAGGTTTGGTTTAGAATATTCGAAACTTTCGATCCATTTGCGCTATATAATAATTTATTAATATACTAGCTTTGGTATAGTGCCGTAAAAATTATAAATGCAATATCAGTCAGTCTTGATCGAATTTTGGCAATATTATAATTCTTATTATTGTTTTAATTGATTTTTCTATCTCACTTCTACGATTAAAGTACTTATTTTAATATTTATCTAGATATATTCTAATTGGCACACTTTCCAGAATTATATAGTTTCATGATCCATTTAACATTGCAAGAATGTGTTAAATCGTATAATAAATTTTGTATCAAAGCAGCGCCATACTAGTTTTCTATTAACAGCCAGTGTTGTGTCTAAAGTTTTTTTTACCGTCAAATACCTAGTAACTTGCTGGAACGAAAATATTCCTTGAGTGAAGGACCAACATTCAAAAGTCCCTCAGCTGTTTTACATAAAACTGCGATGTCAGCCATATGTTGCACTTTAGGTGCCTATTCAGGTCAGGTAACAACGAAGACAACTACTTTGAAACTCCAAGCACAATGTAAATAAAATTGAAGAGTTAGTAAAAATCTTTTGCTTTAAAGGCAATTGTAATAATTTCTTTTTTTTTACATATTATTATAAGGAACCCCCTACAATAAACTGACACATACATCAACTGAACACTTCCTCTTTATGAAGTCGGTAATAATAAATAGGTACGACCGGTAAGACCTTCTCCCGAAAATAACGAATACACTGAAAACTGCATCAAAATTGGTTTAGCTAAACGCGAGATGATCGCGGACAAACATACATACAGGTCAAACTGATAACCTCCTTTTTTGAAGTCGGTTAAAAATGTTAAATTACCTCCATTTCTCATTATCCCCCACAAGTTCAATCTCCTTGCCAAAGTCATCGGAAAAATTAAAAAAGTTAAATTAAACATCCTCACTCGATCACAATCACAATGGCATTTATATTATTATTAGTATGCAAATAAAAACCAATAGGCCCTTACGACGATGAGGGCGGCCCACGGCTTTGTTATCGCCCACTTGCTAAGATCGTGACACACTTCTTTCGCTTCATAATAGAATAATCATACTTAAATATACCCGTCCACTCCGCGATTTTTTTTACGCGCGATTTTTGTTCGCTAATACTACTAGGTATAGTGCGACACTAAAATCTAAAAACTTAAAAGTGGCAGCACTGTATGGAATTTTTTGAATATTTATCAAATTTCCATACAGTGTGGCCACTTTTTAATTTCTAGAATTTTGTGTCGCACTATACTTACTTTTTATGCGATTTTTTAATCGCAGTTATAGGTAGTTAGTTATACTTGTGTGCGAGAAAAAAATTGCGCGGAAATTAAGACACTGTGCAGACTGGCTCTAACTCTGCGACAGCATCAACATTCTATTACCATAATGCGACGCCAAACGGAATCATCCAGGCACCTCATCTACATGGAAACATCCTTTCCTTTAAAGTTTCCTGCTTTGAAGTAAAGAGGAACTAAGAACCTAGTTAAATTAGAGGCTAGAAGCTACTTTACCTTTAGCATTCTCTTAGAGCTGACGCCAAAATGCTTCTTCAATAATAAAACGAACCGTATACGGTTGCGAATTAGTTTCTATGTCAATATGAGTGTGTTAAAATGCAAATAATAATTTGGAGCAACTTCGTCCCGCTATCTTAGAACAAACTTGAATGTACATACATACCTATAAGTAAGTATAGACAAACTATCGATAAATAGAAGCAACTTTATTACGATAGCATACCATGGTCACTATTCATACATTGACACTATTAAATATCAAAGTAACTTACTTACATGTTTTTTTCTTACGTTATTTGTGCTCAAGTTTTATGAAATATTGAGAAAGTAGGTAATATTGATTTGTTGATTAATTGACCAATATCAATTTCCCCTCTGGGGTTCATTTAAGTCCCTGATGATTTCGGATCACTAAAGACCACACTATTTAAAACCTTTGTAAAATTTACCCGTTATGGATCCGTTCTGGACAAAGTTATTGTCAGATAACCTTCCTTTTTTGGTCATCGTGATACAAAAGACAGATAGGTACTATACATTTATTGCCTAAAATAGATTATATTTTAAGCCCTTCAACGAGGAAGATGAAGTTCATAATTTATGGCGAAGATAACATTTATAAGCAAAGTTGGATTCTTGGTTATGGTATCATGAGGTTAATTCATTTACAATTTGATATCAAAGGATTTTCTTTCGGAATTAGAAAGATATCCTGATTTGCCACTTGCGGCACCTGATTAAGTTAAGCTTAATCCCGGTTCCCAGGTCGGGTCCGAGTGCAAATGGGGGAGTTTTATCTTAGATACTCTTAATTGTGGCTAGGATAGTGCGGGTTGAGTGCTAAGATACTTTTGGAATGAAGTTGGAAACCTTTCATTTGTGTACAAAGTGGCATTAATGGAATTACCTGCTAAAGTAGCGACGCGATGGTTAAAATAAGTTGGGAAACGAACACTTTTAGTAACTAAATGGAATAGAAGATAAAAAAACTTATGTAAAAGAAAAATTCTTTTTAGTTATTTAATTTGGCGCGTTTTTTTAAGTAAAATATATAGGTATATATATTGCACTTTTAAACAACAGCTCCCCTATTCCGTCACGCAGAAAGAAATAAAGCTTTCAACTTCACCACCGCTACAAACATTTTTGGTAACTAAATGGAATAGAAAATAAAACTTTTGTAAAGAAAAAATTCAATGTAATCGTTATTTAATTTGACGCGTTTTTTTAAGTAAATACAACAACACATGTAAGTACAATATATAGGTATATATTGTTTGTAAACAACAGCTCTCTTATTCCGTCACGCTGAAAGAAATAAAGCTTACAACTTCACCACCGCTTTATAGATTTTTTTTTCTAAAGAATTGTATAAGATAAAGATAAGACAGGTGTCTAAGAAATAATAATAGTGCTGAAATACTAAACATTTCTAAAAATAACCAGCACTACGTACATCGATCAAATAAATAAGTTCAGTTATTTTCAGCATTATTCTGTGTTTGTATATAAACATTGTGTTGTGTACAATAAAAACCAGTAGAGCGTTTTTTAAAGCAGACAAGAAAAGACTCGGTGGTTGTAAAATAGTTCAGTATTAGAGTCTGAGCCAGTTGTAAGTGACTACTTAGTTGCAAACCGTCTGCAATAAACTTTGTCAACTTACGACATCTTCTTTTCGCCATGCACTCACGTGAATTCTTGCTAACATTAGAATTCAATAAAAAAAAATGCGTGAGACCGACATCCAGATATTTTAACGACTGTTTGTTATACGGCAAGACTTCTTCAAGGAGTCGATTCTTTATTCAAAAGTTATTCGATAAACACGAGGTTTATTGATATTTTAAAATGAGAAATGGATTTCAAAAATAAATAAGTAAGTCTATATTCAGAGCCAAGGGGTTAAAGGGTTAAAGATTGGGGTTGAACATTATAATATTGATTGCATAACAAAGGTATACAATACACACTCAACTGATTTGATCCAAAATTATAATTATGCATTCAAATAAAAAATAAAATAAATTATAAGTAAAGTGTTATAAGGTACTATCAAACGGAATTGTAGTGGACCTATCGGACTAGTAGTAGACCTACTTACAAAAAAGTTTAAAAAAAAAATAAAGACTGTTATCGACAAGATCTAGGTTAGTGTTTTACTATAGTAAAATCTGTTGCGACAGATAATAACATACGTCTTAGGGGGTAGGCTTTGTAACTGGCCCCGTTATTCACTTTGACTCAGAGTCAGGGTGAATATAGTAAGGTAAGTTCGGAACCCAAAACAAATAACTTACTGTCAGTTTGAAATGGGTTATTTATTACTTACAGAAAACTTATGCGAATATATTATGCAACTTGAATACAACATATACCTGACATTTATTTATAGATGTCGCAAAAATGTTCCCTGCGAAACGAGATGCAATATTTTATAACTTCGCTTTTCTGTTTAATATGCCATCTGAATATTACTAGCTACAAGCCACAAGTAATGATACCGATAAAAAGAGAAGGACAGTTATATGTATACTATTTTATTTTTTAAAGTATAAAATATGGAAATTCTTTTGCAGGACTGTCTTGAAGTATAATTTAATTCAAAGTTTACCGATGAGGGGACTAGATACGAAGAAAATTTTGCTCTACCTCTATTCACGTTAGTATTTTGATCATGGGTAAAGTTAGAAGTAAAATTGATAATGACATAGGTACTGAAGTAGGTACCCTATAATGTAACTATTTATTGTTTTGCCTATATAAGTATTTGATTATAACCAAATTTTAAACTGTAGGATTATGGAAAGGAACAATCTGCAATAAAAACGATTTTATAACATAATATATAGCAATTTAACGGAAATCTAAGGGAACACCAACGAGTGGCACTAATTGAGGTTTTTTTTTAAATAACGTGTAAAAATACTCTTAAATTTATTAAGTATGCAGGATAAAAATAATACAAATAATAACACAAATCACACTCAGAGTCTCTTACTAGGAAGAATCTGTATCTAGGGTGCCCGAAACACACACAGAGACAAACAACATCACACCCAGACCGGAAACGAACATCGATATCAACATTCGCCCCGCCCGGGAATCGAACCCGGGTGCACACGCTTACTCAGTCCAGGATAGGTATGTTACGCATATCAAACTAGAGTGAAACCGATCCTTAGATGAATAACAGCGTGAGCCGAAATCCGAACTTACCGAGCTTCAAATTATATCGCAGGAAAAACGCTTGCTTAGCTTCTCTGAGGTGATTTGTGATGACGACCCGATTCAGTGGAGTGAAAGGAAGAAAACGCCAAATTACGAGTCCTTGACTTCTATAGGGAATAAACGTGTTACATTTCATAATATGTTTACTTTGTATATTATTAAAATAAAAGTGTGAAACTCACTCTTTGCGTTTCCGACACGCTCTTGTAATTTTTAATCAGTAGTAGTTGGTACCTAGTCCTATAGATTTTCTTTCGTCGTTGAACCTACCTACCAAGGTAATACGAATAATAAGTATAAATAATTGACTTTCAATCTGCTCATTATTGTGTTGAAGTAAGTGCTTTAAAGCTTATTAAAGTAATTTCAAAAACAATCTTTAAAGCCTAAATAACTTGACAATTAATTTTTGATTTTTTTTTTTTATAATAAGCTTATAGAATACTTGGCGAGCCGCGGCAAAATACTGAGAAGTCTCTTTTGTACAGGGTTCAAAGACAACAGGTTTTCGTTTTTAAAAAAAAATCGTAAGTTAAGAAACGGCACGGCAAGTATACTGTATATAGTGATCTACTATTTTAAAAAAAAAAGGAAAAATTAATACATAGTATCAAATAAAATCGCTTCCCGCGCCCGTCCATATATATGCTTGAATCTTTAAAAATATGCAACGGGGTTTGATATAAATGTTTTATTAAAAGAGTGATTCAACAGGAAGGTTTAAATAAGTATAACTAGTCGACCCAGCGAACTTCGTACCGCCTAACCTGTTACTATGTTGCTCATGTATATACTTATAAACATTCCTCTTGAATCACTCTATCTATAAAAAAAACGCATTAATATCCGTTGCATAGTTTTAAAGTTATTTCAACTTCTAACTTATTTTAACTTCTAAGGTTTATTCAAAACTTTTTTCAGATAAAAAATAAATAACTTAATAAGTTATTAATAAAAAAAACAAGAGGTTTATTTTGTAATTGAGAAAAGTTTCTGATTGCTGGTCCCTGCGACCTGACTCTCGAAACTTCGACTGAATCATTGAAAAGTTATGAATTGCTTCCAAAACTTTTTGGTTGAGTAGCTTTTTATCTTTAGGAATACTTTTTATTAGTTACTGAAGATGATTATGGTCTGAAAATGCTGAAGCGATTTATTTGAAAAATATTCGGCGAGGTCAGATGGCTGGCCTATAAATTACGGCCACATTTGGAGTATTGCTTTGCGTCATCTTTTCGTTTTTTTTTGTATTGACTTTGACACTATGAAGGACGAAAAGCAATATTGCAAATGTGGCCGTAATAGCCCCTCAGGTGCTCTATTTCCCTTAATTATCTTGTTGTATTGAAATTCATTTTATATGTCAACTGAAGCATTTTTGGTACGAAAGTGTTTTGAAAGTAAAAAAGTAAATCAGGGGTACTATTACGGCCACATTTGCAATATTGCTTTTCGTCCTCTGGAGTGTCAAAGCCAATACAAAAAAAAACACAAAAAGGACTAAAAGCAATATTGCAAATGCGACCGTAATACTGGGCAGGCAATATTTTCCAAATAAAAAAACACGTCATTGTTTTGTCACAATCACGTCACGCCGGAGTGTGATGCGGTTATGAAAAAAAAAACAAATGTTGTATATAGGTGAGTTACTTAGTTAAGTAGAGTGTACTTACTTACTTTGCGTTCTTTTGTCAAACATAAAACATAAGAAAATTGAGTAATTTTTCTGAAACGTATTATGTTCTTTATAAACTTCGTTACTCACAAGAAATTCCACAACAAATTTAATTCAAATTACTTTAAACTTTTATGAGTATATTCAATGATCGCAAAAGCTCAAAAAGATCGCATCGTTTTTGCACGCTAGAGCCGAAGTGCTAATATCGACATGTATCCAAAGCTGCAAAGGCCGTGGAATGCCGAAATTAATGGTTTCTTTTACTTCGTTTTTCACGTTCGACTTATGTATTGGAAGCAATAAAATGCACTAGGTATTTAACATACTAGGTACTACGTTTAGGTACCAATTCATACAGTAGAAAAAACAATACATTGCTTGCGACGTTAAATACTATTTGAAATTTATTCGATATTTAAAACCCGTGTCTCATTAATGAGATTAAATCGCCATAATTTTATAAAAAATATATTGTTTTCAATTACAATTGTCTTCATATATATTTCATTCAGTTTGTATTACCTAGGAATCATAAACACAATTTCAAGAGCTTTGCGATTTCAAGCGCAAGACTTGTGTTTTGTTCGATACCAACCCACAGTTTCAAAAGCTTTGCAATATTGAAACTCTTCAAAAACTTACAAATACTGTAAAATTTGGAAAAGCGAGCATCCGCACAAGTTTAGCGACAGCCAAAGGAAATTCAGTACCATTTAGAAGTTCGTGCGGCGAACACGGCCGCGACCGTGTCCCGCACTTTGATCGAAATAGAGTCCTTCGAATATTACTTGTAGCCTACGAGTAACATTCCTTCTGTATTTATGTTTTATGAAAACAAAATAACTAATTTAAACTAGTGTACCAAAAATATTTTAAAGAAAAAAAAAGTAGTGATATTGTTTCTTTGCGTCTAAAAAGTTTTTAAAAGTTTGTAATTATTTAAAATATCGTGGTTGTGTTTTCAATTGTAAATAATCTTAAATTGTAAGTTAAAGATAACATAATTTTAGTGAGTGTCAATCCGTTATCGTTAAATCTGTGGTTAGTGTTAAAGTTAAAGAAGAGCAGTTTTTGAGTAATTATCAGAACTCCGGTAAGTACCTGTAGTTAGCTCATGCAGTTTATAGTGTGTTACTTTTGTTACTTTGGAATGGATGGGGTTTATGTGATAGTTATTAACACGTGTTTAAATGTTTCTTTAAAAATAGTAATGTAATTTATTAAATATCTTGTTGTCCCTACACTCAAAGCTTACAACCACAAAGCTTCTGAGTAAACCAATGTAGGTACTGATTCTGTTTGCCGCTACCGAGACGATGACATCAGATTTGTTTGCTTTATTTGTCTACATTGTACCAACGGTTTGCGTTTAAGTATGTATTATTAAATAAATATTATGTGTATAGTTTCCTAATTTGATAAATAAAAAAGAAGCGTACCATCCTAAGGTTAATTTTTTTTTAATTTAAAATCTATGTACCTAAATGATTTCAAATTTACCTTTACAGTAGAAAAATAAATTAAACTTTTGCTAGCAATTCGATTAATTCTAATTTTTATTTGATTTTGACCTTTCTTAAGTGCCGTTTTAGCGCGACCTAAAATGTTAAAGGGGATAAGAAAAATTCTGTTTCTGCGACGACTTTTTAATAAAATAAAGCAGACATTAAGAATTTGTAGGCACTATTCCCAAAAAAAAAAAATTAAATACACCTAAAAATATTTTTTTGTTATTGGTAAAAATATCTGTTCAAATAATCCTAACTTAGCTTTTTTAAAAAAAGCTTCATAATTTTCAAAACTAATTTTTAACTCGATGGCCGACGCCTCAAAAAACTTCAGTAATAACTTTCGGCCGGGGTTCAAGTCTCCAAATTCCATGGCAGTTTAAAATTGCTATGAAGACATTGATTAAGAACCATCTTGGCAAAAAAAAAAAACTCGAAGCTACGACAGGGCTATAAAACGCGCCGTGGATCAGTAAGGCGGCGTAGCGTGCAGGCACTTTGACCTGACACTGTGATGAAAGATACGAAAATACTCCCGACAGGGCTGCCGCTGTCTCATAAAACCAGAACCTTTCTGAACCTTTTAGCAAAGGAAAATTATGAAAAAGAACTTTTTTTCTTACCATTGCTAAAATTTACAGCAGGTGATTTTAGAAACATGAAGCTGTATATACTGGGATAGGCATAATATAAGCTAAGATAAGAGAATGCTTTATCAAGATAAAACATAATATTGTTTTTTTAACTAAATTAACTTTTTTATTAATAAAAACAACACATATTTTTATTAGGATTGATTTTACAATATAGGGCATCGATATCAATCAAAAAGACAAATGGTATAAATATTTTAGAAATGATTTTATAAAATTACCTAGGTACAACACTTTTCAAAAATAAAAGATAAAATTTCTTGTATACAAGCAAACACGCAAAAGTTTATGAATTCCTTTAGAAATATGGAATATGCACACCTGTTTGATAGCATTGGCGCGTATTAATTTCATAATGTTATTTTAAGAATTCTGTGTTTTTTCTAATACTACTAAGTACAAAAATTTGTTAAATAAACAGTTGGTTAAATAATTCAATCACAAAATTTTGGAATTATTTGTCTTGTCTTTGCTTAATAAATAACATAAATTACCTAGTAATTCAAAACTTCAATGGTAGGCCAAGGCAAGTTGTGAGTAAAGCCTTGTGAAAATTTTCAGGACAAACCGAACAAAAAACTGCAATTCATCGCCACCCCTAAAGCTACAAGAGACAATGTGTGTTTAGTCACCTTTTGTCTCCATTCGTCACTCCTCTTTTGTCTTTTTAATGCGCCTCACACAGCCCATGGTAATGAGTTCTGCAATATTAACGGAGCTGTCGTACAGCGGGATTGATTACGCAAGATTAGTATGCATTATAAACGTGCTAAGATGATATTGCTGTTCAGGCAATATAACGATACTTTAAACGCTACGGGAGTAGAATCATTTGACAAAGGAAGGCTCGTTTGGGGGCCTCTCCAGGCGGCTATTGTCGTAACGCATGAGCCAATTGGTGGGCACCCTAAACTACCTCGCCTCTCACAGTATAGGATACTTTAACAAATAAGGTATCAATAGCAATTAGATTAGATGTAGTCTAATTGACTTTCAATAAGTGATATTTTGTATCCTATATAAATAAAAAATTATTTGATTTGCTACAAAGATAAAAAAAACTATTATATTTTCAACAAAAAATAATAATACGACTGCTCCGTAGCTCATGTTGGCAGCGATGTATACCGAGACGCGGGAGCACCGGGTTTGATTCCCGGCGGGGCGAACATTGTTGTGATGAATATCGATGTTTGTTTCCGGTCTAGGTGTAATGTTTGTCTCTGTCTCTGTATATGTTTCGGGCACCCTTTATAAAGGTTCTTCCTAATTAGAGGCTCTGAGTGTGTTATGTTATGCGTGATTAATAATGCAATACAGTTAAATTTTGAATAAGAAGTAGAGAAGTGGGCATTCGGCGGCTTCATAACTAAAAGAGATTTCTTTCGGACAACTAACACGCCAATATAGTGTCGCCATATTCGGGAGTAATTCAGAAATTGTTCAAACAAGAATTTTTTCCCTAAAAAAACCGTAAACCTTGAGTACAGCACCCATTATAATCATGATCACTCTGACATGGACGCTCGGCTATTGTTATTAAAAAATCACCTTTGTTTTCATGACAACAAGGATGAGTCTCTTTCAATGTCATGAAAAAGTCCTTAAAATTCATATATTCTTTGATTTCACAGAAAATCTACGATACTGTTTTCTTCATTTCAACAATAGTCTACAGAATATAACCTATACAAACATATTGTTTTTCTCAAACTCTACGTGAATAAAAATAAAGAGACAGTAGTTTTCGGAGTGAGGAAAAACGAAATCTTCTTACCTCCTACCAAGTTTGTAGGTCTTTGTCAAAAGATTAACACCTTCCTAATAAAAAATACAATAAGAAGTATTTTTCAACCTTTCTTTTATTATGTACCGGGTGAACAAAACAATCTTTTAAATCACTTCAGGGTTGCTCGTTCCCGTCATACCTTATAGGCCTTTAACTGCCTGAGAAGCTTGGTCGCAAATGTCACATCTCAAAACATCACATAACATAACATAATCTCACGCCTTTTATTCCCCGGAGGGTTAGGCAGAGGCACCAGCTTGAGAGTACACATCTCACATCTCAAAGTACTTATTTTTTGCTAATGTTATTTTAGTTGATTTAAAAAACGCATGAGTTGTCAAAAAAAAACTAAAGATTATGTAACTTGTTACTAAGAAAAGTTTATTTTTCTACGAAGTTATTTTTTTTTAAATTTAATATTTAGATATTACTGTAAACAGAAGAAATTGTTATTGCAGATTTGCAAGAAAATTTATTAAAAATATCAAATGGTTTTGAAAGACTTAATGATTATTTACATTAAAATACCCTTTGAAAAAGGAATGTAATTTAAAAAGGCTCTTTCTTGAAAAAATATATTTAAAAAAGAGTCTGAAACGTATCAGTGTACATCTTGAAAGGTTTTTTCATCGGTCTCTAAGGAGACATAGATTTAAGGGTATAAAATTTTTGTACAATGAATAGTAAATAAGCTTGGATGGTCGTAAAGAAAAGATAATTAAGAGTGATAGGTAGGTAAAGATTTGGCAACCGCTTTGCTTCAGTGTCTGGCAGTGATGTTGGGTTGAATATGATTTCGAAATACCGCTTTCGATTTCCGTTGGGGCGAACAATGTTATACTGAAATCGATGTTTGTTTCCGTAGTATGATGAGGGCATTTGTGTGTATTTAATACAATTAAAGAACTTATACAAATCTTCTAAATTAAAAAGAAAAATAAAGCTCTTCGAAAATCCCATAAAGGCTTCTAAGCCAAAAATAATTGGGATGAACTTCACAAAACTTGTCATAAATTAATAGTTACGGACTTCGCTGTTTTAGTTGCCGTACCGCAGTTGGCAGAGATTAAATTGTATGAAGACTGTTGGCAACAGGTGTTTATCTACTGATAGCGTCGCGTTGTTAGGATGCCACTTTATAAAAGTTGCCATTTATAGCCGTCTCTCATGTCACAAAGTAAGTGTAACATTACATAATTTTGAACGTTGCATTGACTTAATTAAATAGTTTTCTTTAATTGAAACATTTATATAATTACTAGCTGTGCCCAGCACTGTTACCCGCGGTTTATTACCGCAATCCAGGGTGTCAGCTACCTCCATACCAAATTTCATTGAAATCGCTCCAGCCGTTTAGACGTGAATAAGTAACAAACATACACACTTACAAACTTTCACTTTTAAAATTTAGTGAGATTAAAAGTCTGCAAAATTGCTTACAGCAAAAACGAATCCATAAACTTGAAATCCAAATGGCAATGCAACTAAAAGCAGGAGTTTTTGAAATGTGTAATTTAGACATTAATCGGTCTAATCGTGATTCGTGATTCAGTAAATTTGATAATGAGTTTAACTGCTCTTGGAGTAGGAGGATTTCGACTGTCAGGAGTGCATTATGCTATTAAATATTTTTATTCTAGATTACTATTTATGCATGGTACTTTTCAGCATTAAAATATTTAGATCTCGGATAAGTAACTAGGTATTTATAATACTTTTCAAGTATTTCCTGGATAAAACAAGAGTATTAAGTAATATTAAAAGGTATAAAACGGGAACTAATATAAAAGTGTCATAAAGGTTCGTTAACCCGACTATTAAATAATAATAACGTGTTAACTTTTGCGTATAAGTGTCAATATAACCCAGCTTAATTAAAAACTGCTTCAAATCCTTTTAATTAGTTGAAGGGGCTCTACTTCCGGTTATTCTTCAGATCTTGTTTGTTAAAGTTACTTCAAAGGAAAACAAACAACGTATGTTAGCTACGCGTCTTCAAGTAAAGGTTTTGATCAAATACTTAAGTTAATTAAAATTAAATTATGTGTTACTTGAACGAAAAGACGTGGTACCCATACCCTGGTTATGATTTCGTGGTGATTTAAATAAAAAAATCGATATATAATAATCTAGTGTCAAATTACTATATTACTAATAATATAGTAATTACTATATTACTAATAATATAGTATTACCTTTCTCTAAAAATCCTTAGTGGCGCTTATAGCAATGGAAATTGAAATTGATTGACACTAGACACTAAGGACTTTTAGAGAAAGCTAATACTATATTACTAATAATATAGTATTACCTTTCTCTAAAAGTCCTTAGTGGCGCTTCGCGACGTCAAGAATTTGATAACCAACAAAGACAACCCTTTTAGTTGAAAGAAACTGACCTATAAAGCTTAAATTTAAATTTAAATATAGAAAGTTCTTTGAAAACACAGAAAGTGTTGCTCTAGACTAGAACTTCTAGCACAA
The DNA here is from genome assembly GCA_951802225.1 of Euspilapteryx auroguttella. Classification (NCBI taxonomy): domain Eukaryota; kingdom Metazoa; phylum Arthropoda; class Insecta; order Lepidoptera; family Gracillariidae; genus Euspilapteryx; species Euspilapteryx auroguttella. Next base: position 9,013,667 of record OX637653.1, read on the forward strand.
GATGCAGAAGAAGGCAGTGGAGAACATATAGACTTGAATAGAGTCGAAAAATATTCTAGAAGCAGGAGCCTATCTCAGCTGGGGTTGGAAGCAAAGATAATGAAATCATATAGCATTTTTTCAATATAAGTATTAAGAAAAAGTTTTTTTTCTCTTTATAACTACAATACGTCTAGATAACTACAATACAAAACATAAACATAATTTCACGCCTGTTATTCCCCGAAGGGTTAGGCATAGGCACCAGCTCAAGAGCCGGATCCACGTTTGGCAGAGTTTATTAATTTAGCCTTAAAATTATTCAAAATATAGTAAGACTTATCCTATAGAATAGGACCTATACTGCATGAGGCAAGGTTGTTCAGGATCGACTAACGTGGGGTTGCAGTCAATATGAAACCATAGTCCACAGAAACCTAGCCAAGTTTTTGTGCTAACGTGGAGCTTTTCTTAAAGATATACCGTCTTATTCATAAAGATACAGTACATTTCAAGTAGCTTTACTGGAGGTCTGCTTCTCTGGTTTGTTGTATGGTAAATACGTGACATCCAGTCTAAATTGATATATGTCAAATAACTAAAATTCTCTTTAACTTTTTATGAATAAAAGGGATAATGTCACAATTAAATGTCAAGTATAGATTATATATATCTAATATCTTTTACGAACTTTCTAGATAGGTACTAGACGCGGGTCGGCAATTGCTTTCATTAGGGCCCTCAGAAAATAGAACGAGGGCCATTAAGGGCTGATTTGCCAAATAATTACAAGCCCTCGACTCTTATAATAGAGAAATTAATCAAGTCAGTTGATCTTTCCTTTAATCATTATACTGTAATAGTGTTTAACCGACTTCAAAAAAGGAGGTTATCAGTTTGACCTGTATGTATGTTTGTATGTATGTTTGTCCGCGATTATCTCGAGTTTGGCTGCACCGATTTTGATGCGGTTTTCAGAAAAGTGTTCGTTACATTCAGGAGTAGGTTTTAGTACTAATTTTAACCGACTTCGGAAAAGAGGAAGTTTTCAGTTTATGTGTGTGTCGGTTTATTGAAGGCGGGTTCTTTTTTTTGTTAAAAAAGAACTTAAGTATTTGTTTTCTGATTTATTTAGCAAGAGTTCAAGATCTATGAAGGTAAGCTTTAACATCATGGCTTGTACAGTGGCGGACACGGTCGGCGTAACACTTCCAGTTTTTCTGTATTGCAAAATAGCGCTTGTTCTTTGGTAATACAGTCTAGGGCTGACGAAACCATAGACAAATCTGTTACGGCCTCCTAGTCCGCCACTGTACAAGAATAATAAAACGATCCTGGCATAGCCTCGCTAAGCCATTATAGAAAGTGTGTGGCTATTTTGTAATGAATTTACTTGTTCATTTTGTAATTTGCCAGCAACGAACGCCTACATCGCCGCCTGATAAATTGTGTCCAATGTAATTTACTTGTTTGCAAAACACGATTACTAGGGATACTAAAATAGTTACATCCACTTTTTAAAATAAATATTATAGACTAACAGTGTTATTCAGAAAGATAAATTACATTTTAAGTAAATTTACTGGAGGTCTACTTCTCTGGTTTGTTGTATGGTAAATATGTGACATCCAGTCTAAATTGGCATACGTCAAATAACTAAAATGCTTTTTAACTTTTTATGAAAACAGGGTTGAGTCAAAAGTTTAATAAATAAACGAAACGAACGATTACTAAATCTATATTTATTTTAAAAAAGTACATAGATGTAACTATTTTCATTTGCAATAAAATCTCTTGAATTTAGTTAATTAAGTGTTTTTCATATTTCACTAATTGGCCCCATTGCATTGTTTTTGTTTTAGTTGTATTCCAATTCATTGTCTCGTCAATATTTCACTGCTTCTCACATGGCTCAGTGACGCCAGTGGTCTGGGTTCGATTCCCGGCCGGGGAGTACCTAGTTTGATAATACCTATTATTTAATGTGTCGAGTGTTTTCTAGTGTTAATGCCTTTGTATGTTTCGGGCTTACCCTCTTATTCATAAAAAGTTAAAGAGCATTTTAGTTATTTGACGTATGTCAATTTAGACTGGATGTCACGTATTTACCATACAACAAAACAGACAAGTAGACCTCCAGTAACGCTACTTAAAATCTACTGTATCTTTATGAATAACAGGGTTAGAGTATAGATATTACAAGGTTTTGGGGCATCCTAGAGTCTAAAGCCTAGACTCTGGTTTAACTAAGTTAGAGAGAAGGAGTGTTACAATTAATAAAGTAACGTAATGTACTTAGCCCAGAAACATTTTAGACAAACACCCTTACATGTTACAATCATTTGTCAGTGTTAAGGAGAAAAAACACACAGTTCAGAGGGTGGAGTACCGAAAGCTTAGACAAATGGCACAAAAATACTTGTAAACTGAAAAACTACTTTTCTTGGAACTGGTACTTACAGCACTTTTTTGGTTTTGTTGATTTCACATGGTTTATCAAAACATACAATATTCACAATTGAGATACAAAATCTATCAAAATGGGAAACAAACAACTAACTGGAAACGATAACGATTAAAATTAACGACCCCCGCCGCCGTCGCACTGCGAAGTGGCCCCCGTTGTGCTGTTGAAGATATTTGTGTCTTGTGCCCCATACAAATTTTGAATTTTAGTTTGATTCTCGAACCGTGTCGTTGTAGCGTTTTTACAAAAGACAATATATTATATAGAGTTATTTTCTAAATAATAATTTCTTTTTTACAAAATAGGAACCTGCCTTCAATTAACTGACACATACATTAACTGAGCACTTCCTCATTTTCCAAGTCGGTTTAGATAGGTACTAAAACCTTCTCCTGAATGTAACAAATACTTATCTGAAAACCGCATCAAAATCGGTTTATCCAAACGCGAGATAATCGCGGACAAACATACGTACATACAGGTCAAACTGATAACCTCATTTTTTGAAGTCGGTTAAAAACTTTGTTCAACGATTAGCATCGACGCACGGGAACTAAGGAAATAAGCGACCACCGCCTGCAATCTGCCATTTTATCAATAATCTATAAAATAAGTTTCCTAAAATTGATAATGTATTAAAATGAGGGTACAATTTTCATAATTATAACTGAGTCACAGTGTATGTTATGTTAGTGTTATGCCAGCCCGTGGCCACCATAACGAATTTTTATGTTTGTTTGTTTTTCCCTTTGCCATTGAAACATTAAAAGATTTGTGAGAATGGTGTTATTCTACGCGTCCAGCTATTTAATTTATTTGAAAATTTCAAAAGACGGGCAGACAAAATATTTTTGTAATATGTTTGAACTTTTCTTCAAATTAGTAAATGGTATTGTCAATTTTGGTCCATGGTATTGAAAAAAAATTAAGACTAACTCGAAAGTTTTGAGGGAAAAGTGTAATATTGATACGAATTATCTTTTTTTTTTCTAGGTATGCTTTCACATGTCGAAGCCGGAGCGAGTCCCTAGTTGTAATATTTTGATACCTCTTAAAAGACTAGAATTTTAACAAGTTATTTTTATATTGTATCATTTTGATATTATTATTAGTTTTTCTTGAAACTTGCACAACTTTTATTTAATATGGCGTAAAGAATTTATTCTATTCCGTTGGTGCTAAATCCTAAGTTTATCTAAAAGCTGTACGATTTATCAATAAGATTTTTTGGGAGAAGATACTATGAAACAGGTTCATACTCATAAGTAGGTATTTAAATTGTAGAATTATACGAAAAGCATTACTTTTAATCGAGGTTTTCGCTTACAAATTACAAATTAACGTAAAGATTACTTAACCGATCAAATTTATTTTACTAATAGACTTGTTTACCCTATAATCTTTGATATTCTAATACAATTATAATAAAAAATTCGCTTTAAAAGAAAAAGGTTAGTAATAATAATATGATTAGAAACATAATTTTATTTAAATTTGTGTACCTTAACTTTAACTTAAATTATTGTAGGGTTCTAGGTTCAATGCTTTTGTAAATAGCCGTTAGCTGTTAAATTTAGATTTTCAACATAATTCAAAGATTACAATAAAATTACAAAGTTCAAAGGTAAACTTGACGCACTTGTAGTATTTTGAAAATAAAATACACATTCAAAATATATACTTACTTATTTATAACGTAAGTAAAGACTGTACAATTATTCATACAATTCACATCACAGGTAGCTTGATCAACATTCGAAACTACGTAAATGTTAAATATAACACGTTCCTATAATATATTATTGGATTATTCGTGTAATTAAATAAGATTATGTCGCGTCGTAGCAAGATGGTGCTAGTTTAATCTAAGTCTCGTAAATGGAATGATGTGTACGTGACGTGCTGGCACCGCACATTGTACAGAAGCCAGCTCAACGACCTTTTATTACAACAATTGTATAGTAAGTACTAGAGGCTGCCCCGCGGTTTTTCCCGCGCAGATTTCTCATAATGGGTTCCCATGGGAATTTCGGGAAATTCTTTCTTAGTGCTCACTTACACTCCCCAAGGTACCCACGTGCCGATTTTCAGCTTTCTACGCCCAGTAGTTTCGGCTCTGCGTTGTCTGTCAGTCAGTCAGTCAGTAAGTAACGGAAGAGTTTTATATATATTGATTAAGATTAGTTGAGTAAGTTCATGTGCTGGCATCAATACAACCCCCTGAGCACGAACGTGACTATATATCGAGGAAACTCAGGTGAGTTCGATGCCCGGCGGGGCAATATTATTATGATGAATATCGATGTTTGTTTCCGGTCTGGGTGTAATGTTGGTCACCCTAGATACAGGTTTTTCCTATTTAGGAATTAGGCTCTGAGTATTGATGCGTTATTATTATTATTATTATTGGTGGCTTAGCTACAAATTGGTTCTATGAATATGGCATTTAGGAAAAAAACTCTAAATTCCCGCGGAAAAGAGAGCTTTAATTAAATTCTTGCAAAAATGCGGTGTACCCTAGACTCAAACATTTTTTTTTTTTGGAATCGACTGCAAAAGCAATAAGGGCGGACGTGTGAAGGCGGCCGGGTTATAAGTAAACTCTATACGTCGCATGATTTATGGACCCTGTTCTTCCTTTACGTTTTCCTATATTATTAGCAGCGGTTTCCGCACGTTCGACCATATTTTATAGGTTACACTAGTCGCCCGTCACTGCTGCTCAGTTCGTTATTATGTTTTATAAAATTAATATTAAATTTCATAAAGTTATAGAATGGTTACTTATACTTAAGTGGCGAAACGGTGCGATACTAGGGCCACTTCGATAAATAATTAATATCTACTAAACCATGTCCGAAATCAAAAATATGCGTCTTTGACTCCCGAGATAACATTTCTTAGAATTTTTAAGTCTCTGTTGTGTAGCTTTTAGGATAATGATCTTAGAAATATTGTTTTATGAAACTAAAGTGGCCACTTTAGGCAATAAGCGGTTTTTTCTAAGATTTTGAACCTGAAATCTACTTATCTATGCCCTAAAAATACTAAGTAAGATTATGTAGAGAGTCAAAGACTAGAGATAATAATTATTTATCGAGAGTGGCGCCAGTTTTGCACCATGTAAGCCCTTTAAAAAAGTTTTCGTAGGAGTATTTGTTGTGTAAAAGAGTAACAATAATTTAATTTTATTTTAGTTTAATACTTCTTTGAATCCGATTTAAAACTCGCTTCTCTGTTTTGAGGAAGTTGCGGAGCGGATAGTTATTGTAAACAGATTCAATTGAGATAACAAACTTCAGGCATTCCTTTGAGGCAAACAATTGTTTTCCTTAGCAGAAAACTCGGCGTTGAAAAATTATGTTATGACTGTTATATATCTATTTTATTACATTTAAAATATTAATCATGAATTAAGAAAATTGCATTATTCATAATTTCTTATTTACAAAAAGAGATCCGCATTTAATACATTAACACATACATAAACTGAGAACTTCCTCTTTTCTCAAGTCGGTTAAAATATGCATTGAAACCTCCTGAAAGTAACAAATATTTTTGTGAAAATAGCATCAAAATCGGTTCTGCCAAACTATAAAAAATCGCGGACAAACATACATACATACATACAGATCAAACTGATAACCTCCTTTTTTAAGTCTGTTAAAAAGTAAGTGCCTATATGCAGTGTGTAATGGTTTTGTGGTGCATATGACCAAACTAATAGTCTGATAAAATAAAACCTGCTGTGTATTACAAATCAAGCCGTAAGCAATTATATAAATCATACGATTGTCGTAGCACGACTATTAAACGAGAATAGACCCCAATGGATGATAGCCATGCACTGCAAACATTTCACAAATTCAGATCAGTACTTAATGAGTGAAAGCAAAATAAAAAAATCAAATAACTAAACAAATTTGATGAAATGGGTGAATTTTTATTGTTCATGGTAGAGTTGTGAACGTCCATTAAATTTGTTGTTAAAGTCCGCGGGCTAAAACGGGAAAGTGTTTCAGTTCATTTGTACAATCCTTTAAAAAAACAAGTGCACTACTCACTCCCGAGCGAGTGGCGCGACATAAATCAGAGAGCTGTGTACGATTGAGTTGGACGCTTTTTTCTTTAGCGTCAGATCCAGGATTTACTTTCGAAGTGAAACTCTAGATCTGCAAAGAAAAATGGGAACAAATAAAACGAAATTGAACTCTGATTTTTCGAAATAGCTACCTACCTACAAAATTTGTACGGTCTGATATTTTCTTATATCGAAGCGGCCTTTGGTTGAATTTAGACTTATTCTCAGAGAAAGGAAACCGCCGCTAGACTTATTTACCAAGTTCAAGTCAAAATTCACAACTTTTATTAAAATTTCTTACACTTGATGGACTGAACGTTTCTTTATAAGATCTATGAATGCACGTTTAGTTAAAAAGCCTTGTTTAGTGTAAGCAAAACGCTGGTGACTGAGGGCCGTTCAAAACCGGTCGGTATAGCGATTTGCAGGGGTGGCAGTGGACGAAATGATGAAAAGCTGGTAAATAACAATAACGCATCACACTCAGAGCCCCTAGCTAGGTAGAAAGAACCTCTATCTAGAAACACATAGAGACTGAGTTTTTTTTTTACACATAAAAGTACTTACCTTTACTTTACTCTATAGAGTAGCCCTCTTATTCATAAAATGTTAAAGAGCATTTTAGTTATTTGACGTATGTCAATTTAGACTGGTTGTCACGTATTTACCATACAACAAACCAGAGAAGTAGACCTCCAGTAAGACGACTTAAAATCTACTGTATCTTTATGAATAAGACGGTAGGAATATGTTTTTATTTTAAGTAGTAAGCAGCGGAACTTGGAGCCACCTCAATTTATTAAGTTTTTTTTACTAGATATTGTGAATGGATACCATGACTCAATGTCCAACTTTGTCAGCTTGAAAAATTGAGCTGCACTTTTCAGCCGTTGTACGGCAACCGAAGTTAAATAGGATTCATTTAGAAATGTCAAACCAATTGATAAAATAACTGACAAATACATGTCCTTAAAAAAAAAAAATTTTTTTTGTGGACTCTTTTAAAAATAAAAAAAGCTTACATTACTTACATTATTACCTTACGCCATTTTGCTCTTTAAACTTTTCCCTGCCATGTGACGTCGTCGATTTAAATTCTAAATCCCTCAAAATGGTCTTATAACTAATTTAGCGGAATTAGAACAAAGGAACCGCAGTGAAGAATAATCTGAACACTGGTGCGGTCCGTGAGGCCTTACAAAGTTCTGTTAAGCCTCTTATATTTTTCAGACAGATTGTTTTTGATCAGCCAGTCACAAAAAATAGGTTTTCTTTTGAAATATTTTTGTCATCTCGTACCTATAAAGCTTTTCAGCGCTTTGGGTTCACACCCATAGCAAATGCTGAGGCAGTTCCGTTTGCAATAGTGGCATAAAATTACGTGTGTTTTTTTTGGTATTTTGTTTGTCAGTCTGTGTTATTTTAAATGTGTGTCACTCAATGTGTCACTGTTTGGCAATAAAGGCTTTTTCTTTCTTTATCTTCTTTCTTTTATCATAATTATTTAAAATTCGAAGTAAAAATAGTTACAAGGTTTTTTAACCCGTCAGTATGTTATGCTTAAGCAATATTATACTACAAATATGATTATTTTTGTAACGTTAACGTCACTTAGTATTTTTAAGTACCAAGCAGAATCATATATTCTGTCACAATTTATCATGTTGAAGTTTCCTGAAAAATTGTAAAAAGCTACGTACTGCTGCGAGGGGTGCATGTGAAAGGGGGGTAGAGAGAGACGTGTCGGAGCATTATACGATATTGCATTCCGCAACATTTGTCCAGAATGAAATATCTGCGCCAGAGTTCAGTTCAGTTCTGAATGAGGGACGAGGTACCTCGATGTGTAACTTTGACGCTGAACATCGCTAGTTTGAGTTTGACACGAATATTCCAGAACCGTAAACTTACTGTGTAACTTCTAATATGCAGGATATTTATAGAATATTTGTTTTAGATAAACATTGCTCATAAGATAAGCAATATTTTTCTTAGGCTCACGCAATAAAAAATACCCTGTTTATCGTTACAAATTTTTAGCTGTTCAGTAGAACAACCTCCGAATTCTTGGTATCAGTTTCTGTTCTGTCCATTACTAGCTTAAATCTTTAACCTTTTATAAACGACTCACGATATTTGATTGTATGTTCATGGTAACAATGTATAAGATCATTTAACACTCGTTCCATTAGTTTAGTCTCATTTGCGATCCAGGATGATTTAGAGTGATCTACTAATACTAGCCCTAGCTAAAATTATTTCCTCGTTCATCCCAAGACCAATTATTGTATTGTCAATTTTATAAAACCACGAACTGACGCGGCTTACTTCATTACGCCATAGAATATAAGATACTAGAATATAAGACTTGTCTCTATAATAGACTATGTTCTTTTGACTGCCCAGAATGGGCGAACAAACCACCTGTCAAAATATGTAAACAAACAACGAAAAAAATATTGCACCTTGGATTACATTATTTGAGTTTGAGTAAGGATCCCTAATTTTTTTTTAAATTTAATAAAGCCTATGACACTCGGGGATAGTGTAGCTTCCTACCAGTGAGAGAATTTTTCAAATCGGTTCAGTATTTCCGGAGCCTATTCGTTACAAACAAACAAACAAATCTTTCCTCTTTATAATATTGGTATAGATGAAAGCAATAAAGATGTTAAAGATGCTTTCCGTTTTATCGCTTCTTATGGGTTGGGAGCTACCGCAAGAATTATGTAAATAATAAAAACATGTAGGTTCACACTCATAAAACATTTATAGAATTTCTTGCGTTACATTTAAAATTATTCGTCGTGGTTAATTAACACCGGGCCTTACGTATTCAAATTGTCCAGGTTGGGTACAACGTGAGATCTTGTTAATTAGGAAAATACGAATTTAATTAATTTGTTTTGGAATTCTTAAGAGACAGTTTACAGCGATGCTAGCGCCATTCGCGAAAAAAATTAATATCTTCTAAACCAAGGCTAATATCAAAAATGTGGCACAGTGTGACATTGAATAATGTAGCCTAGTAGTTTAGGGCACTGTTGTATAGCTTTTAAGTTAAAGAGCAAAGAAAGCTACAAAGTTGCTAAAAGTGGCCACTTTTAGCAACAATCTGTAGATAATTTTGTTCTTTTTAGTTAGGACTACTTTACTTTGTGCTCAAAAAATATCAAGCAAGATTATGTAGTGTCATACTGTGCTACATTTTAGATATTTGCCTTAGTTTCGAAGATATTAATTTTTTTCGCGAATTTTTTTTTTTTGCGAGAATTGGCTAGCATGTATATCGCTGTAACTCCAACTCAGGACATTTGTACTAAATACAATTAGGTACTTACTGGCACTGTAAATTATTTATTTTGCTCCAAAATTCACCAGACCCTAAAACTAAACTGTTATTATTTAACTAGCGTTAACACAAGCAATATTTTACTCATTACGGTAGAGAGCCTTCAAGCTTTACATTTTAATTGTAAAGGCTTTAGTATGATGTGCTGGTTAATTTATAATTAAATAACAGGAACGCATTTTTTGTGTTTATAAAGGAAATGTTTTGAGTTAAATTTAAAAGTTTGTTTGAAACTTGCCACCAAAGTGACTTATTTTTGCAATTCCATTGCGGTATCGATACTTTTAAAAATGTGTAGTAAGTAAGTCCATGACTACTATTTTTGTATTGTCCTTGTGGAAGTCTATCTAATCTAATGATGAGAATTGAGAACCAAGTATTAATATTACTTGTTGACTACGGAACTCTAAAAGTGTTTACGTATCAGAGGTATAATGGACAAAATCTATTTGAGTACGTGTACGGTACTCTGGTGACCCCAGATTAAGTAAATTACATGAGTAAGTAAAGTACCCGAAGGCAGCTTATGATAATTTTATGCCGCACCGGACGATACGGAATTGTTTTAGCGATAATCTCCTTATTAAGTGCCCCAGGCCACAAACCTACCTGACGACCTAAGGAAGGGTTCATTCACGTACAAAGCTGGTAACAAGCGCTTGTTTGCGCTGGTTCGAGAAATGTAAAGAAAATACCTGCGCGGACATAGACGCTTGTTCCAGCGCAAATGTCAGCGCAGATACTTTCTACACATTTTTCGAACCAGCGCCAACAAGCGCTTGTTACCAGATTTGTACGTGAATGCACCCGAAGTTATGCGTGCATAGCGAATTATTTACATAGATACATAAACTATAAATAAATTTTACAACGGGAAGAGCCTCAACACTTTAAAGCCCACCAAGGTAGAAATAAATGCATTTAATATCAGAATGCATTGATAGTGGAAAAAAATATATTGTAATTTGCGGCCCAACTGACCACCTGACTGAGCTGTGGGAGCATCCACGCTTCGGATGGCTCCAATGTGGAGATATGTACAATGGCTCCAACTACGCGAGCTAAGTGCAGGCACTAATCAACCCCCACTAGAGAAGAAAAAGAAGAAGAAGAGCCTGAACACAGGGGAGGCCCTATTTTCGGTAGTAGAGATCTTAAACGTTTTATATATGTGAAATAAATAAATATTATTATTATGTTTCTCAATCCTCTTCGGTATCACGGGATGGAGCCCGGTCTTTTGAGAGCCGTCCGTAAGGACGAATCCAACTCTAGGGGCCCTTTCGAGAGTTTTGCTATATTGTTGATAAATCACCAACCAGGCACCGCCATCATTATTATTATTATTAACTTGCTAAATAAATAAGTAAGCTAGCCACATGAAGTTTTATCATGCAGAGGTAACTTATCGATTGCTTTTCCATACGTCACTCCTAAAAGGCATTCCAGAAGTGTGTTTTGGCAATCAATAGGTAGTTTCTCAACACAAAGTGAACTTAAGGGTATAAGATTCTTCTCCCTAAAGCTCAGAGTAAAGGCAAAGCCATAGGATAAACACAAATATATCAAGATAAGGGTAAAGGCGGTCAATAGGTGCCACAGTGCCACAAGCTGTGCCGCTCTGCCCATATCTGGGCCATCGTTTGATGAATGTGCTGGGCCCCCGCCCTTTACACCCACGACCCCATATATCACTTTTCACTAAGTCTCCTCGTACGACAGGCAAGGGATACCGTAGACCTTTTCTTACGTCCGGACCTACGTCTTTACATTTTTGATCGTCAGGGAGAGTGATGCTGATATTAGCTGCGCACATTAAGAAGAAATTTACAAAACCATGACAGAATCATGCGTCCTGCCTCAGAATGGATATTTTTGAGCGACGAGCATGAGCATGAGTTTGTAATGGTTTTATACATATTTTTTCTTTATGTGCGCGAGTTATAACATTCGATATACCCCAGAACGCTTGGCTTTGGCTTCAGTTCTTGTCATATAGTTAACACTCGAAACAAAATAAACTTTGCTGAGTCCTCAGAATAAGGAGGACTGCTGTGCTGAGTCAATCAGAATTAAAAATCTGCTTTTTAAATCTAACCTTTATTCACAACTAATTTGAGATTAGTTAGATCTGTTTGTCTCTCATGCTCCAACTAGCTGAACACGTGAATACTAAATCCCAAGGTGTGATTAGGTTTTGATATTTTGTTGACGTCTGTAGCACAGTTGATCACGTTTTAAACTTTCAAGGATTCCTTTTCAAGTTTACGCTCGTGTTGAAGTATTGTAATTCTGCCGTGCTAAGGATAAGAGCAGTAAGTCATTTTTTATAGTTTCGAGATAATGGCGGTTAAAGTTTTTAATCTATTTTCACCTTTTGTGACTTATCTTTTTATGCTATCTACAAAACGATTTTTGATGTATGTAGCCTGAACCCTGTATATTTGTATTTTATTATCAGAAAACATTGCACTGTTTTTTTAAGGGGTTTAAATGATGGTAAAGCTTTTATGCCTAGTATTAGTTAAATATCACATACCATAAATTACTAAGAATATCAACAGTAACTACGGAGTTGCTGCTTTTATTCTTAGTATCCCATATAAATTATGGATTATCCTAGGAACAAAATCAATGAGGTAAACATGAAATTTTTTCTTTGTTATGTATCATTAATCAGCCCTTAAATTGGTTTTATGAGTACCTAATACTTAAAGCATGCATATTTGAGATCAGCCATGCACATAAAATCTAACACCGCCTAATAATGCCTTGCAAATAACACACTTGCAAAGTCATATAAGAATCAACAATGAATCTGATCATGACACTGGCACTGGCAGTATTACCGCGCTTAATAGCTATGGAGAGCCGCTGCATTAGAAAAGTACCAGAACGAAGGTCGTGATCCCGGTCCATAAGATGACAAACCACCAACTCGTATATAAATGAGGCCGCCTCCGAACCCTCAACTCCCGTTGTTTGAAAAGGTGGCATAAAAATATAGACATCTTCAAGTACCGTATATTTTGTGTGTTTGAGACTGCAATCTCCAAGGAAACATGGCAAGAAGCAAGCAGATGCCCTTATTGTCAATTGAAGATAAGATGCAAAGAGATTGCTTCCAAATGTCGCATCCTAAATCAAGTAATGAATGACCCCTCTCAACGGGCAGCAGCGTCATTTCAGCTGGAAAATCACCATCTGAACGACTTAGCCCGGGAGGTTTCAGAACGCATGGAATATTGGCTGACATTTATGCCCAGGGAAATACTATAATTCAGTGCATGATGGGAAAATCTAGCAAAGCACCTCTGACAGCTCTTTTTCTTCTTTCATTTAAGAGCCGAGCTCTTGTCTGTGTAGCCTCCTCCACTCCAGTCGTCTTTCCACTGCTTCATTCACGTCCTTGTGGGTCTCCACTCCAACTTTCTCCTTTATCTGCTTCATCTAGCTTCCTCTCGGTCTGACAGACCCTCTCCGTCCTTCTATTTTCCCTTGTATTATATTCTTTATGTAATTATCGTGACCTGTCCTATCATTTTCCCTCTTCGGTTTTCTATAATATGTTGCATGATGTTTCTTTCTGTCAGCTCAGGCTATGATACCCCTCGGGTTGACGACTGCACCATGAACAGCGATGCTTTCCGCAAATAACACATCCCAAACGAAAAGCTTTTGCCACCTTAGGGGAGTCATCGTCTAAAACCTAAGTGCAGAGAAGACAGAGCTCCAGATTTTGGTCTAAAAGAAGCGTTTAGCCTGGCACAATTCATCCCTGAACTATTTTCTTGAAAATTTTATGGATTTTGCCGACCTTCGAAATCGACTTTTGCACTGACAATAATACGCGTAGACAGCATCCCAACTATGCTGGCCTTCAGCTGCCTGAAAATCTGTGCTTTCCATTATTTTATCGATGGATTTTCTAGATTTTGCGGCCCGCACAGCTTCTACGCAGTCTGTTAAATTATAGACTACTAGCTGTCCCGGCTTACTTCGTTACGCCATAGAATTAAGATACTATAAAGACTTGGTTCTATAGACTTTGTTCTTTTGACTGCCCAGAATGGGCGAATAAAAAAAACAACAACAAACCACCTGTCAAAATATTTAAACAACGGAAAAAATATTGCACCTTGGGTTACAGTTTAAGTAAGGATCCCTATTTTTTTGAAAATCTAATATAGCCTATGACACTCGGGGATAGTGTAGCTTCCTACCAGTGAAATAATTTTACAAATCGGTTCAGTATTTCCGGAGCCTATTCGTTACAAGCCAGCAAACAAATAAACAAATCTTTCCTCTTTATAATATTGGTATAGATTTTGAGTTACATATTTGATTTTGTATAATATTCGGGATGCTATGTATTTGGATTTACAAACTTTAATATTAATGCTGAAGTCATAATTTATAACTCGAAATTCATAAGTGAAGTGCACTTACTGTTGTTATGTTAAGCCATTCATATGATAACCCTAGTATTGAGATTTACTAAGAATTAAGACAGTATGTATATACTTGCTGTTGATTGCCAAGTAAATGACAATATAAAATAATTTATTTCACTAAGCATACCAGCAGTAAGTCTAGTTACTGTTAATATACTAGGTGGTTGCTAGTCAAGAGTAGTTCAATATTGCTTATTATTAAAGAAGTATGTATACTTGCTGTCAATATATTACGCGACATTAAGTAGCCAATTGTTAAGTCGTGCTTAAAATCATGCAGTAAGTATTGTTACTGCTATTAAATTATGTATGACAGCACGAAAAACTGACTTACTGTTGTTATGTTTACTAAAATCTATAGGTTCCAATAAAGCTATCGAAATAGGGGTCGGCTCATTTTATAGAGCTCATTGCGCTGATTTCAAATATATATTTAACTCATTTTCGTCAAAAATGGAGTTACTGCTCATATCCTTAGCACGGCAGAATTGCTTTTGATTTACTGTAATAAGATAGGTATTAAGATTAAGTTTATATTGTTACTAGTCGACCCGGTGAACTTTGTACCGCTTAACCTATTACTATTTTGTGCATGTATTATACTTATAAACCTTCCTCTTGAATCACTCTATCTATTAAAAAAAACCGCATTACAATCCGTTGGGTATTTTTAAAGATTTAAGCATACATAGGGACAGACGCGGGAAGCGACTTTGTTTTATACTATGTATTGATATTGATACCGAAATAATAAGTAAATTAAGTATAGGTACTACTTAGGTATACTAGTATAGGTATACTTGATCGGTCGTTGTCGCGATTTATGGGGGTGGCCTATGTCCAGCAGTGGACGTCTTACGGCTAAAATAATCATGATGATGATTATGTTGCTTGATCGGTCGGTAAGTTAAAGTCTCAAAAGGGCCTCTACGAACTTAGTCGTCCCCTAGCACGGATCTCATCCCGATATACCGAGTATTAGAATCATTTCATTACAACAATTATACTCAATTAATATAGGGATTAAGTTTTAGTCAATACTAAACTGTATATATTTTTTTTTAGGTGTGGCCGTTTTAAAGTAATTATTTTAAAAAGTTTGCTTTTAAATTTTAATAACGGCCGTTTCACGATAGTCAATTTGTTTTTTAACAGTTTAGTTGACACAAAGACGTTTTAAAGGCTGCGATTCCACCTGACCGAAAACTTTGGCGAGAAATGTCCAACAATCTGTATGACAGCAGCTTGCAAGTGAAAACACGTAGAACAGAGCTGTCGCGACAGCTTGCTTCGTGGTTTTTACTTTCAAGCAGTGTTGCCAACTCGAATTTTAAAGGAGAGCTAAATCGTATCGAAAAAAAAAACAAAATAGAGCTAGTTTTTTTCGGAAAAAGGAGCTGAACACTATTTTAGTACATTTTGGCTATGAAAACAAGTATTTTTAAAATTACTTTGCGCCATCTTACTATGATGATTATTACCTATTCACGCGGTGACAAATGTTACGAACTAAAAGCGACGCAACCTTACCATTGACACTGACTTAGTAACTTGATCACTTCGCACGAGGTAAAAATAATACTTTTTTTTAGCTCTAAAATTTTAAAACATAAAGAGCTAAACCCAATTTTGAAGACGACAACCAATACGATTTAGAGCTAAATCTAGCTCTAAAACTCCAAGTTGGCAACACTGCTTGCAATGTTGCAAATTGCAACACAGACCGTTGTACAGTCACGGACTAGGAGGCCGTAACAGATTTGTCTATGGTTTCGTTAGCCCTAGACTGTATTGCCAAAGAACAAGAGCTATTTTGCAATACAGAAAAACCGGAAGTGTTACGGCGATCGTGTCCGCCACTGTACATTTCTCGCGAATGGAAACGCGGACTAACGCTACGCTTACGTCTTTCGGTTGACTATAATAATTTATGTATGTAAATGGCTATAATTTGGTCGTTATCAAATTCGATATATGCCTAAGTAGCATATTTCTTAAATAAGGTAGATATGAGATGTCGGAATTAAACATTAATTTTTATGTGAGCTAAAAATATGGTAACTTATGTGTTAACATTTATTTTAATTACCTAGACTCACCTTTGGTATTTATTTAAAAAACGTATGTTATATTCAATCATATTTAATCAATGATATTTGTGGGAGGTCTTGGCCCAGCAGTGTGGGGGACACAACAGAAGTAGACCAAAACCAAATAAAAATAATTACATAATTTAATAGACTACCACTATAATTACTAGTAATTCTATACACTGGCCGCTACCTTCTAATTCGCTTTCTATCAACTTACTGATGTATTTTGATTCTTGCTCTTGTGTTTTTTGTACATATAATAAGATTATTTTATTCATTCATACTAGGTAAGGCGGTACGAAGTTCGCCGGGTCGACTAGTTTATAATATGTGATAACTAATAATAAATTATCAAATCCTTATTTAAAAGGCAATAAATCCAACTTAACATAAAATAGTTTAACATAGAAGTACAGTATAAGCGGTATGTCCGGAACAACGTATCTATGTTGAACAATTCTTCCAGTACATATAAGTATACTGCTTAGAAAAGTCAAAATTCTGGCAACCAATTGTGATTGCGTTTCTATCGTTTACGATAGTCATTGCTGCTTACATTAAACATTTAAAGGAATTAATGCATTTCAATGGCAACGAAGAAAAAAGAGTGAGAGCAGAGACATACTACATTATTTGGATTTTGGTTCTTCTTTTTATTTAAAGTATGTAAGTATGTATTTGAAAATAATCATACTTCCAGCCGAAAGACGACCACTCCTGGACATAGGCCTTATCTATAAATTGCCACAACGACCGGTCTGGCACGACCCTCATCCAGCGCACTCCTGTATGTACTCACTCATGTATTACATAAGTAAGTTAATATTGTGAGCTCTTTCAAGCAAGTCTACTTGGAAATCGTGACATACAACGTGAGTTGCGATTGCGACCCCTTTGAGTGAACTCCCTCAAAAGGCAATCCTGTAAAGTGCACAGCTAACGCGTGATTTCACACAACATTTGCCATTCTTACATAAACTTTTCAGGATTTATTAAAAAAAAGTATAAACATTATTATATTTTGAGAGGCAAACTATTATGACAATAGATATTGTTATGAGTATATATCACAATCTTAAATCTGCACTAGATACAAGGCCACTTGCCAGAATAAGTAGAACCTAAGCTTCCATGAAAAAGTAAAACGAAATAGTTCTTGCGAAAAATTATATGAAAAAAAAACAGTCAGCTTCAATGATAGTTTGAAATAAGGACTTTCCTTATCGCATTTAAAGAGGCGACGGACGACGCCATCGTCCTGCGGATGAAGATGGAATCCAATTAATATCACAAGACATATTGAACTCTGTCTGGTCAGCATCCGGCATAAGAAAAATAAATACTGAGAAATATTGCACCCTAGCTTACGCCGTTTTTAATAACGTAAGACTTAGAAAATGAGATATTTTATACCAAATACAAATTAATTGAACAAACAAGCGACCAAGGAACTCGTGCAATTGCAAGCTTTAGTTGAATTTGCAGCTGTCTAACATTTTTCTTTAATTTTTTAATCCCTATTCCCTAAACATAATATTATTGTATTAAGTCTTCAAATTTTATTTTATAACTAGAGGCTGCCCCGCGGTTTCACCTGCGCAGATTTCTCATAAAAAAAAAAACAGTTTTTTATTATTCCTTAGTGCTCCCCTACACTTCCCAAGGAACCCACGTGATAAATTTCAGCTCGCTACGCCCAGTAGTTTCGGCTCTGCGTTGTCTGTCAGTCAGTCACAGTCAGTAACGGTAGATTTTTAGACGTATGTCCATATCTGTCGCCGCAACAGATTATTATAGTAAAATCTGTTGCGGCGACAGATATGGACATACGTCTTAGGACTTAGGACTCAGAGTCAGAGTGAATAATTGCACACCACAAGCAAAATGTGGTGTGCAATTACACTTACTTAAGACTGAATGATGATGATGATGATGATGATGTTAATGATGATGAAGTAATTAGATGCTATTAAAGCACCAAAATCACTGATATAGCCAAAATAATTGTATTTAAGTTGATATTGGCGGGGCAAAAGCACAAAGTACAGATTATTGCTGAGGCCGAAAAGTTCTCGAAAGGCAACCGCCCAGGTAGTCAGACGATGGTACACCGGACGAAGGTCCAAAACCGTCATTGTGGCGAACTGTGATAGAGGCCTATCAGCCAGCAGTAGACGTCGTTCAGCTGAGATGATTCATGCTCTAACTAGTTGACTCAAAGCTGAACTAAAATCAGATCCTTTTTACATTCCTATTGATAAAAAAGACCTAAGTAATTAAAGGATTAGCTCTCCTCGATCCGGTAATACCTGAGAGTATTCCTTGAGATTCCTGATTACTTTTGCAGACCCTCGTAATTACTTAGGAACAATAGCATCTAGATTAAAGCTTCATTGGCTGAACGCGTGCCCTGATTAGTACTACCTAAGATTAGACATGTTTTAATTTTACTATCTGTAACATACCTATGGATAGTCGTGCTATATAAATATTTTTAATCGACTTCAAAAAAGGAGGTTATCAGTATGTATGTATGTTGGTCCGCGCTTATCTCGTTCTTGGCTGAACCGATTTCTATGCGGTTTTCAGATAAGTATTTGTTACATTCAGGAGACGGTTTAAGTACCTATTTTAACGGACTTCGTAAAAGAGGAAGTGCTCAGTTAATGTATGTGTCAGTTTATTAAAGGCGGGTTCCTTTTTTTTGTAAAAAAAATATATTTTTTTATTAAAATAAAGCACTCTCGGTTTAAAAAAAAAACATGCCCCGACGACACGATTATCCGTTGTCGAGAAATAATTGGAAACGCTCTTGACTGACTTCAGGTTCCCAGACATTCGTTTTCCGGTGCAGCATGAATTTAAACGTCGAAGGATCATGTCATGATTTTTATCAGCTGAAATTTTCAGAATTTATATTCGGCCAGCGTCCCAACCAAAACGTCGTATTAATTCAGCTTGTCAGACAGACCACGCCAGTACATTTGAACTCAATGGTCCGGCTATTTTAATTCAGTCACGTCCAAACCCCAATCAAATAGGTTATTGACAGTTATTAGTTTTTTAGTTTTAGAAAAAACTGTGAAAAAGCGAGGGTGGTAGATAATATTGAAACCTTTTGAAGTTTAATTCTATTTACAGAAATTTATATATTAAGTGCTTTTCAAAATAAGGCACTTAATAAATAAATGCGCTTGAGTAGCTTTTAAATAAAAAATAAATTAGGTACATTAAACTAACTTAACTATACTTACATTATATTGCATTTATCTACCAATGAGTAAACTTTTTGTTGTTTAAGGTAGAGTTCTATGTGTTTTTTGCTATAAAGAGTTTCAATCATTTGTAATGTAGATCACGTTTTAGACATTATTGATTTTAGTTTTATTTTAATAGCTTAAAACTAGTAAAGAATTATTATCAAAGTTGGCCTCAAAATTATTGGCGCAACGGTCCGTTCAAAGAGCATCAATTCAGCCAAGGGTCGAAATAAAAATACCAGTTCCGTAAAAAAGCTATTTAAAAAAATATATTGTTTTTTTTTAATATTTGGCTGGCTGTTAATTTGAAATGCAAAACTGATCTGTTTGCGTCCCCAGCGTTTATTAGCATTTTCATAATATTAGTCTGAAAAGTTGAGACCGCACCAAATAATCGACTTATAAACTTTTCCCAATGGAGTTTTTCGTCTACGGTAAAGAATTATTAGTTTGTGTATGTAGAAATTATGACTATACTATTTAATAATAATTGTTTTAATAAATACGCTTTTATTGATTTAATTACTTTGTCCTAATAATTATTATAATGTAAAGATAAGGTATTGTTATTTTCTTATATATTTTTGTATTGTTGCAGATTTGGATTAGTATACCTACCTATCCCTGAATTTAGGTAAGTTTTGCTAATATTTCTTTGTATAGGTACACATACTTTCGTATTATACAAACGTGAGTGAACGAATTGCTAGTTTGATGTTCTTGCTACTATACCAATAGCAATAACTCTTTTTTTACTGGAATCTCTTTACGTATCTCTTGTGGCCACAATCTCGTAAAGAGCTGAAAAGCGGAAGTTTCATCTGTTGAATGCGGGAAGCGGGAGGCCCTAGAGGCTTGGAAGACTAAAGGTAGACGTAGCGCACCTACACGACTCTGCTTCCACCCGGAGAAAAATATTTTAATAAAATATTTTTTAAAAAAAGGTTCTCTAGATCTATTAATCATTGGCATCATAAACTAACAGACAGCTCGCTATCAGCGAGCTTACCGCCGTCTGACTGCTTGGTAGTTGACGACCCGCTGGCTGCACGTTATGTAGACAACCTTACTGCTAGCAGTCGCCGCGCGGGCCGTCGCCGCTCAGTCAGTCAGTATCTACAAACAATCCGCACGTCTGCTAGCTGTCGTCGCGTGGACTGCTGGGTGCCTGCTGGCTGTCGCCGCGTGGACAGCGGGCAGTAGTCTTAGTTAAGGTAGGTGTTGGGTGGGAGCGGTGTAGGAGAAGATTCGTGTAAGTGGGCTATACGACCTTAAAAAGCGTCAGAAATTTGAAGTTTTTTATTCAATACGAGGTAACTCGGATTTTATTCCGACGCCTCTGTGGTTTCTGTTAGGAGTTCTGAGTTCACTTCTAAGCAGAGTGTTTTTTTTTCGGATTAATATAGGTAGGTATACGTTTTGGGCACCACCACCCTGGATACACGTCTACCTAGTAAGGGGCTCTGAGTAGCTATGATGAGTTTTATCGGTTACCATTTTGATTTTATTGTTCGTAAAATCTGTGCTAAAAGCGTAATTTTGAACTAATTCCGAAGAATTGAATTGAACTTAAACACGCTACGTGCAAAAATGTGTTTTAAAATTTTATCGAGAGTTTTATCACTTAGCGAGAAGGATAATTTTAAACGCTCAATTCACTTGGACCGAAGTGCTAGCTGACAGCTGTCGCTACGCTAGATGCTCCATTACACTTATTTACTAAAGCTGGTTTTAAAAAGGCGATTTAAAAGCTTTTTAACCGACTTCAAAGGGGAGGTTATCAGTTTGAAGTGTATTTAAGTATGATGTTTGTCCGCGATAATCTCATGTTTGGCTGAACCGATTTTGATGCGGTTACATTATGGAGAAGGTACCTATTTTAACCGAATTCAAAAAAAAGATGTGAAGTTTATTGAAGGCGGGTTCCTTTTTTGTAAAGAAAGGAAATTAGATGTGGATTTAAAGCGTTTAAAACTATACCTATGTTCAAGCTAGCTAATGTTATCTTATGACCGCACGCCCTTACCGAAATAACTAGGTAATTTATAACAAAGCCTAAGATTTAGCCCGACCCAGCTCGGAAGGGACACAACACGGCCTCTTCGCGATTGTAACATTTCTCAAGCGGCCACTGAAAATAACGGTCCCGCCATTATTTTGCTGATTGTAAAAATACGTTACGGCTAAAGTTATGTGAGCGTGTAATCTTGAAATGAGACGTTTGATCTTTACTTTTTATAGAGGACCGTGTTCGTAGCCGTATACTTAGGAAATACATCTACTATTTACTATCTACTCCTACTATATATATACTAGAGGCTGCCCCGCGGTTTTACTCGCGCAGATTTCTCATAAAAACAAAAATCCCATTTTCTCGTTCCCATGGGAATTTCGGAAAATCCTTTCTTAGTGCTCACCTACACTCCATAAGGAACCTACATGCAAAATTTCAGCCCGCTACGCCTAGTAGTTTCGGCTCTGCGTTGTCTGTCTGTCAGTCAGTCAGTCAGTAACGGAAGAGTTTTATATATATTGATAAAATGAATCGTGGTTAGTTAGTCTCGCTAAAACTTGAGAAGGGCCGGACCGATTTAGCTGATTTTGGTCTTAAAAGGTTTGTAGTAGTCCAGGGAAGGATCAAAAGGCGAGAAAATATTGAAGGTAAAATGGGTGAGAAGTTTTTTAAGAATTATAAGGTGCGATACGAAGTTTGCCGGGACAGCTCAGTTTTTAATCCAATAATTCCAATTTTAACGATTATCTGCAACAATTACAATCAGTCTTATCTCAGAGGAACATTGTTAGGTTGAGTATCTTTAATAATATGTTTTTCATGGGTTTAGGTGTGTTTGTACGTTTCGGGCGCCCTATAGGTGCTAGATACAGGTTCTACCTAGTTAAGGGCTCAGGGTTAAGAGAGAATAAGGCCCTTTTTTTTCATTATTTACTGTCGTGACGCAATCTAATATGTAATGTTTAATGAAAATGTATTTTATATCTCACGTCCTAGTACTCATGGATAATTCAGGATTCAGGCATCTTTTATTCGATATCTTTGCCGACTAATCCGTCCTTGAGAATGAATAAGACATTAAAGAAAGAAATAAACGTTTATGTACAACAATTTTGACACGTATTACATGTAAAACTGTAAACTAAAACAAAATAATACTAGATATAAATAAAAAATTCGACAGGACAATTTACTGTATATTTTCTGCTAAAGACTTGATTTTAATAGACTATCGATAAAGAGTTAAAGAGCGTGAAATATTACACAAGTCATCATCATGAGACTTTAGTTAGGCTATTGCCGTTCACAATTAAAATAAGAATGAGAAACATTTTGAAATGTGATAAGTAAAACAAAATGACAAAATGATAAATAGACAAAATGATTCCTATTATATGATCAAACGAACTTCTCAAGTGAAGTTCGATCAATATTATATGAGTGGTTTCATTTGAAGATGGTTATATTATATACCCGCAATGTATACATAACACATGTCAAAATGTTTTTTATTTATATTTTCATTTAGAACGGCAATAGATCCCCAGATTGCAATATCGATAACACTTTAACTCTACATGGGAACAGCACTAAACTTCGTTAGTAAATACTATTAACCTGCGAGTTCTAGATTTTGTCACGACAGTCATAAAGGCAATCACTCTACATTGTAAATGACAGGTTTCAACCAAGAGCTGTCGTATGCAATCAACTATTTACAGCAAAGTGCTCTAGCACTTACCTATCTGAGCTGTAACTGGGATAATCAATTGTACAAAGACACATCTCACAGATATGTTACTTGAAATGTATACTGTACAAACAGACAATTAGCTACTAATACTATTAGTACGGTTTTACAATAAAAAAAAGTTTAACCAATCTACTAAATCAATACATAAGGCTTGTTTAAGACATTAGGTTTATCTCGAATTCTTCAACAAATTCGTGTTTCAGACCGGCCTTACTTTTTTGTGGTAATGTTTTATGATTCAAGTCCAAAATCAGTTTCATTAACGCAGAGGCTTTTCGTAGGATTTACGAGAGAAAAAAACAGGGCTTATGAAATTCACAAATTTCTATGCAAAATGCAACAATTAATCATCAATTTCATTTTTCATCTCGACCCTCGCTCGAGACAAGGGTGGGTAAAGATTTACAAATTACTCAGATGTCATAGCCACGGCCATGGCTAAACGTCATTTGTTTTTAAAAAGCCTTTTGCCATTGATGGAGGTTACAAAAACGGTTATAATCAGAATTTTATCGACTTTTTTTTAAGAAGAATATTGCTGATGCAAGATGTTCAAATTTATTTTTAATCCTTTTGAATTTTTGAGCCTTTGCGTGTCACACGCACGGGTCTTGTGAAAAATTTTATGGTCAACAGAATAACAATAATGAAAAGCTACCGAGGACAGTAACGAATTACAAGACCTAAACAATAAAGGACGCCTAACACAAATCCAAGTTGCCACAAAGTGACCTTACAGTCCTTTCCTAAGTACAGTAAGGGGGTGCATGCAGAGTTAACAATTTTTTTTCACAATCACATCATTGTAATAAAAAAAAACATACCTTCCTAAATTTAAATTAAAAACAAAGGTATTTCTTGCATCAAAACTTTTCCCAGTACTCCACAATATTTTTAATTTAAACGGATTGATTTCGAATGTTTGCATTTCGCCCTACGTCCGCATTTATTTCCCAAAGGATCGGAGATTGGAGGATTATTTGTTGCTACTGGAACTCAGCTTTTTTTAATAATTTTCAAAGTACTTTTACTAATTGCATTGTAAATTTAATGAACTTAACTCCTTTTCAGTGGAATATTTTGCTAATGTCAAGTTCACAATTCAGGTCATCTCTAAGGGTAGAATTATGACCGGAACATAGTACTGTTATTATAAAAAATATTGGATTATACTTTGAAAGCTTTCTAACAAAAAACGTGGTTTCGGGGATCAACTTCGAAACTATAATACACAAAACTGAATTATATCATATAATTTTCCATTAATACACATTTTTTCTTCTTCTTCTTCAAATTTAAGAGCTACGCTCTTGTCGGTGAAGCGTCTTCCACATCTCCCGTTCCCCGCCAGCTGCTTGACTCTTTGATACGACACGACCCCTAAGTATCTTTTCCTTTATTTGATCAAAATAACTCCGTCCTATAATTGATACACATTTAACAATTTATTAATGAAATATTTAAGTACTTGTCAATTTTTAAAAAAAGTCCATAATATATGAAAGTTTATCTTGACAATTCTTACACAAGCGAATAGTTGTTACAAAGCACGAATCGTTGAATGCTGATGAAAAATTGTGCTTTGCAAAACAATTTGCGCTCTTCTTTTGTTATCAGAATTGCCAATTCAGCGATTATACAGCTTTTAATGGGATGGTGAGATGAAATGAAAACAAAACAACGCAGAACTCTCGTATTTTGTTCTAACGCGTTCAGGTGTATTATTTTAACTTGTGCCAATATACTTCCGTGGTGGTCATTGTTTAAAAACACATCAAGAAATTCAGAATGTCCCCTTCCCATGAGAATTTTAACTATTTCGTTGTTTTACAAAAGAACCGTCATTTCATATAGGCAGTTTGGTTTGGGCTGTAATTTATGTTTTTTATGTAATATATGCATTTTTTAAATCGTTTATTCCGTCAACAACTACGGCCTTGCCACATTTATCTTATTTAGAGATTGCGAGGGCGTGATTCACTATGTATTCAGACAGTTCAAGCGGGCGGCGGGAACAGTTGGCGCCCAACGTGGGGCTCGGGCACGATGTTATATTATGTGTTGAACAATGATATATTATAATTCGTATAACATGTTTATGAGAAGAATTTGATTAGCCACATACGTAATTTAAACTCGAGACGACGGCAGTTTATCGATATATCTACATCATAGATCGATACCACAAATAATTTCTTTTTTTCAAAAAAAGAACCCGCCTTTAATAAACTGACACATACATCAACTGGTTACTAAAACCTTCTCCTGAATGTAAGAAATACCAAGCCAGCCTAACGCGAGATAATCGCGGACAAACATACATACATACAGGTCAAACTGATAAACAAACTTTTTGAAGTCGGTTTAAAAAAATCGGTTTTTAATTAGGAGAGATCAAGGAGAAAACAATTTTTTTTAGCTTTTAATTATAAACTTGATTATCCTTATGAAAATTCCCTATTAATCTTAATCCCCAGTAATACCGGATAATTAATTATTCCGTACATTCGATGCCGGTTTCCTGTAACAAGCTGTCGCGGCCGTTGTTCTCGTTAATCGGCAGATTTTCAAATCACGCTATTCACAATGTCGGACAGTACTAGTTGCTGGAGTTTCAATACAAGACAGCTCTGATTTCAGCTCAAAGTTCTCTTCAGAAACTGTTTGAGAGTTGATTACAATTATTTATTTAAATAAGCTACATTTACGGAAGTAGAGTGGTGGTGGTTATAACCGCGGCGACAAGCTGGCCCCTTGTCACGTCGGTAATAAAAAAACATAAACTCGGCTAAACGTGGGTCTGGCTCTTGAGCTGGCGCCTCTGCCTAACCCTTCAGGGAATAAAAGGCGTGAGATTATGAATGTGTTTTTTTAAACGAAATAATTTCATTATTTGATTTTATTTAGCATTATTTGCTATTATACACTATTCAATTCCCTGAAACTTAACAAAAAAATAGTCACTTCGCTTATTATAGCGCCCCAAAAATAAACTTGTATTTTATGAAGATAGTGCCTATTCATCCTTTTTCTCAACTTACTACTTTATCTAGAAAAGGATTATTGTTTCTTGAGCCTATTTCGTTTGGATATAATATTGTAACTTCAGAATCAATTTACACGGATGCGGGATTGGTTCTTTTATCTTGTTATTAAGTTTTATGAAAGTTTGAGGACCACCTATTGCGTATTTGTTCGTAAAAGTTTATGAAACTAGATTTATTCAGAACAATATTTTATGAGGTTCGATTATAGTAATAAATTGGTGCAATAAAATGCAGTTGCCATGCTCTCCACAGTCGACGAGTGCTGAAACCAAAACCATCAAAATAGATCTAACGTATAAAAAATTACTATGTACTCAAAATGTTAAAAAAAAATGTTTAAATAAAAGTAAATTACCTGTGACAATAATAGTAGGGTATCATTTTATCATCGTCTTTTAACTGTTTTATTTCATATTATTGTTGTCTAAAATGTCTGAAACAGAAATGCTGATAACAACAAAACTAAATTAAGATGATTGCTTTAACTAAATCGAATGTCGAAAATTTCTAATGAGAGTTAGGAAAGAAAAGTGGAACAAAGTAGGAACCAACACGACCGCAGAAAGTTAAAGAAACATGCGATGTTAACAAGTTAAGAATGTTAGGAAGGGAGAACAAAAAGACAAACTTCTAAGAACAATAAAACTACATAGGTTAAATCCTTAGAGCTACATTTTATTTATATTGCTGTCCTACTAACGATTTATTAAGAAATATATCGTAGTTTTGCTTCCGTTTTTTATTTACTTTATATATAAATAAAAATAAAAATGAATCGTGGTTCGTTAGTCTCGCTAAAACTCGACAGCGGCCGGGCTGTTATAGCAGATCTTGGTTTTGAAAATTTCGTAGTAGTCCAGGGAAGGTTTAAAGGTGAGAAAATATGGAAAAATGTAGGGAAAGTGTAAATTGTAAGGCGCGATACGAAGTTCGCCGGGACAGCTAGTTTAGATTTAAATTCCTGTGTGAATAAGGAGATCTGGATTTGATTCCCGGCGAGGAAAGTGATAATCGTTGTTTGCTTTCTGATCTCGGTGTGTTTGTTTGTCTTTAAATGTGTTTCGGGCATATTGAGATACAGGCTCCTCACGGACTCGTTCCGCGTAACACTAACAGTTGTATTACAGTCGCACGAGACCAAAGTCAAAACTGTTACGCTGAATAAGACCGCCACTGTACCTATAGTGGGGGCTCTGAGTGTGATGCGCTTTTTTTTTTCAAAAGTAACTATAAAATAACATGCTTTACATAATATACACCTTCCATAATAATATTTTTTTGTGACGTGAAGAGCCTGCTAACTTATGAGTTACATTTTATCGATTTCATATTACCGAATAGGATAAGTGGCGGATATGTGGCGTAAATTCGAAGCGCGGTACGATCCTAACCCCGCTGAGGGATGCCAAATTCAATTTACTTTAGGAAGCGCGGAGTTTAACTCGAAAATGCCGTTAGCCGTTAGCTAGCGTCTGTGAATGCCGGACCGCCCATTATAGGTTTAAATTTAGCTTTAGAGGACTGATATCATTGAGCTAGTATAGTCGCTAGCTGATATTGACTCTGCATTTGGATTGGAGGGACTAACTACGAGTTTTTGTTTTTACTTACAACGAGAAATGCATACTTATTAGGGACTTAATTTAAAGAGGGTACTTATTCAACTTGAGGATTTATTTTTAATTTAGTATAGTCAAATAAAACGGCTTAAAGCGGGTCCGGCTCTTAAGCTGGTGCCTTTGCCTAACCCTTCGGGTAATAAAGGGGGTCATATTATGTTATGTTATGTTTATAGTCATATAATCGACTATAATGTAATACCATCTACTATAAGTCTACCGTCGACGATGGTAAAAAATAAAACTATACATTTAAATTGTTATGTTCGTGAACAGTGGCGGTCTAGGTCGCCGTAACACTTCCAGTTTTTCTGTATTGCAAAATAGCTCTTGTTCTTTGGCAATACAGTCTAGGGCTGACGAAACCATAGACAAATCTGTTACGGCCTCCTAGACCGCCACTGTACGTGTAGGTTGCCTATTCAAATCTTGCATGTCTTTTTAGCGGGCAATAGCCAATATTAAATTCACGGAGCAATAAGTGTGTGATTTTGTCTATAGGTACTCTTTTCCTCATATTTCATCTCTTTAAGTGTTCGCCCTTCAGTTTTATTAACCGCTCTTCCATTTTGAATTCAGATTCAAAGGGCTTCCTATTAAAACATGGAAATAGGGAACGAACCATATTTTATAAGGAATATTTTCAATAATAAGTAGGCATTGTGAATTTACTTATCTGCAGGTATGATTGATTGATGTGCCATGTTCGTAATTTAAAAAGAGGTTTAGAAAAGATAAATTGTTTTTCTTAGAAATACTTATTTCAAAAGAA
This sequence comes from Euspilapteryx auroguttella, assembly GCA_951802225.1. Taxonomy (NCBI): domain Eukaryota; kingdom Metazoa; phylum Arthropoda; class Insecta; order Lepidoptera; family Gracillariidae; genus Euspilapteryx; species Euspilapteryx auroguttella. The sequence goes on from OX637653.1 coordinate 9,042,558, forward strand.
AATGTATTTGTTTTCTTTTAATACCCAGTGCTTTTACCCCCATATATTTTTGGCCCTGTATCATGATGTTAAATATAACCTACTACAATATTTGAAAAAATTTCATTAGCCTGTGGTTTCGCCCACGCACTTATTATTTATTAAACCTATCTTGATGAATCTTGCTGCATGCTTAAATTAGATTATTGTGAGTTTACTAAATCTTTAATTTATGTAGTAGTTTTGTCGCTCAGCGCGCACAAACACACAAAGGGACATTTTTCAAAAGTATATTATAAAAGGTTCGTTGTAAGTCCAAATACCACACCCATGTGGCGCCTAGCAATACGATCTAGTAGTGTGATCGGTTGGACCGCTAGATTGCATAGGTAGAATTTCGTTCAAATGCCTACTTTTGAACTTCATCTGAATATAAGAATACGAGCTTTCCCGGCTTACTTCGTTACGCCATAGAATATAAGATACTACAAAAGACTTGGCTCTATAGACTTTGTTCTTTTGACTGCCCAGAATGGCCGAATAAAAAACAAACAACAACAACAAACCACCTGTCAAAATATGTAAACAACGGAAAAAATAATGCACCTTGGGTTACATTATTTGAGTTTAGGTAAGGATCCCTAATTTTTTGAAAATCTTATATAGCCTATGACACTCGGGGTTAATGTAGCTTCCTACCAGTGAAAGAATTTTTCAAATCGGTTCAGTATTTCCGGAGCCTATTCGTTACAAACAAACAAACAAATCTTTCCTCTTTATAATATTGGTATAGATTATTTGAAAGAAAATAAAAATTAAACCAAAACACAAACCCATCATATTTGGTTTATATATTAAACGCATTATTTTTTAGATAATTTTGGTGATATGAAATACAAACTAGAACAATTAATAATTATGATAAAGATGTCTATTTAAATACGTATAATAAATAACACGGTTACGTGTTAACACGTTGCCCTTGATCTAACGCTTCATCGTAAGTATAAGAAATGGCTTTGATCGCATCGTAGCTAGTCTAGCTGTTTACACTATGCGTCCACCAGTGCGCACGATGGATTGATTGTGTACGATAGGACGTGCAGTCTAAAGGCTAGGAAGCGAATGTGTAGGTAGGTGTACACACGTCGTACATTGTTGCTATGGCAGCGGCCTAATTGGGCTCTAAGGTTTCGTGACTTCCAGATGTTGCACTTCGATTCACTTCCGGTTACCACAGGGTAGAGGAAGTCACCCGGCACTGGACACGATGCCTGCGTTTCCTTACACGAACATTACCAAACACATCTAGATTTTGAAATTCGAGTGTCATGCAATAATTGTATCCGTCATTGTGATAGTTGGGTTGTGGTTTGTAATCAACCCCATAACCATAAATATTATAGTTTATCTTGATATAAATTTGAATGATTAAAAGTAGGTAAGGAGATACAGTCTAACAATCAGTGGCGTAAAAAGCCTTTTCTGCGCCCTGTGCGAGCTACTATATAACTATATAACTGCTACTATATAACTGCGCCCGGTGTTGTGCGAGCCTCTATAACTGCGCCATGTGAAAGGTTACGCCCTTTTTTAGATATACAGTGCACCCTAGAGATGTTAGTATAGCCCTGCTTTAATTTATTTAGGGTGATAAAATAACACTAAACACAAAAATACCGTGATATTTAAAAAAAATGAGATTTGATGATAAATTAAATAGACGTTTTTGATAATACTGGCATGGTACATGTATGAGATAAGCACTAGGCGCGCAGCGGTAACTTATCAGAGGCGGCCTAAAAAAATAAAGTCCTGTCTGCCTGGTCTGGCCATTCTTGCGCCCCCTCAGAGTCTACGCCCTGTGCATGGGCACCGGTGGCACAGCCCTATTTACGGCACTGATAACAATATTATAAAGCACACAATCAATATATATAAAACTCTTCCGTTACTGACTGACTGACTGACTAACTGACTGACTGACTCACTGACTGACAGACAACGCAGAGCCGAAACTACTGGGCTTAGCGGGCTGAAATTTTGCACGTGGGTTCCTTGGGGAGCGTAGGCGAGCACTAAGAAAGGATTTCCCGAAATTCCCATGGGAACGGGAGAAAACGGGATTTTTGTGTTTATGAGAAATATGCGCGGGTGATACCGCGGGGCAGCCTCTAGTATCTTAATAAAGGAAGTCGGTTAAAAATAATTAAATTCAATATTTATTTATAGCTCTTGTTCTTTGGTAATACAGTCTAGGGCGCACGAGACCATAGACAAATATGCTACACCATAATACATATGACGTAATATTATGTAAATGAATACAGCGTTTGTAAATGTAATCTATCATACCTACACGTGGGGAGCGTGGAGCACGATAACGTTCTTGATAAGCCGCCCCTTACCCATGAAAATTACCAGAGCCTTTCCGGAAATCCCCGGATTGATCAAAATAGAAGAAGAAAATTGCAGGAAAACGAAAACGGCTTGTTAAGGGCTTACACGGTGCGAAACTAGCGCCACTTCCCAAAAAAATATTAATATCTTCTAAATCATGGCCGAAATCAAAAATATGCGTCAATGATGCCCTAGATAATCTTGCTTAGAATTTTGAAGAAATTCGGGTGTGTTGTGTATCTTTCAGGTTCAAAATCTAAGGAATAAACCGTTTGTTGCCTAAAGTGGCTACTTTAGTTTAGTGTAGTGTTAAGTAGTGTAGCTTTTAGGATAATGATCCTAAAAGCTACATATCTAAATAACTAAAAATAGGCATGGCTAAAAATTCTAAACAAAATTATCTAGGGAGTCAAAGATGCATATATTTTTGATTTCGGCCATGGTTGAGAAGATATTTATTATTTATCGAAGTGGCGCTAGTATAGCACCCGTTCCCCCTTAAGATAAGAGGTCTCGCAGTCGGAAAAGGATAAAGGTATTTTTCTTTTGCTAATGTAAATTACGTGTATCGTTGTAGCGGCACACTAGGGCTGACATTTACTCTCTCGAGTTTAATCTCGGACAAGTTCCTCTTGAAGTATTCTGGCTCGAGCCGTTTCATACTCCTTCCGACATAGTTTACTTTCTCGAACACGGCTGTGTAAATATATCAAACTAGAGGCTGCCCCGCGGTATCACCCGCGCAGATTTCTCTTAAACACAAAAAACCCGTATTCTCCCGTTCCCATGGGAATTTCGGGAAATCCTTTCTTATTGCTTACCTACACTCCCTAAGGAACCTACATGCAAAATTTCAGCCCGTTGCGCCCAGTACTTTCGGCTCTGCGTTGTCTGTCAGTCAGTCAGTCAGTCAGTCAGTCAGTCAGTCAGTCAGTCAGTCAGTCAGTCAGTCAGTCAGTCAGTCAGTAACGGAAGAGTTTTATATATATATTGATTTTAAGCGAAGAGCGATTTTAAGTTACATTTTGACACTTGGAGTGCTACTCAGAATTTCGACTTTACTGTGAATTTCAGCCTAGCACTGTAGCTTCAATTCTAAGATCAAGGGAACTCAATATTTCTACAGCACCTCATTAATCAATATACCGGGTGTTTCTGACAAGGCGGTAATAAATCAAAGGAGGGATTCAACTCACCATACCTAACAACTTTCCCAAAACAACGTGGGTTGAAATCTCAAAACAAAATCTCTCAAATCAGCTGTCCCGTACATTGACCCCGCCAGCTGATCGAACCAATGTATGGAACAGCTGTTTTTTTTTTGAGATTTCGACCTATGTTGCTTTGGCAAAGTTGTTAGTAATGGTGAGCAGAAGCCCTCCTTTCATTTATTACCGCCTTGTCAGAAACACCCGGTATATAAAACTCTTCCGTTACTGACTGACTGACTGACAGACAACGCAGAGCCGAAACTACTGGGCGTAGAAAGCTGAAAATTGGCACGTGGGTTCCTTGGGGAGTGTAGGTGAACGGGAACGGGAAAAACGGGATTTTTGTGTTTATGAGAAATCTGCGCGGGAAAAACCGCGGGGCAACCTCTAGTGTTACAATAAGAATAAAAATAATTCATAGGTTTTGCATTGTAAGGGATTTGTCAGTGCACTTCCTAAAGTTGCATTTGGTTTTATTTACCGACTCGCTTCTATCGAATAGGGTTTCTGGTAAATAGGTCCGATTGGCAACGGACCGCATTTAGAGTTTACGCTTTAGGCTGACACTCACAGTTGTGTCTCAGCTCAAACTCGCACTCCAAAATGTCAAAATGTAAACTTAAAATCGTTCTCCGCTCCAAATTGATACACACCGCCAGTTTCCGACTTCAAAACAGTGAAGCATATGCTATAGCATGAGTATAAGACAGCTCGAGCCAGGATAATCTGTACTCGAGAGAGACTTGTCCGAGTTCAATCTTGAGCTCTAAACAATGGCTGTGAATGTCAGCCTTATAATTTAATGCCTAAACCACAGAATACATAAACCTAAACCACCACTCTGATATGTTCAACTATGAAGGTGTTTTAGAATTGCAAAACAGAAAAAAAGAAAAGAAAGAAAGAAAAATTCCAGTGGTTCAATTGGCAGTCACTCTAACTTGGCGGTTCTATATACGGAGCGGCTAAATACTTTTAATGGATATTCTTTTTTTTTGCCTGGGTTTATTTTCTTGTCGTTGTATGACTTGCACCCTGAATGTAAGTTCTACTCGGACAAAGGCCATTTACGGCCGCTTTTGCAATATTGCTTCTCGTCCTCTTTGGGTTTTTTCGTATTGACTTTGACACTCTATAGGACGAAACGCAATATTGCAGAAGCGGCCGTAATAGACCCTCAGGTCTCCAATTGCGATGCGTTACCAGGTTAATACATAAATTACTATTATAATTTGATATAGGATATTATAATGAGAAAGAAAGCCGCGCGTTGAAATCCGTCACATATTAATATCCGTTCTGCCGTAAAAGCGCTCTTAAAATACCCTTCTCCAAAAATATATTACCAAGTTAATATAAGTATTTTCATAAGCCAATCCCCTTCATGAGAGTGCCGCCATTCTCGATAAAAATTCATAATAAAGGAATAACTCACTTACCTAGTTTTTTTGAGTAGGTTGAATGACGCTTTATGAGTTCAATTAAAGCGTAATTTTGTAACGTTTTAACTAAGGCCGAATTTAGGGTCACGCGGGGCGTTGTTCGGGGCGTCGTGCGGGGCGTGCTGCGATTAAATCAAACGTATAGTAATGTTGAGGCCTTTTACGGAAACGCGTCGGCATAGCAATGCGGGCCCGCGTTTTTCAACGCTTCAAGGTTAAAACATAGGCCTATGTTCGATATTTTACAAGGAGACGCGTCGACGCCCGCCGCGGGGGCGCCGGCACCAGCACAACGCCCCGCGCAACGCGACGCGTCTCCCTAAATGAGCCCTTAGGATACAATTTTGATTTATATGTAAGTATTACAATTTATTTTCTTTCTGAATGCCTGAACCTTTACTGTCAAAGGCTCTTCGTCGTATCCCTGAAAGGCATAGTGTGAAAATAACGATGAACTTAAACGTAATATCCTATTCAACCTTCCTCTAACTAAAGAAATATTCTTATTAGGTATTCACAGGCGATTTATAGCATTTATTAAAATATATTTTATTATATTACCGTATTTGGTTTAGGTAAGATATTTTTCTTTTCTATTATATAAAATGTCTTTTTTTTCTTTATTATGTTCGCTTCGAAATAAAATTACATATTAAAAAAAAAAAAAAAGTTAAAACTTATTTAATACTTATTCTTTTATTAAATTAAAGTTACATTTTTAAACAATTAAAGTGTAGTTATCCGAAAGAATAGAAATATAAAAATAATACATACCCTCCGTACTAGTCAAAGACTGTGTTACGGCAGGGCAGCCCAACATAGTTGCAAGTCCAGTTTTAGCAGACATAAGTGGCAGTACGACAATAATTATTTTTAACCGACGAAAAAACAAAAAGGAGGAGGTTCTCAATTCGTCGCGTATATTTTTTTTTTTTTTTTTTTTTTTATGTATGATCACGCATAACTTTTTACTGTGTCGACCGATTTTGATAATTCCTTTTTTAATCGACAGGGTATACCTTGAAGTTGGTCCCATAAAAATTTGGAAATAAAATTCCAACCCTAAGGGTGGAAAAATAGGGGTGACTTTATTGTTCACTCACAGATTGTATTGCCGTTTTGTGATTTACATGAAAACTGCTAGGTATAATTATGAGTCTTTTTTATATGAATGTTAATAATCATAATGTCAGCTGATAGACGTCCACTGCTGGACATAGGCCTCCCTCAAAAATCGCCTCACCACCCGGTCGTGATCGAACCTCATCCTGTTAGTCCCTCAACATTCACCAGGTTGTGTGGCCACGTTGTGGGGTGCGACCACCCTGTGAAGGGTGATTAGCTGGGGTCAAAAAAAATTAGCCCAAAAAAAAACTGAAAAGCAAAAAATAAAAACTTTTTATCAAAAAATTAAACCGCCGAAAAAACTGAAAAGCATTAAATAATTGGGAAAAAATTCTATTAGGACTTAATTTACTCACTTCTTAAAGTAATTTTGGTTTACCAAGAAATTTTGAGTCGGTGCCACAGAATCAACGAATAGCGATCACTAAATTACCTGAAATTCAAAGAAATAACAGAAAAACGTATGCCGCCGCGCATCGCGCTTTAGGTAGATAAGGAATTTGCTTGTGTGGTGTGGCGCCGACTTAAAATTTCTTGGTAAACCAAAATTACTTTAAGAAGTGAGTAAATTAAGTCCTAATAGAATTTTTTTCCCAATTATTTAATGCTTTTCAGTTTTTTCGGCGGTTTAATTTTTTGATAATTACAGCTCACTTTACATTTGTCATTTACGTATTGGATTATTTAAAAACAATTAAAGTTACTTGACCAGTTTATCTGAGACAAGCGGCCTGCTGGTAGTTGCTATTTAACAGTTCACACTATACTGGACACTTGCAGTATCGGTAATGTAAACAAAAACTCGCTTAGCGCAGTATATGCAGCTAAAGAAGATAAAAGTACTCTTTAACAATTTTAAAATTTAAGTACTTAGGTATATAAAACTTATTGGTTATAGAAGTAGGTATATATAATAATAGTATAAAGTGATATTTAATAAATATAAATATACCTATATGTTGCATACTTTTTGGTGACTGACAGAGTGACAGACAGACAGACAGACCGACATTGACAGTGACGGACTTGATGATGGTTACTATGACGACGAAAACCAACACGATAGGACGTGAGACAAGTTTACATAGAAAATGTTAATAAATATATATTGTTAGTGAAGATATCGGACTCTCTTTTCTTTAACAAAGTGGTCCTTCTACGCCTATGAACCGACACCATGGTTAAACCAAGAAAGACGAGAAGCCAAAATAAGCAAAAGACGCCACCTACGACACAGGCGGAAGACGACACCCAAGACCCTGGGTTACCGCCTCATGGTGAGCAGCACTTGCCTATTGAGGATATGTTCTTGCCGGCGAATACGGTTAGTCCACGACCTTCGCCTTCAACACGACTAGGCTCGCCGGGAAGATCTGTCATATCGATTTCATCAACACCACGACGACGTCAACGAAGGTTAGCAGTGCAACTAGCAGCAGCGGAGCGCAGGGCAGAAATAAATAGACAATTAGCCGCTGAGCAAGAAGCCATTGAGTTAGCTGCCTGTGACTCTGACGATGATGCCTACGACCAGCAAGGTAGAAGCAGCCGCAGCCGTAACTCAGTAGCCCCAGGGTCAGTAACAAGTCCAGAGAAGAATGATGCCAACGACGTACTAAGCATGTTCCTAGCTCGCCAAGCATCAGTCAAGGAACTCCCAATGTTTTCGGGTGCTCCGGAAGAGTGGCCCCTGTTTTATGGCCAATTCAAAACGACTACAGATCTTTGCAAATACAGTGAGGCCGAAAATATCGCGAGATTGGCAAAGTGCCTTCGAGGAGAAGCTAGAGACGCCGTGCTTCCTCTGCTGGTTAGTTCTACCAATCTTATGAAAATTATTAACACTCTAAAGCTTCGATTTGGACGACCAGAGCAAATTATTGAACTGATGCTGTCAAAGCTGAGGGCAATGAGGGATATCAGACATGACGATATCGGCCAACTACTGCGGTACGCGACAGAACTTCAGAATGTAGTCGCTACCATGACAGCGACTGAACAGGTGGGCCATTTGACAAATCCATCACTTATTAGAGAAGTTCTCAATAAACTTCCATCGACCCTTAAGTATCAGTGGGGCATCGATAAGGCACGCCGAGACCTATCCCACGTGACACTAGAGACAGTTGCAGACTGGGCGATGGAGATAGCGACAGCTACGGCAGATCTCGCACCGATCCTATCCAATCCTGCACCTTTTGACAAGAAGAAACATACACAGCGGACTGTCATGACTACAGCTGAAGACGCGAAATGCATAATGTGCGAGGAAAGTCACAAGCTTGAGAAATGCCCACAGTTTCTTCTACTTGATGTGGACGGACGTTGGAAATACGCAACAGACAATAAACTCTGCTTTTCGTGTTTATCTACGAAGCACCAGCTGCGAGCCTGCAAACACAAGACCAAGTGCAAGAGACCAAACTGCAGACGGTTGCATCACCCAGTTCTGCATCCCGTCGACCCACAAATGACCCTTCCCATGCGCGGCGAGGTGAACAATACTATCCCTGAAACGGCGACAGATGGCGGCATCAACATCAACCATTATAACGAAAAGGAGGCCGTATTGTTGAAGGTCATAAGAGTCGTCATCCGCAGCAGTCATGGAGAGTATGAGACGTCAGCGTTGTTAGACGAAGGAGCTGCCGTGAGCCTCATCGACGAGACGTTCGCAGCGCACGCCGGCATCGACGGCCCGACGAAGCCACTACGCATTTGCGGCGCGCGAAGCATGACTTCCGTAGAAAACGAGTCGAAATCCGTTTCTTTTCAAATCCGCGGAAGAAATAGTGATATTTTTTATAATATTTGTAATGTTCGGACTGTTAATAATTTAAATTTACCTGTGAATTTGTATAATCATAGGAAACTTATCAATAGACTGAGACATTTAGGGAGTTACATTACAAAAGACGACTTGAATTTCGAACGACCTAAAATATTGATTGGACAGGACAACATAGACCTTATTATTACTAGACAGATAATTCAAGGCGACAAAAACGAACCCATAATTTCTCTGACTAATTTAGGGTACGTATTACATGGAAATTACAAACAGGCTACGCTGACTGACGACGTACCTATTTTACATCTGTGTAGCTGCGACAAACTGGACGAGACACTCAAACAGCGTTTTAAGACTGACGACTTCGGTGTTAAAACACCCACCATTGATTCTACTAGGTCTAGGGAAGACTTAGCGGCTCTGAAGATTCTACAGGCAACAACGCGACGTATCGGGGACCGGTACGAAACTGGTCTTCTGTGGCGGGACGACGACGCTCTGCTACCTAACGGGTACCCGCTCGCTAGACAACGCTTGCTAGGTATCAAGAAGAAGGTAAGTAAATTACCGGAGTTTGGTTTGCGATATCAATCAAAAATAGACGACTACCTAGATAAGGGCTACGCAACTAAACTTACCCCACAGCAGGCTCGCCAGAAGACCAACAAGACCTGGTATCTGCCACATTTCGCGGTGTTCAACCCGAACAAACCTAACAAATTAAGGTTTGTTTTAGACGCAGCAGCAAAGACCGATGGTAAGTCGTTAAATTCCTTTCTGCTGCCAGGACCGGACTACCTTAATTCTTTACCCGGACTTTTGTTAGGGTTTAGGTGTCATCGAGTGGCAATCATGGGCGACATCCAGGAGTTCTTTCACCAGGTACAAATAGTCAAGGAAGACAGACAAGCTCAGAGGTTCCTATGGGAAAATGACGAGTACCAGATGAACGTGATGATCTTCGGCGCTATTTGCTCTCCATCTTCAGCCCAGTACGTAAAGAATGTGAACGCCGAGCGATTTAGCCAGACACACCCTCGAGCGGTAGAGGCAATCGTTCACAAACATTACATGGATGACTTTATTGACTCAATTCAGACGGAGGAACAGGCCATTAAACTGATCGATGACGTCATTGAGATACACAGATCAGGTGGGTTCACAATGGCTAGTTTTATGAGCAACTCCAAGAAAGTTTTAGAACACCTACCACGAGAAAAGCTCGCGCCATCTGGTGTCAAGGTTATCTCGGACGAGGATACACAGGTTATCGAGAGAGTTCTTGGCGTGAATTGGGACCCTGACACGGATAATTTCCTGTTCACTCTGAACTTTAAGAACCTTCCAGACGACCTCAAAACAGGCAAGAAGAAACCGACGAAACGAGAGATTCTTCAGGTGACTATGTCGGTGTTTGACCCCCTAGGTTTTTTGCTGTGCACTGTCATGAAAGCCAGAATCTTGCTTCAAGACGCCTGGAAATATAAAATAGGCTGGGACGACCTCGTTCCCACAGAGATTTTGGAACGGTGGCAGAGATGGCTCAAAGATTTGTACGCAGCCACCGAGCTACGTATTCCGCGGTGGTTTTTGGTGACTGAAGTAGACAAACCTGTAGAGATACATGTTTTTTGTGACGCCAGTGCTCGAGCCTTCGCAGCAGTAGCGTACCTACGTTCAATGCTTCCAGGCGGTAGCTATCAAGTGACGATGATAATGGCACGTGGACGCGTGGCTCCATTGAAGACCTTAAGCATCCCAAGGTTAGAGCTTCAGGCGGCGCTGATGGGTGCTCGTATGGCACAGACAATTCGACAATACATTGACCTGCCGACGAGCCGAGTAGTATACTGGTCCGACTCCAAGACGGTGCTTAGTTGGATACGGTCAGACGCAGGACGGTTCAAGCCTTTTGTCGCGCATCGTATTAGCGAGATTGCAGAGTTGACATCACCTGACGACTGGAGATGGGTTCCGACTAAATTAAATAACGCTGACGATGCAACAAGGGATAATGCAGATACCAATAACAGATGGACAGAGGGCCCCGACTTCCTCAGACAGCCGGAAACCTCGTGGCCGATTGAAGTAAATCAGAGCAGTGATTTAGAAAACGATCCTGAAGTGAAAGTTGTTCACTTTATCACAGACAACGACGACTACCTACCTGATGACAAGCGCTTTTCGAAGTACTGGCGTTTGATACGCGCGACAGCTTGGGTTTTTCGCTATGTTCACAATCTGCGGCACAAGCAAGAGAGACGAACATGCGAGCTACTTGCCAGCGAGATTAAACTGTCTGAGACGGCGTGGATAAAAGAGAGTCAACGACGATTCTTTGATAAAGATATACGCGCTCTCCAAAGGTACACAACGGTGAAGAAAGATAGTGCGATATACAAACTCACACCGTTCCTAGATTCCGCGGGAATTCTGAGAGTCAGTGGCAGAATTGACGCAGCGGACGTAGATGAGGAGGTTAAAAACCCGATTATCCTTCACCCGGCAGACCGTTACACACGTCTGTTGGTAGATCAGTACCACCAGGACGCAGCGCACGCAGGAAGAGAGTTGGTGCTCAGTAACCTGAGACAAAGGTACTGGGTACTGAAAGGACGGTCAGCTGTGAAAGCTGCATTTAGAGACTGTCAGTATTGCCGTAACCAAAGAGCTCGACCAAATCCTCCTTTGATGGGTCAGATTCCTCCTACAAGACTCAGTCCTGCGTGTGGCGATGGACGTAATCCAGCGTCTTTTCGAGTTTTCGAGTTTACTGGACTAGATTACTTTGGTCCAGTGACTATTAAAATAGGACGGCGACATGAAAAGCGATATGTGGCCCTTTTTACTTGCCTTACAGTAAGGGCCATTCATTTGGAAGTAGTAGCCGACCTCTCAACAAATAGCGCTATTATGGCGGTGAGACGTTTCATGGCGAGACGAGGGGTCCCGAAAGAAATTTGGAGCGACAACGCGACCTGCTTTAAGGGAGCGGATGCTGAATTAAAAAGAGCGATCCGAGAGCTTGACCAGGCTCAGCTTTTGCAGTTTTCCGCTGTTAATAGAATGCAGTGGAAGTACATAACACCAAATTCTCCTCATCAAGGAGGCTGTTGGGAAAGGATGGTGCGTTCTGTGAAGACGGCGCTGAAGGCAACCCTTAAAGATCGTGCTCCATCGGAGCAGACGTTGGACACGGTGCTGGCGGAGGCGGAATTCATGGTGAATAGTAGGCCGCTGACACACGTCTCGATCGACCATCGAGACCAACCTCCGCTGACCCCGAACCATTTTTTACTAATTCACGGACGTTTGGATACGACATATCATCCTTTTGGCGACTACAACGACAGTGACCTTATAAGAAGGTCGTGGCGAGAGTCGCAACGACTTTCTGACTTGCTGTGGAAGAGGTGGGTAAAGGAATACTTGCCTACACTAACAAAAAGAACCCGGTGGTTTCAACCCGTAGAACCCATTAAGATTGGAGACGTGGTAGTAATAGCAGACGAGCAGCTCACCCGAAACTTATGGCCGAAAGGTATTGTGATTCAGACGTACCCGGGAACAGACGGTCAAGTGCGAGTTGCGGATGTACGTACGAATGTGGGTACGTATAAAAGGCCTGTCACTAAACTATGCAAACTGGACATAGTTTCTACTACTTCTGACTAGACCATACCACTGTGACTTAATGACCTGGCTGACTCGAACTAGACTTACTAAATTAAAGTATTGCCATGCAATACTAGGGGTGGGAATGTTGCATACTTTTTGGTGACTGACAGAGTGACAGACAGACAGACAGACCGACATTGACAGTGACGGACTTGATGATGGTTACTATGACGACGAAAACCAACACGATAGGACGTGAGACAAGTTTACATAGAAAATGTTAATAAATATATATTGTTAGTGAAGATATCGGACTCTCTTTTCTCTAACACTATATATTATATAAATAAATATTAGTAAATATTGATAATCACTACAATATTAAAATATAATATGTATACATTTTATGTATATATATATATTTTTACATGTATATTTCACACAAAATATAAATAAACTAGTAGGCTGCCCCGCGGTTTTTCCCGCGCAGATTTCTCATAAACACAAAAATCCCGTTTTTTTCCGTTCCCGTGGTAATTTCGGGAAATCCCTTCTTAGTGCTCACCTACACTCCCCAAGGAACCGGCGTGCCAATTTTCAGCTTTCTAGGCCCAGTAGTTTCGGCTCTGCGTTGTCTGTCAGTCAGTCAGTCAGTCAGTCAGTCAGTCAGTCAGTCAGTCAGTCAGTCAGTCAGTCAGTCAGTCAGTAACGGAAGAGTTTTATATATCTGTACCTCAGAAGCATAACACTGTAACTGACATTTTTGCGATTTTCACTTTTTGATGGAATCCTAATGTATTTGACGAGCTCTTTCGAATGCGCTTACTCCCGTGGCCGTAGCTAGCCTGGAAGTGCCTTTTTTCGATTTGCATTATAGTGTAAATACCTTGCCTGATGAGAAGCATTAAACTGTAAGAGCGTATACTGCTTTATGCTTCGAATTAATTTTATTGCATAACATTGTATGTACCATCATACAGTTTTATGCTTCTAAACTATATCCGATGCATAATACTGTAACTGCGCAGATACCGTGTTTTGCTTCGAAGCAAATCAAGATGCATAACACTGTATTTTTGCTGTTACAGTTTTATACTATTCAATTAAATCCGATTAAGAGGGTGTGGTTTAACGCATCTTTATATAGAAGCTGCTAGTTACGCGGGAGTTCGGTCTTGGCCGGGTATCAGAGATAAAGAAAATAGAAAAAAATTGTATCTAAATTGACAGTTTTTGGCATTCTTAATTCAGTGATACTTACCATACACGTAAAAATATACGCAATCTTCTTTTAAAAATAAATGGTACAAAAAGTCCGTCAACGAATGCTTCCTCATACCCTCAACACAACAACTTCTTGCAACAACTCCATCATAGATAGATTATACCACTGTTGCAGCTGAATAAAATACCGACAGAACTCATTACCTATAGACGAAATCATACAACGTCACTTCCACGCCATACCTTGCGAGTCGCATCATTCACGAGAAAAAAATATCCGGCGTGAATATCCTGGACTAGAACTGAAAGAAAACTGCAAAGAAAATGGCTAAAAGACATTCAATGAAGACCTCAATTCCTCACTCATTTGCCAAGCAATGATACCTTTATACATGTTATCAACACGCGGTCACGCTACAGTAAGAAAACAAAAAAAAATGGTTCTCCAAGATTGGAGCACAATTCAGACCCTAGATATAAACATCTTATAATAAAAAAAAGTTTATATCTAACACCAGAAAAGATACATACTTACTCCAATCCCAAAGTCTCGTCCTTTTTTCGATTTTCTTTCAAGCCTGAGGATGGTCGCGCACGGATCTGATCTCAAGTGTGACATCACATGCATTACTGCCAGGCAAACTAAATTGAAAATTAAAGTCTCCATTGGTCATACTACTGTACAACCATTTGTTTTGCAATACTTTCCTCGGAAACTTGGTATTTATTAACCAACTCTGATAGTGCCCGCCGATCCTTAGCACATGCTTTCATTGCTGATTTACCCGAAACACTGCAGCAGTAATGTATAATCTGTCCTTGATGATGCTGCTGCATCAAACTGCTCGATTACTTTGAAAGTATTAAGAAACATTAATTCAAACAGACGTCATACAATTTACATTACAATCAATATCCAACAGCAAATCTGTGAATTTCTAAGATAACTTTTAAGTATCGGTCCTGTTTTCTGGCGCAGATCTACTTCAGATAAACATTCAGACTGCATTTAGGTAACATAATATAAAAACTGGTTTCTCTCCCTATTAGCTAGCTACCAGACCCTGACATCATGATCGGCTTATTGTGAAATCTTCAACGTTAAACTCATGCTACGTCGTCGCTAAATTTCAAACTTCCTATAATGAACCTTTCATGACCCCACTATGCGTGTGACTACAGGCAAGGAAAGAGAAACTAGTGGCATTTTATTTATAAAGCTCAAAGCAGTCTTAAAACCTGACTAAAACTAATCTACGCCAGAATATAAGACAAGAGCTCAAACTTCCACGAGTTATACTACTAATCAGTGAGCCACTGCAGACTCAGAGCACAACCAAGAACAACGTTTCGCCTACCCTGACATAATGGAATCCTGATACCAAAGCGCTAGGGACCTATGTCTCATTCATGCAACAGTTACTTATGGACCCCATATTATGTCCCATATTATTTTATATTCAACCATTTTCTTAATCATTTTCTATAATGTTCACTACATTAGGTCACAGATTCAGACAACATCATTTAAAACATGAAATTTCACTCAGAAAGTACATAATATAAATTACTGACACAGATTTAGAGTTGTAACGGTTCTGAATGTGTTCTACAGTGTTTTTTAACACTAAAATTGTTTATTGTACTTTGTTTTCTTAAAGAAAATACTGTAACTGGCACCATTTCTCACCGGATTACAAAAATAATCTTAGAAGCATTTTAGTGTATGTGATGCATGTTTTTACAAAAGTACCTGAAAAGCTATATTTTTTCATAGCACTTATTTTTCTGAAAATTGTTTTTAATTAAGAGATAATTGCTCTATGTTATCAATTAAACTCAAGATGATAATAGCGTCTACTTTTGCGTCTTATTTGCGTCTAAAGTTGAAAAACATGCGATTTCAAACTTTAAAACGCTCTCCTGTAAAATTACGATTTGCGACTTACAGTGTTATGCTTCTGAGGTACAGATATATTGATATATATGTCACCGGAAAATAATAAGATTCGCAAGTTTATAAATTTCCTAGGAAATTTATAAACTTTCGTAGGATTCTAAACGAGAGATAAATTGAATTATTTTACGCTCACTTTTTTGCAAATTTATAAATTTTCGGCGCGTCGTAGTAAATTTATAAACTAACGGATATCAATTCGTAAGATTCTAAACGGATCGACCAATCACAGAAGAGCTTTTAATTTTACGCTTTTTGAAATACGGAAAATAACACACTGCTCTCTGATTGGTCGATGTTGACAGTGAAATTGCTTGCGTCCATAGACTTACGTACAATCAGACTTGCCAAACAATTCGATCACACTAAATGTATTTTTACTGGTTCTAAAAACTAGGTAGGTTAAAATATTACCGCTAATGTGCGAAATTCAGTAAAAGTGCACTAACTTGCTGAATCCGTTAGAGTTCGAAATAAAATGTTGTTCTCAACATTAACTAGGTAATCTGCAAAATCCCTACGTAATCTACAGAATAACGACTAAGTTAAGCTCAAAAAAATTTTGACTTAGATTTCAGTTTAACACAGGTAACCGAAGCTCCGCTCGCTTCGCTCGCTACGCTGGTTAAAGATCACAAGCCAAACCTAACCTAACCTACGATTTTGCCCTAGATATGAATTTTCGGTCGGAGTTTTCTGTTTTCCGCACTTTAACGGCGAGACATCCGGTAATATGCACATTATAACTAGTTAAAGTGTGGATACCCCATATTTCACATAAAATTTCGCACATTAACTGACCTAAACAGTTAATGTGCACATTGCCCGGTAAAGTGCACATTAACGTATATCGCAATATAATGGTCCTACCTATAACCTACCTACCTAGTAGGGGGTTCCCTATTTCACTCTACAAAAATAAAACATTTTGGTCATGGCTACCAAAAAACTTTCGTAGCTCTGTGGTAAATTTCAATTCATTATACATGGCGTTTGGTTATTGGTTACTTATTATTTTACGAGTGAGTTTAGTAAGTTTATCAATTTCCGAAAATGTAGGCGTAAAATAATACAATTTATCTCTCGTTTAGAATCCTACGAAAGTTTATAAATTTCCTAGTAAATTTATAAATTTACGGTTTTTGTTATTTTCCGGTGACATATATAAATAATTTTGAAGTAAGTATTATAAATAATATACCATTCAAAGAAAGTAAAAATCAAATTACCTAACAAGCTTTTTATTCTGACTATAATATGTACGATGACTAACTATATACGTACACAACACAATTTGAGCTTATTAAAGAAACACATAGGGTAACATGCCCTATTACGGCGCGTTTTGACGACATTTTAAAGTACGGTAAGAAATTAAGCATTTCTAAATATGTTAGCAGATATTTGAATTTTTTTTTGACACTCATGATAATTATATTTTCTATTTAAGTTGTCGTTTTATTTATTTTAGAGTGATAATTAATTTTAAATAAATATTTTTTCTGTCAATTCGGAATTCCTATTACGGCGGCAAAAAAAAGTTTGAAGCCCATTACGGCGGTAAGCACAGCCTATTACGGAGTATGGGATGACAACACACGCACGATGAAACATTGTGCTCATGGTTCCGTGCAATCAGAAAATGGTATGCAATAGCTGTAATTGTTACTGGCACTATACATAAATACAGGTTCTTCCTAGTAAGGGGATATTATAATAATATTTTGTGTAGTAACTATTTATTAAACGGCCTCGCGCTGAGAAGTTTCTAGTAATATAATTAGTTTAGGAAACACGAATAATGAATATTTGGCTGTATGGGCTACTATGTTCCTTTGCCTGACCTGAACGGGCGAATAACAAAACAACAATCAATCAATCAATTAATCTACGGCTTCGTAACGTTCTCCAATCTCTCTGCACAATGGAACGGATTGAATTAAATATGGGGACGATTTTCTTTTTATAAGCAGCGCTGATAAAGAAACGATTTGAAAATGGTGGCTGAACGAATGCTATCTTGCGTATATTAGTATGAGGGAAGAGTTGAGAAGAGAGACAGCCCATCCAACGGCCGCCATTTTGAGATCGTTTTTTTATGTGCGCAAGTTATACCCCACCCATAAAAGCGTAATTGGTGCGAATTTGGCTAGCTTATTAAAATTATTTTTAATATTTGTTGTTAATCTTCATTAAGTAAAGTAACAAATGATAATTATTTAATGTCTGTTGACCAGATCAATATCTCAGTAGAGGCTCGACTTTTGTTCAAAAAAGGAAGATTTTGGCACAATTATTGCATTTTTCTCTAATTTTCCATATCTTTTTTAAAGTTTTTTATATTTGTTAGTATTCGTTGGCCGAAAAATAAAATATCGTGATATTTTTTCATTAAAATTAATCGAGCCGTTTCGGAAATAAGTACCTTTGGCAGACAGACAAACGGACGGATGGAAAAGACATATTATTAATAAGGTCCCGGGACGTGTACCCGAAAGCTTAATCAATAAACTAATACAAACCTAAACTGAGAACTTCCTCTTTTCTAAAATCGGTTAAAAATAGGTACTATAAACCCCTTCTTCTGAATTTAAAAAATACTTTTGTGAAAATCGGTTTTGACAAAATCGAAATAATCGCGGACAAACATGCATATAAACATACATACAGGTCGAATTGATAAGCTCCTTAACCTCGTTATAAAACAATTGCTGTTCGTTTTTCTCAAACCTTAATTCGATAAAGGCCCGGACGAGGGTTTTAATAATCCTACTAATATTATAAACGACAAAGTTTGAAATAAGGGATGTCTGTAACTCTTTTACGTAAAAACTACGAAATAGATTTAATTAAACCTTACAAATAAAACATATTTGAAGGAAAATTTAACTGGCGAAGCAGCGGGGTGCAGTCAGTGAAGATTTAGTTAAACGGTGAAAAAATATGGAAAATGGATTTCTACCCAAGCGGAGAAAGTTAAAAAAAAGAAAGATACATTTCTTTACAACAACGTTGACACAAAAATGCAATAAAATGGAACACAAATAAAAACAACAACAAAACAGTAAACCAAAATACAATAATAAATAAAACAACCAACGAATCATAATCAGTTTTGTATGGTGGATGTGTCAAAGTTGTGGTAAAATCTAGTAGTAAATTATTATATTGATGGGAAAATACGATAAACCTAACCTTAGTATACATTTTTGTGTAAGTTTTTTAATTATTTACGTACCCTGTTATTCATACAAAATTAAAGTGCATTTTAGTTATTTGACGTATGTCAATTTAGACAGGATGTTACGTATTTTCCATACAACAAACCAAATAAGTAGACCTGCAGTAAAGTGGTGGTGATCTGGAAGCAGTGTTCTATTTATAATTAAGTATGTGTTTTATTATTTATTATAATTTTTTGTAAATACTTGTATATAAATGTGCTTAAATTTAAAAAATAATAATAATAATAATAAAACATTGAATTTGATATTAGTAAATTAATATTTAAAAGATAATAATATTTACATGCAAATATTTCTATAGCATGCATTATAATTTAATGAACGTGCATTAAGGTTTTTTTGTTTTTTTGAAATATTGACCAAATTTTACCGATCGTATGTACATATAGCTAGTTAGATTGTTATGTATTAGTTTTAATTATTTTTTCAGTTTCGTCATAGTTTAGAGACAAAAGCCAAAATATGACCGTTTGTGTGGTATACGTTTGGAACAGAGATAACTTTATTAAGAATAAAAGGAAGCATAAAAGCGCAATGCCGTTTAGCAAAAGCCGTTTTAATATAAGGCAGAGGAGCCTTATATATTCTTTTATTCATTGCACTATAATGAGCGGATGTTTTTGAAAATTGTTTATAGAAATTTGTAGTGCCTCTGAGAATGTAAAGTTGTCGAACTGTTAATAAGTTACATTCGCTGTAAAGTTTTTCAGTGGGAAATAGTTTTGGTTTTCCCAACATAACCTTTAACAGATATCTTTGTGCTCTTTCACAACTAATAAAATGCGTTTTGGCCGCTGAGCCCCAGACCGAAATACAATAGATTGTTACGGACTCGCATATGCTTTTGTAAATTTTAATTAAAAGGGGTCTTTCAACACTGTGACGGAGGGTTTTTATAATATATATCAGTTTTCGTAGCTTGCCCGCGAGTGTCTGAATGTGTGGTTGAAAGGACATGTGCTGGTCTATAACAACTCCGAGATATTTTAATGATGTTGTATTTTGAATTTCAGAGCAATGACATGAATTTGTATGATTGAGACAAGCACTACTACTGTGAATTTTTATACCATTCGTCAGAATAGGTGCAGATGCCAGAGTCTTATGAAATGCAATATATTTTGTTTTGTTTGTGTTTAGAGTAAGCAAATTTAATTGTAGCCATTGATTAATTTTCATCATCCCACACTCAGCAAGATTGAAAACTTCGGACCAAGAGTTACCCCGGAACACAATAGCCGTGTCGTCCGCATAGCAATATGTTTCTGCCCGATCTAAGCTTAAATTTAGAATTCCATCAATGTAAATCAAAAATAATGTGGGTCCCAAGATACTGCCCTGTGGGACACCGAATCTAATATCCATTGAAGATCCCATGACGTCACCAATTCTAACAAGTTGCCTTCGGTTTGTAAGATAGGATCTAAACCAATCCAAAACGATGCCTCTAACACCGAAACTTTCAAGCTTACGCAAAAGGATAGGAATAGAAACGGTGTCAAAGGCTTTAGCGAGATCCAAGAAGACGCCTAGGCATCGCTCTCTCTGGTCCATTATATCTACAACATTTTTACATAGTGAGGCAACAGCATCCTCGGTAGATATGTTACGACGAAAACCAAACTGTCGATTGTTTAGCAACTGATTCATCTCCAAATAATTGATCAGGCGATTGTTCACAATTTTTTCTAATATTTTAGACAGAGATGACAGCAGAGATATGGGCCTGTAATTATCTGGACTATCCCTGCTGCCTGCTTTAAAGATGGGGCAAACAATTGAAACCTTCCATATATCGGGAAAAACACCGGAGATCATACTTAAATTACATATATGAGCCAATGGTGAGACAATGTACTCTTTTACTTGTTTGAGTAAATTATTGCTAATGGCATCCAGTCCAGAGGCACCTGACGACTTTAAATTACTTATTAGACATGAAATTTCGTATTTATCCGTAGGTGAGAGAAATAAAGAGCTTTTGATACCAGTACACGTAGTAATTTTAGAAGCCAAGGACTCTTCGGATTCATTAATAGATTGTAAGATGTTTTGTGAAAGTTTTTCACCAACTGTAGAGAAATGGCTATTTATGTAATTGATTGAGTCTTTCTCAGTTGCTTTACAGTTCAAGAGCTCAGTTGCATTTATTTTTGTGTTTTTGAGATGACTGATAGTTTTTATAGTATCCCATAGTTTTTTGTTGTTATGGAGGCTGTCTTCAATTTGATTTCTTTCATAAGTATGTTTTAGTTTGTTAAGTAAAGAGTTGCAAAAATTTCGGTAACGCCTGTACACTAACCTAACAGTAGATCCCTCTGGTTCTTTTTTAGCTTTAGCATGCAATCTATCTCTATGACGCATACATCGAATTAAGCCCGGGGTGATCCAGGGCTTCACAGAATATTTGCTTCTGCTAATAACAACCGTTCTCTTGTTGTTTTCAATAATATTTACAAGCGAGGATGCGAAATTTTCAGCTGCCTTACACGGATCATCGGTGGAATACACAGACTCCCATGAACAGTTTTTAACCTCTGCTATAATACCCGGGTAATTTAGAAGAGTCGTTCTTCGATTCTCTTTACTGCAAATTTGTTTACTGGAGCAAATACTTGTTATAATTACATCGTGGTCAGTGATGGAATTTTGACATATTATGGTGGATACGTCATTATTACTCGATCTTGCAAAGACATGATCGAGACAAGTATAATATCGTGTGGGTTTGTTAGTGCACTGAATTAAATTGTGCGAGGCCATTAAGTTGAGATAATCATCTTTGCTATCCGATGAAATATTTGGCATGATGTTTATATTAAGGTCTCCTGTAACTATCAAATTCTTTCTATCACTATATGTACAAAGAAGAGCATCCAGTGAGGTCAGAAAAACATGTGTATCATCGAAAGCTGGTGATCGGTATATTCCAACAAGTGTTACAAGATTTGGAATGTCAACCACAATGCAATTTGCCTCTTGTATGTTAGGCTCAAACGCAGTAGTATTCCACAAGTCCCGGACATATATGATCACACCACATGCCTTATTTATATATTTGTTGCTTCTAAAAGATGTGTAGCCATCTAGTTTTGGAATTAAGGTGTCTTCTCGTAATCAACACTCGGTCAACACAATTATTTGAAATTCAACACTAATTCGACTCAATAGAACTAAAAGGTGATTAAAATTTCTATTTACACTCCTTATATTTACAGTCAAAGTTCGCAGACGCTCCTTATTCGCTATCGTTAGCATACCTTTGCAAGCCTCAGGCCCATCGACGATAACACAATTTGCTTCAAGGGTGTTGTCTAGGTCTGAATTAATTTGATCATCCATTATAGTGATAGCAATGAAAACGAGGTTTAGCAAACGAGCACCAAAAAGGCCTGAACCTTGGCTGTAAACAGATTAGGAATCGAAGCTTAAATACGCAGTATAAGGAGATGGCAATATCGACATGAGAAACAAGCAAGAAGCAGATTATTATTAATACCACTAATGTTAAAAATATTGAAAAGAGCGTGCGGGTTAGTGTGTTGTTGAGCAATTCGGACATGCATTTCTGATTTTGTAAAATATTTAAATAATTAGATATTATACATCTGAAAATCGATATAAACAAATAGATATCAATAAAAATTAATTTGAAGCGTAATGAAAAAACGGAAAACATATTATTGAACCTAGTGTGGGGACGTCTAGTAAGCGTTTGTTGGAGCAGGAGTAAAAGCAGAAGCTGAAGCTGGGCCCAGGTGAGTATCCAGATCAGATAACGAAGTAATTCGAAAGCTTGGTGTTTTGTCAGCTTTTTGGACATATATTGTGCCATTTTTAGTCCAACAGTATCTGTAGCCGGAGTGACGGGCCCGTAGACGTGTATCGCGAAAAAGCGATCTGCTTTTGTGAGATAATCGTTCATTGATGTATATGGGTTTGTGTGTATGATTTCCTTGTACTATGTTTTCAGATGTTAGGTTTCTTCGTGATTTTGCGGCCTTGAGCATTTCTTCTTTCTTTCTGTGCCTCACTAGCCGCATCACAATAGGCCTACAAAAAGGTTTATCTACTGTTGAGGTCTTGCGAGCTCCAACTCTAAAAACTTGATCGATGTCATCCTCTCGAAGACTAACTCCCACCTTTGTAGCTACCAGAGTAGCAATGTGTGTAACGTTTTCATTAATCAAATCTG
This sequence comes from Euspilapteryx auroguttella, assembly GCA_951802225.1. Classification (NCBI taxonomy): domain Eukaryota; kingdom Metazoa; phylum Arthropoda; class Insecta; order Lepidoptera; family Gracillariidae; genus Euspilapteryx; species Euspilapteryx auroguttella. Next base: position 9,065,745 of record OX637653.1, read on the forward strand.
GTACACCGATAATTTCAATTTCATTGCGCACGAGTCTTTGAGCCTGGGTTTCAAGATTATCTTCCAATTGGCTTATGTACGCCTTAAGGTTTGTTATTTCGTTATCACGAGTTTCGAGGCGTTTTTCTAGTTGTTCAATACAAGTGGTGGAACGACTAAGGGCTTCAGTAACGGTTGTAAGTTGTACTTTAATGTCACAGAGATCGTTCTTTAGTCCACGCAAATCTTCCGAAAGAACATCTATTGAATGTTTAGTGGATTCCTCTGGCTCACTCGCTAGATCAGGTTTTGCACGGCTACCACGGAGTAGGTTAATGTTGTTAAGAGTGAAGGTGTCGTTGAATGCAGAATTAACGCTGCGTACAGGAGTGCTACTATTATTGCCCTTAGGTATCGTTCTCTTACACTCCGGACAGCAGTTAGTCTTGAGTTGAGTAACAGTTAGATTGTCAAAGTCTGATTTAAGCAGGTTAAGGCACAGTAAGTGGTAATGATGGTGGCAGAAGCAACATACCAGGAACTCGGGATCAGAGATGTCGGAGCTGCACGCTTGGCATTTTGTAGCCATTTTAGAACCACTTGTAGACATATTCGATTCACTTCGTGCAAGTAAAATCGCGTCGCGAATGAAATCGCTTGATTCGTAGCCACAGGTTGTTTACTTAACCGGTGAGCACAGTGTATTAAAAAGGTGCTCTTCAAATATGAACTTTATTAGTAGTACAATTAAGCGTTTTTTGGATAAAACTGTTATGAATAAAAATAAGTAAAAATAAATTGTACGGAGTATTATTGGCGCACGACTGATCGCTGCAATGGTCGCGTAAAGATCGTAATTGTATTAGACCATTTTTCTTTATAAAAACTCATACGTTAGCTTTCACAGTATTCTAACAAACTTAAATTTTACTGTCAACTTTAAGCGTAAAAAACAAGGATTCTAGTTAAAAAACATGTACCTCCAAAATTGGTTTTATACTTGAGAACTAATGAAAATTACACTTAAATAACGAAATGTTCATAAATTATATTTATTATACCACTAAATTTATAAATTACCGACAGTGCGTTTTTCCTATTACCGATGGTACCCTCCGTAATAGGCGGTACCCTCAAATAGCCTTCCTAACACGGCGGACTTTTGTTTACTCATATTTACTTGTTTTATTTGATTTTAAACAGAAATCAACTTGATTAACTAAGACTACTTGAATGTAAAAAGTATTCGAATATAGTAACATAATCTTAAAGTGTTTGTTTGAACTAAAAACGAAGTCTGAAAATTCAATGTTCTACCGCGAGTCAGTCTGCGTTTGTATGAAACAGCTTCTCGCTTCGATGACGTTACACAAAATAATTAATTTAAGTCATTTTAAACGATTTTAAACGCACGAGTGCTGGGTAATAAGTTACGTGTTAGTTTCCCTTGGACACTATGTATTTAGCTTTACCATACATAGTCACAACGAATCATAAATTGCAAAAGATAAAATAGAGCGGTAATAGGACGTGATTTTGACTACCGCGGTAATAGGACGTTTTACCCTATAAATTATTTAGTGTTGTTTCATGTAACTATAGGTTTCTTGAAACAACAATAAACTTTAAACTTTTACCTATATTGCGCGAAGCTTAATTACTGTTTAATTGAGTAAACTAGGTACAAGTAAACTGAATCACAACTTCATTATTGCCGCGTAATAGTTTTAGTTTAGTTAGGGGAGTCATGGCGTAGTAATTCGTGCGTGAGCGTGACTAAAATAACGATATATTGTTGTTTATATAATACTAGAGGCTGCCCCGCGGTTTCACCCGCGCAGATTTCTCAAAAACACAAAAATCCAGTTTCTTCCCTTTCCCATGGGAATTTCGGGAAATCCTTTCTTAGTGCTCACCTACACTCCCTAAGGAACCTACATGCAAATTTTCAGCCCGCTACGCCCAGTAGTTTCGGCTCTGCGTTGTCTGTCAGTCAGTCAGTCAGTCAGTCAGTAACGGAAGAGTTTTATATATATTGATTGTTACAGGTTTTATATACCTACAGGTACAGTATTTAAACACCCTATCCTTTTACCTGTGCTACTAAAAAATCACTAGATTTTTTTTTTAGGAATTAGCAAAAATAATAATAGAAATAGCCGAAAAATAAATCTCGCCTTTTCTAAAGGCTGCGCACTAAGCACATTTCATTTTTAGTAACGATAAACAGTATTGTAATGTAACTAATTTCAAAAGTAGTCAAGTCAGCTTCTTTAGCAATTTATTAATCAACTAGTCGACCCGGCGAACTCCGTAACGCCTAATCTATAACTATATTGTACATGTATTATACTTATAAACCTTCCTCTTGAATCACTCCATGTATTATAATATAATAGTAATAATAATAATATAATAATAACACATCACACTCAGAGCCCCTAATTAGGAAGAACCTGTATCTAGGGAGCCCGAAACACACACAGAGACGAACACGACGACACACACCAAAAAAAACTGCTTCAAAATCCGTTGCACAGTTTTAAAGATTCAAGCATACATAGGGACAGACGCGGGAAGCGACTTTATTTTATACTAAGTATGTATTGATGTATTGATTAAAATTAATACCTATATATTTGTTATATAAAGTTAATCTACAAAATAATTTCTTTTTTTTTTCAAAAAGAGACCCGACTTCAACAAATTGACACATACATAAAACTGAGAACTCCCTCTTTTCAGAAGTCGGTTAAAATAGGTACGAAAACCTTCTCCGGAATGTAACAAATTCTTTTGTGAAAATCTGTTCAGCCAAACTCGAGATAATCGCGGACAAACATACATATATACAGGTCAAACTGATTTATTGAAGTCGGTAAAAATTGTTTTGAATCTTGTGACAGTCACAACGATATCGATTCGGAAACTGCTGCATTGCATTGTTTTATGTTTATTACCCACTCTTGGAGTTAATTAAACACTCAGAACGAATCCTCAACTCTCTATGAACTACCATAAAACTTTGTCAAAAACGACACGAAGTAGGACAAGTTACCTATAATTATACCATTGTTGTAACTTACTAGTATACTGAAAATTAGTGAACGAATCTTAACGGCTCGCGTTGAGAATCGGTATCCAAATTTCAAAGCGAAAAATATAAAAGAATAAGAATAATCGAATATTCAGCTAGTAGCTAGTCCACATTATTTGTACATGTACACTACTAATAACCGCATACTATAGCATACAAGGTGTTAGATACCTATAGCATCATTCATCATCATCCTTTCAGATGAGATCAGAGATCACAACGACCGGTCTTGAGAGACTCCCATCCAGTGTATTCCCGCAGCTTCTGATTGTCGTACTTACTTACTGATTGAAGTTTCGTTTACTAATTTAAAATAACGTTATATAATACAATTGAACTCAGTACTTCATTTCATACAATACCACTCGTATTTAGTTTTATAAAGTTCATGCTTTCTTCGGATTCCCGCGACTTGATTTAGGGTTTCCTTTAGGTTTGAGTTCATTCACCTAGGGCAAGTAAGTACTTACAACACTTTTATGCTTTTGATTTACTAATTTGTTTGTATGACTTTTTGGTAAATGTTTTGGAGCAGCTTTTTACATTATTTTGAATGAATGTAAAGTAGAACGAAATTAATGTAGAGCTACATAACGAAATGCAGTGAAAAAGTATATTCTTTGTAGGCTATTTGTATATACGTAACGCGGACTAACGGATGAAGTGTCTACATTACTACAAATATTTTGCCTGAGCATTATTTTATTTTTAACTATACTTCACGGGTCCGCGCGTAGTAGGGTACCCAACAAAAGCTATACTTACCTAAACGCAATAACGGAAAAATGTCTATTTCGTTGTTCTTTTGTCGTCTACAGCCCTTTGAGGTATTGTTTGGCACCCACTAAAGCCCTATTGGGCCTAAACACAATAGGACGGACCTCAAATCGGACCAATACTAAGTTAGCTGCTGCTCGGGCGACATATTGCCAGATTGCCAGTTAAGGTTGAAGGCACATACACATCAATCTACACTGTCGATCTATCTATTCCACCACAATATTATGAAACGGTGTGGTGGCGGCACAGATACCACGATATGCATGTGCATGACCCCACCTCCTTCCATGGAGTTCATAAAGGCGACTAAGGGAATTGACGAAGAACGAGCAGCAGCCGAAGAGCTATCTTCGGTAAAAAATAAAACAGACATAATGCGATTGCCTATCCGAATGCCTAGCGATATATATTTTTTAAATAATTTATTCGAGTCATCCAAAGACTTAGTCCTAAATGTTTCCACAACGATAAAAAAGTAACCGTGTTTAAATAATAAAACTTGATTTGTAAAAAGTTTGAAATAAAAATCGTGTTAGTATCAAAATAAATTAACAGGCTATAGTGGCGTTTTAGTATTCAATGGATTTCTGATGTTTTTCGCTTTCAATAGCAAAGTCAAAATGATTCTACACTGACCTTTATAAAGCTAGGTTCACAGTTCACAGCACCCCATGAAGACTATTGAAGACGTATTATTTGATACGAACTGAAAGTGGATTTGGGACGCATGTGAACAGTCGTTGTGTATCTGAGAGCTTTCTCAATTTTCCGTATCGAACTGTGAAAATTCAATTCTCTCGCTCTATTCTCGGGATTTGTTGCATTTTGCAATAAAAATTGTTTCTTCCTTTTTTATTCAATGATTCGATCACTGTTCTGGCTTTATTTTGTTTGCGTTACACAGTTGTAGAACTATACAGTATGTAGTATGAAGGTATTCAAAAAATTTGGCAAAAGTTACAATGTAATTAAAAGAAAACACAAAGCTTTATCAGAAGGCATACAACACTGTTTCCTCCCCTCGACCAAATTTCAAAATATTCTGATAATACCATCAAGGATAATATTGTTAAAAAATATTTATTCTGAAGATAGCTTACTGAACTAATTAGCGCCACTTATCAAGTTTTAATCTCTTAAACAAAGTCGTCGAATCGACAATATTCTGTTGATTTTACATCAAAGAAGGGAAGGCGTAAAGTGGATTATGAAGTATTATCTTGGAGCTTCTTTGAAAAACATAGCGTGAGTTGAATCACAATTAACTTTCATAACCTTTGAAGAAATTTTTAATAAAGATTAAAATAAGATTAAATGTCAGCTAGTAAGTTTTAATTTTTTTTTTAAACAAAAAGGGCATCGGCGGCCGATAAGCTCTCGGGTAGCGACCACGCAACGGGAGATGCAAAGGATGCAGACCGCCCACAAGAGTTAAGAATAAGTTAATTTGTCAGAAAATAGATTTTCTTCTTTTTGAAATTTTGTTTTACTTTATTGAACCTTATTTTCTCTTTGATTTCGTTTGAATACCATTAACCATTCAACCTTTTGGTAAAAGTGATTTAGGTAGAAAACGCCTAATGAACCTGAAGTTAGTTTCGAACTGCAGCCATTAATTACTTCTAATGACATTCCATGAACACCCAAGTCGGGTCATTAATTTTCGGTTTACCAAAGTTGGCCCTCCTTGTAAAGATTGTTTGTCAAATTCTTGTATAGATAGGTATTGAGGCCGTTTATTTTATAAGTAGCTAAGACGGCAAACTTCGTCCAGCCTTTAAGTATAAGTTTACAGCCCCTGTGCTATGTAGCTATTCCAAAATTTTGAAAATATTCAATAGCCTATGTCACCCAGGGATGGTGTAGTTTCGCAACAGTGAAATAATTTTTGAAATTGGTTAAGTACTTTCTGAGCCTATTCAATGCAAACAAAGAAACACACAAACAATCAAGTCTTTCCTTTTTATTCTAGGTTTTATAAAAGATTACCTATCTACTAAAAATCTTATTGCATTAAATAATGAAATTTGGTTACTTTAGCTATAGTTAGCTTCTAGTCTACTACTAGGTGTAGGTTTATATGGTCGGCAAACGGCGAACTTCGTATCGCCTTCAATATAAATAATAGACGTGACATTATGAAATAAGACTAATAATTCGGATTTGGTCATAGCTGTCAATTATTGAGAGCCTAATTGGTGTGCGCACGATTGCAGCAGCAATTTTCCAGGTCGGTTCAGGCGACCTGGTGAAGGTTGTGAGAGTGCTCTGTATGAGGAGAGGGAGACTCTTGGGAGGCCTATGACTAGCAGTTGACGTCTTTTGGCTGAGATGATGATGTTGTTGAAGCGTTAATATAACTAACTGACTAACCTATAAGACCTAATTCGTAGATTGTTCCATACGAATCTATAAATCAATGTAAAAATCAATAAATTTCTATTTACCATGGCTAAAGGCTCTGTTCCTCCTGCCTTCCTAAAACTAATAAAAAGTTTTCAAAAAAAAAAACTGATAAAAATACCTCTTACTATGCCAAACACATTCATAGGCGGTATCTATTCCGTTGGGAGCTAGAGAAAAGTTTGAACTTTCTTAAACACGTTTCCGTAATAAATCTCGAAAATTCGGTTTTTGGAAGCACAATCGATCGAACTAACAGGTTCTAAATATACCTATATCATAGTAGGTATAATAAATAGGTATAATACTCTATATCCTTGTATAATATTTTTACCAAAATAGTTTTTCAAAAAAGAAATTCATATGCGGCCCTTTTCCCTGCATGCGTGTTTTTACCCGAGCGCCGATCTGATCCGCGTGCGGGTGATTGCACGTTACTTATATAGTGAAACTAGAGGCAGACCCGCGGTTTCATTCGCGCAGATTTCTCATAAACCTAAAAATCCACTTTTTTCCTGTTCCCATGGGAATTTCGGGAAACCCAAGGAACCCACGTGCTAAATTTCAGCCCGCTTCGCCCAGTAGCTTCCCAGTAGATTCGGCTCTGTGTTTTCTGGCAGTCAGTAACGGAAGAGTTTTATATATATTGAAAATAGGATGCGGGCAGCTTGCACTCATAAAAATCTGTTCGTTCGTGTAGTTATGAATTTTATTAGAAAACGTAAATAAACAAAAGTTGTAAACAAATTGTGGATTAGTCAAACGAATATTGGAATCTTGCCAACCGGCTGTAGCAAAGGAAGCTAGGGCAGTAATAACTACACACTTGGTCATTTCAAATTTAAAGTCCTTATCTCAAGCAGTTAAAGCTATACGATGTCTATCATGTAGCCAGTAATGGAAAGGTCTGGCAGGTCCCTTAGTCGCTGAATAATCGAGTGGAAAACCAACTAACTAAGCAAACTTTGACGCGCTTCAAACATTTATAGCGTCACAAAGTTTCATCACTGCTTCTACGACTAAATTTAATGCAAATTTTCAATTCGACATAGAAGTACAGATCTCTCAACTTAAGCTGAAAATTGCATTTGTGTGAGTATGCACACCGATAGTGTAGAGTAGCAAGCAATCGGCATGAGGCGCGCGCGGCGCGTCTCGCGCATAGAGAGAGAGCATCTTTCCTTGTTTTAAACCGGTTTACACTGCCGCTCACATAATTCACTCACACAAATGCAACTCTCAGCTTAAGTTGAGAGATCTGTAAAATACACCATGTGCATAAGTGTAGACTCGGTATAACACAATGACCACTGGCTGAGTTTAAATCAAATTCACTTTAGCCAGCTTATTCATTAAAGTTAGAATTTGGGATGCAAATCTAAAACGAATTTTCACGTTTGCGAATTTAGTTAATTATTTTTCTGAATGTGGTTTTATAAAAGTCAAACCTTTTTTTACAACGTTAATAAAAAGAGGAAGTTCTGGATTAGGGACTTGAAAGTTGAAGGGTTTTTTCTTTTTATCTCGATACTCCGCCGATTGTTATCCGATTGTGAAAATTATTAATAGGGTTCCGTCCCAAAGGGCAAAAGGAGTACCTAATCAGAGTAAACTAAACTAGTAAAAAAAATATATTTATCACTCGCATCATCTTTTAAATACAGTTTTTTATTGCCTAGTTTTAGTTTAAGGTAAAAAAAAAACATCGTTATCAACAAAGCAGTTGCATCCGCAGTATGAGAAGTAAGTAGACTTATTGTTTCAAAGACTAAACAAAATTATCCGAAAGAAGCCATCTTAATAAATGTAATGTAACAGCTTTGTTATTCAAATTAAAACAAAGCCCCAACAACTTTTCTAAAGCCGAAGATTAATCTTTAAGGCCGAGGATCTTTTTATAAACTCTTTGCTTCATAATTGAAGTCCGAGGGGTGAAACAAAATATCGTCTGATTTTTACATCATTTAAGCCTAATGAAAAAGACGGCCGTAAAAGAACGCTAAAAGTTGCACATAAAACGTTTATTAAGAGAAAGAAAGGCTGGACGTTACTGAGGCTGTAACTAGTGTGATTGTACGTAGACGTTGAGGCTTTCACGGTCACTTCACTTCGCTTAATCCTTGTTAGCAGAGTTAATGACTCTTGGGTCATGTGGTCCTAGTACTTGGATTTGCTAATAGAAAGTTGGTATGTACTTACATACCTATTAAATATGTACCGCGGGTTGCTGACAAGTACGCAATAAATTACAGGAATATGGGTCGAAAACGCAAATTAAAAGATTTTAAATTATAAAAGTAATTAAACTTATTCATTTATTCGAGAAAATAACTCAGTGCCCTCCTTTTTCAAAATATACGCTCCGTTATTTCCATATCATAACCAAAATTCCTTTGACGAAAGAGTTATTATATGTATTTTGCATGAGTCTAACAGAGTTAGCATACTTCGTTCTAACTTTGTTAAAATCATTCTAAAGGTGACTTTAGCGTGTTCAGCTAGCCGCCTGGTCTTTTGAATAAAACTGAAGTGGGTATCTAACTGAACTTAGTTTTGAAAAGGAAAACTTACTGAAAGCACGTTTTAAAATGTAATATTAAAAGAAATAGGTAATCTTTAATATAAAAATGAATCGTAAAATGTGTCGGTAAGCGCATAGCTCAACAACGCCTGTACCAATTCTTTTTTTTTAATGTTCCTTGAAGTCCAAGCTTGGTGTTTGCGGCAAGGTAAAAATTCGAATAATTACCGGGAAATCAACATAATAATAGGTGAGGCAGTACGGTGTTCACCGGGTCGACTAGTTAGCAATAATTTTTAAAACATATAATACAGAGGCTGCCCTGCGATTTCACCCGCGCAGATTTCTGATAAACACAAATATCCCGTTTTTTCCTTCCTTAGTGCTTCCCTACACTTCCGAAAGAACCAACGTGCAAAATTTCAGCCCGCTACGCACAGTAGTTTCGGATCTGTGTTGTCTGTCAATCAGTCAGTAACGGAAGAGTTTTATATATATTGATTATTTATTTGGACGATTAGATGAAAATATGTCTTCATCTTTTCATCTAAACGTCCAAATAAGAAAGACAAAGCCTGCCCCACTTTTCTTCCATTGCTTCCGTTCTTGCGCGGTCTGCCACCAGAGGGCCTATTACGGCCACATTTGCAACATTGCTTTTCGAACTCCAAGTGTCAAAGTCAATACAAAAAAACGAAGAGGGACGCAAAGCAATATTGCAAAAGCGGACGTAATAGCCCTTCTGTTCTTATCTTGGTGCCCCAGCTCGTCGCTTCGTAATTATGAATTACAGTGGTGCTATTTTTCAGGTAAATTAGATATTTTGTCAAAGGAGCAGATTATATTATACCTTTATTATTCTGACAGTGTTTTAAATCCCGTTTCTTTTAGTTTGGATTGCAAAATATCTTTCTAAAACATAGTTTAAATTTAATTCAGAGTGTCAAAATTGAATTCTTTCAATAAAAGAAATACCTAAATAGTTTCTACATCATTTCTTTTTTACAAAATCGGACCCGCCTTCAATAAATTTACACATAGGTACTTACATAAACTGACAACTTCCTTTTTTCTCAAGTATGTTAAAATAGGTACTTGAACCTTCTTGTAAATTAAAAAATTGCTTAAACCTTTTTGTATAAATAAAAAAATATTTTTTTGAGAACCGCATCAAAATCGGTTCAGCAGACTAAAGATAATCGCGGACAAATATACATACATACAAACATACATACAGGACAAACTTATAACCTCCTTTTTTGAAGTCGGTTAAAAATAAAGAAGAAACTGTGTTGAAATCGTACAGGAGGCCATAACAGATTTGTCTATGGTCTCGAGCGCTCTAGACTGTATTGCCAAAGAACAAGAGCTATTTTTCAATACAGAAAAACCGGAAGTATTACGGCGACCTAGATCGCCACTGCATGTACGTAGGACACGAAATCTGCGGATCATCCTGACGGTTTTCTGGTCTGACAACGTTAGGTTGACGTTGCTTTTGTCATTAACAAACGACCTAACCTTCGCGCTATATAATGTACCTATATGCCTTTTTTTTTTTTTTTCTCGAGGGGAAACCCGTTATGGGTACCTCGTCTCTCGGGGGAGAGACGAAGGTTATGTAGGACTCGCACCGACTAAAACCCCCCGGTGACCACCACTGCATCTGTCATAGAGGAACCCGGGAAGCACCCGAAGGAATACGTCTCAGGGTCCCTCCCTGACGCAAAGCTGCATAATGCAGCCCACCACTATACCCTCCGCATGCGCCAAAATGCGCAGCGGCAGAACAAGGTGATCACGGCCTGTTCTGCCGATGAACGTAACGTAGTCTTATAGAAAAATACGGCAATAATGTTGGTTTTTTACTAATAAAAAGCCGTATTTGCAGAGATTCACTTGGATTTTATTCACACCGATAATGCCGACAAGAGTGACAACAGGTAAAAAGGGCAGAGTACAGTTTTAGGTTATACACTCAGTAAGAAAGACTGATTGATTTGACACAGACGTCAAACTGACATTTGCGATTGCGTTTACAAATACTTATACATTCTAACACTGGCCCTTAAACGCAAGCGCCATACAAGAAATAAATATAAAACCGAATATTATATTTGCAACAAGACCTAAATATCTCTACTAACAAAAACAAGTTTTATATTAACCAGCTCTACATATTAACTCTATAAAAATATCAACTGAATAAACCTAGCTCTACATGGCTTAAGTTGTATACATATAACTCTACAACAATTGTTAGCTAAATATTATCTCGTTTATACAGAAATAAATTAAATCGTAGCAACTACTCTTACTAATGACTTAAATAATTAAGACTAATTTTAAATAACATCTATATTAGTAATACATTGACAAATTTAATAAATTTCTCTGTGCTAAGTGGCTTTGTTAAAATATCAGCCAACATTTCATTAGTGCTTACATATTTAATATCTACAACTCGATCATTAACAATTTCTCTTATGAAATGATGTCGGATATCAATGTGCTTTGTCCTTGAATGAAACATAAAATTTTTACATAGCTTAATTGCAGACTGATTATCATTAAAAACAGTAATAGGATGTTTGGTACCAGTTATCTCAAAAATAAACTTTCTAACAAACAATGCCTCTTTACACGAGTCTGACAGTGACATGTATTCGGCCTCTGTACTTGATAGAGCCACAGTACGTTGTTTGCGACTCTCCCAAGAAATAATTGATTTTCCAATTGCAAATACATAGCCTGTAAACGACCTACGATCGATATTGTTCGATGCCCAGTCAGCGTCAGTATAGGCAACTATTTCCATGCCCCCTTTAGAAAATTTTAGTTTCTTACCTATAGTACCCTTTAGATAACGTAAGATACGTTTTGCAGCCTTCCAATGCGGCTCTGTAAAGCAATGATTAAATTGACTTAAATAACTAACTGCATGGCTTATATCGGGTCGAGTACATACTGCGATATACATAAGTGAACCGATCAGGCCTCTGAAGTCATACTGATCGTCCTTGTGGGTATCATGTGGTAATTTTATGCCAGTTTCCATAGGAGTCCCAGCAGGATTACATTCTTCCATTTTGAACTTATGTAATGTTTTAAGAATATAGTTGGACTGATCAAGGTAAATATCATCACCCTCTCTTGTAAGTCTCATGCCAAGTATATGTTGTGCTGGCCCTAAATCTGTGATATCAAATTCTAATTGTAGCCTTTTTTTAATTTCATTCTTGCTCTCAATATCATGATGAATCAAAATTATATCATCAACATACAGGGCAATGATAACCATTGACTTCCCAGTACCTCTTAAATAAACACACGGTTCAGAAACTAACCTTTTAAAATTCATTTTCTCAGACAAAACTTTATTTATCTTCTCATACCACGATTTGGATGCCTGTTTAAGGCCATAAATTGCTTTATTTAGTTTACAGACCTTTCTTTCAGACCCTTTTTCTTGAAAGTATTCAGGTTGTTCCATATACACTGTCTCATGTAGGTCTCCATTCAAAAACGCTGTTTTCACATCCAGATGCTCTATATTCATGCCATATTCAGCAGCTAACGCCAGTAGCATACGAATTGTAGAATATCGAACTACAGGCGAAAAAGTTTCCTCGTAATCAATGCCATACCTTTGTGTGTAACCTTTCGCAACCAATCGTGCTTTATATTTTAACAGTTCACCATTCACACCATACTTTCTTTTAAACACCCATTTACATTTAACAGGCCTGTGTCCTGGTTCAGGATCCGTAAGTGTGAAACATTCATTCTTTATAAAAGAGTCATACTCATCATGCATAGCTTTTCTCCAGTGTTCCGCGTCTGGCCCACTTAGTGCCTCGCGAGCAGTCTGTGGCTCGTCAGCACTGCTACTGCAGTCGTCCAGTGTCACGTAGCATACCCTCTCGGGTGTGGTTGAAGTTTCGTAGCTAGTATCAGCATCAGCCAGCGTTTCATCACCTGGAACGTAAATGTCATCGGAACAATAATTTGAACTACTACTTGTATCTATTTGTTCATTTTCAGAATCGTTAATCGTGATTGTGCTCAGTCTCTGTTCTACTACCTGTGAATCTCTGTCATCAGATGTTCTAGAATGCATAGTTGATGATTCTAGTTGTTCATTTTCTTCCTGATTCGAGGGCGATAACTCGAACATAATTTGCTGAACATTCTCATCATTTGAGATTAACTTGTTTTCATAAAACTTATTTTCCAAAAATATTACATCTCTGGAATTATAACATTTTTTAAAATTTGATGGATCAATGAGACGAAATCCCTTTGTCTCTTCATTGTATCCCACAAAAATGTACGGTTTACTTTTAGGATCTAATTTCTTACGATTCTTTACCATTGCATATGCAATACAACCAAAAATTCTTAAATGGTTCAGATTTACCTTTTTGCCAGTCCATTTTTCTTCAGGAGTGCAGCCTGCAACAGCCTTAGTCGGGCTTCTGTTTCTCAAGTAAACAGCAGTGTTGACCGCCTCAGCCCAGAACATCATTCCGAGACCAGCATCCCGCATCATACTTCGCACCTTCTCCATGATGGTCCTGTTGGCTCGTTCTGCCACACCATTCTGCTGTGGAGAATCGGGTACAGTTTTATGATGCTTTATGCCATTTGCCTTCAGAAATTCCTGAAAAGAAGTACTCATGTACTCTCCACCCCTGTCACTCCTAAGTATTTTTATTCTCTTATCAGTTTCATTTTCTACTTGTGCTTTAAATTGTTTAAAACATTCAAATGTCTCATCTTTAGATTTCAACAAGTAAACAAATATTTTCCTTGAGAAATCATCAATGAAAGTAAGAAAATACCTACAGCCACTAATTGATGGAACCTGAATAGGACCACATAAGTCTGAGTGAACTAGTTCTAAAATCTCTGATGCTCTATTCAAAGATTTCTTTGGAAAAGGTAATCTACTTTGCTTGCCCTCAATACATGGAACACATTGCTTGTATTCTTCTACACTGTAATTAATGCCAGTTGCCATACCTTTGCGCAGAAGTTCCATGCACCTTGAGTTGAGATGACCGAGGCGTTTGTGCCACACCTCTTGGGACACTCCGTTCTCCACTACTGCCGCTGCCACCAGGGATGTATTTGCCTTCCCCTTACAGTCACTGTCAGACACAGTGTCGAGTTGATAGACACCGTTCATGAGAGTACCAGTAGCCAAAACATCATCAGAGTCCTTGATAATACACTTATTCCTATTAAAAATAACTGTGTATCCCTTCCTAGTCATCGCACTTACAGATAACAGGTTAGTACTTAAATTAGGGACATAATAAGCTTCACTTATTGTCTTTACACCATCCTTTAAATTAATTAGCACTTGACCTAATCCAGCAGTGTACAACTTCTGCCCGTTTGCAACACTTACGTCAACAGTCTTATTCTCATTGAAGTTCACCATCAAGTTCTTATTATTACACATATGATTAGTAGCTCCAGAGTCAATGTACCATACCTCACTATTCACCTTTACCGAAAGCGCTGTGATAAGGGCCTTGTCCTTGGACGGAGTCCTCGCGTTGTTGAAGTCCTGGGACAACCCGCCTTGCCTTCCCTTTTTGTCCTTCTCTGGACAGTTCCGCGAATAGTGACCAGCACGCTTGCATCTGAAGCACTTAAAAACCTTGCGAGTGACAAACGCTTGAATTCCATCCATCTTATCATCCCGCCGTTGTGTTTCCTGTATCAATTTCGCAGATACATATTCAGTTGTCAACTTGGTGTCTGAATTTTCCATCGCCATGATCAGAGGGTCATAGTCTTCTGTGAGGCCGCTCAGTATGATTATTGCGACAAATTCATCGTCCAATGGTGATTCAATTTCTATCAATTGGTGGGAAGTTTCTTTAATTTTGTTCAAGTAATCTTCCATTGAGCTGCTATTACTTAACTTCATTGCAAACAGACTTCTAAGAAGTCCAAGTCGCCTGCTGAGTCCTTTACCTTCATACGCCTTCACCAGAGAGTTCCACGCTTCGTGAGCGCTTTTAGCTGATCGAATTTGAGGGATTACTGCCGGTTGGATAGACAACGCAATGCGCGCCAACGCCTTGTCGCTTTTCCTTTTGTTGTCTGCGGACGCTTCCTTTTCCACATACTCCCAAAGTTCCTCGTGGATGAGTATCATTCTCATGGAGAACTTCCAAGTTGAGAAGTTCTCCGATCCTCTCAGCTTCTCAATAGGCATGTTACTTGGCGTTGCCGACATGTCGAACTCTTCAGGATAAACTCGATGTTAATTCCGATAAAATCCAGGAAATAAAAACGGTAACAGCTTCTTATTAACCACGCTCTGCTACCATGTTGGTTTTTTACTAATAAAAAGCCGTATTTGCAGAGATTCACTTGGATTTTATTCACACCGATAATGCCGACAAGAGTGACAACAGGTAAAAAGGGCAGAGTACAGTTTTAGGTTATACACTCAGTAAGAAAGACTGATTGATTTGACACAGACGTCAAACTGACATTTGCGATTGCGTTTACAAATACTTATACATTCTAACAAATAATTATATTTATATACAAAGTAAACGAATTTGTTGAAATGTACGGGATCCTTACAATTATTAATAATTGAATTCCGCCTGAGGTTTATTTTAATTAGTGTGAAGCTATAAAAATATTCCTTAATGATATATTAAGAGGCATCCAATCCAAATGAAGGCTCTCATTATATTTACTAGCTGTCTCGGCGAACTTCGTATCGCGCCTTACAATTTTATATGGAAAAACAATTTTTTTTTTACTAAATAGTCTTTTCCTTATTTTCTCACCTTTTAAACCTTCCCTGGACTACTAAGAAGATTTCAAAACCAAAATCAGCCAAATCCGTTCTCAAGTTTTAGCGAGACTAACGAAACACTATATGTATATATATTTTTGTATAAAATATATATACATATAGTGCAGTAGATAGCAGATAGTAGATAGAGATATTTCTGTTAGATTATTTTTGGGATCATACTTATAAAACCAATATAGGTATATACCAAATATCACCTTCATGCATTGCACGTATCCTTATTGATGGTGCTGAAACTAACAAAAAACCTAGACCAAGAAAACAAACGTTGATAGCCATTATAATTATGTTCGTCCCAGCGCGGTATAGAACTCGGAGCTCCGACGTCACAGTCGATTGTTTTGTTAGGTGCCAATGGTGCGGATAAAAAACTTTAAGAAGATAAAACAAAATAGAAAGTATTTTTTTATCTTTTCTCAACCCAACCCAACTCGCTCGTGTCTTTTGACTCAAACAAACAAAGATTTTGTTTACAGAAATATTCTTGGATAAACTTGGACGGTTGAAAAGGAACAAAAGTTCTTACAAGAAAAATATATTTAAATCCTTCTGTTTTATATTTACAAAAAAAATGCAAGGTGTTATTTTGAGCAAATTTCGAACAATTTCGACAGGTATACCCGGTACATATCTGGCGTTGCACGGGAAATATATTGAGTGATACAAATTAAAGTGGACTCTGTGCTCTACGGTTGAAAAGTTTCATTTTTTAGGTTTTAAGAAAGCACAGCATCAGCATAAATAGTAGATTGTATCAAAAAGGAGCAAAGTAATATTTTTACGGCAAGGGCGCTTTTTTGAACCCTAGCGAGGATTCTTTAGTAGAATCCCGAACGTAGCGAGAGATTCAAAGTTGGTCGCCTGAGCGGTACACTCTACTTTTTGACCGACGAAAAAAAATGAGGAGGTACTCAATTCGACACGTATATTTTTATCACCCACAATAAGAAAATTATATATTACTAGCTGTCCCGGCGAACTTCGTATCGCGCCTTAATTTGTATGAGAAAAAAATTTTGTTACTTTTACTATCTTCCTCTAAATCTTAAATCATAAATCATAAATTTTATTGCAAACTAAGTGAGTGTGTTACAGATGGTAGGTAAAATAAACAGAACTTAAAAACTTAGTTGCCCTCATATGGCGCCATATCTTTCCATTATGTTCTCAGCTTTTAAACCTTCCCTGGACTATTACAAACATTTTAAAACCAAAATCAGCTAAACTGACCCGGCCGTTCTCAAGTTTTAGTGAGACTAACAAACCACGATTTATTTTTATATATATAGTAGATAGTTAGATTATTATTTACGATTATTCGGGTCATTTATTATCCATTACATTTCTCGCGTCATTTCTACTACTTTTAGGACTTAATTCTTACTTTAACTGTCACTTGACTTGAAGTACCTATGTACTCTTTGTACAAAAGTACAACACAAAAACATGAATCTCTTACAATCCGTGAAAATTTACGAAAACCTAGTTCCAAGTTCCGTAGACTATTTCGCGCGTTTTTAATTTGTTTTGCATTTATTTTAATTTTATCCAGCCAGACGGCCCGCGATCGAGACCGTCGACCAGCCAGTTCAAAATTTAAAAAGTGTGCCTAAAATGTATGGAAAGTGTATGGAAATCCTTTTAAGTCGAGCTAACGGTGATAGTCTTATTATTTTCGAAATTAGGATAATTCCGTGATCAGCCCCCATTAACAAGGTTAGTTCAAGGGCGAAATCAAAACAACTTCTTAATTGCTAAGCATCTAAGTCTGAAATCCGTAAACAAGGGAAATATAAACCAATTAGTATTCCTAAGGAAAAATAAAATAATACTTATGTCCATTTTCACCGTAAAAAACATTGATTTCAGCCAGAAAATAAAATAAAAAAGGAAATTCACGACGCAGAATGCTGCCGCGTAAATTTTGTTTTTAATTTGGTCCCCCTAGACTAGAGTTACTAACATCTTTTTCTCGGCTTTTCAGCAAAACCTACGAGCTGATGTTATTTTATTTCATTTTATATGTTATTTTATTTTTTATTTTAGTTAAAATATTTTATATGGTTTTAGGTGCCAAAGCTAAAGTGAATCTAAAGTCTAGAATGAATGCAACATCATTTAAGATTTAGTGGGTTCATATATTTATTTTAGAATAGGATGGCGAGATAAAAATATAATTATAGTAACTCATAACAGACAAAGCCCCTAACTGGGATTGAGCCTGTATCTAGGATAAACGAAATATACCCTCACTAAGGAAACAAATATTAATGGGTGGGCACCTTGAACTACCTCGCCTCTAGCAGTATAGGATACTTTACCAAATAAGGTATCAATATTAATTAGATTAGTCTAATTGACTTTCAATAAGCGATATCTTGTATCCTAATATTGAATAAATCATTTTGTACTTTTACTTTTTCTTTTTTATATCCATCCTCTTAATGTTCTTCACCGCCGGAAATCGAACCCGGCCCACCAAAGTTACAAGCAACTGACCAACGAAGGTGGTTAAATCTCTAAAAATATAAAAGTTAAAAAAGAGCAGAATTAATTAATTTTGTTGACGATGATTAAAACTCTGTTAAGTTTTGCAAGCCGACTTAATTGTTATTTTGCCACCAGAGAATTCAGAGAAGCTCTGCTTCGCTCGCACTTTTAAAATGAGTATTTACGAAGAATCCTTTTTTTCCAGTAATTCCCGGGATATTTCACGAGCACAAGTCTCCCTCTTAACACCCTCTCAGCAACGTTCGTTCCCAATTTGTCTCAAGTGATTTGCGATGTGAGTTGTCTGTCCGCAACTGACGGAAAAGTATTGTGTGTTGTATAAATTGTATCCCTAGGGGCATAATGAGTTTTGTGTGAGCTAGAACGTTCTTGGTATGTAATTTTGTAAGTTTTTATGGAGTAGATACATACTAAAGTTTAGACACTATATTGCCACGACAAAGACGCATGGAAGTAGTCTAGCTCTGCACGATATTTTCATTATTTCATGTATGTACTTTTAATCTTATTAATTTATGTTCTTTGTATTGTAAATTAAATTGTAATGTCACATAAGAACAAAAAAAAAAAAAAGAGAGATAAATTGTAAAGTAGAGTTTGTTACCCATTTCTTCTCTACGCTGTAAAATCATTGCGAAAGGGAGTAGAATCATTTGACAGAGGAGGGCTCGATTGGGGGCGTCTCCAGGCGACCATTGTCGTAAGGCAAGGCAAACATTTGTTTGCCTGAGCCAATTAGTGGGCACCCTGAACTACCTCGCCTCTATCAGTATAGGATACTTTACGAAATAAGGTATCAATATTAATTAGATTAGTCTAATTGACTTTCAATAAGCGATATCTTGTATCCTGTATTGAATAAATCATTTTTTACTTTACTTTTTTACTTTTACTATTGCAGTTAACATGAAACTAGATTGAATCAACCAGTATGGTTTACTATTTCTGGTCGTGTTTACAAGATTTTCCACAGCGCGTTTCCTTTGATGTAATACTGGCTGGAATCAGTTACAGAAATACAATTTTCTATACTAATAACTAGCAGTTCTATACTGAATAAAATATATATATCCAGAGCCATAATCCCTAACTCACGCCTTGCGAGGTGCTGCGAAGATATTGAGTGGATTATAATGTAGGTTGAGGAGGAATCGCGTTGCCTGTTTCTTATGGTAGCTTTCAATATTACCGGTTTTGAACCCTGTGCTATTTATTTTAAAGACCAGTTTAAATCGTTATCTTCAGACTACCTGAACCGATTTAAAAATAAAATATCTAGAAACAAATTTGTACTCACCAAACGCCTAGGTACCAAAAGCCAAACTTTAAGTGCTCGATATTAAAAAATAAAAGTTAAAAAGCTTTAGTCAATTTGTTTTAGAGCAATAACAGAATAATACATAACAGAACAATACTTATCTGGATGTGCTTAAAGCATTTCTTACAAAATCAATATATATAAAACTCTTCCGTTACTGACTGACTGACTGACTGACTGACTGACAGACAACGCAGAGCCGAAACTACTGGGCGTAGAAAGCTGAAATTTGGCACATGGGTTCGTTGGGGGGTGTAGGTGAGCACTAAGAAGGGATTTCCCGAAATTCCCACGGGAACGGGAAAACACGGGATTTTTGTGTTATGAGAAATCTGCGCGGGTGAGACCGCGGGGCAGCCTCTAGTTTATATAATATTTATGTACTAGCTTTTGCCCGCAGCTTCGCACGCGCTTTTTTTATTATAACTGTTAATTCCTGGTTGATATGCTACTCAGGAATTTGGGGATATCATTCGTGATCGCACCCCTTAAAACGGTTTACCCCTTTAAAAATTTAGTTTTTTTCAGTTCTCGTGGCAACTCCAGGAATTCCTTGCTACACTCCACCGCATAGTCTCTTAGAAAATTATATTTCTGACATTTTTATTAGCGGGTTGGGATATTAGCTAGATGTATGTTTAACAACTATTTAGAGGTGCGTACTTTCTAACTTTTAATTCCCCTCTCATTTTAAAGGAATTTTTAATACCTATATCGGAATTTCTGACTTGGCGCGCCTCCTGTAATGAATGGCTCCTTCAGGATACTTATAATAAGTACCTATATCGTATTTTATATAGCACTATAGCTGACACGGCAAACTTTGAACGACCTTAGAATACCTATAAGTTTTTTTTAATAGCCTCATTTCTGTCCCACTGCTAGACAAAGACCTCCCCCCTCTGTAACCACGTGTCCCTTTCCTGAGCCACCTGAATCTAGTCGGATAGATACGAATCGATATCATCCTGTCTTCTCCTTCTGGGCCGGCCACGCTTACACAATTTAATTAATTACTTGTCGACCCGGCGAACTACATACCGCCTTACCTATTACTATGTTGTCCATGAATTATTATACATATAAACCTTCCTCTTGAAACATGAACAGATCAAAATCCGTTGCATAGTTTTTAAACGCATACGTAGGGACAGACGCGGGAAGGGAAGCGACTTTGTTTTATACTAAGTATTGAAGTATTTTTTACGTAGTAAGTAACCATTATTTTATCGGTGCCTGTGTGCTATTCTGAAATTTTGAGAATATTTACGACCAAAAGTATCAAACCGAAGTTTCTCCCTAATGACCGCTTACTACATCAAGCTACGATATCAAATATTTTAGTTAGGCTGAGTACGCACTGCGCAAGTCGCAAGTCTGAAGCCGTAAAAATATGTAAACTAAGCTTTGTATACTTACTATCGCGTTTTTCCGACTTATTTCAAAAGCGCAACTTGTTACAATTTAACAGCGCATTTTTAAATCATTGTTTTGTCAATAGTATTGTGGGACTGAACCCCCAATGCGTGTCCATATGCAGTTTGGCGTTTTCAGTTGTTTTTAAAACCGCTGGCGTTTAATCGCAGTGTGTGCACAACCTTATAGTCATTATATCGCATTAATTTTAATGATAGCCGGAAAGCGCTGATTTGAGTACTGCCTTACCTGTTACTATAACTTCTGTATTCATTTATTTTATTATGGGCTTCTATTTATTCTATACCCACTACTATGCGCACCGCGGCTTTGTCGTGCAATTCTACTTAAAACCGCAAAATCTTAATTTTGCTTTCCGTGGGAAATTTGGGATGAAAGGTATCCTGGTTACAAACCTACCAATTTTCAGACGATCGGTTTAGTAAATTAGGGGTAATTGCGTAACACACAGACAGTCAGAGTCACTTTTGCAATTTATTTATTATATTAAACTAGTCGACCCGGCGATCTTCGTACCGCCTAACCTATAACTTTTTTGTGCATGTATTATACTTATAAACCTTCCTCTTGAATCACTTTATCTATTAAAAGAAACCGCATCAAAATCCGTTGCGTAGTTTTAAAGATTTAAGCATACATAGGGACAGACGCGGAAAGCGACTTTGTTTTATACTATGTATTGATATTAAATTATGCTTTTAAAAGACACGAGAAGAACGTAAAAGGGAAAAGTTTACTATACAAGAATTATTGGCGGAATCTCCTCAAAGGCATCAAATACTCTAATATAATATCACAAAGTTGGAATCCGACCTTTGAGCCTGGCTGTAATCCAGCCCCGGATCTTCAATTTTCAATAGGCGGGGCAAAACTGAAAAATGGCGCCCCCCCTGCCCAGTTATAATTTAATTTGACGTTTTTTTATGTGTATAATTTTACCTGTCAGCGGACGTAGCATGACCGACCATTTGTTGAGTTTTTCTGTCACTTTTGAACTCTTTCACATCATCTCAATAGATTTTCTCGCATTTATATGTCAAAAGTGACAGATGGATTCGACAAATGGTCGATTATGCTCAATGATTCTGAGTAGCGATCCCATCTCGCACCTTTAGCACGAAAGTGACGGACTCAAAATTTTGGGAAAATGAGTTAAGCTATTGAGACCACTAAAAATAAATTCTTTACAAGCGGGTAAATCTAAAACAGGCGTATCTCGGATAGAACGGTAGAAACTTTGAACTACATCTCTCTGGTCATGCTACGGCCGCAGACGTCCACTTATTGATCGACATTTGAACATGCCTACCTAATCATGGAAATAATATTAGTAAACACAGCGCAGGATAGGAAACCACATTTTCTGGCAACTGCTCTATCCTCTTTTATGCAATATTCTTTTGGATTTTGTCTTATTTTTTTGCAATTTTTGAGTAAAATTAGTGCAAAAAAACGGGCCAGGATAATATATTCTTTGACTCGATTGATTTCGTGGAGATTTCACCCAAGTGCTTTGTCAGCCAGGCTTTGACAAACAGACGGTGCTATAGCGTCGCGCTGAAGCGCTGAAGTTACGCGGCGCTAGAGCGCTCTTTGATGTCACACACGCTCTTTTATGAAACTTACTAACGCATTTAAACTAAGTGCAGCAGATCGCTCAGTCTTCGGAAATATCATTCAACTCTCAGGAAAGACCAAAATTAGTGGGAGTGAGAAATGGAACACTTTTTGCGTGTTAGTTTCGCTCGAAGTGGTCAAGTAAATAATACAGTTTCAGGCCGAGGCAAAAACAAATTCTGTACGCCCGGCGACAGAGCGTCCTAGCGCGGCGCTAGAATTACGCGGCGCTCTAGCGCACGTCGCTCCGGGCGCTCTGTATGACAGAGTAATATTACCATAGTACCTACATTACAAGTCAACGCTCTAGCGCCACGTAAGACTCTAGCGCGATGCTAGCGCTGCGTAAGGCTGGCGCCCTAGCGCGACATTACAGCTACTACAGCGCCGACTGTTAGACAAAGCCATAAGGTTCCTGGCATAATGAGGCAGAATGACTTGAATTGTAACTAACTGACGCGTGCTGCTGCGATCTGGGATTCCTGCGGGGAGTGACGCGTAAATTACCTTTGGCGTACGCGCCCTGCGAAAAAAAGTTTGTGCAGTATGTCGTCGTCAGCTCCGCGCCCTTTGGGTATCGATCGAGTTGATATGGCCATAAAATTTATGTACTATTACTTAATCCGTGCTTGGTCAAGTTTAAGTAAATGTTTTGTTGAATGATGAACAATAAACATTTGTTTGCCTGACCCGCTTGGTGGGCGCCCCTGAACGCAACCTCGCCTCTCACAATATAGAATTATTATTTATTAATTAATTGAATAAATAATAATTTTTGAGTTATGACATTCGTCTGTAGTGTGAACTCGGCGCCCCCCTGATCTTGGCGCCCGGGGCACGGGCCCTTAGCAGCCCCCCCCTAGATCCGGGGCTGCTGTAATCTGATCTCGGGATGAGAGCGCGGTCAACAGGTGTGCTAAGTCCTTTTATTACAGCCTTTGTCCTTCATTTCTGACGCACGATTTTTATGTGTCTTGTAAACAGGATATTTTTCTTAAAACAAAGTAGGTAATTTTATATTAACTTACGTACTTAAAAAGTTTGGTAACGTGTTTGTTGATCGTAAGTAAAAGTTAAATTAATTAATTTATAATGCTAAATTGAATGCGTTTTTCTTTCATTGTTCTGAGGTTTTTGTACAGTCACGGACTAGGAGGCCGTAACAGATTTGTCTATGGTTTCGTCATCCCTAGTCTGTATTACTATAGAACAAGAGCTATTTTGCAATACAGAAAAACCGGAAGTGTTACGCCGACCGTGTCCGCCACTGTACTATGTTAATTATTATTCTATTTGTGCGAGAGATTATGAGAAGTGTCTAAAAAATCTTGTGCAAAAATATTGACACTCGCTAGCCCATCTATCAAAGTCGAGGGAGGCTTGCGTCAAGTGTTGTTTATATCGTCTCCATAATCGCACGAATTTACTCAGTAACCTTGGAAATAGGACATTATTTTTGTTATATTATAATGCGCTGAACCTATATAAAATGACGTCCTGTTAGTGTAAGAAAGCTTTATAAATATAGAAATCGTTTTTGTAAAATTAAGTATAGTTTGTTAAAAACAAAATATATTTCTTTTACCAATCGCAATTAGATTGCTTAGACATTCGTAAACCATTTCAGTATTATTAAAACTCTACCCTACTACAAAAACAAATTATTAATTATTTTTTATGTAATGTGTCGCATTGAAATGCATTATTTCGTATTATCACACCTACGACCAAAATGGCAAGCAAATTGATTCAATTCAAACTGAAACAAGAGTAGGTATTGTTCAAACAATTGAATCAGATAATACGTCTGAGCCAGGTTAATACGTGTGTTCAGGTTTATTTGATTTCTATAAATAGAGAGGGCTCCGGTGAATGATCTGAAATTGAAGCTCAAACACATGCGTTTGAATAATGTAGGCTAGTCTCTCACTTTTTTGTCTTTTTAAGGCGAGGAAACTCCTGACGAGTACCCTGCAGCCCCGGGAGGGAGCCGCAGGGTTATGTGTGGTTTGCACCCACTAAAATGCTGACGGTGTCCATCTCGGCTGTGTTAGCAAAGGGATCACGGTCATCTTTCGATCTTTATGTTAAATTCCGCGACGCGATACAGCATTTGCTCTTAGGCCTCTTCTCGGGGGATATACTGATCGTCACCCTGGAGCATGGATCTCTTTCCCAACGCTTGACGACGAAATCGGGTCACAGAGCGTTCCGTCGTCCTTCTCGGGGCCGTTAAATGACTACTAGTCTCTACCTCCAATAATCAATTGTATGTCAGGAAAATAGGTTTGGTAGATATAAAGCAAAACGTCTAAAAGACAATACGATTTTAGTTTTGTTGGTACAGCTATTAAAAGCTTTTACTGCCTTTTATATACCTAGTGAAAACTTTATTAGCTATTATTTGCTAATAGTGTTTACTGTTTATACAAGGTGTTCTTAAAAAGAATAGGAAAGAATTTCGTTCAGAATCAAGAGTAGAACTCACTGCGAAAAAAGAGGTGTTAATTTTTTATTGCCAGTTTTTTTAATTGTGATGTTTTCTTTTTGTTACTGCAATATTTTATGGCGAAATAAATGCGTGGTGATCACACTTTAAAAACTTTAATCTTCAAAACTCATCAAATCACATCAAATAGAAATGTCTAACTACGCAAGTACATATACCGCTGAAAATTTAAAGTGAAGAATTTTTAAGACTTACTTAGTATTTTTTGATTCTATGTAGCTGATTGAAACACGAACCACTGCTATTTGTCAACACGTTGCCAATAGCAGTGTGTTTATCCCAATACTGTCAAAACAACGGAATTCGGGAATTACAGAAACTATTTGTCCACCACGGGCCACGAGTCAACATTATGTCTAAAGGAATTTTTGGAAAATACCTTCAATATTGCTGAACGAAAAGTGAAAAAGCAATCCCTGGCTTAATTACCTTATTTTAAACTTCACGATTGTACAGCGAATGGACTTTCAACCTACCTAACATACAACAGTAATTCTAAAAAGTATTTCTAAATTTTTTTTATTACATAACATAATAATATAAAAATATTAAGTTCAATAGAATGCGGCCCCTGCCTAATTAACTTACTTATTTAGTAAACACAAAAACTCATTATTGCCTAATTATTATGATACTTATGTAAATAGTCACGTTTTTGGTGGCTAAACTGGATCGCTGTTGTATGGCTTTAACATTGACTTGCACTAGGTACTATAGTGCCTGGTATAAAGCTACTAGGCTCCGGGGGGACAACCATCATGTCCCCCCGAGGAGAGGCTGTGGGGGTCGTGGAGAATTCCATATGCTCACCCGCGACCCTCCTGCTATCAGCCGAGAAGGACACCGGCGGGGTTTTAGCGGGTGCGAACCTCACATAACCCTGTGGCTCCGCCCGGGGCTCCAGGGTACTCGTTAGGAGTTTCCCCGCCAAAAAAAAAAAGGTATACTATAGTGGCTGTCAAAATAAGCGAATACGGTCCCGGTCTAAAATACCCTAGAGACTTAGCAATCGAATGAAGCTTGCTTGAAATTAAATTTTACAGTACAATCTAAATTCTTAATAAAAAGCTTTGGAATAGTCGAGCAGTAAACTATTTTATGAGAATTTTACACCTATTTACATTGCAACGTTAATCTTTTTGCTATTTCAGCGGTGGTTTTATAGAGATCGTAAAATTAATTTTATTGACTTTCCAAGCTTTCCTGCCGGATAAGCTCAGCTTAGGTGACAATGTTAACAGAAGTGTTACATTATACTTTGGTCGCCAAGTGATTTATTTGTCTTTTTGGGAGTTTGGGAGCCTTTATTTTTTAAGGCGGGGAACGTCCTAACAATCACCAATATTCGAGCTGGTTCATCTCCGCGACCCCATCCCTCTTCTCGGCGGGACGAGTCTGGGAGCCCTACTGACTTTTAGTCGTGCTTACCCTTTTTTGCAGGGGTCGACTGGAGTATAAATAAATAAATAATAAATAAATAAATAAAGTTTATTTTTCAAAGTTTTCATAACATTTAGTAGAACTCCCCTTTTAAGTATATAACCTGTGTTAGGGGAGAACGCTCTTTCTTACAATAACTTAAATTTAATCTTATTTTATGAGAAAAGGGAGTTACTTACATCACCTTACATCTAAAAAATTCAAAAAGACGGGTATCGTACCAGACATGCATTTTGTTTATACAATACTCGCAGCCAACTATAACAATCACGACAACAAAAGGTCTCACGAGGCAGGCCGTTTGTTGCTAAAAGGGAAACTGTGATAATACAAATAAAGCCCATTATTGCTTGTTTATTATTTACCGATGGCCCTAGTAGAGGTAAGTACATCAACTAAAATTATGGACTTAAACGATGTTTAGATATTAGGAAATTATAAAATACGAATAATAATATAAACATAAAAAGTGCTTCTAGTTCATAATAATATATAATAAATATAAAAAAAAAATAAAAAAAAAAAACAAAGTAACATTAAATGCTAAGTTCTTCTTTTTTTTTTTTTTTAACTGAAAATTAAACTAAAATACAAAATCAAACATTGTTTATATAAAAAGAAAAAGAATCAACCTGTATGATAAATAAAATAAAATAAAAATTCTCCTTCCATTTATAAATAAGCCTTATTAAATGATAAGAAAAAATTTAACTTTGCTTCTATTTTAAATGTATGTAATATTTAATAGTATAATGAAACCTAAAACCTAAAATGCCTTCTATTTGTAGTTTAAGTTATAAAAGAAATAAATAAAATCAAAATTCATGAATGTATAAAATAAAATTCCATTCAATATTATAAATGGAACTCGGTCAAAGGACTGCAATCCATGCTCAATAATATGTTATACTGTTTGTCTGTCTGTCTGTCTCATTGTCACGATAAGACTACTGAACCGATTTGAATGAAATTTAGCATTTTGGATAGCCTGAAAAGGACATTAAGGAACTTTTTATCTAGAAAATCCCACGGCAATATTTTTTATTTTATTTAATGTTTCAAGGGAATATGCGCTGGGGTAGCCGTGGGCACCCACTAGGTAGATAATAATCATTTTATAATTGAGGACGACCTAAAACTTGGGATAGTACCTATTTTATTTGTCACACCGTAAGTAATTTTTCAGTATTGTCATAGTCTAAGGTTTTAAGCCAAGTGGTAAGTTTGATTTTGCATTCAATAATTGTTAAAGGATACAAATTCAGCATTCTGTTAACTTTATTGTATAGTCTCGTAGATCTAGCGTTGAATTGTATCTCAGCAAATTTAGTTTTAGTTGTAGTGTTTTTTATTACGTTATGCCGGTTACGTTTCTTCTCAATCGCAACTTTATCAAATACAGTATTTTTGTGTACCTTGAGTACATGATAAAACATATAACTGCCTAACAGATAAAACATCAGTATCTTTGTAAAGTTCAGTTGTGCTATATCTTCTTTTTTTAAAAAGGATTATCTTTAATATTGATATTTGAGCTCTTTCAATACTTATAAAGTTTGATTTAAATGAACCTCCCCAAATTGAAATACAATAAAGTAAAATTGATTGCACCAAAGCCTTATAGATATATAATATCAATGTTTTATCCGCAATTTTTCGTAAATGTTTAAAAATCCAGATAAATTTTCGGGCGCGATTAGATACTAATTCTATATGGGGATACCACGTCAGATTTTTATCTATAACTATACCTAAATATTTAGTTGAGTGCACGCGAGCTATTTTATAACAATTACAAGAATGAGGTAGATTAGTACCACAAGAATGGACAGTGATGTTAAATGTACTATCAGGTTGGGTGGAATCCCTGACAGAGAAAGGAATATAGTTCGTTTTAGATAGATTTAGAGACAGCAGATTATTTTGAAGCCATTTCGTAACAACGCCCAGACCACACTCCGCAGAAAAAAACACATCGTTCCAGGAATTTCCTTTGAATAGTAGGGCAGTATCATCTGCGTAAGAAAACACCTGGCCATTAACTAATTTAAGATCTGCTAAATCATTGATGTATAACAGAAACAAAGAAGGACCCAACACGCTTCCCTGTGGAATACCATACGATGTTGTTATTTCTTCTGTACTTAATATGTTATGAGATAATTTTACCTGTTGTGTTCGGTTTTCCAGGTAACTAGTCATTAAAGACAAAAATGATCCCCTGATTCCTATCTTTTCAATTTTACGTAAGAGAATGGGGAGTATGGGGTCTCGAACCTCAACACCACACCCGAATCATTAAATAATACAAGCTACGCACATAAAAAATCAAATCTTCTCGGATAAGACCTCTTTTAAAAATCTTGGTCTACCAATTCACTCATAATACATTTGCGAACAATTTTTAAGAACAACTTAGTACTATCAGTACTAGAAGATCAAACATAAACCCAAAAAAACATAGACTTTACCTCCGGGTCGATTCCCGGACGGATATTAATGTTGGTTTCCTGGCTCTGTTGTATCAGCCGTTAGCCAAACCAATAAAATCGTTTAAAAACCTTAAAAAAATATATACCTAGGTCCAATTTCAATAAGCGGTATCCTGTATTGAATAAATCATTTTTTACTTTTACTTTTTACTAATATTTCAATTATCTTGTTTAGGACGGCGTAACAGATTTGTCTATGGTCTCGTGTGGCCTACACTGTATTACCAAAGAACAAGAGCTATTTAGCAATACTGAAAAACCGGAAGTGTTACGCCGTCCTAGACCGCCACTCTACTTAGCAATTTCTCGAAATTCTGATTTGTATGAGTAGGTTTTGCTGAAGTGGAAGTGAAACAAACCTCCAAAAAAACAATCGTAGTTAACATGAGTATGATTTTGATTCTGTTTTGCAAACTCTTCAAAAACAAAATTGTATAGCGGGTTGAAACAGTACTATGAATGGGTAGAAAACAGACAAATTAATGATTATTTTATGTTGGGTTCGTGGGTTGAAACAGGAATACAAATGGGTTGAAAACGGAAAAAATAATCGTGGGTACAGTCCGTGGGTCGAACCCGGAACAAACAACCCATCTTTTGTTTTTAGCAGAGAAATTTACAGAAGTAGCTCGTAGTAGTAAGTAGTAGTAGAATAGTACCTAGACCAACAATACAATTCTTATTGCATTTAGCAAGTTGCCCATTAAAATATACAGTGCTACGGTTTGAATCACGCTTTTCACGGGTCTCGTGCCAAATTTACATGACCGCATTTTAGAGTCTAGTGAGACTTGTTCGCCGCAACACATCAATAAATATAGTCATGTCTATGTTTCGGTAGACATGACTTTAGGTAGATACAGAAATAGTTAATAGGTATTTAAAACAGAGTTATGATGATAAAAGTAAATTACATTAACCGTTTACTTTAATAAAACCTGTTGAAACTTGTAAGTATCCCATTATACCCTGTATACTTTATTATATTGTTAGGGTATATTTTAACCGTGTTATTCATAAAGATACAGTAGATTTTAAGTAGCGTTACTGGAGGTCTACTTCTCTGGTTTGTTGTATGGTAAATACGTGACATCCAGTCTAAATTGACATACGTCAAATAACTAAAATGCTCTTTAACTTTTTATGATTATGAGGGTAAATGTTTTGTTGGTTACCCCGTGGTAATTATTAAAAAATTAAGTTTTGACATGAACCTATTGAAACAAGCAAAAGAATAAATGAAATGGGATGAAAAGTTTGACAAACATACAGACTATAAAAATACCTATATATTTAAGAAAGTAATTAAATTCGCGAGCGGTGACCTATTCGGAAATACGTTTATATTTTGCGAAGTTATTTCTGACCAAAGAAATTTCTATCAAAGAGCAGTATATTTCGGAAAATACGCTCTTTTGAACATTCTTTACAAATTATACAGCCAATTTCTAGCAACTAAAATGAACATATTTCAAGCAGAATTTATAACTGACTGATCGTCGTGGGATACGATTTTAGACTATATAATATTTTTATGGTTCGTTAGTCTCGCTCAAACTCGAGAACGGCCGTGCCGATTTAGCTGATAGTTTTGAAATGTGTGCTGTAGTCCAGGCAAGGTTTAAAAGGGTATTTCATTATTATTATTATTTTAATTTAATGGACTATTGTAATGTATTTTGCCAATGTCAAGTTCACAAATTAGATTAAAAGGGTGGGCTTAAAGCCCGGCAACGTTGTTCGGTTATTAAAAGTTTATTCGATTATTGTTTTAATGCCCGCTAACAAAACACGTGGTTTCGGAACCAACGTTAAAACAATAATCGGTATTTCATTTTCCCATACAAATCGTTACATTTTGTTTGTGTTTGACAGAACTGTCAGTCGATTCAATCAGTTTCAGACAGGACAACGTATCGGGTCAACTAGTCTCTTATAAATTGACGCAATTATGTTTGCGAGTTCTAGCCGTTTTGAATGAATGAGTCGCATTTATCTAAAGAATTTATTATACCGGACACCGATGCGATGTGTGGAGGGCGTTTATTTGCCATTCATTACTGTAATGACTCCCCACACGCCTGCCATTTCATAATGAGATTCCGTTCAATAGTGCTAGGTCGTACGGATTTTTTTGCCCGAAAAAGTATTAGTCTCGCGCGATGTAGGGGTTTTAGTTGCCGAATATGCGTATTTATCGTTATTAGTTGATTAGCTATAAATAACTAAGTATCATCAACCTGTAAGTAACATAAATGTTAATGAAAAAAATAAGGTTATTATAAGCCAACTATCTATATAACTGTTATGAATGTATGTATGAAGGTAGATTCCTATTAGTTTAAGCAAGGGCGGCTGCGACCGCGCCTCTCTCGCCAGTCGAAATAAATACGTTAAGCTGACAACTTGTTTCACTTCGTTACCTACACGTATACTCAGACATAACATTGGCGACGAGAAAATCTTTATATCGTGTGCATAATCGAAAATGGCTAAAATAACTGTCGGATCGTTAACAGTGTTTAATCACTTGATCCATGAGTGGTTGGTGTATAAAGATAGACTAGAGCAATGGTTTATTGCCAACGACGTTCCGGTCGACGAAGAAAGCAAGCCAGGCAGCAAGCGCCGCGCCATCTTGTTAAGCAGTTTATCCGAAGAAACGTATAAGTTGATTCGTGACCTAGCTTTGCCTTCAACAGTAGGAAGTTTAAGTTATGCAAAGGTGATAGAACTGCTAGATGGGCATTTTAAAACCAGGAAATGTGGATTTGCAGAGCGTTATAAGTTTCATTCGGCGACTCAAAACTCTAATGAATCATTGGCGGAATGGGCGGTACGTGTCCGTGGACTGGCAACGGATTGTGGTTTTGGTGCAGCAACATTGGATGAAGCGCTAAGGGATCGTTTTGTGCTGGGAATGTCATCGGGCCCGGAACGAGACAAATTATTTACTAAGGAAATGTCATCATTAAATATTAATAAAGCGTTGGAGATAGCAGAAGGAGTACGTTGCGCTCGTATTGGCTCACAGCTGACTAGTGTGAGCTCTGCTAGGCAAATTCAGGAACCCATACAAGTCCTCAAGATGTCGTATGGTCAAGGGTCCAGTACAGGTCGCGGACAGTACAAGAGCGACGGCAGTAGCGGCGCCGTCGGTGGAAGATTGGACATCAGTGCAATGGCGGGAAAGCGTGCAAGCCAGCAGCGCGCAGTTTGTTCTGTGTGTGGTTATGAGGGTCATCAAATTGATACGTGCAAGTTTGTGCAATATAAGTGCAAAAAGTGTGGTCGCAAGGGGCACTTGAGACGGATGTGCCCAAATAATGTATCACGACATCATTTTGTTGAGCGTTGTGAGGAAGATGGACGGTCCGATATTGAAGGTAAACTAGTTATTTATAATATAAGGTCTTATCGTGGTGAACCTATGCTGGAGACCGTTATAGTAAACAATAGAAAAATTAGTTTTGAGGTGGATACCGGTTCCCCAGTCACCGCCATTTCTGACAATGTTTATCAAGAATATTTTTCAAATATTTTACTACAAAAAACTAACATTATTTTGCAAAGCTATAACGGAGGATACATAAAAACATTAGGTTGTTTAGAGTTACAGTTTCAATACAGAAATAAAATGGAAAATATTCTTGTTTATGTGGTTCAAGACGGAGGGCCGCCATTGTTAGGGCGGGACTTCATGGCAAAATTTAATTTACAAATTACAAGCGTAAACATGTGCACTGATTTAATAGAATCGTTATCGAATAAATATAATAAATTATTTTCGGATAATCTAGGGTGCTGCAAGGATGTAGTAGTGAGTCTTCACCTGAAACCGGATTCGAGACCAGTGTTCCGAAAAGCGCGGCCGTTACCTTTTGCGTTACGGGAAGGGGTCGAAGAGGAATTAAACCGGTTGGTGGGCTTAGGTATTCTAGTACCAGTACAATTTTCCGATTATGCAAGTCCTATAGTGCCCGTTATTAGAAAAGATAATAAAATACGTATATGTGCAGATTATTCATCAACAATAAATCAGCAACTTATAGTGGACAAATATCCATTACCTAGGATAGAAGAGTTGTTTTCTAAATTGCATGGGGGGGTCCAGTATAGTAAATTAGATTTATCTAGGGCATATAATCAACTTATTTTAAATAATGAATCACAAGAGCTTTCGTGCATAAATACGCACAAGGGCCTCTTTAAATATACCCGACTAGCATTCGGGTTATCGCCAGCCCCAGCAATATTCCAAAGAACAATGGAAAACCTTCTATCAGGGTTAGATGGTGTTATATGCCTGTTAGATGATATACTTATAACTGGTTTTTCAAAAAAACAACATTTAGAAAGACTAGACAAAGTTTTGGAGAGACTTGAAAAGTCAGGGTTCGTTTTACAAAAAGAAAAGTGTAGTTTATTTCAGGATTCCGTTACGTATTTAGGGTTTACAATTGATAAGAATGGCATTCATAAATCACCTGAAAAAATAAAAGCTATTATGAACGCCAAAATTCCATCAAATATAAATGAATTAAAATCATTTTTAGGATTAATTAATTACTATAGAAGATTTGTTAAAAATGCATCTTCAATTTTAAGCCCACTATTTGAATTGCAGAAAAAAAATACACCGTGGGAATGGACTGATAAACATAACAATGCAATTAAACAAATAAAACATGAGTTGGCGTCGGACACAGTATTAGCACACTTCAATCCGGACGCACAGCTCATATTAACAGTAGATGCCAGCCCGTTTGGTCTTGGTGCCATCTTGTCACAGATTGAAAATGGTATAGAAAGGCCAGTCTCGTATATGTCTCGTGCGTTATCACCGGCAGAAAAGCGGTACAGCCAGATACAAAAAGAAGCAACAGCTATAGTTTTCGGCGTAAAAAAATATCATCAATATTTGTATGGTCGTGCCGAACCATTTATACTAAAGACAGATCATAAGCCGTTATTAACTATTTTCAATCCTAGTCGGGGCATTCCGGAAATCACAGCGAATAGACTACAAAGATACGCAATATTTCTTTCTGCATATAATTACAAACTCGAATATGTAAACACTGCATTGAACACGGCAGATTTTTTAAGTAGGTCAATAGTAAGTGATTCTTCAACTTTAAATTTAACTAATGAGAGCATTGATAACTCGAGTAGGTACGTTAACTTTGTGTGCGAAGGTAACAGCTTTATATCAATGGACCAGGTACGGGACGAAACGGGTTCTGATGAGTTGTTATTACAAGTGATGCATTATGTAAACAATGGGTGGCCAAGTAAAGTACAAGATACTAATATTAAACCGTATTATGAATGCCGAATGGAATTATCAATTGAAAAAAACTGTTTAATGAGAGGGGATAAAATTTTAATACCGGCAATGTTAAGGCAGGTAATATTAGATGAATTACACAAAGGGCATTTAGGTATGAGTAAAATGAAGGCAGAAGCACGAAATCGGTTTTGGTGGCCAGGTATGACTGCAGATATCGAGTGTCACGTGTCATCATGTAAGGTGTGCACACATTTACGTGTTAACCCCCCGCGGGCGCCCCTCACCCCGTGGCCATTTCCACCAAGGCCATGGTACCGCATCCATTTAGATTTTCTTGGCCCTATAAACTCTAAAGTGTATTTGATCATAGTAGATGCCTATTCAAAATGGGTAGAATGTTTTGATGTATCCTCGGGGTATGGTACAAGAGTCGTTCTTGAAAAGCTTTGTGAAACAATGGCGCGATTTGGACTAGTAAACACAATATGTACAGACAACGGTACGTCATTTGTGTCTGGACAATTTAAAGATTTTTGTTTGCTTAATAATATAACACATTTAACAAGCCCGGCGTTTAATCCGCAAAGCAATGGCCAAGCCGAAAGCTTTGTGAAAATAATTAAAAAAGCAATTAAATCAATAATTTTATCGGGATTCAACACAAAAGATATTAACATTAAACTAAACGAATTTTTGTTGCAATACAGGAACTCCAAACATAGCACCACAGATAAGAGTCCTGCCGAAATATTATTTGGTCACAGTTTAAGATGTAGATTAGATTTATTAACACATCCCGGAATTCCGAATCCACAGTCACACGCAACACTCAACAAAACGGTGCAATGTAAACAGTTTTTACAATGTAAAAATTATAATGGAAAACGCATAGTGAACTTTAAAGTGGGTGAAACAGTGTTAGTAAAAATTTTTAAGAACCATAAATCTTACTGGGAAAAAGGCGTAATTAAAGAACAAGTAGGCAATGCAATGTACCGAATCCAAGTTCCAGAGGTCACGCGGTATCTAATGAAACATGCAAATCAAATACAAAAGTACAAAGGGGAACATCAAATAGAGTTGGAGGAGGAGAATATGATTATTCCTGCGTTCATACATCCTACTTCTGAAGTTAGACCTACTCCGGAGTCAGGAGAGCCAAGGGCGGTGGCGTCGACGTCACAACAACAGCCGACCGAAGAATGGGCTGACTGTGAGGAAAAAGACACTGATGAGATTTGTCCAACCGCAGACGCTGATCCAGCTGGTCCAACGGGCACGGCAGAGTCTGACGCCAAGTCTAAGCGTAATCGTAAAGATATAGATTATAAGGTGTTCTTTTAGTTAGTAGTGGAGGGATGTTATGAATGTATGTATGAAGGTAGATTCCTATTAGTTTAAGCAAGGGCGGCTGCGACCGCGCCTCTCTCGCCAGTCGAAATAAATACGTTAAGCTGACAACTTGTTTCACTTCGTTACCTACACGTATACTCAGACATAACAATAACTAAAATGTACAACCAAACCAACAGTCAATACTAGCAAGAAAATCAGGGTTCTACGAAATCTTGTATTTATATGGAAAAATACTTTGCTACCTTAATAGGCATGATACCACAAAAAATCGATATTCGTGGTCAACAGGACTAGGAGCGAGGGTAACCGAAAAAATTGGTTCTTTTTATTTTTTACGGTATTCTGTGGTACGGTGGCGGTGCGGCGTACTAAACACCGTCATGCATAAATCGGAATAGATGCATATTCGAACCAAATAACTTGCACTACATTATCCATGTAATATTACCGCAGCTATGCGCGCGCTGTATCGGTTTCGATACTACGTAATGCCTTGCAAAATCCGGGGTTAACGGGTCTCGCTTCATTAGAGCTTCGCTTCGTAGATCGTTATTTAGGTTTAGAAATAAAATACAAATATTATTAAATTTTTGAAAAGTTGACCAAGGATCCCTAAATCAATATATTACCTAACCGTGATACCTGAGAGTATCGTAAAATATTTTGTGATTCGATCTTTTACGCACGTGAACGTACATATCTACGTTATTCGGGACTGCTTTAGCGTTTTGGATCATTTCGTTGTAGTGGGGTACGGCCACCCACCTGCCTCCCACCAATGTACTTAGGTTAAGTAAGATATAATAAAACATATATTCAACTAGTAAACACGTCTATCACTAACATAAGAGCTACATCCTTACATGGCGACCCTGCCTTTTATTTTAATTTTTTGTGTTTGTGTTTTTAATAGAAATTTTAAACATAAATTCAGTGTCCTCAGTGTTTTTTTTTTATATTTTTGGGCATTATTTCAAAATAAGGAATTAATTATAATTAAGTTTTTTAATACTTGTATTAATTTCGTTATTTTCTTAAATACTTTAAATTTATGGGATTTTATTTAGGATGATATTTTATTTGAAAATATAAATAAGTCAGTTTTTTATGTTTTATGTTTATTTAATGTATATCATTTCAGTAAAAAGTATGTGTTGTATTCGTATGATTATGTATATTTTAATTTGTCAATGTTTTGTTTAAAAGTTATAATTTTATTTTTTTCTGCTATTAATATTTTAAACCAAAAATCATTGTCATTGCAATTTTTAAGTCATACATATTAGGTCACGTTACAAGTATCAAGTACCGAGCGCACATTCCTTAGGATCAGCAGTTTTTAGCTCCATATCTGGCGATGTCTTCAAAACATTGCTCAGTTTATGACACTTTGTAATAAGAAGTTTTTTATTTTTGGACACATTTTGGAAACATTTAATTGAATTCAGATACTGTAGATATAACTAAGAAAAGTGCATGTATTCTATTTTAAAAGTGAAATTTTTATTATTGTAATTGATTGTTATTTTTTATTTTTGTTATATTTAATCGGACATGACATAATACAGGATAAGACACACAATGAAAGAGCTTTATGAGTGGTGATTAAAAAGAGTCCGAGTGACTAAAAGGAAAACGAATGATTAAGTTGTATGGTTATGTTTGTTTTTGAAAAGTATTAAGTTTGAGAATATTTGGTTGTGAATTTTTGGAACTGACATTGGACTGATCACCCAAGAGAAGTTGCAAACTCTTTACAATTAAAATTTAACGGAATGTAGGGAAAAGATTAATGAAATGGAAATGAATGAGAATGCATGATGACTTAGTTCAGCGAGTCTGATAAGTCAATGCAAAAGGTGAAATATATAAAGGTACACACAGGCAGTTGGAATCCTACTCTGATCATGATGATGAACGAGATTCACTTCGTGAAGAGGCTGGACATTGTGGGAGATGTTAAAAGAAGATGCCTGTTAAGAGAAATAAAAGTGAAATATAGATAAATATGAATAATAAAAAGAAGAAAAATGAAGTATTATGAAGAAGAAATAATGAAAATGTGTACCTTGACAGTAATAAAATATATAAAAAAGAATGATAGTTGAAAGGATTATGAGCTGTTTGCTAATAAATAAAGATTATGATAATAAAACAATATGAATGAGAATAAAGGAAACCATTATAGAAATATGAAAGAGATGAGAAGAAATATTAAAATGAAAATGATAATAAATAAATGTAAAAAAAGGATATGAAATATGATAAGAATAAAAATGATAAATAAAAGAGAGAAAAAGAGATGAATTAAAAGCAAAATGTTAATGAAAATAAATATGACGAAATATGAGAACTACTAGGTAAATGGATGAGACTATAAATTTTTTTTTACAACATATTGTGACAAAATAAAAGTATATATTAAGTGTTTTATTGTTAATTAATATTTTATGTTTTGGTTTTTGTTTTAATTTTTAACAAATGTTTATGTATTTTATAAGAAAAAAATATTGTATTGTTATTAAAAAATATTTTTTAATAAAAGGGGGGAGGTGTAGTGGGGTACGGCCACCCACCTGCCTCCCACCAATGTACTTAGGTTAAGTAAGATATAATAAAACATATATTCAACTAGTAAACACGTCTATCACTAACATAAGAGCTACATCCTTACACGTATATTAAATCGGGAATTGGGATTCTCGTTCCGGTTGAGTTGAGTAAACACGGATTTCGAGATGAGCTCATCGTCATACATAAACACTTGTTTCAAAACGTGTTCATGTTATTAGGTTCCTAATTCGTTTAGAAATAATCATAGATGTTTAAAATTACTCTTGTGTTGAATTCTAACACTGTTGCAACTAGTAAGTAGAGATGCTCGAACACCATCGATGTAAGGAGGCAAAACAGCGATGATTTTATATCAACCATCGTTACATCGATGTTGTTACATCAAACATCAAAATATAGGTTTTGCATAGTAACATCGATGCTACAAACACAAATAAAAAATCTGGCCCCTGTAAGAAATGAATTTCTCAAAGTTACGATCAACAACCCTTAATAAAATCTGTAATCTATGAAATAAACGCATGCACAGATAATTTTTTCAAAAATGAACATAAAGAAACATAAAAAAACTCGTTTAGCGGCGGTTTCCTTACTCTGAGTTTTCTTACCTTTAAATAATGTCTGTAAAAAACCTCGATGTTGCCTAACATCGATGTTTTGGGTTCGATAATCATCGAACATCGATGTTGGTGTCATCCCTACTAAAAAGTGATTATCTGTTTATGTAATAACTACTGAGCTTCGCAATTGCATTTTCCTTTACATTTTAAACACAATTTTTAATTTCCTGTGGGATTTTCGGGATAAAATTAAACTTTATCGGTCTTGTAGTGCTAAGCTCCGAAAATAGACATATTCAACCCCAAACTGTAAAAAAAGCTAATAACATACAGACTTTCACATTTATAATATTAGTAGGGAAGGATAATTGTAACCTAATTAAAAACTATTTTCAAATATCTAAATCAAACCAAATTAGTCTTTATTAAAGATATTTCCGGAGCCTATTCGTTACAAACAAACAAACAAACAAACAAATCTTTCCTCTTTATAATATTGGTATAGATAAAGAACGATTTATTGCCATAAAACACAAAACAAATAAATAATACAATAACAGTAAAATTTATAATAAGATAACGGCAATGGGCGGCCTTATCGCTTAAAGCGATAAGCGATTTGTTGTGTAATTTTACAAACTTTTCCGCCAAACGAAATAACTAAGTACTCGACGAAATATTGTATCTTTTTTATTAGTATTAATCTTAATTATTTTTTTAAACTTTGAAGGCAATTTTATTGAAGCAGAATGCAGCTCAGTAAAAGCCAGAAACGTCTTTGAAACTAAACCACCCGTCTTGAGACCCTTGAGTGTCGGTGTTAGGTTCACCCAAGAAGCTTTAACAGCGGTTTACCTGTGGACATTGCTAGTATATTGTAAGGTTTTGTTCACATTAAATGCTGGTTTCAGTCTCAAAGTTTTAGCTTTTTGCATTACTTACATATATATTTTTACTAGCTAGCTACTGCAGTAAAAAGTAACCTATGTTATTTAATTGAAATCGTTCCAGCCACTTGCACGAGAAGAAGTAACAAACATACACACTCACAAATTGTCGCCTTTATAATATTAGTGAGATAGGCCTTACAACGGTCATATGACGAGATATGGTACGTGGACGTGCGAATAATGTATAACGTGTAAAGTATAGAGGTAGTCAGAGGTACACATTAACTATTATTTCTCTCTCATGTACTTTTGATAGGTAGCGATGTAATATTACTAAAACTGTCTTTTTCTTTTCCCCCAGTGTCCAGATGCGACGATGCTGAGCGACTTCGACCCGACTGCGTCGGCCAACCAGTCCAATGACTACCCCACAGAGTTGCCCAACTTCCACATCACATTCTACGATGAGTTTGAGAAAGTCTATTTGAACGGAAGCCAAAATGCTACCGAGGTAAGACAAATTAAAATTTATCTCATTAAGGCACTAACTTTTACTGACGTAACGTGGTCAGCGTTACTTAGTGTAATTATCTGGCTTCGCCATATTTTCAGGATCTCAGTTCACCTTAGTTCATTAAGAAAATATTGACTAAGTAATAGCTTTTTAAACAAACTTCTATCAACAACTAAGAATTTCCTCATCTTGAATGTATTTCTTCACGAGCTATTCCTTGGTTTTAAAGTCACGTTTAGCAAACATCCTTGGTTGCATTGTTGAGAAGCTTATGAAAAAAAACCTAATTGGTTCCATTATCCTCTTATGTAAGAATGGATTTTTCACACTTACGTTACCGTCACGGTCTCGTCAGCGTAACACTTCTGGTTTTTCTGTGTTACAAGTTAGTGCACCAAAAATACCACTGGTAGCATGAACGACTTTTTGTCGAATAATTCTGTCACTTTTGATCTCTCGACATTTCAATGCGGGAAAATGTATGGATATGATAAACAAAAGTGACAGAGAGATACAACAAATTCGACTAATGGTCGGTCATGCTACCAGGGCAGATCGGTGACTGTAGGTACCTTATCTAGTTTACAAAGGTGTCTGGGCTACCTAAGTATTTCTCGAAATTGTGTTTAACATCTTCACAAAACTACATTTATGGTTTAGCACAGCAATACAAAGTAAAAGACATACATAGTTAAACACGACCCCACGGGCTTACTCATTCGAAAAGCCTGCGATTCTTGCGAAGCAACCCTATTAGAGCCACTCTTGCAAATACACGTGACCCTAGAATCACGCCAATCAACGGAAATGGCGTGTGAATAGGGGTAGGATAGCCAGACCACCTCTACAAAATAGTTTTACGTTAAAACAAAATGTAGCGAACGAATGCAAACGAACGCTATACGAATTATTGTTCTTTCTACCAATCGTGTTGCATGTGTGTGTCATAAAAGAACAAAAAAAAGAGAGATAAATTGTAAAGTAGAGTTCGTTACCCCTTTCCTCTCTAAGCTGCAAAATTATTGCGAACGGGAGATAAAACATTTGACAGAGGAGGGCTCGTTTGGGGGCATCTCCAGGCGACGACAGTCGTAAGGCAAAGCAAACATTTGTTTGCCTGAGCCGCTTGGTGGACACTCTGAACCACCTCGCCTCTCGCAGTATATGATACTTTACCAAATAAGGTATCAATACCAATTAGCGTAAATAGTCTAATTGACCGTCAATAAGTTGCCTTGTATCCTATACCTATTGAATAAATCTAGAGGCTCCAATAAATATGGAGAAATGGTTTCAAACACGTAAGCTCAATGCAACACACCTCTTGCCCGCCGTAGAAGAAAAATAAGTGTGTTGTGTGTGTGGTATTAATAAAGTTTAGTTAGACACTTGCGTAAATCTTTTTAAATACTAATACCATGTAAAATATAGCGTGCATTTAAGTTTGCCAGAGCATTTGTTTATTTAGTTATGTCTGAACACGGCTCAAGGGATGAACATCTACGTAGATTATTGTATATTGCCTCGTAACGGAACGTAAAGGAACATTGCACATGCTTAGCATACCCTTTCCATTTAGACCATCGCATACACTATTGATATTTATGGACATGCATTTTATTGAAACGGACTGAGATTTAACGGATTTACCATATGAAATTCACGTACATATATTTTAAGACGGTGTATGTACATATAATTTAAGACGGTTTTGCCTTAGTCCAACATTGGGCACTCCAGAATATTATTTACGAAACTTAGTT
Source organism: Euspilapteryx auroguttella (assembly GCA_951802225.1). Lineage (NCBI taxonomy): Eukaryota > Metazoa > Arthropoda > Insecta > Lepidoptera > Gracillariidae > Euspilapteryx > Euspilapteryx auroguttella. Next base: position 9,107,652 of record OX637653.1, read on the forward strand.
AAATCTGGAAAATGAAGGGCGGTACAAAGTTCGAAGCGTCATCTTTATAGAAAAACCCTCAAGAACGGCCATATCGTTATTATCGATAATTGATTTGTAAGATTTTCTCAACCCCGAATAGCAGAAGAAAATTTAAGGAAAAATATAAAAAAAAAAACGTAAGAAGGCAGCACGAAGATCTCCGGGCCAGCAAGTATAGAGGTATATTAATAAAAATGTCTTTCACCAGGAGTACCAGTCTTTCATCCTGCCCTGGTGGAGGCAGGTGCTCTGGACGGCACTCTTCGGCTGCATGGTGGTTGTGGCAACCCTGGGAAACCTGGTCGTCATATGGATAGTCCTGGCTAATAAACGGATGAGGAGCGTTACAAATTACTTTTTAGGTAAGTCAAGATAGATTGACCCTTATTTTACAATCAATTAACTTACGATACCCAAGGGGCGAACGAAATTTAATAATTAATCGAAGTGGCTAGTGGCCGAAATCAGAAATATGCCATATCATATAGGTGTCCATCTCGGCTGTAAGCAAGGGGGTCGCAGGAGATCTTTCGATCTTTATGTTCAACTCCCCGACCAAGGCGGCACGAACTTCACCCTTTGCAATGACGTCAATCATTATTGCACTAATACCTACTCGTAGCTTAGAACCGTAATAAACGTCGTAACCGTTCATTGGCTTGGTCGCTCAAAGCCCGAAAGAGTAGGGAATAAATTCCATGACCTACAGATGTCTCGACAACACGAATGTGTGGAAGGCCGCTATTCCGTGGTATTACGTCATGGATGACGTCATATGAATCCGCTTCTATAGACGCAGACATTATAAATTTGAGTGGCCGTGAACTCTTGCAGACGTCACTACCGTAAAAGTACTTCAGAATGATTATATCTCTATTTGTCAAATTCTAATATAAAGCTAAGTTTAAAAATTTACAAATTGACGATTTTTTATTACTTTCTTATACTTACTATAATAAAAAAGCCCAGATATTCCCTGTAGTTTTAAAGTAATAAATATGTCCCTTTCAAGTTGAATTTTTACTACCTGTGCCAAATTGAAATGCATCAAATGGCTACCATTTTTTAAAGAAAAAAAGAACCTAAATTTTGTGCTAAGTTATTTCTTAACTTTAATAAAACACTTATTCAATCTTCGAAAGAAAAAAGTCGTGACAACACTTCAGAACTTCAAATTTTGCTCAAAGAAAAGTCATTACATCTTACATCTCGCAGTAACTCAATGGAACAATTCAAAAGTTACTAAATTGGAAGTGAAATGTTCCCTCAGTTTTTGGCTCGTTTTTGGTGACACAATGGAATATAAATCTGTTTTAATCGCGAATCGTAAACATTACCTGCAGACGCGCCGCGAATAAATTTCTAATAAAGCAATGTGGCTGGTTTTAAAAGCGGAAATTATATTGTATGGTTTAAATATATAATTGTCATAGTTTAGTTAGGTTACGGTTACAGTACTGGCCCAGTTACTCAATTCTGAATAAAAAAAACAAAACGTTTATTTAAACACCGTAACGTCAGTTACGAAAGTAAAAAGAACCCTAATTTTATCTGAAATTTTAATTTCCAAACATAATTATATATAGGATTTTATTAGGCGCAATTAAAAAGAAATCACCCTAGTTGACTTTCAAATTTCTCCTGAAGAATCAGAAAAAGAAAATGCTACAATTTAATTAAATTTTTCAACATAAAACGGAATATAATTTTCAATCAAAAAGTTCGAAACGGATTCTTGCGGAAAAAAGTGCAAGTTGCAAGTTGTTCCTAGCTAACCTGAATTAAAAACTGTTAACTAATGAACTAAGTTGTTATTTCTTTATTAATGTTTGTATTTTAATTGCTGTACATACTACGCCTCAGCGACCACCTTTTTCAGCCATTAAATTAATTTGTTTACAGTTTTCACTATAACTTTTTTTTTTGTTAACTATAAATTATAGTAAGTATACTTAAATACTTCGTTTTGTGGGCGCTCTGCTCAAGGATAAAAAAGTAACTTACTTTGGTCATTGATTTATGACTTAGGCTAAGTATATATGTCTGTTAGTGACTCTCACAAAATTCAACTCATCTAAAAATTATAAAAAAAAATACTACTCGCTATAAAGTAGGGTACATATAAGTTCCCTTGAAACCATTACTTTTCGACGTCACTTACTGTTATGTTTATATCTCCATAGGGCATAGTTTAGTTAGACCCGACAAATAAAACAAAATGTAAACTGCGTAACAGCCAGCAAAAAGTTGGGCCCTAAATAATTTCTAGTGTATGAAATATATAGTCGAATATGACCTCTAAGTGTTGGTAAAATTACAGAATTTATCTTAAAATTTAAGATTACATTAGGGTATTTAATGAATGAAAAACAGTTTTAGTAGGCAATTAATGAAAAACAAGTTTTTGCGGGGCGAACGTTGGCCTATGTATGCCAAGGCGTAGAATAATTTAAAAGGTTAATTTTGATCCCCAGTAAACCTGTCTGTGGCGGACGCAATGGTCTCCACCCTCAACGTGACCTTCAACTTCACTTACATGCTGTATTCCGACTGGCCCTTCGGCCACTTCTACTGCAAGTTCTGCCAGTTCATCGCTGTGCTCAGCATATCTGCCTCCGTGTTCACCCTTATGGCAATCAGCGTTGATCGGTAAGTAGAATTTTTACCCTTTTTATACGACTTGTTGCTTTACATACAGGGATGGGCAAAGTTTTTCCACGAGGAAAAAAGTTTTCGCGGGACAGGACTTTTCACATACTGGTGATAAAGATTATAATATCGGAAAATGAGTTAACTCGTCCTCTGCAGACACATTTAAACACGAGAATTGTTTGAACGATTTCAGATACAAACATGTAAACCCAGGTTTCGTTCAAAAATTCCGCGTAAAGTGCGATTAGTGAGAGATTAGTATTAGATTAGTTAACGATAACGGTTACAAGTCGACCGAATTTAGTTGGTAAACTTGACCTCCAGGACTTTATTAACCGAGTATCACTGAGTCCTTTGCAGATCGTTGGCAAGGGGGTCACGGGAGATCTATTCGAGCTGGTTTATCTCCGCGACCCCCTCCAGCATCGGCTTTATTCTTCTCGGAGGACATGATGGTCGTACCTCCGGAGCGTGGTTTGCTCTGCTCATCTAACGCTCAACAATGGAAACGGGACACCGGCGTTCCGTCGCTCTTCTCGGGGCCGTTATTAAAGGCCCCTGCCTCGTACACCCAACGAGTCGTCCCGGAGTCCCCTCTTAGTAGCCTCTTACGACAGGCAGGGGTTACCTCAGTCCTATTCTTCGGCCCGGTACTGCAGGGCGTGGACTGAGCCTTCCTACACCACCGTACCATACCTTGAAAATATTATAATTATTGATTGTATTAAGTAAGTACTATGGCAAGTGCGAGGGTACACCCTCTGGACCGATCAACACCAAAAAAAAAGAACATAGCCGCAAAAAAAGAAGGCACTTAAATGAATGAAACAAGAGAGTTCCTGTGTAAAATTTCCGACAAAAACGTGTTTATTAATAAACTGCGACAAAAAAAGGAAGTCTGTTGAGACAAGAGTTAATTATTTATTTATTCAAGTTAAGAGTTGCCCGCTCCGCAGCGTTAATTCTAATAACTTGGCTTTAAAAATTTTAAACTTTTTTGAACTCTGTAACGAGCTTAGTGAATAAAGAGTGAAGCGTTGAAAATTGTCACAGGTCGTAAGGTTACAGGGCTTTAGTAATGGTACGATTTAACTAATGTCGTCCAACTAGTCCTTATTCTATTTGCGAAGAGTTTATCCAACTACTTATTTTAATTGATCCGACCAGCTAACACTATGTTTACCGTGTTATTTTGTTGACTTTCCTTTGATAAGTCTGTACAAAGCAGGAAATGGTAAATATTTGTACAAAGTCATGTCATCACAGTATACCTATATTACCTCTATATATATGTAGATAGACGTTCCAGCTCTGGCTGGGTTGTCTCCCCTCCACTGCAAACAACGCTGAGCGTGATTTGTCAATGTCAGGGTCTCAATTAGTGGCCAAAATCACATTTACTTATTGGTGTAATCTATATTAGAGGCGTATAGTTGCAATAAACCTCATAAATTTACGACATCGGTAGTAAACTGTTAGATACAGTTGTTATTATCGCTTGTTTTGATAATGATAATCATAATCATATTACGTGGTACTTTTTCATTTTTCTCTCTTTACAATTTAAGTAGGATAATTGATTTCCAAAATACGGTGTCCAAAGTTGACACAGCTTTACTCAGCGATTTTCTGTAAAATGTGCCTCACAAGAAATCGAAGTATGGGATCGCACATTCATCATCATGTCAGCCGAAAGAGTCCACTTTTGGACGACATAGACCTCAGATTGCCACAAGGACAAATATTTTAAGGCGTTTCCATAATCGCCACTCACAGGCCAAACGCAGTTGGGTTGTGGACATGTAACTCTTCAGTTTTTCAACAAAGGACGTGACTGTCTATCCATCGAGTGATCCATTGGTTGCTTTTTGGGAACCATGAGAGAAAATGGGATATTCTAGGCCACCACACGGAAGTGATCTTGATGAAATGATTTTTTTAACCAGATTCGTGGCAATAATGAGCCCACTTCGACCAAGACTGGGCAAGAGGGCGACCCTGGGCATAGCGGCTGCGATATGGGCAGGCAGCTCAGTGATCAGCAGTCCAAACCTAATCTACTTCACCACAGATGTCGATGTGCTACCTGATGGCACAAGTCGGTAAGATGATTTTAGAAGATTTTACTTAAGGCCTTACAAGGTGAGAAACTAGCGCCACTCCTGATAAATAATTAACATATTTTTAACCATGGCCGAAATCAAAAATATGCGTCTATGACTCACTAGATAATCTTGCGTAGAATTTTTGAGGCTCTGTTGTGTAGCTTTCGGGTTCCAAATCTAAGAAAAAAACCGTTTGTTGCCTAAAGTGGCCGCTTTAGTTTCGTAAGATAATATTTCTAAGATCATTATCGTAAAAACAACAGAGCCTCGAAAATTCTTAGCAAGATTATCTAGGGAATCAAAGACGCATATTTCTTTTTTCGGCCATGGTTTAAAAGATATTAATTATTTATCTAAGTGGCGCTAGTTTTGCACCGTTTTGCCCCTTAATGTTTTTCAATGTTTCAAAAAACAAAATGCATTTTGTGCCCTAGAAAAGTGCACTGAAGATTTATTTTAAAAGTGCACCTCCCAAATATTTTTGAACTTGATTCTCTTGATGTCCTACGGTCGTTTTTTTCAGGATATCTATTGCTCATTAATTCATATGAAACTGACAGCTATCCATCTCGATAGAGAGCATTGTGAAAACCAGAATTAGCAACATGGCAGATACTGGAAAGATAAATTGGGAACTATTATTGTAAACCGGATTACTCGGAAATTTATACCGATTCGTTCAAATGTAAATTTCCATTCGTCCATGTTTCAAAGTCCGATAAGACAATCCGCTTACCCAAGACTGTTCGAGACCTAGCTAGGTACTATGTTGATCGCGAACTAAGTCCTTCAACATTTCTAAACGCTTTCAAAGGAATATTTGAATCGGATGTTCAACCAGCTAATCAACCACCTTAATTCTTACTATATGGAATATTTTTTTTTACAAAAATGGGTAGAATAAGGAATATAATAATTGTACTGCTATAGCTTTGACTCCCTAGATAATCTTGCTTAAAATTTTCAAGGCATGTTGTCGATGTGATGTCATTGAAGTGGCCCTAGTTTCGCACCGTTTCGCCCCATAATGTCAAAGGTTGATGTGCTGGTTTCTGTACCTAAGCTCTATTGTTTTTGTTTTATTCACAGGAGAGTATGCTACTCCATGTGGCCTGACGGCATCACGACAAGATCTCGCGTTGAATATGTGTAAGTAATAAAGTTTTTATGGCAACTAAATTTAATTATTATGAAATTCCATTAAGTGATATTTTCTCCTGCTCTACTTTACTTACTAGTAGCCATGGCTTCTTTAAGCCCGTTTAAAAACCAATTTGCAGCAGGTTCAATCCGTTCCTAGGAATACAATTTACTGACTGAGACTGAACTTTCAGCAACAACAATTTAAAAAAACTAAGAAAGGCATTCTGCACAATCCCAAGGAAACTGGTAAAAATGAAACAAACGATAATCTCTTCATGTTACACAAACAATCTTTTGAAATTTAATTACTGAGATAAAATAAGGATCTTTATAACTTTGCTCTATGAGTAGTTTCTAATTATTAATTCTATTTCTAATTAGGTATAACGTTGCCTTCATGGTGCTGACATACTTTCTACCAATAATCTCGATGACTTACACATACGCACGCGTCGGAGTGGAGCTCTGGGGCTCGCAGTCCATCGGCGAGTGCACGCAGCGGCAGCTCGATAACGTCAAAAGTAAACGGAGGGTAAGTCAAAGAAAATTAAAAATGTAGGAAAATTTGTTCGTGTACTTTCAGCAATAATGCCAGCGATGTGGTGGCGGCTAAGAATACTTGCACTCCATCTCCTCCAATGTGTTCTTCAAAGATGACTATGGTAGTGCTTGGGGGACGGGCTGCAGCGTTCTTCGTTGAAACACATGAAGAGCCATACTGCGATCGCCAACCCGCCTGCCAAGCGTAGCTATTATTGTAAACCCCTAAAAACGTTTTTCTTTGTGGCGATCTGTGGCGAGGGCTATGTCCAAGTCGCGGAGTTGAACATAACGATCGAAAGATCACCCGTGACCCCCTTGCTAACAGCCGAGAAGGACACCGACGGGGTTTTAGTGGGTGCGACCCCACATAACCCTGCGGCTCCCCCCGGGACTGCAGGGTAATCGTGAGGAGTTTCCCCGCCTTAACAAAAAAAGGACTATATGTCCAACAGTGGACGTCTAATAGCAGAGATGATGATAACTTCAACATCATCAGCTGCCTTATTATATTGGCAGAGTAGAAGACGACAGATGGAGTAAATACTTGAAGGAGTGATGGTCAAAGAGAGTTGTAAGCGGACGGTCAGTCTGTCAGTGGTATGCGGCTGGCAAAACTCAGACACAGTTGACGTACTTAAAGGAAAGCCTATATTCAGCAGTAGAAATGAAAATATATGAGTGAAGCCGTCCAAATCACATCGTCAAGGCGAATGAATAAAGAATTGTTATATAACTTGAATAAAAACTCGTCGATCAGAAAAACTGTGAAAACAAATCAGTGTTCCCAAATGCCATGCCATGAGCTAAACGACGAAAAATACGCACGTACTACCAGTACTCGCCTTTCATATTCAATTTGCAATTTTTCTTCTTAAAAAGTTTTTAAAGAGGTTTGAAAAAGTTTCGATGCGATTTATCAAGCTAGGTACTAAGTTAAAAGGCTAGAAATGTGCGTTGCAAAGAGGGGATTAGAAAAATGTTTTAAAGTTGTGCTTTTGTTCAAAACAAAAATGTTGAAATTTAAAAGAAAGTTCATTGATTTGATAATGAACCTACACGTCTACCTTCTCTTTTAAATATATGGACAAAACAATTGTACCTGTTGCCTGCGCACATAAAGAAACGATTTATAAATGGCGGTTGCACGCTTGCTATTTCGCGCATATAAGTATAAGGGAAGAAATAAGAAGAGCAGCCCATACAACGGCCGCCATTTATTAATCGTTTCTTTATGTGCACATGTAGAATGAAGTTCAAACGAAGACAAACACTACACTGAGCAAACCCCTTTTCTGACAGGTTGTAAAAATGATGATGGTGGTCGTGGTGATCTTTGCCGTCTGCTGGCTTCCCTTCCACGTTTACTTCGTGGTAACGTCATACTACCCCGACGTGGTCAACTACCCGCACATACAGGAGATCTACCTGGGCATTTACTGGCTGGCAATGAGCAACTCCATGTACAACCCTATTATCTACTGCTGGATGAATTCTAAGTAAGTCATTGTATTATCGTACCCGTACGCCTCAAAACAATATGTTTTCTATTGAATAATCTACTTCTAAGGAATAATAGTCACAAGGCAATGTAAAGACAGAACCCTACAGATTTCAGACGGCTCGGTAAATTTTCGTAGATGCACTGGATGAGGGTACCACAAGACCAGTTATTGTGACGATCTGTGGCAAAGGCAAGTCCAGGAGTGGACATCTTGAGATGATGGCGATTATGAAGGAATAGCCAACAAAGAAATAAAGCAACATGAATAATAATATTCAGCAACTCTCCCGTTTTTTGTTCCGCCAGGTTCAGGCGTGGTTTCAAGCAGTTCTTCTGGTGCTGTGGAGTTTTTCGCGGCGGCGAGCTGAGCCGGCACCGAGCCTTCGGTCCAGATCGCTCTGCCAGGTCGCTGTCTCCTAGTAGGAAGAACGGTACGATGCTGCTTGGGACCATACGAGTTCATAGCTGAATTCTTACTTGCAAGGTGGTAGAATAGGCTTGGGACTGATGACAAAGACTGGATGCAAAAGTTTTTGAAATCGCCTCAGTAGTTTCGGAGATAATTTCTTAAAAATAAACTTTAGCTCTTTTTTTTTCATAAGTATATCTTAAAATTCCCTACATACTGTGGGTAGTCAATTTTGCTTTATATATCGTAGAATTAGACGGCGCATGCCATTATCTTTAAATAAGTAGTTCAAGCGTTATTGCAATAGATTGTAATTTATACTTTTAGTAAGGCTTCTTAAACTTTCTTCAGAGGCTTTTCTCTTTTCTTTTGCAGTACTCACCGATTTCCAATATCCTCAGAGTTCCATCCCCAATTCGCCGTACCGTAAGTAGGGCTTGCAATCGAATATTCGAATATTCGAATTATTCGAATAATAAACTTAATCGAATATTCGAAAAGTAAAAACGATTATTCGAATATTCGTTTTTACCTAAAATTGTATATTTTGTACTACTAATTTTAAAGTTTACGTGCTAGGCGAGACGATATCACTTGTTTAGACTTAAAAATGGAATAAAAAAAATCTTGATTACTTCTGAGCCAGGATATTCCATCTATCTGGTCTTACAGTCAAAAATCTGGTACCTTTTTTTTTACATAAGACATAATCTCACGCCTTTTAATTCCCGAAGGGTTAGGCAGAGGTACTGGCTCAAGAGCCAAGTTTATGTTTATGTTAATTTATGTTTTTTTTTTCTTTTATTGCAATACATAACTATCGCGGATTCTTCTTCTTATCCTCTTATCCCAAGCGGGAACATAGGGCTTCAAGAATTTCCTCCAATTTTGGCGGTCTTGAGCAACAGCGGGTAACTCCTCCCAGTTAAGTCCCACACTATTTGCTTCTTGTAGCGTGGACCGGCGTCAGGTTGCCTTCGGGGGACCCCCTTTGCGTCTTTCGGAGGGCTGCCACGACATAGCTTCCCTGCAAGGTCGTCCATCTGCTCTTCTTAGCGAGTGCCCTATCCAACGCCACTTTTTAGTTCGAATTTCCATTTCAATTGGCCTTTGCTTTGTCAGGTGCCATAGCTCTGTGTTGGTAATGGTTTGTGGCCAGAATATCTTTAGTATCCTTCTCAGGCATTTGTTTATGAATACCTGGAGCTTATTGGTCAGGTCTTTTCGCACAAACCATGTCTCACACCCATATAGCAACACTGATTTTACATTGGACTCGAAGATCGAAGCTTGGTCCATCTGGTGATAACGTAAGAGCTCAACAGTGGTGTTAGTTGTGCGAACCCTGCCCGCGCTTTGTTAATGCGGTTTTCAATTTCAACTTCCGACCCTCCTGTAGGGCTCACCACTCCACTACTTCACCCGTAATGTTCAGAGGGTCCTGCCTGATCTCAGGTGTGTACGCGCATTTTGTCTTAGCCGTATTAATACGAAGCCTCTCTTTTGCAGCTTCAACCACCAGATCGTCTGTCTTTGCTTGAAGGTCGCTCAGTGTTGTAGATAAAAGGCAAAGGTCTTCTGCAAAGTCTATGTCCTCAAGACACTTCTGCGAGTTCCAGGGAATACCCCGCTAGCCTCTGCCGGCGACTATACACATCACGTCGTCCAAAAACAGCGTTAGTGATAAGAGGCAACCCTGTTTAACGCCTTCTGTGACCGTAATGGATTGCGTCAATTGGCCTTTGTGAATTACTCTGCAGGTGGAGCCCACATACAAGTTTTGTATCAGGTTTATTAACTTGTCCGGTATACCTTTACTGCGGAGTACTCGCCAAATGCTGGACCACCTAACCCTGTCGAACGCCTTTTTGAAGTCCACAAATAGCGCGAATAGTTCGCACTGCATCTCATTGCATTTTTCCAGAAATATTCGCAGCAGGTTCAGTTGGTCTCTGCAAGATCTTCCAGGACGAAATCCAGACTGCTCTTATCTCAACTTCACGTCCACCACCCCTGCTATCCCGTTCAGCAAAGTTTTGGTCAGGATTTTAGTGCAAGGCGAGAGCAAGTTTATGCCCCGCCAGTTAGAGCATTGCGAAAAATCCCCCTCCTTGGAAGTTTTAGGATTATTCCTTCTTTCCAGTCGTTAGGGACTACTTCGGTTTCCCATATCGCTGCCAACAAAGGCAGAAGGACATCGGCTGATTAGTCTGCGAAGGCTTTTAGGGCATCTATAGGGAAACCGTCTTAGCCAGAACTATCTAACTATCGAGGATCGTAGACAAATTAAAATTTAAGTTGGCCAAGATTATAATTGTATTTGACAATATTATTGACCGTTCCTTTGAGAAAAAGTTATTAATGAATAAAGGGGCCAATTATAATTTAAAAAAACTAATTTTCCTTAACCTTTTACGTCTTTTTGTATTATTCGAATAATATTCGAATAATTCGAATAGTAGCCCGAAAAAAACCGAATATTCGAATACCAAATTTTTCCGAATAATTGCAAGCCCTAACCGTAAGAGAAGTTATTTACTTACCTTCAGTTTTAATTATTTCACACCGCTATTGCTTTTGAAACTTTTAATTACTTACTTAAATTAGTTTTTGCTTTTTATGTGAAGTGCACGTTTTAACTCCTTATTTGCCCTTGTTGATACAGTGGTGGCTTATAGGGTTTTCTTTCGTAGGTTTGTGCAAGATGATGGCAGGGAAAAAAGTGAGATTTGCTAACAAACACCCTGGTACCGCACATTTGCTGCATGCAAATCAGATACAAAAATATGAACTCAAGATGGCTGTAGCTGATAAGGAATTGGTAATACTTTTTGTACTGAATGAGCTCGAAGTCTGTTTGTTCCACGATTTTCTCGGATTTTTATTATAAGTACATTGGATTTGTTTTATAACTCCATGCGTGTGTGCGTGTACAACCTGCCTGACGCATTTTTTCAAAGCTTTATTTTCTATGTTGGCATTATTTAAGTTATCCTCAAGTTTGTTCACTTATTTGTTCTTGTTCGCTGTCATTGAAATTAATTTGTTTTTACTTAGTAAAAACTTCGTAAAGTTAATAATTAAAGTTCTATTTTTAACCGACGAAAAAACAAAAAGGAGGAGGTTCTCAATTCGTCGCGTATATTTTTTTTTTTTTTTATGTATGATCACGCATAACTTTTTACTGTGTGGACCGATTTTGATAATTCCTTTTTTAATCGACAGGGTATACCTTGAAGTTGGTCCCATAAAATTTTGGAAATAAAATTCCAACCCTAAGGGTGGAAAAATAGGGGTGACTTTATTGTTCACTCACAGATTGTATTGCCGTTTTGTGATTTACATGAAAACTGCTAGGTATAATTATTAGTCTTTTTTTATATGAATGTTAATAATCATAATCGCAGCCGATAGACGTCCACTGCTGGACATAGGCCTCCCTCAAAAATCGCCTCACCGACCGGTCGTGATCGAACCTCATCCTGTTAGTCCCTAAACCTTCACCAGGTTGTGTGGCCACCTTGCGGGGTGCGACCACCCTGTGAAGGGTGATTGGCTGGGGTCAAAAAAATTAGCCCAAAAAAACTGAAAAGCAAAAAATAAAAACTTTTTATCAAAAAATTAAACCGCCGAAAAAACTGAAAAGCATTAAATAATTGGAAAACATTTTCTATTAGGACTTAATTTACTCACTTCTTAAAGTAATTTTGGTTAACCAAGAAATTTTGAGTCGGTGCCACAGAATCAACGAATAACGATCACTAAATTACCTGAAATTCAAAGAAATAACCGAAAAACGTGTGCCGCCGCGCATCGCGCTATGGTAGTTAAGGAATTTGCTTGTGTGGTGTGGCACCGACTTAAAATTTCTTGGTTAACCAAAATTACTTTAAGAAGTGAGTAAATTAAGTCCTAATAGAAAATGTTTTCCAATTATTTAATGCTTTTCAGTTTTTTTCGGCGGTTTAATTTTTTGATAAAAAGTTTTTATTATATTTGATCTTTATCTGAGAAAGGAACCTTTACAAAAAGGAACCGCCTTCAATGAACTGACACACACATCAACTGAACACTTCCTCTATTTCGAAGTCTGTTAAAATATATACTAAAACCTTCTCCTGAATGCGACAAATACTTATCTGAAAACCGCATCGAAATCGGTTCAGCCAAACTCGAGATAATCGCGGACAAACATACATACATACATACTTACATACAGGTCAAACTGATAACCTCCTTTTTTGAAGTCGGTTAATAAAGGAGGCATTATGAGGGACTTTTTATAATAATAATAATAACTATTAAGGACCAAGATTCATTTTGTTAGTAGTTTGTTTTTATGATGCATAATTAAAATAGTTTCTCCATCTAACTTTTATTAAACTACTTTCTAAATTTATCTTATTATTTCTTGTCTATATGTATCCCCTTTTTCTGCAGGTACTATCCGGATATCAATGCACAGCACGTACAACAACACAATGCTAGCGTCCGCCTGACAGCGGCGGAACACGCCCGCTCCGTGCGACGGCTGCAGAGCGACTGAGCCTCCGCAAGTCGACCGCACGTGGATATGACGCGCGTCCCGACCCCCGCGCACGCTACCCACCCCCCAAGACCTCTATGCTTAGAATTTTTGAATTCTGTTGGTTATTTATATTTAAGTACTTAATCTTTTAAACTAGCTTCCCACGGTCCGCGATATCGCGGACGGAAGCGAATCAGCTTTGTTGACGCACTGTGGAAAGGGTCTTATCCTTCATACCTCAGGCACGAGTCAGTACTTTAACTGTGTGCGTTGCCTTCCGAGGTCGTAGCTACATCGAGAAAGATACAAAACAAAATTTCATACCTGCATACCTTTGTAAACTGTTTTTTATTTTGAATACAATTATAATATGATAATGTGAGTAAGTACTCACATTATGCAGAAGCGTGATGTTTTTTGTAAAGATAATTCTCATAAAAACGAATGTTTGACTTAAGTTAAAGCTTATTATATTCTCTTAGTAGCGCCCATTGGAATTTTAAGTCATAGTAAAAAGTAAAAAATGATTTATTCAATACAGGATACAAGATATCGCTTATTGAAAGTCAATTAGACTAATCTAATTAATATTGATACCTTATTTCGTAAAGTATCCTATACTGATAGAGGCGAGGTAGTTCAGGGTGCCCACTAATTGGCTCAGGCAAACAAATGTTTGCCTTGCCTTACGACAATGGTCGCCTGGAGACGCCCCCAAACGAGCCCTCCTCTGTCAAATGATTTTACTCCCTTTCGCAATGATTTTACAGCGTAGAGAAGAAAGGGGTAACAAACTCTACTTTACAATTAATCTCTCTCTTTTTTTTTTTTTTGTTCCTATGTGACATTACAATTTAATTTACAACACAAAGAACATAAATTAATAAGATTTAAAGTACATACAAGAAATAATGAAAATATCGTGCAGAGCTAGACTACTTCCATAACATATTCCATAACAGTTTCCACTGAGGATCTGGCGGGCTGCTGTACGCTTGCTGGTACTGGGATAGTGTCGTAAAGGAACTTGTGTTTAACGTTTAAAATAACTGTATAAATGAATAAGAGTTCGTTAAATGTAAGAGCTTTTTACTGAAACTTTAAATAAAATATTCGAAATATAAGCTTAGATTAAGACGCTAAGAAAAATGGTTTTTGAATAGGTTATTAAAAACAATGTTTTTTTATTATTTAATAATAAATGTTAGTATTAATTTTTTTGTAGTGATGGATTATTACTACCTGCTAAGGTTTTCGTTGTATACTTTCTAAAAATACGTAAACGTAACAACACACCAAAATTTTAGTTTAAAGCGTTTTTTTTTAAGTATCATTTATTAGAACTGCGGGTTGTATTAAATATTGCAAAATGTATAGGGTTGTTAAGTTATTATTATGGTAAAAACCATTCCAAAAACGAATTAACTTTTAATAGAAACATATTCCTCAATATATATATAATATTTGGGAATATTTATCTACGTAAATGTGATTTATACAATAATGAAATAAATGCATATTTATATAACGAATATGTAATTAAATTGTGTCATGAGTATATACCAACATAACATAAATGGAACCTATACCGAAAATTGAAATTATAAGCTTATTTTTCTTTACGCCTAGGCCCTAAAATGTTCTGTTAAACTTTTGTTTTATAATTCCTAGAAAAGAAATAATTACAATATGTTATTTTTTAAGAGTAAGATCTAGTAATTCTGAGTACATACTCAATTTTTTGTATACTATAATTGTAAGAAAACCAAATGTAAGTATACTTTTAAGTTTATTGTGAAAATTAGTAAAAATGTTTTGTAAATATTGAAATAGTATTGTACATACTGAAATTCGTATTTTAAAAAAATCGGTTAAATAAGGGTCACTGATATTGTTTTAAAATATCCTATATCTTACTGTTACAAGTCTATGTATCGAATTAATAAATAATTTTAATAAAGTGTCGTAACTTTTTATTTCATTAACTTTAGACCCAGCGCAAGCGCATACCTGGAGATGCGCGGCAAATATACGATATAATAACAATTTGATATTTTACAAAGTAAAGCGATGCACAAATTCTAGCATAAACGAGTTAATAGAAAACAGTAATTAGAAAGCCTACAGACACAGACTTCCAGTTCCAGAGTTAGGTCATTTAGGCTGTAAAATAACTAAGTTTGTCTGATTAATGGTTGGTCTAGGCCGGGCTGAGGTAAATAATTTGAAGGGAAACAAGTTCCGAGACGAACTAAAATTGTTTGAGTCTAATTGGGTTTGCAAAAAGTTTGATCCTCTTTTCTATTTCATTATCAAATTCCCTTTTTATTAATATGATATTGAAAAGTACCTGGTAATACCAGGCAGAAGTCGTCAGAAGGTAGACGAACACTAATTGAAAAACCTTATTATACACCTAATTGACCATTTTTACTCCTTTAAACTTTTAAACCTCCTCTAGGAGCTCCATCAAGGCACATAAATTTAAATCTTTTGAATCTAAAGTGTGAATGAGTTGTACACCTACAGTTAAAAACAATGTTTTTTTATTATTTAATAATAAATGTTAGTATTAATTTTTTTGTAGTGATGGATTATTACTACCTGCTAAGGTTTTCGTTGTATACTTTCTAAAAATACGTAAACGTAACAACACACCAAAATTTTAGTTTAAAGCGTTTTTTTTTAAGTATAATTTATTAGAACTGCGGGTTGTATTAAATATTGCAAAATGTATAGGGTTGTTAAGTTATTATTATGGTAAAAACCATTCCAAAAACGAATTAACTTTTAATAGAAACATATTCCTCAATATATATATAATATTTGGGAATATTTATCTACGTAAATGTGATTTATACAATAATGAAATAAATGCATATTTATATAACGAATATGTAATTAAATTGTGTCATGAGTATATACCAACATAACATAAATGGAACCTATACCGAAAATTGAAATTATAAGCTTATTTTTCTTTACGCCTAGGCCCTAAAATGTTCTGTTAAACTTTTGTTTTATAATTCCTAGAAAAGAAATAATTACAATATGTTATTTTTTAAGAGTAAGATCTAGTAATTCTGAGTACATACTCAATTTTTTGTATACTATAATTGTAAGAAAACCAAATGTAAGTATACTTTTAAGTTTATTGTGAAAATTAGTAAAAATGTTTTGTAAATATTGAAATAGTATTGTACATACTGAAATTCGTATTTTAAAAAAATCGGTTAAATAAGGGTCACTGATATTGTTTTAAAATATCCTATATCTTACTGTTACAAGTCTATGTATCGAATTAATAAATAATTTTAATAAAGTGTCGTAACTTTTTATTTCATTAACTTTAGACCCAGCGCAAGCGCATACCTGGAGATGCGCGGCAAATATACGATATAATAACAATTTGATATTTTACAAAGTAAAGCGATGCACAAATTCTAGCATAAACGAGTTAATAGAAAACAGTAATTAGAAAGCCTACAGACACAGACTTCCAGTTCCAGAGTTAGGTCATTTAGGCTGTAAAATAACTAAGTTTGTCTGATTAATGGTTGGTCTAGGCCGGGCTGAGGTAAATAATTTGAAGGGAAACAAGTTCCGAGACGAACTAAAATTGTTTGAGTCTAATTGGGTTTGCAAAAAGTTTGATCCTCTTTTCTATTTCATTATCAAATTCCCTTTTTATTAATATGATATTGAAAAGTACCTGGTAATACCAGGCAGAAGTCGTCAGAAGGTAGACGAACACTAATTGAAAAACCTTATTATACACCTAATTGACCATTTTTACTCCTTTAAACTTTTAAACCTCCTCTAGGAGCTCCATCAAGGCACATAAATTTAAATCTTTTGAATCTAAAGTGTGAATGAGTTGTACACCTACAGTTTAACTCGATATTCGAAGAAATTCAAAAGTTAATTAGTTCTACCAAATGAC
Organism: Euspilapteryx auroguttella; assembly: GCA_951802225.1. Lineage (NCBI taxonomy): Eukaryota > Metazoa > Arthropoda > Insecta > Lepidoptera > Gracillariidae > Euspilapteryx > Euspilapteryx auroguttella. Next base: position 9,124,497 of record OX637653.1, read on the forward strand.
CTGTCGTAATGGACAGCGGCGACCATCGTCTACATCACAGAACAAGGAAGATGCTCTCTCTCTCTAAATAGAAATCGCGAGTAGGCGGAGCCCGCGTGCCTATCATTAGCTCTGCAGTGCCTATGCGTAGTTTTTGACAGATTTGATAAGCTCAGTTGCTTTATGCTTCTTGTAAATAAACCACCAGGAATAATATGAAAAAAACCCCACTAAAATACCATATTGTGCTGTGTTGGAATGCAAAAATTAAAGTTGGGGACTTAAAAGTACTAATTATGCCGTATCATTACATCGGTTAGTAATATTTCACTGTATTTTTAAATAAATTTGAAATTATACATGAACAAGAAAACAAAACCATAAGTGAGAAAATGAAAACACCCTAATTACGGAGCAGTAAAATTGAATTTTCATTGAAGCCTGTGACTGTGACTGTACCTTCTTACGTTCTTCTTTATCTATGGTATTAGACTCATGACTTTTTCTAGAACATTTTGACAACAGTATAATGGAAATCAGTTAGAGATTGCTCAACATGATGAAAATCTATCGATAATTTTCTATGATAAAAATCTATCGATAATAATAATTTTCAGTGAAAAAAAAAAAAAGGTATTCGCTTCGACTTAAAAACTTCTACCTTTTTTTCGGTTTAAAATGTGATTTACTTTAAAGTTAAAATCTTGAATACGAATGAAATTATATGAATCTTTCAACTTAGACTCTTGCGTATGAATGAAATTATATTAGCATCATCATCATATTACAATAATGTTGTAATATGTAAAAAATAAAGTCACTTTCCGCATCAGTCCTTAGGTATGTTTAAATCTTAAAAAATACAGCGGATTTTAATGCGGATTTTTTTAATAGATAGAGTGATTCAAGAGGAAGGTTTATAAGTATAAAACATGCACGTTCTAATAATAGGTTACGCGGTACGAAGTTTGCCGGGTCGACTAGTATTGTATAAAGACAAGTCTCTTATAGTGTGCTATATTTATTTTTCTTTTCATTTATTTACAGCCTGTGTTACTGGATCACCTTGGGCCAAGCTCAGAACCTAATACACTTAAGCATAAACTTGAAGATGGAGCCATCATGAAAGCTTCTTAAGCTAAGAGGAGTTTCAATAAACAATACCTAGAGAAGAAAAAATGCTAAATATTATGTATTAAAAAAAACAAGATTAGTTAAGAGTAATAAATAAGCAAGTACTTCGATATTAAATAAGATAAAATAATATAAATATAAAACCCATCTTGTTTTATTGGTCTATCTACCCATCCACCTAAATTGTTTACTTTGGTTAAAATAAAGCTTCATTTAAAGTACAGTACTTACTCCAAAATTAATAATGCGCATGCAGATTCGCTAATTGTCGATTTCACAAAAATCATAATTCTACTAAATTACGCATGCAGAAAATGCACTTAACCTCCTTAAATACATATCGTCTTCCGTCGCTTGGGAATACGACCGTTGTCGAACAGTGACGAAGATTTCTATGCGCATTATAACTTTTGCAGTACTGTAGGTATATACAATTTTATAACTAAACACATTTTTATTTCTGAATCTCTATTTATGCGAAGCATAACTGTTGAATACAAAACGACATTGGAAATAAATAAAAATTAAACTGTACACTAAAATAAACTTTGTTCTATGAGCGACTGGTTTTTTCATATGATAATACCAATACATCGCCAATCACAAAGAAGGCCGTTTGCGTAGAATACACATAGATTTTCGTAAAAAAAAGTAATTGTTAACTGTAGCCATATGAAAGAAAGTTGTATATCGATAGGTTTTTCTCATCGACAAACTTTCTCCCGCAATATGTACATCCCTAGCTTAGTTTTTCATTTTTCGACGTAGCCACCTAGTGTTTAGTAGCGGTAGTACAAAAGCTGTAGTTCCATCTAGCGTCGAATAGTAAAACTAGGAACAATGCGTGAGAATTTTTAAAGCAAAGAGGATGTATAGCTTTCTACCATGTCTTTGAAAAAACCTAATTTCATTCTTTTATCATATGTATGTCATCATTATCTTAAGTATTTCATAATTGTTATTAGATTTTGATCTTTGTTTATTTGTAAAAAAGGTTCATAGTCTACTTCAAAGTTTTGTGATGTAGATCTTTTCGGCTTTGTCGTTAATCACCAATGGTAGCTTGGATTTCATAGTGAGCGTTTGGTTTATATGTGTGAGTTTGGACACACTGGTTTCAGTACTAAAAGCTCATGATGCTATTTCTATTGTATTCTCTTGTTCTGTGGTCTACATCATGAAGGGACGATTGATTGGCTGGCCATGGTCATGCATGTGTCGATTATTCATACTATTAATCAATATATATAAAACTCTTCCGTTACTGACTGACTGACTGACTGACTGACAGACAACGCAGAGCCGAAACTACTGGGCGTAGCGGGCTGAAATTTTGTAGGTTCCTTAGGGAGTGTAGGTGAGCACTAAGAAAGGATTTCCCGAAATTCCCATGGGAACGGGAAAAAACTGGATTTTTATATTTATGAGAAATCTGCGCGAGTGAAACCGCGGGGCAGCCTCTAGTATTATAAATACGAAAGTAACTCTGTCCGTCTCGCTTTCCTGAGAAGACCTCTGAACCGATTTAAATGACATTTTGTATATGGATAGTCTAGACCTTAAGAAAAGACATGGGCTACTTTTTATCCCGAAATTCTCACGGACATTTTGATGTTTGCGCTGGCGAAGCCGCGGAGTTCCCCGCCCACTAGTAATGGATAAAGCGGCAAGCAGGCTGCGCTGACCATAGACCCACTCTCAAGTTTCTAGCTCCTTGGTGTCAATGAGACGGCTGACCGACACAACGGACGAGTAAGAGATTTGAGACGTGCACGTGCCTTCCGGAGCACGGAATTGTATGTGCTGCCACGAGGTTCGAACCTCGGACTCACGCGTGGAGGACAACCGCACCGCAAAGGTCTACTATAGAAGCTTTACTTACCAGCTCAATCTGGACTACAATTTCATTAAATATTTATTGAAATTTATCCCAAATACGTTAAACTTAAAATAGTTCTGTCCTTGTGAAATATAAAGTATCATGACTTGTTAAATCGGGTATTATAATTTATATATAACTATTTTTATTATAATATATGACTGCTCCGTGGCTCAGTTGGCAGTGATGTGGACTGAGTAAGTGATTTCGATTCGATTCGATTTCACCCGGGTTCGATTCCTGGGCGGGGCGAATATTGATATGATGAATATCGATGTTTGTTTCCGGTCTGGATGTGATGGTCGTCTCTGTGTGTGTTTCGGGCACCCTAGATACAGGTTCTTCCTAGTTAGGGGCTCTGAGTGTGATGTGTTATTATTATTATTATTATTATTATTATAGAAAGTGAAGAGAACAAGATCAGTGATACTGAACAAAAAGGGAACCTCTCTCGAAAAATCAATTTGAACCTTTTTCCTCGAATGTTTGTGTGCTGGTGCTGGCTGATCCATCTTACGACCGCAACGGCCTTTTTAAATATTTAACTCACCTCAAAAACCAACATTAGGCGTAATCCTTTAATCCTTTGGTCGACATGTAATTTTATACTAAGGTCAAGTCATCGTCAAAATATAACATAAAAACGCTTTACGCTTTATTGCCATAATAATCACAAAAATAAACATCATAAATTAAAAAATATAGATAGATACTTACCCTCTTATTCATAAAAAGTTAAAGAGCATTTTAGCTATTTGACGTATGTCAATTTAGACTGGATGTCACGTATTTACCATACAACAAACCAGAGAAGTAGACCTCCAGTAAGCCTACTTAAAATCTACTGTATCTTTATGAATAAGACGGTTAGATAATAAATTTATTTTAGAAGTAATACACAACACATTTTTAAGATTAATTAGCAAAAACACAGTATGATTACGAAAAAAAACACGATTGTAACATCTTGCAATACAAAATTCAACAAATTTACACACAGTGTAAGGCACAGTGGCGCATATCACATCCGAAATAGGCTCCGACTCAGCATATTGTCACAGAAACCAATGACGCTGGTATTCTGCCGGTACCTTTCCGAGAGAGGGTAAAAAGAATATAGATTATAGCTAGTTATAAATAAATAAATCTTGCGTATAAAAATATATATGTAAACGTAAGAATATTTCCCATACCCAGATTATACGGGTTCTATCATAATAATAAGAACAAATAAGTGCTTAAAAAAGAAAATAAATAAAAGAATAAATTATAATACTATTAGAAATAAATAAATGGACTTATCGCTCCAAGTACATGGATATCCTATCCTAAATAATAAACTAGAAAATGCATACTGTCAACTTAAGATTTTAAAAAGGGCAATGGGCGGCCTTATCTCTAAAAAAAGAAATTTAATTTAAAAAAAACAAGAAATTTATGAACTGTGAAAGCTGAAGTGTAAAGCTTTTCTACTTATCTAAGATATATGGGCACAACAGGTCGCTTTTCAGAGCGTATTTCATTTTTACGAGCTTGAAGACGGTGAAAAACATTTCACGTTTTTTTTTTTCGAGAAAAGCGTGAAACAAAAAAGTAAGTAACAGATGTTTTTAAGCTTTTTTATGGGACCGATAAAAAACTCAAACCGTTTACAAATTTTAGTGGCCGTAATAATGTTAAACTTTGTGAATATAAAGTAATTAATAAATTTATAATAACTAGAGGCTACCCCGCGGTTATTCCCACGCAGATTTCTCATAAACACAAAATTCCCGTTTTTTCCCGGAAGGGATTTCGCGGAATTCGGGAAATCCCTTCTTGTATTAGCTTACCTACACTCCCTAAGGAACCTACATGCAAAATTTCAGCCCGCTACGCCCAGTAGTTTCGGCTCTGCGTTGTCTGTCAGTCAGTCAGTCAGTCAGTAACGGAAGAGTTTTATATATATTGATTGCAAATAATCTTTGTTTATCAGAGGGTCAAGTCTCTGTAAATATATAAAATTATAATTCAGTTACAAAAACAGTTCATTTGAAAACCATTGCTGCTATTCTTAGCTGTTGTGCTTCAGCAGTGCAGTGGACAGTGATATTTACTATGACGCCAAAGTTCTGGGATCGATTCCCAGTAGGGGCAAACTTTTGGTTTGGCCAAGACCCAGTTTATAACTGAATAAAAGCTCTATGTTTAATGTGTTATTTATTAGAACTATATTACTTAACAATACGAAACAGTATTTGTAACCAAATTAAACCTCTTGAACTTCTGAGAATATAAATAACAAATTAAAAAACCGAATGAACCCATGTATTTTACCCAAGCTGCTATAGCTGGCTAGGTTCCAAAGCCAGAAATATAGTATTTTATATAAATAAGGACCATACAGAGAACATTACTTATATACTTCCTGTTTGTTAAATACCTCTGTTGTAATACTTAGGTTGTCATCAAACGGACCGCTCGGCACCAACCGCGAAATTTATTATTTAAAATTTTGAAAGTATTGAAAATTTAAACAAAAAATTCTAAAGTTAGTACTTTCCTAAACACTAAAGACTATTGTTACTAAAGATTATTGTTCAAACATATTTTATTTGAATAAAACATCATTATCTTGGCTGAAAGACGTCCACTTCAGGAAATAGGCTTTTGTGCACTCCCGCAACCACAACCTTACTAGGTTATCTGACCAACTTTTGATGGGTCTGCAAATTTGGCGTCTTCGAGTGCGCGAATGCGAAGCGGCGGTTTCCAACCTCTTTGGCCGAATAATAAAGTTTAATTATCATCAGCAATCAATATCATAACAATCAATCAATATATATAAAACTCTTCCGTTACTGACTGACAGACAACGCAGAGCTGAAGAGCACTAAGGAATAATTTCCCAAAATTGCTATGGGAACGGGAAAAAAACGGGACTTTTGTTTTTAAGAGAAATCTGAGCGGATGAAACCGCGGCGCAGCCTCTAGTACATAGTATAAAGTAAGTCGCTTTCCGCGTCTGTCTCTATGTATGCTTATATATTTAAAACTATGCAACGGATTTTGATGCGGTTTTTTTTTAGTGAATCAAGAGGAAGTTATAGTATAATTCATGCACAATATAGTAAAAGGTAAGGCGGTATGAAGTTTGCCGGGTCGACTAGTCTAATAAAAAAAAGTTTTTAATTGTCTACAAATCTACAAAATGTTGGCTTTAATAAATCAACTTCCTTGGTATTAATTAACAAAATCCAATACATATATAAATCGTCTTGAGCTTGGCAAAGTTAAATCTTAAATCTTTCATCGAGTTTTCCAAAGTTAGTTTGTTGCGAGGCAAAAATTAACTTATCCGGTGAATCAGTGATGTGACACAGAATCGAGGGCTTTATTATTATTTTTTATCTATAAATAGACATTTCGTAATTATAGTGCCCGTTTCTCATATCATTTCTCAACGTTATTTAAAATAAGTGAACGAAACATCACAGTCACAGCTGATTGTCATGAATATATATTTTTTTATCAATGTCAATGAACTCTTTGGAAACATTGTTTTTTATTTAATTTTTATGAACGACCAAGACTAAACACATCACAGATATAATGACACGACGGTGAAAGATCTAAAAAAACTTTTTTTTTATTCCACTCAGAAGATAATTGGTCAACTAGGACAATTAAAGCAAAACAAATTTTCGAGCTGCAACCAATAAAAAAATACTTATTTATCGCTATTAATGAATCATTTTGCTAAAGAACTAGCTAACAGCTCTATCTTTTAACCTACAGCACAGCACAAGAGGGCCGGAGCTAGACACAAAAAGCCAGGTGAAAAGCATTGTTAACGAAATTGGAAAACTTTAAGTTTTTTGCATTCTTTTGCTGGATTTTGCAAATTATTTTTTCGTGTTTTTGGTGTTTCCAATTTTAAATAAGGTATAAACGGGTCATTTTGTTGTTTTCTCTTTAGGTTCTCCTTTAAACTAAGGATATCACAGACATAATTATATATTAAAATATGTATAAATAAAGTTTCAAAGATAAAATAAAGGTACCTACCTAATTTGTTTTGCTTAACTTTATGAATCACATTTTAGGGGAACTTTCTTGAAAACGAAGCACTCGATTGAAATAAAATACAAAACATATTTTTATTGTTATTTCTCGAATCAGGCAGGATGTACGCATTGCTACGACTCAGTAATTGCTACGGAACTGCGTAGCAGGTTCATAGCAGTTTTACTACGAATCTGCTACGCCGCTAAACCATTGTTACTAAGTCGATCGAAAGTCAAATCTAGAGTTATAAAAAGCTATAAAATAGCAGCTCCTGTAGATTAAGAGGATATAGGAGGAAGAAATCAAACGACCAAATGAACAGAGATAGAGCTTCGATATAGAATACTGAGAGAAAGGGACAGTCATGTTAGTAGCCCTACGGTTCTACATTTTATTGGAAAAAATAATAAATTTTGAATATATTTTAGTTATAACCTTTAAATCTAAATTGCATTACCAGAATCTGATTTTCTATATTATCATTATCATACCTATGTACCTTCAATAAAAACTATAAAGTAATTTCGAAGAACTAGCTAATTCTCGTATTTTGGAATGGTTATCTTTGACGAAATAATGTATAGAGGATTTTTTTATTCCTCATGTGTTTCTCAATTATAAAAAGCTTTCTTATATCCTCAAAAAGGTTATAAAATATTAAAATTTCAGATCTTTAACTGTTGTAGTTTATGAGAATTACTTGATTTACCCACCGTACATTTATGTTATTTATTTTATCAAAACAATGGGTTTCCTGGTCGCTTTAAGGGATAAGGCCGCCCCTAGCAATCAATGTAGTAATTATAAATTGTAATCTACTATGTTAAGTCTATTGATTGCAATAAAGAGTATTTGCATTCTATTCTATTCAAAAACGCCTTCAAAAGTCATATAGCGTAGAAAGAAAGTATAAAATTAATGTCAACATTAACCCTTTCATTGACCCGACAAAATAGGGAACCGAGTAACCAGCCACACGTATAAAGTAAACAGCCGAAACTCGATATCCCGCCACACTCGGAAATTAAAACCATTATCGATCGGAGACCGACCAGTCAAAGTTGACCTCCGTCTTCCGTGGTTCATTTAGTAGTGATGTTGACTGGGACATCAGTCCGGGTTCGATTCCCGTGGGGCCGAACATTGTTATGATGGATAACGATGTTTTTTTCCTGGGTCTTTAGAAAAAAAATATTTAAAGCAGTGGAGTGTCGAATCGAAAGCCTTACTCGTTACGGAATAAAGGTTGTGTTAAAGTTGTTAAAAGAGCAACATTTGTACGGCGGTGAACAATTACCATAGTACTCTTCTTTGTGTGGGTGGAATGAAAAGAGAATATTCTACATACAAACCCACGCTTGCCATCGGAATAGAATATCAATTGACATTTTTATGAATGAAAATACCCTTATGAAAACATATTTGGTATGGGCTTTTAATCTTTTCTTATTAAAGTCGTTGCTTTCCGTAAAAAAAAATTAGGTTTTGTCATTCGATGTTTTTCTTTTCTAATTCATGTTTGGCAAAAGGGACAAAAGCTTAATACGTCGCTTTATGACTCGAGTTGACTTGTTTTCTTTATCTCTTCATGAAGTTACTTCTTGGTCTTTTTCTTTATTGGCTACGAGCTGTACCGTCCCGGCGATACTCCCGGCGAACTTCGCTCTTGCCAGTGGAGCCTCCTCCAGTCCTCCATTTTCCCCGCCAGCTTCTTGACTTCTTGATACGACACGACACCTAATCCTTTCCTTTAGTTGGTTAAAGTAGTTTGTCTTTTTCTTCTCAGTTGTCCCCTTTCTCTTTCCTTATGTTTCCTAAAATGTCCTGACGGCGTTAAATCGCTTCGCTCACGGCATCTGTAAATATATTTTTTTTACTAACAACTGTGTGTAATGTGTGAAAATTGTGGTGGAAATGGATACAGATCTGAACCTAGTTTGAGCGAAGGGATCATGCCACTTAACTAGGCATAATATAATTATATGACAATTACTTGTGCCTAATGCTTCACCGATAAGAGGGCTTACCAGCGATAAACCTTCCTGGCTTAATATTCAGGAATCTCCCTCCACGTCTGCGCTAATATTATTACTTGTGATATCAATTCCAAATCGCCCAAATCCTCATTAGTGAACCAGCGAACCGTGCGATGGCAGCGGGCAAAGCAAGAACATATCAATCAAGCAGTATTCTTGTTTGTTATGATCTGAGAGCAGTATATTAGTGATCAAATAATTACGCATATACATGCACACGCACACGCAGATATACATATAACTCAGGACTACCTTTAGCAGGTTCTAGGTATATACGAAAAAACTTAAGCAAAATATAGTACTAACCTAATAATTTAATTAACAATTAAAAAAACTTTATACCAACTTTTTTACCACATCGTCACGTTAAGATTAAAGATAAAGATATTTTGTCGGATGGATCAGCACAAAGCGAGTAGAAATGTAAGAATGATAGGATTTTGTAAAAACATACATATTTTTAATAGTTAGTTTATTTTAAAGCCGCCTCCGTAGCTCAGTGGCGTAGCGCGTCGCGCCTTTGATTAGGGAACGGAAGGTTGTGGGTTCGATCCCCGCAGAAAACACCACATATTGATTTCTCACAAAAATCACGTTGTAGTTGTTTTCGGTTGGATAGGACATTGCAGGCTTGAATCACCTGATTGTCCGAAAAGTAAGATGATTCCGTGCTTCGAAATAAAAAAGCATAAACTCGGCTTAATGTGGGTCCAGCTCTTAAACTGGTACCTCTGCCTAACCCTTCGGGGAATAAAAGGCGTGAGAATTTGTATGTAGTTTCTTTTACAATCAGTCAAAAGTTGTCATGTTCAATAGAAACAAATATCAATTATTCTGTATTTCTAAAGGATCAAAATTCAGAAATTCGTAAGGGATAAGGGCACTCCACATGATCACATTATAATTACCTTTAACGAGATAGCAATATAAGCTCTTCGATGTTATGTAAAATAGGCCCAGCGCACATCTAGCAAGGCGCGGCGAAGAAAGCGGGACTTACAATTTGAACTGGTCTGTAAATTCTTAAGCATAGGGTGCAAAACAAGTGTCCGATCAAAATAACTCTAAGTTACTATTAGAAACGGCACGCGACCGATCCTCAAACTCCATTGAATTTAGAGAGATCGGTTTAAACATATATCCACTAGGTATATTCACTGCGCCTCGCGAGGTGTACACAGGGCCTTAGTGTGATTCTTCAGATAATTAAATTAATAATATCTTAGAAGTAAACAGGATTGACGTCATTGTATAAGTTAAACTTTAAAAGCAAGTTCGACCACATCAAATTTATAGAAATAAAATTATTCAGTGACGCGTCAATAATTTTGATGACGATAATTCAACAAAGGCACGTCAATGGACCTTCTAAGCGAGCTGTTTGATAAAGTTATATTATGACGCACTTGAAAACTTAATTTTAGTTTTAGTAAAATGCTTTGTGTTATTAAAACCATAATTTGTAAAGGTTTAAATTAGGTAAAGTGGTAGACAATGAGCATATACCTAATTATTATTTTAGAAGAAAAAAAAAAGATTCATAAAGTAATAGTTACATATTCCAAACCAAGCCAAGATTCAGCACGAATTGTAGAGTACAACATTTTTTAATGAAATAATATTGAATGATCATGATTTACCGCTACAATACATCAATTAACTAAAGTTATGTACAGATCAATGTAGAAACTCTTTTAATAGTATAACATTTGATAATTTAAATTATACCCAATGACTTTTGTAGTATTGATATCGAGTTTATTAATGTGTATCAAATACTATTGTTATAATAAATTTGTTTCTAGGAACAAATAATGATACATATAATTGCTTTGTGAAATTTCCTCTAAAAGCTTGGTACCTACCTGATTTAATTACAATCTGTTAACCTTCAATATCATCAATACATAGTATAAAATAAAGTCGCTTCTCACGTCTGTCCCAATGTATGCTTAAATATTTAAAACTACGCATCGGATTTTGATGCGGTTTTGTTTAAAAGGTAGAGTGATTCATGAGGAAGGTTTAAAAGTATAAGACATCCACAAAATAGGTTAGGCGGTAAGAAGTTAGCCGGGTAGACTAGTTCTAAATAAAAGTGCAAATCATAATATTTCATTGTTTTTCAATTTGCTACGTTCCCAAAATAAATTGCGGGGTCTCGTGACGAATGGGCAGCCCCTATGTAATTTCTGTAGCAGCAAATCGAGTGTTTGTTCGTTTTTATGATTTGGGCTCCGGAATGTATTCTGTGTAAAAATTTCGGTTAGCATTTGACATCCGAGCCGAGTGACTTTTTTAATCAATACATAGTATAAAACAAACTATGCAATGGATTTTGATGCGTTTTTTAAATAGATCAAGTGTTTTAAGAGAAAGGTCTTTATAAGTTAAATACGCAATATAGTACGCAATATTTATGCCTGCATGCTTAATTGATAATTATAAGTAGGTAATACAAACATATTTAATTGTTAAAATTGTTGGCGCTGCATCCGTAATGTTTACGTTTATGTTTATTTTTTAACTGTAACTGTATTTGATGTAATGCTGTTTTGTGTGCCATTGAAATAAATAAATAAATAAAGTGGGTTAGACGGTAAGAAGTTCGCCGGGTCGACTAGTTTCTAACAAACAAAATATCCATGGCGAATTTCGCCTGAGATAAGATGATTAATCTAGGACTTAACGCACTCGTTTGTTGAGGTTTCGTAGTCAAACAAGAAAGCACTATACTACATCATCAATATCAATATACATAGTACGATACGAAGTTCGCCGGGTCGACAGTTTCTAATAAACAAAATATCTATGGCGATGCTTTAGTTAATTTTTGCCATTATGGCGAATGATACCTAGATGATTAATCTAGGACTTAACGCACACGTTTGTTGAGGTTTCGTAGTCAAGCAAGAAGCATTATACTTTTAGGATAAACGGAAGAAACCACTGTTATTAAGCAGCGAATAAATGTGTTAAACGTTTATTTGATTCAGTTTCTCCATTTACTGCCCAGACTAAACCTTTTATACGAAACGACCTTTTACAGCTAAGTGCCAAATGAAAAGGGTCGGTTAATTCGTTTTTATAATTCATCAAAACCTCTTTAATTAATTATTAAAGTTCAGCTTTACTTACCAGCTCGATCTGGACGAAGTACAATTTCATTAAATGTTTAGGTATTGAGCTTTATCCCAAATACGTTAAACTTAAAATAGTCCTGTCCCTGTGAAATATAAAGTATCATGACTTATTAAACCCGGTTATTATAAATTCAAGTATTCATCATTTCATACAATTTCACTAGAAAATCAGCTAACTGTGGCGGTAATAAAAGTAAATACCTTTCATCCCTTAATTCAATTATATTTTCATTTCTCTTTTCCTTTTTCTGAATTGCAAATTAAAAAAAAAAAGTGATAATTGCTAGGATCAAGAAGATTTCAACGGATTTTGAGAATTTTTGAGAGAACAAAAGGGTCACTAAATCAGCCGCATTGCAAGCAATGGCCCAAGCTGGTTTACCTACCTACCTAGACTTATTAAACAATTAAACTAGTATGTTGTTTACGTAGGGTATATTTGAATAATATAATAATATTGCATTACACTCAGAGCCCCTAATTAGGAAGAACCTGTAACTATCTAGGGTGCCCGAAATATATACAGAGACGAACATTACATCCAGACCAGAAACGAACATCAATATTCATCATAACAATGTTACCACCGCCGGTAATCGAACCCAGGTGCACACGCATACTCAGTCCACATCACTGCCAACTGCGCTACGGAGCAGTCATATATTATAATAATAATAACACATCAGACTCAGAGCCCCTAACTAGGAAGAACCTGTATCTAGGGTGCCCGAAACACACACAGAGACAAACATCACACCCAGACCGGAAACAAACATCGATATTCATCATATCAATATTCATATTTGAATGTTCATAAAGTTTTTTACCGAGTTAGAAGCTTGTGAGCAGCGCCCAATAGTAATTCGAAGCTCTATCAAAATCCCTCAAAGGGCTCAAAACCAAAGTAACAAAATAATAAATCTACAATTCCACATTGAAGCTGTAAAATATTGGACATATTTCACCTGTCAATAGCAATCAATGGGCAGAGTTGAAATGTTGCGCGGCCCTGGCTGAAAACCAATAGCTGAAATTTATTAAATTATCGTCGGAATGGAAGGATCCGTAGGGGAAATTGCCGAGAAACGGAGATTCTTTAAATAAGTACCTATAATAATATATATTTCTGGCTGGAACTGGTTTAGTTAGTTATTATAAAGTACTGATAAAATATGTAGGAACGTACAGTCACGGAATAGTTCGATTAGTAGACTAGACGGCGATAAGGTCGCCTATTGTCACTTTATTATATGCAAATCGTTAAATTATTCTTGTGTTTGAGTACAATAAAGCGTACATTCATTCATTCATTCATTCATGCAACACGAGAAACGAGTGTCCGCCACAAAAAATCGCGGCAAGTAGATCAGACCCATACACAACGCCTACTGCAACGCCCTCAAACGGCCTTACCTCGGTAAATGATCTTCTATCTTCTCCCTTTAGAAAATAAAAATGCAATAGTAATGTAACTTGTTGACTAAACGCCACACAGATAATAAATAATAACAAATGCCAAGCAGGGAGTGGGAGGTGTAGCGTAGGTGATGCTTTTTTATTTTGATAATCCATTTGATTGTTTGGTCCGCGTGGGTCTTTTTAGATTTTTCACGTTTTGGAATGTTTGATGAACATCAACCTTCAGCTGTTTTCGCTCGAGGGATCGTTTGCTTTGTGTGGCTGAACAAACATATTAGCTTTTTATGTTTATACAAAAGTTATTTATAACATCCAAATCTCCAATTATATTTTTTACACAAAAAGTTGTTTTTCGACTTTTTAGCATAAAGTTTTTTTTTGTATTTGATGGGGGTTTTTGTTTTTATATGCAGGGTTTTATCAGCTCAGTATCACTGCGATCTTTGCAGATCTATTTTGAATACCACTATTTTACTTTAAAGTTTAGAATCAAGGCCTATAACCTTTTAGAAAAAGGCCTTGAAACTAATAGATTACGTATTAGGGGACCACACTCACAGTTTCCTCTGCATTTAGGCAGAATCGGCACATGTTTGTGTCTATCAACTTTAAGTTGAATATGTGCTTGTTCAACTTGCAGTGTCCATAAAGCATAAAGTCATACGTCCCACTTCAAGTCGCGGGTTTCTTCTTTTGACATTATGTTTGTGGTTTATTCAACACGCGAATTCACTCCGTATTGTTGGATGCTGTCGCAAGAGTAAAAGATCCTTAGGCCATATACATACCCGTAGAAACCTGGTTACAAGCGCTGGTTCTGAAAATATATAGTAACTTTCCACGTTGGTAGCTTTCTACGTGTACTATAATGCGTTGATCCCAACTTACTGAATTCTTCAAGCTAACGCCGGAACAGAATGGCTTAGGGCTCACTCTAAAGAACGAAAGCACTCATAAAGGAAAAAGACACTAGAATACACCCATAAGCTCCAATACCCATCCGGCACTTGACCCCGCCGAATGTTGCTTAATGTCGGTTATCACTTACGCAGGCTGTGAGGATGTTTGTATGTTCTCAATATTATTTTCATGAAAAAACTAGTTTATACGAATTTTATGCAAATTAGCAGTATGATAGTATATACTGGGTGTTTCTGACAAGGCGGTAATAAATGTAAGGAGGTATTCTGCTCACCACAACTAACAACATTGTTAACGTTGTTCCATACATTGGTTCGAGCAACTGACGGGGTCAATTTACGGGACAGCTGATTTTTGTTTTGAGATTTCGACCCATGTTGCTTTGGGAAAGTTGTTAGGTATGGTTTACCTGATTCCCTAATCTGATTTAATACCGCATTGATAGAAACACCTTGTAAGAATAAGAATAGAATAGAAAATTTATACCAATATTATAAAGAGGAAAGATTTGTTTGTTTGTTTGTAACGAATAGGCTCCGGAAATACTGAACCGATTTGAAAAATTATTTCACTGGTAGGAAGCTACATTAACCCCGAGTGTCATATAAGATTTTCAAAAAAATTAGGGATCCTTACCTAAACTCAAATAAACTAACCCAAGGTGCAATATTTTTTCCGTTGTTTACATATTTTGACAGGTGGTTTGTTGTTGTTGTTTGTTTTTTATTCGGCCATTCTGGGCAGTAAAAAGAACATAGTCTATAGAGCCAAGTTTTTTGTAGTATCTTATATTCTATGGCGTAACGAAGTAAGCCGGGAAAGGTCGTAGGTTATAATTTTAAAGTATATTGTTTAGTTAATATTGTAAGGCACAACAAAGTTCACCGGGTCAGCTAATATCTTCTTTAAGCAAGTTGACTCGCCGCTTAGGCTAGACCGGTATTGGATTGATCTCAGAAACTTTGTTAATAATATAGTTCGACTGACTTAAGAATGATAAACACTTTAACTTGACCTAGATATTGAATCTGTAGTCGAATACTATCAGGGGGTCAAGTTTCTTAACTAAAAACGATTGACTCGTAATTTTCTTGTTAGCGACTTCTTTAACCATTGCCGCTTTAACTAAGGCGATTTCTGTTGCACGCCCAAACAAAACAGCAATGGTTAACGAATTCGCTAACAAGACAATTACGAGTCAATCGTTTTTAGTTAAGAAACTTGTCCCCCAGTACAGTAGTGGTCCGGACTAACTTTAAATGAAGAAACTACACAAATATTTTTCAAAATTCTTTCCCGATGTTCCAAAAGCAAAAAGGTACCTAAGTATTTACTTGATATGTTATGAGTGTAGACATTAAGTTTTTCGGAATTATAGTCGCGATTTGTCGAGAAAGCGTGCATCGATACAACTATTTACTAAACTGTTTTGATAATTTAAATCTCTAGATTCTATTAAAAAACTCGTTTGTTTTTGGTGACAGTAGCTACAATAGATCAACCTAAATGCTTACTACATAAATACTAGTTTTCAACAAACAAGGGGTACTACGTAATTACCTTGAGCAAACAAAGTCGTCAACATTTATTGTTGGACAACAACAATAATAATAATACTTACAAAATAACACACAAAATTAAATTACTACATAAATAAATTGTGTGTATAAGACCATTATTCATTTAGCAATTGTATGCGTTATCTACATCAAGATGGCCGTAACTTTCTGCCGGTATTCGTACGTTCCGCTGCTGCATTCTGTTTCTCATTTAGCTTTAAGGGTTCGTGTTCATGAGGCAACGATGACGTCGACGTCCTCACGACAGGACAGATTCATGTAATTGATCACCTAGGTTTAGCATTAGCTATGGCCACACCAGCGCGCTTTCCTATACATCTTGCATCTTCCTGTGCTGCATGCCGCATGCCTAAGCAACCACATTGTATGCGCACTAACGCACACTGATCAGTGGCCGTCGTATGGGTTTGTTAGTAGGTTAACGCACGCGTATGTAGGCATTTTTTTATTTATGAACTTTTAATAGTTTTGCTACTTTCCGCCAGAGGCGCTGGAACGGTTTTTATATTGAAATGCAACGCGTAAAGTAACCGTGGTCAAACTCATACTGGTCCTATTATTCCTGTTTCGAGTGCCATGAAAGCGCAATTGTCTATGTTAGTTAAAATGTATTTTATGCTTTAACCCTTATCAAGCTTTACATACCTCTCCGTGGTTCAGTTGGCACTGATGGCGACTGTGATCCGGAGGTCCGTATTCGATTCCCCGTTGAGCGGAAATTGGTATGAAAATATCAATGATTATTCTCAGGTGTAATTAAGAGTCTTTGTTAGTGTTTTGGGCACCCTAAATTGGACCTTGTTAGAGGCTCTGCACGTAATACGTTATTTATTTCACTAATGAGGAAAATCACTACCAAAAATAGAAACCCACGCATCATCATGTCGTTTGCAGGAAAATTACCGTCGCGTCTACACGAGGCATTACTAGGGGAGGTGTGATGAATAAATTCCCCCGGTAATTTAAATTTGTTCTGCTTTACGGATGTTGGTTGTATCTTCCTGTTCAGAAATTCAGAGAGGATGTCCCGCGTCAAATCAAATGGAGACAATCACAATAAAAATATACTTACTCTTAGAAAGTAGAGCAAAATTTTGTGAGACAAAAATATCTAGGAAAACGTTAGGAACGGAAGACGAGAATTAACCAAGCTTGATCTGGGCTGAACTGGTCAGAAGTATAATTTTATGCAGACCCTAATCTTCTAGCCTTGCTTTCGTTCTGGCTCCAATTAAGATCTGATTACAATCTCAGAATGAACTCCCTGAACTTACACTGGCTATTTTAGTTTACCAAAAGCGATGAATTCGTATAAGGATCTAAATCGTTTGAACCCCACTTAATAGAACCTTTTATATACTGAAATAGAGGAACTTTAACTTGACTGCAAATATTAACAAGGTTTCACTTTTTTTAAGATTGCTTTAGAGAATCTAAGTTCACTTTCATCAAAAAACCCACTTTCGTACACTTATTTATCAACTTCATGTAAAAAGGGTTTTATTTTTGAGACGGCATAGTCCATTACCCTTTCCGACCACACCCTCATAACCTCATTCGCCGCAAAGCCTCTTTCCGTAGACAATGTAATAAGCATTTGATGCTTGTTAAAAGTTGAAAGGATTATGTTGTACATATTGAGCTTTTACATAGGTATACTAGCGACTTGCGTCTTAAACCGGATACAGATTGGTACACACTTGGTGGAAGCGAGCATGAAATGTATCACGCAATGTAACCGAATCTCTATAGTGTGTGTGGCTTTCACACACGAACTGCGCACACTACGCGCACGAACAGAGCATTATCTCTCAAACCATAGATGCTTGGTTCGTGCGCGCCCTGCATTCACACTTAAGCAACTGTTACATTGCATGTTCGCTTTCACCAGTGTGTACCAATGTGAATCCGGCAGTAGACAGGTCTCTTTTAATCGTAATTCATTATTTTTCTAACTTTTTAGCCCTATATAAAAACGCTAGATGAACGAAAGGAGCTGCTCTTTACGCTCAAGCTTTGTTTACAACCTCTTTGTCTTAACCACCTCGATACACCCTGGCGCCGAACATTTCAGTCTGCGTTGTATTTCTGAAGCACGTCTGCTTACGAACTTCCGACGGAAGGCTTTTGGAATCGGAAGTCATTTCCGGCAATTACGCGCTTTTGTAGGGTTTCTATCGATGACGAAGTCAAAATGAGTCTGTGGTTAGGGTTTGAGTGCCTTTTTATAGGGTCCTTTAGTGAAAGGTCACACTCTGCTTTGATATTTGACCCTCTTTAACAAAGATTGGTTATCTGACTCTGTTACTCTGATGAATCTTTTTTATATGTAAAACTTATATCTATTTTAATAAAAAAAAATGTTTTATAAAAAATACAATTTCACAACAAAAATAAAGTAAAGTTTCTCTCCGCGCTCTCTGTCTGTGTAAGTATAACTTTCTATAATTTATACTGTATACTTAAGTGCTCAGTTTTTTTTTTTATAAAATGTTATTTCGTTCACGTAAAACGTTATCAGTGTAATATAAAACTTGAATAAATTCCCTCAATAAATTTTCTAATAGAAATAGCTTAACTGGTCACACTCAAACCCTTGTTCGGTCGAGACAAGGGCTGAAAACGGAATATGTTGGATAACATCTCGCCTGTCAAAGATATCCCTTTTCATCATAAAACTATTTCTCAAACAGTATAAGAGTAAGAATATCGAAAACAATTTGGCTGTAAAACTGATTTAGGAAACTAGAAAAAATGGGAATATTACGATTATTTTTTTTATAAAAGCGCTGGTGAAACGCTTCTGACCAATACAACATTATTTTTCTATGTATAACTTAGTTACCAACAGAGATTCTATAATTTTTACGTTTTTGTTACCCAATTTAAATGCATTCAATAAATGTAAATAAATTAACACTGAGCATAGGATCACATTAACTCGCTTTCCATTCCAGTCACCATAATAAGGCCACATATAGGCAGAACATATTTTGTTGATCTTGCATTTTCTTTTGTACCAACAGACTTTTTCTATACATACATACGAAACATGTTTCGTCACCTTATTACAGTCCACGGGGCTCTAAGGCTGAGAACACACTGCGATCAAACTGGAGCGGTTTTCAAAGGACTAAAAACGCATATGAATACGCATTGCTATTGGCGTTTTGCTGTTGATTTTTATTTCAGTAGCAGCATACTGTTACTATGGGAGACAAAAACCCTGATTAAAAAACGCGGGGTTAAAATGTAACAGGTTGCGTTTTTGAAATCAGTCGGCGGAAAAAACCCCTTATACGTACGCTTGTATACAAAGCTATTTGATAAATTTCTACTTTTGATTAAACGCGGGTGTTTAATCGCAGTGTGTAATAATAATAATAATAATAACACATCACACTCAGAGCCCCTAACTAGGAAGAACCTGTATCTATGGTGCCCGAAACACACACAGAGACGAACATCACACCCAGACCGGAAACAAACATCGATATTCATCATATCAATATTGGCCCCACCCGGGAATCGAACCCGGGTGCACACGCTTACTCAGTCCACATCACTGCCAACTGAGCTACGGAGCAGTCTGCTCAGCAAGTGTGTGCTCAGCCTAAGACACTTGCTATAATACTTTGCGTCCATCTAAATAAAAAAATTTAAACATATAAAAAAATACAAGAAGAAAGAAAGCAGCTCTTTATTTAGAGTTTCTCTGTGTGCTTCCATAAAAATAGGGGTTAGTAGGATTTTTTTTATACATTCTGTTTAAATTCAAGGAACTGTCAATTAGAACGCCAGCTACGCCAGCTATATATAGTTTATTGGCGTTATCTTCGTAAAAGGGGCCCAAAATGTTATTAATCACGCCCGCGTCTCCGGGCTTGCGATCATGTTAAGATGTCGTTCTTTTATTAGTTTTATTCTATTTTTATCAACCATTTCTTATCAGACATTTTGTAGGATCAACTATTATTTTTGGGGCAATTTTTACCAAAGCCAAAAATAGCTTCCTAAATTCCATTGTTGCCGAGTATTATCGTATCGTATCCACTCTCCACTATGTGCTTCACTTCCATGCATTCCCTGCACAGAGAGCTAGATCTAATAGATAAATTTTCTAATGAATTCATTTAAAAACTAATTAGGCAGCTACAGTCCAACCAATAGTTAGCACACCGCCAGTTGATTCAACTCTCAACCGATTTCATTTAGCGGCAGCAGCGCGGTCACGTTGCCGCGACACATGATACGATACAACTTTATATTAACTGTCACAACTTAGTTCAAAGTATAAAACAATAATTAATTCTGAAAGAAGCAATCACATCAAAACGAAATTAATAAAAAGTAGACATTTACATTGTAAAATTAATAAATATTGTTCAAACAGTATTTGATAAACACCCGTGTCTATAAGTAAATATTTTATTCATACTCCAGGCAAAAGCTAGTTATGTTCTAAGTTCTGAGGTGCCAAGCGTAGCAGTAGCGTAGCCCTCGCGTAGCAAACGCGTAGCCTGCGAGACGTAGTGCTACGCGCTTCTACGTAGTTGTTACGCAGCCTACGCAGCATCTAATTGCAAGCCTATTGGTATCGGGTGTAGCACCTGTTTTTCTAACTACCTATTATATACATATTAGATTAATTCTTTCTAATAATAAACTTGAACTGGCAGAATGCCTTATTTTTACAAGCTATCCTCATTACAAACAAAGACTTTTAAGTTGAGCTGTTAATCCTAGAAAATAAGTTAAACCAAAAACAAAGAAAATTGTTATTTTATAGTGTGTCAATTTCACCTTAAATATACTCGTGGTAGATTAATAAAGTAAATAAACTAAACCGTTTTCTCGGAAAGCCTAAATTTTATGAGCTATAAAACAGTATCCCATAAATTTTGTCGTCAGTTAACTTTTTGGTGTTTCTATTTCTAAATCCTAAAACAATTTTAGAGGGCCAGTTTTTGGGAAATTTCTAACAAAGTTCGATAAAGTAATAACCCTAAATGACTATTTGTATAAAGCTTGATGTTTTGTTAGAATAATGAAAATAGATTAGTGGAATGCTAAAGGGTGCGCTAACAAACATGATAACTTATTTTTATCCCATCCACTCGACTTTTTTATTACTTTTCTCTATTCGTAAAGTTCCTCATTGTTCACATGCGGTTAGTAGCCGGTCAATAATGAATTTCCATACATTCTTTATTCACCTCTGGGCAATTATGATGTATTGTATTATAGTTTTACGAAAATAAATGATTGAAGTGAAGTGGGATTGAAAGCAAGCTAGCTGATTAGATCAGCAAAATTACGTAGGTACATAGGTGCTTCTTTTTTATATGTAAATTTTCTCGTCGGATGGAATAAAAAGCGGTATATACAACTTGGGGGTAAAGTTATGCTGCTTCGGGTGAGGTTAAAATCAGAGACCATCACCCTCGTACATTATACATAACTTTACACCCATGTTGAATAAACTACTATTATATTGGCCTAGTTATGTTCCTTATAACTAAATTTAAAGAACTCTTTTTCGAGTACTTATTATCTTTATTTTGACATGAAAAAGGGACATCAGTAATTTACATGATCATCATGTCAAACAATGTACGTCTACTGCCTTTCGCCATCGTTCCCGGTGATTTATTGACAAATTATATTGAAAAAAAATATCTGTAAATACTTCTCTACGTATGCGAGCTAGAACAGCAAAGGTTAAGTATAATTAAGGGAGATCAAAGCAAAGTTAAACCTCTGTTTTGTATATGTTACTACAAAATACATGTCTCGATCCGATAGCAATCAGGCTCAGGCTTATCAATAACAGTAGTCAGCTTTATAAACTACGCATATGAGTTTTAAAACCGACTTTATTAGTGCGCAACAAAGTAGGGAGGGTGGTAACTGTGCTGCCTTCTGTATTTTGCACGTATGCGAGTACATAGACAATAAATATAAAAGCTTTTTTTAAAGATAAACTGATTTGCTAACTACGTGAAGGAACGAGCGTCCCGTTCAATTACAGAACAGAAAAACACTTCGTACAACAATAGTTTGACCTTTGGAAACATCAAGATAGAATAACAATACATTTTAATTTAACGTTATTTGTGTGTAATAGATATCTTATAATACTAAATTAATTAATTAATAGTAAAAAAATATTCACTGCTAAACAGAAAATTAAATATACTTGCAACTAGCGCAGGGCATCAAAAGGCTAAAAGGAGTAGAATAGAATCATTTGAACAAATTTGGTAGGTGTCTTCATGCGACTCCATTGTTGTCTTTTCTGATGAGTCTGATCCGCGGCATGATGCGGCAGGTACAGTCAGCTGTCTATTTAGTACCTACAGTGATCTGCTATTCGAACTCGTATGTCCATCTGAAGACAAGTTGATTTCACATTCGTTTGTCTGAGCCGTTTGATGGGCGCCCCTGAACCCTTGCCTCTTACAGTAATCGTAATTGACTTACAATAAGTGTTACCTTGAATCCTATACTGAATAAATCATTTTTCATTTTCAAAGTCAAGTCGTGTGGGGCCGTCTCCTGCAGCGGCTTCATCGTTGGCTTTGTTTAGACTCATCTCTGATTGACAGCATTCCGCGGCAGGGTGCAGTCTGGCTCGTGTGGCATGACAACTGTCTCCGTACAGTATTCTGTTATTCGGACTAGTTTGTGCTACTTCTTCGGTTTCTCGTTTGTTTTTTTAAGCCGCATGAGATATAGCCTTGAATAAACACGCTTTATAAAATATAGGATAGTATTTTTTATTTAATTTAAGGTTAGTGTTGAGGTTTTTCCAGACTTTCAAAAAATGATATTTTGAGATTGCGCTAGGGATATTGAATAATGCTTTTTGATTATTCTGGCATCTGGTTGGACGAAAAATTACCTAGGTTTATTGCTTTACTTTGATCAAAACCAATTACTAAAGTTTAAAACCCGTTTAAGTAAAAGTAAGAGGTTCTAAATGTAGAAAGCATAAAAAGGGCAATTGGATTTCCAACTAAAATACTTTGTAGTAAATTTACCGAGCAATTTCATGGCTCTTACAAAACTTAGTTTCGCTCAAATAGATCAAAGATTCCGTACATAGCCACGTACGCATTGTTGAAGGTTTGGAACGACGTTTTTGGACCAAGTTATTTATTTTTATTTTTAGGGAGTTAATAAAATATCACCGTGCCATCGTGATGGTGATATTTCAGATCAGGGCGTATTTGTTAAAAGACCATGAACAAAAAAAGTCAAAGTACCTATTTATAAAAATTCTACGCAAAAATATGTAAGGATTCCACACGTTTTCTATCTGTCGTAGGCACTTCCTCGTGGGAAATTCAATAAATGAACAACAACCCCGCCAAGCCGCGACCCCGGAAAGAAAATCTGTTTTTATACACAAGAGAACTTCATAAAATAAAGGAGTTTTTTTAGACATAGGTAAAGATAATAGATAATTATGAACAATAGACATAAATTTCAATTATTATTTTTATAAAAAAAAATGTAATTTTAATTTGTAATAGATTTTAGTACGGGACAATAATAAAGTTTACAGATAGGTATTTAGACCAATTTCAATAAACGATTCAGTAACATTTGCCTAAAAAAAGGTACGATAATCTTTTTAGAATCTAGTTAAGATAATCCCTATATACATTAATAATCGGTTACCTTTTTAGGGTTCGGTGCACCCGATACGGTATTAAATTTTAAACTTCTTCATTTTAATGTCTAATTTATCTGGTACTTATAAATGTTTTTTTTATGTAATACGGACGTACATATGATATACCTAGGTATATATTTTTACGCTGTGTCATGAGTAAAAGAAGTTTATTTCTACGATAACGGTTAAGTATGATGAGATGAAATACTAGCTTACTTTTTTTACTTTCGCCGTGCCTTTCTTGTGTAATATACTTTTGTATCTTACTTTTATGAAATAAAGCGTCTATCTATCTTGTCAGAAACACCCAGTAGTTGGTTGGACGTAGTACGTGCGTCACAACTGCGCACTTTTATTTTTACGCGTCGTCGCGCGGAAATTATTCAGGTTCAAGGAAGGCGAGGAACACCATCGGAATTATGCGCAGGAATGAATCCAGAGGGTGGAATTAAATTGAATAGGCGACATACCTGCCGTTTTATGGCAAGATGGTATTTTTATTGGATATACGTTTCTAATTTTTTTTTTTCACAAATTAAATGTGCCGTCGCTTGGAAAAGTGTCATGGCCACAAAACATCTGCCGCTGACAATCATTCCGTGAACTTTCATCCTTTTTCGGTAATTTCTGTCTATAGAATTAAATTAGAAGCATTTTTCTCGTTACCTACCTTATTAGGAATAAAGAAATCTGCAAGATAATTTTTCACATACCTAATCTATCTGGGTCAGCTAGTTGGTACGCACGCACACTATGTGTGTGATTATAGAATTTGATTTGCCGTTTCAGAGAAAATGCTTATTTCACGAGCGCTCATAAACATTCCGCATGAAACGGAGTATTGGTTATTGTTCATAAAACTGATTGAAGTTGCGAATTATTCCTATAAACATCGCAGCATGGCTTTCAATATTTGTGAGCTGCGGCCTTGGATAATATCCTTGTCCTACTACACAATAAATGGACTCTCCCTTCTCCTTTACTTTGCCAAATATTAATCTTCAGGGCTAGAACTATAAAATAAAGCGAAAAATAATAGAATTTATAAAAAACAGAAATATAGAAAATATCTCTAACGATATTCGGACGCAACCAAATAACCCTGACTAGCTAGCAAAACATGCTATGAATATTTATAATTTGTAAAGAACTATTCGATACATGTTATTTATTATTGGCTTATATTTCTAATAAAAATATGACTAGTAAAATTGACAAACGTTTCCTATTGTGTCATATTGAGACAACAAATAGTATAAGCAGCCCAATTTATCTAAAGCTAAGCTATAGTTACATCAACTACTTACCCTACCTATCTAAAAGTTTTAAATTTACTAATTAATATATCATCACAAATATATTAGCACAGACTTACACAACAACAACCCCTTTGGGAAAAACCTAAGGCCTTATTTAGGCAGACGCGGCGCATTGCGTGTAGCTTTGTGCGAGCGCCGACGCGTATGATATCGAACTAGGCTGTTTTGATCTTGAAGCGTTAAACGACGCGGGCGGCGCCCGTGGCAGTGCACGCGTCGGCGCCCGCATTGACTGTGCCAACGCGTCATCGAAAACGGTCTTATACATTGCTATACGTTTGATTTATTAACAGCACGCCCCGCACGAAGCGCCGCGCAACGTGCCCTTAGCCGCATCGTCCCGTCAAAGCTGGTAAAATAAACCTACTACATTTCTAGTCTTATTACCAAAACCCCTTTCTTTGTAAGAATAAAAATATTGTAATGACATCAAAACAAGACAATTTTCAACGTGAAATAGACGTCGCCGGAGTTAATGGCGCCATTTGTCCTTAGCTGAGGTGTTAATGGCAGGTATAAATAAAAAGTGTTGTGTGCGGGCGGACGCGTAATTTATTGATTGTTTCCTTAGATAAAACTCAAAATGAATAGAAAAGGAAAGTGTCTATTTCTATAAATCGTTCCCCGGAAACAAAGAGTAAGCGCACTTCCAACAACGTGGTCAGAGGACCTGGTGGCCAAGTATCTTAACTAAAAACGAGTGACTCGTAATTGTCTTGTTAGCGATTTCGTTAACCATTGCCGCTTTAACAAAGGTAATTTCGGTTGCACGCTCAAAGAAAACAGCAATGGTTAACTAAGTCGCTAACAATACCATTACGAGTCACTCTTTTTTAGTTAAGAAACTTGGCCCCCTGGTGAAGACTGCGACGGTGCATTATATGAGGTACTCAAGACCGGACACTATGGTGATCTACAACGGCAAGTCCAGCAACGGACTTCGGCTGAGATGATTGTGTTGTGATGGTGAATTATCTACATTTCGTTGCTCAATTATTTATCAATATATATAAAACCCTTCCGTTACTGACTGACTGACTGACAGACAATGCAGATAGCCAAAACTACTTGGCGTAGTGGGCTGAAATTTTGCACGTAGGTTCCTTAGGGAGTGTAGGTGAGCACTAAGAAAGGATTACCCGAAATTCCCATGGGAACGGGAAAAAACTGGATTTTTGTGTTTATGAGAAATCTGCGCGAGTGAAACCGCGGGGCAGCCTCTAATCAATATATATAAAACCCTTCCGTTACTGACTGACTGACAGACAACGCAGAGCCAAAACTACTAGGCGTAGCGGGCTGAAATTTTGCAAGTGGGTTCCTTGGGGAGTGTAGGGGAGCACTAAGGAATGAATTCGCGAAATTCCCATTGGAACGGGAAAAAACGGGGTTTTGGTGTTTATGAGAAATCTGCGCAAGTAAAACCGCGGGGCAGCCCCTAGTAAACAATAAACAGCTAGTTAGAATTTCCCTGCTGCTAAGAAAAAAATTTGCATAATTTCATTTCTTATCATATCTCTACGACTCTACATCTTTCTTTCAGCACGAATGAAGATAAGATAGTGTGAAGGCAGGTTTATAAAGTAAATTGGCCACTAGAGAACCCGGTAGCAGCAACTGTTTGAGGAAAACAACGCTTTTTATATAAATCGCTCGGCTAACAAATGACTAATATTGTTAGGAGATAGCACATTTCGATAAAATATTGAGGATCTCGCTGGATTACGACATCGAAAATCAATAATAAAAAACACATCACACTCAGAGTCCCTAACTAGGAAGAACTGTATCTTAGGTACTGTGGCGGTCTAGGAGGGTGTAACAGTTGTCTATGGTTTCGTCAGCCCAAGACTGTATTGCCAAACTACAAGAGCTATTTTGCAATACAGAAAAACCGGAAGTGTTACGCCGACCTAGACCGCCACTGTACCAGAAACACACACAGAGACGAACATTACACCCAGACCAGAAACAAACATCGATATTCATCATATCAATATTCGCCCCGCCCGGGAATCGAACCCAGGTGCACACGCTTACTCAGTCCACACTACTGCCAACTGAGACTACTAGAAACTAGAAATTTTCTTCCGTCATAAACTCAGGGTACCGACCACTTTGGTTTTAACTCTTGAAGGAAACTTGTGCTCATAAAAATAAAAAGTTAGCTTCAAATCTGTAATAAAAATAACCGTTAGAACAAAGCAACGTCTAGGTAGGGTGAATTCGGAGTCTTTTCTACCGCGATGCTAGCGCCATTCTCGAAAAGGTGTCATACTGTGCTACATTTTTGATTTGCCTTAGTTTAAAAAAATTTTTTTTTAAACTGGCTCTTAAATCTAGCTTTTAAGTTCTTCAGCTTGGTCATTTCTGTATTTTGTCTCATAGGCAAGATCTTTTCGTTTGGAAAGTAGACTTTCAGAAGTTTTATTTTTTTGTGGTTGATTTTGTGTACAGTAGCGGTTTAGCAGGCGCTAACAGATTTCTACCAGAAACCATAGGGTTTCGTAAGCCCTAGACTGTATTGCCAAAGAACAAGAGCTATTTTGCAATACAGAAAAACCTACCTAGACCTCCACTGTACGAGTAAATTGTAGGTATAGTTTCCAAAACGTATAGTTGCAGGTTGCACTCGTGTAGCAGAAAAACTAAAGTTTTCGTTTAAATTAAAAAAATACGTGTCCCATGTGTAAAACCACTAGGAGATACTGATCATTATTTTTTTGTTTCTTTTATCCCCAGAAAGTTTTCCTTGTCTAACAGTTTTTTGTTTCTTTTCCGGACCTTGCAAGATAATATCTCCGTGGAACCCTTTTTTCTCTGTCGCAAAATCTAAGAAATATATCGTATATTAAACAAAAAACAGCGAAACTCGAAGTAGTAAAAGTTTATAGAGCTATTCTGTCGCGACAATCGCTTTGTTAAAACCTAGTCTAGGATGTAAGTACTGCAGTCAGTCTGATCTGGAGACTGGACTACGCGAAAACGACACAATATTACTATAAAATTAAGTTTTTTCGAATCGATATACGAACGTAAACGCTTGATCTGCAATCTGGACCTTCGTTCGATTGGTTTTATTATCTCTAGAAATAAAATATATAAAATATGCATTTCTCCCTTTCAATACATAAACATACATCTCCTTTCATTGCCTTTCTTTCCTTTTAATAGTATATCTTAAGAGATACAGTAAGAATTTAATTTGAAACTAAACTAGCAACTATTCTAAGCGCAACTTCAAACAAGATTACATACGAAATGTAAATTCGCAGCAATTTCGATCTAACAAGAGTTCTAAGCATTCAAATAAGCTGGCACACACTTCAAATCGAAATTCACCAACACATCTACTTCGGTTCAAGTGTAGTGCTTCCTAGAAGTTCTTGGCACACTACTTTCTAACGGAAGTAAGAATTTTCTGTATTCATGTAGTTTCTCTAGTATGTGAAGAAGGAATTGAAAAGCTGATAAGATCAATGTTGCAGCCAACTGTAAAATAAAGTATACGACGCGACGCGGCGGCGGCGGCGGAGGCGTCGCCACTGACGCCGCAGATAATGTTATTTTGTAATAAACTTCCAAATTGGAAGAAACTACTGGCAGGTCTTAGGTATTATATTATTTAATCGAATCATAAAAAGGCGGGCAGTATTATACTGCCCGCCTTTTTATGTTCCGATTTGATTTGATTACTTTTAGTTCAAGAAATTATGATTGTTTAAAAATCAGCGGCGGTAGCATGACGGACAATTTGTCGACTTTGTCGTATCTATCTGTCACTTTTGTCGATAAATATTTTCCCGCATTTAAATGTCAAAAGCGGTTAAAAGTGACAGAAAGATTCGACAAATGGTCCGTTACGCTGCGGAGGCTGCTGTGGTATAATAGTTGCGTGACCTATATGAGGGCAACTAAGGTTTTAAGTTCTGTTTATTTTTACTTACCATCTGTAACACACACTTAGTTTGCAATACAATTTATGATTTATGAACAGAGCTCAAAGTTTTTATTTTGTTTTTTGCCCTCAGAGTTTTTGGCCTATTAGTCACTTTTAAAACCTAAGAACCAATACAAATCTTAGCTTGAAGAGTTCAAAAACAGAACCTATAATTTTGGGTGGAAAAGTCAGACTGTTAGGAATAACGTTTTGAAATGCAAAATTGCGTCTTCATAAAAATATTAAATACGAGCTTTCCCGGCTTACTTCGTTACGCCATAGAATATAAGATACTTACTACAAAAGATTTGGCTTTATAGACTTTGTTCTTTTGACTGCCCAATGGCCGAATTAAAAACAAACAACAAAAACAAACCACCTGTCAAAAATGTAAACAACGGAAAAAATATTGCACCTTGGGTTACATTATTTGAGATTAGATAAGGATCCCTAATTTTTTTTTTAAATCTAATATAGAAAATAATAATCTAATCTAATCTACACTCGGGGTTAATGTAGCTTCCTACCAGTAAAATATTTTTTCAAATCGGTTCAGTAATTCCGGAACCTATTCGTTACAAACAAACAAACAAATCTTTCCTCTTTATATTATTGGTATAGATTTATGTCTGTGACGCCGCAGGTACCATCAACGACTCAACATTTAATTGCAAAGTTCTAAAGGTTCAATGATACCACTATAATTGGCTTATTGGGCAATGAAGCCTTTTGATTTGATTTATTTTCCCAAGACTAAAGATATTTCAAATTATTACGAAGCCCTGCAATTTAATATTACTTTTCTTATTATTCTGTTCTCTAAATTTGGCAAGAATAGGAACATCTTGTGATTGTGTGTCGAACTAACGAACTGTGAAGACGATAGTGCTCAAGGTACAGCAGGCCGCACATCTAGCTACCCAATTTTGATGTAGAATCGTCTTGTTGTAGTACTGTTATAGATAGGTGGTAGGGGTAGGTTGATGTGCAGGATATGTACGAACCTCATAAGAAGAGAATTATTATTTACGTGCTCGAGCATAAACTTTTATATTGGACTAGTATTGGATAAGAAGTGATATACCTAATTTACTTAGGATTTTTAAGACATGATAAATAATTGAGACCCTATTAATAAGCGTGTGCACCTGGGTTCTATTCCCGGGCGAGGCGAATATTGATATGATGAATATCGATGTTTGTTTCTGGTCTGGGTGTAATGTTCGTCCCTGTGTGTGTTTCGGGTACCCTGATACAGGTTCTTCCTAGTTAGGGGCTCTGTGTGTGTGATGTGTTATTATTATTAATTATGATACTTAATCTAAAACAAATCGGTAATAACGCTTTGCTAATTTATAAACTTCTAAAACAAATGCCAACCTCGCTGTTTTCCTCAATCTACCAAATTACCCTCCATCCATACTTTCAGTTACAAATGATATGTTTGTTTTAGCTTTAGCTAACTTTTCTGTACCCAAACAAAATTCCCTTAATGCCGTAGGTACCTCATTTTCGACTTTTATCAACAGTAATGAATTACCTTATTTGATCCTCTGTCCCTTTTTGTATGAAAGGCTTAGGACACGTAGGTCAGGACAAACATCAAATAAAAACAAGGGAACGTATAAAGCACGTATTTTGATGTTCGCCGAGCTCATTTCTATGTTACCTACCCTTTCCGCACTGAATTACCTAAAAGTCACACAATGTACTACGTGGTAATACGTGAATGCTTTATTACGTCTCGAATTTATATAGAGCTTTCGGTCCTTTTAAGTTTTTGAAAGCGTTTTCACTGACGCAAAATGAGGAAAATTTACATAGATAGTTTTCTGTAATAACTTCATAAATTTGAATACCTACTTAACTTACTATTTACCTACTTAATGAGAATGATCGGGCTAAGTATGATCGGAAAGTTGGATTCAATTTTATTTTTTCTGGTGATCATTAAAGCTACCCGATAAAATTCGTGAATTTTCGTTCACAAATTTAAATTAACTTTATAAACTACGAAACTATTAAATTACCACCGCTTACCGTTACACAGGGGTGGTAGGAGGTTAGAAAATGGAAAAGCAACTATGAACGAACTTTGTAGCCCTAACCGTAACTTCCTTTTCAAACTGTTCAAAAATTAACCACCAAACAAGAAGAAAGTAGGTTCCAGTTTAGTATCTAGTATCTCAAGTTTTGAAAACACGCTAAATTCTCAAATATCTGTTAAAAGTGCCGCCTTTGAAACATTTTAGAAAGTTTCTTAAATTTAAACTTTGTAATTAATAAGCAGATGAGGCGATAAATTACGGACAGCAATAATTAAGCCCGATTTACACTTCAACAAGTACAGTAGCGAGTTAAGTTGCGATATCGGCAAGTTAAGTCACTTTAGTTGTGTGAACGGCAAAGAATAATAGATCGCGATCCTATTTTTTCGGCGAGTCCAGTGCGAAGTAGCCCTCCTCTCGCGTCTCCCGCACCCCGACAACTTAACTGGCCGACATGTGGACGGACAAGTTTAGTACAGTCCATATTTGTACTGCGGCCAAAGACAGGTGTTTTCTTTTTAGTATTTAAAATCCTGGGAACGGCTGGCTACATAACTCGCCTACGAATGGACGCTACTTACAACTTAACGGAATGATTACTTAACTCGCTACTGTACTAGTTGAAGTGTAAATCGGGCTTTAGTCAAAGTTAAGATAGATTGACCATTTGAGTCTTGCCTTTTTGCTAAACGTTATACTTATTCAAGGGTTTATTATTCTAACTATGGTTCAAAAACCACGTGTTTCATTAGCTAGCTGGACATAGGTTTCCCCCACAAATCGCCATACCGACCGACCGATCTTGTCGTCCCTGTCGACCGTGGCGTCTGATCATCTTATCAGCGGTATGAAAAAATAACTGAAAAGAAAAAAATAAAACTTTTTTATCAAAAAATTAAACCGCCGAAAAAAAACCAAAAAGCATAAAATAATAATCTAATTACTAAGTTCTTAAATTAATTAATTTTCAGTTTCAGAGTGGTACATAAAAACAATCATTAGAAAATTATTTTTATTAAGATTTAATAATACCTTTAGGCCCGGGCCACATCTGGCGAGGTGCAGTGAAAATATTGACAGACAGGATAGGAAGCGCAGCGTTCTACTTTGTCTATGGGATAACCATAGAAACTGGCTGATAAAAAAAGAAACAGCGCTCTTTCACTTTTCAATACCCATATCATAGTGGAGAAAGGGGAAAGAGGCCTTTACCCAGCAGTGGGACGATACAGGCTGCAAATAATAATAATAATATCATATTATACATTGGCAACCGCAATAGTACAGTCTTCAAATTCTATGGGTACTAACTTCAAAGCAGGTATCTACGTCCCTGTGCCATAGAATTTAAGGACTATTTTCAATTGTTACTCTTCTGGATTTCGCCGCGCTTCGAAATATGTGCGCTGGGTCTTTCAGCACCTTGTTAACTATTTTACAGGTCGTTGGATTCAGGATTACATTGTACACGTTAGATCAAAGAGGTATAGCGTCTAGAAGTCGACAGCACGTGAACGAAAGACGCATTATAATACGGCACCGACGTGCGAAATCTTAAGAAACAACCTTACCTGAATGTAGAGTTACTTGATTCCCCAAGTAGCACTGAAGAATTTTGTTTAAATCGCATATATCTTAACAGTGCCTGTATTGTGATTTAACTAAATAAAAAACGATTTCATATAGTCACATATTTCTTAAAGGCTATATAGTATTCCAATACCGCTTTTTGAGAAAATAAAGATTATACAAATCGTAGTTAAATCATCTTAAACCTATTCAGTATTAATTAAGGTTTCAGATAAACCATAAAACTCTCTTTTCACTCAACTCTCATTATTTGTAAACTGACTTATACAGTCGCACTAATGCAAAAAAGATTTGCTATCCAAACTAAAAGCCATATTAAGACGTTTGTCCTCAAATCAGTTTTTGCTAGGCAAAACACAAATAAATTTTGTATTAATTATTATTTTATAAGTAATAATTGATTTAGAGGGACGGTTTGTACAAGATGGAGAAAAATTAAATTAGCAAAGACGTTAAAAAATTAAAAAAATAACCTTTAACACAGAAATGTCCCTTTCCCATAATTTTCCTTTTACATAATGTCCCTTTCTAAAATTGTATTTTCCCAAAATGACCCTTTCTCAAAATGTACCACATCGAAAAAACCTTTGTCGTAATGTCCCTTTTGCTTTTATTTTTTGTAGACAGTTTCGAAGAAATATTTGCGAACGGTGCATTATGGGTCTAAATTGTAGGGCCTTTTACTCTTAATCGATGCAAAGTAGGTAGGTAGTTAC
This sequence comes from Euspilapteryx auroguttella, assembly GCA_951802225.1. Classification (NCBI taxonomy): domain Eukaryota; kingdom Metazoa; phylum Arthropoda; class Insecta; order Lepidoptera; family Gracillariidae; genus Euspilapteryx; species Euspilapteryx auroguttella. Next base: position 9,157,929 of record OX637653.1, read on the forward strand.
GGTCACGGACTCGTTTAGCATAATACATTTTGTATGATTAGTCTTTGAATAAGTATTTGATACACTTAAATAAGTTAAAAGTATTAGGTTGCAAATGCAGGTAGTTTATATATATTTTCCGAACTAGCTCTAACTCTCTAAAATATGATAACTCGATGATATGACAGCATTTAAAACCATTGCTGATTTTCTTATGGTATGTACTTTTGTGGTTCTTAAAAAGCAGCAAAAGGCAGTGAAATAAATTATTACAACAGTATTTGTTTTGCCACAAGTGTGAGCAGAATGGTCTGATAGAAATACTTGCCACACACACTTGACTTTATATGCAAGCTCTGCTGTTGTTTAAATGCACTTTATTGCTAAACACCAAAAAAAACATAATAACTTTCTTTGAAAACCATAACGCTTTTAAAGAATTCTCAAAACGTCCTTTTCGCAAAATGTGCTTTTCGCAAAATGACCCGTTCGAAAAATGACCATTTCTCCACTAGCTCAAGTTTACATGTACATACAAAAGGGACACTATAAAAAAAGTCATTTTGCGAAAGGAACTATAAGCGGAAGTGATGAATACTTACAAAAGCTTGAATTCGAAATTATCCTTTTAAATTCTGCCATATAGACATAGCCAAGTCACGTCACTTCCTACCCGAATCGCCAACATGCCAGCCACAAACATAGATCATATTAATTCGTTTGAACAACCTTGTAATGCATTCTGATAAACACAATTGTACATAAACATCTAATTTATGTGTCTAATAATATTGCATACGTCTATCACTTTCAACACTTACACTTGGTATTAGAAAAACTAACTCTGTTGCAAAACAAAGAAATCTTGATTTAAGAAATCAAAGTAAAGGATCAAATAAATCAGAATAGTATTCATGAAATCAATTGGAAGTATCACTTAAATCGTTGAGGATTTACTTAATCAAACTAAAGGATCACTTAATACTGTGAGATAACGTCGGCTCCGTGCTTAAGTGTTCAAACTCCATTTTGGTCGAAAATGACTTTTTGATGCAGGATTGTTAACGATGTAATTTAGGTCCAGAAGGTCAAGTAAAAAAAGGCTTTTCCTAGAAAAAATACAATAAATTTCACGTTTTAAATTTTGAAGCCCACATCATCGTAACAAAAATTCCGTGCTTGTTTAGCCAACCTCCACAGCATTACCCAAAGTCCCGCATCGAAATATTTGTTGCGTGCTTGAGTGTTCAAACTCCAGCCGGCCGACCAATCACAGCACAGTACGTCACGCTACCCGGCCATTTGGTTTTTTCTGTGATGAACTTGGTTGCTCCTTTAGTTTTCTTGCAAAAACCTAATAAATTAGTTTTATTGTGTTCAAAACTAAGAAAACTAACTGCGAGTAACGTTAAAAGCTGCAGCAGGATGGCGAGTACCAATTTCAAAACAAGCAAAAGGCGTACTTTGGCGACTTTCGAGCAATAAGTACTTTTTAATAATGTTCATTTCCGAATAGAAACTTAAACGTACTGATACAGGATGTTAATAAATTCACTTTGTAATAAAACGGTTGAGAATTAAGTATATTATTATGTTAATTATGTTTGATAGTCCTTTTGTCTGTCTTTCACACAACAAACAACCAAATTTTTAACAATAATTAAGTAGGTATATTTTATCATTTCGTTATGTTTATGTTATTATTACTTGAGTCTAAATTAATTTTTTATTTTTTATTTCTTGATTTTAATTTCTTATACCTTTTATCATCTAAAAACAAATTTTTTTACGAAGTAATTTAATCATCCTGTATATGGTATTAGGAGGTTGGACAAACAAGCACGCAACAATTTTAAGGAACACTTTGCTATCTCCATGGCAGGAGTGTTGTATTTCCATGAACGAACATTTTTATTCGCAGTTTTGTTCAACCTCCATTTTAAAAGTATGATAAAATACGTAAAATCAAAGCATCGTAAACAAATTTATTGGCAATTCCATATATTAGACTAAAAACTATCAATTTGCATTTATCATTCCTGAAACTAAACATCTCGTTTGATAATAAGTAAAAAAACCTTCTCCTGAACAGTGTACAAATGGAAGTTGAACATTCAAGCACGGAGGCGGCGATAAGAAATCTTGATTTAAGAAATCAAAGTAAAGGATCAAATAAATCAGAATAGTATTCATGAAATCAATCGGAAGTATCACTTAAATCGTTGAGGATTTACTTAATCAAACTAAAGGATCACTTAATACTGTGAGATTTAAATATTACTTACGTTTGATTTAGTAAAACGATTAAGTATTAAGTGAGATTTGAGGAAATCGTTTTTGAGTAAAACATTTCTAAAATAGCATTATTTCAAATCGAACTTATTAATCTTTGATTTAATTGATACTCAACTACCCTTTTGAATCCTTGCTTTTCTAAATTCAGATTTCGTCAAGTAAAACAAGATTATACGCCATTTTGAACTTTTAGAAAACAAAACAACAAAACAAAATCGAAGTAATATCGTGAAAAAAGTGTGGATTTCAGTTAAAGTGACTAGTGTAATAGTTTTTACTGAAGAAATAAGTGATAACGTGATCAGAAAAGGTAATATTAATGACATAAATGATAACTTTATTTTTATTCCATATACAATTATTCTTTATTTTTTTGTTATTTCAAGCTATTTCGAGAGCCCGTTTGTTTTATGGCTCTTTCTATCGATTTTACACGATAAATTATCATGCGTTTAAGATTTTTAATGCTTACGACGAAATAAAACGGATTTCTAATTGTCATATTTACTTATAGTTTACAAATTCTTAACACTAAGTAAAGTTCTTGTGTTGTAGCATAAAATGTTCACCATATTTTCTTTATTATGATTACTTAAATTGAAAACGTTTTAAATTTTTCTTCGCTTAGCAAAAATTGCCTTAGTGATTTAGATTATAAAACAGTTTTAATTTTGCATTTAAATCTATTTTGCTGCCTTAACTTTAACTTCAAGATATCGCGAAACCTTAGTTAAGGAATCTGGAAAACCCTATTAAATCCCAATTGCTTAAGTAAGGTTAAAATATGATTTAGCAGTAGTATTAACTCCCCCTTCATATTCTCCTAAATACCGTGCCCACTTTTTCTTAACTGACCCTCCAAGCAAGTCTTAGGGATATCTTGAGGGACATTATAGTTTTGGCCAAGGCAATAGCTGGAATTAGCCATATTGCCTTCAAGAAATCTTCAATACTCAGTTAAATCAATCGGTTGTTACTTGGGTCGGGTATTGACACATAATTTTTACAGTAAAACACAGTTTAATAGAAGTTTTCGATAAAGAACTGGGGTCCTATATCTCTATAACTAACGATAATTCTTCTATTCTATTACTATTCTACTACTACTCTAGTACGATGGGTCAAAAATTGCGAGTCTCGTAACTTTGATCCTATTGAGACTCTTCCTATAGGTTCAAAGTTACTAGACTCGAATGAAGTAAGTCCCTACTAGGAATGAAGATACTATCAAAATTACGAAAATCGCAATTTTTTACCCAATCGTAATAGAATAATACCTAATCGTTACGATTATACTTATATTCTATTACGATTAAACTTTTAAGACAGTAATTTATGTGTTGTTTATTTTTTATTAGGAGCTGTTATTGATAGAGATTGAAGTTGCGTCGTGGGTGTTAAAGGCGGGGGCCCCCAATCACCAAACGGCCCCGAGAAGGGCAGCGGCACAGCTTGTGGCAAGGTGCCTCCGCAGCTACAGAGGCAAGCCGGGAAGGGAACAACATGCCTCCTTTAGGATGAAGCTGGAAAACAGGCGTAGGCGTGGGAAGGGCATCGAATGCTGATCATCAATGATTCCCAGAACTCTTCCCAAAGTCGCCGAGACGGCCACCGGGGGTTTCAGTGATAATAATTATTAATTGAGGGTTAAGATTAAGATCGATACCAAGATCGGATACCTACCTCCGGATTCTATGAATAGGGTAAAACAGGTGAATTTCACTCACGTTCAACTCGGTGGCAGTAGACAAAGGCTGAACTTAGTCAAGGATTACGTAGAACCTTTTAAAATAGATGGAGCCAAATTTTATTTTCGTGTTTTCTTTTTGTATATTAATAAAGTAAGAAATATACGGAGAGGGATCAACCTGTTGCCTACCTGTTACAAAGTGCTATGCAAGATACTCCTGAGCAGATTAGCTAGCGAAGTAGACAGCATGCTGAGAGATGAGCAGGCGGGCTTCAGGGCAGGGCGTTCATGTACCGACCAGATTAACCTTCTTCGCATGATCATAGAGCAGAGTAAAGAGATGCAGTGTGAAGTCTTTACGCTTTTCGTCGACTTCGAAAAGGCTTTTGATAGGGTTAAGTGGTCGAGCCTTTGGCGCATCCTAAAACAAAGAGGAATACCGGAAAAGTTTATTAATTTAATAAAACATATTTATGAGGGATCTTCTTGTAGAATAATGCATCGAGGCCAGCTGACCGACCCTATTCCAGTCTCAGCCGGAGTGAAACAAGGCTGTTTGTTGTCGCCGCTGCTTTTTCTGATTGTGTTGGATGATGTTATGCGCAGAGTCAATAGCAGATCTCGTGGGATACCCTGGGTACGAGGAGGAACTCTGGAGGACATTGATTTTGCAGACGATCTGTGTTTGCTTTCCACAAAGCGTGAAGACATACAGTCCAAAACAAACGATCTGGCCAGGGAAGCTGCTAAGGAGGGCCTGAGAATAAACTGTTCCAAAACCAAAGACATGCGCATTAACTCTTTAGACGTGGCTCCAACACATATAAACGGCAAAGATGTGGAACAAGTCCAACAGTTCCAATACCTCGGCAGTATTGTGGACCCCCTGGGAGGTGCCGAGGCAGATGTCGAAGCGCGTGTAAACAAAGCGCGGGCTGCATTCGCCCAGTTGAAGCCAGTCTGGCGATCATCAGCGATAACACGCCGTACAAAGCTTAGGATTTTCAATTCCAACGTGAAGTCAGTGCTCTTGTACGGCTGCGAAACATGGTTTGCCAGAAAAGATCTGACACAGAAGCTGCAGGTATTTGTAAACAAATGCCTGCGTAACATACTTGGGATTTTCTGGCCACAGACCATAAAAAATGCTGAGCTTTGGAGAATAACATTTCAAAAGCCAATAGACGAAGAGATTCTCGGGAGGAAATGGCGCTGGATTGGACATACCCTCAGACGGCCTGACAACCATCTAACCAAGCAAGCCCTTACCTGGCAGCCTGGAGGAAGCCGCAAGCGTGGCAGACCGCGGACGACGTGGCGGCGCTCAGTCGAGCAGGAGGCGGCGTCTATGGGCTGTGACAGTTGGAATGATCTCGAAACTGTGGCACAAGACCGAGAAAAATGGAAAAAGCTTCTTAAAGCCCTATGCCCCTGATGAGGGACGTAAAGGAAATAATGATGATGATGATGAAGAAATATACAGAGCGGATGCGGAAGGCACGGTTGGAAGAGGTAGGCCAGGGTGAACGTTCACCGACCAAATCGGTGACGTCCTGAGGAAAGGCCGCGTGAAGATTTCACGAAACCGACGTGCGTGTATGAAAAGGCATGACTGACGAAACGAAAGAAGTGTGTCAGGATCGAACTCGATTGACTCAAGTGGAAATCGATTGTCTCTGCCTACCCCGATGGGATGCAGGTGTGACGTTATTTATGTAATAAATATTAAAATTATGTTCAGTATAGCTTTTAAAATATTACTTTATGTTATGACAGATATTCATTTATCAACTACTTACAAATACTTTTTCGAGTAATTCTATCTTCTATAGTAACTTTAAATTTAGTACCTATACATACTTAATAAGTAGGTATAGTATAAAGATTTTTTACACTTGCTCTTACTTAACACAACCGATGGAACCCAAATATACATGAAACACATTAGGGACCGAATAACAATGTTTCAGAAACGTTCCTGAAAAGATCTTGTGTAGCTTAGGGTACCAAACCGAAGTACGAGTAAGTACTTACATTTCTCATGTTTGTATTTACAAAGACAAACAGTAAGATAATCAAAAATAGATAGCAATTGCCCAATGGATCTTCGTTCAGATTTTATTGGTCTTTGGAAATTCGTTAATGAAAACAATTAAAAGCGTAGACGAGTCGTATTCAAGTTTGATTGCTTTCCGTTCAGGGTTTCAAGTTAAAATTACTACGAGAGGTGACGCCGCTTGTAGGTAGGTAGGTAAGTAGGTATATTATCTTTTTTTTTTAACTAGGGTGTGCCGTGTGCCTGCTACTTCGCCCACGCATTTATTCCTTTCAAAAAGCAAAATAAGTAATTGCTTTTTTTACAAAAAAGGAATAGAATAGAAACACTTTATTGCATACAAAAGTAAGACACAAGGAACAGGATAGAGAGGATTATAATTTACCCGCCTTCAATAGACTGACACTTAGGTAATCAACTGAGAATGTCTGAGAAAACTTCCCTTTTTTACATGTTTTTTACCCTGCAAAAGTTTTTAGTCAAGTTCAAATGAATCATTAATAATAACACGTAACACGTCACACTCAGAGCCCCTAACTAGGAAGAACCTGTATCTAGGGCGCCCGAAACACACACAGAGACGAACATCACACCCAGACCGGAAACAAACATCGATATTCATCATATCAATATTCGCCCCGCCCAGGAATCGAACCCGGGTGCTCACGCTTACTCAGTCCACATCACTGCCAACTGAGCTACGGAGCAGTCCATATTCATATCATTGCATTGAAGATAAATCTCAAAATAAAATTGAAACTCGTCTCACGTAAGACAAATAGTTTTGGTTTTGAACTTTTCAAGTTAATTTGAACGATGTGAATTACCATCAGTTATAGAAAGGAAACCGCTAACCTATGTTTATTAGTTTACGAGCTTTCCCGGCTTACTTCGTTACGCCATAGAATATAAGATACTACAAAAGACTTGGCTCTATAGACTATGTTCTTTTGACTGGCCAGAATGGGCGAATAAAAATAATAATAATAATAATAATAATAACACATCACACTCAGAGCCCCTAACTAGGAAGAACCTGTATCTAGGGTGCCCGAAACACATACAAAGACAAACATCACACCCAGACCGGAAACAAACATCGATATTCATCATATCAATATTCGCCCCGCCCGGGAATCGAACCCGGGTGCACTCGCTTCTCAGTCCACAAAATCAAACAACAACAACAAACCACCTGTCAAAATATGTAAACAACGGAAAAAATATTGCACCTTGGGTTACATTATTTGAGTTTAGGTAAGGATCCCTAATTTTTTTGAAAATCTAATATAGCCTATGTCACTCGGGGTTAATGTAGCTTCCTACCAGTAAAAGAATTTTTCAAATCGGTTCAGTATTTCCGGAGCCTATTCGTTACAAACAAACAAACAAACAAACAAACAAATCTTTCCTCTTTATAATATTGGTATAGATTACTCAGGTTTATTACGATAGACAACGCCACCTACGGGCGTATTTCGAATCTTTTTTTTTGAGAGGAAAATCCAGTTTTATTACGCCGCTATCAGATGGCGCTAGCAAAAATCTACAGCTGAAGTTGAAAAGCTCAAAATAAAACTGGAACTTGTCATGCGCCAGTCAAATAGTAGGTATTTGTTTTGTTTTCTACTTTTGAACGTTTTGAACTGAATTATTTTTTTTTTTAATTGTCACTTTAAAAACCCCTCATTGTCATTTTGTAAATGTAAGAGCGCCCTTTATCGATCGGTTTGTAAAAAAAGTAAAATTAAATGTTTCATAGAATCTATCTCTCTAGCTCTTGTAAACTCTGCTAAATAGCGATCCGATAGATGTCGTCCGCACTTAGGTACGCTGTACGCTTGCGGGCAGTATACATAAACGTAACATTTTCAATGCAAAATAGGTATGTACTATGTACCTACATTAAGTTGAGAGACAAAAACTATATAAGCATGTTTTTCGTCTCAATCTCAACTCACGGATGAACATTATTATGAACCTATTGAAAAACTAAAGCAACCGTTAATTTGATAAAGATTTTACCTAAGAACATAAAACATAAAGTGGCTGTTGGAAATTTAATCTATACCAATATTACAAAGAGGAAAGATTTGTTTGTTTGTAACAAATAGGCTCCGGATATACTAAACCGATTTGAAAAATTCTTTCACTGATAGGAAGCTACACTAACCCCGAGTGTCATAGGCTATTTAGATTTTCAAAAAAATTAGGGATCCTTACCTAAACTCAAATAATGTAACCCAACCAAGGTGCAATATTTTTTCCGTTGTTTACATATTTTGACAGGTGGTTTGTAGTTGTTGTTTGTTTTTTTTATTCGGCCATTCTGGGCAGTCAAAAGAACATGGTCTATAGAGCCAAGTCTTTTGTAGTATGTTATATTCTATGGCGTAACGAAGTAAGCCGGGACAGCTCGTAAAAAATAAAATGAATGCATTCGTTTCGATTCCACAGATTAGATTTATGTCCAATATTCCAACCATTCCAACCAAATCCATTCATTTCAATTCAATTTCAATCGTTCAAAATGGCCGAATATTGCTCAAGTGCTATTTCACGTTTGTTTTCTAGATTTTTTCCGGTTTTCTTTTAGTTATTAGTGGAAGGACACGTTGCCTCACACAATATCATGTAAGCCAATGCACAAAATAACACTAAAACCGTAAGTATTTTTGTCCACATGAACATTTTACCTGTTTGACAGGAAACGAAAGTTACGAAGTCGTGGCGGCGACTTGAAGTGCTTGAACTCTCTTTCTCTTTTCTCTTGAGAATTTCTGTAAATGTGTTTAAAGAAAAGAAATTTATTATTCTAGGGACGCTGAAGATGCAAGTTAACTCTGCGTTGGAAACAAAAAAGATCGAAAAGCCAAAATTTTCGTTATCACTGAACAGAAATAATGCAATACGCCTGAGCGAGGAAATCGGCAACTCGCTTTCTGATTCGAAGGAAAACTCGCAACCTGGTAAAGTTCCAAGTAGCTGCCTGCAGCTGAACAGACCCCAGAAACGTCCATTTAACAGCACATATTTCAATACACTTAACGCAGCTAAGAAACTCAAAACTGTTACCGAGACACACAAACCTGCAGGTTGGTATCCAAGCAAAACAGAATCAACAAATCTTATTTAGGTATTAGATTAGATGGTAGGTTTCAATCGGTTTCTATAGTTTTAACAATTTGGGGCACAGTCATTTGTTACCTATTATCTGATGTCTGACAACTGATTATCAGTGTTTGATTTACCTCATTAATTTAACCTACTTACAGAAGGATATCCCGCTATACAACAACCTTCACTTGAATTAATCATATCCTTGACTCAAAATTTTCAGTCAACCTACTAGCGATGTAATTTTTAAGATGTAAAATTTTATAAAAAATACTTTTCATCCATTAACCAGCTCAGTGAAGATTTTTGTAAAGTGGGATCTTTGAGCAATAGCTACATCATGCCAAAATTGTGTTGGAGAGCTTAAAATCATTAGGTAATTACATTACGCTGACATGACAAGACATGGCTGATTAATTATTTTATTTAATACAACTTATTTTATTTAATACAACTTATTTTATTTAATACAACTTATTTTATTTAAGTTTATTACTTGTTTTCTAGTGTTATTGTAATAAAGTTTAAAATTCTATACACTCATAAAAATTTCATAAGCAATGCAAAATATAAGTAATTAATAAATTCCAAGACTAATGTTTGCATAAAATATTTCCAGCAGTAAAAGCAGAGCCAGAACTACTGATATTGAACCCACTAAGATATTCAAGACCGCTATTAGCGCAGCATATTGCAATGTTGAATGGCGACCATCAGCCGGACCAATATGGAAGTAATGGGACCAGCACCGCCTCCGAGCCAGCCAAGAAGATGCCCATTGCTACACTTTCCAATTTAGGAAACACATGCTTTCTGAATAGTGTTTTGTATACCCTAAGGTCAGTTTTTATCTACTATTATTATTGACATTACTATACATTCTCCTTTGAATGGGACAGTCCTTTCAGGCTGTCCTGCTGACCCCAGAAACAGAAAACATCAAAATTACCACATTTTTATATTTTTTTTTATTAATTACCCTAAAAAAGACCACCACCCAGAGCACCTACCTCGAAACTTTTATTTTTTAGTTAGATTATTAACTTAATAGTATGCTTATTTATCAGAATAGCACATAATTTAAAATTATACTATATTGTGTTGTACTTTTCGGGTACAGGTTCTACCTATTTAGAGTATCTTCTAAGTATCATCATCATCAGCCGAAATTCGTCCAGTGCTGGACATAGCCCTCCCATTAAGTCTCCACAAAAACTGGTTTTGAGCGACCCTCATCCAATGTACTCCATAGCTTTCACCTTGTTGTCTGGTCACGAGGCCCTAAGTATGATATGTTATTCTCATTTCTACTCAATCTCTGTCTAGGTATGCTCCGCGTTTCCTCCACAACCTCCACCACCTAGCAAGCGACCTGGCCTCAGTGGAGGCCCGGCTGGGCGGGGCTCGTCTCAAGAGTTCTTCCCTAGGCCGGAGTGGCGCCACTCTCCTTCCTGCCGGGGCCCGCTCCTGGTCTAGTAAAGACCTGCTGTCTTTAGGCCAAGGAGATAATGGGCCGGGGAAGTCTAAGATACAGGTAAAATTTTGCATATGCCCTGCAACTTTTCCGCGGTGAACATGTTGGTTTTTTTTCTTCTGACGATCTAGATATAGCTGTTTGCATGGTGTAATAGGCGATTGTAACGAAAATATTTTTCAAAAATGAGCCAGCCAAGAAGTAAAAAAAATTTGGAAGGAAGCTAATCGTACATATACAATACAAATTATCGTCTTCGGTAAATTTCAGCTTTATAAGTGTGACGTATTCCTAACAGATAGCGACAGAGCGCCTGCACGAAGCCTACTCGAGCCTGCGCGCGGCGGAGGCCCGCAGCGCGCAGGACGCGCCCGAGCCCTTCGCCGCCGACGCCTTCCTCACAGCGCTCAGAGACGTCAACTCTACCTTCGAAGGTAGGACTATGTAGTGACTCTAGTGGCGTATACTATGTAACAGATAGCCACAGAGCGGCTGCACAAAGCCTACTTTTTTCTTTTCATCATCAGCATTTTATCCGAAAGACGTCCACTGCACACCGACCGACCGATCTTGAGGGTCGGCCCTCATCCAGTTAACTAACTCACGCAGCTTTTAACAGGTCGTCTGATCACCTTGTGGGCGAAAGACTCCACTGCTGGACATAGGCCTTCCCAATAAATCGCCACTACAACCGGTCTTAAGCGACCCTCATCCAGTTTACTCCCGCAGCTTTCATCAGGCCATCTGATCTTTAGGGTTTTCCTCAACGCGTTCTGAGATGTCAACTTTTACCTTCGAAGGTAGGTTTGTGTAGTGACGTGTATCTAACAGGAAGCCACAGAGCGGCTGCACGAAGTCTATACCTTTCTCACAGCGCTGCGAGACGTCAGCTCTATTTTTGAAGCCACGACTTCAAAAAAGTGAAGTATAACCTGCGCACATATTATAGAAACGATTTGTATGGGCTGTCTCTCTTCTTAATTGAAAATGAAAAAACAATGAAAAATATTTATTTATTTCTTCCCTCACACTAATATACGCGAGATAGCATGCGTTCGAACGTCATTTTCAAATCGTTTCTTTATCTGCGCGTCGTATATAGGCTAGACGGAATATGAGATGGCTCGAGCCAGGATGAAATGCACTCGACAACGACTTGTCCGAGTTCAAACTTGAACAAGAAGACTCCAAACACAGACATTGCGCATGTCAGCCTAGTACTATTAGGTTTCTGTGGCTAAGGCGGTAACTCACGGTATGGCGCGAAATTCAAATTTTTTCACGTTTTTTAATTATTTTGGCGAAAGTATTCATTTTAAATAAAGTTTAAATGAATTCGCGTACGTAAAAACCTATTTCCCACATTGTGATATATCGTTTTTGAAAGACAGAGTTACCGATTTTGTGTATATTCAAGGAACTTGTTTTGTGGCCTTTTACCCCTTAGACACAAAATCTGTAGGTCTGTCTTCCAAAAACGTTGTATTGCAATGTGGGAGATGGTTTTTTACATACGCGAATTCATTTAAACTTTATTAAAAACTAGAGGCTGCCCCGCGGTTTTACCCGCGCAGATTTCTCATAAACACAAAATTCCCGTTTTTTCCCGTTCCCGTGGGAATATCGGGGAATCCCTCTTAGTGCTCACCTACAGTCCCTAAGGAACCTACATGCCAAATTTCAGCCCGCTACGCCCAGTAGTTTCGGCTCTGCGTTGTCTGTCAGTCAGTCAGTCAGTAACGGAAGAGTTTTATATATATTGATGTATACTTTCGCCAGAATAAATAAAAAACACGAAAAAAAATTAATTTCGCGCCATAGCGAGAGTTACCACCCTAAGTTTAGTTATTTCTCCCTCAGGTAACAGGCAGCAAGACGCGCACGAGCTGCTCATCTGTATTCTGAACAACATTCGTGAGACTTGCCGCGCGCTGGCCGCCCGCGCCGCGCGCCTGCAGCCGCTCGCCGCCCTCGACAGGTATACTCGATACACTAACACCACCCCCACATAATTCGACGCTTTTTGTGAGGAGGGCCAAGTATTATAATGATACCCTTACTTGGCTTTAAGGCCAAGTCAAGTTAGTTCTGTCCCTTAGGGTGCATTCACGTACAACGCCAGACAGAAGCGCTTGTTGGCGCTGGTTCGAAAAATGTATAGAAAATACCTGCGCGGACATAGACGCTTGTTAAAGCGCCAATATCAGCGCAGATATTTTCTATACATTTTTCGAACCAGCGCCAACAAGCGCTTGTTACCAGCTTTGTACGTGAATGTACCCTTTCACAATATTTATGTTATACTAAATCAAAATTTCGACTTTTATGCCCTTAGCCTTTTATGCAAAGCGGTTTATCCCTTAGAATTTTGCATCGGATGATTCCAGCAATAATATAGTCAGCGACCCACCACAAACCTCATAGAAACTAAAACTAAAATCTAGTCCATTCCTTTCTGATTCCTACTCAATAATAAGCTACAACATTTATTCAAACAGCAACGGTCTATCCCGTCAGCCGTCCCTAGACTCGGATTCAACCAAGCCCACCCTAGGGAATCTCCGCAAGTCTTGGAAGAAGAGACGAGGTGGGACGGATTCGGTGCCTGGTGGGGGCAAGGCGCCCGCTGAGCCCACGGAGCCGGCCAACCGACCGGGCTGGGACTTTGTTCAGGAGGATTTTGAAGGTATCAATATAATAAAAGTTAAATTAAATAGTAAAGTTAAATAGTAATTTTAGATGGAATAAAAAGCAGTAAGTATATATAACTTGGCGGTTAAGTTTTTCTGTTTCGGGTGAGGTTTTTTAAATAGCAAGGCTTTTAACACCTCACTACGTTCGGGAATAAACCCTTGAAACTCTCTTTGCGCCTCGTACATAATATATTACTTAACACCGTTGTTGCATAAACTACTATAACCAACAAGTTCAGTGCGATACAAAGATCTAGAAATTGAAAAGTGGCAACATTATGGAAATTATTGAATATCCATATAATTTTCATACAGTGTTGGCAGTTTTTAATTTGTATATTTTAGTGTCGCACTATAGCTACTGCAATTCCAGGCGTGATGGTGATGCGGACGACGTGCATGGAGTGCGAGACGGTCCGCGAGCACCGACAGACCATGTGCGACGTGTGCGTGCCCGTGAGCGAGGACGCGCCGCCCGACGCCGCCGAGCCCTTCCGCGCCGCCGCGCTCGCCGCCGAGTGCCTGCGCGACCAGAACAAGGTATACACTGCTAGACCCTGGCCTGCTACTGTCACTGTCCACGCCCCACGCCGCCGAGCCCTTCCGCGCCGCCGCGCTCGCCGCCGAGTTCCTGCGCGACCAGAACAAGGTATACACTGCTAGACCCTGGCCTGCTACTGTCACTGTCCACGCCTCACGCCGCCGGGCCCTTCCGCGCCGCCGCGCTCGCCGCCGAGTGCCTGCGCGACCAGAACAAGGTATACACTGCTAGACTCAGGCCTGCTACTGTCACTGTCCACGCCCCACGCCGCCGAGCCCTTCCGCGCCGCCGCGCTCGCCGCCGAGTTCCTGCGCGACCAGAACAAGGTATACACTGCTAGACCCTGGCCTGCTACTGTCACTGTCCACGCCTCACGCCGCCGGGCCCTTCCGCGCCGCCGCGCTCGCCGCCGAGTGCCTGCGCGACCAGAACAAGGTATACACTGCTAGACTCAGGCCTGCTACTGTCACTGTCCACGCCCCACGCCGCCGAGCCCTTCCGCGCCGCCGCGCTCGCCGCCGAGTGCCTGCGCGACCAGAACATAACCCACCTCCTCCCAGGGTCCCATCAACATCATGTTATGGGGACCTAAATGCGCGGGAGCATTGCACCGGCGACTGGTACTACCGGTGCAACATTCGGCTCCCACAGCGAATCGGCTCACTCGTCGGCCGTCGCATGTCCCTTGCCACTCTGGTCGTTCTGACCCATGGCAGCACGCAACATCTAGCTGGTTCTGCGCGTGTCCAGTCTCTCAGGATGCCTTCTCAAGTTGCTATCTCTCGGCTCTCCTTCCGTAGTTCAGCCATGGTCACATTTTAGGTATCGTCCGTCGTTGTCCGTGTTCAAGCTGGGTCGTCGTGTTCTAGCGTCTTGTCGTTCGGTATCCTTGTATGTGCCATGGTCGTTGTGCAGTCGTCTCAAATGAATCCGAGCCGAGTGCCTGCGCGACCAGAACAAGGTATACACTGCTAGACCCTGGCCTGCTACTGTCACTGTCCACGCCCCACGCCGCCGAGCCCTTCCGCGCCGCCGCGCTCGCCGCCGAGTGCCTGCGCGACCAGAACAAGGTATACACTGCTAGACCCTGGCCTGCTACTGTCACTGTCCACGCCCCACGCCGCCGAGCCCTTCCGCGCCGCCGCGCTCGCCGCCGAGTGCCTGCGCGACCAGAACAAGGTATACACTGCTAGACTCAGGCCTGCTACTGTCACTGTCCACGCCCCACGCCGCCGAGCCCTTCCGCGCCGCCGCGCTCGCCGCCGAGTGCCTGCGCGACCAGAACAAGGTATACACTGCTAGACTCAGGCCTGCTACTGTCACTGTCCACGCCCCACGCCGCCGAGCCCTTCCGCGCCGCCGCGCTCGCCGCCGAGTGCCTGCGCGACCAGAACAAGGTATACACTGCTAGACTCAGGCCTGCTACTGTCACTGTCCACGCTGTAAGGATGTATCTCTTGTGTAATTGCAAAGACGTGCTTACTGGATGAATATATGTTTAATTATGATATTACTTAACCTAAGTACAAGTGGGTGGAAGGTGGGTGGTCGTACCCCACTACACCTCCCCCCTTTTATTAAAAAATATTTATTATAATTAAAATACAATATTTTTCCTTAAAAAATACATAAACATGGTGTTTGATAATTAAACAAAAAAAAATACAATTTTATAAATAACAATAAAAAACATACAATATATTCTTTTTTTTTTGTCACATGTTGTAAAAAGTCTCATGTCCATTATTTGGGTATTATTTAATTGTCATATTTGAAGCTTCTTCGTCTTATATTTTTCTCTTAATTCAACCTTTTTTCTCTCTCTTTATCTTTCATTTGTCATTTTCATTCTTTATACTCATATTTCATATTCATTTATTTTTAATTCTTATTTATTTTATTCTCATTTTCATATTATTATTTCGTCTCATCTCTCAACCTTCATATTTTTATTTATTTTTCTCTTAATCACATTCATATTATTTTATTCTCGTTACTCTATTAGCAAACAGCTCATAATCCTTTCATTTATCATATTTTTTTTTATATTACTCTATTACTAAAGGTACACATTTTCATTTTGCTTCTTCATAATACTTAATTTCTCTTCTTTTTATTATTCATATTTATTTATATTTCACTTTTATTTCTCTTAACAGGCATCTTCTTTTAACATCTTATACATGTCCAGCCTCTTCACGAAGTGAATCTCGTTCATCATCATGATCAGAGTAGGATGCCAACTGCCTGTGTGTACCTCAATAATTTTTATCTTTTGCACTGACTTATCAGACTCGCTGAACTAAGTCATCATGCATGCACATTCATTTCCCTTTCAAAAATCTTTTCCCTACATTCCGTTAAATTTTAATTGTAAAGAATTTACAACTTCAGTTGGGTGATCAGTCCAACGTCTATTCCAAACTTCACAACCAAAGATTCGCAAACTTAAACTTTTAATCATTCGTTTTCCTTTTAGTCACTCGGACTCTTTTTAATCACCACTCATAAAGCTCTTTCATTCTGTGTCTTATCCTGTATTATGTCATGTCCGATTAAATATAACAAAAATAAAAAATAACAATCAATTACAATAATAAAAATTTCACTTTTAAAATAGAATACATGCACTTTTCTTAGTTATATCTACAGTATCTGAATTTAATTAAATGTTTCCAAAATGTGTCCAAAAATAAAAAACTTCTTATTACAAAGTGTCATAAACTGAGCAATGTTATGAAGACATCGCCAGATATGGAGCTAAAAACTGCTGATCCTACGGAATGTGCGCTCGGTAGCTGAGACTTGAAACGTGACCTGATACATATATGACATGAAAAATGTAATGACAATATATTTATTTTAAATATAAATCACAGAACTTAACTTGATATTATTATAATAATTTAAACAAAACTTTGCCAATTTATAGATTCAAAGATTCAATTACATAGTCATTATTGAAATATAAAAAATAAATTATTAATTAACCATACTACTTAAAAAAAAAATTATACTGATTCTAATTTTGCAATAAAACTTTTGTCGAAAAAAAAAAAAAATACATTAAAAGGTTTTAAAGAATAGAACAAAACACATTTGATTAAGTACTAAAACATATAACTAAGTAATAATTTTATCCTATTTTTGAAACAAACCCCTTAAAAAAAACTGAATTTAAATTTAAATTTTCTTTTAAAAATACAAACACAAAAAATTAACTGTTACCGAATCAGAAGGAGTCTTCCTGAAAATAAACTGCACTTTATTGATGTTGTAGGTTCCGAATAAAGTCATTTATTGATTTTCACCGAAAAGATAAACTGTAAAACTGTACTGTAGGTGAATGTGGAGGGCATACGTCTTCTATAATAATTTCTATTTCACTAAAATATAATAATATGTGTCCATTTCACTGTCCAAACGATTTTTTTTTTAAATCACTTTTTACATCTTTCCACTCAAAACTTTCAGGCCGACCGGCGCTGCCTAGTTGGTGGCAGGCCGGCTGGCAGGGTCGCCATGTAAGGATGTAGCTCTTATGTTAGTGATAGACGTCTGATCTGGTTGAATATATGTTTAATTATGATATTACTTAACCTAAGTACAAGTGGGTGGAAGGTGGGTGGTCGTACCCCACTACAACGCCCCACGCCGCCGAGCCCTTTCGGTGATCATTATAAGGTCGCCTG
The DNA here is from genome assembly GCA_951802225.1 of Euspilapteryx auroguttella. Lineage (NCBI taxonomy): Eukaryota > Metazoa > Arthropoda > Insecta > Lepidoptera > Gracillariidae > Euspilapteryx > Euspilapteryx auroguttella. The sequence continues at coordinate 9,175,466 of OX637653.1, forward strand.
CTAACTGCACTTCAAAAGAGTTGTGGTCTAACGCGGGAGTATGGTGACCCCGCCTTGAATAACCAGAGAATTAAATCGTTATGTTAGATATAACTCGCGCACATATATATTTTTTTATCATAAAACCATGACAGCGTCATGCGTTCTCGCTCAGAATGAATATTTATGAGCGAGACAGGATTATGTTTGTCAAAGTTTTGTAAATCTTTTCTTTATGTGTGCGACTTATACATTGTAAGCTTGAAGTAAGTAGTAGGTGTCTACGCCCCAGGACTGCCAGATACTAACCCTAGCCTGTACCCCACAGTACTGGTGCTCCTCCTGCCTGCGCTACGTGGAGGCGCGGCGGGCGGCGGGCTACGCGCGGCTGCCGCGCCTGCTGGTGCTGCAGCTGAAGCGGTTCAGCGGCGGCATGCAGAAGATCACCCGCCACGCGCCCACGCCCGCCGCCATGCCGTGCTTCTGCGAGCCCTGTGCCGCCTCGCAGACTCCCGCACACAGGTACAAGATCCCCCCCTCTTGTAGCTCCTCGGTGTTTATTACTAACAGCACTTAAGCTCGACTAAGCGTGTAGGACCTCTAATAAGTGCTAGACTACTTTGAGTAATAAGCTATATTATTATTTGTTTTTTATTAGTTTCTTTTCTTATCTTAATAATCAAATTAAAATTCCAGGTACAACCTATGGGCAGTGATAATGCACTTAGGACAAACTCTAACGGGCGGACACTACGTGGCCTACGCTAGAGACACATCCGCGTCGGAGGTGAAATGCGAGCGTGACGGCGAAGGGGACGCTCCCATCACGAACCAGACCAGTTCTAGCTTCATGAAGACGCTGTTCAACCGGCCGAGGCCGATGCAGGTACTGGTTTTCAACTCACTTACCTTCGAGTAATTAATTCTTTAACCCCAAATTAAAGTGGCCCTCTCACTTTCTTTTTTAAGTTACTTTAAAGGACATAACTAGTTTGATCTAACCACTGTGTAACGGTCAAATGATAGCACTACGTCACAGGATTGTTGGTATCTTGATGATTTAGCGGTTCCAAAGTAACTATCCCGGCTTACTTCGTTACGCCATAGAAATATACGATACTTACTACTATAGACTTTGTTCTTTTGACTGCCCAGAATGAGCGAATAAAAAAACAAACAACAACAACAAACCACCTGTCAAAATATATAAAAAAACGGAAAAAATATTGCACCTTAGGTTACATTATTTGAGTTTAAGTAAGGATCCCTAATTTTTTTGTAAATCTAATATAGCCTATGTCACTCGGGGATAGTGTAGCCTTCTATCAGTGAAAGAATTTTTCAAATCGGTTCAGTATTTCCGGAGCCTATGCGTTACAAACAAACAAACAAATTTTTCCTCTTTATAATATTGGTACAGATTAACCGCTCAGCCAACTGGCTGTAATCCTAGGTTTGTCCTTGTAATATCTAGGGGAGGCCTGTGTCCAGCACTGGGCGTCTTATGGGCTGCAATGATTATGATAATGAACACTAATAGTGTACCCTGCCCCTCAGCCGGCGGGCTGCTCGTGGCGCGGCTGCTGCCAGCCGGCGGGCGGCGCGGCGCGCTGGCTGGCCTGCGACGACGAGCTCGTGCGGCCCATCTCGGACGACGAGCTGCGCGACGTGCTGGCGGCCGAGCCGCGCGCGCGCTCCGCCGCCACGCCCTATCTACTGTTCTACGTCAAGAGTCAAATCAGCTAGATCGACAAGAATTTACTTTGTTACAACCATTTACGTCATTCAAATCAGCTGGATGCTTTTACGTCAAGAGTGAAATCAGCTAGATGCATCTACGTCATTAATTAATGTGATTAGAGAATTGCGTCATGAATGAACTTTGTTAGCCTTTTATTAAATATGTTATTCAAGATCAAGAGTGAAATCAGCTTGATGCTTCTACGTTATGAATGAATTTTGTTAGAGCCTTTTACGTCAAGAGTTAAAATTTGTTAAAGACCTTTATTAAATACGTCAAGCCTTCAAGAGTAAAATAATTTAGACGACAAGCTCGTCCGGCCCATCTCGTACGACGAGTTGCGAGATTTGCTGTCGGCTAAGCTTCCGCTACAATGCCGTATCTACTGTCTACGTCAAGAGTGAAATCAGCTAGATTGTTTTGAGCACGTTTTGCGTTATGAGTGAATTTTGTTAGAGCCCTTTACGTCATTAAATCGGCTAGATGCTTTTACGTCAAGAGTGAAATGTTAAGACATCTGACATGAGTGAGATTTGTTAGAACCTTATTTCAATTTTTTATCCTTCTGCGTCACGTGCATTCTTTTTCTTCAAGAGAAAATGAAGCTAGATCCTTTCCTTAAAGTAGAGAGAAAAATTTATTACAAAGTTTGAATTTCTTCGAACCCTTTTTCGTCAACAATTAATTATATATTGAACTAGAGGCTGCCCCGCGGTATTTCCCGCGCAGATTTCTCTTAAACACAAAATACCCGTTTTTTCCCGTTCCCATGGGAATTTCGGGAAATCCTTTCTTAGTGCTCACCTACACTTCCTAAGGAACCTACATGCAAAATTTCAGCCCGCTACGCTCAGTAGTTTCGGCTCTGCGTTGTCTGTCAGTCAGTCAGTCAGTCAGTAACGGAAGAGTTTTATATATATTGAATAAATGACCTTTAATTTTTCGTCAATGGTTAACTGAGTTAAAACCTCCTACGTCAAAAGCTAACTGAATTAATTAATTCTACATGATGATCGAACTTATTTAAATCATTTAAGTCAAGTGCTAATTAATTTAGATCCTTCTTTCTACGTCAAGAGAGTGGATTTAGGCGTTAGAATTAACGACTTAAAAGGATTTACGTCATTTGACCCAAAATTGTTTGTCGTAATCCTCCTTGGTTTCGCTCTATAAAAAAAGCATTATTGCATCGAACAATATGTAACTAAAGTATCATTGTAACATTTGTAACTTCCGTTTTGTATTCTCAAAGCTTATACAAAATACTTGCAATATAGTTTTGTATCAGTTTGTAGTGAAAGCATATTTCTCTATCTGGATTTATTTAATGTCATAATGAAATGTTGATGGACTTTTTCTAGATATCTTTGTAAATATATGTATAGTTGAAAAAAAAGTTATATATAATTGTTACCCACCGTTGAATACCATGAACCTATAAAACAAACTTATGACGGAGTCTCGCCTAGCCTTTATGTGAAGTATAGCGATGGCGGCAGTGTTAAATTAGTCCGTGCATGTCTTTGCTCTTGAAATTGGCGGCTGATTGGCCACACTAATATTTGCTTCCAAATTGTTGACTAAATAAAATTGTATTTTAGTTTCATAGGTTCATGAAAATTACCTCTCGGTATTTTTTAATCTTTCATTACATTTCAACTACAGAAATTTATACATACTTAATTCCTTTTTTTGTATAGAACTTTTTAGGCACCGAAATGTGTGTCACAAACTTGACGTGATATTATAAATGTAGAAAAAATATACTTACTTGTACTTCGAAAAGAAAATGAATCAAAATATATATTAAAAAAAAGAATCAGATTATTATAAATAGCATATTATATAGAGTTTGCTCTCGTTTCCACTTGTTACCATCGACAATTTTCGTTCTGAAAATTTTATTAAAAAAAATTCTTCAATTTTCAATGTAGTTAATGACTTCCATCACGTTTTATTAAGTCTTTTAATAAATACGAAAATATACGAATGCAGTACCTATGTAGCTAAACAAATTTTCAGCATACAAAGAGATCAAAAATACACAAAATATTTTTACTGAAAATTAAATATTCTATACTTTAGCTAATTCAATGATGATTGGCCTAAATTGTAATAATGAGACAGAGTTTAGGTTTAGCATAAAAAAGTTATAATGGTTGTTTCTATGCTCTGTCAAATTTTTATCAGTGTTTAACCTTTTCGGCGCCACTGGAAATAAACGAAGGTTGCTCCCCCACGCCAAGGCATTTTACCTTCAAAAACATTAGTGATTGTAAAATTCAATCGACACACAAAATCAACAAAAAATTTTATGTGAGATAAATAAACAATGGAGTGATTAATATACGAAAAGCTAAACATTTTCCCGTTTTTTAAACTTTTGTAATGCTAGAACCCAATAAGAATTTGCTTTTATGGAGTTTTGTCTGATTACTTTCAACTGAATTATATAACAAACTAAAGCGGTGGCACGTCACTAACTACTTCATATCAAGTACTCGGCGCTGGAGAGACACAAAAACTGCGAAGTTCGATCTCGTTAAAGGGTTGTTAATCACAGAGTCGATAGTTTTTTTGTACTATATTTTTTTATCTTTTATTTAATCGTATTTAAATATTTAAAATTATGCAACGGATTTCGATGCGGTTTTTTTTTAAAATAGATAGAGTGATTCAAGAGGAAGGTTTATAAGTTTAATACGTGCACAAGATAGTTATAGGTTAGGCAGTGCGAAGTTCGCCGGGTGGACTAGTTTTTAATAAAACCATTTATGTACCAATCAAAATAATCTCACTCAAGTAACTTAATAATTTTAAGTTCATGAGTCACATGTCATGTGATGCATTTCTCGTTACAGTTTAAGGCACCATTTTTGTCATGAGCGTGGCGGGATATTTCATTGAATCATACCTGGACAATGGGCATGGAAACACACCTCAATTATACTCCAAGCTATAGTTGTTAGTTAAAAAAACGTATAGTATTAGTGTTATAAAACTTATAATTTGAAAAAACCAATAGCCGTCAAGCTTTATTAAATTGAGTTGTATTGGGACATGGAAGTTGTTGGGTAAATTTGTCTAACACTCGTAACAACAAAATAATGTTCCCTTGGTGTTTTCGCCACCATTAAAAAATGCTCCGCTTTTGCGTTTGCAGGGGCCTTCCATTAAGAAGACAATATAAATGGGGCGGACGGAGCCTATAGTGTCGCGAGCGCATCGGTCCTTATCGTGCCCCTCCAGAGGGATCTAGGCTTCGCACCGACCGCACGCGCGTTCTTTCTATTTTTGTATAAATACGTAATTAATTCTGGATAAAAAAATATATAGTACCTATACTTAGTTTTCTTTTGGCAATTTTTTTTTTTAATTATTCTCTTTCGTCCTCAAATACAAATATGTACAAAATTAAAACTATACTTTCTATAAATTTAAAATCTAAAAATTAATATAATTTATGTTTGTAGCTGTTCGTCCCTCGACCATTGCCATAAATCAATCATAGATAACATCGTATCCAAAACGTCATTATAAAGAACTATGTAAAATCAAAGGTTGTTTTAATTTTGAGGACATAAATAACATTTAAATTAAAAATTACAAATAATTGTAAAATACTATAAAGTCTCTTTTTACAACCTCTACACTTCATCAAAGAGATTTTTTAATTTTCATCAGGAATTTTCTTAAGTATCTCAATTTACATACGTAAACAAATATATGTTGTAGAGTTTTTTTTAATGAACTTTTAACTAGTTAAAAAAAAACAACTTATGAGGTAAGGTCCCAATAGTTCTCTGCAAATCTGTATTCCAGTAGTAGAAGCCGTGGGAAAGAATAATTTTTAAGGTAAACAAAGTCATAAATCACATTTTTGTAAAGGGTTTTTTGCAGAGTATTCTTACCTGGAATCGACGCTTTTGTTTTAGCATAAACGCATAGGCGGGGTGCCTATCCAACATACCTTACACACAAAGACAACATAATGCGAAATCTATTTGTCTCTGAGCACTGCTACCTAAAGCTTAAGCAAACAAATCAAACCCATTTATGGAATTAATTGCCAATATATTTTTTTTAGTTTTGCTGGGTATTTCCTATTACTTTGTGAATACCGTTTAAAATGTGGAAAGCTTTTTTTAAAAGACGTGATTTTGTTCTATAGTATAATATTCAATTCTATGGTGTCTATTAAAGCGTTTACCCAGCTATGTATGGATGTTTGTAAAAAATCTGTGATGACAATTTGTAGATCTAAGTGTACACGTTTCGAAGTAAACGTAGTATTAGTAGGTAGGTACTTTTACGACCAAATCCAAACTGACTTAATTCAATTCAACAATATTTTATTAGTTTCTAATTAGAACCATTGGAAAATGCGCAGCGCAATTCATCTGTAGATGTACTTTCACTATTTTTTACGCTGAGCGTACCAACAGTCTAGACACAATGTACCAAAATGTCCACTCTTTAGCACAGCACTAAAAAACTTGTCTTGCGTATGTGACGTCACAGCAGCACTTCACCTCAAGTGCTTGGCGTACGGGATATATCAAACAACTGATGAACGGGTTGCTTCGCTAGAGCCGCCCGCCTACCTTATTAATTGTTGTCGACATTTTCAAAGGCGAGGATTTGTAATGTGCACAATAAAGGAATCAATAGTAAATTCTAATAGAAATTATATTATTCCAGTCCGCACTATGCGTACACGTTATGAGATGGTTGAAAAAGTGTATAGTTATAATAATTTAAAAAATATATTTGTTAGGAATCATCGAAAATTCCGAGTAATGTCACAACACTAGACCACTTCCAGTAAAGTACTTGGCGTGGGAGAGCACACTATTTTTCATTTGAAAGTTTCTTAAAGTTTATCGTCTTATTATTCTAAGTTAATTAACTTTTCACAAAATCTGTTAACATGAATTACTTCATAGAAGCTTCAAGAACAGTATCCAATTGGATTTTTCTCTTTAGAACATATAGTTGGGTCGAAAAATGTAAAAATGTAAGCTACTTCCAGAGAAGTGCTTGGCGTGGTGGGAGAACTTTGTGACTACTTCATATCAAGTGCTTGGCGGTTAAAAGGTTAACAAATTGATAATGTACTATAGTAAATTTGATCATTAGTTTATTTGCAGCTAAAATCTATTTTATTGAAAACAGCGATAAATGCTTGCTAACTTGACTGCTTTTAGTATTATACTTATTTTGAAACCCATGCGTGACAACCTTATTGGGGTTATTCTCGGTTGTAATATGATATAAATATTTTGTAATATAAATAATACGAGACATTTAAATATATACCAATAATTTCAATAATCCTTTTTTACTTAATCCTATTTAATTATTTCAATTGTCATTCCAAACCTTTAAAAAAGGTGATTATCTTGTCAGTAGGTTTTATGATGTTTTTTTAGTTTGTTCGGTCCATGTTGTTACGAATATATCATTGTAAAATGGAGTTTAAAATAAACCTAATTTTAGAAAGTAATCTTGTTTTATTAATGCCTTGGTGGTTGCTGATTGTCACTCGATATCTGTCTGAGCTCCATATAGATAGAATGTCGAGCGCACAGAATAAGGACTAACGAGCTGGAAATTAAAGTGCAGCTGAACCTAGAAGGAGGAAGGAAGGAGGGGCTACTAAATGTAATAGGGGATAGGTACTTACCTGAAATTTACGGGAAAAATACTGATATCTTTACAAAATGCTGTTACATTAAAGAATGATGTACAATAAAAGAACCAGCTGTTTAAAGATAAACCTTAATTCAATTACCTCGTAAAACATACAAAAACAATTTATGATATAGGTACAGATAAAAGTGATAACCGAATACACAGCGGTCATCGTAGTGTGCCACTCAATAACTGAGTTATTGAATAACTCTGTCTGTGCCGGTTAGGTTGTCTATTTATTTAATTTAGTGGTCTGCTATTTATTTCAAAATGAAAGCTGTTGTTCGTAATCAAAAGAAACATGTGAGTATTTTTTTGTATTAAGTATTCCAATTTACCTACGTTATTTCAAAGGCGCTGAATTTTTTTAAATTAATGTTTCTGGCATGTAAACCTTTTTTAAGGCCGCAAATAACTTTAGTATTACCTATAACATGATTTGGCAAAAAATTGTTTTTTGTACTTAAGTACATTTAAAAAATATATTTTAATGTAATATTGCTTAATGGATAAAGCAAAAAATAAAAAAATAAACATAAATATTGTGTGTGCGGGTTTTGTGACATAATCTGTGACTTTGGGTCGACCTTCGCGGGCCTCACCTCACGCCCGACCCGGCTAACTAACATGCCAGCTGTCAAACTGAGTGCGTGATCTCCGCCCGCATTTTAAAGAAGGAAGTGCGCTTTGTGCATTAAAAAGTCTTAAAAATCTTAATTTTTGTGAAAAATTAAACTCTACAATAATGGCAAAGGTAAGTGAAATTATTTTACTGAATTTTGTATTCAATCGGAGTCATTTGCTAGGAAAATACTTCGAAACAGCTGACACCACCAAAAACATCAATCATTGAGTGAGAAAGTAATTAAAATGTGATCTTACAATTGTTTATATTTTTGTTAATTTCTCTTAAGATATGATAGATTAGGTATCCATTTGGATAGTAACTTGAAGGAAACAAAACTACCTATATATCAACAACCACAAATTATTCTAACCTCAAAACTATTTAATATGCTTGTTTTGATCACAGAAACACATTTGTTACAGATTTTAATGTTATGTAGGTACTTACATACCGATTTGTTGTATTAGTAGGCAAAATATACTGTAAAATAATTTACTGAACACTATACAAAGGAACTTAAAACAAATAAATTAAGTAAGTACTTAGTAAGTATTACCATGTAGGTATTAAGTTTTATATAAATAGGTAGACTTAGACTAGTTATACCTATTCTACTTATATCCAATTTTTAGTTCGCTTTTAGCCCTTACGCAGCCGGGTGAAAGTAATGTTTTTAATTCTTGCTTTTATTAATTTTTTTACTTGCATACCTACTTAAGTAGGTACTTAAAAACAAAAATCCCCACAAACTTATTAATGTAACCTGGATACGTGCATGCGATATGAAAGTAGCTGCACCAAAAAGTTTGCATACGACATTAAGTATGGGTACTTACCATCTTAAGTCACTATCAAATCACGGTCTTCAATAAGTTATTCCACAAATATTTTAAACTTTATTTAAGTAATGGAGTTAAGTTATCGTACAGCTTGCAGGTAAGTAGGTACTTACTTAAGTAAGTTAAGTATTATAATTTTGTAAAGACAAGGAAGTTAGGTAAGTACTTAAATAAGTTATTCTTCCTTACTCAAACTTTTAACATCCAACAACAATCAATTTATATGGTATGTATAATTTAACAACAGGATCATAGAAGCAGGCGGCCTGCTTTTTAACTCTCACACGATAACGAAGTTATTTTACATATCTACTTACTAAGTAGCAAATTTGCTTGCCAGTAAGATGTCAGCTTAGAATAGCAAATCTTCGTCACCCTCGTCAAGCAAGTTAGTGGTTTCACGATTGTTATCTCTAATTCCAGCAGCCAACCTCTCTGCCTTTCTTGCTTCAGCCTTCTGCTTGATGATTTTCTTTTTGTCTTGGATCTTCTTGAGTCGATAGAACTCCTCGCGCTCCAGCTCGTCTAGCTCAGAGATTATATACTGTAGCGTGCGCTCGAGACGCGGGATTATAACGTGCTCAATAGCGTTAACACGTCTGTTAGTAATTTTTATGACCTCATCAAGAGTGACGAATGAAGTCTGAAGTGAAGCCAGCTCCACTAGCAGCTTGGTCGCACTCTGGAAGTTTTTCTTGAGCTTAGTCAGTTGTTGTCCACCTCGAGCCAGACCAGCTAACTCGTATGTATCAGAACCGTCTTGGTATGACTCGAATATGGGCAGGGTTACACCAGCTACGTTATCTTTTTTAGAGCGGATCTTGATTTGAGCCTTGGTAACATTCTGTAACACGACTTGGTTGAAGTCTCCAGTAGTAAATTTTGCCTCAGCTAACGAAAATGCTGCCTCCTTCATCATCTCGCCCATAAGAGTTTTGGTCTCAATTATTTTGCTGAGGATCATGCGGAACCTGACTTGCAAGGCATCGGACTTTTTTTTGAGAAGACCATGACCTTTTTGTGCTCCAGCCAGGCGACTCTTCGTTAGCATTTGCGCACCCCTTGAGGGGAAAATCGCTAACCTTTCTTTTCCAGACATTTTAATTTGGAGATATTATTAAGAAATTACGATGAAACTTTTTTTTCACCGGAGGTCAATGTTGAATCTAATAACAAAAACATAAAAGATTTTAAGAACGAATAAATTTTAGTGTAAGTATAATAACTTACTTTATTATTGTAATTTATTAAAATGCTAAAATATTAAAACACGTTATTGCCAAATATTTAAAAAGGACTTAAGTATTACCTACGTAGGTTGTGCCTAGAGGCGGTCTAGTACGGCGTAACACTTTTGTATATGGTCAAGTGCGCCCTAGACTGTAATACCTAGGAACAAGAGCTATTTTGCAATACAGAAAAACCGTAAGTGTTACGCCGTACTAGTTACCTACCTACGTTTCTTGGACCCTTATGATTAATATTTATTTTTCATTAATTTTAATTCCTTACTAAGGAATTAAAATTTAATTATTTATATTTTAATATAATGTAAGTAACCTAAAAAAATAATTATGCTACCTAAATATAAAAAATATATAGTTGAAGCACAACCGCATATTTTCTACGTATGAACAACCAAAATCACAAAATGTTATCTATTCCCGCATTTACCGGAAGTGCATAGTATAAGCCATCGAAAAGATTTCGAGTGACCGAGGATATCCGGTTAAAAATTGCTTGTTCCTTCCGGTCAAAACAAAACGCGGACGGAACATCGATTGCACCAAAAGTGAAGTGCAAATGAAATATTTTTTTGAAATCAGCCAATAAGAAAAATACTGGCAAGATTTCAATTGTTTATATTTAGATGATACCTACTTAGCATCTATGATGGTCATCGCTGTCCTAAAACTGGGCGTTGTAAAATTTAGCCCCATTCGAAAAGTGTTGATGGGTCGATTTGTTAGTTAATTTAAAAGTTTTACTCACTCGTTTTGGTTAATTCCATCCAAAATTGATTGCTGTGCTTGCGTTTGGATAATTTTCCTCTGCTACTGATCGAAGTTGGGCAGCTTTTCGACGTTTCTTTCCACGGCTGCGCGCGTTCGATTGCGTTGCTTCGTTCTACGCAAGTCCGTTTTTCGTAGCAGCGCAGTACAACTTTTGACGCGGAAGGGCAGTTCAAGATCACAGTTCCTGAAGCCACCATCTGAAAACGCACACTTACCTGTAAAGTTATTTCACTGTGATTGTGTTAAAATGGGTTGGCCGACAGTGTACGATGGTAAAACTGAGGTAAATCTAAAGTTCACTGATCTACCTAGCTATTTTTGACTGTCGTCTATCGGTCACTAGTTTTCATGTTACGTGAGCATTTTTACATGTAATTTCATTCTTTACCACTAGTACATCGACTAAAAGTAACCTAGTTAGTATTTTATACATTAGTTTAGTTTCTTCTCTCCACCTAATAATACAACGGAAACAAGTTAAAACTTTTCTTGTGATAAATAAAGCATGCGAAATGTATGTAACGTGTGAACGCCCGCGAAATTCAAATAAAAATAAAAACTTTTCTTTACAAATATATCTACCTTATATACCTATATTAGCTGTATTTTTATTCAAATTTTCTTTCGAAACTGTTTCTCCAGATTCGAAAGAAAATAAGTAGTATATTTTCTTCTGAAAAAACATATTATACTTAATCTAATAATTTAAACTAGGTGTAGGTAGGTATGTACAACTATACCTCAATATAGAAAATAGACAACCTGTTCACATACAATCATAAATATACTTACTAACTAACGAGATGCAATGGAAATATTGCAACTCAATGCCAAGTTCATTGTCTAGTTGTTGTTTGCTTACGGCTTCTGGATTTTAGTGAAGTGAAGCGAGCATTCTGAACTGAAACATTAATTTACATTAGCAGTAATAAGAGCCTGTCCAAACAGCGGTTTTTTTCGGAATAATATTCGCTAATGCTTTGGGTAGGTTGCCTGGAAGAAATCGCAGTATTGCATGCAAATTCAATATGTTTTTACCCTAAATTTATTAATGTACTTTTGTATGCAATAAAGTATTTTCTATTCTATTCTATTCTACCTACGTTTTTTTTATCGCAGTGTGGACTCTTTCTTAGCATTCAATGTGTTACAAAATTGCGGAAAAAATCGTGATAATAAATTATGATAGTATCCATGGCACAATAAATTGACCCCTTGAAAAACCTCAAGTGATTGTTAATTTTATAGATAGACTAGAGGCAGCCCCGCGGTTTTTCCCGCGCAGATTTCTCATAAACACAAAATTCCCGTTTTTTTCCCGTTCCCGTGGGATTTCGGGAAATCCATTCTTAGTGCTCACCTACACTCCCCAAGGAACCCACGTGCCAATTTTCAGCTTTCTACGCCCAGTAGTTTAGGCTCTGCGTTGTCTGTCAGTCAGTCAGTCAGTCAGTAACGGAAGAGTTTTATATATTTTGATAAAATAAATAATGAAATTTTAATGTTATAATAATTAGGGAAGTAAATATATTATCATTACGTATCTTTGAGTAGGTGATTGTACTTAGACCGCAATGCAATCAGTCTTAATATATTACTCTAATGTTCACAGTTCACACTCATGAAACTGTTATTTTATTTATATTTAATACTCGCAAGTATATCTGAATAAACCTCTTTAAGAAAAACAACATGCAAAAGAGAAAATCAGTTGTAAGGTGGTAATTTTTAAGTTGAATAAGTACCTGAAAATGGACTATCACAGTTTACATACACCTATGCTCTAAATAAATTATTATTATAATACTTAAAATTTTATTATTTTTATTTCAGATTTTTCAAAAACATTTTTTTGTGATGATGCCAAATATTACCAAACATTTTAATAATAAGTTTTTTTTTTAAATTATAAACAGGCAGGCTCAGCGACGGTCCCGAGCCAGCAGCTGGTGGCGGCGGACGCGGCCTCCAACCTGCAGCACATTTGCGCACTCGACATAGACTCCAAGGCCTCCTATGTCCGCCTTTCTGGGATCATTTGTACTATTGGTAAGTATATCTTATAAGAAATAGGATCAGAATAGCGATAATAGAAAACTTACCTAATCTAGCGGGATGAGGCTAGATTAATTATTTGATTTAACTTTCAAAACTAAATACACACACACAGTAAAACTTTTACAGTTCGAATGGTGACTAAACTAAATCTTGAAGTGTGAATTTGAAATGATTATGCAATTTAACAAAAACCGTGTCACAGCGTAAGTATAGGCACTCGCTAACTGCTTCGTGACTTAGTACAGTCAGTGTGATGACGTCTGAAAATGCCGGAATAAGGTTTTATTTCCAATGGGAACGAAATTATGAATCACCTAAAACTTTTATATTAAAATGGGGTACCAGGATTAAATAGCTCTCAGCGATAAACCAATAAGAAAATTTTATAATTATGTGTTACTACTTAGTAAATTTTAAAGTATTTTGTTCATGTAAGTATTATACTTATAAACCTACCTCTTGAATCACTGTATCTATTTAAAAAAAAAGCATCAAAATCTGTTGCGTAGTTTTAAAGATTTAAGCATACCTAGGGACCTAACCTATACTTACCCGTTTCGCTAAAGCGCCTCCTTACCGTTCCGTTCTTCGCAAACCAGGCCCAGTCTCGCGCGAGGTGGCGATGCTAGAAAAAATGATGGAGACAGGCATGAACGTAGCCAGGATGAACTTCTCGCACGGCTCGCACGAGTACCACGCGGAGACCATCGCCAACTGCCGTAAGGCTGAGAAGAGTTACAGCGACAAGTTGGGCATGCCTTTCTCGCTTGCCATCGCGCTGGACACCAAGGGGCCTGAGATCAGAACTGGCCTGCTTGAGGGGGTGAGTTATAGGACACACGTATAAGCCGCGCAGATAAAGAAACTATTTCAAAATGGCGGCTGAACTCATGCTGTCTCGCGTATAGTATAAGGGTAGCGAAGAGTTTAGAAGAGAGACAGCCCATACAACGGCCGCCATTGTGAGATCGTTCCTTTATGTGCGCAGGTTATACTTAAAGTTAATTAACTTAATAATAATAATAACGCATTACACGCAGAACAAATAACAAGTATGATCCTGTATCTTGGGTGCCCTAAACAGATACATAGACGAACGAATAAAAACGAACGATATACACCCAGACCGGACCGGGACATAAACATCGATATGCATCATAGTAATATCCGCCCCCGCCGGGAATCTAACCCGGTGCCTTAGATAAGACAAGACAATATTAGATTTCCAATCTATCTAAGTATTACTACACATACTACACAATCAGAAGCTTTCTTTGGTCTCTAACCTAAAAGCTATTCCACAGTGCCCTAAAAATACTAGGCAGCATTAGCTAGTGGAATACTGTTTCACATTTTTGATATTTGCCTTAGTTTAGAAGTTTTTTTTTTTCTCGGGTGACGCTATAATTTACCTGTGCTATGTCTCTTTAAAACAAAACTCAGCTGATTTATTTCGCTCGCTGTTTCCAACTGCCGGTAAGTAGGTAAGAACTTATAACAATAAAAAAATCTAAATTTCAGGGTGGCTCAGCAGAAGTCGAACTCAAGAAAGGCGACACCATCAAACTAACAACCGACCCCGCGTACGCCGAGAAAGGAAACGCGAGCATAGTCTTTGTCGACTACAAGAACATTACAAACATTGTCAAACCAGGCAACCGTATCTTCATAGACGATGGTCTTATCTCTGTTATATGTCAGAGTTCTACTGGGGATGCTCTTGTCTGCAGCATTGAGAATGGAGGTACCCTCGGGTCGAGGAAAGGTGTGAACCTTCCCGGTCTACCGGTGGACCTACCAGCTGTCTCCGAGAAGGACAAGTCTGATCTGCTCTTCGGTGTTGAACAGGGAGTGAGTATACTACAATATCTACCAATACATTGTATAAAACATAGTCGCTTTCCGCGTCTGTCCCTATGTATGCTAAGGCATATCTTTTAAACTTTGCAACGGATTTTGATGCGTTTTTTTTATAAGATAGAGTGATTCAAGAAGATGGTTTATATGTATAAAAGAAAGCACAATAATATTGGTAAGGCGGTACGAAGTCCGCCACAAATTTTCTACTTGGTGTTCTGTGGGGGAGACCTATATTCAACAGTGGACGTCTTGGTTGTGTGTGATGTTAAAATGGCTAGCATCTTAAGGCTCATAATCAGATAGAAGAGTTACCCGTAATCATGCTTGTTCTTTCATGAGCTTAAGTTACCTGTCTAGATATGCCTGGCTTAATTTCTTCAGATATAAGCTCGAGATATATGTAGATTTGATGAAGAAACGGAAATTTTTGTTTAAATAGTAAGTAAGGAAGTCCGTACTAATCTTATACATAATATTGTGAGAGTAAAGTTATAAGAGATAAGGAAATGTCAATGAAAACTAAATACTTACCAATATATGGGTAAGTAGGTACATAGGTGTGCTTTAAAATTCCAAAAGAGTACAATATGTACGTACATTGTAAAATAAGGCCCAACGCACATCTGAGTTAGGTAAAAGTTGACTCTGATAGATTACCTACATACAATAAGTATTAAGGTATAACTAGCGCTGTATTTTATTTCCTCTTAGAGATAACATTGAACTTGTGTTTCTAGAATTCTTGATATATATGAATGTTATCAGCAATTGACGCGCTTATCAAATAGGTAGCAACTAGACTTGATATACTGGTATTGAATAGAATGATCGTAACTATCGATACACTTTGTAAGTTACTACATGCTAACTATAGTAACTTAGGTAAGTAAATATAAGTAACTATATGAAAGATTTAATACTTTTAAAAGAGGAAATATAGCTTGATGTGCTAGCTACCTCTTAATCTCGATTTACCCATGGAAAAAGACGGGCTGCTGGTTATAAAAAAAAATCCTCTTTTAGGTGGACATGATATTCGCGTCGTTTATCCGTAACGCAGCCGCGTTGACAGAAATCCGCGCCATTCTTGGGGAGAAGGGGAAGAACATCAAGATCATCTCTAAGATTGAGAACCACCAGGGTATGGTCAATTTGGACGAGATTATTGCGGTAAGTTGTCTACTTCTACATGACGTTATGCCAGTACCAAAAAAAAAAGAAACAGATTAGATTACAAAACAGTTTCTTTATCTGTTTCTATTTTTTTTTTAGAAACAGGTTAGCTAACAAAACAGTAAGTCTTATCTGTTCCTTTTTTTGTGACCATATTTTGTACCAAATTAAAGAAATACACTATTATATTCTAGCATACTTCTCCAATCCAATAAATAATTTAATATTTAGACTCACGAATAAAAACGGCAATTTACGTTTAAATTAATAATAACGCAAGCAAAGCTTTCGACAGCTTCTTGTATCTTGTCTCAAACCATAGCAAATGCTGAGGCGGTGCCCTTTGCAATAGTCGCATATTGTTACCGTTATATTGTTTTTGTTTACCTTTTTGTGTATTTTTCTCAGAGAAAGGAAACCGCCGCTTAATTTTTGTAATGGTGTGTCACTCTTTGGCAATAAACGTTTTCTAATCTATTCTATTTTTTTCCGATATTGGCGTACTTGTGAGTTAGCTGCCTAGCTAACCTGTATTTTAATGCTCTTCTTTAAAACTATTTTGTATAATAACTTCTTCAGGCTTCGGACGGCATCATGGTGGCGCGCGGCGACCTGGGCATCGAGATCCCGCCGGAGAAGGTGTTCCTCGCGCAGAAGACCATGATCGCCCGGTGCAACAGGGTCAGCCAGCACATCCTTACTTACTTACATACTATTAATATTATAAATGCTAAAGGACTTTGTCTGTATGTGTGTTACGCAATCACGCCTTAACTAATAAACCGATATGGCTGAAAAATTGCTGGTAAGTAGTATAAGCTTAGAAACAAGACGGCCTGTACCTATAACTATGTTGATAGATTTTAATGAAATGTCTATCAAATACATACATGTATGAACTACTAAACGTTCCCAAAATTAAGGTAGGTATTAAGTTCCAATACGTAACGATAACTTCCTCTACGTAATGTAACTAAACCTTCCCACTTCCAATTTGTAACACAAAAAATCCCACAACTTCAGGTGGGCAAGCCAGTAATCTGCGCGACCCAAATGCTGGAGTCCATGGTGAAGAAGCCACGACCAACCCGCGCAGAGACAAGTGACGTCGCCAACGCCATTCTTGACGGAGCTGACTGCGTCATGTTGTCTGGAGAAACGGCTAAGGGAGATTACCCCCTGGAGTGTGTTCTGACTATGGCTAACATCTGCAAGGAGGCTGAAGCTGCTATCTGGCATAAGCAGCTGTTCATTGATCTGGCTTCGCAGGTATGTTCTTTCAGGTTTGAATTGGTTGTGAAAAGTTTTTCGATTGAAATTGAGATTAGAATAATTAAGAAGTGTAGGTACTTTATAATGAAAGTGTCATTTAGAATTAAGTATAGGAAATTCGATTTTTTTCTCTCCACATTTTTTATAATGACAATAGAAAAAGAAAGAAGGTATTTTCTGGACTAGATTTTATAATTGAATGTCCCAACGTATATAAGCAGATGTCGACGCCTTTCGAGCTAGTAAGTAAAGCAAAGTTTTAGTTAAAAAAATTACTTGTGTAGGCTTTAAATTACATCATGGCAATGCGGATCCAATCGTTGCCATCTCAGTTTCTCAACTAGGCTTTATAAAAGTTTCCATAAGTAACGCAGGTGCAGACGCTGATTGATTGATTGAGTCGACTTTTTAGTAGGTGTTAGTAGGCCGCATGAAAAATCGAGTCGTAGCCATTGCATGGGCAAGTAAGAAGACAGAAGGACCCAGTTCCTCAAATGAAACTTTCCAATACGTAACGTAGGTGCCGACGCCGATCGAGCCGGCGCACTCGGTAGCGATCGCGGCCGTGGAGGCGGCCAGCAAGTGCCAGGCGGCGGCCGTGGTCGTGATCACGACGTCGGGCCGCTCGGCGCACCTGCTGAGCCAGTACCGCCCGCGCTGCCCCATCATCGCCGTCACGCGGCACGCGCAGACGGCGCGGCAGGCGCACTTGTATCGCGGTGTGCTGCCCATCGTTTATAACCGTACGTCCTTTGTGTAGCTTACTTATTGGTTTGTGTGTTAACTCTGATCGCTTTCGTTGTTCTTCATCATCATCACAGCTTGTCTCGGGGTTTACTATAATAAGAACTTTTGTATTGTTAGATTACATTGTAAAATGATCTACTTACATAGAGGATAAAAAGTGTTAAATTACGATTCTATAAAGGTATAGTTTTCATACTAATCTACAGACATTATTCTACTGGTTGTTTTTGACAGTGCACTAATAAATTTCAGCTTACTTACTTCTTCAAAGCCACATGATTCTAAATATAGAAAGAAAAAACTCTTATACATTGGTTGACAGGGCACTAGCACATGTAAATACTCTGAACATTATTAGTGTACACCTTTTAGTCCGAAGGCTTGCCCATGAAACCTTTAATTTGCAAAAGACGGAGAAAAATAAATAAAATTTTGTAATAATAATGTCCATGAATGTTGACAGAGGGCGCTCAAGGCGACTGGCTGAAGGACGTGGACGCGCGCGTGCAGCACGGCGTGCAGTTCGGGCGCGCGCGCGGCTTCGTCACCAGCGGCGACCACGTGGTGGTGGTGACGGGCTGGCGGCAGGGCTCCGGCTTCACCAACACCATGCGCGTCGTGTCAGTATACTACCACTACCACCTTGCCACCTTACTATACTCTGACTAGCACTTGGGGACCTTAATTTAAAAAATGGCGGAAAATTTAAAATTTTGAAAAATGGGGAAATTGTTTTTCCTGATTTATCTTTATTTATGTGTGTTCCAATCAATCAATATGGATGGACATTCGTTCGAAATTTATTCATCTTTTAATCAGTCATAGGCGAACAAAATCAACCGAAATGCGCGTTAGTACCTCTGCCAAACAATATTGCTAACTTGCTAAACCTTGACTAGCCCTTGGAGAAGTAGCTAACCGGCTTATAACAAGACGGCCTGTTTACTAACACCATGCGCTTCGTGTTAGTGCTATAGAACTCTGAATAAAAAAAAACTATACTATTTCCCACTCTGACTCCACTGATAAGTCCGATAAGACCTATTTTTGTTTGCGTACCCACTTAATCATTATAAAATCTGGTACTTATTATGTAACTTACCATATTTCAAAACAATTTTCAATTTTCAGGCAAGTCGAGTAAGCAGCAGTCTTCACAGACATTCACAAAAGAAGCGTAAACTTGGGCGAAAATGATACACAATATTATAAGTATTAGATAAAAGTTAAAAGCGTTACAACGCAGTGATGCCAGAGATCTATAACATTGTCCGTGATAATAACATATTGAGATGTAGGTATACTTGTATGTATAGTATTCTCGAAAGTTCTACTTAGTGTTAGGATGTAATGTTTTATTTATTTATGTAAACAGGCGTATAGATAAATATGGTTCGTATTGATTGTACTGCCTGAATAAAGTGTTGAAATTTTTATAATATTGTTTTATTTCATTCTGGGTGTTTCTGATAGGGCGGTAATAAATGAAAGCAGGGATTCTGATCACCATAACTACCAACTTTCCCAAAGCAACATGGGTCGAAATCTTAAAAAAAAAACAGCTGTTCCATACATTGGTCCGATCAGCTGACGGGATCAATGTACAGGACAGCCGATTTTTGTTAAGAGATTTCGACCCATGTTCCTTTGGGAAAGTTGTTAGGTATGGTGAGCTGAATCCCTCCTTTGATTTATTACTGCCTTGTCAGAAACATCTTGTTGAAAATTATATTGGCACATAAAAAATTTACAAAAGTGGCGGTTATTAGAAGGCACGGTAAGAATACTAAAATAAGTTATGAAATCTAATAATGGCTGCTGAATAGCTAAAATCGACCTCCTTTAAAAAAAAAGCTTACATCAATCTGAAAGCCATCTGCAAACAAGGCCGCAGAGAATAAAAAAAATATGGTCCGTCGAGCCGGATATAGGCCATAAAATTCACATCTGGCAAACAAATTTTAAGAGCTCTGGAATGTTTTTGTACACTGCTAGCGGCATCTGTTTTAAATAGATCAGTGTCGATGTAGAGGGCGCTAGTTGTATTAAATTTACCAGAAGATTTCTCTTTTTTTTTGCAAAAGTTGTCGCCTGGCTATTTTCCAAGTTGTTAACTTCTTTAAAAAGACAACTAAATATTTTATAACCAAGCTTTTATTTTCACCCGAAATAACTATTAAAATTATATGCCAGGAAAAAATATGTAACGAGTCAATTAAATTTTCAGCTAAATGCTTGTTGGCAATTTCTTGATCGTAAATTACCCAAGATACGTAGTGTAGATGTAAAACTTTGATAAGTGCACATAAATTACCTAGACTTTTTTAAGACTCCAATAATTTTTTAGCACGGTAAAATTAAACGGTTGGTACATGATAATCATCAAATTCATCTGGTTTAGCTCGTCAGAGTAATAAATACCAATAAAAGCAAACAAAACAAGTCTAAAGTATAATATAATAATATATAATACTAGAGGCTGCCCCGCGGTTTTTCCCGCGCAGATTTTTCAAGATTTTCCACGCAGAACACAAAAATCCCGTTTTTTCCCGTTCCTGTGAGAATTTCGGGAAATCCTTTCTTAGTGCTCACCTACACTTCTTAAGGAACCTACATGCAAAATTTCAGCCCGCTACGCCCAGTAGTTTTGGCTCTACGTTGTCTGTCAGTCAGTCAGTAACGGAAGAGTTTTATATATATTGATAATAAAACATCACACTCAGAGCCCCTAACTAGGAAGAACCTGTATCTAGGGTGCCCGAAACACACACAGAGACGAACATCACACCCAGACCGGAAACAAACAGAACAGAACTGAAAAGCAAAAAATAAAAACTTTTTATAAAAAAATTAAACCGCCGAAAAAACTGAAAAGCATTAAATAATAGGGAAACATTTTCTATTAGGCCTTAATTTACTCACTTCTTAAAGTAATTTTGGATTACCAAGAAATTTTAAGTCGGCGCCACACCACACAAGCAAATTCATTATCTATGTAAAATTCCTTATGTTAGCACAACCTTTACCAAGGCCCCTAGTTCCCGGCGTCTCCAGCGCGGCTCCCGGTGACGACGGTAGCCGGGGCGGCGCTGGAGCTTGGGGTGCGAAGAATCCCCGGGTTAGATCGATCCCCTCCCGTCAGACGACCAAGGCAAGCAAAATGGACAATGATAATTTAAATGTTTTGACCTTTAATATAAGAACTTTAATGAAAGATGAACGATTATTAGAACTTGAAAATGCGCTTAAAAACATCAAATATGATATAATGGGATTATCGGAAGTAAGAAGACTAGGAGAAGAAACTATAGAAACTGAAAACAACATATTCTATAACTTCGGGACAACCAGTGGACTCTATGGAGTTGGCTTCATTGTTAATAAAAAATGGAAGGAAAACATAATCGGGTTCACTGGACACTCGGACAGAATAGCCGTTCTAAAACTCAAATTGACAGACAGACATACTTTGACCCTTATCCAAACATATGCACCTACATCAACGCATACGGACGACGACGTTGAAGATTATTACGATCTTCTTAATAAGGTTTGCGATGAGCACCGAGGTACGTGGACAATCGTCCTTGGTGACTTTAACGCGAAAATTGGTCCAAAGCAAAGGCTGGACAGTGAAGACGTTATGGGGCCACACGGGCTAGGTTACCGAAATGATCGTGGCGCTCGTCTGTTACAGTTTGCTTTCGGCCAGAGCCTTAAGATTAGTAATAGCTTCTTTGACAAAAAACCACAACGTCGTTGGACGTGGCTCTCTCCTGACGGCATCACAAGGAATGAAATAGATTACGCACTATCATCTGACCAAAATATTATTCAAGACGTAGGAGTTTTAAACCAATTTCAGTGCAGTTCAGATCACAGGCCTCTCAGGGTCAAAATCAGATTCAACATTAAAATCCATCGCAAAAGACTATTTACCAATAAAATTAAAAGAATTGACAAACAGACTCTACAAAATAACACGGACCCATTTTTGATAGAACTTAAAAATTACTACCATAATCTGAACATCGACATTCTAGATCCAGAACAACAATACTGCCATCTCAAAAATTCAATACAAAAAGCCAGCAAACCCATTAAAAATAAGGGTAGGAATAGCAATAAAATTACACCATCGACCAGAAATCTAATAAATGAACGGGAGTCTTTGTGCAAAGGTTCACCGGAATATAGAGAAATAGACAGGAAAGTGAAAAGGAGCATAAGGACAGATGTAAGAACATATAACACAAACTTAGTAAAAACCACCATAGAGCGGAATGGGTCTCTCCGCACAGCGAAGCAAGGAATGCAGACAGGAAAGACTTGGATCACAAGGCTCACGGACCAGAATGGTGCCAAACAGAGCAGCAGGGACAAAATAACAGAGATTTGTACAGAATTCTACACCAGCTTATATTCGGATTCCACAAAACAGGCTCAACCCTTTTTAATTTTCAATCCTCCCGATCGTAATGCTGTTCCCCCAATTACAGGTTACGAAGTTAATTCTGCTCTCTTGAGTATGAAATACTGTAAAAGCCCTGGAGAGGATGGCATTACGACGGAAGCATTGAAGGTAGGGAAATCTGTCCTTTTACCACATATTACAAATCTGTGCAACAGCATTTTGTACACTGGAAAACTGCCCCATGGACTATGCCATTCAAATATAATCCTTTTGCATAAAAAGGGAGACAAGAGTGACATAGGAAACTACCGTCCGATCAGCCTTGTGTCACACATTTATAAAATATTTATAAAAGTAATCCAAAAGAGAATAGCCGACAACCTAGACGCACACCAACCCCCAGAACAGGCAGGCTTCCGACCTGGCTATTCTACAACCGATCACCTTCACACTCTCAATCAAGTCATCGAAAAAAGCAGTGAATATAACAGACCCTTATATTTAGCATTCGTTGACTATTCTAAAGCCTTCGACAGTCTCAAACACATATCCATTATAGAATCCCTCGAAAACCAAAATATAAACCAGTCTTACATAGATATCATACAAAATATATACAACAATAGCACTGCCGATATTAAGTTACATATGCCTGGTCCGTCTTTCCCTATACAGAAAGGAGTGAAACAGGGTGACCCGTTATCTCCAAAATTGTTCACAAGCACCTTGGAAGAAGTGTTTTGCAGTTTGGCAGTCACATGGGCAGGGATGGGCATCGAAGTTGGCGGCCGGAGACTTACAAACCTTCGGTTTGCCGACGACATCGTTCTTTTTGCTCCCACCGCATCAATGTTACAGCAAATGCTGCAGGAGCTCAGTTCGGCGAGTCTTCGGGTGGGACTGAAGATGAATCGGTCAAAGACTCAGGTGATGACAAATAGCGTGAAACGTAGAGTCGAGGTTGATGGGCAGGTGATACACTACGTCGACGAGTACACCTACTTGGGCCAGTTAGTAAGCTTCGAAAACAGGCAAGACAAGGAGATCGATCGTCGCATCGACAACGCCTGGAAGAGCTACTGGTCCATGAAGGAGCTGATGAAGGGTGAGCTACCTCTTACCCTGAAGCGCAAACTCGTTGACATGTGCATCTTGCCCGTCCTAACCTACGGCGCTCAAACCTGGTCTTTGACCGAACATCAAAAGTCTAAACTGAAGATTTGTCAACGAGCAATGGAGCGCAGTATATTAGGAGTGAAGAGGACGGATCGCGTCCGAAATACTACCTTGCGCTCCCAGACCGGCATCGCTGACGTTGGTGCGGTGACTGCCAGACTCAAGTGGAACTGGGCTGGTCACGTCTGCCGCTTGGACCCGGACCGGTGGGCGAGAATCGCAACCGAGTGGGTTCCTAGTGGCAGACGCAAACGTGGAAGACCAAGGAGGAGATGGCGGGACGATCTCGACTCTCACCTCGAGAACTGGCCAGAGTTGGCACAAGATCGGAAGGCTTGGCGAAATGGGGGGGAGGCCTTTGCCCAGCAGTGGGACATTAACTAGGCTAAATAAAAAAAAAAAAAAAAAAAAATGTAAAGCGCGATGCGCAGCGGCATACGTTTTTCGGTTATTTCTTTGAATTTCAGGTAATTTAGTGATCTTTATTCGTTGATTCTGTGGCACCGAATCAAAATTTCTTGGTAATCCAAAATTACTTTAAGAAGTGAGTAAATTAAGGCCTAATAGAAAATGTTTCCCTATTATTTAATGCTTTTCAGTTTTTTCGGCGGTTTAATTTTTTTATAAAAAGTTTTTATTTTTTGCTTTTCAGTTTTTTTTGGGCTATTTTTTTGACCCTGGGGTCAAAAAACAGCTAATCATACTTTACCGGGTGGTCGCACCCCACAAGGTGGCCACACAACCTGGTGAAGGTTGAGGGACTAACAGGATGAGGTTCGATCACGACCGGTCGGTGAGGCGATTTGTGAGGGAGGCCTATGTCCAGCAGTGGACGTCTTTTGGCTGATTTTATTTCATTTCCAAAGATATTGTAAGTAGGTATCAAAAGTTATAATGTAACACGGAAATGCAACCTGTGAGTGGATAAATCGACCCGCCGACCAAAAAGTCACCCCTATTTTCCCACCCTTAGGGTGGGAATTTTATTTCCAAATTTTTATGGGACCAACTTCAAGGTATACCCTGTCGATTAAAAAAAGAATTATCAAAATCGGTCCACACAGTAAAAAGTTATGCGTGATCATACATAAAAAAAAATAAAAAAAAAAAATATATACGCGACGAATTGAGAACCTCCTCCTTATTGTTTTTTCGTCGGTTAAAAAAGAAATCTAATACTTACCTTCTTAAGTATATTGATCACGGGTAAAAGAGAGATTAAAGAGTAGCGATAATGTCTTGTTCTACTTTAAATGATAAGGGATAGTAGTAGAGGTACCACACCTATATCATAAGTAAGTACAAAGTGTGCAAGTAATAGGAAGTTAGGTATTCTTTATGTTGTTGAACAAGAAATTATTAATTACTAAATGCGTCAACCATCAAGACAAGAGTCTTTGTTAATCATCATAAAGTTTAACCAACACCTAAGTACTTACGCGAATAGGTACAACAGCACCGACAGACAACCAGAGATGTGACTTATCTAAGATAAAAGTATCTTAAATACAGATACAAGATACAAAATACGTATCTTCAATCTTGTATCTAGATCCTTTTTTTTAAATGCATTTTGTATCTGGTATTTAAATACTTTTGTTAGGTATCTTAGTATCTTGAAGATACTTTGTTTGCAAAATACTTTTAGATTGGAATATGAGTGTGTGTTTGTGCATGGCGTTCTAATTTTTTCTTTTTAAGAGGAAAATAATTATTGTTTCTTTGTATCGAATAAACTCCCTCCGTAACTAACTAGACCGATATTAAAAAAAAAAAAACATTAGAATCCTGAATTATTTCTGACTAGCTTTCCCGGCGAACTTCGTATCGCGCCTTACAATTTTATACGGAAAAATTAAAATGTCGTTTTAACTAACTTCCGAACCACGATACATTTTTATAGATATAGTAGAAGTTAGTCTATAGAATACAGTCTATTCAATAGAAACTGACCGAAGGTTCGGTTTCGGTTTCGGCCAGTTTCGGCCAAAAATTGCTTTTGAACCTTTTGCCGAAACCGAAACTCAATGTTCGAGCATCGAAAATTTCAAAGCAAAAAGAAATAAAAAAAAACTTATGCTGTCTCCCTGAACCGCAATCGTGCCATAGTGAGAGAGCTAGTTTTTTTGATTAAATTTGCGTTTCGGGAGAAAACGTTTTTTAGCATCATAGCAAATTTACTTACCTTGATTTTGATGTCCATAGCTTCAGCATAAATTATTTTAGGTTTGTTCGTATTTTTTATATGCGTTGGTTTTGTTAAACAAACAACTTAATACGATCTCAAAAAATCATTATTTCAGGGGCCTATAAGTTTTTGAATCTAAGTATTGCAAATTAAAAAAAAAAGAAAACGTATAAACCTAGTTTTTATAGTGTTAGTAACATATTAAAATGGCGAATAGAAAATATTTAGAAGTGGAAAAACGCTTTCTCTTTTTGTATGGACGCGTACCGGGTATATATAATACTAGGTATTTCGCTGCTACAGATAAACAATTAAGTTTTCGTTAGCAGCTAAACGCATGTAACTTTTGTACTTTTTAAATTGTTTTGAATAAATAAATAATAAAAAAAAAAGGTGTTCACAAAAAAATATAAATATTTGACAAGGAGTTTCGGTTTCGGCTGAAAATCGTGTTTCGGTCGGTCTCTACTATTAAATTGACAATAGATATAGAATATTCCCAAGAAATCAGAGTAGTGGAAAGGCTTTAATATTATTTCTTTCTTTATGTAAAGTAAAGTAAAAAAATGCTTGTGCTATTTAATTATGTTTCATCAGGGATAATGAAGGATTCATAAGATGAAAAAATAAAGCGGTCCGGTAGTTATGAGCCTATTCGATGCAAACGAACACAAACATTGTCTATACTTACTTACATTTTAGGGCGGTACGAAGTTCGCCGGCCCAGCTTGTTTTATATAATGTTTTTGTCCAATAAACGAAATGAGCGCGATTAACTCTTTAAAAAAACTCATAAAAAAAGTTATGAAAAAAGTATTTTATCTATAAAAAAGTATCTTAAAGATACGTATTTTGTATCTTGTATTTCAGATACTATTTTAGATAGGTATTTGCATCTGGTATCTGAAATACTTATTTAAAAAGGTATTTATATCTTGTATTCAGATACTTTATTTAAGGTATCTTGTACATCTCTGCAGACAACAGATGTATCCAACCAATACAAAGGAATGATTAGTCTCCGAGACTTGAAAGGGCTTTGTTTCAAGGAGCAGGAGCCGCCCCCTACGACTGTCCGTCAAAACAAAAACAAACGAGCACCCTCTGTGCCGCGGGCGCTCCGCTGCCGCCGAGCCAGTCCCTGCGCTCCCGTCGACGGACACACGGAGTTTCTAAAAATAACCGCGAACCACTCAGTACCGCCGCAGTTACCGCGCGCGCCGCTCGTCCGCGCACACCGCAGCCATGGCGGAGACGATCGAGGAGACATACGAAAGCGCGGTCACCCGCAAGGTGGTCCGCACCAGCCTCAAGATAGAAGAGGTGAGGAGGTTAGCTAGCCGAAGCTGGCCGCGGGGCGGGCCCGTTCCCGAGCTTACGTCACGCGGTGTTCCATTATGGATAGCTCCATAGTTTCCCCAGTAGACCATACGGATGGATCTGTACTGGGAGCGCCGCCAGCACCGGCGACGGGCCCGCCGCCGCCGGCGACCGCGAAGGTCCAGCCGCGTCACAGTGAGGAAGTGCGCGCGCCGGCACTCATGATTTGTGGCTATGTAAATAGAACAGGCGTTTTGAATGAAATTTTCCGTTACATTTTACGCGTGTGCATCGACCTGACGTCCGTGATAAAACTAGCTCGTAAACGTTCTAAACACATGTGTGACACTTCCAAAACATGAACACAAACAATCTACATACAAGGACTCGCACACAACACACTACACGCGGCTCGTGATGTATGTAGGTACCTGCTATTCCCAAACATTAAGAGCTGTAGAAATCATCAGCCGGCAAATGAGCCGACATCACACATAATTAACGAAGAAAACATTTTGTTGTATTTTTAATTCCTTCAGCCGTTTCAGCGCGTCACAACTCTTAACGTTAAACATTGAGGTTAATATTCAACCAGTTTTCTTGCATTATCAACGAGAAGGTTACTATTTAGTTTGGTGACTTAAGCTTTACTACAGAGTTTAATAAGCCATTATAAGAAGAAACAATGAATTTTCATTACGACGACAAATTATTCTACTATATTCTCTTCCAAAGCGAAAAATCCAATGGAAAAACGCGGCGTAGCATATTTTCGTCTTGGCTCTCATCCTAGTTTATCTGCTACATTACGATGTTTATTCACAATACTAATGCGAGCATTTAATGTGTGCGTCTGTGCCACTTGTAATGTAAAGTCAGGCCAGTACAGTTGATTCACATCACATGCAAAAACAGCTATGGATCATGCTCCAGGCTACGCCCAAGATCACTTTAAACTTCAGTATTAACCAAAGCATCCCTCTTTGGTTAATATCTTTCAATTTCACTAAGCTCTAGTCCTGCAACCCTTCATATCATAGAGTATTAAAATCACTAAGTACGTTTTACTTCCTAACCAGGTTTCAATTTAATATTGTGCACCAGCTTTGGTCAAGCTCTAATGAATTCGTGTGCGTCAATCAGTATGGACGTTTCTATTAAAATTTCTTTTGTTTACGTAAACTCAACCGCAGCCGCGTGCTAGGGTTACGTAAGGAACAGTATCTAGTATCAGTATCTCTATCTCTATCTCTATCTCTATCTCTATCTCTATCAGTATCTATCTATCTCCTTTATTCCTCCGTTCCGTGTTGTTCCTTTCACTACACCAATATTTTCATCTACACCAATGTTTTCATTCTCATTTCAACATTGTTCCTGCTCCTCTTTTGCCAGTGACTCGTTCGGTCAGGTGGAATGAGTTTCCGAATATCTCAAGTGTCAGAGTCAAGGTCTTTTTCTCACCTCTGCCTGCCACTCCGTTTCATTGACAAAGTCAAGGAGCAAATTCATCAGACATTCTCATTTGGTTTATGTGTTTAAAAATCCGACGACTGTTTATCACCAAAATCCGATTGAACGCCTAAATTTATCACGCGAAAGAGGAATAGATGAAATTTACTTTCTCGCTCTCACTAATTTGTAATAGATTAGACAAAATTATTTTTACCCCAGGACAAAGTTTTTAAACACCTTATCGAAACAGTATTCCTTAGTTTCTTTGCGTTTTCTAATAATCGAGTTCTTACAAGGGCTTACAAGGTTTGAAACTAGCGCCACTTCCGATAAATAATTAATATCTTCTAAACCATGGCCGAAATCAAAAATATGTGTCTTTGCTTTGACTCCCCAGATAATCTTGCTTAGAATTTTTAAGGCCCCTGTTGTGTTTCTTCCATACAGTGATGGTAATGTGAGAGAAACAATTACAGTAACAAAAGACGGTGCATTAATTTGGAAAGTGGCTGTGTCTGCTACCGTTTATCTCTGACGTTTTTTTCCCACGAGAGGTCTAAATTCTATTGTTTGAATCGTTTTGAGATGTAGACTAGCTGGCATATAGCTAAAATCTTAGCACATCTTCTTAGGTCTACCTGGCCACATTTACTCAAGCTTACCACATCATTTTAATACTTAGTCTAAAGTTTAGACTCTAAACTGTGTCCCACTGCTGGGCAAAGACATCCCCTTCCCGTATCCACGTTTACCTTTCTTGTGCCACCTGAGTCCAGTCGGATAGATAGGAATCGATATCATCCCGCCATCTCCTTCTTGGCCGGCCACTCTTTCGTCTTCAATAATGTTAAAAATATAAATTGATAAAGTGTATTTATTGAGGCAATCTTCGGGGCAAGTCAGCAATGAAAATTTTGAAAATAACTTGGTCGGTTGGTAGATCTACAGCCGATTTAGGAAAAAACGTGCAATCAATCAACTTACCTATCATATGCATTGGGCGGCCATAACAAGTTACCCAAATTGCTGAAGTCCGAATAAGTATGCTAGAAACCGTATTAAATATTCGCAAGCTACGATTCAACGATGCGTAGGTACCAGTAGTATCTTAATAGCCTCCTTACTCAATTATCAGCCAACCGAATAAGACTCTAACAATCTTGCCAGAACGCAGTAGGTATGTGCAATATGTACCAGATTTCAAATGCCAGATTGCGCAAACCTTAACAGGTTTATAAGTAGTAGTTGAAATTCCCATTTCAAATTTCCTAAAAAGGCAAAAGGCGTTTCTAACAGCTAAACCAGACTTCCGTTGACCGTTCCGAATGTAGCAAATGTACGGGAACATTGCCAAACGTGCGATTCAACTTAATTGACGACCGGCACATCCGCCTTGTTTGATCATTTGATCGACATCGAGATCCAAACTTCCGCCATTAGAATTTTTTGAGGCCTAATTAAAACTAATAATTTCCCAGTTTTGAGTTGATCCTCTGTTTTGGTTATTTTCTAAAAACATTCAACGCAATCTTAGAAAGCATCGAGAAATTTGTTAACAGTTTGTTTTTTAAATGACTGTTTTTATTCACACGCCCTTACAATACTATAGCTCTGTTACTTTAGAAACAGAAATCATCTATCTTCAGAAAGATATGGTCTGACATACTATTGATCAAAGTGCATTATCAACTTTACAAATACTTACATAATTTAGAGAAAAATTTCTTTTCAAAATTGCCAGACAGCCATTTCAAATCGCTCTGCATACTGAGCCATATAAACGTGCTAACCTCTAGCTCTTTAGCAAACTGCAGAATGATGATGACACCCTAATATTAATATTATGATGTTCCCTCCAATGGTACGCTAGCTGTTTGTCTGAACCTGAGCTAATAATAATAATGATAACGCATCACACTCAGTGCCCCTAACTAGGAAGAACCTGTATCTATGGGTTCCCGAAACATATACGGAGACGAACATTACACCATGACCAAACATCGATATCATCAGAACAATGTTCGCCCCGCCGGGAATCGAACCCAGGTACACTACACTCGCATCTCAGTCCACATCACTGCCAACTTAGCTACGGAACAGTCAATAATGGACGACCACAAGTCTAACCTCAAACCGTTACGGACAGTGCACGCAATTACCGTAGCGGTCAATATTTCCCCCCTATTGTGTTTTTTTCTCAAGCAAACTTCAAGCTTGGGCAAGTATCTTGGGTTCACGGCAGGTCTTTGCCTTTCCTTCCAGGCGATGCCAGTCCAATATTTAAAATTCAACAGTTTTCAACTCAACAGCAGCTGTTGTCAGCTGTGTGCTGAAACATTTTTGAAAGCAGAAGAAAATGTTAGTCACCCGTTATTTTACCATCAAGTGTTAAAAGAAATTGAACATGGCTCGTTGTTAATTGGTTCTTCTGAGACTGAGAAATTTTTAGTTAAATTTAGGTACTTACCCTTTTTGATAGTCTTCTTAACTAATTTTAGGGGTATGCGCATGTTATTTCCAGAAATAATCTCTGTACCTCAGAAGCATAACACTGTAACTGACATTTTTGCGATTTTCACTTTTTGATGGAATCCTAATGTATTTGACGAGCTCTTTCGAATGCGCTTACTCCCGTGGCCGTAGCTAGCCTGGAAGTGCCTTTTTTCGATTTGCATTATAGTGTAAATACCTTGCCTGATGAGAAGCATTAAACTGTAAGAGCGTATACTGCTTTATGCTTCGAATTAATTTTATTGCATAACATTGTATGTACCATCATACAGTTTTATGCTTCTGAACTATATCCGATGCATAATACTGTAACTGCGCAGATACCGTGTTTTGCTTCGAAGCAAATCAAGATGCATAATACTGTATTTTTGCTGTTACAGTTTTATACTATTCAATTAAATCCGATTAAGAGGGCGTGGTTTAACGCATCTTTATATAGAAGCTGCTAGTTACGCGGAAGTTCGGTCTTGGCCGGCTATCAGAGATAAAGAAAATAGAAAAAATTTTATCTAAATTGACAGTTTTTGGGATTCTTAATTCAGTGATACTTACCATACAAGTAAAAATACACGCAATCTTCTTTTAAAAATAAATGGTAAAAAAGTCCGTCAACGAATGCTTCCTCATACCCTCAACACAACAACTTCTTGCAACAACTCCATCAAAGATAGATTATACCACTGTTGCAGCTGAATAAAATACCGACAGAACTCATTACCCATAGACGAAACCATACAACGTCACTTCCACGCCATACCTTGCGAGTCGCATCATTCACGGTAAAAAAAATATCCGGCGTGAATATCCTGGACTAGAACCGAAAGAAAACTGCAATGAAAATGGCTAAAAGACATTCAATGAAGACCTAAATTCCTCACTCCATTTGCCAAGCAATGATACCTTTACACATGTTATCAACACGCGGTCACGCTACAGTAAGAAAACAAAAAAAAATGGTTCTCCAAGATTGGAGCACAATTCTGACCCTAGATATAAACGTCTTATAAAAAAAAAAGTTCATATCTAACACCAAAAAAGATACATACTTACTAGGGCTTGCAATTATTCGAAAAAATTTGGTATTCGAATATTCGGTTTTTTTCGGGCTACTATTCGAATTATTCGAATATTATTCGTAAAAAAGACGTAAAAGGTTAAGGAAAATTAGTTTTTTTAAATTATAATTGGCCCCTTTATTCATTAATAACTTTTCCTCAAAGGAACGGTCAATAATATTGTCAAATACAATTATAATCTTGGCCATTGGCCAACTTAAATTTTAATTTGTCTACGAGATCCTGGATAGTTAGATAGTCCTGGCTAAGACGGTATCCCTATAGATGCCCTAAAAGCCTTCGCAGACTAATCAGCCGATGTCCTTCTGCCTTTGTTGGCAGCCATATGGGAAACCGAAGTAGTCCCTAACGACTGGAAAGAAGGAATAATCCTAAAACTTCCAAAGAAGGGGGATCTTTCGCAATGCTCTAACTGGCGGGGCATAAACTTGCTCTCGCCCTGCACTAAAATCCTGACCAAAACTTTGCTAAACGGGATAGCAGGGGTGGTGGACGTGAAGTTGAGATAAGAGCAGTCTGGATTTCGTCCTGGAAGATTTTGCAGAGACCAACTGAACCTGCTGCGAATATTTCTGGAAAAATGCAATGAGATGCAGTGCGAACTATTCGCGCTATTTGTGGACTTCAAAAAGGCGTTTGACTGGGTTAGGTGGTCCAGCATTTTGCGAGTACTCCGCAGTAAAGGTATACCGTACAAGTTAATAAACCTGATACAAAACTTGTATGTGGGCTCCACCTGCAGAGTAATTCACAAAGGCCAATTAACGCAATCCATTACGGTCACAGAAGGCGTTAAACAGGATTGCCTAGTATCCCTAATGCTGTTTTTGCTGGTTTTGGACGACGTGATGTGTATAGTCACCGGCAGAGGCTAGCGGGGTATTCCCTGGAACTCGCAGAAGTGTCTTGAGGACATAGACTTTGCAGAAGACCTTTGCCTTTTATCTACAACACTGAGCGAACAACCTTCAAGCAAAGACAGACGATCTGTATTAATACGGCTAAGACAAAAGAAATGCGCGTACACACCTGAGATCAGGCAGGACCCTCTGAACATTACGGGTAAAGTAGTGGAGTGGTGAGCCCTACAGGAGGTACGGAAGTTGAAATTGAAAACCGCATTAACAAAGCGCGGGCAGCGTTCGCACAACTAACACCACTGTGGAGCTCTGACGTTATCACCAGATGGACCAATCTTCGGATCTTCGAGTCCAATGTAAAATCAGTGTTGCTATATGGGTGTGAGACATGGTTTGTGCGAAAAGACCTGACCAATAAGCTACAGGTATTCATAAACAAATGCCTGAGAAGGATACTAAAGATATTCTGGCCAAAAACCATTACCAACACAGAACTATGGCACCTGACAAAGCAAAGACCAATTGAAATGGAAATTCGAACTAAAAAGTGGCGTTGGTTAGGGCACTCGCTTAGAAGAGCAGATGGACGACCTTGCAGGGAAGCTCTGTTGTGGCAGCAAAAGGGGTCGCCTAAGGCAACCTGGCGCCGGTCCACGCTGCAAGAAGCAAATAGTGTGGGACTTAACTGGGAGGAGTTACCCGCTGTTGCTCAAGACCGCCAAAATTGGAGGAAAATTCTTGAAGCCCATAGGGCTCCCGCTTGGGATCCCTATGGGATAACAGTATAAGAAGAAGAATCCGCGATAGTTATGTATTGCAATAAAATAAAAAAGGTACCAGATTTTTGTCTGTAAGACCAGATAGATGGAATATCCTGGCTCAGATGTAATCAAGATTTTTTGTTTCCATTTTTAAGTCTAAACCAGTAATGTCGTCCGCCTAGCACGTAAACTTTAAAATAAGTAGTACAAAATATAGAATTTTAGGTAAAAACGAATATTCGAATAATCGTTTTTACTTTTCGAATATTCGATTAAGTTTATTATTCGAATAATTCGAATATTCGAATATTCGATTGCAAGCCCTAATACTTACTCCAATCCCAAAGTCTCGTCCTTTTTTCGATTCTCTTTCAAGCCTGAGGATGGTCGCGCACGGATCTGATCTCAAGTGTGACATCACATGCATTACTGCCAGGCAAACTAAATTGAAAATTAAAGTCCTAATTGGTCATACTACCGTACAACCATTTGTTTTGCAATACTTTCCTCGGAAACTTGGTATTTATTAACTAACTCTGATAGTGCCCGCCGATCCTTAGCACATGCTTTCATTGCTGATTTACCCGAAACACTGCAGCAGTTATGTATAATCTGTCCTTGATGATGCTGCTGCATCAAACTGCTCGATTACTTTGAAAGTATTAAGAAACATTAATTCAAACAGACGTCATACAATTTACATTACAATCAATATCCGAACAGCAAATCTGTGAATTTCTAAGGTAACTTTTAAGTATCGGTCCTGTTTTCTGGCGCAGATCTACTTCAGATAAACTTTCAGACTGCATTTAGGTAACATAATATAAAAACTCTGGTTTCTCTCCCTATTAGCTAGCTACTAGACCCTGACATCATAAACGGCTTATTGTGAAATCTACAACGTTAAACTCATGCTACGTCGTCGCTAAAGTTCAAACTTCCTATAATGACCCTTTCATGACCCCACTATGCGTGTGACTACAGGCAAGGAAAGAGGAACTAGTGGCATTTTATTTATAAAGCTCAAAGCAGTCTCAAAACCTTACTAAAACTAATCTACGCCAGAATATAAGACAAGAGCTCAAACTTCCACGAGTTATACTACTAATCAGTGAGCCACTGCAGACTCAGAGCACAACCAAGAACAACGTTTCGCCTACCCTGACATAATGGAATCCTGATACCAAAGCGCTAGGGACCTATGTCTCATTCATGCAACAGTTACTTAAGGACCCCATATGTCCCATATTATTTTATATTCAACCATTCTCTATAATGTTCACTACATTAGGTCACAGATTCAGACAACATCATTTAAAACATGAAATTTCACTCAGAGAGTACATAATATAAATTACTGACACAGATTAGAGTTGTACGGTTCTGAATGTATGTTCTACAGTGTTTTTTTAACAGTAAAGTTGTTAATTGTACTTTGTTTTCTTAAAGAAAATACTGTAACTGACACCATTTCTCACCGGATTACAAAAATAATCTTAGAAGCATTTTAGTGTATGTGATGCATGTTTTTACAAAAGTACCTGAAAAACTATATTTTTTCATAGGACTTATTTTTCTGAAAATTGTTTTGAATTAAGAGATAATTGCTCTATGTTATCAATTAAACTCAAGATGATTATAGCGTCTACTTTTGCGTCTTATTTGCGTCTAAAGTTGAAAAACATGCGATTTCAAACTTTAAAACGCTCTCCTGTAAAATTACGATTTGCGACTTACAGTGTTATGCTTCTGAGGTACAGATCTTAAGATGTATACTTTTTCACTAACGGCAGAGGATTTTCCAGTAAAGGATTTAAGTTTATCGGTGAACACAACGCAATTATATACTTACTAACCTAAGAGTTAAATAAAATAAACATTATACTCTTACTGAACTCAACACTAATGATGGCACAGAATCATCAGGGTCATTAGCTAAGTAAACATTTTGATACTTTCCCGACATAAATTCCGCCCATCCATCCTCAAACTAATCAATTTGTTTCGGTAGCCAAACAACATCTTGCTATACTAACATCTTTTTGTAACTCATGTTCTCTTCCCTTTTGGGTCTTACCCATAGGGCAACGAGTTGATACAAAGGTACCTTAGGTTGTATTTACATATTGTTAGGATAGGAATATATTAAAAATGTTGTTTTCGCAGACAAACCTAAAATTGCAGATTTTTTAGAATTTGAACTGCCCTACATAGAGCACAATAATATCGGTGATGCTACTGTAGCATGCATTGACTATAATTACCCCCGAATGTTTGGCTCTCAGGTTTGGCTATATGGATACGCGATGCAATATAAATATATAATCTATTGCCCTATACCACAGAATACCTAATAGTAGTTGAAATGAAAATTAAATTTTATTTTGTAGAAACAAGGATAATTTTATTACGACACTCGCCATGTTACAAAGAAGATGCACAAAAATAGATGACGACAAGAGCAGATGGCGCGGAACCGCCACCGTCAACTTTTTAATTTTCACGTTCCATTTCACGCCGAGATTGATCAGTGATCTCGGCGCACGCGTTACCATACCGTCGAACAAGACATCGATAGACAAGCAAGACCAGACTATGCTGAGTATACGCAAAGTATAAAATGAGACACCATAATCTGCTGCAGAGCAAACACGGAACGTACTTAGGTATCGGTTATTGGTAAAATGCGGCTAGTAGTCAAATTTGAGAAAGAAAATTATTTCCTCGGTAACAACTGGAAGTTCCTATTTCCCATTTCACTCAACAAACAAAATAACTGATCTACTAATCTTGCTCTATCTCAATTCGCACGCAACGCAAGATCATCTCAAAAAAATGTCTTATCATTTCTAACTTTACTTAATAGATTTGTTTGCTGCATTTGTTTTTCAGCAATATTTATTGTGTTTCGCGTAAAATACGATTAGCTTGGACGGAAAATGAAAAACGAGCCGCGACCTGTGCGTCCACAAATAGCGCGAGTCTCGGCGACCGACCGCTCGCGCACAGCCCAATGTCGAGGTGATCATTGCTTGCTGCATATTGTCACCACTTTGTACTAAAACGTGTGAAAAAACGAAAAGGAATTTTATGGTTAATGCACTGTTAAAAAGTTAAAGAATGTCCTTCTTTAACTTGTGTTTTTACTTGATGCTGGTTTCCTTGATACAGCGTCAAGCTTCAGATAGGGATTTTCTGTTACATATTTTTTGCCTAAAATGTAGAGTTTTACTTTTTGATTGAAATACCTAGTTATTAAGCTGCTGAGCTGCAGCAAGTTTTTAAAAATTACTAACTTATAAAATTTTGTTGGGCACCGGATATTTTTAATTTCGCTCTACATAATGTAGAGACGAAGCTTTGTGTAAAATTTAAAAGTAAACAAATGTTCAGACAGGGGACAGGAAATACTGCAAACCGAATTGTATTCATTTTTCTTTACAAGATTTAGATTAGTTTATTCGCAAAAATAGAGAAAACTTACGCCGTATTTAGATAAATTTAAAAAAACTAATCAAGAGCTATTCGTGGTTTAGGTAATAATTTTATGATTTTCTTTTGTGTGAAAAGTCGGACATTAGCAAGCTTATTTACGCAGCATGATTCAAAAATTAGTTTAAAAGAAGCAAACGATACCAGTCTGTCTCTACGGGAGACTTCCTTAGAAAGTAGAGCAATATAATTTACTTTTTACTTTATAAACGTTTTAATTTTGTGTATATAATTATGTAGAAGGGAGATTTGATAATTCGTTTTTTTTATTAAGTTCTCTGTAGCGTCAAAGGCCTTTTTTTAATGCTTTGCTTTATAGATTTGCAGCCCGTGTTAAACAGATCAAAGTCATATTTTTTGTGCTAAGCTCGTTAAATGCCCGCTTGCTCGTAGAAGAAAGGTGTTTTGACGATATTTGGTGTTGCTTTGTGGAACTGAAAGGGTTGTTATTAAACCGAAGAGAGATGCGCGGGGGGATCCGAAAGAATGAGTGATAGCAGCCCTGGTAGCATGACGGACCATTTGTCGAATCTTTCTATCACTTTTGATCTCTTTTGACATTTAAATGCGGGAAAATGTATGTGTCAAAAGTAGCAGATACATTCGACAAATGGTCGGTCATGCTACCAGGGCAGGTCAGCACAGTCGGTGTGGCCTGAAGCATTTTAACAGGTAGGAAAGGTCTGCTATTTCCCGTCTTTGGTACAGTGATAATAGATTGTGTTTTTTCCAGATGTTGAGGTAAGTAGTCAGTAGGTTTTTGACAGGATGATAGAAAAAAAAGTAATCTTTAGGTATTATATTAAATTATCCGAGTTTTCGCAAAATCCCTAGTTCTTTTTTGCAAAAAAAAACTAATTATCAAATCTTCCTACGACATATACAAAGAACTTGGATTAGTCATCCTAAGAGGCTTATTAAATTTACGTCTTGTTTTGTTTCAGATGCATGTGTTTATTACTTTCATAATAATTGAGCGCGCAAAACAGTGCTTCCACATGAAGCCAGATTGTTTGTTGAGCTTATTTATAAGTATTTATTTACTCCTGATTGGCCATGACTTTGGCTTCTTATTTGTTTATGTATGATATCTTTGGAAAGGTCTTATTAAACATGACTGCCGATAACTCTATTCGCAATACCAATTCCGTCCAATTTGATACTAAAATATTATT
Source organism: Euspilapteryx auroguttella (assembly GCA_951802225.1). NCBI lineage: Eukaryota > Metazoa > Arthropoda > Insecta > Lepidoptera > Gracillariidae > Euspilapteryx > Euspilapteryx auroguttella. The sequence continues at coordinate 9,213,900 of OX637653.1, forward strand.
AGCCTTTATTTTTCAATTGGTAAAACATAAGTAGGTATATCATATATAGTGAAAAAACGTCGAAGTTAAGATGTTTTGGATATGAAGAGAACATACCTTTATCATGTAAAAATTAACATAGAGCGAAATAAAAAGCTTTACAAATAAAAAGTTAAATTAGGCAAAACATATTATGAATCTAGACCTAAAATATAAATTATAACTGTATATAATACATAATATAAGTGGAGCAATAAACTAATTTTATGCCCGACCTAAATGCATGGCCTCCGCAGGCTGCGAGTTTGACTCATGTCCGAGGTCGACGACCCCCACAATATAACCACTAAACTGTCTTATGTTCCCACTAAACACATAGGAGTATGTATTTTAATCGGACGATTAGCTTTTCCTCTTTTCTTAAATTTATAAGAAGAAAACTTTCTCTTTGATGCTATGTTTAGAACCAGCTAATTTCTGCGAAATCTGCTTTTCATTACAAGCTCTAATTTGAATGTAGTGCAAGTTTCTACGATTTCTAGGTAGACTGATCGGTTTTTCCACTGTAAATAGTAAATAGTTTATTAACTTATCTATATATACTGCGTTTTATAGAGCTGAATGTAATAGAGCCTCTACATTGCAGAAACAAAAAACTATAGAAATTTTGTATTTGGACCTAAGAGGGATCCCGTTTCTTTGTGCACGCAAATATGTTTTAGGATTTGGAGAGATATTCATATCCCTTAAAAACAGTTTTTTTTTCCCAAATCCGAGTATTCGCAGACAATTTTTATTGTACCATCACCAAATCAAGCCATGATGTTGCAAATTTTTATACTGAATTCGGAATAACCTTAGATTGAAGAGACATTTTGTTTATTTTTCATCTTACATACTAAAATTATGTAAATAAAATTCTATTACCCATATTGCAGAAGCTTGATGAAAATCCTTGTCTTTCTTTCTGCTCTCGCGCACTACGAGCAACATTTATAATATTTATAGGAATCAATTTCGCAATCTGACATCAGTAGAGCGAGTCCTAATTAACGAACAATTTATGATGTTAATTTAGCTTTGCGCCCACTCGCATTGCCTCTTCTTGTCTCTCTCTATCCACGTTATCTGTTTTATCTAGATCTATTGCTAGAAGTCTTGAATCTTCAGTTTGGAATCGACAGACTAGGACTAGAGGAGATTTTAATATAAGTAAAAAAAAATAGATTAAATAAAAATAAAACAACAGTTGATCTTTTAAATTTTATAAAAAACTTAGGTCTAGAAATATACTATATACACATGAAAACTAAATTTAAAAAAATAAAATAATTAATACCTAATTGAAGAGACCGCCACTCAGAGCTCCCTGCTCGAAGGCTCCCATGACGCTAGCGGCGTTGCCACGCTGTATGGCGATTGAGAGCCTCTGCAGCAGAAAAGCCAGAGCGACGGTCCAACCCGCGGTCCATCAGGCGACGACCTATTTTTTGGATAAAGGCAGCTGCCTCCGATGCTCAAACACCCGAAGTCTCAAAAACTACTGGGATAAAAATAGACTAGAGTTGACCACAGATATGTGTAGACCAACGTTAAGAGGACCGTATACCCCAAAAGCGTCCAATATAAAAAGAGAAAATGTTTTTTCACTAATATTATGTTTTAATCGCCATAAAGTTTAAGTATGTTACTAACACTATGAAAAACTAGTTTGAACGTTTTACTTTTTTCAAAATTCGCTATAGAAGACTAAAAGGCTTCTGCAAACAAAGATTTTGTGATAAAAAAATGATCGGATGAAGTTCTTTGTTTTACGAAACCAATGCATTTAAAAAAAAAAAGAAAACGTATAAACCTAGATTAAGTATTCAATATTGAAACGATGTTCATAAAATCATTGTGCTAAGATTTAGGTTGTGAAAAAAGTCTTCCCCCGAAACGCAAAATTCATAAAAATTAGGACGGGTTCTCTTAATATTTTTGAGTCATTTTCAAAAAAGTTGTACGTAACGAAACCGTCATAACGAAACTTTTACTGTAGGGCTATATGTACACACTATAAGTTTTAATATTAAAAATTCATAATAAGCTAAAACATTAATAATTTACCACTATTATCCACTTTTCACTCATTTTTGCTTTGGTGAAAACTTAAAAGAGCTACGCTGCGATCGCCAACCCTTTTTTCAAGCGTGGCAATTACGGAAATACCCCCTTAGAATGTTTGTTCCTGTGGAAATCTGTTGGGGATACCCTATGTCGAACAGTGGACTTCTTTCTGTTGAATTAAGTTGATTAAATTAATTGAATAAGGTAGCTGTATCTAGTTCGTTTGAACTGTAATGTACACATGGCTTTATGTGTAACGAACCCGTAAATTCTAATAATTCGTAACGAAATGCAACGAAACTGTAACTTTTTCAACAAAATGTAACTAAACTGTGAGAGAAAAATAACCTAAATTGTGTAATATGACTTCACAAAAACGTTATTTTCAGGTAAATGTGTATATAAAAATGATTAATACATTCAAATACACAACATAATTAATTATCACTTATGTACCCGTGCTAGTTCCGGTAAAAAATGTCCATGACGTTGCAGTAACGAAACCGTAAACACAGGATCCGCCAACAACGACCGGCGAAAAAATTATAATTGAGAGGCCAAGACGGTTTTCTAACAGCCGATCAGAAGCGCGAATGTTTCGGCATTGGTAATTATTAGGAACGAGTTCAGAAAATTCAAAAATTCTTAGTGAGTTCTTGTTTTGAAACTGTCTGTTACGAAACTGTAATTTTTTGCGACATGTTAATTTTGTATTATTACTTTATATTTTTGTATTAGATTATGCTTATTTTCATAATTTCTATACAATTTGAACATTACTTAATGAGATAAAAATTTAATGAGTGCTCTAAATAAACAAAAAAATATAATTTTAGGCGAAAGAAAAAAAAAAGACCAGTGCGACACTTGCAATTTGTATGGGGAGAAAAAAAAACGTTTTCAGAAATTGGAATATTTCACCATAAATAAATGCACATTATCACAGATAATTATTATGTTCGTATGCAGAATAAGATCTCCACCTAGTAAAACCTCAGAATTAGAAAATACGATCATAAAATTGGGATTTATGTGGGATCAAACTTTTGCGACACGTTTTTTTTTATGCCATGTACAATTTTTTTGAAAATGAGTCTTTTACGTTGCTATATCGTTCCTTTTAAAACGAGTTAGTGAAATGTTTTTGTATTTTTTATAATCATCCTCATCCAGTTTAAAGAAATTTAAATAACTTATACTAATAATTCATTATAATATCTTCAATTTATAATTATTGAATGTCTAAACTGCCCAATTTCTTATAAATTTTAGAAATTTTCAAATTAAAAATCAAGACGAAATATTTTTTTTTTACATCCAATGCTGTTTATGTCGAGAAATGTATGTAAAACAGAACTATCATAAAGATGACTCGCTAATGAGATGTGCCGTTAAAAAAATGAGCGGTTACATAGTTGATAATCTTCTCAGTTTACGATGTTTGCTTGCATTTTCACAGCAGAATATAATACCTAATAAGTTTCACTTTTTTAACAGTCTTCATACAGCAAAAGATGAAAATATGATATAAACTCACTGGTTCCAATTTGTTCCTCATCATTTTTGATTTTATTACATAATAATATTTGTTCTGATCAAAATAAATAAAATAAAATAAAAATATTTGGCTAATATAAACAGCAGGATCATAATCAGCTTGAATTTAGGTAACATCTAAGTTTGATATGAAATCGGTCTTTAGAACAAATTAATATGCAGAGCTGAAACCACCTATTCATAAAAGCAGGATGCAAACTTCAAGCGAACAACTGCGGAGCGTGTTGGCAACAGTCCCCCTAGTATTAATCACGTGGCCACGTGATGCCCCTTGTTGCCACACTACAGAAACACATTTTAGAGACTTAGTACTTCTATAATATCACGCCTTTATTCCCCGAAGAGATAGGCAGAGGCACCAGCTCATAAGAGCCGGACCCACGTTTAGCCGAGGTTATGATTTTATGTTTTATACCATATCGTGACAAGGGGGCCAGCTTATGCGCATTTTATGGGCAAATATGAGCAAAATAAATTTTCTGACGATACAGTTGTAGCACGGAATCATTAATTGCAATTGCAACTATGCTTACGAAGTACTTTTTACTATAATAAAGTACGAACCAGGCCTCGGTCTGGGTCAAAATAATCCAGGATCGTGAAGCCGACAAAAAGTTCGACCAACGTGGCCATAACACCATCACCACTTTGATTTTAACATCTCAGCCGAAAGATGTCCACAGCTGGAGGCAGGCATCTGCAGCGTGACGTCACGGGGCTTGTGCGACCCTCATGCAGTGCACTTCCGTAATACCTTCACCAGGTCGACCCTTCCGTGCTACACGAGAACTTTTGGTATATGATTTTTGCGTTCTCTGTTGCATTTCGGAATCTATTTCACTAAAGTCCCAATCCCTACGTCAGATTAGAATAGCAATGTGACAAAATTGGCCCGTAACTAGCTTCCTGATCAAATAGTATGCATCAACAAGCAATCCTTGGCTGAGTTACTAGACGATCGATATTGATCTGCCAAACACTATCTTATTCTTGGTTTTATTGCTTTATGTGGCTTTTGACCCTGGATTGTGGACAGATCAAGGAGTAGTTATAAGTATATTTATTATCACGTAACAAGTTGTTTTGTTAAACAAATAATAAATAGGGAACCAAAAAACCAAAGCATAAATCTCATCACTATATTGAATTGGGAATGTTGTCTTCCATCCTTCTAGAATGAGTAGAATAATTTAAACAGGCCCAAGAATCATAATTATCATTATCAGCTTGTAGAGCCCACTGCTGGACATAAGCCTCTTCTCTCGAACACCACCCACTGCCTATAACGGCGACCTTTACATATGTCCTTAGACTCAGACCATCATCAGGTACAGCCCATTAGATCTGCCTACTCTACGACGTCCGCCTCTAGGCCACAGTTTTCTGCTTGTCGTCCACCTTCCGACTTTACGCACAAGAATAGTATCAATTTAGAGATAGAGAAAAAACATTATGCTGATCCGTGGCTCAGGCAGTGATGTGGGTGCACCGGGATCGACTCCCGGCGGGGCGAAAATCTTATGATAATATCGATGTTTGTTTCCCGGTCTGGGTGTATATGTTTGTCTCTGTATATGTTTCGGGCACCCTAGATACAGGTTCTTCTCAGTGAGGGGGCTCTGAGTGTGATGCGTTATTATACCGGGTCTGTCCCTATGTATGCTTAAATCTTGAAAACTATGCATCGGATTTAGATGAGGTTTTTTTTAATAGATAGAGTGATTCAAGAGGAAGATAAGGCGGCACGAAGTTCGCAGGGTCGTCTAGTTAATATATATAACCTTACTATTTCATAAATGCGTTGATTGATGATAAACAAGGTGACGTAGATAATAATCGCGTGCACTAGGCACATCAAATGATCGGCAGGTCTGCTGATAGATTTGGCGCCCGCAAAGGTCATTGCCTCTAAACTAAATAATTGCAGACAGCCTGACAATCAGTCTGATTTATGATATCATTTTGATCTGATCTTGTCAGGGTTCTGTAGTCAAACTAGGAAACTATAGTTTTGTTATGTTCGCCTGTACCTATGTCTTTTAAACTTTTCTCAGAAATTATTGAAGTTACAGTATATTAGATTTTTGCACACATCCTAATCGTTGTTAATTTATTTTTACTCTTGTTCGTTGGTAAAACAGGATTGTTTTTTTTTTACTTTTAAAGTGATCTTTTTAAAGCTTGTTGTTAAGCTAGTTAGAGGTAGCCTGCACATTTCTATATTACGATTTCGAATTTCTTCCACACCCGAAATTAGTTTGTGAAGGGAAGTGAAACTCGGATCTTCCAAACGAGAAATCGAAATATTGACGCCGTGCACCCAACCACCGATAAATCAGAACGTCATATCAATTAAAAGTTTACACATACGAGCTCCGAAATAGATTTAATAAAACGGAACGGAAACAGTCATATTAATTCGCTGTATATATATGTGGAGGTATATAGAATATGTCGTTGGCAGAGCTAACCTACATTACTGCTGTAAACATACGTCACTCATACATAATGTATACTGACGAGTAAGTACATACACTGTGCATAGAACTTACATAGTAATGTCAAAGTACACAATGATATGTATATGGTAAGTAGTACGTAGTACCTATGTACTCTTTGTATGACTTGGTTCAGCCGAATCAAACCTTGGTTTGTAGTTAGTAGTAGAAGTAGAACCTAGATCTTGTAGACTTGTTTTATATTAAGAAAACAAGTCTATATAGATAAGCCACCCTTAGATCTTGTATGATGCCCTTGTCCAGCAGGAATTTAAAGGTACATAAGTTTTTAACCACTCTTTTTGCCTAAACATTTCTTTCTTTACTTTCATTTCATGATTTATTTAAATGCCTTGCTATGAAATGTTGCCAACTTCTCTAGTAACCACCAGAATCGACAAAATAATATGAAATCCAAAGGCGATGTGAGGAAATAAACAACTGTATGTATATACCGTACTCTGCCAAGCTACAAAGTCGCTCAGTAGTTTGCATTTCGTAAACACTCGGTGTAAACATCCGACTGACCCACAACGTGGGTTTCACTCCTGTGATAGTGGTTCTTGTCATGACTTTATATGGTTCGAAGTCCCAAAAAAACAGCTGTTCCATACATTGGTTCAATCAGCAGATGGGGTCAATTTACGGGACAGCTGATTTTTGTTTTGGGATCTCGATCCATGTTGCTTTGGGAAAGTTGTAAGGGTATGGTAAGCTAAATATTATATTACTAGAGGCTGCCCCGCGGTTTTTCCCGCGCAGATTTCTCATAAACACAAAAATCCACAAAGGTTTTTTCCCGTTCCCGTGGGAATTTTGGGAAATCCTTTCTTAGTGCTCACCTACACTCCCTAAGGAACCTACATGCGAAATTTCAGCCCGCTACCCCCAGTAGTTTCGGCTTTACGTTGTCTGTCAGTCAGTCAGTCAGTAACGGAAGAGTTTTATATATATTGATGATAACCACCTTGTCAGAAGCAGCTTGTGTCCTATCGTGTTCTGTTTAATTCATCGATCGATTTAGAATTCTTCTCCTTCTTCTCAGCCGAAAAGAGTTCCACTGCTGGACATAGGCCTTCCCTAAACATCTAAAGGACAAACATTGTAGGGGGGTTTTACCATAATCGCCACTCTAGGCAGTCGGGATGGCGATCGCAGTATGGCATTAAAACCCTAGATACAGGTTCTTCCTAGTAAGGGGCTCTGAGTGTGATGTGTTATTATATTATTACTAGTCGACCCGGCGAACTTTGTAACACCTTACCTGTTTCTATGTTGTGCATGTGTACTTATATTATACTTATATCTTTAAAAAAATCCGCATCAAAATACGTTGCATAGTTTTAAGATATAAGCATACATAGGGACAAACGCTGAAAACGACTTTGTTTTATACTATGTATTTATATTGATATATTTTTATTAAAATAATATTTGTTTCATTGTTTTCGGTAATTTAGAAATAATTTTCCTAAACTGAAGTGACTCATTCTGTAATGTAAACAACGCGACCCAACTATTATTAGACAAAACATTGCCAAATGTTTGGAAACAGTCACTGTTTACTTTACAGCAGTTTAACAATATGACAAAGCAAGAATATTTACCTACTAGGTATTTTCCACATAACAAGGAAGACTGCTCTCTCTATTTTCTATACATTTTTCAAACAGCGCCAACAAGCGCTTGTTACCAGATTTGTACGTGAATGCACCCTATATAGATATGGCATATACTTGTTTTTTTATTTAAAAACAACTTTAATCACAGACACACACATAATATTAACGTGTTAAACTTATACCAGCCCTCTTTTTTTTCGTCAGGGGTTAAAAAACGACGCGCAGGGCGCGTGGCACCCACCCTTAGGCAACGGGATTTCCTAGGGATATTGATCGTAACGTAAAGTACTTCCCTATAGGAAATGTTAGTAGGTAGTTAAAACTACCAAGAAATTTAAGGACACGACACTCAAAGCCTTGCTAGGTAAACCTGTAGCAAAAGCATTTGAAACACAAATTAATAAAAAAAAAAAACGATAGCACAAAAATTATCCGGGTTTAGTTTTCGTAATAAGTAGGTATTGTATTTTTTTTATCAATTATTTTTACCGGCAACCGGAAACACCGGCAACACACCCCAAAATACAAGCTGGACCAGACCAACTAGGTTAAAATAATAATTTCATCAATATCACATCAGGAAGTCGCCCACTGCTGGTCATAGACCTCTCCCACAGTCACAGCGACCGGTCTATTTAATATTTTTTTATTTTATTACTTTCAGGTAAGTTTCGAGGGTTATGGCTATGGCTGCAAGAGCATACAGCAAACAAGGCAATCAAACGTGACATGAAGTATGGTTCATTTGTCGTAAGTATATCGACTTACGTAAGTGACTAGATAGTAGGTGCTATATTAGATTATAGGATTAGCAAAATCCAAATTCGGTAGCTAGCACAGCTCAAGTTTCAAGAGCGGGTCTCAAGAAGCCCTAAAACTTAGGCAATGTAATTCCCAGCCATAAAAACAAGTTTCGTCTTTTTTTGCTTATCAATAGACCTGAAGGCTTACGTGGCCGGGGGCTTGTTTTCTGGAAGCCGATGTGCCCTCGTCGGCTCAGAGCGCGGTTATAAAAATTCGGTTGTACTTATTGGAAATTTAATGTTATGTTTTATACATACCTATGTATAAGCCTATATACTATGCCTAAAATCTCCTAAAGCGTTGAAAAAGTATAGTCTGGTTCGAATATGTTAATAATTTTAAATTATTATAAATTTGACCTACAAAATCTGAGTCGGCTTACTATAGCCGGTTATTTTGTTTAAATCTCGCGTCTTACCAGGAAATCCTCTAAATTTCTCCCAAGCAGCAACTAAAAACCGTCCGTATGCTAAAGTGGTTTGAGTGGATTCCAGCACAATCCTGCGGGATCATACGGGTCGGATATAGAAAAGCGTATTTATATAAAGTGCTTGTCAGCGCTTGGAGTTTGGATGGTTGCATGTAGGAATGCTCGTTTCCAGTTTTATAGAAATAATGATCTCTGGAAAATATGAAATTAGCGGTAAAAATTTGGATTGGAATTCGAATCGCGCGCAGTTACAACATGCTCAAGTTTGAAACGCAGCGATTACTTAGTTTGGTTTAATAAGAGAAGGCGAATAAATTTCTGAAGCTGATGCACTGGCAAATAAACATTTAGCAGCAGGTATATTTAAAACTCAATCATTGTTGATGTTGAAAAGCCAATAAAGAAACCATACAAGAATTCACTAAACAAAGAAGGTACCTATCAGGCTACAAAGGCCCATAATGCACATTATTTATTTCCATTTAACTGCATCAAAGAAAATCATTAAGTATAGAATTTGATATTTAATAAGAATTTATCAAATACTAAATAGACGTGTAATAGGGCAAATGTGTAAATTAATGAAAACGAATGCCAAAAAGCTTTCAACGATAAAGAAGTCTAAGAAGATAGCACTCCTATTTTACAACACGGACATTGTGTCACATAAAATTACGATCCCAAACAATCACATGACCTGAACCCTGCTACTAAAACAAAGCGGACAAGAATAGCAAGGAATAAAAAAAAACTCAAGAATTTATTATCTGGAAATAACATTTGTATCAATCCAGCAAAACTCGCAGACACTTCGCTCTCGACTAGATACGTCCAACTAATAATAAGCACGAGAAATGTTTGGCTGTGGTGGTTTTTGTTCGAGCCAGTTATTTCAGTTTTCCAGTAGGATTTTGGGAAACGGCAGCAGTGGCCGCGCGCTCCGTGCACTCAGGCTGCAGAGGCTCCTCTTTGGAGAATCAAACTCAAGGATGGCCTCACTGTATTCCGCGAAATAGCGTGCATTTCAGTGCGTGATCCCTTAGTGTCTAGCAATAATCTAGAGCAATATTTAACAGTGCTTCTGCAGTGCTGCAAGGATTACAGTAAATTGTTTCGTTCAGAAACTAGTGCCAAAAGTGCAGTAGTTCATGTGACCAGTGCAAGTGTTAAACCAGTTAAGATGACGGAGTTCTATGGACCCTGGGATGGGAAGGGTGGCTTGGACACTGATGAGGAAGTCGAAGAAACTATTGAGGAGATTACAACCACAACCACCACCAGGAAAGGACTGAAGAAAGTCAAAAGAGTAAGAGATATTTCTTTGGATAGACTTTAAAACAGCTTGTGGCGTTTGAAAGTTTCCATGCTGGCAGCTTCCTTTATACAAAAATATCATATTTTATTTGAATGCAATACATTAAATTATAGATCGCAATAGTTTGAAACAAATCCTGAAGAAATTGATGAATTATTTACGTGCATTGTCAGTTAGTAGGTATTGATCTTCTTTATATCAATAGTAATTAAGATGAAACATAAGAAAATACTTAATATCATTAGAAAACCTCTCTTCTAATGATTTTCTTATGCTTTCTTTTTAAATTCTTACTTCCTGATTCTCAAACATCTTAATTCTGAACGACCTTGCTCGTGAAATTCGCGCCCCGCTTGTATTTTAGCAGCAGACGATTTTATGAACTGAGATTTGAAGTTATTGCGTTTATTTCTGGACACAATTGGTAAATTTTGCAAATTGTTCGTCTGATTTTATGAACCAGTGACATCTGAAATGGTATAGGTACTTACTTACGTCTTCATAAAAGTGAATGCACTCAATGGTCAAATTTCATAAAAAAAGGGTTAATTAGAAACATTAGAAACATTCTTTGGTTATAACAAAAAAACTTAGCTTTCTAGTTTTCTAGTAAATGATGCATCTTGGCTATAGCTCCACAGTTATTTTCATAATGAAATATTGAGCTTAGCGACATTACTCCGACAGCTGATTGGTGATTCACAGGATAAATAGAATTATAGATGTTTTCATAGAAATGGGTCATTCTTCAGGACACGTTTTTTAGGCGGCATCGCAAAAAAAAAATAGAATTCGTTGAGTAAGATTGCAATATTTTTTTTCAGGCAATGTTTTCATCCCCCTTTAGCTGGGACATCACACGACATGATTTTTCATGTATTCAAGTATTTAATGCGATAAAAAAAATTACAAACCCCCATTCTTCCATTTGCGTGGTGTGTCCCTTACCCAGATTTGGCAACTCAGATAATTTTATCTATTAAACTAATAGATTCTAAATTACAAAAAAAATAACTTCAAGTCCTACATAGTTGACACTGCGATAAAAAGTATTGACATGATTATATAAGTTAAACTTTTTCAGAAAAAAAAAGATTTGTACTTGTCTTGGGGTTGCCTCTGATTTGCGTGGATCAGCGTTCAATCACTCGTACGTCCCTTGTTTCGAGACCCTGTCTTATGTCATCCTAATACAAGTTATATCTAGCCACACTCCGGCGGTCTAGCTAAGTGTGATGTGTGATGAACCATCAAGTTTCAGAAAAATAAAGGCAAAGACAACGTTGCGTGGGTTTGGTTTCTGAAATCTTTCATTTGCGTGGTTTGATTTCCAGCGATGTTCATGGACTTATTCATTTAATTAAATATTGTAGCAAACACACATACGGTAACATAACTTTTATTTAAGTAACAGTTTGTTTAATCAAAAGGTTTGATTAAAAAAAAAACACAAAGGTTTTATTCTGATTTTGGTGGTTGTGATTTGCGTGGTTTACGTGGCAATTTGGACCACGCAAATCAAGTTTTTGGTTACGCAATTGATATTATTTAAATTTTTACTATAGTTTTACATACTTATCATTACTTAATAGTATAATAATAATAAAAATAATAATAAGGCGTAGGGATATGACGACCCCATCGCCCAGGGGAAATTCCAGTACTTTCGGTCTGGAACTTCCATTGCAATTAGTCACCGCAGGGACGGCTTGTGGCAAGTCGATGGTCAGTGGCGACACCACGGAACTTTTATCTCCACGGGGACACACGCAGTCATCACACATACACTCACATGCAGACATCACACACCCCCCGCCTCTGAACTTGCCTTCACCAGCCGGCCAGAGTGGAGTAGCAAGAGCGAAGCCTATGCTCCAGGTTGGAAGTGTAAAATGTCATAACGCCGGGTGCATTATGCTGCCCGTAGTCTCACCTTTCAATAACCTTAGCTGTCCACGCCCAGTGTTGCGACCCGTTGCCAATATATCGGCGACTTAGTGGAAGCCCACCCAGTAAACAGCGAGTCACCGCCTGTCATGATAATAAGTGAAATGTTGCATAAAAGGCAGGCGTACCGGTATTTCACTCCATAGCACCAGTAAACCGGTCCATTAAACAGTTCACCCCCATAAACCATTTCTTGTCATCCAGTTTACAATAGTTCCTATCACCTTCTGGGTGCCGCCTCTGGGTGCATGATCTATTTGTGCATTTAGTGGCGGTGCCTGGTTGGTGATCCATATACAATATAGCAAAACTCTCGAAAGGGCCTCTACGAGTTAGATTCGTCCCCTCGCACGCCTCTCAAAGGACTAGGCTCCATCCTGTGATACCAAAGAGTATTGAGAAACATAATAATAATATTATTATTATTATTAAGTTATATTTTAGAATAAGAATGCCATTTTCAAGAAAGGAATAATAATTATTTCTAATTATTAGAAAAAAGAGATCCGCCGAGATAAATAGAAGAAAAACCGCTAAAGAGAGAGATTAAAGTAATATGATGAAAAAATTTCAACAGATGATGTTAATTTTAAATCTTTGAGGACATACCTTAAAAAATACTAATAAAGTAACTGTTTTATGATGTTAATCCAATTTTTATACGTTTTTACTACAAAATTACTCAAGAAAAAAAAATGCTAGACTGAACTCATAAAAACTGGTGTCTTACCAACCTATTCACATCTAACCTACCTAAAAATTAACCATTTTAATCCTCAAAATGTCGTACGTACATACCCTGGGCCTACGCCCAGTTTGTATGCGTTTGAGGGTAGTTCGATATTCCATAATGTGAAGCAATAACTACTATAAAATCAATACAATTTTACTTCTGATTTACGTGGTATGTTTTGTGATTTGCGTGGCTTTAGATTTTTTAACTTTGATTATCTCAGTAAGTTTTTTAGTTATTGTGATGCCTCATCCACTAAAAACATTAGTTTTACTTATATATTTGGACTTTGATGTCAAAACAATAAAAAAATGATATCTCAAAATTGCCACGCAAATCACAAAATAATGCGTTGCTCTAAGAAGCACCCAAATGTTCAATTATTTTAAGGCTTGGTGGTTCAAAAATTTGTGTTTTTGAGATTTTTTTAAACAATCTGAGACATACAAAATTGATGTCTTCATTCTGAAAAAAATATATGTGTTAGTTAAGGATCTAATCTAGTCATCATACTAAAGGGAAACAGGATCTAATTAATTTTAGTTGATAGAAAAAAATCTCAAAGTTACCCCTTTTTGTTCCGTTTTTTCCATTTTATTTTTAAACCGCTGATTGTTTTTATTTGATTTTTGGAATGAAAATTGCTGACCTTAAATTTTAGACATACTACTATAGTAAGAATTTTTAAGTTTAACGAAAAGACAAAAAACCAGCAAAAACTAAAAAAAAACATCGTTTTCGCGCGGTCCGATGCCATGCCGCGCCGCTCCCTACCCCGTCAGTACCCTTGTGGCCACGGCCGAGGCCGGTTTTGTGTCAAATTTTTGTTTTCGCGCTCTCGTATTTCGTTTTATTTTTATTCAAATGTAAACAAATTTTGACAACAGATGTCAAAACAATGAACCATAACATCTGATTAGGATCTGTATGGAGCTGAAAGAAACCAATTTTGATACCGATATTACATTTATAAAACCGTCGCATTACAAACTTACCTTTTTTATTTTCACTGACAAAACTTAAATCGTAGGGATGATAGAACAATAGCTGCTGACGAAAACTTGGTTGTTTAACTGTTGCAGCGAGCGGTCTCAGATCAGACAGTGATATTATAATATTATATAAACATACATAGACCTAAATATTTTACACAAGTTATTTTGCGTATAGTGCTTGATAGCTCAGACTTGCCTTTGGAAAGTTTAATAGCTCGAATTTCTGCCATCTTGGTTTCAAAATGTTGGTAGGTATGTCATTTTCGTTATCAGCGAACCCGGAAATCTACTTATTAAATAATTTTTCTCGTAAAAAACCTATATACTTACAATGCAATATACGCGCTACCGCATCCAGTGTGCCCGCCAGTTTGAGAATTAAACAATAGATAATAGAGGTACACAACAATTTTATTTAATCCAACAGTACACGCAAAATCATACCTACAATATAATTAAAAACAAAAAACATAGTTTACCTTCAGTTTACATATTTAACTAAAATAAAATAACATGTATGTAATGTAAATGTGCATGGCGTGCCAGAGAAGAGGCCTATGTCCAGCAGTGGGCTCTTACAAGCTGATGATGATGATGATGAATGTATTGTCAAGCCTTTTTTTCTGGCTTACTCCGCACTTTAGGTATAAACCTGCAAGTACGTGCGGCGGCAATACGGAAGCGCAGCGTTCTACTTTGTCTATGCCTAAATACAGAATGTCAAATCAGAAGAAACCCAAGTTTCTTAAAATTAAAAAAATATTTAAAAAAATATATTAAGTACATTTTCAGAAATAATTAAATTGTGTACTTCTTACAATATTAATTTATTTTTTGAAAATAACACCATCTTAATGTGATCCGTTACAATAATTGTAATTATTAGAGGTACAATTGCGGCACTCATGCAAACGAACGTCTAAAAACTTTTTTATCAAAAAATTAAACCGCCGAAAAAAAAACCGAAATGCATAAAATAATAATATAATTACTAAGTTCTTAAAGTTATGTAGGGTATACCAAGTAATTTTAAGTCGGATATCCGATTCGGATATTTTCTTTTTGATCAATAATTGTCTTCGGATTAGTTTTTATTTTATTAGACTTTAGTCTAAAGACCCTCTAAGAAAACCCTTTAAGAAAAAGTCCTTTGAAGTCAGATCTGGTGGTGGCCAGGGAATGACGACTACTCTTAGAGAAATAAATTACGGACGATAGGGAAAGTGGTTTAAGAGATGTATCTATTTCCCGCATTTATAGGTATGTAAACATAGTAAATTGAGCAAAAAGTTATCAACTCAAACTATATAGTAATTTGTATGTAATGTTTTTTGAGTCACAAAATCAAATTAAAACAATCAGTAGTGTATTTCTAATGGAAAAAAACACTACAAAAAGGGTTTACTTTGTTTTATTTCTACAGAGTGAAATTCATTAGATCTTGTTACTTTTTAATAACTTGTCTAAACTAAATCCTACATCTATATTTTTCAGAATTAAGAAATCTGTTTTATATTTCTCAGATGGTTTAAAAAAAAACTCGTTATTACAAATACCTTACCTAAACGCAAATTCTTGTTAGCTGAAACGAAAATCGGAAAGAAAAATTGTGCGGTAGGTATAAACATCTCGATTTAACTTCGGCTTGTATGAAAAGTAATAAAATTTAAAACTGCCGCGACATTTCGCATTTCGACGCGCGCATGTCACAGCTGCGAGGGTGGGGGACCCTCATACCTAATTAGGTAAGAAGCTTCAAACTACAGGTCCTTAAGTAAATGCCGTTAAAAATATTGTACTTTAAATTTAAATAATTTTGTAAGGAAGAATAAAGACGTACTAACTTTACCGAAGATGCAACGCGTCTTTTTGGCTATAAATTTCCCTTAGACCTTGGTTGAAGTAAAATATTTCGTGCAAACTGCACCAGCTTTTCTTGCTATAGAATAAAATTATGTACTCAATATTCTGGATCTGAACGTTATATCTAACTATCCGTTAAAATTATGACTGGATGAGGGTCGCCCAAGACGGGTCGTTATGACGATTTTTTGGGGAAGGCCTATGACCAACAGTGGAGGTCTTTCGTCTGAAATAATGATGATGTTAGGATGGCTTCGAGTTGAAGGAAACTTTAGAGATTTAGCTAAGGTAAAGATACTTTTGATAGCTCAATGGCGCCGGCGCGGGTCGCAGCACAGCTCTGTTTTTATTCGCATTCCATCCAATTTGCAGCCGACAAGCGACAAGCAAGATTAGAAGAAAAAACAGTTAAATATAAACTATTTCAGGCAACAGGTGCGTCATGTTGATTCTGAAATATAAAGTTGTCAAGTGACGTCCGGTGCTCTTCACCTTGGCCGGGTATCTGGAGGCATGCTGTTTGTATCGTTTCATCCTGAGATGGTCTTCTGCAAACTTATACTGACGTTTCTTTAGTAGTAGCATATTATAATGCATTCTGTAGTAACATAAAGATTAGACCAGTACTACTGGCTGGTACTAGTAGGCAGTAAAACTGGTCAACATAACTAAAGAACCAGTTAACTCCAAATCGAGCTCATTTACCAATTCTTTTTGACCAAAGTTCAGCTCTAGTTTCGCAAGCTCACCATCCTCAACAACTACATATCACTAAGAAGTCAATACGAGACGATGAATTTGTTTTTTTAGATTTTAAGCCATTTCCCTCTGAGAATGTTTTTGGGTATGGTGATCTGAACCTGCTACTTTAATTATCACAATGTTTTCATGACAACCACGTTCAACAAATCCAAATCGCTAGAGATAGACTTGGGATTAAAATGAAAATTTCTTATGAGATGTATACAAAGAAGCCACACGATAACGGAAAAAAAACGAATCAACCTTTAAAACTTAGAAGCAATGGCCAAGTAAATGCTAGCAAAATATACACAGAATATGACATAAAGTGCACTATAAAACTGTAATCGAATCCAACAATGCAAAGCGTGACAATGGTATCTAGTGAGGGCGTCTATGAGAAACATTATATATACAATAGAACTTAAAAGTCGTGAGTACAGCAACGCAGCACACACAGCATAAACAGCAGTAGGTATAGGCAATATCACGTTTTAGAGCGGGCGCACATTGAGCCACTAGTGGCGGCCACTAAACGCGGCAACTATGGCTTGGACAAGTTACCAGACTTTGTCACCATACATTTTTTCCCTTTTAGACTACGAATAATAATATTCTTTTAGGCAATGCGTGCGTGCGTTCTTCTATGTCGTTACATGTACTAGGTACTTATCTTATTGACCGACGAAAAAAAAAGGCGGAGGTACTCAATTCGACACGTATATATATATATTTTTTTTTTAATGTATGATCACGCATAACTTTTTACAGAGTAGTCCAATTTTGATAATTCTTTTTTTAATCGACAGGGCATACCTTGAAGTGGGTCCCATAAAAATTTGGAAATAAAATTCCCACCCTAAGGGTGGGAAAATAGGGGTGACTTTTTAGTCGGCGGGTCGATTTATCAACTCACAGGTTGCATTTCCGTGTTACATTATAATATAACTTTTGATACCTACTTACAATATCTTTTGAAATGAAATAAAAATCAGCCGAAAGACGTCCACTGCTGGACATAGGCCTTCCGCACATATCGCCATACCTTCATACATCTTGTCGTCCCTGTAAACCATGTCGTCTGATCACCTTATGCGGTGAGACCACTGAACACCTTGTGGGAGAAGAAAATAAAAAAACCCTAAAATAACTGAAAAGCATAAAATAAAACTTTTTATCAAAAAATAAAACCGCCGAAAAAAAAACTGAAAAGCATAAAATAATAATCGAATTACTAAGTTCTTAAAGTAATGTAGGGTATACCAAGTAATTTTGAGTCGGCGCCACAGATTCCTCGTACAAAGATCACTAAATAAGGTACCTTAAATTTAAAGAAATAACCAAAATTCCTGCGCTGCCGCGCATCAATCTTTACGTAATTAAGGAATTTGCTTGTGTGGCGCGCCGACTTAAAACTACTTGGTATACCCTACATTACTTTAAGAACTTAGTAATTCGATTATTATTTTATGCTTTTCAGTTTTTTTTTCGGCGGTTTTATTTTTTGATAAAAAGTTTTATTTCTCTCATCAATACCGTAGGTAGGTTGCAGTTTGCTCGTGAATTGTGATGTAGTGGGTCGAAGAGGAAATCAGGACTAAGAATAAGGTAGTTAGGCATTCTGATTTAAAAAACGAAACATCAAACAAAACATTAATTTATTCTTTATAACACAACAATAGTTATTCGTAGCTCGAACATAAATTTAACCTGAAACGAGGTTTGTAGGTAAATCTCTCAGAACCTACAACAACACACCAAACGCTCAAAATACAATTCTAAAGTGGTATTTTCAGAAATAGTTAGTAGTTTAAATAGGTCTAAATCCAACAATGTTTGAATTTTCAACATTGTTGGCAATAGAGTTTGCAGTACATAAAATAACTATTGTATAATTTTGGAATAACTTGTAAGAAGGATTAAATTAAAAGTGGGAATTAAGAGCCAGTTTACCGCGATGCTAGCGCCATTCGCGAAAAATTTATATCTTCTAAACTGAAGCAAATATCAAAAATGTGGCACAATATGACACTAGATAACGTAGCCTAGTATTTTTAGGGCACTGTTGTATAGCTTTTAAGTTAAAGACTAAAAAAAGCTACAAAGTGTTGCTAAAAGTGGCCACTTTTAGCAACAATCTGTGTATAATTTTGTTCTTTTAAGTTACGACTTTAATGTGCTCAAAAAATATTAGGCTGAGAATGGCGCTAGCATCGCGGTAAACTGGCTCTTAAGGAAAGCGATAGGTAGGTTTGCTTAATCATCTCAGGCGAAAGACGTCCACTGCTAAACATAGGCCTCCCCACGGATCGCAACTAGCACAGGGTATTGTGACCCTTCTTTCGAGCATTCAGTGTATATGTTTGCTTAGCTTTGATCTAAGTAATTACCGATTATATCAGTCTCAGAATTGAACTTTGGCTAAATCAGACAGAATACATTCAATATAGAGTGTGGTTTGCGGTATTACCAATACCATACCACATTTGGGTCAAAATCAACAAACTGTTTTTTTGTATCATTTCGGTGGATTTTTTTATTTTAAATGTTATCGACGTAGATTTAATTATTATTAAAATTTCAACCTATTTTGGAAAATATGCGAGAATGGCCACCAATTAACATTAAAACTTACTGAAATATTAAAGTTTGAATTTATTTGAGTCCACTGAAATGAAAAAAATCCACCGAAATGATAAAAGTGTCAACCGAAATGATAAAAATGTGCACCGAAATGATAGACCATACACCGAAATGAAAAAAGCCCACCGAAATGATACAGCTAAGAACAACCATACTTCTTAGTTTGGGTTCCGTACTAAGATGATACCTACCTACATTTAAAAAAAACTGAACAATAGCTCGAATTTAGTTTTCGAGTGTGTAAACATTGTGTTTGTAAGTTTAAGTACTGCCTATTAAAATAATATACAATTTTATTAGAGGGTTTTTTTGATATTAATTTTCAGCTAAGAACACTTGGGCTAAAATTATCTATGATACAAAAAAAACTAAACGAAAATCGGTTTAGCCGTTTGGGCTCTACGATGTCACAGACAGACAGATACGTTAAAAAATCTGAGGTGTTCGTCGGGGGTTAAAAACTGTCCGCGTATACAATGATACACCTACATCTACATAGTCTGAGATACTACTACACACACCACAGTTCATTTGTTTACGAAACAATGACGACTAGACAAGTTCAAAAATATTTTTCATTGGAAACTAATTGCAACCATGCTACCTTCTACCTTGTAATTAGATCGCAAATATAAAAAATGGTATTTCATATTTATGATCTTTTGTCAAAATAAAACATCTACAGTTTAGCGATGACAAGAAGGCGCGTGTTTGGGCCAACATTTTGTTAAAGTTTAGTAGAAACTTTTTTAATAGTAAATTTGGTATTAAAATGCACGTTTACGTTGATTGTGTGGTTTGTTGGACCGATACCTAACAAAACAGAAATAAGAGCCTAAGCTACTTATGAAATAAGGTGTTATTTGACGAGATGTTTTTTCTGCGGTGACCTGTTAACTAGGTAGTTGGAATTGATATTGATGATTGAAGTTTATAGAATACGTATTTTTTAAGCTACACTGTGCCACAGAAGAAAAATTACTTCGTACAGTATGGACGGACACTCCCTGCCTCCCGGTGAAAGTGCCGGCCATCCGCGCTCGGTTACCCCTCTGTTACTAACCGTACAGCACAGTACAAACTACAAAAAGCATTGTCTTATCTCACTCACACAAGACATGGAAAGTGTTTACGTACACGAGCTAAGACTAAGTGCGTTGCAACTGCAACGCGTTTGTTTCATTATTTGGATCGCTCCTGTCCCACCGAGGTGTGCCCGTGCTTTAGATAGGTACTTACTTTGGGGATTATTTGAATTGTCAATATAGCACAATAACCGCCTAATATAATATTGTCCTAGGGTGAAACTACTTAATTAAGCATAAAGATTTTAAACGATAAACTAACACAATTTATATAATTATTAAGTTGACATTATTTAGTGGTACGTATTATAATTTGGTATATTAAATGGTCATCCCGGACCCGGACATCAGCCTGTACGAGATAAGGATGGCCCTGAAACTGCTTAAAAACAACAAGGCACCGGGTGAGGATGGAATCACGTCAGAGCTTCTGAAAGCGGGTGGAACACCGGTACTCAAAGTCCTTCAGAGGCTCTTTAATTCTGTCCTACTCGAAGGGACCACGCCTGAAGCATGGAACAGAAGTGAGGTGGTGCTTTTCTTTAAGAAGGGCGATAAAACCCTTTTGAAGAATTATAGGCCCATCTCGCTTTTGAGCCATGTTTATAAGCTGTTTTCCAGGATCATCGCCAATCGTCTCGAACGAAGGTTTGATGACTTCCAGCCTCCCGAACAAGCCGGCTTCCGAAAAGGCTTTAGTACCATAGACCACATACATACGCTGCGGCAAGTAATACAGAAGACCGAAGAGTATAACTTGCCGCTATGTCTAGCGTTTGTGGACTATGAGAAGGCCTTTGATTCGGTCGAAACATGGGCGGTGCTAGAGTCTCTCCAACGATGCCGGATTGACTATCGGTACATCGAAGTGCTGAAGTGTTTGTATAGCAATGCCACCATGTCTGTCCGAGTACAGGAACAGAATTCGAGGCTATTCCCTTGAACAGAGGCGTGAGACAGGGAGATGTTATATCTCCGAAACTGTTCACCGCCACTCTAGAAGACGCCTTCAAACTTCTAGAATGGAAAGGGCAGGGCATCAATATTAACGGCGAATACATCACTCACCTTCGGTTTGCCGACGACATCGTAGTCATGGCAAGGTCGATCGAGGAACTCAGCACGATGCTCGAAGGCCTCAACCGAGTCTCCCAACAGGTGGGCCTTAAAATGAACATGGACAAGACGAAGGTCATGTCTAATATCCATGTTCTGCCTACCCCAGTTATGGTTGGGAACTCGGTTCTCGAAGTTGTCGACGAGTACGTATACCTAGGACAAACCATCCAGTTAGGTAGGTCCAACTTCGAGAAGGAGGTCAATCGCCGAATCCAGCTCGGATGGGCGGCGTTCGGGAAACTACGCAACGTCTTCTCGTCCAATATTCCTCAGTGCCTGAAGACGAAGGTATTTAACCAATGTGTGCTGCCAGTGATGACATACGGTTCTGAAACGTGGTGCTTCACTATAGGGCTTATGAACAGGCTCCGAGTAGCTCAACGAGCCATGGAGCTGGCTATGCTCGGGATTTCTCTGCGGGATCGAATCAGAAATGAGGACATACGCAGAGAAACCAGGGTCACCGACATAGCCAAGCGGATAAGCTCGTTGAAGTGGCAATGGGCAGGTCATATAGCCCGCAGAACAGATGGCCGCTGGGGCCGAAAAGTTCTCGAGTGGAGACCACGGATCGGCAAGCGCAGCGTAGGACGTCCACCGACCAGATGGACGGATGATCTGCGCAAGGCCGCGGGTCCACGCTGGATGCAGGCCACCTGCGATCGGTACAGATGGAGAGCCTTGAGGGAGGCCTATGTCCAGCAGTGGACGTCCTACGGCTGAAATGATGATATTAAATGGTTACGCCGGCAAAACCTTACGTAGGTACTGACACGGTAAAGGATTTCGAAGGAAAACCTTTATTAAATTTTTGACCCAAGGATCTCCAAAACTTGATGGTTCTATCATTTCGGTGATATATTTCATTCCGGTGGACTCTTTTCGGTATAACAGTCCACCGAATCCACTAAAATGATAGCACTGAGATGATAAAACAAAGGTTAATTTAAAATTTTACTCCAAATTAAATAATTATCAAATTATAAATATTACTGAAACAAAACAATACATACGTCCAATGTAAACAGAAATTTGAAAATAAATTAAATTAATCAAACACGAGATATAACGGCCACCGAAATGAAAAAAAAATTGTCCCCTCATCACTGAAATGATAAACTTACGTTTTGGCGGGAATCCACAGTGATGTTGTCAGCGGCCCGTACGCACCGAGAGCTTTAGCCGGACTAATCCGTGGTGAGGAAACAGAAGGGGGGCGTAACAACGCAGTGTTGTCAAAACTATTCTGCTAAAACTTACCATCCTCTGAAATGATAACTTTTCTCAGGACAAAATTCGAGTACTTGTCAAATGTGTGAGAAAGTAGATAAACAAACAATAATAGTTTTTATCGATATACTAACTAATAATTTAACGATACGCAAATCGATTTAAATCAAAATCGTAAACGTGTTTGTAAGAAAAGATACTTTACGAGTGAAATTGGGTTCAGGACAAGCCACCGTGATGATAAAATGACACTTTGACAATTTTTTTTAGGTGTTATAGAAGCCCTTACTCCATAATTTTTTTTGCCAAGGTGGAGAAGTACTTACACTACTTAAAAAAAATATCCTAATGATCAACGAGCACATTGCACGACCAAAATCAGGTTTGCCATGATTTTTTTTCGCTTGGGATTTTCACCCATTTGTTATGAGAAATGAAAGGTGAATACTTTTAAATAGGTTGAATGTCAAAATGGGCCATATTCTAGATTTTTTGTATGAAGAGATTTACTTAGGTATGAATGTGGAAGAAGCATGGAAATGCCCAGAGAGAAGGTAAAGAAATGCCCAAAAAAACAACAAACTATATTGG
This sequence comes from Euspilapteryx auroguttella, assembly GCA_951802225.1. NCBI lineage: Eukaryota > Metazoa > Arthropoda > Insecta > Lepidoptera > Gracillariidae > Euspilapteryx > Euspilapteryx auroguttella. Next base: position 9,237,161 of record OX637653.1, read on the forward strand.
TTACAGCACAGCCCAAATCGTTTGACAGACACTTTAAATTTGGAATTCAAATCAATTTCGTTTGGGTGCCGCGTGGATGCAAAAACTTTAATCAGAGTTTAAACTTTAAAAGCGCATCAAAGCAGGAACACTTTGGTCACTCAAGTCTATGCATAAAGCAGAATAATAGAAATATTCAACTTCATAATAACACATCACACTCAGAGCCCCTAACTAGGAAGAACCTGTATCTAGCGTGCCCGAAACACACACAGAGACGAACATCACACCCAGACCGGAAACAAACATCGATATTCATCATATCAATATTCGCCCCGCCCGGGAATCGAACCCGGGTGCACACGCTTACTCAGTCCACATCACTGCCAACTGAGCCACGGAGCAGTCTAGTGGGGAAGGCATGTGTCCAACACTAGACGTCTCACTATTGAAATGATAATGATGATGATGTTAAGCTTCGGCTAAATTAGGTATTATTCATCCCACATCGGCTTCGGGAATTCAGGACTTGAGGTCATCGCACTTTGCCCTCATCTCACTGTTTCTGTTTATGCTAATCGTGGGCCATCCAAAAATACTATATGACATGCTAGTGGATACGTTTGGAATTTCACTTTTGTATATTAATAAAAAAAAAGTATCGATTCTTTAAAAACCGATTTTTTACGTTCTCATTTTAAGTCTGAAAGTTTATAACCATAACCGCATAATCATATGATATTTAGTTTTATTTTTATCGTCTTTTTGAATTGTTTTGTGTTGTTTAAAAAGTTGCAGTTTTAAACAAAAAACGTAATACAATAATACTTGGATCGAATCCTATTCATATACAGCTACTGTTATAACAGTAGCTTTCGCTGCAAATGTCTATAAATTTTTGGGTGGGACTCTACAATGTACGGCAGCACATTTCAACTATGGGACGGGTTTTTAATGGTCAGTTAAAGTCAAAGGTGTGTTCTGTTCTGACCACTTCAAATTGGTGTCAATAACTCAACGGCACTCCCTAGGCTAGGACAAGTAATATTTTGCCCAGAACACCGACACACCGTTCCATTTGCATTTGTATAAAAGAGGTAAGTACTTACCTACAATTCTAAAATAATACCAACTTTAATAATTTTAGATTAGTGAACTAACATGGATCTTGGCAAGTTCATATAGATTATTTATTAGTAAGTACTTACCTAACTGAAGACACAAAACAGTCGTTTAAGTAATGATACTACAATACAGGAATTTATTTACGCCATTTTCTGAACTATTAAACATGGATCTTGGCAAGTTCATATCTAGAGTTTCTACTCTTTCTTTGATGTAACAATTAACACTTCCGTCGTGAAAAGAGACTACACAGCCATAGTTATCTTTCTCATTAATAAAATTAGTATCTCCGAATGAATTTTCAATGGTGAGATCAAAGCATGCAGAGAGCATCATAATTGTCTCTGCTCTACATATTCAATATACTACTAGAGACAGCGGCAATGAATAAAATGTATTGATAAAGCTAAACGGTAGCAGCCAGCCCACCTGTATTCATTCACGTGTAGCAATCTATTCTAGGTACAGTCGGCAGTGGCGTCACAAATAACTCGTCATGTAAACACTATGACGAAACAGAGGCCGTCGACAGTCGACGACGTGATAATTACTATTACAACTCTAGCAAAGGAAGGGACTGCTTAAGAACTTAAGGGAATTTCGATTAAAGAGGCTGGAAAATATCATACAAAGCAAAGGGGACAAGTAAGGTTAATTTGAATGAGGAGGTAGGGAGAAACGAAGAAATCTTTTAGAAGTCACCGTTACTAAACACTAGGAAGTGATCATGTCCCTGACAAATAAATAGCAAGATTCAACACTCTTCATGCAATAAAAATAAAATGAAATTGCACAGAATGTACAAAGAAAAAACATTAGTGAAACGAAATAAAATAGAGTTGAAAATTGTAAAGCAAACATTAACCTTCTTGTGATGTTGTTGAACTGCCTGCAGCAACATCAGAAATAGATTGGAACGCCCAGCCCGAGCCTGATACGTACATTTTTGGAAATCAAGTAGAATAATTTATGTTTTAAAACAAACCGAGTGTGCAAGGTTGTTTATTTTTAGATCGGATTGAAGACGAATGAGCATTTGCATTGCATGATTGATGGATGATAAGTATGGAGCGGCAAAGTGCTGGAAGGGAGCACGAAGAGGTCAAAAATCGAGAACACAAAGATGAATTCAAATCACGCGATAGTGAATGGATGGATATAGGTACTGACGAAACGAAGCTATAGAAAGTTTACTCATAAATAACATGAGTCACTTTATCTTGGCGTAAGGAGAGATGTACAAGGATTACCTAGCAGAGGTGGGAGTTAATTATTAAGACTAAGTACCTCCCTTGTCCTTTAACAGTGAATAGATGAAGTCATTGCTCCACTGAAGTCGAGGAGACATTTTTGAACGTAACAGAATTTCAGAAGAATCACTAATGTGTATAACAGCATTGCATTAAACATTAATGTGTGCCATACATAGATTAGATAGGTAGATGATGTAGGTAGGTACTTACATGAGAAATTAACATAAGTATGCTTTAAAAAATATGAAGCAACAGTAAATGCGACCTTTATGTCAACATTCGTAACAAATGGCAAATTATAAGAAGCGTTACGAGATAAAATTTATGTCTTGTTACAAGGAGATGTCACTGCAGCCAAAACCTGGACGGGAATTGAAAGTGATTTGTAGCAGTTGAATTGATATCTTCCGATAGACGCACTACAGAAGAAATTGATCAATGCCCCTATCAAATACCAACCATACCTTAAATATGGCTAAATAATTGCTAAACTGTATGATGAGAATTACTTCGAACCCTTTGCCCCTGATGAGGGGCTATAGGAAGAAATCATCATCATCATCATGATGAGAATTGAGATGCTCCTACTATAAAAAGTGTGCTTGGCGTTGGCGCCAATTTTTTAAAATATTTTATTTGTTTACGAGAAAAACAGGTGCTCGCTGTCCTTACTGCGTGTATCTTACGTACTTTCTGTCTTGATATGAAATTACTGAGTGTACTTAGGTAAGTAGGTACTTAGATATATAAGAACTAAAGTAAAGTAGGTACTTAATTACTTTTTCTCAGTTATAATGTTACGTAACTACTGCTGTAGTTTTTTCACTGTCATTTAATTTTTCTAAGAACTAATAAGCAGGCAGTTATCTATTTTGATTCTGTGAATATTGCGTGATCTTCATAAATTAGATAAGTACGTACTTAACAATATTGGCAGGGTGATAGATAGGTAGAAGTTCTGGTTAATTTACTAGGAAATAATTATTTAAGTAAGTAAGTATATTAATGTTAAATGCGCACAATAAAGTAGTATTTTTCACAAATTTATGTGAACAAGTATGTTCCACCTACGTAAATGGTTCGATCAGATTTAAAAACTCAAAAGTGACCCATCAAACCTTTGGTTAGATCAATGTGCAGGCGCAATGAGGCGATTCAACATACTTAATTTATAAATCTTCACAAAAAAAGCTTTTATAATTTAATCGTGCTTTCGTTTCCGAAACACAAGTGGCCAATGATCTGTGAAGTGAATCGATTCGGTCTGGGTAAAAAGTTGGTATTTTGTAACATTTATCGATTAGAAGCAGTCGTTAATTCGTTGCATTTCATGATTCGATGTGCTGATTTTACTTGTACTTTCATTGATTTCGAAAGTGGTAAAAATTCACTTGAAGGGAGAGAAAGTTATAATATAGGGGATTTTATTGAATTATTGAGCGATTTTTGGAATTATTCGGATTAACTGAGCCGTAGGTAAAGTACTAGTTTACTTATGTAGGCAGAGGCAGGTGTAAGTATACTCGGAAAATGTCACGGTAAAATCTTTTGGGAAAACTGCAAAAAAGTTTGTTGCGTCATGGTTGCGTCATCCTACATTATATTTAAGCGCAAAACCATAATTGAAAATCGTCTTTTTACCTATTTTAGATTCCAACACTTACCTACTTAATGATCCCTAACATAATGCATTGTTTTATATTTCTGTATTTGAGTAAACATATATAAGTGTCCCTATATATAAAACATAATTCATTCATTATTTTTTAATTTATTTATTACCTAACTTTTAACGGCGCGCTGAAGTGACATTTACAATTAATACCTTTAGTAATGTTACATTGTTTTTATAAATCTTAATAAGTATAAGTATAGGTACTTACTTCCTTACTTACTATAGTGGTACAAGATGTTTCCATTCCAAGGCACTGGATGGTAAATGGTAGCGGCGGTTTCCTTTCTCTGAGGGATAAAACTTAGTGCCGAAAACATTTTTCTGGATTTTGAATGGGGTTGTACACGGAAAACTTTTTGTAGATGACGCTCTATATGTTCGACCCATAACAAACAAGTGAAATACAATAACAAGGCATTTTTTTGTGTTTTTCGACGTTATTTTACACCGTATTGTATTGTATCGTATGGAACGTAAAAGAAAACATAGTTTCAAGAAGAAATTAATGAAAAAGAAGGCTTTACGTGGCAAAAACGCTGTGAGCAGGTAAATAATGGATTAACTTAAGTTAATGTTAGCTAGGACTATTTGCTTGTCATTATCTCAAGTTCACATTTAATTACTAGGGTGTATGGACACAAATTCATACAAATAAACTATTTTAAATGACTTTTGCAAGTAAAACAAAATATAACCTAAAAACAATCTAAGGTCATCTCAAGGTGGGTCAGAAACCTTGGCGAGGACTGCAGACCCACTAAACAGCGATAAGATTTAGGAACAAAACTGTAGTAAAACTAATATTTCGGTAAGTAGTTGAAATCTTCAAAATGTCGAAAACATAACCTGGATCCGTTCAGTCCTAGCCGGGAATTGTTAGGAAACATAAGATTTTAATTTTTCTTACACCCAACAGCTACATAGTGAGTTCTTTTGATAAATAATTGGACTACCAATGCAAATCACATACAAAACATTGTTTTTTATGGGTCGACCGTACAAACGACACTAGCGGGATAAATTGGCAGTTTTCTTCCCCATTATGCCTTATAGTTAAACCTAGCGGCGGTTTCCTTACTCTGAGGTTAAACCACACCACCTATGGAACTAAGGAACTTGCATAACGCTATAGCGCAGCGGACCGGAACGCTAGTTTCCACTTGGATTCATTTTATAAACTTTAATCTAGTTTGTTGAACTACATAATTTATGTTGTAAGTGCCTTCCATACATTGCATACAAAAGTCATTAGGCTCAAAACACCTAAACGCAAGGCAAGGTAACCAACCATATAAATTTAAAAAATGCCGCTTTATTATTAATAGTGATGTCACCGCCGAACCGGTTTTGCGATAATTAATTACCGAAACAAGCTTTACCTCTTACCTCACACCGTTTAGTAGAAAGCTTGAGATTGAAAACTTTCTCACGTACACAGAGAAAACTTGCCGAGTGCACAAATATAATGCAGTCTCGCTAAAAGCAGATTCGAACAATATGCCAAGGGGCGTGCCAGCGAAACCGCTTCTAAGAAAAGCTATTTTACTTTCTCTGTGAAAAATGAAAACTGCAATTAAATTGTGTATGTAGGTAGGTAGGTAGGTACTTAATTAATTTAATGCTCTAGACCCGAGTTTCCCTATAAACTTTTTCTCAGACCATTTTTAATTAAAGACGTTGTTATGTTAATGTTACAGATACATTTTTAGGCATAAAAAACATAATCTCACGCCTTTTATTCCCCGAAGGGTTAGGCAGAGGTACCAGCTCAAGAGCCGGACCCACGTTTAGCCGAGTTTATGCTTTTATTACCAACGTGACAAGGGGCCAGCTTGTCGCCGCGGTTATAACGACCACTACTGCGTCCGGGACCCGGGACCAACGGCTTAACGTGCCTTCCGAAGCACGGAATCATCTAGGCATCATCCTTTTTAGGCATATATCCAAAACTTAGATTACTGTTGTCACGCCAGCTTAGACTCCCGTTGAGTCTCTCGTAGACCAATGTGGGTCCACCTGGACCTCAATTAAATTTCAGCAAGACAAGCTAAGGTCGGTGGGTCGTTTTAGCTAAGTAGGTTACCTAAGTGCTTTTTTTTGTGAGAAATGGTCCATTGGGTCGTTGTATGTTAATTTTGTAAAATATTGAATATTGTAACAAAAAAGCCATAGTTATTATTGGGTTTGTTTTATTAAAGGACTATTTTGCCACGACATCATGAACTAGCCATTTAGAAATGAAAGCATGATAGTTATTTTTCCCTTGGCACTTTGTTTTGGTCCAGTCCAGTTTACGGAAACAGTTTTCCTTGTTCGAACAGCCGAACATTCTCCTTTTCCTCCGCTGCTATTCTGGCTTTCTCGATTGCCAGCTTCTTGTCACGAATAACTTTCTTTTTTGCCTCCTCATCCCTATATGATGCTTCCATGGCGTCGTAAATTTTCTGTTTCCCTCGCGCATATATTATTCCAGCGATCAGCAGCGCCCATCTCGCTCCACGAATAACAGGAGATACAGGTACAGGCGGCCCCAAAGGTTGAGACATTGTTAATTTGGGTAATTTTACTGTGTTTTTATCAATAAAATCCTGTTATCATGACATCAAAAATCAACACAATTATTCGCAGAAATTCCTAGATGACATTGACAAGATTCCTTCTATTGACATGGTCTCATTTTGGTCTCCTATTGGTCCATACCTGGTCCATACATATTAGGTCTCCCGTCTGTCAGAAACAGGGTAGGTTTTTTTCACATAATTTATATGGCCAGTGTTTTATTGGGTCAAAGAGTTGAGGTCGTTAACCTGTAAAAACCGGTATTCGCGGAACATCCCTAACCTTGAGTGGGTCAAGTGCGTGTGAGGCTGCAATAATAATTTATTTTTTGACGGAACCACATTGGAGACATGACTTAGGGAAGGCCAGTGGCCGAGTGAACTGCTAAGAATATCACTGTCTCCGCGGCGGGCGACCACCTATTATAGCTGGCTGGCAACGAGCCAGCACCATTGCGGTGCTCCGGCGCATGCTCGACAGGAACAAACATTTATCGATAGGCATTTAATCAATCAAATGTCTCTTCGACGTAATGAGACCACGATAATTTAATATTTATTAGGTACTGTATGGTCCTAAAAGATTTTATTGGTCATTTAAACTTAAGACGATATACTAGAAATAAATCAAACGACTGAGACACAAAGGATGTCCTTTTCCCTCAAACATACTGAGGGAAAAGGACAGTCTTATGTCAGTCGTCCACATCGGTTACTACATTTTATTGGAAAAAGTAATAAATATTAAATATGTTTTTAGTTATTAATTTGAAATCAAATTTGAATTACCAGAATTTGATATACTTTATTATCATTATCCCTATGTAGTGTCAACAAAAACTAGTTAGTTATTTCGAAGAACTAGCTATTCCCTTTTTTTTGAATGGTTATCTTTGACGAAATAATGTATCGAGATTTTTGATTCCACTAGTGTTACTCAATTATAAAAAACTTTGCCATATCCTCAAAAACGTTATATTAAAAATTTCCAGATCATTTATAGATTAGGAGACTTACTTACTTGATTTAAAAAACCTTCAAAACTCATATAGCGTCTTAAGTACTTACGTTAAATTAAAATAGTAAACTATTTAAATTGTTTCTGTGTTTATAAAATTACAAATTATCAAAATAAATCATATTAAATCCTGTTTTTCTTACGCAATAAAACCACAATACCTTCTTACTTCACGGTTTTCCTGTATTCTATAATGGTTTTATTTTGATCCAGTTTAAAACCAAGTTATGAAATTGAATATTTAAGTAATTTACAATATACCTACTTACATTATGTTCTCGCGTATTAGACTTAGGTACTTTTACCTAACTAAATATTATTTTTTTCCAAGAATTTCGTGTACTTACTGACTAATAAAATAAGAAAGGTACCTATCAGCATCAACAGCGGTAGCTTTTGAACAACGAATTCGAATTATCAATTTACTCCACGGACCATTTCATTGTAGAATGTATGAGCAATGATCCGTGAAATAGACGATTACGTGATCATTTCATTGCTGTGCTGTCATGTGATATCTACATGCTTACTTACTTACCTAGTAGTGTCACCAATGTCGCGTTGTCTTGCTTTTTTGTGAGGAATAAAAATTACCTTGAAGGATCCTAACTTAGTTTTAGTGAGCTAATAATTAGGTAGGTAGTTAACTAAGGAAGACTTTTTACTTAAAAAATGAATCTGAAGTTTCAGAGGCACCTTCATTGGCTAAGCCCACGATAGGCATCGTGCATCGTTCCATTAAAATATAATATTATAAGTTAGTTAAAGATAATAATAAGTAAGCACAGTGGCGGTCTAGGAAGGCGAATCACTTCAGGTTTTTCTGTATTGCAAAATAGCTCTTGTACTTTGTTAATACAGTCTATGACACACGAGACCATAGACAAAAATAAACTATTCTATTCTATTCTATTAAAATCTTTTACGCCGCCCTAGACCGCCACTGTACATACATTCCTACCCACCCACCAAATAACTCCATAACTACGTTATTTTTTTCTGTGTAATGATTAACTAGAGGTGAGAATAACTGCTATTTTTCAATCGCATGCGATCGCTGTTATGTTATTTTCAAACAACTGCGATTTTAAACTGCGATCGCATTTTCGTTGCCGGATCGCATATCATGCAACGGCAACGAAAATGCGATCGGCAACGAGAATGCGATCGGCAACGAAAATGCGATCGGCAACGAGAATGCGATCGGCAACGAGAATGCGATCGGCAACGAAAATGCGATTGACAACGAAAACGCAGGATGTAACTAGACATGCAAGTTTACTCTAATATCAATGTTAATATGGATATTTTAATCGAAGTGCAGCAATTATCGATATTTCAAAACCTTATGCAATTTTTTTTCAGCAAAATGTATTTTTAGTACATTTCATATTAATTCGATGAGTGAGATCGCAATGCTTCAATGCGTTTCGTTGCTTTGCTAATGACAAGCTGTCACATGCGATCGCATTTTCGATGCTGACGGCAACGAGAATGAGATCGTTGCCGACGGCAACGAGAACGCGATCGTTGCCGACGGCAACGAAAACGCGATCGCATTTTACATTCGTTGTGAATAGCAATGCGATTCGTTGCCATGAAATAACGAGTGTTTTTAAATGCGATTGTAAATAACGACCACCTCTATGATTAACAGGTCTTTTTGGAAAAAAAACCATAGTACCGGTTTTTTTGGGTTCCGTTTTTGTTCGGCTATTCTATAGCCGAACAGCCGAACACCCTATTTTTTTACATACCAAGTCAATAATTCGTTCGATTCATTCAATCAATGGTTCGTTCTTCGTTCGTTCTTCGTTTTTTTTTTTTTTAGTGCTTAACTGTCACTTCAAGAGATTGGTCGTGTTCGCGTGCTTGTAAACTTACTATAGGTACAGGAAAACATTAAATTTTATTCTTATTTTTTCGTTAAAACTGATAAAAGGTAGGGTATATTTATGGTTACATTGTATAGTAGGCTAATTCCGCATAAAATTGTGTCTGAGAAATGTAATTTTTTTGTGTAATTACCGTGTTTTTGGGTGTGGTGAGGAGATCGTACACGCCGAAACTTGAGCTGTCAAAAATCGATGTTTTCTCCTTGAACATTTTGTGAAATGTTTTCTTTGTGTACCGAATGGACAAAAAACTACAACCGACCAAAATTACCATGTAGGTATCCGTGATGATAACGCGAAACAAAACCTATAACATTCATAAAACTCACCTGTGTCGTAAACAATCGGTGTTAACCAGGTGTTGACCCGCTGTGTTTTGTAATTTTTCCTAAACACAACATTTAAGAGAGGAGGAGTGTGTTGTGTGGGTCAATTCCATTCCATTGTAGTGAATATTACTTTACATAGCAAGGGAACAGCTTACAAGGGTACATCGATTCCCTGGTGGATCTTATTACCCATGATTGTCATTATATTTTACATTTCTTGCTTGGCAGTAAAGCATACATTACTCTTACCTAGCTTAGTAAAGAAGATGACATTTCATAAAACAACCCACCGATCAATGATGCATATCATAAAACAAAACAGCAACAAATGCATTTGAAGATACTGTTAATTCTGTTCCATAATTTTACATTAGATTAGATTAGCTTCATTAATTTCACACTATCATATTCATATTACATACAACGTTGTATTATAAAATGTCAAAGTATAATGTGATCATCAAAATATTGTACAAAAATTATATAAAAAATAATAAGCAGTTACATAATAAGTTAAGTACTATGTAAATCGATATTTCATACAAATGCTGTGAGCAGAGCGATTAATAAAAGAGATTCAGGCCCCATGATCACGTGAACAACTCTTTCTCTATTCTAAGTAACAGCAATTTTAATTTTTTTTTCTAATCTTTGGTTGCAGAAGTCGTCGAGTACAAAAACGACGACAATGACGACACCGGCCAAGTTGTTTGGCCGCGAGTTGTCCCAGTATGACGAGGTGGATGTAGATGAGCTGCTCTCCAAGCTGACGCAGGAGGAGCTCACCATGCTCGCCAAGGAGGTTGATCCTGATGTAAGTAAATATTCTTCTAATATTATAAATTAGTTGATCCGGCGAACTTTGTACCGCTTAACCTTTGAGTATTTTGTACTGTATTATACATATAAATCTTACTCTTGAATCACTCTATCTATTAAAAAACTGCATCAAAATCCATTGTGTAGTTTTTAATATTTAAGTTACATAGGGACAGACGCAGGAAAGGACTTTGTTTTATACTATGTATTAATGCAAAAGTCAGTGAGGAGAGGATGCTCTGATCTGATATTTCATTGTCAAGGAAACACCTACTGGGGAACTATTTGAACCATATTTGCAACATTGCTTTTTGTCCTCCAGAGTGTTAAAGTCAATACAAAAAAATGCAAAGAGGATGCAAAGTAATATTGAAAAAAAGGTGGTAATAGGCCTCCTGATTTGTAAGATCAAAATGTGTCTTCAATGTTATTTCGACTCAGCTATTTAGAGCTCCTTGCTAGATGGGGCGGCTATATTTCCGGATCACATTGACTGAATGTAACAAACATCAATATTAAATTACAATTTGTTTGGTCTGTCGAGAATCAAACCTGGTTCTATCGAGACATAATCAATATCACAGCCTACTGAACCATAATAATCTTCAGGTTGATAAAGTGTCTGTATAACTAATGCAAACACTCACTTCGAGATTCAAACAAAAGTTAACTAAATTAACCTTCAACAAAAACGTGGCATTGGCAATAAGTGGTGTCTGTGGCTCACACAACACATTACATAAAGCTCATTGTTAATTGAACATTGTGATTCAAGGCTGCTGTTACATGCTTGCGTGGCTCGATGCATTGCAAGACAAACAATCTTGTTTGAACAATTTTTCAAGTAAAATTATACTTGAGTAATTTTTATAAATATTTCTACCAAGTAGTCGACCCGACAGTCGTTTTCCGGCCTGTCTTAGGGAGTACTCTCACTTATTTAGCTCTATTCAGCGTTTGCCCTTAGAAAACAATGGTTTGTATGTGCAAACGCTGAATAGAGACAAGTGTGAGTACTCCCTTAAACGACTGACATTTGTCCTAGCTAGGGGATATGTATTAATGCGGTAGGTACATAATACGATTACTTAATTAACTTTCATAAAATGTCTTAAGGTGGTAACTCTCGCTATGGCGCGAAATTCAAATTTTTTCGTGTTTTTTATTTATTCTGGCGAAAGTATACATTTTTAATAAAGTTTAAATGAATTCGCGTATGTAAAAAACCATCTCCCACATTGCAATACAACGTTTTTGGAAGACAGACCTACAGATTTTGTGTATAAGGGGTAGAAGGCCAAAAAACAAGTTCCTTGAATATACACAAAATCGGTAACTCTGTCTTTCAAAAAATATATATTTCAATGTGGGAAATAGGTTTTTACGTACGCGAATTCATTTAAACTTTATTAAAAATGAATACTTTCGCCAAAATAATTAAAAAACGTGAAAAAATTTGAATTTCGCGCCATACCGTGAGTTACCGCCTTAAGAAATGCGGTTAGCCGAGTGAGACTGCTTGTTTATCTGCCATTAAAAATTTAATTTATTTAATATGTAATGTCATATGAATTGAACGCGACTTTATCATAGCTTTCTTATTACCTTGCATTAAAACGATATTTTAATTAATGGCCAGTTCATAAATTATATGAAAAAACTAAAAACATGAACAGATTTATAATATTGATATGTTAAAATATTACATCATTAATGTAACCAAAACAAGATTGCTAACTTTCCATTTCTGTTATTTCATTGACTACTATTTATATAGGTATTAATAAAATTTACTAAGTTAAAATGCATAACGTAGTAAAAAATACCTACAATTTTACATAATAATATGCATGCTACATGCATTCCTGTTCAAGTAACGCATTACTTGGAACTAGAGAGTATTGAATACCTTCTGCTTTTGCTTCGTTCGACTTTGTATCATTATCTTAGTCAAAAAAGGTAACAACGCAAATGGTACCCTATAAAAAGTTAGTTAGTTGTAATCTTTTAGTTGTTACAGAGTTAGTTGACGTCAAATTTAACATTAATCGTTACTTTAACTACCTTTTAATGTCAATGACTGACCCTATTAGGATGTAGTCATTATCTTAGCCGATAAAACGTCCACGGCTGGACATAGGCTTCCCCCAGAGCTCTCCACAATGTGTTCTTTTGCGACCCCTTATCAGGTCCCGACGCTCCCCCGAGCGTCGGGAAATGCGATAGGCATTTCCCCTGTTACAAAAATAATAATAATAACACACATAATAATAACACATCACACTCAGAGCCCCTAACTAGGAAGAACCTGTATCTAGGGTGCCCGAAACACACACAGATACGAACATCACACCCAGACCGGAAACAAACATCGATATTCGTCATATCAATATTCGCCCTGCCCGGGAATCGAACCCGGGTGCACACGCTTACTCAGTCCACATCACTGCCAACTGAGCCACGGAGCAGTCAATAAAAAGGTCTTCTGACGCTTTGTGTGGGTCTGCTTGCCTAGTCTGCGTCTTCGGTTGCATAGTCTGGTCACCATTCAAAAAAAATTCGGCTTTAACGATTAGGCTGACATTTTTACAGTCAAGTGTTTGGATTATTACTGATTATTCTAGCTCGAGCTAGATCATACTCCGTCGAGCGTATTGAAAATGTGAGCTATGTAGTGGGATATTTTAATAAAAAAAACTGCACACAATAGAGTGGCTAATATAAAACCTTTCAAGCTTTTAATAAAGGTAACGCACCGTGACAACTCAAGGTAACGCACCGTGACAACTCAAGGTGACAATAATTGCCTGCACCATGCACTAGATACGATACGCCAAACAATTGCCTCTTATCCCCTTTATCAAACCGGGCTATCGCAGAATTTACAATTACAATATTATTATAGACAATTACTTACAATCTATTTCCACACCCTACTTGCTTATCAGAGTTTTCGAGGCTATCTTGTTTTTAATTAAATGTTAGAGCTAATGATTTGCGCAGGTCGTAAGAATCTACAAGAGCATTTTACCCAAGACGGTTCTTACTTTTGAGCTGCAAACAAACTAGCGGACGCGGCTGATAAGTTCTAGACAGTGAAAGTGCAGTCTCGGACTTGTTTAGCGTAACACTTCCAGTTTTTCTTTGATTTTTCAGCTCTTGTTCTTTATTATTAAAATCTAGTTCGCAAGAGACTATGGATAAAAGTGTTACGCTGAATGAGAACGCCACTGTTGACGGCGTAACAGATTTGCCTATGATCTCGTCAGCCCTAGACTGTATTTAGCAAATAACAAGAGCTATTTTGCAATACAGAAAAACCGGAAGTGTTTCGCCGTCCTAGACCGCCATTTTACACTGAGCCGTGCTTAGCTTAACTATCGAACGTAAGTATCGGACGTAATTTTTGGCCAGCATTAAGATTGAAATGCCTTCGGACGTCCGATAGAGATCTGGCTGTTCAATCAGCCTACCTCGTCTGCTTTTATCACTTAAAAATTTCGCAATCCGGGAAGTTTTTCTCCAAAATGTAAACTATCTTCTCAAAAAATAACCAATTAGTGATTTCCTATAGAACGAGCATCCTGCCACCACGGTACTCATGCGCCCCATCAATCATTGGGAGGTGTTGACGCCAAAAACTGATATTTGGCACAAATTAGTATACGACTTCACAAATACCACGCCATTCAACTTTAACATTAGTGATTTACCAACTTTTTATTGAATTACAGGACAACTTCCTCCCCCCGTCGCAGCGTAACAATTACGACTGCGAAAAGGACCCTACGGGCCCTTTGAACAGAAAAAAACTGATTGAGCACATCAACAAGCAAGCCCTAGAAACACCGGACCGGCCCGAGGCGAAGCCCTACGTCGCTGGCGTTGTTAGAGGGAAGAAGGTAATTATTAACCGGCTTCAAAAAAGGAGGTAATCAGTTTGACCTGTATGTATGTAGTTTGTCTGCGATTATCTCGTGTATGGCTGAACCAATCTTGATGCGGTTTTCAGATAAGTATTTGTTACATTCAGGAGAAGGTTTTAGTAACTATTTTAATCGAATTTGGAAAACGAGAAAGTGCTCAGTTTATGTATGTGTCAGTTCAGTTTATTCAAGGCGGGTTTCCTTTTTGTAAAAAAAAGATATTTTCTTATGTAATTTGTCGTTTGGTGGAGGCAAACACCATCCCATCTCCTCCCATGGGTGTCGTAAAAGACAATTTAGGAAATCTCCTGAGGACGGGTAGCAGCGTCCTTGGTTGATAAATTTATACAACCGTTCTGCGATCGCCAACCCGCCTGCCAAGCGTGGCGATTATGGCGAGCTTTATCCTTGTGGTGATCTCTGGGAAGGCCTTTTTTTTAACTTTAAACTCCTAACGAGTACCCTCCAGCCCCGGGGGGAGCCGCAGGGTTATGTGGGGTTCGCACCCACTAAAACCCCGCCGGTGTCCTTCTCGGCTGATAGCAGGAGGGTCGCGGGTAAGCCTGTGGAATTCTCCGCGACCCCCCCAGCATTGGCTGTGTAGCCTCTTCACGGGGGGACAGGTGAAGGTAGTCCCCCCTGAGCGCGGATGGCTCTTCCTACGCTCGACGGCGGAAACGGGACACCGCGTTCCACCGTCCTTCTCGGGGCCGTTATATGACTACACGAGGCCCCCGCCTCGTGCACCCAACGACCCCGGGGTCCCCTCTTAGTCGCCTCTTACGACAGGCAAGGGATACCTCAGTCCTATTCTTCGGCCCGGTACTGCAGGGCGTATCTCTGGGAAGGCCTGGTCCAACAGTGGACGTCGTATAGGCTGCAATTATGAACACTTTGCAGAGTTGTTCGTAGTTCGTAAGCTTCCACCATAGATCGCCACACGGACATGTAGAGGTTATTTGGGGGGTTACTTTAATCGCCTTGCATAGCACGATAGGTGGCTTACCCTAGTTTGAAAATAAACTAGAATGAAATAGAAACAATTAATTGCATACAAAGTAAGACACAAAATGTACAATTGTTTAATTAAGGGTGCAGACAATTTGAATTTGCATGCAATGGGCGGCCTTATCGCTAAAAGCGATCTCTTCCAGGCAACCCACAAACACTCAGTTAAACTAGTGTCGAATGAAGTTTTAAGAGTGTTTGTTGTTCAATGTTTGCAGTGGATCCCGCCGCCGGTGTCGGCGAGCGTGCGCGGCGCGGAGGAGCAGATCGCCGTCGACCTCGGCGACGAGTACGAGGCCGCGCTCGACTCTGCCTCGCAGGAGGAGATCATCGACTTGGCCGGTCAGTCACTCACTCAGTTACACCTATATTGCTTTTCGTCCTGAGTGTCAAAGTCAATACAAAAAAAAAACGCAAAGAGGACGCAAAGCAATATTGCAAAAGCGGTCATAATGGGGCCTGTGCACACAGCCCACCAATATACTTTTAACTTAGGCAGTGGTCTCACCGCCGACGATGAACGAAAACGAATAGATCTTTTTCCTTTAATAATAATAACGCATCACACTCAGAGCCCCTAACTAGGAAGAACCTGTATCTAGGGTGCCCGAAAAATATACAGAGACGAATATACCCAGACCGGAATAATTGATTTTTGGCCTTTATGTCCTAAGACACAAAATCAGTAGGCCTGTCTTCCTGTCTCCTTCCTGTCTGTAGTGGTCGTTATAACCGCGGCGACAAGCTGGCCCCTTGTCACGTTGGTAATAAAAGCATAAACTTGGCTAAACGTGGGTCTGGCTCTTGAGCCAGTACCTCTGCCTAACCCTTCGGGGAATAAAATAATTATGTCTTATGTCTATGTCTTCCAAAAACGTTGTATTACAATGTGGGAGATGGTTTTTTACATACGCGAATTTATTAAAACTTTATTAAAAATGAATAATTTCGCCAGAATATTTAAAAAAAGCGAAAAAATTTGAATTTCGCGCCATAACGAGAGTTACCACCTTAAGAAAGGAATTTCCTGATTTTCCTCGGGAAATCCAAAACATATTATTAATAACGCATCACACTCAAAGCCCCTAATTAGGTAGAATCTGTATTGCCCGAAACTACTAAAACACAAGTAATGAAACAAAAAAAAATTGTTTTAATTTTAAAAAGCGCAGTAGAATTGTTTTCATTAGAAGTGATAAATAACCAAGGACGTTCAAGAGTCCAATCACGAATCAACAAAATTAATTTGCAATTGCGTTGTACCAAGGGGTTTATTTATCAGAACCGGGACCGGGCACCAGTCGGCAATGTGTCACTGGCCGTCTGCCAAATGCCACAAAACAAAAATAATGCGGAATAATGTACAATTATTATATGGCGTTTAAATGGATCGCTGTATGTAGAACAATTGCCGGCGAGTTAAATAGGTTGGGTCGGTACTGGCTGGTGGGAACGCGGTCGGCAGATTAAAAATAAATGTTTGATCAAAAGTTTTACTTTATAATATTGATTGGATAGGGGTTTGGCGCGGAAAACGGAAAATAGCTGTATGATTAGTTTTAGCTAAAATAAATTAATGATAGGATGATAATATTATTCCAAACTTTAATAACTGGAAAGTAAAAGATTTCAAATAGGAAATTTGCTTGAAACATAAGTGTTTCTTAAGAGCGTCTTAGCTTTAAAGTAGCCATTTTCATGCTAATTTAATATTGTTTATTTATAACGGCTTGCGTTTTAACAATTTTGTTTACAGCAAATATATTCGTTTTGTTTTGTACCTAAAATAAGTACAAAATTATACCAATGACTTTGGTATACATTTTTTACTTAGTCAAATAGATAATTTATCTTTCTTCGTATACAGATAGGACGGTGTCATGTCAGGTTCCATTCCATTGCTTTTAACATTAAATTTTGCTGTTTTGATTACGCAATGACTCTCTTAGTTTATTTTATAATACATAATCACGATGTTTTACGATCCTCCTACCTTCGCAATCTCACGTTCCATTTCACGCAACAACTTCAAACGGAACTCTACTATTTAACCACAAAAACAGCCGGACACGCGAAGGTCGTGTTACCTTCCTATGACGTCACCGGAGCGACTCCGTAGGTGTCGCCGTGTCGCCTTTACATGTGGAATGGAAACATGACGTAACGAATGAATGATGACAAGGGCGATGATCTGTCGGAATTTTGTGGCTAAAGAATGTTGAATTGAATATAACTTCAAATCCCAATGATTTCTTTCTCGGCGCAGGAAAAGGATCTTGCTTTATGTATACTTGAAGTATACTGAGAATACGATCGTCTTTAAAATACAATAGCAAAGTAGGTTTATTTGATAAGTTAGTTTGCTCAAATACAGAACTCAGTAGAGTAGCAATGAAGATTTTGTGCTACCTCAAATCAAACACAAGTGCCAATCATTTAATTCAAGTTTTTAACGTGACATGGGCAAATGTAAAGTCCTCGAGAATGTATTAAATTATTTTTAAAACATTAATACATAGTATAGTAGTAAGTATAAAATAAAGTCGTTTTCCGCGTCTGTCCCTATGTATGCTTAAATCTTTAAAACTAAACAACGGATTTAGATAAGATTTTTTTTTATAGATATAGTGATTCAAAAGGAAGGTTTATAAATATAATACATGCACAAAATAATAATAGGTTAGGCGGTACGAAGTTCGCCGGGTCCACTAGTATTTAGTAAAACGTAGTAACCCATAGGAGGAAAGTGGATAAGAGAATGCTTTATTACAGTCCAGATAAAGCATTAAAACAAGTACATAAACAAATAACATCAAACAATGCAATAGGTAACCTTATGACTAAAAGCGAACAAGTGGTCGATTTTGTGAATATTCAATTGCATTTTCCACCTATAAGTTTCTATGTTAAAAAAATTTAAGACATTCACCAGGGACTCTAGTCTCTTAAACTTACGATTAAACTTTTATTCTATTATTATTCTACTATTACTCTATTACGATTGTGTCAAAAATTGCGAGTCTCGTAACTTTGATCGATCATTATAGTATAGCAATACAATATGAATAGCAAGCTATAGAATAATCTGGGATTTTTTTACCTAAATAGTGAATCCTGTTTTATGTTGTGAATCCGGACGGGCATAGTGCAACTGTCACTTAATATCAATCAATATTGACATATATAATGTCAGTCGGACGTAATTATAACATAATCTCACTATGGAGCAGACTACCCTTTTTGGTCAATTCCAATCTATTGCGATACTACTGCTATAGTTATAGCAAAATTGATTACGAGACTACCAAATGTGTATATTCTTGCGATTAACGTACTGTTTCTACTCTACTTTTATTCGATAGTTACGTTTTGCGCGATGAGACTAAGGGCCCAGGTCTTTTCCAAAGCAAAAATTGTATAATTGACTTCCTGAATTATAGTTAAATAAAACAAGGCCGCCACCATCGGTACTATTGCACCTAACGTGCTTGTCTGGAGGAATTATATTCTTTTATAGGAATCTGTATAGTAATCGTGAGAAATCGTCTATGTCCGCAGCGATCCTCGGCTTCCACAGCATGATGAACCAGGACCAGTACCACGCGTCGCTGCTCAACAAGGGGCAGCCCGTCGGGCTCGGCTGGGACGGGATCACCAAGGCTTCCAAACAAAAGGTATTTTACCCCTGAAGGCTTATTTTAAGCCATATAAATGTTACTTAATTTATTTATAGATTTAATTAGACACAATTAATAATAACACATCACACTCGAGCCCCTAACTAGGAAGAACCTGTATCTAGGGTGCCAGAAACATATAAAGATACAAATATTCAACCCAGACTGGAAACAAACAACGATATTCATCATACCAATGTTCGCCCCGCCGAGAATCGAACCCAGGTGCACACGCTTACTCAGTCCACATAGCAGTCAAATCTCTGGTTGAGACAGTTCACAAGCCGTGACATGCCCTGCCATCTCAAGTACTCAGTGCACCCTAAATCAATGCGTCCACAGTCCACACGGCAAAGAAAAAGAGGCTAATCTGTCCTTATGCGTCCACCTTTAAGCTAAGCTAAGGAATTTAAGCTAGCTGCGTAAGAATAGCGCTTAACTTTAATGTACAATAATTCCTTTTCTCTAGGTAATGTTTTCTTTATTTATGAGCTAAATAACTCCTTTGATTTTGGCCTCTCCAGGCGACTGTTATCGTAAGGCAAGGCAAACATTTGTCTGCCTGAGCCAATTGGTGGGCACCCTGAACTACCTCGCCTATCGCAGTAAAGGATACTTTAGCAAATAAGGTATCAATAGCAATTAGACAAGATGTAGTCTAATTGACTTTCAATGAGTGATATCTTGTAGGATACAAGATATCCTATATATTGAATAAAGAAATTTATGATTTTGATTTATTACCAACTTGTAAATAACTCTCTGTGTTTCATTGTTTCCCAGATATTCCCCATGGACCCACCCAACGACACGGACCCCGACGAGACAATCAAAAGGGTCGAGACAAACGACGAAAGCTTCACTGATCTCAATTGGAATAATATTAAGGTAACAGCTCACGTATATTGCTTGGAAATAGCTAAATTGACTAATCTGCAGTACTGTATAATACACTGTACTGTATAACATCAATATCAATACATAGTATAAAATAAAGTCGCTTTCCGCGTCTGTCCCTATGTATGCTTAAATCTTTAAAACTACGTTACGGATTTTGATGCGGTTTTCTTTAATATAAAGAGTGATTCATGAGGTAGGTTTATAAGTATAATACATGCACAAAATAGTTTGGGCGTTACAAAGTTCGCCGGGTCGACTAGTAAAAAAATAAGCCACTTCGAAGCTCGCGCTGTGTAGGCATCTGCAGTATATACAGTAAATTATTGAATAGTCTAAAAGTTGATCAATTGGAAATTTTAATAATAAACACTGAAGCGTTTGCGTTGATAATACAAAACATAATGATACAATTCTTCCGCAGTTTTAAACTGCAAAAGATGTTAAATTCGTGCTTGCCCCTTAAAAATATATGTTCTTTAGAGGCTGAGAATCATCTTGTCCGTAATATATAGATTAACACTATTTTAGACACTACATATCTACTATATACATAAAAATGAATCATGGTTCGTTAGTTTCGCTAAAACTCGATAACGGCCGGGCCGAATTAGCTGGTTTTGTTTTTTAAATGTTCGTAGTTCCAGCCCCCGCAGTATGACGAACCATTTGTCGAATCTTTCTGTCACTTTAAATCGCTTTGACATTTCAATACGGGAAAATGTATGGAGACCATCGACAAAAATGACAGATACGACAAATTCAACAAATTGTCCGTCATACTACCGTCGCAGGGAAGGTTTAAAAGGTGAGAAAATAGAGAAAAATTTAGGGAAAGTTAGTAAAAAGAACAATTTAATTTTTCCGAAAAAAAATATTGTAAGGCGCGATACGAAGCGATGACAGCTAGTAAATAAATAAATGTTTACTTAAAACAAATTTCAGAATATAAGCGACGAGAAATTCGAGAAGCTATTCGAGGCTTTGAAGACAAACACGTCCCTAGAAGTGCTGTCGCTGGTGAACGTGGGCCTTACCGACCGCACTGGGGGCCGGCTCGCCGCCGCGCTGGCCGCCAACTCCGGCCTGCGCGTCGTCAACGTGGAGAGCAACTTCCTCAGCCCCGCCGGCGTCGTGGCCTTGATGAGGGCGCTGCTGCAGACTAAAGTTGTCGAGGAGTTCAGGGCTTCTAATCAGGTATCTATACTATACCAATATTATAAATAGGAAAGATTTGTTTGTTTGTTTGTTTGTAACGAATAGGCTCCGGAAATACTGAACCGATTTGAAAATTATTTCACTGCTAGGAAGCTACACTATCCCCGAGTGTCATAGGCTATGTTGGATTTTCAAAAAATTTAGGGATCCCTACTTAAACTCAAATAATGTAACCCAAGATGCAATATTTTTTACGTTTTTTACATATTTTGACAGGTGGTTTGTTGTTTGTTTTTTTATTCGACAATTCTGGGCAGTCAAAAGAACAAAGTCTATAGAGCCAAGTCTTTAGTAGTATCTTTTATTCTATGGCGTAACGAAGTAAGCCGGGACTGCTCGTGTTTTATAATTTAACAAGAGGCTGCCTCGCGGCCTCGCCCGCGCAGATTTTTCATAAACACCAAAATCCCGTTTTTCCCGTTCCCGTGGGAATTTCGAGAAAACCTTTCTTAGGGCTCATCTACACTTCCTAAGGAACCCACGTGCAAAATTTCAGCTCGCTACGCCTAGTAGTTTCGGCTCTGCGTTGTCCGTCAGTCAGTAACAGAAGAGTTTTATTTTGATTTTAAGCGCATGGAAGTATAGGTAGTGCTAAAGTAGCGTGTATTCGGTGATTCGGTGCCTGTTAAAGTTTCAATCTATGCGATTTACGCTCATATTTTGCAATAAAATCTTCTATGGGTATTCAATATGTATTTGCACCGTCATCATAAATCTTCAGGTTACGTCCTTGTTTCACTAAATAACCTGTTTCGTAAATTGACCACGTCAGCTGATCGACCAATTGTATGCTGTTTTTTTGTACATTTTAGTGACTTGTCAAAAACATCGTGTATATATTTGTATTGTAAATTGTAATGTGGCCTTTTCTAAAGGTGTCAACTTTTTTCTCGACAGCGTTCGTCAGTGCTCGGCAATAAGACAGAGATGGAGCTAACAAGTCTCGTAGAACAGAACCCCGCTTTACTGCGGCTCGGGCTGCACCTGGAGTACAGCGACGCGCGCCACCGCGTCGCCACGCACCTGCAGCGGAACATCGACCGGAGTGAGTGACGCCCTCTTTAGTCTTTTTTTTTTTTTGATAACGGGGTGCAGTATAAGAAAGAGTAAGTGTGACCCACCCGGGCTTGGTAATTTCAGTTGCCGCTCAGTACAAATAGCGTGTCTTATCTCACTCACACAAGGACGGTACGCGTTTACGTACATGAGCTCTTACTGTGTGCGAAGTAATGGTTTTGCTTCATACATTTGATGGCTTATGTGCGAGGTGTGACGTGCCTGTCGCATTTCCCCACGCTCGGAGGAGCGACCGTATGCGGGGATTGCACTGGGGTTTTCTACCCGGGATCCCAGGATCGGGAATTCCCGGGAAATCGGCCCGTCCTCTTCTTCCCGGAAAAAAAATCTACTTCCCGGGAATCCCGGGGGAAAAAACGTACCCACTAAAACCCTTTGGTGTACGTCTGCACGCGCGGCCACTGGCGGCCTGCAGCGTGCAGGAGACGCCGCGGTGCACCGGCTCAGCCAGTGGACGAGCGAATACATACAGATTACTTCACGAGTTTGCGAATATCTCCAGAGAAGTTTAGCCTCCGTTTTTTCTTTACTCCTGTGCCCACATACAATCACACACACTGCAACACCTCGAGTACAGCGACGCTTTCCGAGTCACCACTCACCTGCAGCAGCGGATCATCCGCCTACGCACACACATACACACACAAAAAAAAAAACATAAACACACACTCAAACATCGCTGCACTTCACAGTTATATGGTAAACTTACTAACAAGGTTTTAAATTTTTCTTTCAGCAATTTTAGCGAAGACTTCGTTTTGAAATTATTTTCTGTTTTCTTAGAGAATATGTTTAAGTCCTTTTTTTCTAGGTTTAAATACCAAATGCACAATCTGGCTTCTTATGAAACCGAAACTGCGACGTTTCGGATCAAACATCCTCAAAACATTAAAAAAAAATATTCTCTAAAAACTTTCCACAAAAAGAATCGATTGTGTAAAATATTTATTTACAAAATGCTTAATCTAGCAATTCACCAAACTGCTAACGATTTGTCAAAAAAGTATGCAGCTGTAATTTCATAAAACCATATTAGTTTCATATTAACAAATTCGTTGAGTGGCGCCCTCTAATAGTTTTCATAGTAACAGGCAACGATTTCCTTATTTGTCTCATAAGATTACAAAAAAAAAATATTTTGGTCAAAGCTCCAGTTGCTTCTTCATATCACCCTAAGACAGAAATCTAGTCTTAAAAGTTTGACTTATTTTTTGGACTCACCAAAACTAATTTTTATATACAAAACATTGATCGCCTCAAGAATAACATTAGAATTCAGAGTTTCCTCAGACCATAAGCTTAACAAAAAACGGTGTTATCAGATTGCCGACTTACAAAGCGAGCTAGTGCTTCCCTAAGCCTCCGCTTGCCGCGAGGCCGCCCACCGGCAGTGGGCGTCGACGCCTCTATATTCAACCTTACTCCGCCGAGTGCCGAGGCGCAAACTCCGACCAATGAGAATCCAGTTACCGCAACCCCAGATCCAGTTACAACAACCCCAGATCCAGTTACAACTACCCCAGAAGCGACGACATTACCCCAGAATGGGGAAAGAATTGTGCCGGCATCGTTGCCGGACTTTAACCCAAATCCCCACTCGTGAGTAGCGTGGTCATCACCGCTCGAGTGTCCTTCATCCCACAGCTAACCCAACAAGGCGTAGCCAAGGGTTTTGGTTCGTTCACGTTTAGAAGAGAGTGTGAGGGTTACCATGTTGTATCATAACGTCTACAATGTTTAGGGAGCGTTTCCATTCCATCAGAGATACGTAGCGAGGAATGGGTTTTTAACAACCAATAGAATTACTTCATTTACCTAGTAAAGAGGATATGAAGAGTAATTCGATTGGTTCTTAAAAACACATTCCTTGCTACGCATCTCTGGTCGAAACGCTAACTCAAAGAGGAATCACTCGGAATCCAAAGGTAAACTCAAAATATTGCGTAAGTGGATTGCTAAAAATGGCTAGTTACTTGCTAAATCTAATCTCAAAAGAAGAATTGGTAGTAAAACATTGTAACCCTAATTCTCAGATATTTTGAGCACATGGCTACGTCTGCATAGAGTTATTATTAGACATAAATTAACAAGAAAACATGTGTATTATAAAACCAACATTCTGTAATTGTTCCATTACAGTACGGAAAGACCTAACACTGCGACTCCAGTTCAGGTTTTTTAACAAACTACAAAAGGCGGGAGCGCGTAGTCAATAGAAAAAGGTTTGAGACGTGGACCGGTGTTTTTTTTAAAGTGGCACGGCCTAGCCTGTAACAACCTGGCTTTGAAACAGAAACGCTTATTAATAGAGTGACGCGATCTTAATTGTTTTTTTTTTTACTTTAATTTTTATTATTTCTATTCGTGCAGTTAGTAAATTGTGGTCACAGGTCACAGATACCTTTTTATTTTAATAATAAAAATAAAATCGTAACGGTAATCTGTTGCCGACTAAATAGTGTTGCTTCTATCCTTCATTATGTTTTATATAGGAAGCATGGAAGTAACACTTGTATTTATTTTGTCTAAACCAATGTATTTTAATTAAAAATGCCTACAATATTTTCCGTAACACAAAATTTCTTACCCTTTGTTTTGATTTGTTATTCTTTTCTAAATCTTTTCTCTTCCAACCAAACAACACTACACTAATATCTACTGTGTGAACACACTATAATTCTAACCTATGACAATTTGATTTTTAGACGAGAGGGGAGCGTAGATCCGAATAATTAATTATCTAAAGAGAACGGACGCGACATACCGGTAAAAGTCCAATTTTGTTATTGTGTTTGCCGCGCGAATGCTGTTTTGGCGGGAAAATACTAGCCGTTATGACAGTTGTCTTTTTTTCTACCGGAATATTTAACGGTTTTTCTTCCAGCCAGCTCTTCCGCTTTAGCTAATAGTGATCGCTGCCTAAGCTGCCACTGTGGACCAAACAAGACAGGAGTTATGCCTTTATCTTGCAATGCATTTCAATAAAGTTTGAAAAAAAAAGACAGAAAATTAAAATTATTAAAACTTAAACTAATATACGCACGTGTGTATGATAAGATTAACTGTATGGATTGTGTTTGCGTGATAAATAACAATAACAACAACGTTTTAAATTATTTACGATGAAAAATTGAGGCAGTTTGAAAATTAAAGAAGTTTATAAATTTTTGCTGCCTTAGTTTTGATTAGAAACTAGCATGTTTTAAAATAACCTGTTTGCCTTAAATAAGACAAAATATTGCATTTAATAATATATATGTTACTCCCCTTATTTTTTGAATAATATTTTTTCTAGTTATCCACAAAATCTTAATTGAATTGAATGCTGACTTTTAGTTATTGACATTCATTCTTTTTTGTGAAGCAGTTTATTCTTGTCCGCCATATTGCGGAAAATCATGGAACCATTTTACGAATTACAGTGAATTATCATCAATGAAGGATCTAAGTAACATTCCTTGTAAAAAAAATACAAAAATGAAGATTGAATGTCAGTAACACCCTTGTAGACCCATCCTCCCCTGACCTTGGCGTGTGTTGCCGCATGTTTCAGTACGCCAGCAGCGGCGGAGCCAGAGCAACGCGTAGAGCCGGAGCCTGGTAACACGGTGAGTCTAATACGCTTTACAGAAATACATTAAAAACATTTTAAAGTAACGAAAATAAACCATTACCCATTACATTATAAGTCGTGGTACAATTTCATTAATAAAGAAGGCGATCGCCTATTATTTTCTCACAGGCAAAAGTTTTACTCTTACGTCTAAATACACGTAATTTATAAATACATTCACAGGTTCCCAATATGTAAAGATCCATGTAAATAATACTGTATTCTAAGTTTGCATGATGTTTCCATGTCCATGTCATGATATTTTTGATTTGTATGTAAATTAACATGAAAAGGCATAACTTTTATTTATCATTTTACCACCGTCAAGTGCTTTTTATGAAAATAATAGTCACTATCAATCAATCAATCGTTCGTCTCACGTAACGCCAGTCCACACTTGATATTTAAGGCGCGGCGCAAACTTGAGCATGTAAAGAAAAGTTTTGAACACCATGATGTCAAACATCATCCTGAAATATTGTTTGAGCGAGAAAGCATGGAGGCTGTCATGTCTTTTTACAACGTTTGTTTTTCTGCGCGAGTTATAAAAACGCGATGAAATTTATTATCATTATTATATGCCGCATCTTCGTCGCTTTTGTTTGATCCGATCTGGCACCTGCGACGTATCCGTGCCATGCCTCCTCAATCGTGTAGGCTTAGTCCCGTAGTTTAGATAGAAGCAATATTAACGTGTGGGATGCCCGCAGGCGGACGACTTCGCCGCATGACGCAGCACATGCGCAGTCGCAGCTACGTCGTGGGCTGGATCTAGTCCGCTCCGCTCCGCTCCAGTTCCGCTCCGCGCCAGCTCCGCTTCGCTCCAGCTCCGCTACTTCAGCTTTTTGCAGCCACGCGACCGCTACGCCGCCCCTTGCGTGGGGAGTTATGTTTTTGCGCGGGAAGTTGCAGTTTTTTGATAATTTTTTCGCCTGTCACATTAATTTTTTGTGATAGTAATGTACTATAGTCCGATGAGGTTTCTTTAATTTAACATTAGAAATTCTATATAAATCTTAAGCCAAACCTACGCGACCAAAGCGACTGTAAAGCATACGCGGAACGAAAGCATCTACAATGCTTATGTATACCGGCGCAACTGCAGCGGGACGCGAACCGCAGCAAAATTTGCCTAGTTGTCTCTAAAACCGCTCGCCTTAAATAGTTTTAAGGCGAGCGGTTTTAGAAACAACTAGGCCCGCTTTGCCGACGCTGTGTTCCCGCTTTGGTCGCGCAGGTTTGGCCGAAACTTTAATCATGAAACTTTAAGGAGCATTAAAATAGCTCCCCGGCAACGGTTCAGCGGCGAGGTCGCCTTAACAGTATGATTGATGATCGAGTGTTGTGTGAAAATTCAGAAATTGTGAGTCTGTGCTCGCTCATCCTCACGAAACCGGAAATGAGATTTATATTCATGTTTGTATAAATGGCAGGCCCATTTTGCTAAAATTTGCGTTAAAATATTCGTATAGTTTGGATTTTTTTATAATTCTTGCAATGTGTTTTGTCATGATTTTTTTTTTCATGTAAAATAATTTAAATTTACGGATACGTAATTGTTTAAAAGGATCACAGTTTTTGAAGTGTGCTTGGTCTAGACTATAGTTAAATATTAATTTTAATCTATTCTAGTGTGCTAATAATAATCGTTTTAATTTTGTATACATAGAGAAGTACCTAATCTAGTTGGAACCGTTTTGTCACAGGTCTTGGAAGATGTATTTTATATCTTTAGAACATCGGGCATGAAGAGAGTGGGTTCGTGACAAAATGAGTAATTAAGTAAACCATTCAAAAAACTTTAATTATAAAACTTTACGATATTTTAAATAACGCACATTCCATTAATGCGAAACATGCTTCTTTTGAATTGACGCGACGTTTTAGTGTTTTAAAAATAGGTATATTTTATTTGTAAATAAACTTTTTTTAACCTGCCCGATATATGAAATTTTATCAACGAATTGTTTTAAGTCGTTTTACTTGTTTTTCCGCTGTTTATTTTTACATTTAAACAAGTAAGTAACTTTATAATAGTTTATATTTTAATACGTCAAATAATATCTGTCGCAAGGAAGTTAAATAAAGAACAGGACAGACAGACAGACAGAAGCCATGTTCCGCGTCAATGGAGAACCAGTCGCTTTTTCAAGTGAGCAACTGTTTTTTTCTAACTTCGATGTGCCTTGCAGTTGTTTTCTGCCAGCTGACCAGTTGCTTCTTTGAAAAGAAATGCTTTTCTAAGATTTAAACGTAACTTTTATGTATATTTGTTAGTAAACTGGAGGACCGAGGTGTCCATTAAGTATTGTGATAAAACATCAAGTTTTTTCCATTTTAAAATTTGCTTTATTACCTATAATCCTCTCTCTAGTTCTTGTCGTCCAATAAGAGAGATTTTATTATTATTTGTATTATTAAAATTAGTTATTTTTTCTTCACTTATCAAGATGTTAACTTACTTTTATTATTTTTTACTATTTTAAAAATGAAATTATATAAATTATCAAGATTTTTAATTTAATTTTTGTAATAAATAGTTTTATTTATATTGGTTTTATCGACGGCCGACAAAACTCGGGCTGCTTGTGTCGACCAGTTTCGTAGTTTGTGACAAATGTATAAAAAAAACGAATAAACAATACATAAGGACAATTAATCTTTCATTGCATGAGAGTTCAAATAAAACTCTGTGGGGCCTATGAAACTAAAAGTAATAAATGTTTCTAAATTTCTTTTTTCAATTTTTAAATTTAGTCCAATGATTTAGACCAAGGTGTCAAGTTTCATTTAAGTAATTGCTGCTTTTATTAATGTGATTCTTAAAAAATCATACCACCGGCCTATCTCCCATGGGTGTTAAAGCAACTTTATTAAAAGGTACGTCATTTGCTTATTAACATTAAAACATGCAATAAATTTAAGTATTAGAAGGGCTCATTTATTGTCATTTCAGGAAGACATCGGCTACATTACTTAGATCTACAATATTTTGAAGCTTTGAATTTTTTATGATATGGTTTTCTCTACAAACTATAGAATTTATTATAATAATATGAAGAAGGTAAGTATAAAAAGAACTTCGTAGTATTTGTTAGTATGTATAGAGTTTACTCGTATAAATTAAGCGAATAATCATTTTAAAAAAAGAGATCAAGTACTTACCTACCTTAACACATTCATAAGTAGGATCATTCGTAAATTCTTTAAATTATATTTTTTCTACTTCTCACCTTATTAACTATTTAAAATTGTGCGTTTAAGATCTAGTAAAGTGCAAAAGTCTATTAAAAATGTATCTACTAACTATTTGTTAAAAATCTAACAAATAAAGAAGAAAAAAAACTAATATTATGGCACAAAATAATGTATTTGTATTCGATAACCACCCAGTACTTAAGTACAAACATCTACATAACATTCAGTCGTAGTCGAACTTACGATAACGTGCATTATTAATAAACTTTTTTGCAAACTAAAATAAGAATAAGTAATGTTTTTAATTATATATTTTTTTAAAGCAATCCATGTAATTGCACACTATTTATACACCGCATTCGTATTCAGTATAAATAACGCCGAAAGGCGGCCTACATTATAATAATAATTATAACGCATCACACTCAAAGCCCCTAACTAGAAAGAACCTGTATCTAGGGTGCCCGAAACATACAGAGACATTACACCCAGACCGGAAACAAACATCGATATTCATCATAACAATGTTCGCCCCGCCGGGAGTCGAACCCAGATGCACACGCATACTCAGTCCACATCTTTGCCAAAAACATAACTGCTTCTTCAAATACCAATCCACAAAAATAATTATATTGAAGTTGTCCAAGTGTAGAATTATTTGATAGATTTTTTATTAAAGCGGCGGTAAGTTAAATAGAGGAAGGGAAGGAAGTCTGCGATATTGCTCAAGACCGTCGAGTGTGGCGGCGTTTTGTTTCGGCCCTTTGCTCCCCATCGGAGATTGGGCAAAAGTAAGTAAGTAAGCCGCCTTTCGCCTTTTCTACGGAAAAAGTTCGTGGATGAAGACAATAAAATTAGTGTTTCTAATGATAATCTAAAATACTAAAAATGATTTCATGAGCGAGCAATATAAAAAATGGATGCACTAACTATGCTAAAGATGCAAATTCATGCGTCAGCATACATACCACTCCAGCTAATGCAGTACCTACTCTACCAACTATAAGCTACAGCATTCAAAATACTGCTTTTAACTCACACAATAAGTTAAAAATTAAATAAGTAAGTACAGAATAAGAATTACCTATATAAAATATGAACTGAATAATATAAAACTAGCCAAACTATAATTAAATTTTAAGTAATATTATGCACAAGCCTATAATTTTCTTAAATAATAATTCAAAATTTTGTTGAGCTGGAAGAAATGAACAGTAAAAGTAAAACACTTTAAAACAGGTGATTAAATATAACACTATTGTTTAAACATAACCAAATTAAATAATAAGATCACTAATGCCCCTAATATCCATCTCGGTTTAAACTATTTTATTATTAATATTTTAATTTTATTTTATTGGACTTGACTCCACTTCAGTGGGGTATTTAGCCAATGTCAAGTTAACAAATTAGATTAAAAGGGTGGGCTTAAAGCCAGGCAACGTTGTACGGTTATTATAGGTGTATTCGATTATTGTTTTAAAGCCCGCTAACAAAACACGTGGTTTCGGAACCAACGTTAAAAAAATAATCGTCACTTTTTGGTTAGGTTCAAACCGAGATGGATATTACGGGCCTTAGCTACCTCTGTCCAGCAGTGGAACATAACTTGTAATACGCTTATTTATCTCACGGCTCTTACAAATGAACGTGACTAGATTATACAGTAGGCGTCACATCAACCTGCCCATTTTAGGTAAAAAGAATCGTATTTCATTGTACAGTGGCGGTCTAAGACGGCGTAACAGATTTGTCTATGCTCGCGTGCGTCCTAGACTGTATTACCAAAGAACAAGAGATATTTTTCAATACAGAAAAACCGGAAGTGTTACGCCGTCCTAGACTGCCTCTTTGCATACTAACGAATAATGAAATTGATTCTTGATTCCGCATTACCGCACGAAAAACTGCTTACGGCTCCTACACAACTGAGAATATTTGCGAAAAATCGTAATACAAAATGGCAAATATCGTTGCATATCACAAAGTATCGCATTTGTGTGTGGGAGCCCTTAGGGCCCATCATACACGGACTGCTCGAGCGTATGTACCTAAGCACGTAGAAGGCTAGTTCCCTAAGCAGTCGAAGCTTGAAGCAGTTGAGCCCAACTTCTTCAAGTTTGAAGAAGTCCGTGTATGGTGGCTCAAAGGTGATATTTTCCTACTGTAAGTACTAATAAAAAAACCGCCAAAAGCTTAAATAAATGAGTTTTAAAGTATCTAGGCTCCATTCGGTTCGCGGTCGCGGTCCCACGTCAGTAGCTCGTCCAACAAGGCTTCTAAGTGCGGGTTCCCACCCAGTCGGGCCACCTAGAAAAAAATACATTGTACATTAGAAGCAGCACATCAACTTATCAGTTATTTTAAGTTTTATTGTAATTTTATGAATTTTTCAATAAATTTATTATTTAGATAAAGAGTTGTAACAGGGCGTCAAAAATATCCTGATTAAAATACTAGTAGGTAAGTAAGTATCACGACTAAAGAAATTTAGAAACAATAAAATTATATTAGTAGTATTAGGCTGTTATTCGAGTCCGAGTTTGAGATTGCACTCCGAACTGTCAAAGTTTAGGTAACTGCGTGTGTGTGTATTGAGTTGGAGCGTAAAACAAATTGAAGTAAAATTCTGACACTTCGGAGTGGTACTCGGAACTCCGACTCGACTGTCATTCAGCCGTGGTATAACCTGCGCATTTAAAGAAACGATTTGACAATGGCGGCCGTTGTATGGGCTGCTCTCTTCTTAACTCTTCCCTCATACTATCTAATATACGCGAGATTCGGCCGCCATTTTTAACCGTCTTCAAAAAGGAGGTTATCCGTTTGACCTGTATGTATGTATGTTTGTCCGCGATTATCTCGAGTTTGGCTGAACCGATTTTGATGCGGTTTTCAGATAAGTATTTGTCACATTCAGGATAAGGTTTTAGTATCTATTTTAACCGACTTCGAAATAGAGGAAGTGTTCAGTTGATGTGTGTGTCAGTTGTCAGATTCATTGAAGGTGGTTCCTTTTTTGTAATAAAAAAATTCTCTTTTACAAAAAGAGACCCGCCTTTAAAGAACTGACACAAACATAATCTGAGAACATCTCCTTTTCAAAGTCGGTTACAATAGGTACTACAACCTTCTCCAGAATGTAAAAAATACATTACTGAAAACTGCATTAAAATCGGTTAAGCCAAACGCGAGATAATAATAATAATAATAATAATAACACATCACACTCAGAGCCCCTAACTAGGAAGAACCTGTATCTAGGGTGCCCGAAACACACACAGAGACGAACATTATTCCCAGACCGGAAACAAACATCGATATTTATCATATCAATATTCGCCCCGCCCGGGAATCGTACACGCTTACTCAGTTCACATCACTGCCAACTGAGCTACGGAGCAGTCGACAAACATACATACATACATACGGGTCAAACTGATAACCTCCTGTTTTTTGAAGTTGGTTCAAAAAGAAATTATCCAATCTTTAAGTGCGTGTAAGTGCTTGGCTAGCAGAGACCTCCGCGCGCGCCTCGGCGTCCAGGCGCCGCAGCGTGCCGCGCGTGTGCGAGAACGAGCCGGCGCGCTCCAGCAGCGAGATGCAGTAGCGCTTCACCTCCACGTCGCGCGTGCGCTGCCGCAGGATGTCTGGCCGGCCCGGCTCAGGGTATTATAGTACGAATATAGATACTTCTAAACACTTGGCTCTATAGACTATGTTCTTTTGACTGCCCAGAATGGGCGAATTAAAAACTAACAACAACAACAACAAACCACCTGTCAAAATATGAAAACAACGGAAGAAATATTGCTATTTGGATTACTAAATTTGTATCCTTAATTTTTTTAGAAAATCTTATATAGCCTATGTCACTCGGGGATAGTGTAGCTTCTTACCAGTGAATTGTTTTTTCAGTAACGGAAGAGTTTTATATATATTGATTACTACTTTCCTGAAAACCACATTAAAAAATAATGAACCATTCCCACTTGAGGTCCTTCGAAAGTTATTGTAAAATAAACGATGTATAGCATCAGAGCAATGACCTACAGTGGCTTAGCTGGTGCCAGATGAGTCAGGGGGTGAACAAGGGGTCCATCAGCCTTAAATAAGTTTTTTTTTCTCAAAAACATAAAAAAAAACGAGTTATGTTATCATGTAAAGACTCAGTCCAGCCCCCGCAGCATGACGGACCATTTGTCGAATCTTTCTGTCACTTTTGGTCGCATTTGATATTTAAATGCGGGAAAATGTATGGAGACGATCGACAAAAGTGACAGATAGATACGACAAAGTCGACAAATTCTCGTCATGTTACCACTGCTGAAAGTTTCCGCCACGATAAAAAAAGTAACCCTGGATAGGATACCTACGAAACTCACATATTGATAGATATATACCAAAAGTAACTAATATCCGTAATCGGCAAGCGCAGCGTAGGACGTCCGCCGACCAGATGGACGGATGATCTGCGCAAGGCTGCGGGTCCACGCTGGATGCAGGCCACCTGCGATCGGTACAGATGGAGAGCCTTGAGGGAGGCCTATGTCCAGCAGTGGACGTCCTACGGCTGAAATTATGATGATGATGATGATGATCCGTAATAGGTAATATCAGAATATAAAAAGGATACGAAGCACTTGCTTGTCCTCCGAGTGGCGGATGGCGTGGATGATGGGGAAGCTGAACTTGCCTTCCGTCAGGTCCTCGCAGTAGCTCTTGTTCTCTGCGTACTGCGGACAAACAGATTCAAAATAAATACGAGGTAAAACAGCTTACTCCCTGCTGCAGTACCGGGCCGAAGAATAGAACTGAGGTATCCCTTGCCTGTCGTAAGAGGCGACTAAGAGGGGACCCCGGGGTCGTTGGGTGCACGAGGCGGGGGCCTCGTGTAGTCATATAACGGCCCCGAGAAGGGCGGCGGTGTCCCGATTCCGCCGTCGAGCGTAGGAAGAGCCATCCGCGCTCAGGGGGGACTACCACCACTTGTCCCCCCGTGAAGAGGCTAAACAGCCGATGCTGGAGGGGGTCGCGGAGTTGAACGCAACGATCGAAAGATCAACCGTGACCCCTTGCCAACAGCCGAGATGGACACCGGCGGGGTTTTAGTAGGTGCGAACCCCACATAACCCTGCGACTCCCCCTGGGTTCGCAGGATACTCGTTAGGAGTTTCCCCGCCTAAAAAAATATGTAAAACAGCTTCCTTATTACTTACATAGGTACTGAATATTATAAAAATTATAAAGTTTACAGCCACCACCCTATTCTCCTCCATTGGGTGTCTTAAAAGGCGACTAAAGGAACACCTATTTTTCGTTTAACAGCCAGTTTACAGCGATGCTAGTGCCATTCCCGAAAAAAAATTATATCTTCTAAACTAAGGCAAATATCAAAAATGTGGCACAGTATGACACTAGATAATCTTGCTAAGTATTTTTTGAGCACAGTAAAGTAGTCCTAACTTAAAAGAACAATATTATACACAGATTGTTACTAAAAGAGGCCACTTTTAGCAACACTTTGTAGCTTTCTTTGGTCTTTAACCTAAAAGCTATACAACAGTGCCCTAAAAATACAAGGCTATATTATCTATAGTGTCATACTGTGCCACATTTTTGATATTTGCCTTAGTTTAGAAGATATTAATTTTTTTCGCGAATGGCGCTAGCATCGCTGTAAACTGGCTCTTAACGGCGTCTTTCGATAAAATTTGTCAAGTTGAATAATGAGTTTATCCTGTGGTTATCTGTGGAAGTGTCCTATTTCCAGCAACGTCTTCAAGGCTAAGTAAAGCAAAACTGGGAGCTTCGTCAGTAAAATTTCCCTTAAAAAAGCAAAATCCCACTTATCAGTAGGTACAGTGGCGGACTAGGATGGTGTAACACATCCTGTTTTTCGGTGTTGCAGAAATAGCTCTTGTTCTTTGGAATTACAGTCTAGGGCGCACGAAACCATAGACAAAAATGTTACACCGTCTTAGTCCGCCACTGTACCTGTGAGATTTTCGGGATACAATAGTCTCGTAGTTCTTGGAATTGTTTCAGCCATATCGGTTCAGTAGTTAAGACGTGAAAACGTAACATCATTTGTTAAAACGTAACATTCCAAGAGTTGTTTTCACATTAAGAGGCATAGCACAGCAAAAGTAGCGCCACCCGAGAAAAAAATAAATATCTTCTAAACTAAGGCAAAATATCAAAATATCTAAAAACGGCCACTTTTGGCAACAATCAGTTTCTTTCTGTGGTCTTTAACCTAAAAGCTATACAACAATGCCCTAAAAATACTAGGCTGAATTATCTAGGGGAATGCTGTTTCACATTTTTGATATTTGCCTTAGTTTAGAAGATATTTATTTTTTTCTCGAGTGGCGCTAATTTAGCTGTGCTATGGCTCTTAATTATTACCTCTTTCAAGCAAAGGTTGGCGTAATCGTCTCTAATCTGGAAGTAGAGCCCCAGAACAGAGGCGAGCCGCGAGAAGTCCACCTTGTTGTCACTGAAGAGCGCCATCAGCCGGATGGCCAGCATGAACAGCCCGCCCGTCTCTAATAATATATAGGAATACACGGTTGACACTTACGATTGTTTTAAATGCAAGGAAATCAGAAAAATCGATAGGTAATGGGTGAATTTGGCAAAGGAACAAACTAGGCTCATTCAGCCCATAGTTCATTGTTTTAGTTTTTGGATTGCTTATGATTTCTTTTTTTTTAAAGGACCCACCTTGAATCCACTGAAAAATACAATAAACTGAGAACTCTCTATATTTATTTTAGTCGGTTTTAAAAACTAAAACCTCTTTAATGAAACAAATACTTTATCAATATTGCATCAAAATCGTTTCAGCTAAACGCGAGATAATCGCGGACAAACATATTTACATACATACATACAGTTCAAACTGATAACCTCTTATTTTGAAGTATTATAAAACGCTGGCAAAGCAGCGTAGACAAACTAGCCAATACCATGGACCAAATTATCACGAGAAAACTGTTCATGACCTAATAAAATCGCGTAATTCGCAAGAGAGCTCAGTTTCCCACCTCCACAACCTGCGGCGCCACTGTCTATGCGAAAAAAAAAGAAAAAAAAAATGCGCCATCTAATCGCCAAGCTTTCTTGCGAAAACGCTATATTGTTTGCCCATTAAAAGTCGTTTAAGAAGGTTACTTTTAATAGTCATCTCGCGGTACTCCTGCTCGGAGGGGCACTGGAAGTTGTCCCGCCAGTAGATCTCCATGCCCTGCCCGCGGTGCAGCTCCAGCAGTTGCTCCGTCACCACTTGCGTGCCCTGACAGACGGACAGACGATTATATGTTGGTTAACAGGGATTTCTGGCAAGGCCCTAAGGGCCTATTACGGCCACATTTGCAACATTATATATAACTCTAGAGTGTCAAAGTCAATACAAAAAAACACAAAGAGGACGCAAAGCAATATTGCAAATGTGGCTGTAATGGCCCTCTGATAAATCAAAGAATGTTTGCAGCTTATTAAACTTACCTAAAAGCTGTTCCTAAGGAAAGTGGATAAAAAATTCAAACAACAATCATCTATCCATTACATTTTTATCAAATGTAACTCAACTAAATTAAGTTTTTTTTTTAAATTTTGATCTTATTTGTTATCTATCAAAAAGACCCAATTATTCTAACAGTATTATTATTGTACGCCCGAGAATTTAACAATTTCTTCATGAAACAGCTAAATTCAAAGTTTTCGTTTTGATGGTATTTTCGGGAAAAAAATAGCCTATGCTCTTACTGAGGCTCTAATGTGGGTTAGTGAATTTTCGCCAATTCCTCGTTTCGTCAAATTCCAAAGTTTTGAGATTTTGTTACCCCTTTCTTCTCTACGCTGTAAAATCATTGCGAAAGGCAGTAGAATCATTTGACAGAGGAGGGCTCATTTGGGGGCGTCTCCTGGCGACCATTGTCGTAAGGCAAGACAAACATGCGTTTGCCTGAGCCAATTGATGGGCACCCTGAACTACCTCGCCTCTAGCAGTATAGGATACTTTACCAAATAAAGTATTAATATTAATTAGATTAGTCTAATTGACTTTCAATAAGTGATGTCTTGTTTCCTACATTGAATAAATAATTTTTTACTTTTACAAACGCCAAAGTGATATTTATTACAAAAATTGTATAAAGTACAGTTGGTTTCACTGCATGTAACTTTCACAAATCAGTTCATATACTAACCAGCGGATGTCCAAGCTCCAAGGTCTTCTCGTAGGCAATAATAAGTACATAGTTGGCACAGTTGATGGTGCTGGCGACCCCGTAGATGGAGTGCGCCACCGGGATGCCGCGGCGCAGGATCGAGTTGTCCTGGATGTCGTCGATACTGGAATAGAACACAAATCATTAAGGGTGCAAATGCTCGCTTAGTCCGTAAGATATTCTCATTTTTGTTTTGTTTTGACAGTAAGGCTTAAGAGCCATAGCACAGCTTAAGTAGCGCCACCCGCGAAAAAATTAATATCTTCTAAACTAAGGCAAATATCAAAAATGTGAAACAGTATTCCACTATATAACTTTCAGGTTAGAGACCAAAGAAAGCTACAAAGTGTTATTAAAAACAGCCACTTCTGGCCACAACAACCAGTAGCTTTCTTTGGTCTTTAACCTAAAAGCTATACATTAGACGTTTGACTAACGTCAGCGCTGAAGTCGATCGGAAGTAGCTATAATTATATATATGCTAATGTATGATAGCGGCATACTGCAGCGCAAGAAAAGTTACACAGTTTCAGAATTTTTCCTTATTTTCAGGAACTT
Organism: Euspilapteryx auroguttella; assembly: GCA_951802225.1. Taxonomy (NCBI): domain Eukaryota; kingdom Metazoa; phylum Arthropoda; class Insecta; order Lepidoptera; family Gracillariidae; genus Euspilapteryx; species Euspilapteryx auroguttella. The sequence goes on from OX637653.1 coordinate 9,275,221, forward strand.
AATCCTCAAAAGATTATCCAGATCTTTTTGCCGATTCCCAGAACTTCCCGAAACCAACTTACATGACTTCATCATCATCACAGCCATAACATGGACATAGGCCCCACAGATCGCCACACCAACTGGTCCTGAGCGACCCTCATTCAGTGAACTCTCGCGACATTCGCCAGAGGGGCTTAGTACTCTGACTCAGGTCGTCATACCACCTTGACCACAAAAAAACTTCATGGGATATGCAATCTGTGTACATTATTCTTTTCCTGCTTGCAACTGTTTTAGTTTGTTCATCAACTAACACAACTTATGAACAAAAAACATATTTACTTTAAAACTTACAGTAAGCTAGAATTGTGAAGCATCTGCACAATCTCCCCAACTGCCCGCAGCTTGTCCTCACTGATCTTGAGCCAGTAGTTAAATGCAGAGGCGAGCTTCGCGCGCACCTGCTTGCCTGGTACTTGAGATATGTATGTGTAGGGCTGCAGAAGTTTCTGTTCAAAGAAAATTTTATTTTGCGGCATTTTATTATTGCAGCTTTAAGATATGTCTCAAGGCAAGTGATTCAAATGTAAAACTGTGCTATTTCAGTAACTAAAATCTAAAAATTAATTCAAGGCTTTGTCAAACAGATTGGGGAATTAATGTTTAGATGAAATTAGTGTTGACCCGTTGAATGTTTGCCTACCCTCAATATCATTTAAATTTTGTGCGCACGACGCGGTGAGGTTTAAAAGAAGTTCTAAATAAAAAAATAAGTACATAAGAATACTTGAGTAAATTTAGCTTATTATTTTTCTTGACATGGTAATCACGTAACACCACCACTAAAAATTCAACAGATTTCTTTTAAATTAAAAATTGTCTGCAACATAACTGGTCAAAAAAATATAGCAAAAAATAATTACATTTTGCCATTCCTTTGGAGTCATATCTTTGCACAGGTAAGAAAACATTATTTTATTTAAAGCTTTTTGATAAACAAAAAATTTAAAAACTCCAGTGTGTAACTAATTGTTAAAACTGCAAGCAGAGAATGTTCAAACTTCGTTATGATATGAAATCTTATCTCACACACATAGCTGATAATAAAAGTCATTTCAACAAAACTTTTTGTGGTTCAAATAAGTACTTAAGTACCTATACTTAGATATAGACTCATAACAAATTAGTTTGAGACAGATAAGGTTTTAAATTTAGAAATAGCTTTACGTTCTTTTTTAATGCAACTTGCCAGTAATGCATTGGTCTGTTTACTGCAGTAAAGTATAGTGTTTTATTTTTGATAAGCTATGAACTCATAGTGATGACTGCCCTCTAACAATAGTTTGGAATCAGGAAATGAGATAACAGTAGGATAACAGTAACTTATCATTGTTGCAACAATGCTAATGTTGGGGGCAATGGGGCAAATTCTTTGTCTGTCATTAACATAATACTCTGTAGTAACAAAAGAGATGCGAACGCGAGGACAATACAATAAAGCGTGCGCCGCATTGCGTCATTCTATTAACTAGGAATAAGTAACCTGTGTGGTTATATTAAAATTAATCGTAACGCGGAAGGGAACTGGCGCATCAACTAACCCAATGATGCCATGAATAAACTAAGGAGAACTAGCAGAAAACATACATACTTTCATAGATGAATTATTTTTGTAGGTACCTACCTGGAAAAGTAAACAAAAAAAAAATTCAGTGGCATACCTCATCTTGCGATTTATCACCGGCTTTTGTGGATACTTGAGACATCTTGATGGCGCTGAATTAGTAATGGTTTTTTATAATCACTGAAACAAAATTACTGTTTAGAACAGTTAATTTGACACTAAAAAACTAAATACCTAAATCAATTAATTATTCCAGCCGAGTTCCAGCCACAGCTGATGTTGCTCGAATTTTGTTTGACGTTTACGTCAAGTGGGTCCGGGTCAAGGTTGTGATTGATTGAATATCGAATGTCGATAGTGATTGACACTTGTGTCATTTTGGAAATCATTCGGGATTTCTTGGCGGGAGCGGGAAGAAAATGTCGGATTTTTTTTTGTTTCTCAAAGAATGGTTTTCAATTTCAAAGTGACATAAAAAATTACGCCCGTAGATGGCGTTTTCTAAAAAAAATAATAATAGGTAAGTCTCAGAGTAAGGAAACCGCCGCTAGGTAAGTGATGAAAGATTTTCAATTAGACATCAGTTGGCGCCTTGCAAATGAATGAATAACTCAATGAATCATTGAAATCTCAAAATATCTATATATATAAAATCCAAATACCACTGATCTACTCACTCACTCACTCACTCACTCACTCACTCACTCACTCATAATCGCCCAGCCGAAACCGCTGAAGATAGAAAGATGAAATTTGGACAGTAGCTTCTTTACGTGACGTAAGCACCCACTAAGACGGGATTTTGGGATAACTTAACCGGGACGCCGTATACAGGGTGTAACAGTTTGTATGAAACTCTAAAATATAATTAAAACTCGTCACGCGTCATTTAGATAGTTTTTGTTTTGTTTTAAACTTTTCAAGTTTATTTGAACTGATTTGAATTACTTACCTATGTCTCTTTATTTAGACAACGCTTTCTACGGGCGTATTACGAAACGATTTTTTTAAGTCACTTGCAAAACACCTCGATTGACACTTTGAAATCCCCTCATTCAAATCATTTCAAATTTACTTCAAAAGTTTAAAACAAAACAAACAAGAACTTTTTAATTAACTGACACGTGACGAGTTTTAATTAAATTTTGAGCTTTCAATGATTAATTACAACTTGACCTATAAGATTTTGCAGAGCGCCATCTGATAGCGGGCCGTGATAAAACTTACTTTTTCTGAGATGTCAAATTGAAAACCTCTCATTCAATTTTCTAAATTATTTTTCCGTGGCTATACTTTGCTAGAATGAGCACCTCGTGGTAATCTGTCAAGTGAAGTGAGTCATAAAGAAAAAGGCGCTTCCGAGTAAACCTGAGCGCAGAGAGAGTTTCTAGGTTTTATTCCAATACGTATTGAAACTTGAACAAGCGAGGGTTTTAACCTCACCCGAGGCAGAATAACTTTACTACCAAGTTGTAATACTTATACTGCTTTTTTTTCATCCGATGTCGAAATTAATTTAAATTAAAAAAGCAGAACATAAACGAATAAACCCTTGAAACTCTCTATGCGCTTAGGTTTTAACAGACCATCCTCATACATACATCACTTTACACCCTTGTTGCATAAGCAACTATTATTAAACTAAGTATACTTACTTACTTTTACATTAATTCATTTTGATTATTTGTCTTTTCTGTATCAGCATCGGACGAGAGAGGGGCCCTCTTCCAACACAGGTTTCTAACTTAAAGGAAGAGTGTCGAAAATGTTAATTGTAATTGATTGAGTAAATAAATAATTTTGAATTTTGAATTTTGAATTTTGAATTTTGCCATTTAGACCTCCTTTACGAAGACGCGGCGCGTTGTGCGGGGCGGCGCGTCGACAGGCTCAGACGCGGGCACGGGCACCGCCGCGGGCGAAACTGGGGGCACTGCTGAGGGCGCCGCCACGGGCGCCGCTGCGTGAACCGCGGCGGGAGCCGACGCGTGTCTATAGACGATATCGAACTTAGGCCTATGTTTTGTTCTTGAACCGTTGAACGCAACGTTAAACGGTCTCATACATTGCTAAAGTTTGATTTAATCGCAGCAAGCCCCGCACGACGGACGTCCCGCGCCACGCCCCGCGTGCTCCTAAATGCGGCCTTAGTTTACCAATAATTATCAATATATATAAAACTCTTCCGTTACTGACTGACTGACTGACTGACTGACAGACAACGCAGAGCCGAAACTACTGGGCGTAGCGGGCTGAAATTTTGCATGTAGGTTCCTTAGGGAGTGTAGGTGAGCACTAAGAAGGGATTTTCCGAAATTCACACGGGAACGGGAAAAAACGGGAATTTTGTGTTTATGAGAAATCTGCGCGGGAAAAACCGCGGGGCAGCCTCTAGTCAATATATATAAAACTCTTCCGTTACTGACTGACTAACTGACTGACAGACAACGCAGAGCCGAAACTACTGGGCGTAGCGGGCTGAAATTTTGCATGTAGGTTCCTTAGGGAGTGTAGGTGAGCACTAAGAAAGGATTTCCCGAAATGCCCATGGGAACGGGAAAAAACGGGATTATTGTGTTTACGAGAATTCTGCGCGAGTGATACCGCGGGGCAGCCTCTAGTGTAAATATAATTTAGTAGTCTGATTCAAAGGATGAAATGGATGAAATAAACTACTAAAGACTTGGCTTCATAACATAATTTCCTTCGCCTGTCCAGAAAGTCCTGCTAACAAACAGCAATAATTGTAATCAATCAATCAAATTCGGCATGTTTGTTTTGTTGTTCGATTTTTGATTTCCTTCCACAAGAAAGAATAATTTCTCAATAAAAATTCTTTTTCTCATTTATTCATACTAACACAAAAAGCTTTGAACATAGATTTACGTAAAATGTACTTACAAAAGTTATGATTATGTCCGCCAGGAACTATCTCTCGGCACGAGAGAAAAGTGCGAATAAATTGATCGATTGTCTACCCAATATAAATCTTCAGCGCTTCAGCTATCGTCCGGAAAAGGATCTGCCTGGTTTATCAGCTAATAAAATCAACAGAAACATCGGGTATTCCTTCCAGGTGCAGCCCTATAGGCTAGGAAGTGCAGAGAGGGCTAGCACCCCTTTCTCGGATTTTTTTTCTGAGAGTGATACTGGTATGTTGTTTCTTATTTTATTGTAACTACTTATCTAATGAGGCCTTGGTCGGTGGGTCGTTTTAGGTCGGGAGGCCTTAGTAACACGATAAAATCAAGCAATACCCTTTTATTTTCGCTCAATTTTGTGGCACAGTATCCATTTAGCAAATTCTAAACATTGAAAAATGCTAAAATTTTTCTCTAAGGCCCTTTGTACCACTGGGGTTCCATAGGACAGCAACAGCATAAAACATTGGAGATTCTGTATTGTAATCATGTTTCAAACTATCATAATTTTTAAGGCAATAAAAAATTTGCAGGTTTGCTGGTGACAATAATATTTTAGTACATATATAATTTGATTTCATTTCAGGAACACCAGATTTCCAAAGTGAAGAGAGTGACAGCAGCGCAGGCTCAGCCTTGCGACAGAACACAGCCGTAGCTACAAACATCCTCTCCGAGGAGTGGGAGCGTATTGAAAGGACGGTCTATGATGAAGAGGGTAAGAAAACCAGCAAGCCGCTTATGCTGCAGGAGTGCGAGCAGTGGAGAAGTCTTCACCCCCAGCTGAGGTATTATTTATACCCATATTTGTCTTTGCGGCAGATATAGTAGTAAAATGAGTGATTTGTTTTTGTGTTTCTTAATTTCCTCATAAATTTACACATTTATACATACCTACCCTGTTCATTAAAAGTTAAAGAGAATTTTAGTTCATTGATGTATGTTTATTTAGACTGGATGTCTTGTATAACCATACAAGTAACCAGAGAAGTACTCGTCCAGTAAAGCTATGTTAAACCTATTTGTATCTTCAATTTAGGAATAATATGGTTTTAATTTATATTTTGCAATTATATCTAGCTTTGGAAATATATAGTTTATTTGAAAAATGTGCTGTAATTCTTCAAGTTACTTAGAAAAAATTAATGAATACCTTGAAGGCCACAGCCACAGCTCAACTTAACCCAGACATGCTATTTGTGGGCTATTTTTGTATGATAATGATAGTGTGGTTATTGGATTTTAGTTTCAAGGTTGATTTGTGACCTAGAACACCTGTAGTAAAAATTATACTTACCAATACTCTATCAACTAAAACAATTGAATAGGGAAAAAGGTGTGGGGGGGTAATTCTCTTAACTAAAATCGATCGACTTGTAATTGTCTTGTTAGCGACTTCGTTAACCATTGCCGCTTTAACAAAGACAATTTCTGTTACAAGCACAAATAAAACAGCAATGGTCAACGAAGTCGCTAACCAGACAATCACAACTCGATCGAATTTAGTTAAGAAACTTGACCCCAAGGTGTGTCTTGCGAAGATGCCTCTTTGCTTTGTTGAGTGGTCTGGTTCAGTGGTTAAACAATTTTTAATTTTTTACCGACGAAAAAAAAAGGAGGAGGTACTCAATTCAACACGTATTTTATTTTTATTTAACACAGTGTTTTCTCAAGTTGTCTCATAATACTTTATGCTTGAAAGTTATCATAATTTTAATTTATATTGAAAGATAGTTTTGTACTGATGCAGGCAGATAATAACACATCACACTCAGAGCCCCTAATTAGGAAGATCCTGTATGTAGGGTTCCCGAAACATATGCAGAGATGAACATTACACCCAGACTGGAAACAAACATCGATACTCATCATAACAATGTTCGCCCCGCCGGGAATCGAACCCAGGTGCACACGCATCTCAGTCCACATCACTGCCAACTGAGCTAAGGAGCAGTCAAAGGCAAATGCATCTATGCAGTTTGTTTAGTTATAGGGATGTAATTTTTAGTAAGTTAAAATAACTAATGCCATGAATCTGAAAGCAGCTGAGCACCTGCTCAGTTTCGCGGCCTAGCCCTTAGTGTGTGGTATTATTAATTGTCACACTTATTTAAATGAATATCAAAATTGTATCATTAATGAGTTCTTCAACTCTCTCCACTCTCCACTCTCAACTTATACCTTTTCTTTATTAGTAAGAATGAACGATAGACGGTTATTCCAAGGCATTGTTTGTTAGCCTATATTGTAACTTCATCTATCACTATTCTAAACTTCCCAACAAAAGCATTTGAATAAAATCTAAATAATTTTCTTACAGGGTAGTCGGTAAGGCAATCGCATTACCAGAGAAGAGGCTAAGCTGCCGACAGATTGAGCACGAAGAAATTATAGCGATGCACTATAGCGACTATGAGCAGTACAGCGAAAGTGGCGACAGAGTTTCAGAGAGCAGTACAGACGTCACACCTCAGAACTCACCCCGAGTATCAATATGCGAGGACGAGCCCAAAATAACAAGAGAAAAAGTTTCCTTCTACCCCATGTACGAGGAACGAGAACTACCAGACTCCTTCTGTTCTCTGCTGCATATAACGCCTATACAGATCCGCAGTCCACCTAAGAAGAGACTTAACTCGTCCATACTGAAATCTGAACTAGCTTCCTCGAGATGGATGAGAAACAACAGACCGGATTCGTCTATGAATCTTGATAGGAATAGTGCGAAATCATTTGTTTCACTCGATACGAGGAATTACAGTAATATAGCACTAAGTGCCTCTGAACGCAATAAGCTGATTAACAATAGAGTTCTAACAGCAAGGCATAGAGATTTAACAAAACTTGAGCCGCTGTACACACCAGAGAGTGACCTTAACAGGTTACCAGTCAGTTCTTTGCATAGTTTTGGCTTCAGGAAGGTTTCTCTGCCGCCGCTTTTGATGGAGGAAGAAAAGAAAAAGGTGCAAGGTAACAATTCTGCTAAGAGATACACTAAGACGAGGAAATCTGGTCCGAGAAGTCTGTTCCATTTGGATAGAGCTAAATACTAGGTATGTATTTTTGTTATCAATTAATTTTTACTGTAATGGCGGGCAGTGGAAACTAGAGCGCCACTTTTTTTTAATTTTATATACAGGGTGTAAAAGACAAGTAAGCTTATTGAAATGCTGAGCATGTTCCTTAGGAAATGTTTTAAGTATCTTGAGATTAACTTTTCCTAAAACATGTACATACCTGTTATGTTATTAATATTGGATTTTTGTATGTATGTAATCAAGTTGTCTTACGCTAGCACCACCCAGTTTAAAATATGAACAATAAAAAAAAACTAATGTGTGGTTTGTGGGTATAAGTTAGTGGTGGAATCTCAGAGTGTGTGTTGGAAGTGTGGACTTTAAAGCACTTTTGTTATTAAAATAAGAGAGAAAAAATTAGTAATGGTCCATTGCAAGAAAATGTGTAAAAGAGTTTTTCTTGTGTCTTTACAAAACCAGTAAAGGTCAAGATTAAAATGTCTCGATAGATAAATCTGAAAAAAAAAAATATGTTCAAAAAATGCGTTACATATGTCGTAGTAAGATTTGATAATTAGGTTTTTTGCAAAAAAACTAGGGATTTTACGAAAACCCGGTAAATTTGATATAAGCATTACTTTTTTTTCAATCATCCTGACATAAAGCAGTTTTTTTTTGCAAAAAACCTAGTAAAAACACTTTAAACTATTAAAACTTTAAACGCCATCTTTAAATAGGCACTATAAAAAATTTGAAATTCTTTGTAAGAAATAAGTTTCACAAAATTAAATAATGAGTTATTATTTACACTAATAGTAAGTCGTACTTTGCACGCTGAAATATTTTTACCAAAATAACACACGCTCTGTGATATTGTTAATTTTTTATTCTCAAAGTTGACTGATCTCCGTCCATTTCTTGCCTCCAAGCAAACGCTGTATTTGCTTGCATGCAATGTATTATTGACCTCACTATACTTTATATACTCGAGTATCAACTTATAATAGTACTAGTCGACCCGGCGAACTTCGTACCGCCTCTAACCTATGTACCTTCGTACTATGTTGCTTAAACTTAAAAACCTTCCTCTTGAATCACTATATCTATTAAAAAAATCAAAATCCGTTGCATAGTTTAAAAGTTTTTAGCATACGCGGGAAGCGACTTTTGTTTTATACTTGTATAGTGATTTCCTAGATCTCATAGCAAACAATTTACGGGTGCAATATTTGTAAAAACTTATTTTTCTATCACACTTCGATACTTACATATTTTACGTACCTAACTAGTCAGTGTTATCATATTCTAGTCACTGTTATGAGAGCTACTTGTAATCATGTTTAACATTTGAAACTTTGATAATTAATTTTGCCACCATCTTGGTCAGCATGTTGATTGTAAATTGTAAGGATCGGGTTCGACTCCTGGCAGGGGCGAACATTCTTATGATGGATATCGATGTTTGTTTCCTGGCTCAGGGTGTTTTTGAATGTCTTTCTATGTGTTTCGGGCACCCTAGATACAGGTTATGTGTGGCAAGTTATTATAAAAACTCGCGCAAATAAAGAAAAAAATTATAAAACCATTACGGCCTCATGCGTCCTCGCTCAGAACGGGACAACGTGTCTGAGCGAGACAGCATGATGCTTGTCATGTTTTTATCTTTTTATCCCATCCACTCGAAAAGTAGACGTTTTATTACTGTTCTCAGGTCGTAAGGTTCCTCATTATTCACATGCGGTTTGTAGCCGGTCAATAATGAATTTCCATACATTCATTATTAACCTCTGGGCAATTATCATGTATTTATTGTATTATAGTAAAAAAAAAATGATTGAAGTGAAGTGGTACCTATTGAAAACAAGCTAGCTGATTAGGTCAGCAAAATTAGGTAGGTACATAGGTGCTTCTTTTTTATATGTAAATTTTCTCGTCGGATGGAATAGAAAGCAGTATATACAACTTGGGGGTAAAGTTATTCTGCCTCGGGTTGGTTAAAATCAAAAATAGAACACCCTCGTACATCACTTTACACCCATGTTGAATAAACTACTATTTTCTTTATGTGCGCGGCTTATAGAATTTTTTGATTGTCTGATTATAATGATTTTTTGTGTTAATTTTATTGAACTCTCCCATGCAGGATTTTTTTAAAGAAAAACCAACATTTCAAATACAAATACAGAATTTATTTTGATATTTACATTATTCGCATTTTATTTAACAATCAACATCAACAATATTTAAATAATTTTTCCTTGTGGCGTGATTAATCGAGTCGACTATAACTTTACATTTCTCGTGCGGTTTTGTGCTGTTCTGTATTTATTTAGATTACATACACTACGCGCCGGGTACAGAGGAATGTAATGTTACGTGAGATAAAAATTGTAGTTTATATTCTTAATAAGATTTTTCTGCAAATGGTAGTTGAAGCGTGGAGTGGGTTTCAGAGATACTTTAGCGATCAGTAAGAAAAAGCTGTGAGCTCGAATAGAGGGTTGCCATCTTATGAAAAATGCTATCAAATGTGAATTTAATATTAGTTTAATGAGCTTTATATCCTGCGATGCTATGAATTAATGAGTAGGTAAGATAAATGTGATGGCAACCTTCGCAATGAATACATAGTTGGTGTTTTTTTAATTATATTATTATTATTGCTTTTTACTGAGTTTGCTGAGTCGCGGTAGCGCGGTAACTGACTGCCTATTTAAATATTACACAATAAAAAATTTAATTGTTATAATAATTTACCTCACAGCCATCATTATATATTGATACTACGTTATAAGGAGAGGGCGAGACGTGTATAGTAAATACACGTGTGGCTGCATACAAAAGGGACTAGCGAAAATACGTGTAGAGAATCGAAGTTTTACACAATACTTTATATATATATATAATTATTTTACATGAAAAATGTTACCGTAATTTCTTTTCTAAAATCGTTAACAACCTCAAGCCATAGCAATAGTCAACAATGATGTGTTAAATACTAGTTAATGCACACCGAATAGGGATAAAGGGCGCGCGATTGGCTGTTACGAATATAGACTTAAGAATTATGCGGACATCGAGGAACGAACATTTCAATAAATTTATAACAGTAATATTTATATAGACCCACAAAAATGCTAAGGCCGATATTGCGCACTTATTTTGCCTTGCTATTTGCCAACGATAGGTACTAACATCATAAATAGTGGAGTAGGCACAATAAGTCGCTTAAGACCCACGATACCCCTGACGATACGTATATTATGGCACTTTTTTTTAGGTCTGTATAAATTTAAGTAAGTTTGTAATATCTGATAATTAGGTAGGTTCGGTAGGTAAAAAAAAAATCAACGGAATTGTTGGATTCTATGGTACCTACTAACAAAATTCAGTATAGAGTTACTACCAAAAAAAAAATTATTAGTTTCATATTTATTTTTCTGCCTATTAACTTAACACATGGGAAAGTTTTGTTTATGTATAAGTAGGTTACTATAAATTTCTTGCAGTTGCAATGCAATGCATCTGCTAGACCTTATTTGTATGTGGGACTTGATTATAGTCGAGAATTGTTAGTATGTTATACAAAACTAAAGCTTTGTATAATTCCTATCGTCTCTTGATTTCTGCCTTTTTATATATTTAATAATACCGCGTGGCAATTTTATCGGTTCTGGAACACGAACACAAATTACAATAGTTAACAAGTATTATTAACGCATTTACCTCGAATCAATATTGTGTTTGAAATGCAATAAATGCGATTATAAAACAGCGAAAGGTATGCTTTAAAAAAATTGATTAAAAGTAAAGGGTACAATATAGAGCAATGAAAAAAACAGAAAAGTTAACAATGCAACAGTTTTCCATTGCTCGGTTAAAAAAAGGGTTATAGACACAGGATGGCTTTTAGATTTGAACTTTATCTTAAAGGATATAAGAGCGAGTATAGTAGAGAACTTTTAAGATATCTAGCAACAAGACGAATTCACGCAATCACTCAAGGCCGGCTCTTCGATACGAAGACCTTAATGCTGGTAAAAATGATTTCGATATGTTGTCTTGTACAATTCAATGCATCTTAAACTCTATATTCTTTGGCTTAAGATTTAAAATGCCTCTGGTAACTCATGATCTTCTAATAAGGAATAAATACATATTAAAATGTATTAAATAGGTCACAAGGGTCCCTGTATCGAAGAGCGTGCAATCATTCAGCTAACACACAAGGTTCGACTAATGAGATAGCTTCCCTTGTTTTTAAGTGAAAAAGGTTTTATAAGAATGGTAAAAGTAATGCGACTTTTGAAATAGTTAACGTTATTTCATTGTTATACGTAGTCTTAACCTATTTCGGTCACTGCATTCATATTTGCTTAGATGTAGTTTAAAAAAACAAGAGAAGTTAGGTCAGAAGCTACAACGTAAATTCTATAGTTTAGATAACGAATGATCTCAAGCACACGCATTGAAGACGCTACAATTCTCTCTCGTTAAGGCGATTAATACAAATTTAAATACTATTTTTTTTTGTTTAAATTGCACACCGACCCATCACTATTAATAATAAACATATTTGCGTAAATATCCGTAATGCTGTATAAAAATATTAAAGAAAACCAAAAAACTTGTTATCAATATTTAGTTACTTACTTAACTTTCAATACAATCATAAATAATAGCGTGTAATATTACTATAATAAGTATAATACATTTTTACATGATATTACAATTATACGGACTAAGCCTAGTTCACAACGCACTACCCACGATAGAATATGAACCTGAATGTCTGTGTCCTAAATAAATTAGGTGCTTGAAAAATTCACCATTTACCTTTAATACAAAATTACATAGTCTATATACAACAAACTAGCTATTTAAAATTGAATTTAGCACGCTTTTGGAATAAATACTACCTGGGCATCTAGGGCACTGTCAGCATGCACTAAGTTATGACTAGCCACGGCCCAAGGCACACTACCACAGGATTATGTAAAGCCGAGACAGTAATGTATCCTTTATATTGATGAGTTAAGGTCCAATTGCCGTGTAAATTTCTCATATTTCGGTTTGGCTCAATGGCAATGTGCCTTGGCCCAACCATTTTGCTGCGCTCTGCGGCCGGCAGAGCTAACTGAATATCCTATATATTTTTATGTTAGCTAAGCCTATCGTGCACAACCTTTTCACGATTCTATACAAATTCTGTCGATATCCGTGGTTTTGAATGCTCACTGGTCGCGCATGTTTGTTAGTCCTGTTTCTTACGATCGGTTTCGAAATTTAAAATGTATGGCAGTATTTTTGTCTTCAATTCCTTATCTAAATGTTGTTTTTGGGATTTGTGAATTTAATACTCAATGAATGGCGTAACAATCACCCTTACAAACTAGCAGATTTGGTATTTAAGGCCGGCTTTGCCTAATCTATATATTTGAACGAAGTTCCTAAAATTACTTATAATGAACTTTATTTACAGATTTTGTTTATGAGTTAATTAAAAAAAAAACTTTCGAATAAATTATCAGGTATAATTGAGGTATTCATGTATTATATATTTTTTTATTTAGTGCTATTGACGTGAAAAGCTCTGCCGTTGCTCGCAGGCATTTGACGTAACGTTTAATATGCAAAAGATGATAACTAAATAATGAAATTCGATTAGAAATATGAATCTATATTGGCGAGGCGATTTAACTAATTTCTAGTAAATTCTAAGAAAATTTTCTTAGACTTCAGCGAAACGCATGTTTTATTTGCAACTATATATTGAGATTTCCGATTCAATTGAGATTTCTTAAGTACCTACCTATTTAAAAATAAGGTCTTATGATTAAAAAAAATGCGTTTTGCTGTAGTCTGGTCTAGTACAGTTTTACATACAAAAGGACGCAGTTATTCTATAATAAAAGAATCCACAATCGTCAAAGCACCCGGAGTTAGCACTTAATACATCTCAGGCTCCATTTAAATTCTAATTAAAACAACGACCATTACAAATGATAGTAAATTATCAATTTTTTGCTTGTAACATATCACATCACACATTTACAAAACGTCCGGCTGCGACCGCTCGGGGGCTCGAACATTCACACAATGGCATTTTAAATTGTTCATTTTTCACTATAGATATTTAATTTATATAAGTTCATTTTTTTTTTTCTTAATGTGCAGCGCCATGTTCCACTCTCACTCTCCCACCCAACATTAAGGAATTATCAAATTAATAATAAAAAAGAAAAAGTACAAAATAAAAAAAGGATCTTTATTGAAATAAAAAATAAACAAAAGAATAAGATCTTAGAAAGTATAGTAAAACTAAAGACTAGATCAAAAATGAAATTAAAAGATGAAAACAGTGTACATGAGATATTGTGAAGTGAACTACAGGTGCATTAAGGTCATGTGTAAACTACAAAAAGAGATAATATAAAGGAAAAAAGACAATGCTACTTAAAAACTAATTTGCCGTAAATCAACTTACGATAAAATTATCATAGATAACAAAAATCGCCTAACCACTCAACACTTTGTGTGAGGGTTGGCTACTTTCAGTCGTACTTTTAAATGCTTAGAAATAATTTAAACCTGTTTAAATCTCGCGACAAAATCCAAAACAATAATCTGAAAAGATACATGGAATGGATACTTTGCATAAGATAAACTTTTGAAACATGCAAACAATAGAAGTGCTTACGCAAATTTGAATAAAATCGTGAAAAAACTTGGTAACATTTCACAATTCTATTTTAATAAGCTTATTATCCGTGTTACATGCAAAAATCAAGTTTAAAATTCGAAACTGTTGAGCAAATTATACTTTTAAATCTACAAGATTAAAAGTATCTATATTAATAATTAGAGAAAATTTTATTTACGAAAAGTCTACCGCGCCTTAACTTTTTTGTAAAGCGCCGCGCCTTAAATTAGCTTTGAGAGTATTGTTATGTTAAGTATGTAGATAAAATAAGTGTTTAAATATCAAGTATTTATGTTTTAAATACGTAGCTAGCAATAAGTTTTTTTTTACATTATAGCTTAAATATTTATTCCAACCACTTAGGTGTGCAATAAATGTAGATTTAAGTTTTCAGTATAGTAACAGGATAGTGTGAGAGTAAGTGCCAACTTATAAAACAAAACAAATCAAGGGCATGGATAAAGTACTTATTCCTTTTTCAAAAATGTAAATTACGAGCTACGGAAGCCATATCGTGTTTTAAAGCTGAAATTTGGAGGGATGCCATTTTATACGTATTGCAAAAGGTAGGTTATTTGTAAAAATATTTGCTAATTTGAAAGCAAAAACTTTTTTTTAAGAAATATATTTTTTTATCACTTACACAAAGAAAAGTCTAAACATGGGAATTAAGTTAAGTATACCAAGAAAGCTACGCGGATCACTGATATTTTTCCAAATAACTTATCTCAACAGAAACAAAATGGCGTCGAATAACCCTCCGTTTACGTCACTATTTCGGCTCGTAATCAACAATTTGTTGTGTTGGGGGTCGGTGGAGTGGCGGTGCCCACTCCTTCAAAGTGTTCAATTAACTAGCCAGAATTTACGATTCATCTTCAAATTACAGCAAAAAAATTAAATACTTTTACAGCCGAATACTTGACACTTTGAGGCCGAATAAACAAGTTTTTATCTTTACTTTTTAGTTACCTATACAGGACTTATTCTAGTTTCTAGAGGGTCTTAAGTAATATCCATTGCGATTTCAACTGTTTTAGAACTTGAATCTGCAACTGAGGATGAATATTACGGGCTTTAAAGTTTCAAGTATTCCGAGGATCGAAGCATACTCAACTGCAAAGCTGAAATTTGAACAGCAAATCGTACTGTCTAGTTAAAGGAAGCACTCTATATGTAGGAGTAGGGTCCGTCAGTGAGGGCGCTGCACAGCAATAGTCAGGAGGCGTCGTCCTTGGAGCCCGCGCCGCCGCCGGCCGAGCCGCCGCGCCGCGGCGCGCGGTACTCCACGCCCGGGTCGAATTGCATTAGGACGAATACCTGACGAATTATAGGGATTTTAGTGAATCTGTAATCTATACCAATATTTTAAAGAGGAAAGCCTAAAACGACCCACCGACCAAGATTTGTTTGTTTGTTTGTTTGTAACGAATAGGCTCCGGAAATACTGAACCGATTTGAAAAATTCTTTCACTGGTAGGAAGCTACACTAACCCCGAGTGTCATAGGCTATATTAGATTTTCAAAAAAAATATCCTTACTTAAACTCAAATAATGTAACGCAAGGTGCAATATTTTTTCCGTTGTTTACATATTTTGACAGGTGGTTTGTTGTTGTTGTTTGTTTTTTATTCGGCCATTCTGGGCAGTCAAAAGAACACAGTCTATAGAGCCAAGTCTTTTGTAGTATCTTATATTCTATAGCGTAACGAAGTAAGCCGGGACAGCTCGTATAAGATAAATGCCTCATACTTTGTGCTCTCTAAAGTGAGACAGAAAAATCTAAAAAAGATGAAGATCGATTATGTATATGTAGCGTTAACGAAACGCACCAACAAATTCTGGATGCAGACGAACCAGATTTCGTGTGCACGGTGGACGTCATTTAGTAAGATTATAATAATAATGAAATGTTTATTGTGCTAAGTATTATTTACTTAAATGTACTTGACTTACACTAAGAAAGAATTAATTAATTTATGATAATAGAAAGCAGAACAGTCCGACTCACAAGATGCCGTACGTTAATGTCAGTCAGTACAGTCAAACCTCTGACTCTAGCGATCAAATGTTTGAAACAAACGCGTTGCTACGCACACAGTCTAAGCTCGTGTACGTGCACGCGTACCATGCTTGTGTGAGTGAGATAAGACGTGTTACTAGACGTGCGACTCCAAGTATTTGTAGGTATTATGCGACTTTCAGCGGGAGGCGGGGACTGTCCATACCATACTCTTTCTTATACTGTGGTAGAGTAGCATACCTGATCAGTAGGCAACAAACAGAAGTCATCAGGCGGGTTGGTGATGACGTATCGCTTGCTGCTAGCGTCGCAGGAGGACGACGTGTCTCGGAAGCGGTACAGTCCGATGCACAGCATGCCGTACGCTCGCAGGGCTGCCACGAACAAGTCGCCGTACTTGCCCGCCTCGCCGAACTGGGCTAGGGGCCCGTCGTATAACGAGATCTGGCCCACGCGGCAACGGTCCCTGTTAACAGTTATGTAGCTTGTAATTATCGCCAAATACTTAAGTTTTTTTAAAGCGTTCGAGTGAGTCACTCGGAGTGACCACCTTTTAGTCACAAGCTTCGAAAGTCCCCGAGCTCTTCCATTGCGTCTATGGTCAATTTGCGCCCGCTCGAGCCCGTCGGATACTCGAGGCAAGTTTTTCTAGCTAGGATAGCAAGCTAGCTGTAAGCTAGTACTTGTAAGCTTGGAAATGAAGATAGTTTTGTCTACACGAAGCCAGAACTAAAGCTTGCTGGCTTAGCCTGCTATCTTAGCTTTGAAAACTAGCCTTATGTAGCCCGGGAATAAAGGTTCTTTTTAACAGACTTCAAAAAAGGAGGTTAACAGTTTGACCTGTATGTATTTATGTTTGTCCGCGATTATCTCGATTTTGGCTTAAACGATTTTGATGCGGTTTTCACAATAGTATTTTTTACATTCAGTAGAATGTTTTAGTACCTATTTTAACCGACTTCAGAAAAGAGTGAGTTCTCAGTTCTATGTATGTGTTAATTTATTAAAAGCGGATCTTTTTTTTAAAGAAATTATTATTTTTAGGGTTGCAGAATCAAACAAGGAACCCTTATAGGTTCACTGAAAAGTTTGTTGAATCAATTGTTTTCTTGCCTAGTGGTTATAAAGACAAAGAATAGAAGCGTCGCATTGTTACTACAAGTACCTGTTAGCTAAACTCTCGGTAGTGGAGTATCCGCCGCGGAGTCCGGCTCCTTCAGCCAGGATCAGCTCCAGCTCCGGAGTGGCGCCGCCCGTGATCAGCGACCTGATCAGTGTCAGCGCGTTCTGGTTGAAGTAGGTCTGGAATTGGGAGCCGTGTTTGTATCGTCTCTTTGTTGTACAAAATAACAAGAAACTGAATACATCAGTAAGTTAACAAAACATTTTTTGAACTGAAAAAAAAAAAAGAAAAATTTTGGTCAATTTTGTATGGGAAAAAGACTGACGAATTTCGGAGTCACTTTAGTATGGAGTTGGGACTTTTTTTTAAATGTCGACCTTATTATGTGACTTTAGGTGATTTTTTCCAGTTACCCGTATACAGAGAAGAAGTTGGAGAGTATTTTTGTTAAAAAAAAAATTATACTGTTAAATATTTGGGTCATGAAAAAGTTATTAGATAAATACTTTTTTATATTATTCAAAACGATAATTTTTTAGGCATAAATAAAAATAAATTAAAACTGAAAAGGTTTTACTAGGATTTCAAAAAAGGTTTACAAAAATGTTGTTAATAGCTTTTAATTCACTTCGGGTATGATTCCCGGCGCTGGCGAACTTTTGATGGATATAGAGTAGGATATAGATGTTTGTTTTCTGGGTCTGAGTGTCTTTCTCTCTGATATTAGATTAGCTCTGCACTTAAGATATTTTCATTATTTCATGTACTTTCATTTTTATTAATCTGTATAATGTTCATTGTATTGTCACCTACTTAATTGTATTGCAATTGTAATATCACAAAAAAAAAAAAGAGAGAGATAAATTGTAAAGTAGAGTTTGTTACCCCTTTCTTCTCTACGCTGTAAAATCATTGCGAAAGGGAGTAGAATCATTTGACAGAGGAGGGCTCGTTTGGGGGCCTCTCCAGGCGACTATTGTCGTAAGGCAATCCAAACATTTGTTTGCCTGAGCCAATTGGTGGGCACCCTGAACTACCTCGCCTCTCACAGTAGGTATAGGATACTTTACCAAAGAATCCTCTTAAAATGTGGCAACTCATAAACTCCTTGTCACAAAATAAAATTAAAAAAGATTTTGCTCCTACCAAACTAATAACTCCCTCAGGCACTTTAACGAACTTGAAAGATATTTGCAAATGTTTCAACTCCTTTTTTGTCAGTATAGGCCCACTTTTGGCAGACAATATACGCTCTAACAACTCCATACAAACAAGCTCTTTTAACTGTATTCTAAATGAAAATGTCCAAAATTCAATAACACTCTTTAGCCCAACAAATAGTATTGAGATATTAAAAATAATTGATAAACTTAAACCGAACACTAGCTCTGGTATCGATGGGGTTGGATCAAAAGCTATTAAATGTATAAAAAGTTTAATCGCGGAACCACTTGCTAGAAGTATAAACCTCTGCTTGCTAGATGGTAATTTTCCTGACTCTCAAAAAATTGCTAAGGTTAGACCAATTAATAAATCAGGAAAATTATCCGACCCTAATGACTATCGGCCTATATCTGTTTTACCAACCACATCTAAAATATTTGAAAATATAATTTACAATAGACTTGAAAGATATCTTGAGTCCATTAAATTTCTTTTTGAAAAACAATATGGTTTCCGTCCGAAATCTAACACTCTCTCAGCTGCCGTTGACATGGTTACTAATATAAAACTTAATATAGATAAAAAGAATATTGCAGTAGGTGTCTTTATTGACCTAAAAAAGGCATTTGACACGGTTAGTCACGACATACTTTTAGATAAGTTAAATGCAACAGGAGTCACGGAAAGCGCTTTTAAAATATTTGAATCTTACCTAAGTAATCGAAGACAAGTTGTTAAAATTTGCGATGAATCAAGCGACCCACAATTGGTAACTTATGGTGTGCCACAAGGCTCTAATCTGGGCCCGCTTCTCTTTCTTCTATATATTAACGATATAAAAAACATAGGACTGCGCGGTGATATAACTCTTTATGCCGATGATACATGTCTGTTTTATTTTGGCCGAGATACAAAAACTACAATGGAATCTGTCCAAAAGGACTTAGATATATTAAACAAATGGCTTGCAACCAACTTACTAACAATCAATACGTCAAAAACTAAGTACATTATTTTTGCTGCCAAAAATAAAATTATAGATAATTATATTCCATTACATATCAATAATGAAATTATAGAAAGTACAACTGAAGAAAAATACTTAGGCCTTATTCTAGATAATAAAGTAACTTGGAAATCTCATATTTCTAAAATAAGATCAAAACTAGTTACTCTCTCGGGGGCTCTACGGGGGATATCGGGTTGTCTTCCAAAACGAGTGCGCTATACAATATATAATGCACTTGTGAAACCACACATTGAATACCTAGTAGAGGTATGGGGATCAGCAGCTAAGACAAATCTACAAACTCTGCAAAGAGCACAAAATAAAGTTATTAAAACTCTCTTTGGATATGATTTTTCGACTAATACTACTAAAATATACAAAGAAACAAAAATACTTAATATCATGCAAACATACAAATACAACACTTGCATACTAATACGTAAAATAATAACTAAAGATATACATACGCAAATTTCATTTTCAAAAAAATCACAAGTTCAAACTCGTTTCACAAGACAAGCTAATAATATCGTAATTCAAAAGCATAGAACTAACTATGGAAAAAATAGTCTAGTGGCAGAGGGAGCACGTATGTACAATAAATTACCTAAAGATGTAAAGGAAGCTAAATCATTACCTTTATTTAAAAAATTGTTAAAGTGTCACATACAAAAGGATTCTTTTTCATGAATTAAATTTTGTTGTTTTCGCTTCCTAAATTAAACTATGGTGTAAACTATGTAAAATTAAACTAATATTATTAATAATTATTGCATTAATTAAATGTAAGCAGTTAAAACTACTATCAGAATGCTTGGCGAAATCGCTTTGTCGCTCAATGTACACACTGTCTTAGTAAACAACTTTGCTCTTTTGTCTATCAACAATTTATAAAAGGACTACCTGCAATTTTTTTTTTTTATTTTAAGTTCGTCGCACCGTGATTGCTTTTTATTTTTACTTTATAAAACTATTGTTTCTCATGTAAGTGAATTGTAAATTCTTTATGGGAAATAAATTTCTTAAACCTTAAACCTTAATAAGGTATCAATAGCGATTAGATTATATGTAGTCTAATTGACTTTCAATAAGTGATATCTTGTATCCTATATTGAATAAAGATTTATTTGATTTGATTTGATATCTTTTTCTGGTTGTCTATTTGATAGCGGTGTAAAATGATGAAGTATTTTACCGTAGACATAAGCGAGTCTAGCACGCTGACAGCGAAGGCGGTCCCGCAGGCGAAGGGCTGCGTGAGGTAGAGCTCCGTGTCCGGGTCGTCGTCGTCGTCCTGGTCCAGGAACTGCACGTTGCTGTCGTTCACCAGCTCTGAGACAGACGGACAGACGGACGGACGTCAGACAGGATTATTTAGGCCGTGTCTCATGTACGACGTATAGACAAACATGAGACTTGGTTCATGGAGACCATTTAAGAGCAGGTTTACAGCGATGCTAGCGCCATTCCCGAAAAAAATTAATATCTTCTAAACTAAGGCAAATATCAAAAATCGGGCACAGTATGACACTAGATAATGTAGCCTAGTATTTTTAGGGCACGATTGTATAGCTTTTAGGTTAAAGACCAAAGAAAGCTACAGAGTGTTGCTAAAAGTGGCCAATTTTAGAAACAATCTGTTTATAATTTTGTTATTTTTAGTTAGGACTACTTTACTGGGCTCAAAAAATGATAAGATTATCTAGTGTCATACTGTGCCATATTTTTGATATTTGCCTTAGTTTAGAAAATATTTTTTTTTTCGGCTAAACGTGGGTCCGGCTCTTGAGCTGGTACCTCTGCCTAACCCTTCGGGGAATAAAAGGCGTGATATTATGTTATGTTATGTTATGTTTTTTTTTTTACGCGAATGGCGCTAGCATCGCGGTAAACTGGCTCTTAAGTACTTAAACAGAGAAATAGACCTACTACGCTTGTGAGGTCTACTTCTCTGGTTACTTGTATTTTAAATACGAAATATCCTGTCTAATTTGACATAGGTAGGTAAGTACGTCAACTCTGCAGCAACTAGTCTCCGAGAGCCAAGTGCTTCGACTAAGTTAGCGGCATAACGGTTAAGTACACTCTTTCTTACTTATATTTGTAAATGAAGTGCCCACAGTGGATAAGCCACTAACTTAGTCGGACAATAAAGTTTGCCTACTAGAAACACATCTAGAATAATATTGGTTTTAAGGCGCTAACTCACGGTATGGCGCGAAATTCAAAATTTTTTCAGGGTTAAATAAAGTTTAAATGAATTTGCGTACGTAAAAACCTATTTCCCACGTTGTGATATATCGTTTTTGAAAGACAGAGTTACCGATTTTGTGTATATTCAAGGAACTTGTTTTTTGGCCTTTTACCCCTTAGACACAAAATCTGTAGGTCTGTCTTCAAAAAACGTTGTATTACAATATGGGAGATTTTTTTTTACATACGCGAATTCATTTAAACTTTATTAAAAATATATACTTTCGCTAGAATAAATAAAAAACACGAAATAATTTGAATTTCGCGCCATAGCGAGAGTTACCACCTTAAAGGCAGGAGATCAGCATCCTTCGTTGGAAAATTTAAACAGACTGTAATCGCCAACCCACCTGCCAAGCGCGACGATTATTGCAAAATCCCCCACAATGTTCACCAATAGAGAAGGCCTAGCAGTAGAGGTCTTTTAGGCTGAAAATAAGTCGAAGAGCGAAAGTAAAGAAACAAAACCCACCAGTTATCATAGGAACATTAGCCCCATACACGGATCCCCGTCGCTGCAGCAGCACGGGCCCGGCCCCGGGCGGCGGCGGGGCGCTGTTCGCGGCGGCACCGCCGCTCAGCACTCCGATAGTGTCGTCAAATGTCATCGCTTTGATGTTCAACGAAGCCAGAATAGCTTCCTTGTCCGCCAGCGTCGGGTCATCGTTTGATGGCACCTTGGGTGGAAAGATTATTATTTATTATTACCTACACTCGGATCGCCTCATTAAAAAGAACTAAGTACAAATACCGAGAAACAAAAATGAAAAACCAATCGGTATCGATTGATTCAATTCTATTATACTTGTGTTCATCAAAAGTATTTGGAATATTCTATAGCGTATTTCACCCGGGATTCTTGTGAAACGGTGAAAGAATTTTTGAAAACGGAACAGTACTCTAGGAGCCTACCCAATGCAAACAATCAAATTTCGTTTATACATTGGCATACTTAGACTAGCTGTGCCCGCGAGAACCTCCACGTGAAATATTTGTCAATTACTTCTACCCTTTTGAAACTTCCCTGGACTACGATAAACATTTAAAATCTAGAATAAGCTAAATCTGCCCAGCTGTTCTCGAGTTTTAGCGATACATACGAACATCATGTTTGATAAAGATAGAAGATTACCTTCGCTGACAGGATACAGCACATGTCGCAGAGGTTCACGTTAACTGCACGCAAGTCGGCCCGGCTTAGCGGTGAACCCTGCCAAAATAATTATCGTCATATTAAGAATACTGGGTGTTTCTGACAAGTTGTACATAAATTAAAGGCATGACCGCTCAACTCCATCTTCGGAAAAGTTGTATTTGAAAAGTCTGAGATAAATTTAAGGGGTGAACGCTAAACTCTATCTTTAAAATTTTGTAGAAGTACTTACCCAAATCCTAATTTATTAAATATCGTTATAGCGCCCCTTGCGGGGGTATAGCAAGACTCAAAATTACGTAAAGTGTAGCGGCGGTTTCCTTTCTCTGAGGTGTGTGTAGGTACCATAGCCTTTATAGAACGATGGTAGGTAGGTACTTGCTATCTAACTATATAGGTACTTATAGACATAGGTTTGAATAAAATAATACTCACGTTCAAAACGGATATCTTAGGCAGATTCTGTAGCATTTTCCACTCGCGTCTGATGTAGTCAACGCTGCCGACTATGACTACGTGCTTCAGCTCGTGATAATGAAAGTTGGAGGCTCTGAGCGGCATCACCAGGTTCCTGAGACCGATGAGAGGCGAGTCTGGGTCCGCGAACAGGCAGACCACAACGTGGCCGTTCAGTACTGTCATTGCCGCTTGGTTTCTATCCTGGTGGGGTGGAAAATACACAATTACTAACTTTGGTTCTCGATTTTATCGTGTAATCAATATATATAAAACTCTTCCGTTACTGACTGACTGACTGACAGACAACGCAGAGCCGAAACTACTGGGCGTAGCGGGCTGAAATTTTGCATGTAGGTTCCTTAGGGAGTGTAGGTGAGCACTAAGAAAGGATTTTCCGAAATTCCCATGGGAACGGGAAAAAACTGGATTTTGTGTTTATGAGAAATTTGCGCGGGAAAAACCGCGGGGCAGCCTCTAGTTTACTCCATATACAGGATGTTTAGGATCAGGTGGTAAAAAATCATAGTAAGTAGCGATTAAACTACTATAAAAACTTTCCTAAAGAAACATGGGACAAAATTTCAAATAAAAAATCAACTGTCCCGTACATTGACCCCGTCGTCAGCTGATCGAAACAATGTATGGAACAGCTGTTTTTTTTTGTTTTCAGAGACCCATGTTAGGTACTTAAATACCTACTTGGGGAATGTTGTGAGGTATGGTGACTCAATCGCTCCATTGATTTATTACCGCCTCGTCAAAAACATCCAGTATAAGATAGGTAAGTACAAATAAATAAATAAAGAAATGCAACATTTTTTAACCGGATGAGCGCTTAAAATTTGTGTATTTTGTTTTCGGTCACTCCGAGTAACGTGCGCGTAGTGTTGCGAATGGTATATGGCTCTCAAGGGTGTCGTAAAAGGTGACTAAGGGAACAGCCGAAGGACGAACAGCAGAGTCCTTCGTTGTTCAACTATAAGGGTCACATTGCGATCGTCAACCCATGATGATGATGAATGACGCAGGGAAACTTCGATCATAGCGCTTTAATGTAACTTACCAATATACAGTCCTCCAAATTTCTAGCAGGGCTCCAGTGGAACATGCCAGTAGAGTCATACTTCATTTCAGTCTTCTCAAAGTCGAAGTCCTTCGACTGGTCGTCCGCCAGGCCGGCTGGCAGACTGACACCGTTGCTGTTTTGATTGCCACCGCTACTCCTACTTGTTGGCCTATGGAGTTAGGTGTGACGGTTTTAGGCTAGTTTTAGGTCTTAGAAGTATTTTCTAAGAGGTATTTGAAGAAAAAAAACAACTTTTAACCCAGACTTTTTGCTATCGTAGGTTTGCAAGAACTTTAAAATGGTACGTAGGTTTTATATAAATCTTTAGAACATAAAGAAATAAGTAAGAAGATGGAAGTAATTATTTATTTTCGATTTCTCAAGAGTTTTTGTATATTTTTTGCTGTTCTATTATTTTTATTTATTTGTGCAAGATAAACATGATTTACGCCCTAATATGTATGGATTTATTTTTGAGGGAAATATACGATTAGTTATTATTTAAAAAAACAAAATAATTATTTACTTCAGTATATCTTGAAAATATTTATTTTAAATAACGTTTATTAGGTAGGTACAATAGATACAATGTGCGAAAAACAAATAAAATAATAAAAAAGCACCGAAATTCTATTACCAAAACTGTTATATACGGAGTTAAAAAATATATTTTGTATTGAAATATATATTAAGTAGCTATTACTAAAAATATTTTAGCAAGAAAAATTATCTAACTAATTACTTACTAGTTTATAGCTTTTTAATTTATGTACTTACTTAAGTACCTATTTAGTATCCTATGTACTTTATTATAATTATTCATATTAATACTAAGAAAAATGTGCACTAAACGGTGTTAAAATAAGATGTTAGTCAAATTAGTGCTGTCTTATGTCAATCGAAAAAAGCTTTGTGTTACTTAAACGCAAATATAATGAGCTAACTACGAGAAATCTCTAAGTATACCTACTACAGGAAACCTTTTGAGCGTGAATTTCATAACAGTTTAAACTTTAAGGCCATGCTAAACTAGTTTTGTCCTTAAATTGTCAGTACAAAAGTAATTTTCAGGACTAATTTGGCCTTAAACTTTAAAATATTCGGCGAGGAAAGTGATAAAAGTTTGATAAAAATAAAAGTGTTTTAAGAGAGTGTAGAAAAGTGTGTTTGTATGAACAGAGTGCATGCTTAGAATAGAAATATAAAAACTTTGCAACAGTAAAGTATACTACACGTTTTTTTAAGAACAATGCACATTGCCAACCCGTACTTATCTAGCATTCGAGAAATAAAAAAACACGTACTCTAAATTTACAAAGTGTATCAATCAAGCAAACTATAACTACCGCATCACAAAAAAATGCAACGATAAATCGTTACCAGTGTCAAACTACTACCAAATTACAGAGTGTATAAAAAATATTCTGTATCACAAGACGGTTGGCTCCCTCGAATCCAATAATTTATCCCAAGGAATATATTCTAAACCTAATGTAATTAACAAACATATTTTTTTCACCAAATGTTGGTCACGAACGCGTTACACACACGGTTACACTCATGAAGTAGGTACTGGCAATGGCAGCGCGTATCATGGCGATCTTGCTAATTGCAATTTGCAATCAATCGACTTAATTAACATAATTATTATTTTCCTATTACATTGATTGAAATGGGCATACCTATCGCATAAGCGATTACTTACAGTTTCCCTATGGTTAATAACCATTTTATGATAAATAAAAAAATTGGGGAAATTCTATTCCTTGGGGAAAGATATTGTTTATAGCAGGCAGAACCGTTTCTTAGACTATCAAATTATTTTTTGTACACCCGGTATATTTGTTTTATATAAATAGTAGATATAAAACTATGAAAATATATAGTTTTCAAATGAATTACATGAGCTTTTTCACTTCGTAGGCTAGATGGTACGCCTGGTAATTTGTGTCTTGTTCTTGTTGATTCCTGGAAATTGGGAAAGTGACGTTTTTTCTTTCTTTTTCAATAACATAAAGAGAGAAAGCATTACAAATAAGTCACAGTTTTATGAGTGTGCAATGGATGAGGTCAAATATAAGTAGTTAGTGCGCAGGGTGTTGTGCGCAAAATTAATACATAGAGAGAAAAAACTAAGTTAGGTATCTAATGTATTATAGTTAAAAAAATCAAATCATTATTTTAAACTACAAAAATTGGATGTTATGTTAAAAAACGACAACTCAACACAAAACATCACTCAATTCAGTAGAACGAATTATTTCTTTACTTAGGTTATATTAATTTATGAAAAATCCTTAATTTTTATTTCCTAACTATTATTGCCACTCAAACGTTTTCCTCATTTTCTTATATAAATATTAGTAGGTACATTAATTAAGTTGCTGAGTATAAAAAACTAGTCGACCCGGCGAACTTCGTACCGCCTTACCTTTTACTATTTTGTGCATGTATTATAGTTATAAACCTTCCTCTTGAATGACTCTATCTATTAAAGAAAACCGCATCAAAATTCTTTGCATTGTTTTAAAGATATAAACATACATAGGGACAGACGCTGGAAGCGACTTTGTTTTATACTATGTAAAAAATACTTACGTGTCAGGCGGTTGTCTGTTCACGTTTGGCTTGACTTTGTTGACCTGCCTAGTAGTCGTGTTGATCAGCTGATTAGCCATAGGAGACAGTAGAGAGTTCGGCGCCGCACTTCTGTGGTTCCGGTTTATTACTGGAACAGAATATTCATATCAGTATTAAGTAAGGATAACATCTATTTACGTATAAAAATGTTGCTATCGTGGTGGTTAAGAACAAGTCCTATCTTAACTACATAAAAAATGTAAGCATAAAATTTTGCCGGTCATTGATTCTTTAATGCTGCACGTTAAGTCCACATTTCCAAACTTAGCGTTAATACGCTTAAGTTAATCTTAGCTTAAGTAAGATATGATTCTTGATTTGTGATATTTTATATAAACGATATACTTATTCAAAAATATATATCCGGGAAAAATTGTTAAATCTTGGTCTAAGAAACTTTATTTTTACACCTTGTATATAAATTTAAAATAGTCATAAAAATGTCATAATATTAGACTTACAGCTAATGTCTTCACCCCTTTCTCTTGCGATTTCACCTGAAGACGTTAAATTAAATTAGTTCCCACAGTTAACAGTTTCTATTTACATAAGTTGTTGCAGCGGGAGGCATTGTGTTTCTACTTACAAAATATTTTATTTAAATTTATAAAAGCTTTATTATTATTTTCTTCATATTTAGAATACAAATTTGCAGTAAAAATCTATCATTGAATGGAGGGAGACATACTTAAAATTTTAAATTATAAGATCACAATAAAAATACAAATTGGAATAAACACGAAATCAACAATCTAAATACGAAGCTTATAAACATCATTCAATACACAAATAAAATTGTTCACACGATAATCAGTACGATGCAAAACTGGCGCAAACCGTATCACAAGAATAATGCGTAGGTACCGCTTAAGAGTTTACCAAGAAGCAAAGAGGTTTCTCCTAATACAAAAAAAAACTAGAAACGCGTTCAAAAAGTATCTATTGCTTTTTATTTTTAGAAAATGTTCATCCAATTTGTACGTGTAACAGCTTACTGGGGGTATGACATGCCTAAAGCAAATCAAAGGCTGGTTTTATGCACAGAGTGCGCATTTTATGCGTGATTGAAGCATCTAAGTGCGATCCGTCGAAAGCACATTGCTTGAATTGATAAAAAACGGTGTTTTGAATAAAGCCTAGTAATATTTTTAAGTATAGGTAAGTACTTAGAAATATTTGTTCTGCACTTCAAACCAACTGTAATTAAAAGGAAGTTTCTATAAGATGAAAGTAAGAGATTTGAATCCTAAAGAAAATTACGGCAAATCCAAACTATTCGGTATGTATATTTAGCAATATACAGATTAGCAATATACAGGATAGTTCTGACAAGAAAGAAATCACTCTTATTTAATATATGTTTCCTATACCATATATTTGGAAACGGCGCCTTATCATCCTAGTGATATACGAGGTCACTGCCATCGTTAGTCCATTCATCACTAGTCAGTCTGATATCTATCATGTTTTTTTTTATAAAACTAAATTGATTAAGTACTTACATACAGAATATGGTTTGATGAGCAGAATCAGTGGCTAAATTTTAAAATATTACCAAGCTTTGCAACTTGTTAAAAAAACGAAACAATATATATTAATATATAAAATATACACTGTTTGGTCTGAGTGTACCTCGAACATGGACCTTCTTGGGCAACTCTGGCGGCGTGAAGGTGGGGGGAGGATGGTGGTCATCTGCAAAACATCAGCACAAGATCGCATTCCAATACGCCACTTAGTAAATACTTTTACCGGTTAGCAATTCATTAATATTCATACCTTTGTATATAATCATATATTATTGTATACAGGTATAATAATATCTTAATAATGACTTTAATATTTGCCATATATTATATTATACAGGTATAATGTCAATAATTACCTGTATATTTAGTATAATTATACCATAACTATACATACTTTAGGTAAGTATATTATAGTCATGATATAATTAATAAAAATTGAGGACAATTAATGAATTGGTCCTTGTATTCCCAATAGTAATAAATCAAGTGGAACGTGTTTTAAATTATTTATAAGTATTTAATTATTATAATCATTTATATTATTATGGCACATGTCCAGCAGTGGACGTTTTTCGGCCGAAATAATGATTTAATTTTATGAGAGATTCAGCTGCTTACAAGTTAAAACACATTCTACAAATGAGATTTATTTTAATAGTTACTTATATAATACATATAACAACACAAAGACAAACACATGCAACATATATATTATACAACTAAGCTACACAAACAACACACACCAATAACTTTAACAAGCAGTGTAAGTACTAACTATCTAATAAGTATAGAAAATCTAATTTAGCTAAATGTTAATAATGATAATTTACAACAGCCCTAACAATGGTTCCGAGTTCTAAGTTAATAAATGAAATGGTTTAAATGCGATGGCGGAAATAACATGATAATATAGCTTTGGGCATTATTTATATATCTGTATATATTTTAGTTTAATTTATTATATAAAAAGGTGAAGATCACTTGCCATGGTAGGACGCTCGGCGAAATAAGTATTTTCCGCGATGCTAAAATGCGGGCTAATAGTAACTCGTAATATTTCCTAAGCAGGGCATGGACGTGAGACCAAATTATAAGAATATCATCTCCTCAAAAGCATTATATAGTCTTGTATAGACAATCAGTTATACTATTACTTCACAACATCAATATTTAGAAGGACTATATCGATGCAACATCAAGGGTTCATATCCTCCTATATTAGTATATTAAACATATATAACGAAAACAAAACAAAAAATACAATATACTTAAATATAATATTATTTACATCAAAGTGACAACATTTAACGAAAACGAAAAACGTCTTCTTTATTCAGCTAAAAAGGCAAACATCTATTGTTGCTGAATAAGATCTGTATGCACATAGAACGTAGACATGACAATATAATAACATACGTATATATATGACAGGATTTATTGCTATTGGGTGCGCAGGAGGAGCCTGGACCCGTTTCACATCACATCGACAATAACAACGATTAGTTAACTGTTTCCGTTACGTACTTGCCCTGCCAACCATCTGCACGGCGCGAACGCCCTTCCTGAACGTTGCCACTAAAGCAAAAATTATACCTTTAAAAACTTACTTTATTTATTATTATCTTATGTAGAATAACCTTTACTTTTTTTTTATTAAGACTGCACGCGGCGGCAAATCATAGCGCTTAGGATGCAAAGCAAATAAATTTATCCTTCACCCACAAAATATAAATATATAAAATGCTGCTGATACGAAGGCTCAGTCACAGACGCTCAAGCTCGCTTCAACTCCGAACACGTGTGAATGAAAGAAAATATATACTTAAGGTAAAAGCCAGCGAGTCCAAGCTTCTTAACAGCCAAATATAATCTTTATTACCAAAATATATTTAATTTACTATGTTGTGAGGTGTCTCTGTACTGAGAAGGGGTAGGTATATAGTATAAGTCAAGCGTATAGTATTCATTTGCAATGTGATAGCCTGGGTCTCTAGCACTGCGTGTGTTTCTTTAATTTGTGAACCAGCTTACACCTAATATAGTACTGTCATAGCCCAAAATATACGCCACATATGAGCAGAGCAATGGTTAGTTGATGCAAACAAACGGTGTTTGTGAGGTACGGTTATTATTGGCAACGAGCTCTAACGGGCTCCGTACCGTCAAGAAAACTTCGATACGTATTAAGACTTTGTTTCACCATCCCAGTCTGCATCATCATCATGCCGACATCTGTAAAAATCCAAACACTGACACATTGGTACGGTGCGGCCGGCGAGGCCCATAATCGACGGCGACTCGGAACTAATTTAATTCTGAATGCTCTGAAATGAAGTGATGGGTGGATAGCGAGAGTTTAGTATCTCATCGATACGGTGTTAGTCACTGTTCTTTTAGCACAGATTAAGCGAACTGCTCTATAAAGTCTTTATTTGTGATCTCCCCAAGCCCACTCTCGCTCTGTACATCGCGATCTGATGCTTTCTGTTCTGAGACATGCTTTCGTGGATCTGTGTTCATGATTACGAAATAAACTAGAAGTCATGGGTAAAGTGACAATATGTATTATTAAAAAAAGTGATGGTGCAACATTTGCGTCTGCGAATATAAATCTGTATAAAATCTACTAAATATAATTTTTGAACATGCATTATGTTTGTGCTGGGTTCTTTCAAGTGCATCATATCAACTTAGGCCGCACCAAAGATATTATATAAATATAGTTTTATATACATTCGTTGCACCAATTGTATAATCTACTTAGGAAAATTGCTAATATAAATTTAGAAAAGTGTTGTTGGTGGTTTTAACTTACACTATATCATATGATGCACTACTTTAATCAATATTGTAATATCAGAAAAGAGCGAGACATATTCCAAGAGGCAAAATAGAATGTCAGAGTGCCTGGACGTAAGTGAGAATACCTAACGAGCTAGCAGACAAACACAATGATTGCTAGGGTGTGAACGAGCACGGGCCAAGGTATGCCTTACAATCAGTCAGTCTGTGAGATACAGGACGCAACATCACTAAAGCAACTCAAATTATATAATTATATATTAAGAATAATATATAGACACGAAAAATAAATATCGTAAAACGTCAATTTGTGAGGTTAGGTGTGGTGCAAGTTACCTAGGTCTGCTCCGATCTTCCGCTGGTGCGCGGTCACTAAAAGTTTAGCCGAATATACGGTTAATGTCTCAAAACAATACAGTTACTACAACGTG
The DNA here is from genome assembly GCA_951802225.1 of Euspilapteryx auroguttella. NCBI lineage: Eukaryota > Metazoa > Arthropoda > Insecta > Lepidoptera > Gracillariidae > Euspilapteryx > Euspilapteryx auroguttella. The sequence continues at coordinate 9,307,120 of OX637653.1, forward strand.
GAGGGAAAATGCTGTGTTATTGTGTCGTACAGTGTTCCATGTGACGAAATACAGTTATATATTATTATTCTCTTGAATATAGTTGGTAACAACATATTATTTGATAAAGGAAAAGTGTAACATTGTGTGACAATAAACAAAACACAGCTCGTGATTTAAAAACATACCGATTTGTTTCCAGAAAGAATGTCACAGAATAATATAGTATAGAATCGTTTTATTAGTAAAAGGTCAAGTAGATGTTGAGGTTCCTAATGCAAAGAACATTATTGTATTGAAAATTATTTGTTAGTGTATGTATTCAAAAACACTTACAATTTTTGCATTTGCACTTCTTGATCATTGTCTCGTCCTTGATGTCTTCGTGGCAAGCCTTGCAGTAGAACCATGCACTGAAAGGACGGAAACAATAATTTTATTTCTCTCTTCCCGAGATGCCTAGTCGTATTAACCAGATTAAAGCTTAAATTTATTCATTGTAAGGCAACTGGCCAGAAACGCTTTGATATCTAGACTAATTTCCTAAATTATCTTTATCACACCACTTGTAACATGGATTATAGTCTGGACTTAGTACAGTTTTTTGCATTATTGCTGGACTTATAAGACCAAACAATTTTAATCTATCAAAGCATAATCTTTACGCACCGTTTGACTTCATCAGCCGACTGAGCAATAAAGAATCCCTGTGTGTTGGCGTGAATCTTCACATTCCTGGGGTTGATGGAGATCTTGCTGTCCACACCTTCGTCCCCTTTGATCTCAATAGCCAGGAGTAGAAGCTTCAGTTTTGTGAAGCATAACCTGGCAAAGGGGTCGTGGTCAGATCTTAATATGACATTTTAAGTATTCGGTTTGTTGTCAATGTATATAATTATAATTTTATAGGTATACATATACATATTATACAGAGTAATATTTTAAGACCAAATGCCAAAGCCAATATAATTATACATACTGATTACGTTACTAGCAACTTCAATTGGAAACCATTTCTTTTTTTTATCTATACAATTCGACTTTTTGGTCTTATCTCATCTTAGACACTTAGGACAGACTAAGTTTTGAGATAGAACACAGAGAATGATAAAAATCAGTCTAATTTCGTAGATATCATTCCAAAATTAATATAATTGGAAAAAGTTACAATTTATTCAAGATAAATTCATAAGTTATCTACGGTTGAATTAAAATGTAAATTTTCATTCCGAAAAAATGCAAAAAAATTAAAAACATAATATTCAATGCAATTTTTACAATTAGTCAAAATCCATTTATAAAAAACAGCGTGTATAAAATATGTCTTTTTTAAAACCACATCGGTATAGTTTGCCATTACCAGCAAACTCACCAACTCTCTATTTCGGTCTAAGATTACCAGAAGTTTTTGAAGACAGTTTTTGTACACCTTGTATAATTCATTATGTGGGGGTAGGTAAGTTCTCAATGCTACGATGTTTTGTTAGTAAAATAACTGTGTTAATAATTGTACAGTGTAATATGGTTTCATGTAAAAAAACATAATCACAAGAACACTATTCTAAAAGCGAGAGATGCAAGCGATTCTACAATAAAACGTAAAAAGAAACCATGATGAGACGTGCAAGATGTTAATGAAGTTTTTATAATTTAAATAAATTTCAGATATAAAACACCAAGTTTACTGCACTGAAACCGTTTGCCCCATGTGAAATTAATACGAAGGAACCTACTTTTATAAAATGTCTGTAATAATACCTTTTATCTGGTCAAATAAAGAAACCAAGATGGCGTCATGCGCAGGCCGTGTACTCTAAACTGACTGCACGACCATTTTATTTGATTTTATTAGTAAATATGTTCTTTAATTAAAATGCCTTTAGATTAATTATTATTATCACTAGCATTTTGAGGGCAGTCCAACTTTGACCTACTTATTCATCTACATAAAAACGCTTTGAGTAACTAGAATTAAAATAATAAATTATTTCTGTTACCCATTCTTCATGCACAAATTTAGAGCCTGTAAAACGTAAAAATAAATTATTTAACTACGAGTTAGTAGTGCACATTCATTTAGCGTGTATGAGGGGCACACATATTCTACGGTGCGTCTATACATATAAGAGTGGTAGTGCGGGGTACCCGTAGATCTTTACTATAATTGGATAAAGTATTTGACTACAACTAAAGATAGGAATGAATATTGTGTGTTTTTTTTTTAATAAACATTCGTTGTCAATTTTCATATAAGACATCAGTAGATCTAAATGCGTTTAAGCGTAAAAAATATTGTTTTCGCCAGATATAAAAAGTGGCGTAGTGAAGCAAAGTGTAAAATATTGAACTTTTATAATTTAAACCCTAACCGTCTTATTCATAAAGATACAGTAGATTTTAAGTAGCGTTACTGGAGGTCTACTTCTCTGGTTTGTGGTATGGTAAATACGTGACATCCAGTCTAAATTGACATACGTCAAATAACTAAAATGCTCTTTAACTTTTTATGAATAAGAGGGTAAGTCACACTGACCGCGTGGCGTGAGCAGAGCGCGTCATGCACCACGCACGTAAATCGCATAGCGTGACTTTCAAGTCTGTCAAACGTAATAATTATATACAAAATCCAATAAATTATTACCATTATTTGTTTCCTATAACATGTGTCAGACAGATATTGAAGTAAATTTTACTAATTGATTTAATGGTCAAATGCTTTATCCAATCACAGTCCATCAACGGGCCTACCATGGGGTAGGTAAGAGAGGGTGGGAGAGGCTTACTCGCTCGCTTGTGGGAAACTCATTCCGGTAAATGACGTGGACAATGTCTCAGTATACATTTCGCAGCCAGTACCCTGAAGGTAATCATTCTGCCAAGCTTGTGTATCGGGCGACTGCAAACAATGGGATATTCTCACACACGTGCCGTTTTAGTCACGACTTTCTTTAACACCTTATTAAAATAGAGCAAGGTCATTCTAAGCACGTGAGATTAATCTTGTTTTCCGAGATTTTGACACTCAATTTAAGACAGAAAGTGTGCCCGCCGTGAGTGTGACGCGCTTTCGTGCTGTGTGAAACTGAAAAATTGACTGTCAAAATCCAGGAATCGAGATAGATGTCGATAGCTCCGAATGCAAATATAGAATTTGAACTATGTATATCATTTCCCGATTTCCTTTTTTGAGACGCCGTGGATGATTATTTTTTAATGTAGTGCCTATCTACGGCTATAAGATACCTTTTTATGAAAATTTATTTAGTTTGTGTTTCATTTTTAGTTGAATCATGTAAAACATATTGCAGAATTTACATACTTACCTATTACCTACTTCATTTACGAAACGACAACATCGATTGAAAAGTATAACTCTCTGAGTATTATTCAGCCTAAAGCATGGAGATGTTACCGGAGTTAGTTATTCAGTGCAGTATAATATTATTTACTATACACCACATCAATTATACCAGTGTGGAGGTAAAAACATCGAAAATCCAAATATCACATGAAGATAAGCTTGCAAAGGAAATTCAACATTTATTGAGGTGCCTTTAGAGCATGGTATCAACTTCTTAAATTACTCAACTGAAATTGAAAATAACTACATAAGTACGATAATTCGAACGTTAACTTAACGTTCCTAAGAAGAGTTTTTCTAGTTTATTTAGCTATTGACAGTTTGCAATTAAAACAGGAGAGTGAAAAAGGTGCAGTTACTTATTTTTTAACATCAATTAAGCAATATCAATTGTAACGAGACGACACCCTTAGCCCCAGCTAAACATACATTTCTTAAATCAATTAATGAAAATCAACTTAAACCCACTGAACTTTAAGTACAAAATCGAAAATCACACCTAAAGGCACCTAAAAGGAAAGGTGAAGCATTAGTATTGTTTACAATACATCCCGCCCGATAATACTACGGGTTGATGTGTTCTGTACAGTAGTTCATGTCAAACAAGTCGAGAGCTGGTCAGTGCCAACTTACTCGGCCGCCGTCATGTAGGGGAGGCCAACGAAGGTCGTACTTAGTGTCTCAGTGTACATCTCCATACCCGTGCCCCGCATGTAGTCGTTAGTCCATACAGCCATTTCTTTCACTGACTGTGGAGGTTGCCTCAAGATTATTGTGATAAAGACGCTTGTCTAAAGAACTAGCTTTTTTTGTTATAGAAAGTAACTAAAACGAAGGACAGAAGCTATAACTATTTGGTAATAAAAAAAAAAAAAGATCCCACGTTTGAGAACGAATTTTGAAAATTAAAGCAGGTTCCTAACGACGTGTAATTTAATATAGAACCCGCACACGACTCACTTTAATTAGCTCCAATAATCGTCCGAATTATCTTACATTACACACAGATAATATATGCAAGGCTTACAAACTTTTTGTAAGCCGAGATAGGGCAGAAATAGAACTTTAACATAAAATTTTTGACACATCAATAATCGGTACCAATTTTCGGTCATTAACCGACCGGGGCCACTATTCTAACTAAAAAGATATCATCTAAAAAACAATCACATAAACACCAAATCAAGAAAAGGTAACGAAATCCTGACCGTTTTGAAGCTCCTCATGGCGAAGAGATTGGCCATCATTGTGGAGAATCCTGGGGCCAGGCAGCTCTGCGCTATGAAGCCGAGCTTCAGCTCCGCCAGGCAGATGACGTCATCACCCTGCTTCCAGTCCCACGATGGAATGTTTAGAAGGTAGGCCTGGGTATGAGAACGACAAATTACAGTCATTGGGGTCTATCACCGCATTAAAAATAGATTTTCATGCACAAGTGGACCTTCTGCGCGTTCAAGTTAGAATAAAGAGATCCCAGAACGCAGAAGATCCAAAGTCAACGACATATTCGTCTTAAATAACGTCGGGGTCACCAATGTAGGGGTGATTAGTTCCCAGTGAAAACTAAATCATAATTTTTACTGTATTGGTTTGCTGCTAAGATTTTACTAAAAAAAACTGCCAGGGATAAGATACCTACGAATAAGATACTTGAAATACTTAAATAGCAATTAGTGAAAGAAGCGGAATAAATTTGACGAGGCCGCAAAACCCGTTATAATGCCAATTGTGAAGGCCTTGGAGAATTTTGAGCTAAGATGATGTTGAAACCTAATGAAGTGGCCTACCTTATTATGGTACTGCATCAGCTGTATGATAACCCTGATGTCATCGGAGTAATTCTTTATGGAGATAACCCTCATGATGTTGGCTGCATCCTCGGCGTCCGGATCCTGGCAGTACTTGTTGGCTAGGACCAGGCACGCGTCTGCTTCGTGCACCTAGGTTTTGAGGGTAGTTTTGAAATTTCGAGTTAAGAAAATTTAAATTAAGATGTAAGGATCAAGAATACGAGTTATGTCAATAATATGTTTTTTTAGAACTTTTAATATTTGTCTCAAGCTATAATACAATACTATGTAAATATTCAAAAAATCATAGGTAATTTGTAACGAGCGCAAAATGAAATTTGTTAATCGCAAATTTTTATTGTTTTAATAAGGTTTTAAAAACTTACATAGGTTTTTGTATGTTTGCTATTTATTTAATAAAAGTCATGTATAGATAAGGTACAGATACTTACTTACCCAATAAAAATAAAAATAAAACTTAAATTACAACAGATTTACGATCAAATAAAAAGCACAAACCAGAACAGCATGCAAGTTCACAAAGGAAGATAGATGTTTTAAGAAGAATCATAGATTTTTTATTAACCAGCCATTGTTTATAATTTTTATTTAAATAATAGATTATGGTTCTTCCTTTCAGTCGAAGAAAAAGCGGGTGTTATAAGAAAATTTATTTAACTACTTACTACATCTTTACTACCGTTTCGATAGGATTGCACTTATGAATTTTCATGCCTATAATAAGAGTATTATTATACAATTTATTCATAAGTGCCTTCCTAGCACGACCCCAAAACAGGTTTTCACAACATATGCACTACATGAATGCGCCTTGTTTGACAGTTTTTTTTTTAAATATAGATCAAACAAAGCACTTGTCTACTACCATGCAAAGCCAAGCATCACGCACTCAACACTTACCAATAACTATCACAATCGACAACTGCACTTGCTACAACTAGAGAAAAGTTAAAATTTTGAAACTGAAATCCTTTCGGCAGCCATTAATGCCTATATAATCTGAGAGCCGCTCTCGCACGGTGCAAGTCAGCCTTATCGATTGTGGCAACGAGAACAAACGGAGCATCGCACACAGCAGGCAACGCGCCGGTGACGCGGGCGTCGTCATCGGTGGCACACAGATGCATCCGAGCTTGCATCGGGGAAACACACACAGCGAAGGCACACGGCAGAAGGGGACAGACATAGCCCGCTCAGCTACGCTAGAAGGACAGTCTGTACAGCCTCGACCACGCCAGACAATCCGGGCGCTACTTACTTTCACCCTCTGAAGGTCGATTGGATTCATTATGGTGCCTTGAAAGAATTCCACTGTGGTAAAGTGTCTCTTGAACAGGCCCTCGAGCTCCAGGTCGGGCGGTTTCCTGTCATCAACGCTCAGTTATGAATACGGCCCACGGCTAGGACAGGGCACCGCCAAGGATCACGAGACGACCTCATGCACGCTATAGTACCAAAATACGCAGTAGTGTGGCGCGGGCGCTGCGGGGCCTGACGGAACCGACCCGGCCGCGCAACTCCCGCGCCGTGATAAGCGATGAATTGCATCAAAAAAAGTAACCACAATATAACCGTACTCGTGTCATGTAATCCTACAGTGAACTATGATATAATTATTTAAACAAAGGAAGGAAAAAGTATTTCTGCATTTGAATACGGCCGTGCGGTAACTAATGCCTGTTCTATCTGCTCTTACGCTAACCTTGACTCGTTCAAGGTCGACGGCATTCATCATTGTACCCTGAAAAAACTCGACGGTGGTGTAGTGTCGCTTCAGAAGACCTTCCAGCTCGAGATCTGGCTCTTTTCTGAAAGCGTCGGGCATCCATCACTTAGCAACTCCGTGGAGACGGATTTGCCATTTTGCGATTACGCTCAGCGGTTAAAGGGGAATGTTTACAACGATGACTTTATAATTTTCGAACCAAAATCAATTTAAGAAGTATCTTAAAGTTTTTCAAAATGGATGAAATTCGACTGGGGGTTTATGAAAATCTTCAATAAGTAATCGAAAAATTTAGCAGGTACTTTGATATAGTTCCTGATTGATGGATAGGATTAAGACGTCCACGCAACCCCAGCAGTGTGTTGGTATAATAATTAAAACTACTTCCTACGTAATTATAACTATAAAATAAAAAAGTTGAGTTTTAGCTGACCTGTGTAAAAAAACCACTTCGACGTCCACGTCTTCTCTGTCCTCATGTAGGAAGTCTTTTAAAAAATGGCTCACTGACTCGTACGTTATATGACCACATACCACTATATGCCTGAAAACGCACGCACATATTATAGAACTGCCCTTCAAAAGCTAAGCGTCAAAAACTACAACAAAAACGCAAGAAGAAATCGAAAAAAGCGTTAAGCATCAATCAGCTTTTAATTATTTTATCTTTTCAAATTGATCTGAGGCAGATTTAAAAAAAAAAGAGTTAAAATTTTCAAATTCGGAATTAAGAATAGCATTTTTAAACAGCGAATTGTAGAAGAAGCTCGATATAGTAATACTTATAAGAGAAGAAAGGAGAGTTTAGCCATTTTGTTTGAAGTCTCATTTAACGCCTGCCGACTAGGAAATGACATTGAGAAAGTTAAGAAACATTGAGAGACAAGTCGAGACAGGGTTAAACAAAACATAGGTGAAGAAGCGTGACACTAAATACTACTTGTGAAATAAGCAATCATTTCGTTTACAATCAACACGAAGCCAATATAAAAAAGAGTTTCGAAATAGGGATAACTTCAAATTTTGATATTTCCAAAGAAATTGCTTATCTCCCATTAATTTTACAGGTAACCAACATTCTTCAAAGCACTGTAGCTCAAGCTTAATAAGCTAGAATACTCCATATCAATAAAATGTAAATAGCAATGCGTATCTGAAATACAAAATCCAGTGCAATGAATGAATGCCAGCCACGGCTCAGTTTCGTCGAAGAATATACTGTTGTCAATGGTTTTATACTACAAACATACTACATTTACCAAACCACACAAATAAACTTGGGATAGGAGAAGAATAAACGGGAGTGTAACATTGCGATTACATTGTTTGGCGTGAAAACGAAGTCGAAAGGGCTGGGATGGCACGGATCAAAACTCAACAGCACAACGGCATTCATCACAGGTATTTTACATCTAGAGATAACTTGTGCGGTGAACGACAAAATGTACATCTTTATAAAAAAGCTTGATGCTGTACGAGATTAGATTAACTGAATGATTATAATAACGGCGATACCGCTATCGCTTATTAAAATTTACGAAATGTTTCTTTTAAAGTTCCACTCAAAGTGTAGTTAGGAGCATTCACAAAAGCTTTAGTGAGGGACGGACAGACGGACGACGTCAAGACACAAGGGCGGGGTCACCAAAATAAAAATAAAACGAAAAATCAAACGTTCATAGAAAAATATTATAAAAATGTGGATTAAAATTCAATCCGTAACTACTTCATGCAGCTACCCATCTAAGGTGTGGCAAAGGAGCTGATTAAGTTTTCGTTAATTACTCAAAAAACAATAAAAGACAATGTATACCTTTTGTATAAGTTTGGATTATTATTCCAAATTAACGGTACTCAATTCAAAAATTCACCAAAGGATGATTTTTGTGCATCGCCGCTAAGATGAACAACCGTGGCTAAATCGATTAAAAATCAAAATGACAAGTCGATAACTAAACTAATTTATTTGCGTTTTTAATTAAAAAAATGTCCTCAATGCACACAGCCTTGCCACGCTCTATGAGATTTAGGTAAATACATCAACTAAAGTAACCGAGGGGGTCGATTTAAAAGTAGGTAGAACATTACAAGTTGCAAAACAGTAGTAAGTAGGTAATAGGGATATCAACATTAAACATTACAATAGAATCGTGCAGGCGGGGCGGGTCGCGGACGGCGGAGGGCGATGGGCGGAGGCGGAGAGAGGGACACGGAGGGCGGAAGGGACAGGGCGGGCGCGGACACTCACTAGCGCCGTGTCGGCAGCGTCCTGCGGACAGGCGCTGCGACAGACGCGACACTCCCACAACTACGGTACCAGTCAACATTTAACTCTTCGAAACTAAGCTTTACTTTAACATTCCATAAGTACTCAATACAAACTAACAGAACATTAATGATAAACCTAATTATGACGAGCGATAAACTAGCCACTATCACTGTTCACTATTACAACTGCTCAAACCAATTCACATAGGTAAGTAATATAGTTTACAATCAATTGATTCATAAAATAAGAACAACTCGCGGGAGCGTGTCCCGCCAAAGATAAGTGAGAACACAGAAGCGTGCTAAAGAGAGGAAAGGAAGTATAGATGTCACAACACGGAACACATTCATCGGACGGAGAAGAGGGCGGCTCACCTGCGTCCCCGCTCATTCTTGAGGGTGCCGCCGTACTTGGGTCTAGTGCCGATTAAGTCAATTATCTCTGGGATACAACTGGCAAATATCGCCTAAACGCCGACAGACAAAACAAGACATACACATTCAAGTCGAGTCGTGTTCGTTAATGGTCGGTGGCGGGGCGGGCCGCGCGCGCTGCGGACCGCGCGCGACCCGCCCCCCGCTCCGCCACCGCGCCGCCCGGGGGAGCGCGGCGGCGGCGGCGCGGGCGCGGCACTGCTGTGGCTGGGACGGTGCCGGCTAGCGCTACTGCGTGGCGGCAGGCACGTGTGCAAGCGAACAAACCAAACACTACTCATCGACAGCATTACAAAACTTTACATCGGCTCTCTCCAGATCTAGTCTCGTTAGAAGGATTAAAAAAGCTTAATGGTATCTCGAGTTAGTTTACGAAAAAAAATGCATGTAGTAGTGCGTCAGTCGGTCGCGCCTGTCGCGGTCGGGACGCGGGACAGGCGCGGCCGCCGGGAGCTACTCTCCGAGCATGCGCCACGGCACCGAGAGACCGATTCTAGTGAAGGATTAATAAATTTCATTAGCAAACTCCGCATTCAATCAACCATAGTCAGATCGAAACCGTGAGAGGTAAGGAGCAACAAGTGGTGTGGAGCGGGTCGCCGAGGGGGTACCTGCGGCGGACGTCCTTGCTGTACCGGCCGCCGTATTTGTTGCGCTGCGCCGCCAGCTCCGTGATCTCGGGGATCCAGCTGGCGAACACAGCCTACGATACACAGCAAACACCGCGCGTGAGTGACCGCGCCCGCCCCGCCCCGCCCGCCCTCCCGCCCCGCGCCCGCCTGCCGCCGCCTGCCGCCCGCATCGCCGTGTGTGTGTGCTGTGCGGGGTCGGGTGCCGTGCCGAGCTACAACGAGTGCCAATAGGCGTGGCGGGATCGTGACGGGGTGCATGCAAAGCCTAGGATACATTCGCTCACTAATCGATGAACAGAACTCAAAAAGAAGGTATCGCCGGTACGATTAACTACGACGGTGGGCATTCGGTATAGACGCATGGTAGACGCGAACACGGGAGTGCCGCGCGGGGAGCTCGGGCGGGGCTCGCCGCTGCGCTACGCCGTAGCCGCGTAGCAGCTACGCAGCGTAGTACGTCGGCGAGGGCACGCCCGACGCGAGCCGCGTGGCACTCGGGTGCACGCGAGTAGAAACACAATACATCTGACGGCACTGAGCAAGCTTTTGTATAGGTGATGATGTCGCCGAGCGCGGGCGGGGCGCGGGCGGCCCGGGGCCCGCCGCCGCACTCGGCCGACCTAGAGTTTTAAACTGATACCTTTTTCCATGTTCACGCTTCAGCTCGCCACTGTACTTGGACCTACTTCCTACCAGCTCTATAATTTCAGGAATGCTACTAGCGAACATTGCCTGCAACAGACCATGGTGCCGTTCGGAACGTGTGCCGGATCAAGCGGAACACCATCGCGTGGTGCAACGACAATGTTCACCTTGACTCGGTATATAAACTAGGATGTTGATAAGTGTATCTGGTACTGGTAGCAGAGCGTAAAGTAAAATTTAAATAAAAAGTTACAAGGTGTATGACTACCGGTGATGTGAGCAACTGAACACAGCCAGGCACAGTGCGGCATGCAGAGATCGCGAGGTGGGAGGGGTCGGCGCGGGCGCCCCGGGACTGTCACGTAACAAAGCAAAAGAAAAACAAAAGACACCCATGCATTGTGAACAGTAATGAGCGCTGGAAGCGTCGGGCCGGGCCGGGCGCGGGCGGCGCGGGCCATGCTACGTGTGCACTAGGCAGGCTACAACCATTCAACGAGCTGTGCTTACAGTACACGTCAACGAAATACATTTAGATATCAATTCCCACTAGAAGATTCTTGTTTCCTTTTGCTTTGTTTTTTTTTTTTTTTTTTTAACAGTAATTACACCTTATGCAAGGAATCGCAAGCGGAAAGCTTACAACCGAAATAATTAACTTCACTAGAATATTGGTAAACGCGGACGGAGGGAATATAAAATCCTGTAATAGACTGATTATATATTTCGAACTTGCCTCTCCTTGCAAACATAATCTTAAACAACTATTTCATATTTATTCCATTTTAAAGAGAGTTGTAATAAATCAATATTAATTTTTAAGATTTAGTTATTCTTACAAAATAATAATACCAAATGGGAGTGAAACTTACCAAGCCGACGAGGAGAAAAAATACCAAAAACGTCCTGCCAAGTACCGTATGGCAAAACACATCACCATAACCTACTGTTGACATGGTGACTATAAGAAAGTACACACATGTCCAGTATGATAACGACTGTGCGTTTTCAAACTCCATGGGGTCACCAGAATTTTCCAACTGAAAAAAAAAATTGCATTGTTATGTTAAAACCCTGAACTACATGTACGATGATAATATTGATAATTACCTATATTCTAATTTTCAACGAATATTCATCGATATACCATATCAACTTTAGAAATTTATTTAATATTTATATTGTACGTAGTTTAAAAACAGATTTTTCTTTTATAAAAAGTTATTTTTAGTTTATGTTCCTTAGCCATTGATTAAGTAAAAGGATTCTGTCAAATGCTTTTTTAATTTTATTACGAGCAGCTACTAATAATTGGGCAAGACCATATCGAAAAGAAAAATTAAAAACTTTAGTTACGTTGTATTTAAAATAGCTAAACGCGTGGATAATAAGCAAAGAGACTAAATAGCTTTAGTTGACGTCTTAAGTATCAAACATCTTGATTATCTAGACGACATTTTTATAATAACAGTTAGTGAAATTATGTTAGTTTACAGTTTATATTGATTTACTGTAATAAATTAAACAAAACTTACCAAATGAATTATACCAGCGGCAGTCAACCACACTGATATAAATATAGAAACTAATTGCGCCAAACGTATCGAGCTCGATGTCTTTAATATATTGAGGTACTGCAAAATATCAGGCACGGTCATTAAGCGTAGAGCTCTTAGAAACCTTAGCCCTGAAACATAAAACATTTAATTAATAACATATGTACACGTTATATTAAAATTTGCCCAACGGTATTATATTTGGATCTTTCTAAATTTTTAAGAAGGCACAAAATTTATTTTCTTACGCAAAATACTTATTTTTTATGTTCTTTTTTATTGGTAGTTTAAACGTCAATTGTTAACTGGTTTATTTAAGAAATAACTTAATTTTAGACTTATCTTTCTTAAATTACAACGTAAGATTTAGTATTAACGTTAGTATATAATATGAATTGTTTCAAAACTTACCTATCCATGTCCTATCCAGGTATATTGATACAAAGGATGGGGGTATCGTGAAGTAATCTACAAATGAATACATCTCGAGCATGAACCACAGTTTGTCACTAGCTGCTATAAACTGAAATAGAAACATTATAAAAAAAATATTATAATTTTATTTAAAAATAATAACGAAACTAAAGTGTTCTACGAAACTAAAGTGACTACTTTAGGAAACAAACGGTTTTCTTTCTTAGATTTGGAACCTGAAAGCTACACAGCAGGGCCTTAAAACTCTATCCAGGGAGTCAAAGACGCATATTTTTGATTTCAGCCCTGGCTTAGAAGATATTAATTTTTTAAAGAAGTGGCGCTAGTTTTGCACCGTTTCACGTTTCACCCTTTAAATTAATGCATAATCATAAAACAAAAAAAAAACATTTTCACCCCGCTTTGACGAGGCCTTATTAATAACTAGTAAATAATTAAAATCAATAAACTGCGGGGGTAATTTTATCTAGTTGAAAAAAACACGCAACAGTAGCACAAATTTTGTAGGCCGAAGAGTAAAAATAATAAACTTACTGAAGAGGTTATTTTTTGAATTTCTTGAGCCCAGCAATTTGAAAGGACTTATAGAAAATGTAAGGTCGCCATATTAAACTAATCTGTCGTGGCCGGTATCTTTTTTCAAAGCCAATAGAATTTATAAGTAGATTGATTGATAGGTAGTATACTTACTCGTATAAAAAAGTAGACCATAAAAAATATGTTAAAGGCAAGGTCGATCTGCTGAGTAATATTGTCACTCCATTTCTGGCATCGTTCGACCTCTTCACTGGAATAGGAGAATTATACAAATTTATATAATCTTCTATCTTCTATATATACTACTAGAGGCTGCCTCGCGGTTTTTTCCCGCGCAGATTTATCATAAACACAAAAAGTTTTTCCCGTTCCCGTGGGCATTACGGGAAATCCTCACCTACACCCCCCAAAGAACCTACGTGCCAATTTTCAGCTTTCTACGACCAGTAGTTTCGGCTCTGCGTTGTCTGTCTGTCAGTCAGTCAATAACGTAAGAGTTTTATATATATTGATATAAAAAATTAATCGTGGTTCGTTTTTACGGCCGGCCCGGCACAACAGGCCGGCACAACAATCAGCTATATAGGCCCTATATAGCTGATTTTGGTTTTGAAATGTTCGTAAAAGTCCAGGAAAGGTTTAAAAGGTGAGAAAATATGGAAAAGTTGAGGGAAAGTAATTAAAAAAAAAACATTTTTCCATACAAAATGTTCCATTACTATTCCATCCATTTTCCTGTTAATTAAAAGATTGATTTGACGTTGTTTTTGAATTCTTTCATTCTGGATGGGCAAAATAACAAGTCCATACAGCCAAGTTTTAAGTGGGTATGTAGTATAATAATATTCGAGTAACTTATAATCTAAGGCGATGCGGAGTTTGCCGGGTTTATATAAAAAATATAATATACACTTTAATATCGACCGTGTTAAGGTACAATACCGCCACTATCTGCTCCCATAGGTGTCGTAAAAGGCGACTAAGGGAACAGACAAAGGACAGGCAGCGGCGTCTTTCGTTAAAATACTTGGAAAGCTACACTGCGATCACGAACCCGCCTGCCAAGCGTGGCGATTATAACAAACTCACTCCACTAGGAGTAGGCAGATCACCAGCCCAGGCAGATGGTCTGACGACATAGTGAAGGTCGCCTGTAGGCACTGGATCAGACTGGCGCAGGACCGTGGTGCGTGGCGTGCGAGAGAAGAGGCCTATGTCCAGCAGTGAGCTTTTACAGGCTGATGTTGATGATGATGATGATGACTCCACTATGTTTGTCTTAATTATATCTGTGGGGAAGGACTATGTCCAGCAGTGAGCTTTTACAGGCTGATGATGATGATGATGATGACTCCACTATGTTTGTCTTAATTATATCTGTGGGGGAGGCCTATGTCCAGCAGTGGACGTCTATCGGTTGTAATAATAAATTTTTGTGTTCTGATAGATGAAATATTGGGTTCAGTTTTTTGTGTTAATCATAACACGTAACGATAACGCTCACGTCACAAAATACCTAATAGCCCACGTTTGAATCGTATGTACGAGAAATATTATAAAGTAAATAAATAGTGGAAATTACCTTGATGCGTCAATGAAGTAAATGATGAGTGATGCTATACTCAGAATGAACACCAACACTACCTGTAACAAATAAACGAAATTGGTTTAAATACGCAAATAATAATAGTATTCACTATCACACTCAGAGTCCCTAACTAGGTAGGTTTGTCTTTGTATATTTTGGGCACTAGATACACTAGTGCCCAAAACATACAGAGACAAACATTACACCCAGACCGGAGCAAACATCGATATTCATCACAACAATGTCCACCCCGCCAGGAATCGAACCCAGGCAGTCCACATCACTGCCAACTAAGTTAAGGAGCAGTCGAATATTATGTAGATTAATAACAATACATAATATAATACTTATCGATCGAGCCAGATTTAGTAACACTATACTGTGTAGTCTACTATAAATATAAAAATGAATTGTGGTTCGTTAGTCTCACTAAAACTAGAGAACGGTCGGACATATTTAGCTGATTTTGGTTTTGAAATGTTCGTACTAGTCCAGGGAAGGTTTAAAAGGTAAGAAAATTTGGAAAAATGGAAGCCAAGTTAGTAAAAACAACAACTTTATTTTTCCATATAAGGTTGTAAGGCGCGATACGATGTTCGCCAGGACAGCTAGTAATACTTTTAAAAATTGTAAATTTAACTTTATGTAAAAAGTTAGAAGGTGCACATAAATGTAAACTTTTATATTGATTGTAGGTCACGGTCAAAAAAATTATGTTTTATGATTCATTTGAGGTAAGTATACATTTTTTGAACCTTATCGCTCACACTGAAGCATTCTGAAGACTAAATAATTCACCTGTAGCCTTAAGGCTTCGTCAAAAAAAGCCTTTCAGTTTTCGTCTACACTACATTATGTATATCGCATGAGTTGAGGCCATTAGGTGAATTTTTCATACCTGTAGCTTGGTAGGATATATTTGCATAAATAGCCCTGGGGACCTGCGTATATTAACATGCTACCTTGTATTGTTTTTTCCTAGTAGCTTTGTAGATTTATTTAAACACGTTATGTGCATACATTTCTATTTTAAAACCTATTTTAAAATAAAACAAACCAGCTTTGAAATATCCTGTAAAGAAAAGTGAAAAAAATACATAACATAATATGTTAATACTGGCCACTTGAGAATCATAAAAAAAAGAAAAGAAAATAGCGGGCGAATGTCAACGATTCGCTTCGCTCAGCATTTTCCCGCCTTCAGATCGACGGCCATTTTGGATCGACTGAAGGCGAAGAGGGTGTGTTACCCGACAAGGCTAATCGTATTACTTGATATCCAATTACGGGATGCTCTGCATTTCATTGCCATTCTCGACAAGGGCAAGACAAGACCTTGACTGCATGATGGCGCCGCGATATTAAAATAGTGTGATATATATGCAAAAATGTGAAGAAAGTATGTAATAAAAGCGTCTGTAATAGGTACTCGAAAACTTATAAGTGGCAATATTCTTGTGAGATGTAGATGGGTAGTAGGTGTACGTTATAGGAATTATGTATAGATTTACATATTAGCTAGATAGAAAATTACACAAACCTTAGGTTGCGTGAGAATATACTTTCATGAGGAAAGCACCGTTCATTTCCGGCCTAGTTTATAGTTAGTAACTAGTTTTAGAATGAAAATATTTTTTATTCAGGCCGTAGGAGTTGAAATTAAGATAAAGCATAGTTAAGTATTTTGTTTTTTTTTCTTTCAAACAAAGGAGCTTTTAATTTCAAATTTGCTAAGTATGTTCTTAGAATAAAATATACTTAGCACTGAAAGATAAATTAATTCTGAATCTTAAAAATATTATTAAATTATTTCAGCTAAGTATATAGGGCTCATTCAATGCATAGTGTGATAAACTGTCTGTCGGTGTCAGACGGCCTGTCTGCCTATTAATCTGACGTCTGTATAGACGAATTAGAGAAATATTAAACTAAAAACAATAAAATTACAAGAGTATGTCCTAAACTTTCAATGCACGAGGTTATTTAGTACCTTATCTGGTTCTTGCTTAACATTAAGTGCTATTTAATAGAAATATTTCTCAAGTAACGTTATATTAAAAAATGCCACTTAGCGATTCGATTCCGGAATCTTTCATGCAATGCCTACGCGATCGAGCCCAAAATAAAGATCAAACTCTGCACACTGCAGGCAAGTGCGTAATCAGAAAAGCGTCATACGTATCTAGTGTGAATAAATTTGCGTCTGCGAACCGATGTCGTTTCGTAGAGATGTGACATCTCGGTAAATATAGCGCGGTAAATATAGCCCACTCACGTGCACGGATGGTTTGCTTCGGATAAACTGACGGTGAAACTACTAGAGCTTCTAACAACTTTATTTTACGTACCTTAACTAAAATTTCGATTTTATCTCAAGTTTAGGTTTTTTTAAAGACTAAACTGTTGGTAAATGAATCATTGTTTCTTGAAATTGAACTTTGTACTAGTCAACCCGGCGAAGTTCGTACCGCCTTATCTATTACAATGTTGTGCATGTATTATACTTAAAAATAAACCTTCTCTCGAATCACTCTATCTTTAAAAAAAAGCATCAAAATCCGTTACATAGTTTTTAAGATATAAGCTTACATAATGACAGACCCGAAAGTTTTATATTGTGTTTTGATTTACAGGGCTAATAACATTTAAGCTTTCAATCAAAACATGTAGGTGCAGTACCTAGACGATCAAAACAATCGAAACTTAAACGGGTGAGCCAGGTCGAACGTACTTTAAAATTTTTGAAATCTTTAGTAGAAAGTTTACTGTTCTATGTATTTTAACGCTAGTAACGCTAGCTCGGAACAAATTTCTAAACATAAACTAAAGTTTAGCCAATCTTTTTCTATATTGACTAAATTAGCTCGAAGCAAATTCCCTTGGTTACGGAGTGGCCGGCTGAAGGACATTTTCACTCTTAGCACATGTCCACATTCCGTAATCTTGGATCATGTCACTAGACCGAGATTAGACAGATGTTTCTATTTTGTAACTCAAAGTATAAGTGGTTACGCACACAGGATAAGGCAAAGACGGATTCGGGGCAGGTGTCATATCTGATTATCTGATCATACAGACGCGATTAATTATTATTATTCTATGTGGAATTATGTGCCTCATGCCTTATCGTCGCCGCTTTTGTTTAAGCCGTTACTGTGCAGTGCATTTTCTATTTTAGCCTTAGATAAATTTTGAGGTAAAAATAAAAAGGTTAAATTGGATAAACCACAGTTAAAACGGATTCCTGACCAATAAATTCAACTGAGTTTTTATCCATCGGCTATTTAAAATTATCCGCCGCTTTTGAAAGAAAGGTAGGTAATGTTTTTTTCTTTACACACATTAAATTGGTGACTAATACAAAATCATAGAAAAACATATAGTTTTAAAAATTGTTATTTTAAATAATAGAACCAAACACTTCGCGGTCGCTTCCTAGTAATTTCCCGCCATCTATCATTTTATTTGGGTCATTTATAAATACGTTGTCTGAGTGAGTGAATGTTTAATATAATATAATGTATTTGTTAGAGAAATTATGTGAAACAAATACAGAGTGTTTCAGACAATGTGGTAATCAATCAAAGGAGTGATTTAGTTCACTATACCGAAAAGCTTTCCCAAAGAAACATGGGTCGGCATCTCAAAAAAATATATCAGCTGTCCCGTTCTTTGACCCTGTCAGCTGATCGAACAATGTATGGGTCGGATGTTTGCTTTTTGATATTAAATCGACTTAAGAGGCAGTATAGCAAAGCAAAAATATTAAGAAAAACTCAGATAGAGAGATAATTTTTTAATTAAATTTGCATTTTGGGGGAAAACGTTTTTAACTACAACTAAAGTCTTAGCAAATCACGCTGATTTTGATGTCCATCGCGTCAGCATTAAATTATCTAGGTTTATACGTTTTTTTTTTTTTTTTTATGATTTTTTATCATAAAAATTCAGTATTTTCAAGGGCCTATAAGTCTGAATCTATAGCAAATTTTGAAAACGTACAAACCTAGTTTTTCATAGTGTAACAAACTAAAACTTCATGACGATTGGAAAATAATTAGTAGTAGAAAACGATTTCTCTTTTTGTACGGACGCACTCGGGTTTTTTACTGCATAGTCGAAATCACCCAATAAACATATTTTACTTGATGATTTATTTAAAAAAAATTAACACGTTATACTCGACAGGATATTAAAACGTCCGTCCGTGATGATGACACACTTGTCATCACTTCTTAACAAGTTTTTTTTTACTTTTTACTGAATATTGGCAGCGACAGGCCTCGCCCACACAGTGTATTGATCTGAGCTGTGTCACTCACCCGGGGATACATAATTTATTATGATTTATAGTTTGATTTTAATAATCCTTCATTCAACGGAAGAACATTTCTTATTTCTAGCCTTTTACAACTTCATATTATGTATTCGTATGCGAAGTCAGTCATGAAGCACAGTATTTTAATAGTTAAATCTATATCAATATTATAAAGAGGAAAGATTTGTTTGTTTGTTTGTAACGAATAGGCTCCGGAAATACTGAACTGATTTGAAAAATTCTTTCACTGATAGGAAGCTACATTAACCCCGAGTGTCAAAGGCTATATTAGATTTTCAAAAACATTAGGGATCCTTACCTAAACTCAAATAATATAACCCAAGGTGCAATATTTTTTCCGTTTACATATTTTGACAGGTGGTTTGTTGTTGTTGTTTGTTTTTTATTCGGCCATTCTGTGCAGTCAAAAGAACATAGTCTATAGAGCTAAGTCTTTTGTAGTATCTTATATTCTATGGCGTAACGAAGTAAGCCGGGAAAGCTCGTATTTTATATATTAAGTTTTCAGAAGAATAAATGCGCTTTAAGACGCTATATGAGTTTTGAAGGTTTTTTAAATCAAGTAATTCTCTTGAAATATAAGAGGTAAAGATCTGGAATTTTAATCTGGAGTTTTTGAGGATATAACAAAGTTTTTTTATAATTGAGAAACACTAGTGAAATCAAAAAACTTCGATACATTATTTCGTCAAAGATAACCATTCCAAAAAACAGGAATAGCTAGTTCTTCGAAATTACTAACTAGTTTTTGTTGAAACTACATAGGAATAATGTTAATAAAGTATATCAAATTCTGGTAATGCAAATTTGATTTAAAAGTTATAGTTAAAAAGATATTTAAATTTATTACTTTTTTCAATAAAATGTAGAAACCGATGTGGGCGACTGACATATGACTGTCCTTTTCCCTCAGTATGTTTGAGGGAAAAGGACATCCTTTGTTCCTCGGTCGTTTGATTTATTTCTCGTATATTGTCTTAATACAAAACATCTTATTTTAGGTGGCTTAGCATAGGTACCAAGATGACCAAATATACTTAATGCCAATATAATATGATGTCATCAACCAATTTTTTTTTCTAATTTTTGATGACTCAAAGATGATTTAATAATAAACGATTGAAATACTTAATGTAGTGTAGGCGGGCCTAACTCGCTTACCTACCTAGGGGTCAAGTGTCTTATCTAAAAACGATCGACACGTAATTGTATTGCTAGCGGCTTCGCTAACCATTGCGGTTTTCATTGGGCGTGTAACAGAAATTGCCTTTGTAAAGCGGCAATTAAAAATAAATTCACAAGTCGATCGAATTTAGTTAAGAAACGCTTGACCCCCTGAATAAATGTGCCAACAATCGCGTTGTCTTCGAGAGACAAATTAATAACGGCATACGAAAAAGCCCTAACTCTAAAATAGTTTAAGTCTTGTTTAGTTAAGAAATATAGCTGTCACCTTTCTTTTCTACAAAAATTTGAGAGACATAACTACTTGAATCCCACTACTAAAGTTACTACGGAGAAAGATACTCCTCCCCCTTGTGGGTATGGTCCGACCTACTTTGAGGAAAGCCACTTTATCTAGCACTTTCAGTGGTACGCTGGCTTCCTGGAAATATCACGTTTAGTTTCAATTTAAAATGCGAAGAAGTTATGACCTAGTTCTCATAGCTACATTCGCACGTACGTTTTTAAAGGCAATTGAAGAAAATTATTATTTATTATTTGAAAGGGTAAAAAGGTGAATTAAAGACTTGTCATTGTTCACGGATGATGTTTTTTTTTTAGTTCAGTTTCACTCTTTTATGAATTTGTCTCACACATAGGTTCCCATTACCGTAGGAAATTTGAAAATTCCTATCTTCGTTCGCCTAGGTTACATACACCCCTTTTACCAAATGCTTCACGTTTTATGTCAGTCTGTATGTCAATAACAGAAGAGTTTTATCGATACGGGCAGCGCAGAAGTGGTAAATCGGAATTATATTTTTCCTTTCCCCACCTCACTGATTTTTCCTAAAGAGTGGCCCGCCAATCGCGAAAAAAAAAAAAAAACAAAAATGAGATCCTGTATCCTGGATGCCACAGACACAGATAATCTTGCTTAGTGCGTAAGTTGTGTAGATAACATTTTTGATATTTGCAAGATTTAGAAGAATTTTTTTTTGTGATCTACGATACTAACGTAGTACTTACGGCTTTTAAGATACGGATCTAAAATAAACATATCAATCAATACATAGTATAAAACAAAGTCGCTTCCCGCGACTGTCCCTATGTATGCTTATATCTTTAAAACTATGCAACGGATTTTGAAGCCGTTTTTTTAATAGATAGAGTAATTCAAGAGAAAGGTTTATATGTTTAAATTCATGCACAACATAGTTAAAGGAAAGGTACGAAGTTCGCTGGGTCGACTAGTTTTTTTTATAAATTTAAATCACGTAATAATAATAAGAGCAGATAAAGAGAGGACAATTCCGGACAGCTGGCTGGTGGCGCCATGCCAACAATCACACTTCTGAAAGACTCTTTAAACTATCGTAAAAGGCACCTTACACAAGATAAAATAAAAGCCATTTCCGGATAAACCATAAAAATTTCATGGGTCTCTTTTTATGAATCAATCGAATAGTAAACTTTGCATCGACTATTAAAAGGACAGCTCTTATGTCATTCATTTTAAAGATGAGTATCGAATGATTGAGCTAGTAAAAGATCGAGTAGGCCATTAGTCAACTTCTATACTAGAAGTGTATAGGTTTTCACTTTGATTATACTGAAAGAATAGATATTCCTCTTCAGTGATACTGAAAATAATCGACTTTCAGTACAAAGTTCGAGTCAGGAATAACATTAGGTCTTTTTATTTAACAATTATCTGATTTTATTACTTAGCAAAACAAATTTCATTAAAAAAATAGCTCTCTCTCTCTCAGTCGCATGGTTGCGGTACAGATTAGAGAATAGGTATCGTTAGGAGGCGACACAGCATGAGTTTTTCCTTTTTGCTTTACTGTCCTCTTAAGTAGGTATATGAGGGCTAATTGTGCAAAATAAGTAGTTTAAATAAAAAAAAAAACAAAAACCATAATATTTTGCAAAGTAACTAAAACAAATGAAGGTTCAAACGTAACTTATTCTGTTTCATGCAAAGCCAAAAGGCTTTAGGCGATTCATGTTTGCTGGTGCACAGTTAACAGTGCTTGGTGGGCGGCTTGCCAAACAATACAATGTACTTACATTATATAGGAAGGCTACAAAATTGGTTGCGTCGATTCTTGAACTAAACTAAAAAAGTTATTAAATTTATTTTTTCACTGATAATTTTTATTTTTATTAAACTTATTAGTAAAAACCTATACCACATGAGTAAGGAATTTATTTGGTGCAAAATTCTTATCTATTGAAGAGGGTAGTATTAAGTAATATAAGATAATAACTAAAATAAAATAACTTTTTTAGAGCTAGGTGTAAGGAGTATGAATATTTGTCTCTGTTCCGATTCGTAATATGTTATACCTACTCTAATAACACACTTAACTAACAAGGGTTTTTATATGTTTAGCTTAGGTTTTATTACATCTTGATTATTACCTGCAAATTGTATACTCCATTAGTCGACCCGGCGAACTTCGTACCGCCTACGGTAATTATTCAATTTTTTTCGCCGAAAAAACCTTCCTTGGACTTCAAAGAACATTTGAAAAAAAAAAAGGGATTTGAATTGGTCCAGGCGTTGTTGAGTTATGCGCTTACAAAAACATTTTGCGATTCATTTTTATATCATAAGATAAAAATTGCGAATTGTAGGTTTTTGCTATTTCTATGCATCTCCCTCATGGCATCGCCTACTTCGGAGAAATCCTAAAAAATTAGTTACATCCAGTTCCAACATAGTATCTAAGAAATATATTAAAAATAATTTATTTAGTAAAAACGAAATGGAGTGTGATGTGAAGGTGCCTGAATAGATGACCCCGATATTACTCGGAGCTCTGAGTAAACATCGCAATGCGAGAAAAATAAATAAATATTTGGAAGTTTTAATTATAAGCTACTGAAAAAGATTTATTCAATCTTCAATATTCAGAGCCTTAATTTTGTAAAGAACCACAAAATACAGATTTTTTGATATTTTAATAGTACTTTTTTAACAGAAAGAAAGTGTGCAGAAATAAAGAGATACCGTGGCGTCTAGGATGGCGTAACAGATTAGTCTTTGGTCTCGTGCCCCCCTGAATGTATTATCAAAAACAAGAGTTATTTTGCAATACAGAAAAACCGGAAGTGTCGCCCCTGTACGAGCAGAAACAGCGACTCAAAGAAAGATGGTCAATAGGGTCGAAAAGTTCTGAAGTGATAAACGCAAACCAAGGGTTGCACAAATAGTGAAACTTAAAGAAGTGTATTGGATGAGAAGGGTCTAAGACCAGTCATATAACACATTATAGTAAATCCCTGAAATACTCAAATACGTAACGACTTTAGAACAATAAAGACAAAAGCAGAATTCCTCCATTAAAATTCCTAATCACTTCCCCTGATTAAAGCTACAAATCACTTGAACTGAAAGTCAGGCCAAACTCTCACAACTACCAAAATATTTTCGACGAAACTCCAACTACGAGTTGTTGGCACTCAGCCAAATAACTTGTTTACTATTTACCCGGAAAATTGCTTGTGATATTAATTTACCCGAAATAGACGCGCAATTTTGTCATCTTCCGGCGTTAGCGGGGTTGCTGACCAATGCCAATGTTTGCACAAATTTGAGACAAATAGAGATCGCATTTATTTTGCTAGGAAATAATATTATTTTATGGTAGGGTTACAGAGGTTAGCCGGGGAGGGAACAACGTGCCCTTCCCGAGTACGAAGCTGATAGCAGCTGAGCGTGGGAAGGACTTCGGACGCCAATAAAGTATGGTTCCCGTGGTCCTTCCCAAAGGCGCCAAGACGGCCGCCGAGAGGTTTTAGTGGGTGCAAGCCACACATACCGCCGAAGGTTTTAATTTTATTTAATGAGAGATAGACACCAACTAAAAGTGCTTGAAGTAGAGACATGATATTTGGAATTATATGTATGGAAAGAATGTCGAGCCGTTTTTTAAGAATGGAAAACTAAAATTACGTCCAGAATTTTAAAAGCGCGCAAGCGGGACGTTGTATCTATCTATCATCACAAAGTCAGTATTAATCAAAAAGGTGGTAGTGTCTACGGATAACGAGAACAGAGGTACTATTACGGCCACATTTGCAATTTTGCAACATTGATTTTCGTCCTCTTTGCGTTCTTTTTTTGTATTGACTTTGACGCTCTAGAGGACGAAAAGCAATGTTGCAATTGTGGCAGTAATAGTACCCCAGACTTTTCAAGTATTATGATCACGAAAGGAGGTTCTTCTTTATGGTCTTACTTTGGTGGCTGATCGTTAGCATCCTCAAACAGCGTAACATGTATAAGCTGGTAAGTCTCTAAAAGGTGTCTACGAGTATAAATCACCCGTCGACATGAGCTGGGATTAAACTAAGGGATACGCTATTGAATAATCCCCGAAACGTGGAACTGACGAGTGTTCCATAGTGACGAAAACCGGTACAAATTACACTCAATCCGATTTTGAATTTGAATGTATAGTTCTAATGACTTTAAGTTCTTTTTTAATCTATATAACTACTAGAGGCTGCCCCGCGGTTTTTCCCGCGCAGATTTCTCATAAACACAAAATTCCCGTTTTTTCCCGTTCCCGTGGGAATTTCGGGAAATCCCTTCTTAGTGCTCGCCTACACTCCCTAAGGAACCTACATGCAAAATTTCAGCCCTCTACGCCCAGTAGTTTCGGCTCTGCGTTGTCTGTCAGTCAGTCAGTCAGTCAGTCAGTAACGGAAGAGTTTTATATATATTGATAATTTTCATTATTAATTTGGGCGATGAGAACAAGACGAATTTAAATATTTAACCATTTAAAACATGTTAATGAATAATAACTTAAGATATGATTAAGAAGAACTTATTATTTACATAAAAGCTTGGTTTTAATCGCAAAATATTTGTTCAATCTCTTGCAAATTACATGGGAGAAATCGTTTTTTGTAATAATGCCGCCCAATGCCTTCATTCTCTTCTATTAGAAAATTTACTCTAAGTATTTGTGTATTTATTTCAGGTTTCATTTTATTTTCGGCAATAAAAAGTTTTTATTTTACTTATCTTTTATTTATTTATTTTTTAATTACACAGGAAGCAATGAGGGGCTCAGTTTAAACAAAATCCAAATTTTTTAATCCACTCTCAACCCACACAAAGACCAAAATCAAACAATCAATCAATCTCCTTCTCATTCTCTCAGCAAAAACAAAACACAACCTGCCATCATCACCACAAGCAAAGTTGGAATACCGATTCCCACGCTCGGTACAAATCGATAGGGCCCCGCCGCCCCCTGACCTATATACAACCACCATCCACCCTTTGCTACCCGGGCTGAAAGTATCAAGCGTCCACGTGATAAAGGGTTGCCAACATCGTTGAGTCTTAGGGATTATAGAACCACGTGGTCTTTAAGTCTGTGGATCTAGGATCAAAGATTTAGGTAGGAGATTAGGTATGAAGATAAGACTAAAACGGATACTGTTAATTGATATGTGATTTGGCTTATAATATAATAATCTTAAAGGGTAGTAAGTATGCTATAAGGAGATGTGACTTCACTGTGATTTGCTTTATAAAATTTTTAAAGAGTACGTGCATATTATGTACTAGAGGCTGCCCCGCGGTTTTTCCCGCGCAGATTTCTCATAAACACGAAAATCTTGTTTTTCCCCGTTCCCGTGGGAATTTCGTGAAATCCTTTCTTAGTGTTTACCTACACTCCCCAAGGAACCCACGTGCCGATTTTCAGCTTTCGGCTCTGCGTTGTCTGTCAGTCAGTCAGTAACGGAAGAGTTTTATTTATATTGACTAGAGGCTGCCCCGCGGTTTCACTCGCGCAGCTTTCTCATAAACACAAAAATCCCGTTTTTTCCCGTTCCCGTGGGAATTTCGGGAAACTCTTTCTTAGTGCTCACCTACACTCCCTAAGGAACCTACATGCAAAATTTCAGCCCGCTACGCGCAGTAGTTTCGGCTCTGCGTTGTCTGTCAGTCAGTCAGTCAGTCAGTCAGTCAGTCAGTCAGTAACGGAAGAGTTTTATATATATTGATTGGTATACAATATTAAATACATATAAAAATTCCTTTTATTGATTCGCTAATAAATTTGACGCAAAATAATAATAAAAATAATAATGGGTTGGTTATCGTTCGTAAACTGTAATTTCAAATTGGAAAAACCAAAGGCAATAAACAATTTGCGTCTAAGCAAAAAAATTCAACAGAAAATTTCACAGAAACCGGAAAGCCTAACAAAGAGTACCGGAAAAGTAATAATCCAACTCGTTTGAGAAGAAAAATACCGGGAAAGACAGGAAAATCCCCAATGGAGTAGCGGAGAGCACTCTCAAATATTTGCTAAACCGTTAAAAAATGTTAGCGTAGCGGATACAGCACTCGGAAGAAAGAAACAAAGGATGCACTGCACAATAAATACCTACCTACTACCACAGTATAATAAATAGTACTAAATACTACTACTGTGAGTTTCCATAGCTTAAACAGATAATAAGAAAAAGAAAAAAAAACGCTTTACTGTCTAAATTTTAAAAGAAAATATTAAATACAGTTAAATTTCGAATTTGAAAGCAAGAGTTAATAAAAGGGGCGATATTAAAAGCCAAAAAATTAGATTTATACTTGTACTAGTTGGCGCCCCGCGGCTTCCGCAGCGCATTTTCCCTTGAATCATCAATTTCCCAAATTTCCTGCAGGAATTTCAGGATAAAAGTAGCCTTTTTTTTTGTAACGAGGGGAAATGCCTATCGATTTCCCGACGCTCGGGGAGCGTCGGGGGTATGTGGGGCTCGCACCCACTAAAACCCCCCGGCGGCCGTCTTGGCGCTTTTGGGAAGAACCCCGGGAACCACACATTATAGCGTCCGAAGTTTTCCCACGCTCAGCTACCATCAGCTTCGTGCTCGGGGAGGGCATATTGTTCCCTCCCCGGCTCGCCTTTGGAGCTGTGCCGCCGCCCATCTCGGGGCCGTTTGATGAGTGTGTGGGTCCCCGCCCTTCACACCCACGACCCCAAAGACCCCTTTTAGTCGCCTCTTACGACAGGCAGGGCATACCGTAGACCTATTCTTACGCCCGGACCTACAGGGCTAAGGGATAAAAGTAGCCTGTGTCTTTTTTTTAGCGGCTCTAAACTATGCATATCCCAAATTACATTCAAACCGATTTAGTAGTTTTCTCGTGAAAGCCGGACAGACAGAGAGACTATACTTTCGCATTTATAAATATTAGTATGGATTTTTGTCGTTATCGGTGTAGCTACATTGAAACTTCATTGTTTTTAATAGTATAAGGTACACTGTGAGCGAAATGTTTGTGTATTGTTGTCTCAGTTTGCCGTTCTATACATTTTTCTAGCCAGTGCCAACAAGCGCTTGTTACCAGCTTTGTTTTGTACGTTAATGCACACTTATAACAAAAATCAATCTCTTTATTTCGTACGAATATAGTCTAAGTAGTACCATAAGTAAGCTAAGGAATAATCTGCAGCATCAAAAGCTAAGCTATAAATTAACGAGAAGGAAATCCGATACTCCGTGATTTCCCTCCAGTTACCCTCTCTAATTAATTGTCGGCCGTATATCCTCCCGCCAGATTTATTTTCAACAAAGATCTGGAATACAGCTCAATTAATAAAGGCCCCATAATTTGCGCCAAGGAATCGTTAATTAGCAAGAATAATTGTATCACTTTGATTATATTATTTGTTTGACTAGGGACATTTTCGCAACTCCCGCGAAAATTTAAAGAAAGAAAAGAAAGAAAGAAAATGTATTTATTATTACTATTTAATCCCCTCATCATTTGTGATGATAATGAATTACAGCGAAACGTCGTTCACTGCTGGTAAATAGGCCTTACCAACAGTTCGCCACAATGTCACGTATTATGCGACCCTTATTCAGTGCACTTCAGCGACCTTCACCAGGTCGTCTGACTACCTTGTGGGCGGGTTGTTTCAAAATGAAAGTCTTAGGTCTTAGTATATCATTGGGGTGTTGGGTTCGTCTATCAGTAAGAGAGTCTATTTTTATCTTTCCAATCTATGTTTATATTTATTACTTATTATAGGTAATAAAGATTGTTTGTTTGTTTGCATTGAATAAACTCCGAGACTACTGAACCGATTTAAAAAAATATTTCACTGATGGGAAGCTACACTATCCCCGGGTGACATAGGCTAAAGGATATTCTCAAACATTCAGAACGCAGGACGGTACAGAGTTCGCCGTGTCAGCTGGTATATTAATAAAAAGTCAATAAGGTCCATATTCGATTGAGTAATATTTTTTTTCACAAAAATCTCATCCATAACTTCTTTGAACTACAGCTGCACTGCAAACGATCAAAAGACAAAAATAAAACACTCACTGAACCGATAAATAATTCCGATGCCCGGATGCATTCCTATACTCCGTATCCACCAATCAAACAGGCCGATTGTCGCGTTCGAAATCCAAACTTAAATTTAGAAGACCCACTTCGAAAAGGTCAGAAGCTGCGCAGACAGTACCAAATATGGCACCAGATATGTCCTAACCTGATTTTGTAACAGTTTTAGAACGTGGATCGGGTAGTTTCAAAACTTTATAGGTCAAAGGTAAGATACAGCAGTATAGTACAGTACAGTAGTACAGTTACTCAAGTTGAATTGGATGAATGGATTTGCTTTTTGAACATGAAAAAGCTTTGAGCACAAGGGTTGTGTGCGTTACTTCTTTAGTAGAATTGGGTCGAAACACTTCGGTAAGCCTAGATGTGTTTATCTTGTTTTTACAAATTACGTAAGCAAGTTTTTCCTTTTCATAAAATAAAACCATAATATGCATAACATTATGCAAGAGTAAATTCCTAAATTCTAAACTTCCATCAAAACTATGCTAATTAAAAAAAATTACACAGAAAAAACAACGAAGACTATACAAACCAAGGATTTCGCATGAGTAATTTATAACTTAAAACGAAAATGCCTCAAAAATACAATCTGTTTTTGTTAGGTATCATAAAGGAACATTATTCTTACTACGGTCTCAAAGATAGTATACAACAGTATTATATTTTATGAACTACTCACTAGTTTCATGAGGCAAGAATGGAAGGGCGGTCTGAAGTAAAAAAAAAAACATAAACTAAGCCCATTCCTTTCGCTTTCCATCTCATAAAACAAAGCAAACGATCATTTACAAAAGCCATTACACCTCAGTCGACATCCAAATCGGTCAATTAACAATCATCGTTCGGTCATAACCCGGAGATGAAGTCGTAAAGTGGCCACTTTTATGAGCACCGAAAACAAGAGCCATTTTTTTTTTGTGCGGAAGCTTTATTGTGCCTTCTATTAGGTAATTAAAAGTAAATGATACTGGCTGTAATGTTTTTTTTTTTTTTTGAAATGTTTGAAAGAGGATTTGGTAAAATCTAAAATGCTTTCTTGGATGGAAATGGAATGGATTCCCCTTCGAGCAATAAGGTTTTCCTTGTGCACAACTAGGATATATTGGATTGATGATCGACTGTTCCGTGGCTCAGTTGGCAGTGATGTGGACTGAGTAAGCGTGTGCATTCGGGTTCGATTCCCGGGCGGGGCGAATATTGATATGATGAATATTGATGTTTGTTTCCGGTCTGGGTGTGATGTTCGTCTCTGTGTGTGTTTCGGGCACCCTAGATACAGGTTCTTCCTAGTTAGGGGCTCTGAGTGTGATGTGTTATTATTATTATTATTATATATTGACATGTAGGTCTCCGCATTTCAATGATATGTTGGAAAAAAAACGAAGAAATAATTTAGCTGTGTATGGACTATGTGTGTCCTTTGCCAGACCAGAATGGACGAATAATATTCTATTTTTCATTTTAATTTATTTATTGAGAAAAATACATTTAAGTTTAATAGTTTTTACAGCAAACGAAAACCCAGTATGTAAGTTAGTGGTGACTTCTGTAATAATTGGTTTCAGAAAAACACTTTTCTTTTTTTCTACGAACCCTCGATTTTGTAAAGAAAAAAAAACGCTGCTATCAGTGCTCTGAATTAAAACAACTGTTAAAATTCACAGACTTATTAGTAGGATTATTAAAATTATTAAACGTTTGCCTCATAAAGTTCTTCAATCTCAAGCATTTCTTTATTTTCACCTTCTTCGTGGGTCAGTTGGCAGTGACGTTGAATGTGACTCACTGCAGTCACATTCAACGTGGCGCCAGCTCTTTAGACGTGAAGAAGTAACAAACATACACACTCACACACAAACATTCGCCTTTATAATATTAGTGTCATAGTGTGATTAGTAAGCTACAGTAATCCAAAGCCTAAGCTAGTAAGCCAAAACGGAATAGGTTGTTTTTTCAATCTTACTAGCCAAAGCAATATCGATCTTAAATTTCTAAGCAATCTAGTAGTACCCTTCAAAGTGCCAGCTAAGATAATGCCTACAAAACACAACAAGGCAATAAGTCTTAAAGCCGTTACTTGAACCACGTTCACGTTTACGTCACGTATGGAAGGGGAACTACGTGCCAGCCTGCCAGTGGGTCGGCTTATTACATCGATACTGCGGTATAGTACGTATAATGGTTGTATCACTTGCATGTAAACATTTATTATTTACGAGCTTTCCCGGCTTACTTCGTTACGCCATAGAATATCAGATACTACAACAAACCACCTGTCAAAATATGTAAACAACGGAAAAAATATTGCACCTTGGGTTACATTATTTGAGTTTAGGTAAGGATCCCTAATTTAAAAAAAAATCTAATATAGCCTATGACACTCAGGGTTAATGTCAATCAGCTTCCTACCAGTGAAAAAAAATTTCAAATCGGTTCAGTGTTTCCGGAGCCTATTCGTTACAAACAAACAAACAAATCTTTCCACTTTATAATATTGGTATAGATATTTAGTTAAAAAAAACTATTTCATGGATCGGTAATAAAATAGAGAAAACTGTTTTTGGTGATTGTTCAATGTCTGCCGAATTTAATAATAGGACGGTAAGTAATGATACTAATGATAAAAATAAAGGATGCGTAATAAGAACTATTTCATTCGCGTTTTTTAAATAATTAAGGTTTCATTCAAAATATTTTTTTATCAACGCTGGTAAAAATCTAGTTGATCTATCGACGTTTCCTTGCATTTAAATAAAGTATAGTAGCCAGCTTATTAACAACTCTATCCACCCTCAAATGTTAATGCGTGCTACATAAATAGAAACAATATGTTCTTCGAAGTTTTGGCTTCTTTTAATAATGCTTGATTGAATTCGATCAGCTCCATGTCAGCTCATTTATTTGCTAACTTGAAATTGTATTAAATTCAAATAATTTGCATGATTTTATTGCAGACAGGAAAGGCGATTTGTGGAGGCCTATGTCTAGGAATTGACTTCTTTCGGTTGAGACGATGATGATAAGACGATACTAAATATAATATAAAAAAATATGTGCACGCTTAGCGAGAATGCTGATTTTTTTACACAATGCTTGTTGATATGTGCTATAATAACGAGCAGTGGGTCACGGCCCCGGCAGGCCACGTGACAGCACAGCTTGCAGCGAAGCCCTACCGTTGAAGGAAACCTATAGGGCTGATCTTGTTAGTCGAGGTTGGCACGTGGTAAATTTATTCAGATTTTTTCCGAGCTAATGCTTTCCAGCAGACACTTTAATGTTCCTCAAACGCTTCTCCAGAAACCCCTTGAGACGTAATTATTTTTATAGACAGAATGTACACAGATTGTACTGAATAGACTTTTATTTAAACTAGCTATCCTGGCGAACTTGTATCGCCCCTTACAATTCTTACAAAACTTCTCACCCATTTTTCTATATTTGCAAAACCTTCTCTGGACTACTACAAACATTTTAAGACCTAAATCGGCCCACCCGTTCTCGAGTTTTAGCGAGACTTACGAACCACGATTCATTTTTATATATGTATATACTAGTCGACCCGGCAAACTTCGTACCACCTAAACTATTAAGATTTTGTGCATGTAGTATACTTATACACCTTCCTCTTCAATCACTCTATCTATTACAAAAAACCGCATTCAAATCCGTTGCGTAGTTTTAAAGATTTAAGCATACATAGGGACAGACGCGGGAAGCGACTTCATTTTATACAATGTATTGATTAGATAGTAAATTAATTACCATTCAGACAATGGTCGTGCGCGGAACACATGTCTTGCAGGGTCGATCTTGAATAGAGACCAAGGAGGGGAAAAGAACTATGGTCAGACCACCAGCCAGATAGACCGACGATATAAAGATTGCTGCTGATTGAGCGAACTGGAAAATAATTGGAGAGGCATTCACTCCGTAGTGGGCAGATTTGTGTGCTGGGGAAGAAGTTGTACAGAAGTTGCTCAGATCATCTAATCACCATTCAGAACGGGGTAGGTAGGTGAAGAACAGTAGTTTTTACCTAAAAGTGCGTTTTCTTTGTGCCCACAAACGAGCCCTCCTCTGTCAAATGATTCTACTCCCTTTCGCAATGATTTTACAGTGTAGAGAAGAAAGGGGTAACAAACTCTACTTTATCTGTTTTCTTTTTTAAAATCTGCTGAACTACCTAGCCTCTCGCAGTATAGAATACTTTATTAAAATAAGGTAAGTATCAATACTAAGTAATTAGAGTAATTAATCTAATTGACCTACAACAATTGATACCTTGTATATCCTATTGAATAAATAATTTTCGTCTTTTGTCGTTTGAAAAAATCCAAAGAGGCAGCAAGGAAACGTAAAGAAAAGAGCCACACTGCAATCACTAGGTAACCCAGATCCCAAGCGTGGTCGTCATTCCAAGCTCTTCAAAAGGTTTTTCCTTGTTGCGGTTGTCACTCAAGTTCATATTATTATTATAACAAACAGATTATGTTCTTTAGTGCCAAGAAAAAATATTTTTTCCTGAATTATCGCCGAGTCAAACATTGACGCAAAATTGAACATTATGATGACGTGACTTTCGGTGGTTTAATTTTGCCGTTTACCGTACAAGGCCTTAGCTACATTAATTCAATCCATAAACTAATACTGACGTAATTCGCACACAAGTTTAGTAAAGTTGCAAAATGCTAGTATCTACCGATAGGTGGTGTAGATCATTTATTGAGTATAATGAGGGTAGTTTAGAAAACAATTGGTAATAATGAGTAAATTACATTATAAGGATAATAATTTCGCAGTACGAAAGTATTCATGAAAAGTAGATTGGATTATGAATTTGTTTTGAAGAACGAACGCTGCAAATTTATTTCAGTTCCTAAGTCGGACGCGAATAGGATTTGAATAATCCATTATTAAATTGGTAACTGTTAGGTAATGCAGACGAGTTCGAGGACATTGGCTTCATATTTCAGTTTGTCCACTCTCTGAAATGTCACATAATTAGGTAATGGGTTGCCTGGAGCTACGCGATAAGGCGGCCCGTTGCAATCAATGCAAGAATTATTTTAAGAAAATTGTAATTCGTTTGAGTTGATTGATTGCAATAAACTATCTATCTATCTAAGTACCTATACGTTGAATAAAAAGAAGTGGACTCACCAGGATACGGCCGGTGGTGGTCTGGCCAGAGATGAGCTCGCCGGCCCAGTCTTTCGCTTCGGTCATGAAGGTCCCCTCGAACTCCTGTTTGTTCTGGCGCGCCGCCTTCTGCTCCTTCTGCTTGGGATCGTTGGGCGCCAGCTCCGGCTCCTTCCGGCAGCAGACGAACGCGCACGCGCGCCATACCAGCACGATGAGCAGCCCAGCAAGGAAGGTAAAGATCGAGGAAAGGAGGAAGCACCACCATTTTCGTACACTGAGGCAGTCATCTTCATGGAACGGCGGGGTAGTCGCCTCCTCTTCGGACGAAGCCATTCCCCGAAGGCGCGAGGCATTCAGTCAAGCGCGCCATGCAGTGGCTAGAGCACGGCCGGCGGCGCGCAGGGTCCGCGCGCGACTGAGCGGCCGCCGCCCCCGCCGCCGTCCGCGCCCCGCCTCGCCCCGCGGGTCGATGCCGCGGGATCGATCCGCGCACGCCCGCGCCGCCCCGTCCTGAAAATAAGGAGCGCCTACAGTTATGAAAACTTATTTTGTGACAATAATATTTTTTGGTAATAATTTATTAAATTTGGTACTTATAGAAAGAAATAAATATATTTTGAAATTGCCAAATACAGGAAAATTGGCGTTAACCACTTGAAATTCAGGCTGAAAAAGATTGCAATAAAAAAAAACAAATCAAAATAAATTAAAATAATTACTTTAGGTATATTGTTTTCAAATATACGAACGAGGGTAAAATTACTCACTCTGTTTTATGGTCGAACGGCGCCGCCGATGACCAACACTACCGCAATCTTTGAGCCATGTTTTCGTTGACGGCACAGCTTTGACACATTTTAATTTACCCTAAAACTCTATCAAAGTTCCAAGTTCAACGGCACACGCAACATAGTAAAGAAATGAATATTAAAAACTTTAACTAAATGTTTAATTTGAATTTGGAATTCGTATGAAAAGCTCAGTGTTTCAGACGCTACGCCCAGCCTGACGCGTCGCTGCGAGCTTTGAGCTTACGAAGCTCGTACACATCTCGTACAGTTTGGGTGTCGACCTACCACGAGTTTAGGAATTATTTTCAGTAGAGATCCTAATTTGAATTTTTCTTGCTGAAACTTAAAAGTACAAACTTTAATCTTAGTGTTTTCATGCACAGGTTTTTCTTTATTTATGTTCCTTTAGCATATTATATTTCAGGTCAGACGACCTGGTAAAAACGGTACACGGATGAGTATCGGTCAAGACCAGTCATAAGCGATTTATGAGAGAGGCATGTCCAGCAGTGGATGTCTTTCGGTTGAAATGATGATGATGATTATTTCAGAAACTAATAGAAAGTATAATAAATAATAACATAATCGAATTGGAATTAGATTTTAAATTATTGTGGCATTCGCCTTGGCGGTCTTCGCTACGCAGACTCTGCTACGCGAACTTTGCTACGCGGACTCTGCTACGATTTTACTACGTCACTTATAATGTAATGTGAAACTACCATTATTATTTTTAATACAATAAAATCACTTTTGTTTGTATTTGTTAAAAATAAGATTTGCGTAGTAAACTGAAAATCAAAAACAAACTGGTGGTAAGCCCACCCTGCTACGGAGCTACGATTGGTCCGTGCGCTACGAACTGCGCTACGCGCTACGCTACGTAGCTACACATTATAACAATAATAGTCCTATCTTCCTTGTTCCTGACGCAGTGTACTATTTCTTGGAGTGGAAATTGCGAATTCTTTTGTTCTAATGAAATATTTTCACTGCATTAAAAATTTCTAGGCCATATATTTTTTTATTTGATTTATTACACGTCGTTTTATTTGTAAAAGGGTATTTTTTGTGTGAGCATTGGCAATGGCTATTATTCTATATTTCTTGCTACGCAGTACTACGCACGTAAGTTATTGTGTATATGTTACGGTAAATGTGAATAATGCGGTAATTATGCATAATAACCGGTTATTATTAATAATTCCCGGCACTTGCGGTAAATGTAATAAAAAACACTGAATTAATCACATTTACCGGTAATTATTAATAATTCCCAGTCCCCATTAGTAAATGTAATAAAATACGTTTATATTCATCAGTTTTGAGTGTTTATTTTAAGATAAGAAAAGAAAATTGATTAGAATTTTTTTGTAAAAATGTTAATGAACAAAATTTTTAGACAACAAAATTAAATAAAAAACGCTGCAACTCGTCGTATTTCACTCTTCTCAACTCTAGTGTGTTTATTGAATAAAAATAAATTCATTTTTAAACTCTTATTATTATAATAATAACTCTTAAGAATAGAATTAACGAATAATCAGTCAAAAATTGGTAGAACTAAAATAATGAACAATAAAAATTAAAAACAATAATATAAGCGCTCAAACAGACGACGCCGCCGGACCGCCGCCGCCGCGCATTTACGGTCTGGAACTCCGCGCCACAGTCGCAGCGGGGGGACTCGGTCCAGCCGCACATGTGCTTGTACTGCGCGCTTCGCCCATGGCCCGTACGGATCCTGTTTAGGGTGCACCACTGGCGGTGAGGTAGCTCAGCGCCCGGGAGCGATTCGCCAGACCTTACCATATACTTTCAATATCATTGAAGTAACACTGTACCAAATTTTAAATCGATAGGACAAATGGAAGGTAGTTAGATCCTCTCATCCATTATTCAAGAGCTGATCATCTTCAAACGGCAGATCAGGTCATGGTCACCTTACCATATACTTTCAATATCATTGAAGTAACACTGTACCAAATTTTAAATCGATAGGACAAATGGAAGGTAGTTAGATCCTCTCATCCATTATACAAGAGCTGATCATCTTCAAACGGCCGATCAGGTCATGGTTACCTTACCATTTATTTATTCGTATGGCTGCACTGAATACGCTAGTACTATGCTAGTACTAGCATGTCAAAGGCAAATGTCCAGGTTTCTTAGCCAGTTGGCTGCGTCGGCCGGAAGAGTGACGAAGTCATCAGCGTCGCCGGGGTAAGCTTGCCGGGGGCAGTCGCGCGCGATGTGCTCCACGGTCTGGAACTCCGCGCCACAGTCGCAGCGGGGGGACTCGGTCCAGCCGCACATGTGCTTGTACTGCGCGCTTCGCCCATGGCCCGTACGGATCCTGTTTAGGGTGCACCACTGGCGGTGAGGTAGCTCAGCGCCCGGGAGCGATTCGCCAGACCTTACCATATACTTTCAAAATCATTGAAGTAACACTGTACCAAATTTTAAATCGATAGGACAAATAGAAGGTAGTTAGATCCTCTCATCCATTATTCAAGAGCTGATCATCTTCAAACGGCCGATCAGGTCATGGTTACCTTACCATATACTTTCAATCATGAGGTCAGATCAGATCTTCATGAGACATGGCTAAGAACACTCGGGCTGAAATTATCTATGATACAAAAAAACTAAACGAAAATCGATTCAGCCGTTTGGACTCTACGATGCCACTGATAGTTACACAGACAGACAGATACACACGTTAAAATGTTTTCGTCCGGGGCTAAAAATAAAGTAGCATCGAATTATCGGAAAACTGATATTGTAGATAATATCGCAGCTAATATATTAAATCGATATCAAACACACAGATATTATAGAATACTTATCAAATACGAGCTTTCCCGGCTTACTTCGTTACGCCATAGAATATAAGATATTACAAAAGACTTGGCTCTATAGACTATGTTCTTTTGCCCGCCCAGAATGGCCGAATAAAAAACAAACAACAACAACAAACCACCTGTCAAAATATGTAAACAACGGAAAAAATATTACAACTTGGCTTACATTATTTAAGTTTAGGTAAGGATCCCTAATTTTTTTGAAAATCTAATATAGCCTATGACACTCGGGGTTAATGTAGCTTCCTACCAGTGAAAGAATTTTTCAAATCGGTTCAGTATTTCCGGAGCCTATTCGTTACAAACAAACAAACAAACAAACAAATCTTTCCTCTTTATAATATTGGTATAGATTTCCCTCCTAAAAATAACTCGTTAAAAATATCGATATTGGAACCACCTTGCATCTCTATGTAGGTGCCTAGCTAGGGAGCTAGGGCGGTCGGGACCGCCTAGCCGCCTGGCGGTGGGGTCCTTACTCCAAATATGTTATTACACTACCTCGCCACTACCAGTCGGGAGCTAGGCGTCAGCCAATATAATAGGGGCTTTAAGCTTGTGTCAACATTTACCTCGGTTGCATGGAAATTATGCATAATTACCGGTCAATGTGAATAATTTATCACATTGACCGCGTGCGTTGGTAATTATTAATAATAACCGGTAATTATGCATAATTCCCGATTATTCACATTTACCTTAACATATACACACACACACACAGAGACAAAAAACTTTTTGTTTCAAAATAATGGGACGTAGTATGTGCGTAGCAAGCGTAGCGCTGCTACGGCGTGCTACGCAGTTATTTGCTAGGATTCCTTTAATTGCTTTGCAATAATTAATAGGTCCTTTATGTCTTTATAGTGCTGTTTATAACCTTTTACGTTTTTGTACATAGGAAATAAAAATTAAGGAAATGCTTAAATCTGCCAGATTATTTTTTATGCCCTTTGATACCATGATACCTTGCAGGGTAACGAAGCGCGGCATAAGCAAGCTTTTTTTGTTAGCCATTCGAAATATGTATTTTGTCTCTTGTATTTTATTGTCTTACGTTTAATACCTCCTTGAAAGCCTGGAAGCTTCACTTTAAAATAAGGCCGCCTTTTGAATGGATCGATGTAATTTATTTTATT
The DNA here is from genome assembly GCA_951802225.1 of Euspilapteryx auroguttella. NCBI lineage: Eukaryota > Metazoa > Arthropoda > Insecta > Lepidoptera > Gracillariidae > Euspilapteryx > Euspilapteryx auroguttella. The sequence goes on from OX637653.1 coordinate 9,345,936, forward strand.
TGGTTTAATGTTTTATTTTCTTGGCAATATTCTCATCTTATCTTATGTTTGCAGAGCCTTCACCGTGCACCGTCACTGTATGTTTTGCGCCTTAGTAGACGAATAGTAGAACCTTAGATCCTCCCTAGAGAAAAGAAACCCATTATTCGGTCAGATTGCTCGATAAAGACGTCTTGGCAGACGCGGCTTGCGGTGTATGAACTCTGCTGATTGACCTCAAATCTTATCTACATTTATTGTTCAATTGTAGCTCGGTTCAAAGTATCAAGACTTTTATTCTTAGTTTGGTTAATTTAGTTGATTTACTTGATTGACTAATTTTGTTTTATTTTTGTATTTTATGTAAGTTTATCTTTATTGGTACAGTGGCGGACTAAGACGGCGTAACAGTTTTGTCTATGGTCTCGTGCACCCTAGACTGTAATACCCAAAAAAAAAACTTTTTTTTCAATACTGGAAAACCGGAAGTGTTACGCCGTCCTAGTCCGCCACTGTACAGAAATAAAATTATTATTCTTATTTATACCAGCAGTTTTCATATGTTGGTGTATCGGTTTATCCGCGATCTTACGTGATACTAGCGCTAATCTCGAAAAAAAATTCTTTTAAACCATGGCCGTAATAAAAAATATGCGTTTTCGAAAGTGACGCCAGTATCACAGTTTGCATTGGAACCCTCTCAAGTATAAATAAGAACAACTAAAATGATATACAATTAAATAACATTTATTGATCTTAAATTCATAGTCTTAACATCTAAAGCAATCTAATCTTGTGCCCTACAGTGAGGCACATATTTTTTGTGTAATAAATAAAGTAACTTATCTTAAATCATATTTCTATTTTTCAGGAACGCTATCCCCAATCCACTTGAGGTAAGGCGGGTTGCCATTTTGTATAGGTAGAGAAATCACTTCACAAACCTCGTACGGATGGTTGGATCGGACAAATTCCGTCAGCTTGTCAACTTGTGACGTTCTTGTTTTGATCATTAGGAGTGCCTACAAAAGAGCATTATTTAATTTGGTTACAGCAAAACCATAGACTTAGTAAGCAGAAAAATACAAAGTGTGGGAAAGAAACTTAAAATCGATATTTGTTCCCACAAACTACAAAAAGACTATTTGTTGCTTTGACCAAGAGTCCAATATGGCCCACGAGTATAAACCTACTAATAAGAATTTTGTTTAAAGGAGTTTAGCGATCAAGTGATGTCAACAAAGTTTTTTACAGAAAAATATTGTCTCCAATATGACTTATTGTTTGTCTTTTAGCGTTGCATATTCATAATCTATGATTAAAACAATCTACAAGTTTTTTTTTGCAAAAGTCTACATTAATATCATATTTTCAATTCATTACTTACTTCACTATCCTCATTGATCTCATTTTTCCACTCATAAATTGATGTGACCTGCGGTATAATATTAACACAAGCTGCCAGTTTGTTTGTGACCAAGCCACGGCCAATTGTCTTTCCCACATCCACTGATGGTACCGTTACATATGCTACTGAATATTTATCTGAAATATTTACCTAATTAGGGAAATGATCTACTTTACTATGATTTACTTGAGTGCTTCTATAGCTTAGTTGGCAGTGTTGTGGACTGGGATTTATTTGACTGCTTCCATAGCTCAGTTGGCAGTGTTGTGAACTGTGAAATAGGAGCACCAGGTTTGATTCCCAGCCGGGGCGGGCAATGTTATGATGAATATCAATGTTTGTTTGCTAGTCTATTCCCATGTATTTGTACATCTATGTATGTCTTTAGGCACCCTAGATGCAGGTTTTACCTTGTTAGGGCTCTGAGTGTGATGCATTATTTATGTTAAGTATTAATATTTTCGATGAACCTCCAACATGAAAGAAGTCACCAAGTATAACATCACTTTTGCCACTGGCAACTAGCATTCATGGAAGTAGATGTGTACGGTTTAATAGCTTTTATTCATGGCTAAGCTGAACACCAAGTTGTATTGGTGTAGTTTTAAGGTTCAGAATCAGAATCATTTATTTGTTCATAATGTAGTTTGAAAACGACCTACTGAATTGACCAGTTTGACGAAGCGCGTCTAGCTAGTTAACGTAAGTAAATGTTTTCAATAATAATTAGGTACAAAGGCGGGTTTTTATAGGTTAGGACTAGGTTTTTTAGTTTCTTACACTAGGTACCTGAAGAGTTTGTTTTGCTTACCAGCGTCAACGCTTCCTGTGGACATGTTCAATTGTGACACAACGAAGCAGGGTCTTAAAACTGTGAAAAACAAAGCAAAGGTAGATTTTTTCCTGAAATTCTGAAGCATAGTTTTTCGCGGAAACAAAAAACCACAACAACAACAACATTGATTTGATATTGTTTGATTGATTGAATGAAAAAATTGTCAGTACTTCCCAACACGCAAACTTTTTTTGCCCATTGTGGGCAGAAAAAGGAACATAGTCCATACTGCCACGTACTCTGTTCTGTTAGGCTAATTATTCACACTTCTATTCGAATAGTGCATTAAGTATGTACCTGAGGTATGTACAGTACTACACAGGGTACGGATTTTATCAATATCTCAATCTCATATATAGAAATAATTAACTACTAATTGTAATCTCGGTGATGAGATGGATGAAGCTGTTTTATCATGTAAGTACTTACTTAGTATGTTATACATAGGTACCTATACTTATCTTTATCCCTTTTTTATTATTGTTGCAGTAAGTCATAGATGGTCATGTAAGTTCATGTACTTACTTAATGTAAGGTAATTTTGTTAACGTTTATTTATTAGTTATTTTCTTGCTTTAATTTAAAGGTGCTTTATTTTTTATTAAAGTTTGTCAAGTAAGTTTAGAGATTAGCGTGAACCAACAGATGACGTACCAAGCTAAACAGAGAGATCATTTTTTTTTCAATAATTTTATTATTTTCTCTTTATCACACATAGGTCTACGTACTAAGTATAAATAAGTACTTAAGTACTTACTTTACATTAGGCTTTTTCCAGCTTATGATAGATCAGGATAGGACCAAAAGCGTGTCCGGCACGCTTAATGAATTTAATAGCTGATCCGGTGAATATCATATCGCAAATAGCAATATCTTATTTTGATCCATCCTTAACTTTTTTGAAAATCTTAAAGAGTTCTTAGCGATAGAATAGAATAGAAAACACTTTATTGCTTATGTCGTAGTAAGATTTGATAATTAGTTTTTTTTGCAAAAAAAACTAGGGATTTTGCGAAATAATTTGGTAATTTGATATAAGCAATACTTTTTTTTCAATCATCCTGACGTAAAGCAGTTTTTTTGCAAAAAAAAAACCTAGTTTATTTGAAAAATTTGAAACCTGCCTTAACTCTGATTGGCTAGATTTATTGCTTGCTGGTAAACTCTTATTCTGATTGGTTCTCTGTAGCGTCAAAGGATATTTTAACGAACCAATCAGAATAAGAGTTTACCAGCAAGCAATAATCTAGCCAATCAAATTATAGGAAGGTTTCAAAGTTTTAAATTTTACTAGGTTTTTTGCAAAAAAACTGCTTTATGTCAGGATGATTAATAAAAAAGTAATGCATAAATCAAATTATCCGTGTTTTCGCAAAATCCCTAGGTTTTTTGCAAAAAACCTAATTATCAAGTCTTACTACGACACATACAAAGTAAGCAAGACACAAAAGTACAAATTATTAAAATTCATTCAGACGAAATTGAATTTTCATGCAATGGGCGGCCTTATCGCTAAAAGCACGCCCGGATAATGGACGATTATAAAGGTAAAATAATTTTTCAAATCAGCCCAGTAGTTTCGGAGCCAATTCAAACAAACAATCAAATCGTTCCTCTGTATAATATTAGTCTAAATCAAGCTTTCTGATTAAAACTCTCGCTCAACAACGCAAGTGCAACAGCTTGGTAGCTTAAAATGCCGTTGTACGAGGGTGCCGTTAGTATCTATGCTTGCTAAGTAACGGAGCACGTATTTTTGCTTGCAGGTCGCTCTGTAGCCGGGACGGTACGAGGCCACTTCCGAGGAGCAGGAAGAACCATCTCTTCTGGAATTGAAAGACAAATAATAATAATAATAACACATCACACTAACTAGGAAAAACCTGTATCTAGGGTGCCCGAAACATAAACAGAGACATCACACCCAGAACAGAAACAAATATCGATATTCATCATATCAATATCCGCCCCGCCCGGGAATCGAACCCGGGTGCACACGTTTACTCAGTCTACATCACTGCCAACTCAGCCACGGAGCAGTCAAAAAAACAAATGAAAAAAAATGAATTTTTATTTTTCAGTTCCCGTTTGCTGTGGGGATTTGGCTGTGAATCTGTGATGCTGGAAGTCTTTGTTTGATTCCCGCGATGGAAGCGAAGTGCGTTATGATAAATATTGATTTTAGTTTCAGGGCACTTTTATGTTACAGGTAGGATAGTTTCTATTTAAGTAGATAGATATCCTTTGAGTATTTTTAAATATAAACACAAATGCAGCATTCCTAAGTAAGTATTTATTTTACTTATGTTGATTTATACAAAAACATTACTAACTAGTAAAATATAAATATTTTCGAAATATCAAGGGGATTGGTAATAAATGTAAACACAGCACTTTACATAATTAAAGTCCTTGTACTGTACAGCACAGGTACATAGGTAGTCAGTACGTACCTACCTACTTACTTCTATACATATGTATTATATTATACATACCTGCAAATACTGACGTGAAAACCTTGCAGTGGTGTGTCTTTCTGGTTCACTATGTAGTACCACTTGCCGGTCTTGTCCGGCGCAGCTTGTGGGATCATAACCTAAAACAAGCCAAACATTTAAGTCATACAGTGTACTTCCAGTGCCAGCATTATGATCATCAGAAAATGTATATCTCGTGCGGTGCTGCAAGGTGCCTATGAGAAAAGGTTTCTACGTGTTGGTAGTTGCTCGGCAAGGGTGGGAAGGAACTTAAAACTTAAGGGCTTACACGGTGTGAAACTAGCGCCACTTCTGATTAATAATCAATATCTTCTAAACCATGTCCGAAATCAAAAATATGCGTCTTTGACTCCCTAGATAATCTTGCTTAGAATTTTTAAGGCAATGTTGTGTAGCTTTCGGGTTCCAAATTTAAGAAAAAAAACGGTTGTTGCCTTTAGTTTTGTAAAATAATATTTTTAAGATCATTATCCCAAAAAGCTACACAACAGAGCCTTAAAAATTATAAGCAAGAATATCTAGGGAGTCAAAGATGCATATTTTTGATTTCGGCCATGGTTTATGTAGTACATAGTACCTAATTATTTATCGAAGTGGCGCTAGTAGGCCGCGATTCCACCTGTAAGAAAACTTCCTCGAGAAATGTCCGACACCAGCTTGTAAATACAAGGCAGCCTGTCGGAAATTTTTTGCAGGTAGAAGCGCGGCTAGAAGAACTAGATACATCTTTCGTCGTCGATCGGTACTATTACAATCTTGCCGAGACTCCACGAGATAGCCTTAAGAATAATCCATAATAGAATAATGACCAAAAATCAGTATAGAGTTGTAATTTTACCTTCTCAATATCGTCACACAGCTTCAACTCGTCCGGGGGGCCGAATCTCTGCGCGATCTCTATGTCTGTCTCGTCAACTTTCAGCTTCAGTTTCTCCTGTCCGAGCTGTAAACAAAAAAGACATACTTCAATCAATCAATCAAAGTAGCTTCCGTCTGTCTGTCGCTATATAGGTATATGCTTATATCTTTAAAACTTTACTATGCATCGTATTTTGATGCGGTTTTTTTTAAAAGATAGAGTGATTCAAGAGGAAGGTTTATATGTAAAATATATAATACAACATAGTAGTTGGTTAGGCGGTACGAAGTTCGCCAAGTCGACTAGGTAGGTAGGTACTGTTTATTTACTTGATTATCAGCAAAAATTAAACAAGTAGGTGGTAGGTATACGTTTAAGTTTACATCACACAATGTGAGAGATTTGTCATCTTTGAACAACTTATTTTATGATTTCGAACAATAAAGGTTAGGTAACTATAATATAGGTATTTATTATTATATCATCATCACCTACAATGTAAAATACCTTCGCATAAAATACATTATAATTATCATTCCTATGGAAATAAATACATACCGATATTTTATTGCCAATTAACAACGAATATGCTTGTTATCTGTGCTGAGAATTTAAACAAATGAAGATAAACTTTGTGACTAACTACCGGTACGTACTTACAGTACATATTAACTTTAAGTAAGTATACCGTGGAATTAATCAGCACCTAAGTTAGGTAGGTATACGTTAAAGCACCCGGTTCAAGTTCAATTAATCCTTAATATCGAAGAATACGTCGTAAGAAACTCGACGTAAGTCGTGGCTAGTAAGTAGATAAAAGTGAGGGTTAAACATAACGATCGAAATCACCCGTGACCCATTTTTAACAACCGAGATGGATACCGGCGGGTTTTTAGTGGGTGCGATCCCCACATAACCCTGCGACTCGCCCAGGGGTCGCAGGGTACTAATAACTTAACTTATTTAAACTATTTTCAACTCAACTATGACAAAATGACCAATGGTTCAGAATAACTAATAATAAATTCATCTAAAACTGATTGGACAACTCACCTAAAAGTTGTTGTAGGTACCTACTCACCTAAAAGTATTGTTGGTACGTAAGAAACTGGGTGTCAGCGATAAGCAAGTGTAACTATAAAACTTCTAACACAATTACAAGTAAATACTACGAATTATAGTACTTCGGTCAAACACACCATTCGATATTATTTGTGGTTTCTTCAGAACATCGAATTAAAGTGGCCGACCCGTTTTTGGCTCTCCTGAACATTTTTGTAAAAACGAGTTACTATGGGAAATAAACGATAAGAAAGGTCTGAGAATTGGTGCTTTCTGGATGTATCAGATTAAAAATAACCCTTGTGGTCAGATGACCTCGTGAAAGCTGTGGAATACACTGGATGAGGCTCGCAGTAGACAGGTTGTTGTGCCAATTCGTGGAAGAGGCCTATGTCCAGCAGTTCTTTCGGCTGAATGATGATAAAGATTGATATCTTGTAAACCATGGCAAATACACATTTCAACTGCCATACGCTTAATTCGCTGAAATCCGTCGATTCATTGATGAACTTTAGTTATCATATATTGAAGCTGAAATGAAAACATACCTGTTCTAAGAGCTTGTCGACATGCTCAGTAGGGTAGTTTGGCACAGTCTCACATACGCCCAGCTGCTTGCATTCTTCTGGCACCTCGGGGATCAGCTTGAGTGGCGTGGAACTCCTGGTGGCCGGACCAGGGAAGACGAAGTCACTGGGAGTAGCATCTGCTTGTCCTGGAAATGCATTATAATTATGTTTGTTAGGATGCTGTGGATATAAATTCTTCTGTAGACAATTGCTTTCACATTCGCTTGCCAGCCGCTTGTAGGGCGCTTCCCTGAACCAACTTCTGTCTTGCAGTCTAAGATACTATGATTTTAAATAAGCTATTCTTGTTTACTAGACGTGCATTAAGTAATACCTTGATTCTTATTGGATTAGGATAGGTACGAAGATTTGGGATCGGTTTTAGTGAAGTCAAGGGTCGTAGGTTGATAAAGTTACTACGAAGTCGGTTTAATTCTAGAGTAAATGGTAGCATTTCTAATATACTTGGATGAGATGATATGAGAGATGCGCACGAGAGTTTTAAGGCACCAAGAAGTTTGCCCATGCATTTCCTAATGAAATTGCATTTGAGAAAGCACCAGAAGTCTTTGAAATTAAATTAAATGTTTAATTAAAGTTGTAAAGGTAAATGTAGAAGATACTATACCATAACCAAGATGTAAGAAGAAGAAGAATGAATACGTACTCGTACCTCTTCTGTTAGCTACACCGCCCTGGTAGTTAACAATCTTGTAAGATCCAATCTCTGTCCTATTCACTGCATCAACTGTTCTCGTCTTATGCCGTTTCCTTTCCTGCTCTTGAACTTTCTGTACTTCACTGTTCACCGTCTCACTCGGTCTTGCTGGTTTAACATCTAACCCTCTCACTCTTTCATCTGGTTTTAAGAAAGAGTTTGCTGTTCCAGATTTGTCGATGGATCTTGGTTCATGATTGTTGGTTTTGTTCTCTTCTGTACTTCTATGTATGTGGTGATTATGTAAACTATGACTACTTGGTAGGTTGTGATTGTGACTAGTTTGTGAGTGATGACTTCTTTGTGATTGTGATTGGGTGATTGGAGCGTGGTCTTCGCCGCTGTCTTCTTCGTGTGAATCGTAATAATCGTAGTGTTGGTACCGGTAAGAGTTGCATTTGTGGTGTGATAATGTTAACTGAAAAGATAAATTAATTTTTATAGGCACAATGGCACAATTTCATTTGTCTTCAATGTCATTTTGATAGAGATGATAAATGGCATATTTCAAGTGTTCGTACTTCGTACACAGGATTGTAAAGTGCTAAAGTGTAAGATCGAAAACCTACTAACCCTGACAAAGAGATGTTGAGAAAAAAAATTCACAGAAGATTGGCTGACAATAAGAAGATTAAAAAAATCTTGAAAGTTATATGTAGAAAGTGCTATTGATGAATCCTTTAGAGTTTCAGTTAATGTGGTAAGGAAAGGATAAAGCAATTGACCTCTTGAAATTAATTTATGAATATAAATTAGCATTTTCAGTAAGTGGTGGCTTCGACGTTTAACATGTCTCAAAGACCTTGAATCTAATTTAGTACTAGGTCTAACTTTTCTTTGGTTTTTACTTGAAATTAAAGCTCCATCCTTAAGTAAAATTCGAATAGGTTTAAAACACAGGGGGTTTCCCGTTTTGACGCTATCTCATTAGTAACCACACGAGGTTCTAGAGTAACTTTTAGGAAAATCCAGCTATTATTTCGGTTTCAACCTAACCTTGTGTTTTTTTTATAAATCTCGACACATGACTTAAAACATCACATTACGTGACGGGCGTCAATTGTTTAATCATGCGAATGTAGTCATTGGTGTCCCGTCTCCGCAATAATAATGCAACTAATAATAATAATATGAATGAATGATTCATCGTAAATTATTCATTGACAGCATTGTGGGAAAATAAATCGCTGCTTAAGGCTGAGGCCTCTTTTATTTGAACGCCGATTTCGCGCGACCCTAGCGCTAAATGTTACGCGGCCGAGTTGCGAACATTTCTTGGCGCACTATTTAAATCTGATTTTTCGCGCGAATTAACTTGGGTGTATCGTTACTATGATTTATGGGTTTATTGAATTGTGATTACGAAATAATATGATTTATCGATGTTATATAATTTTTTTACTGCCTAATAGGTTTTATTTTAGTACAAATTGTTTATTGTTGAGTACTTAAACATACTTTATTAGAAACATTAAAAAAAATGTTTAGAACTTTAACTATCTAACTAAATATCTTACCTACTTATTATTTACTGAATAAAAGGTAAAGTATGTTTATTTTAACTAATGAAGTCGGTTAAAAAAGATCGTCGGTCAGAGTTCAACACTGCAAAAATACAAAAAGTTGGTTATGACTTTTTGATTACATTAAAGGTAAAAATTAAAGTCGCATTTCAATATTATATTTTTTTTTGTATATTTTTAATTAATTACAACTGGTATAAGATAGAAAACAATTATTGCCACAAATAAAAAATTGTCGATTTTACTTGATTTTTAGGCTTTGAGAGTGATTTTAATATATTCAGCTTTTAGGTTTTTTTTTTATTTGTTAAAGGACTGAATTTCTCAACATAGGTAAATATATTTCATTTAAGTAAATACTCACACGTAAATATTTTATTAATTTAAAATTTTAACTACAATAAAATATAATAACAATATCCCCTAAATTACAAAAGATTTCAAATTTATCGTAATGACATGACGACTCCACTCGTCTACTCCAGTTTTACATTATAAACTGCAGTATGCCTCATAAAGGTGTGATAAATTCTTATCAGCGGGGGGATGGAAGATTCTGATTTCTGTAAATAACAAATATGAATTAATGAGGGGTTTTCATTGTGTCATTAAAAAGCAAAAATAAGTCTCATAATACGCCCGTAGATTGCGTTGTCTAAAGTAAAAGACATAGGATAGTAATTAAAATCAGTTCAAATTAACTTAAAAAGTTTAAAACAAAAATAACTATCTGACTGACGCGTGACGAGTTTCAATTTTCTTTTTTTCTTTTAATGATTCATTTCAACTTGACCTGTTGACTTTTGCAAAGCGCCATACCATAGCGGTGTAATAAAACTTATTTTTTTTATATGTCAAATTGAAAGCCACTCATTAAATTATCCACGAAATTTATTTGTGTTATGTGCAGGTAGCACTAGCAATAAATACGCTAAAAAAACTGTTACAAAACCTAAAACTATTTCATATAATATATGGTAAAGAATAGAAAGTATCGATACTGTACTCATAATGAGTAGTATCAAAACAAAAGTATCAATTCTTCAATGTATCTATCGTGTACTTCTCTGAGGTCCTATAGTACTTACTTTTCTTACGTTTGGTAGGCACACAAATTTAATACAATAATTGGAAAAGTTGTTAAAAAAAAAAACAAGAAACAAAAGTATCGATACCCCGAAGCACTTTTCTTAGGGCCAGTTCTTACTGAGGCTAGGCACACAAGTTTAATACAATAAAAGAAAGTTCTTCAAAAAATAAAACAAGTTGGCTTTCCTTTAACGATGAAAAATAGCCGGAAGCCGTGTAAGTGTCCGTTTAACTTATTTTTTTTTTGGAAAATTTTACGTATGTCAAAAAAATTAATCGTGGGGTAATATAAAAAAGATGTGTTTGAAGTTTGTCAAACAATATTATATGAAAACGTGTTTGTCAAACAAATTTGATCGTTTGCAGAACCTTTATTGTCGCTAGTTTTATATGGGAATTAATTTCAGTTCATTCGATATGATGCCATACCTGCCAAAATGTATGTACTCATTGATTAAAAGTATCGTAAGCATAGTATTGAGTACAAAGTAAGGATAGGAATGGAAATGTACTCGATACCGCAAAGTATCGATACTTTTTACGTGTCCCTAAGTACTGGTTGTATGTTTATCTTTATACCTGTCATTATTATGTTAGAAGATAGCTGAATCTTTGAAAAGGAGATATGGAACTTGCATCTGAAAACTCGTTGCTAATAATTAATATAAAAGAATTACTTGCATTAATTTACTGTTTGTGATAAAAATAAATGTAATTACGTAGGTATGACATTATGAGTCTCGCAATTAATGCTAACGAGTGACAATATGATACTTTTTTCTTTTTAAAGGCACACGGCTCAATAAACTGACACATACATACACTGAGAACTGCCTTTTTTCAAAGTTTGTTTAAACACTTAAACCCGGTCCGGATATACTACTCTGAAAACGGCATCAAAATTGGTTCAGCCAAACGTGAAAGAATCGCGGACAAACATGCATAGTACATACACACATACAGATTAAAATACCTATTTCAATATAACGAACATTTATTGTTCGAATTAATTTTAAATAGGTACATTATATTATTCAAAAATTTAGGTATATTAAACCTTTCAATAAAACAAACGTCTGTCTGCCACATTGATTGTTTTTTTTTAGACTTCTTTGACTATGAAAAATGTTTCCCGCCAAAAAGGTTTCTTGTTGTAATAAAAAAAAAAATGGATAAAAAAAAGACTATAGATAGAGTTTGATGGTCAAAATAACAGACCATCTTCAATCAATATATATAAAACTCTTCCGTTACTGACTGACTGACTGACTGACTGACTGACTGACTGACTGACTGACTGACAGACAACGCAGAGCCGAAACTACTGGGCGTAGCGTGCTGAAATTTTGCATGTAGGTTCCTTAGGGAGTGTAGGTGAGCACTAAGAAGGGATTTCCCGAAATTCCCACGGGAACGGGAACAAACAGGAATTTTGTGTTTATGAGAAATCTGCGCGGGTGAAACCGCGGGGCAGCCTCTAGTACATAGTATAAAATAAAGTTGCTTCCCGCATCTGTCCAAGAGGAAAGTTTATAATGTATAATACACGCATAACATTGTAATAGGTTAGGCGGTACGAAGTTCGCCGAGTCGACTAGTTTATATTTAAAAATCAATCGTGGTTTGTTTATCTCGCTTAAACTTGAGAACGACTTAGAACGTTTAGATGATTTGAGTTTCAAAATGTTTGTCGTAGTTCACATAAGGTTCAAAAGGTGAGAAAAGATAGAAAAAATGGAGGGGTTGAAAGAAAAATAAAAATGTAATTTTCCCATATAAACTGTTTTATGTATTTTCCTGTCTAAGATTTAACGTTGTTGTTATTTAATTTGCCCATTCCTGGCCAAGAAAGTAACATAATCCATACATAAGAATCTTCAGTAGGTATAGATAATAATAATCGTGTAAATTAATATTTTAAGTTGGTTATTTTAATAAAAATTACCTTTGTAGCGGTGGCGTCTTATTTATTTTATTTATTAGACAAACCAACAGTACATAGAACATTCTTGGATATTTAACTTTTTTTGCAGCATAGAAAGACGTTCATTTCCTTTTACCTATTCTTGCATTTTTTATAAATAGAATAAAAAGTTACTTTCCGAGCTAAACTTTAATCTTACTGGGTTGTTTTTTTAACACAACTGGCAAGCAGTTATTTATATAATTTTATAATAAAATAAATAACATTGATATTTAGAACTCTGTTAAATCCACCTCTAATTTTTTTAAAGAAAGTAACTTTTTATTAATTTTTAGGTTCATCATTTTCAAATAAATTAAAGTTCAATATATTATTTTTATAAATATGTGCAAAAACCTTTTTCGAGGTGTTGAATTTCGAGCAACGATAAAGGATCGCGTATGTCAGGTCGGGCTTGCATATTGCATAATAAGTTATTATTACTATAGTTTATAGTACCTTACACCTAAATTTGTTCTTGTTTGAGAGATATCCCCTAAAAGTTGTTTTTCATACGAAACCCTTATGCAACCAAACATTGCCTACCTACGTCCATACCTATTGTAGTTTCATTGTGTAAAGTAGGTAGCGAAAAAACTAATTACTATATAGGTGTACGATAGAGTAATAGAAGCACTACGTTTTTATTTTTCCTGATAGGTACATACACACTGTGACGTGTGGGTAATCCTACTAAGGTCAATGACCCCTACATATCAAATCGTAAAATAAATAAAAATAATGAAAAGTTTATTGCTTTGCATTTAAAAAAGAAAGATATAGAAAACAACCCAATACAAAAATATATTTTTAAGAGCTGTACTATGTAGATATCGTTTTTAAAATGAGCGAAAATAAGTGCTTTCTTTTTCCCCTCAGAATATAAATTTGTAGGGATACTTATTTGATATTAAAAAATCACAGAAACTTACGTCTACTATTGCTCAAATTTATTAATATAATAATAATAAAATGTACTTACTTTTTCCAAACTAAAAAAGAATTCTCATTCACTGCGCAAACCTTGCGCAAACAATAATAAATAGTCTTGTAATAGCGCGCCAAAGCACGACTGACGTACGCTCCGCCTCAAGACCGGAGGCGTACTGGCGCCCGTTTCTGCTTATCGAATCGGCCGCTCGGCCGTTGTATCCCTCCATACAATTTAGTATGGAGAATTTCCGCCGAAATTTTAGTAAAGTTTTAGCAATTAAAACTAGATGAAAATGGACATGTATATTTTTGTAATTACAATATAAAAGTTGAACAGACTTTCTAGTTTATGATACAATTTTTGTTTTGCTTCAACTTACTTTTAAACTAGTAAACAATCGTTAACAGCAAAAGCTGTTTTTGCAGTTTTTGATGAACTTTACGATTTTTTTATAAGAAAACCCTTTAGTTTTTTTATTTGAAAACCTATTATAATTGTAGTTCAGTCTTTTGAGAAGCTACGAAAAAAAAAATAGCTTTCTGTATTATTTTTAAGTGTTATTAAAGTCGTATATACGAACACTCCTCTCGCCGTTTTCCCAATTTTAGCCCCTTAAATTTATCTAAGACTAGATTCTAAGTATATTTTTAGAAGTTTCGTTACGTTACATTCTCGCTGACGTTCTCAAGCGTTAGTTAGCCTTGAATTAACTTTTTAATAATGACTCAATATTCCAAACGTATGTAAATGTAACGTTGTTTAAAATAAACGAGTTATCAAGCAAAGAAAGGAAGAAAACAGCACTCATAGAAACTAAGGGTTGCACTTGCATAGGTGGTCAAGTCTCTTAACCTTATCTATCCACTATCTAATATCTACTGCTACTATATATATAAAAATAAATTGTGGATTGTTAGTCTCGCTAAAATTCGAGAACGGCCGGGCTGATTTAGATGATTTTGGTTTTCAAATGTTCTTAGTAGTCCCGGGAATGTTTAAAAAGTGAGAAAATATGGAAAAATTGTAAGGCAGTTAGTATAAGTAACAAATTCTTTTTCCCAAACAAATTGTAAGGCGCGATTTGAAGTTCGCCGGGACAGCTAGTTAAAAATAAAAATTCAATGACAACGACAGCATTCGAAAACCATCTCGTTTTTAAGGACTACAACCAGTACATGTTCTAAGAAAAGCAGCAATGGTGTCCAAATGTTGTCATTATCCTCAATTTTCTTTGTTTATTTGGCTAAGAGACTTGACCCCCGCAACCAAGTCGTGGTGACTGGTGACTAATTACATATTGACTCTCGGTAAGTAAGGTATAAGGTACACTTAACCTTGGTCGATCAAAACTGGTTATTAAAACGGCGGTTGTTTTCCAAATAGATCACTTTAAAGGTTCTTGACTTCAATGGGGTGTGACATTTGTTTTAAACAGGTGCGAATTAGGGTTCCTTCTTACTTATGCCCTGTGTAGGTCCGGGCGTAAGAATAGGTCTATGGTATGCCCTGCCTGTCGTAAGAGGCGACTAAAAGGGGTCTTTGGGGTCGTGGGTGTGAAGGGCGGGGGCCCGACGCACTCATCAAACGGCCCTGAGATGGGCGGCGGCACAGCTTGTGGCACTGTGCCGCCGCAGCTCCAGGCTAGCCGAGGAGAGAACAATATGCCCTCCCCGAGCATGAAGCTGATAGTAGCTGAGCGTGGGAAGACTTCGGACGCTATAATGTATGGTTCCCGGGGTTCTTCCCAAAAGCGCCAAGACGGCCGCCGGGGGTTTTAGTGGGTGCGAACCCCACATACCCCCGACGCTCCCCCGAGCGTCGGGAAATGCGATAGACATTTCCCCTTGTTAAAAAAAAAAGGGTTCCTTCTTACTTGGTAGTAGTCAGTTGAAATCAGAAAGTCATACAATATGTAACAATAACAAAAAAAACTTTCACCTCATGTGCTTACTTACTACTTACTTAAATACTTAATACGTTATACCATTACTTAATTCATCTTATCAAATGTCACGAGACAACATAACATTTTTTAATTTTACGTAAAATTTATGTAATTTACTTAATATAGAGTTAACTAATTAATTCCAGCTTCTCTCCTCAGAACATCCCCCTTAACTTACCCCCATAACTTACCCCCATAACTTACCCCCATTACTACTAAAATATATTGTAATACTGTGACAGCTCCTTGTTCATCTACATTGAAAAATATTTTCTACTGACTTTTTGCTCGAAATGAACAAAATGTATTTTACCGGATGTAGAGCCATGTGAGAGGCCACCTCTTTTTTATTCTGTTAAATAATTTAATTATTATGTTACTGACCTGAGACGTACAATTATGCTTAAATAGTGACGTCACTTTATGACGTGATAGTTCATTTATAAAACATGATGAAAGTCCATGCTTGTCGTCTAGCTAATGATGGTTATAACCTATAAATAGGTTATAATTAGCACTTACTTACATAAAAAACAATTTATAAAGTCTTTCCGCATTAGAGTAGGTAAGTATTAATGAATTGCCGCAAAAGGTTTACTTTGTAATTTAGTTTGAACTCTTTCTCCATACATGCTCTACATCCAGTGGTCGTCACAATTTTCTGGTCAAGGGCCACATCCACATAGTACATTGTGGAGTCCTACTCCGGATGTAAAACTAGCAACGGTTGTAGGTACCTATAGTGAATTGTTTGGTAGAATAACATAAACGAACGTAAATTGTTATAGGTTAAATGAAATAAAGTACTGTTAATTTAACAATCGATTAAGTATCATCAATATATATAAAACTCTCCCGTTACTGACTGACTGACTGACAGACAACGCAGAGCCGAAACTACTGGGCGTAGCGGGCTGAAATTTTGCAAGTAGGTTTTTTAGGGAGTGTAGGTGAGCACTAAGAAAGGATTTCCCGAAATTCCAATGGGAACGGGAACAAACTTGATTTTTGTCTTTATGAGAAATCTGCGCGAGTGAAACCGCCGGACAGCCTCTAGTTTAAGAATAACACATTAATTTGATCTATATTCGCGGGAGCGACAGACAAACATAACATTGAGTAAGCAAATAATAATTATAAATAATTCTCTTTTTCTGTGCTCTCGTGTAATCATTTTATTATAATAAAATAAGCAGTTATTGTAATCAGTTTTTATTATCAGCTCACGGGCCACATTCGGCCCGCGGACCGCATTTGAGGACCACTGCTCTACATTGTCAATTATGCTGAAATATATTTAGGTTAGTCTCTACATATTGACTTACTTTGTGGCATGGACGAGACTGGTCCCGAAATAGAAGACGCGGAATGTAAGCAAAGAACAAAATGTATAACCTGTGGTATTCTGATGTAGATGTATAAGTCATCATAGTACCTACTGTAAAGTTTCATTGAAATTCCGATTATGCGTGAAAGTGGACCAAAAATATCCAAAAATCCTCACAAACTTTCGCATGTCATAACATAATGTTAGATACAAGTATTTTAAAACGGTTTATGGCAATCCTAGTTTGCAGAAACCTAATCTCGTCATTACATAACGTTAACAACAGACGTTTTTGAGCATTTTTATGTCACAACAAGTTTTTGTCCGGCTTGTCTGTATTTGCAGAACGTGAAACTTGTGATTAGAAGTCGACGGAGATGCTACTAACTATTATTCTTATTGTTTGGTATACTTTTACTTTCAAGCACAAACCTGGCATTAGAAAATCGTTGAGTCGATTGAGTTTTATGATAAGTATTATCCAAATGCAATAGCTGAATGAAGTCCACTGCTGTGGGTTTGCCTCTCCCACATTTCACACACACAAGGACTGGGCCTGTGTGATTTCCAGACTTTCAGAGCACTGCCCAGGTTGTTTGATCATCTTTTCTGCCAGCTCTGTGTCTTCCGATGCAGGTCACTACTCGGCTCTAACATATTATATCAATTCTTCGAGATATGTGCATAAGGCAATATTTACCTTAGTACTTATATTTACTGTATTCGGAAAATATTAAGTAGGTAACTTATTACTTTGGGTCGATTGGATTAAAATTTGCGCTGCCTATTAATAAATGGAATATTTTTCAATTTCGACAGACAAAAATATTACTGAAGGCGGTAAGTCACGGTATGGCGCGAAATTCAAATTTTTTCGCGTTTTTTAATTATTCTGGCGAAAGTATTCATTTTTAATAAAGTTTTTATGAATTCGCGTATGTAAAAAGCCATTTCCCACATTGTAATACAACGTTTTTCGAAGACAGACCTACTAATTTTGTGTCTAAAGACCTAACTTGATTTTTGGCCTTTATGTCCTTAGGCACAAAATCAGTAGGTCTGTCTTCTAAAAACGTTGTATTACAATGTGGGAAATGGTTTTTTACATACGCGAATTCATTTAAACTTTTAAAAATATGTATACTTTCGCCAGAATAAATAAAAAACACGAAAAAATTTGAATTTCGCGCCATAGCGAGAGTTACCACCTTATCAATTTCGTAACTACAAGTAAAACTAATTTCAATCTCTCTCCGTATTTATCTCCTCTGTGTTGTGCCGATGTCCGAGGCAAGTTAATACATATTCAAGTATTCGACCAAGGAAAGTGACAATATACTTTTACTTTTTGACCGGCGTTTTAATGCGGACTCGATACGAAAAAGAAAAAAAAAGATTACTACGCACACAAGCATTGTAAACAAGCAATTCTTGTATGTTAATAAGTTATCTGCTAATTATTTTGTTCGCAAAAAAGGTTCTAATTACGTCTTTAAGCGCTGATCTGACAAAGCGCTGCGAAGACACAGATACGATAACAATCTAAAATGTTCTCTAAGATTGCCACAGTTTTATTTATGGTAGGTTAGAATAAATTTTCGATTGAAAATTGAAAACCTGTTTTGAACCCTGAATATCATAGAACTAGAGGCTGCCCCGCGGTTTTTCCGGCGCAGATTTCTCATACACACAAAATTCCCGTTTTTCCCGTTCCCGTGGGAATTTCGGGAAATCCCTTCTTAGTGCTCACCTACACTCCCCAAGGAACCCACGTGCCAATTTTCAGCTTTCTACGCCCAGTGGTTTCGGCTCTGCGTTGTCTGTCAGTCAGTCAGTCAGTAACGGAAGAGTTTTATATATATTGACTAGAGGCTGCCCCGCGGTATTTCCCGCGCAAATTTCTTATAAACACAAAAATCCCGTTTTTCCCGTTCCCGTGGGAATTTCGGGAAATCCCTTCTTAGTGCTCACCTACACTCCCTAAGGAACCTACATGCCAAATTTCAGCTTTGTACGACCAGTAGTTTCGGCTCTGCGTTGTCTGTCAGTCAGTCAGTCAGTCAGTCAGTCAGTCAGTCAGTCAGTCAGTAACGGAAGAGTTTTATATATATTGATTTATGGAATAACATAGTTTAAATGTGATAATAGCATAGTTTAAATGTTATCAGCAGCAGGGTGAAAATCCCAAGCGAAAAAAAATCATGGCAAACCTGATTTTGGTAGTGCAATGTGCTCGTTGATCATTAGGATAATTTTTTTTAAGTAGTGTAAGTACTTCTCCACCTTGGCAAAAAAAAATATGGAGTAAGGGCTTCTATAACACCTAAAAAAAAATTGTCAAAGTGTCATTTTATCATCACGGTGGCTTGTCCTGAACCCAATTTCACTCGTAAAGTATCTTTTCTTACAAACACGTTTACGATTTTGATTTAAATCGATTTGCGTATCGTTAAATTATTAGTTAGTATATCGATAAAAACTATTATTGTTTGTTTATCTACTTTCTCACACATTTGACAAGTACTCGAATTTTGTCCTGAGAAAAGTTATCATTTCAGAGGACGGTAAGTTTTAGCAGAATAGTTTTGACAACACTGCGTTGTTACGCCCCCCTTCTGTTTCCTCACCACGGATAAGTCCGGATAAAGCTCTCGGTGCGTACGGGCCGCTGACAACATCACTGTGAATTCCCGCGAAAACGTAAGTTTATCATTTCAGTGATGAGGGGACAATTTTTTTTTCATTTCGGTGGCCGTTATATCTCGTGTTTGATTCATTTAATTTATTTTCAAATGTCTGTTTACATTCGACGTATGTATTGTTTTGTTTCAGTAATATTTATAGTTTGATAATTATTTAATTTGGAGTAAAATTTTAAATTAACCTTTGTTTTATCATCTCAGTGCTATCATTTCAGTGGATTCGGTGGACTGTTATACCGAAAAGAGTCCACCGGAATGAAATATATCACCGAAATGATAGAACCATCAAGTTTTGGAGATCCTTGGGTCAAAAATTTAATTAAGGTTTTCCTTCCCAATCCTTTACCATGTGTACTTACCTACGTTAGGTTTTGCCGGCGTAACCATTTAATATACCAAATTATAATACGTACCACTAAATAATGTCAACTTAATAATTATATAAATTGTGTTAGTTTATCGTTTAAAATCTTTATGCTTAATTAAGTAGTTTCGCCCTAGGACAATATTATATTAGGCGGTTATTGTGCTATATTGACAATTCAAATAATCCCCAAAGTAAGTACCTATCTAAAGCACGGGCACACCTCGGTGGGACACGAGCGATCCAAATAATGAAACAAACGCGTTGCAGTTGCAACGCACTTAGTCTAAGCTCGTGTACGTAAACACTTTCCATGTCTTGTGTGAGTGAGATAAGACAATGCTTTTTGTAGTTTGTACTGTGCTGTACGGTTAGTAACAGAGGGGTAACCGAGCGCGGATGGCCGGCACTTTCACCGGGAGGCAGGGAGTGTCCGTCCATACTGTACGAAGTAATTTTTCTTCTGTGGCACAGTGTAGCTTAAAAAATACGTATTCTATAAACTTCGATCATCAATATCAATTCCAACTACCT
Organism: Euspilapteryx auroguttella; assembly: GCA_951802225.1. Taxonomy (NCBI): domain Eukaryota; kingdom Metazoa; phylum Arthropoda; class Insecta; order Lepidoptera; family Gracillariidae; genus Euspilapteryx; species Euspilapteryx auroguttella. Next base: position 9,366,245 of record OX637653.1, read on the forward strand.
AGTACACCTTATTTCATAAGTAGCTTAGGCTCTTATTTCTGTTTTGTTAGGTATCGGTCCAACAAACCACACAATCAACGTAAACACGTGCATTTTAATACCAAATTTACTATTTAAAAAGTTTCTACTAAACTTTAACAAAATGTTGGCCCAAACACGCGCCTTCTTGTCATCGCTAAACTGTAGATGTTTTATTTTGACAAAAGATCATAAATATGAAATACCATTTTTTATATTTGCGATCTAATTACAAGGTAGAAGGTAGCATGGTTGCAATTAGTTTCCACTGAAAAATATTTTTGAACTTGTCTAGTCGTCATTGTTTCGTAAACAAATGAACTGTGGTGTGTGTAGTAGTATCTCAGACTATGTAGATGTAGGTGTATCATTGTATACGCGGACGGTTTTTAACCCCCGACGAACACCTCAGATTTTTTAACGTATCTGTCTGTCTGTGTATCTGTCTGTGACATCGTAGAGCCCAAACGGCTAAACCGATTTTCGTTTAGTTTTTTTTTGTATCATAGATAATTTTAGCCCAAGTGTTCTTAGCTGATTTATATCAAAAAAACCCTCTAATAAAATTGTATATTATTTTAATAGGCAGTACTTAAACTTACAAAAACAATGTTTACACACTCGAAAACTAAATTCGAGCTATTGTTCAGTTTTTTTAAAATGTAGGTAGGTATCATCTTAGTACGGAACCCAAACTAAGAAGTATGGTTGTTCTTAGCTGTATCATTTCGGTGGGCTTTTTTCATTTCGGTGTATGGTCTATCATTTCGGTGCACATTTTTATCATTTCGGTTGACACTTTTATCATTTCGGTGGATTTTTTTCATTTCAGTGGACTCAAATAAATTCAACCTTTAATATTTCAGTAAGTTTTAATGTTAATTGGTGGCCATTCTCGCATATTTTCCAAAATAGGTTGAAGTTTTAATAATAATTAAATCTACGTCGATAACATTTAAAATAAAAAAATCCACCGAAATGATACAAAAAAACAGTTTGTTGATTTTGACCCAGCAACATCATTGACGCTAGACAATACGGAATTCCTTTTTGCAATGACGTACCTACACTCATACACTGACACTTTTATATTTTTATGGCGAAATTCAATGTTGGTCTTTGAAAAATTAAATGGTTTATCAAAACAGCATCGAATATGATCCTGTGTACGAAATTAAATCCATTCCGATGCGGGCGGCACGGTTGGTGATTGGCCTAATAAAAAAAATAGGTACTTTTGTTTTGTATAACTCGTTTCATAGGTTAGCTCATACAAAAATAAACTTCAAGCACCTTTGAGTAAATTTGCTACACTTTTTTAAACCTTCACACGTCGAGCTCGGTAAAAATTCATGTTATCGTATACAGTCAAATTGCGCTACAGTGTAACAGTAAGTAAGCACAATATACTTGACTGCTCCGTGGCTCAGTTGGCAGTGATGTGGACTGAATACTTTACAATTATTAACAGATTATTGTTAAATTGTTCAGTGTCAGAAGTGGGATAACAATTTAATATTATTATTCTTGCAGACATGTTTATAATTGTTTATTCGTCTGTTTTTTTTTTTAAGTAATACCTATTCGTGTAGGTATCCACCTCGTACAGGTATGTAGGTGCACTTTTAAGTAATACCTATCCGTGTAGGTATCCACCTCGTACAGGTATGTAGGTGCACTTTTAAGTAATACCTATCCGTGTAGGTATCCACCTCGTACAGGTATGTAGGTGCACTATTAAGCACCTTAATACTGTTGTTAAAAATTCTTGATTAATACATTTAAACTTACCTTTTTTTTTTGTAACGGGGGGAAATGCATAACGCATTTCCCGACGCTCGGGGGAGCGTCGGGGGTATGTGGGGCTCGCACCCACTAAAACCCCCCGGCGGCCGTCTTGGCGCTTTTGGGAAGGACCCCGGGAACCACGCATTACTGGCGTCCGAGGTTCTTCCAACGCTCAACTGATATCAGCTTCGTGCTCAGGGAGGGAATGTTGTTCCTTCCCCGGATTTAAACTTACCTTCTATTGTTTTATAATACCTACTAGAGTCTGCCTTACCCAGAACATCCAAAGGTATATTAAATAATAATCATACACTCACAATACTCACAACAACCAGTGTTTATAAACATACCATTAAATTGCAATCAAAAGTTAATTCATACTTAAATAACTCACCAAAAGTAAGCAGATAACAGATCGGTAAACCATTCTAAATTCAATTTTATAACATTTTTGTAACAACACCTCGTTTCACCAGTTTATGCGAAAATATTCCGCGGACACTGTTTATATATTTTTTTTAAATTGCGTATGAAATAATAGAGAATGATACAATACGTATGACTCCAGCCAGAGCTCGGCTGATACTGACTGACTGGATTGAAGGTTGACTGACGGCTTGACCGGTGGTGAGTGTGGTGTCGTGACCAAATGACCAAAGTGCAAAGCAGGTGTTCGCAGAGTTACCCATAAACTTTTATAGTTAAGATATTATCGATTTTATTGGTTCATCGCAATACCAATTTCTATAACATGGTTCCATTTATGTTACGAAGATTGTATATTAACTAAAGCGTACTGGAAAGGCTTTATGTAAATAGGAGGTGACCTTCTATTCTCTTAACTAAACGAGATTAATTTCATAGGCGTTTGTGTTCGTAGTTAATACTAGCGTTATTTAAATTAAGTATAATATTTTCATTCACCGTTGGCGTCAATGTCAAAGGTGACATCGATCTGCGGCAATCCGCGCGGCTTCTATGGATTCCCTTCTGTGCGTTGACTTATTAAAAACTATAGAGGTGTGGTTAGTTTTTTCTAATTACTTATCATCATAGGGATGCTCGATGTTGAAAAACATCGATGATGACATCGAGAGCTCAACATCGATGTTCGATGATTCAAAACATCGATGTTAGGTAACATCGATGTTTTTGACAGACATATAAAGGTTAGTAAATGAGTTTTTTTTCATGTTTCGTTGCATGCAGAAATAAAAAAAAAACCTGTGGATGCATTTTTCTTAGATTATTCATTTTGGTGAGGAGGTGAGGGTTGTTGATCGAAACTCGATTTCTTGCAGGGGCCAGATGTCGATTTTGTGCTTGTAACATCGATGTTACGATACAAAACCGATGTTTCGATTTTTTATTTATCAACATCGATGTAACGATGTTTGATAAAACGCAACATCGATGTTAACACATCGATGTTTTGGCTCGTAATATCGATGATCATCGAACATCAAGCATCCCTATATCATCATAACAACTGGTGGACGTCGACTGCTAGACATTGGTCTCCCCCCACTGATTGCCACAAGGACACATTCATTGTAAAGGAAATTTTCCGTAATCGCCACGCTTGGCAGGCGGGTTGGCGTCAAATATTGCGATTTTTCTTTTAGTCGCCTTTTACGATACCCACGGGAGATGGGGTGATGGTATTCTATGCGGCTTCTACTCGGAAAACTTTAAATACGCCCTAATTGAAAAAAGCCACTGAAAGCCCTCATTTATGACTGCATGTTAATGAAATTATTAAATGTCATTTGTACCAATAGTAGAATCATTTTACTGTATCCTGAATAGGAGTGGTAGCTGTAGATTGTGCCCTTAAAGAGAATATAAACAACAATACGAGAAATTATTAAGCCGCAAGCATGCCGCTGATATTGCTGGAACTAAATAAAACAATTAAATTTTACTATAAGTTATTCATAAATTTTTATTACTTTTACTAATAGCTATCTTAGAACAGGTTATCATAAGGTGGTCAATCGTCTTATTCTCCTAAAAGTAGTTATACATTCAGCCTCTTAAATAAACTTAAACTACTAAAACAAAAATCTTAATATATTTTTTTCATAACCTTGCTTCTTTTTAATATTTTAAGAAAGGGCCTTTGCGAGTTTGATCGCCAAATTTCATTCATCATTTCAAAATACAAATGATAACATTATGAGCATGAGAAACTTAAGTATTACTGAGTCAGTGAGTGTATAAATACCTATAGCTTATGAAGCACAGAGAAAATATACTTATAATATTTTACATGCTAGCTTACAAAATCTACACAAAATTGCTTAGTACTAAGCTGTTTTAACATAACAAAGTATCCTAAACAGTAAACAATATCCGCATATCAAAATTTAAATACACTTACATATAACAATGACATCTGTAGAGTCAAACGCTATCGATAGATCAAATCAATATGCAGCCGAACGGGCCTAAAACACTACCCTGTCGAATTCTTACCTCCTATCGGCTTCCCAAACCTATTTGCAAATGTGAGCCTATAGTGGCAAGAGCAGCAGACGGGCAAATCTGCAATGATGGTCTCTGTCTCGTCGGAATCCTGTTTCTTCACGAGAACTTGCCACATATTGTATAGCTGCTTGCACATGGTCGTGAAGTCTGAGGATTGCGAAATCGCCTTGAAGCAGGATGAGTTTTCGTTACTGCAAAAATTGTTACAGTTATGAAAAGAACAGCTGAAACCGTAATAATAATTATCATTATATACCTAGGTTGATTCTGCGCGAAATAACTTATATATACTCTTTACAAATCTTATTTAATGTTTTAAGGGGGAGAGTTAGGTGCACTAATCAAACTTTTTTTATATTCTTAGCTTCTTTAATTTTTGAAAAAATACTTGAGAAAGTAGACGAAATAATGTATAATTCTTGAATCTTCAATGTTTTAGCAATCTTGACTGTCAACAAGTGAATAGTGAAACGAAGTCAGGAAAAGAAATCAAAACCGGTGACCCCAGTCTATTCTACTCACTTGCAGGTCTCCAATCGTACTTTCTGGACGATCCCTCTTTCTGGTGCCTGAACAACGTAGCGCCAGGCCGCGGAGTCTCTTTCTTTTACTCGTAACAGGGGCTCGAACTAGAACAATTTATAAGAATTCATACAAAAGTAGTCGACCCGGTTTCTTCGTACCGCCTAACCTATTAAGTACTATGTTGTGTATGTTTAAAACATAATAGACCTTCCTCTTGAATCACTCTATCTATTAAAAAAACCGCATCAAAATCCATTGCATAGTTTTAAAGATTAAAGTATAATGTGTATAGCGATAGACAGACAGCGAAGGGACTTTGTTTTATACTATGTATAGATGTTTGAAATTAAAGTAAAGATAATAATATAGATATAGTCTACGATATAGTAGTAAAAAGTATCACTTGCAGTGGGTTGGGTGGGCATGAATGGGTTCACAACCACAACAATGTTAACGATTGGAACAAACTAATGTTGGGTTGAATGATGTAGAGAATAAATAGCTACAACTTACAACTGATCATTTCAGTAAGTAATCCCTTTATCTTATTAACCAAACTCAAAAAATTCTATAAATTTATGTATAAATGTGAAATAAGTATACCTACAATAAAATTTTCTAATTATAATTTAATTGAGTTAGTCACGGAAGTTGGTTACTTAATAGGTTAATACATTATTTAGATTAGCATTACAAATTGATTTTGAAAATAATGCAAAATACTTAGTAACAGAGCGAGTTATATAAATCTTGCGCGCCATTCTGTATTCCTTGTATGGAGGAGCAACAATGACTAATATAAAATGCTCATTATGTTGCATGAACCAAAGTGACCAAAATAAATGAATAAAGTTATGGTTTGTTGATTTATTTGCGTCGAGTTGTTTATTTCTTTAGGTTCCTCACCCTCGTCATTTATTCGATGAACTTTTTCGGATTTTTGGTGACTTTGTTGGTGTATTTCGGGAACTCTACATAACATACTGGTTTATTAATTTTAAGTAAAACTCGTTTTATTTAAGAGTTTCGCTTTGAGTATTACTACTAGGAGGTTTATTGATACGAGTTATACTTTATAATGTACTTTGTAAGCTAATAAATAAACCTGTTGGTCGACCTTGTCTGGCCAGTTGATTTCCGTATTTATGTATAAAATATTATTATTTTACGTTCTCTCTCCAACGACGGTTTCCCATACAGAAAAAAAAAGATTTTAAATTTCTAGTTTGTTCTGATCTTAACTAAAAAAATTAACTTTCTTTAAGAAATCTAACTAACAGTTAGGTGACTATTTTAAACGGTTTCAATTAAAAAAATTTAACTACAACATTCACTTTTAGCTGAAAGGACAAAGTTACCAATGAGGAAGTGCTGAGAAAAGTGAAGTAGGAATAGAATGTGTTAAAGACAATTGAGATGAGACGCGGTTGGGCATCTAATACGATAAGGCACCTTCATCACCAACATTATCGAAGGCAAGATTGAGGGGAAAATAGATAAGGGACGACCAAGACGGAGTTGATTTGATAAAATAAAGGAAAAGATAGGGGTCGTGTTGTATCAATAGGTCACAGCTGGCGGGGAAACGGGAGGTGTGGAAGACGCTCCACCGACAAGAGCCTAGCTCTTAAATTTGAAGAAGAAGAAGAAATACATATCTCTAGCTAATTGCTTTGCCAAACAGAACAAGCGAGCTCCCTTCTGTCTGAACAGAACACGATATAGCGTTGAAATGCAATGTAATGTGGCGGTCTAGGTCGCTCTAACACATCAGGTTTTACTGCATTGCAAAATAGCTCTTGTTCTTTGGCAATACAGTCTAGGGCTGACAAATAGACAAATCTGTTACGGCCTCCTAGACCGCCACTGTACTATTACGGTCGGTACGCTGTCAAATACTAAGGTTTATTGACCTGACTGCTCCGTAGCTCAGTTGGCTTGGCAGTGATATGGACTGAGTAAGTGTGTGCTTTGATGAATATCGATGTTTGTTTCCGGTCTGGGTGTCTTGTTTTTCTCTGTGTGTGTTTCGGGTACTCTAGATACAGGTTCTTCCTAGTTAGGAGCTCTGAGTGTGATTTGTTATAATTATTATTATATAAAACTTAGTGCTTTAAATACTCTCTGGAACAGAACGCCAGCGTTACTAGGACGCTCTGACGCTGGGTGCTTTATTTTGACAGCGTAATCGACTTTTAAAAATATGTACTCAAATATTGAGATAATGATTGGTTTACTTACTGTGACAGTAGAATCGCAGTCATTGATCTCGTCAGGGTCTCCCTGTCTGTTGACGATGTCCACAGGACCCGTCACGAGCGATGGTTGGAACAGGGAACCGGTCTGGAAATAATGAGTTTGCTTCTTTGATTTCATTCTTGCATCATTTTGATTTTGAATATTGTTCAGTTCTTTAAAAACCAAGCTATCAGAAGATGAGCGCATGACTCAAGCTAAACTGAACATAAAGTCAATGTTAATGCTAATAAGAGAGATATTGAGTTTCCCGGTTTAAAGTCAGTTATAAAGTGGTTTTCTTATCAATACTAGTCGACCCGGCGAAGTTTTTACATAAAACTATGTTGTGCATGTATTATACATATAAACTTTACTATTCTCTTGAATCACTCTCTCTATTAAAAAAAACCACATCAAAATCCGCTGCGTAGTTCTCAAGATTTAAGCATACATATCAAAAGTACAGGGGGACGCGGGAAGTGACTTTATTTTATACTATGTATTGATTAATTGATGATTGATGATGCAAAGATTTCTTACCACATTCGAAAAGATCTTTTCAAACAGTTTCTCAGGGTAGTCTGGAGTCTTCACGTTGCAATAGTTCTTTCCACGACATTCAGGGGGCACAGCGTCGTCGCCTTTCATTGACATGCCAGTAGATATCGCTGGTTTACGTGTAACAGTTGTAATCACTGGCTTCGGTTTCGGCTTCATGGGAGATTGGGGGAAATATATTGTGTCGTCTTCTGCTGCACCTGGAGTGAAAAATTATTGTTGAAGTTGCTCAATAATTGTCTCACTACGAAAACTTGCTGGCTTTGTCAAACAGACGGCGCTATAACATCGCGCTAGCCTTTTTTTGTAATCCGACGCTCGGGGCTCGGGGGTGCGTCGGGGGTATGTGGGGTCGCACCCACTAAAACCCCCCGGCGGCCGTCTTGACGCTTTTAAGAAGGACCCCGGGAACCATACATTATTAGCGTCCGAAGATCTTCCCATGCTCAGCTGCTATCAGCTTCGTGCTCGGGGAGGGCATGTTGTTCCCTGTTGCGGTGGCACAGTGCCAAAAGCTGTGCCACCGGCCATCTTCGGGCCGTTTGATGAGTGTGTCGGGACCCCGCCCTTCACACCACGACCTCAAAGACCCCTTTTAGTCGCCTCTTACGACAGGCAGGTATACCGTAGACGTATCCTTACGCCCGGACCTACTAGGGCTTATCGTGCTAGACTGATGAATCGCTAGAGTCACGTGTCGCGACGCTAGAGCGTTGTGACGCGGCGCTTTAGCGTCGCGCTCTTGGATGTCACGATACGCTCCTTTACGTTGCGTAATCATACAAAAAGCACGTCGGTATAGGGCTGCGGCACGACGCACGCTCTTAGTCGCGACGTCAGGCTGGTACTCTAGTGCGACGCTATAGCGACGTCTGTTTGACATCTGCTTTAAATCGAAATTCAGAGTCAGTTGCGGTAAAGAATTGGTAATAACACTTATTATTTTTCTTGGCATCCCAAGTTCCTATATTAAAAGTCCGTTAACTACACGTGGTTTCGGAACAATCATTAAAACAATAATACTTAGTAAGATACAAAAATGTGTGGTTTTTGAGTTGAATTTTGTCTGTCAGATCGTCAATCAGAGATATTGAAGATATAAGTAAGTAAGTAATCTACCTACTTACTTCGTTTAGTAACAGCTGCGCTGCAATACTGGATTACTAGGCTGGACGCCTGAAATTAATTAATATCAATTTCAAAGCTAGTACGCCACTACACTATATCGGTGTAATTTATAGCTTTATGATATTTATAAAAGTTAACTTACCACTAAAACAAATAATCTGAAAATCTTCATGTTCACACAGCACTATGTAAAAAACCTAAACAAAATTCGCGTCTCACTAACAGACCCTTCCCGAGGTGTAGCTGAATGAAGACTGCACTGCTGTCTTGGGGAACGACAAAATGACACTTAATTAGCACTGTTACATTTAGGGCACTGCACTGAAATAGTATATTGGAGCCATTTTAATAAGGCAGAATACATTTTTACAATAATGTTGAGATCAAAGTCATATAATGTCCCATTTTCTTCGTAAATAGTCTTCCGCGGCGGCACGGAATGAAACCACCTCATATCATCTTCTCCCATGAAGCACACCTGAAGAACAGGCAGCAGTCTTTCTTTCAAGAAGTTGAGAAAAATCATACTGCGATTGCTAACCCGCCTGCCAAGCGTGGCAATTATGGGAACCTGACATGACACCCCTTTAAAATGTTGGGTCCTTGTGTAGTGACATGTGGGGAGGAGACCTTTGTCTAACAGTGAACGTTTCTCGGCTGAGAAACGTTCAGTCTTTTATTTATATTTAAACGCCAACTTTCAGGATCATCTTTCAAATTTTGTTTCATTTGTACAGTGGCGAACTAGGAGGCCGTAACAGATTTGTCTATGGTTTCATCAGCCCAATACTGTATTACCAAAGAACAAGAGCTATTTTGCAATACAGAAAAACCGGAAGTGTTACGCCGACCGTGTCCGCCACTGTACAAGTGATTTATTACCAACTAGACGCTGCTCCGCGGTTTCACCCAAGCAGATTTCTCATAAAAACCAAAATCCCATTTTTTTCTGTTCCCATGGGAATATCGGGAATTTATTCCTTGGTAAACCTAACGTAATAAGTAATAAACAATTTATCATTTGCGACGACGACGCAGGGTGAAAATTTTATTTTTATAAGTGCTCCTTCATGTATATCTCGAGAACACGATCTTGACTAGTTATTTCTATGACAACATTAAATAAAACCAGTTTTCCACCTGTCATTCAGGTCCTGAGCAGATGATTTTTTTTTTTAAAGTCTAAGAATAAAAGTTCAAGAATCCTTTTCAAGTACAGTAGCCAGTAAGTCAATTTAAGCGCACATTCAACTACTAGTGGGCGCGCCTACAAACTGCAAAGAGTGAAGTTTTATCAGTAAACGAGCTATCCCGGCTTACTTCGTTACGCCATAGAATATAGATACTTCTAAAGACTTGGCTCTATAGACTATGTTCTTTTGCCTGCCCAGAATGGGCGAATAAAAAAAACAAACAACAATAACAAACCACCTGTCAAAATATGTAAACAACGGAAAAATATTGCACCTTGGGTTACATTATTTGATAAGTAAGGATCCCTAATTTTTTTAAAAAACCTAATAAAGCCTATGTCACTCGGGGATAGTGTAGCTTCCTACCAGTGAAAGAATTTTTGAAATCGGTTCAGTATTTATGGAGCCTATTCGTTACAAACAAACAAACAAACAAACAAACAAATCTTTTCTCTTTATAAAATTGGTATAGATTAATACAGTCGCGGTCTAGGTGGCCGTAACACTTCCGGTTTTTCTGTATTGAAAAATAGCTCTTGTTCTTTGGCAATACAGTCTAGGAATGACGAAACCATAGACAAATCTGTTACAGTCTCATAGACCGTGACTGTACAAAGTCTTATAGGTATACATAATTGCATGTACACAAGTATAAGCACAGTGACAAGTATTCTCCCTGACGTTTTAAGTTTTATTTGGGTTTTAGTGCGTCATCCTAATGCATTCCCCAAACGTTTAAAGAATAATAACGATGTTAACCGTCGAAATGACTCGATCACTCGCTTCTACTGAATACGACAAAATTTAAGCAACTTTGGTTTAAAACTATTTTAATTATGTCATCTAAGAACGTAAATAGGTACCCCGTTAGAAACCAGAATTTTTATGTTTATCGTTTTAAATGATTATTGTAAAGAAATCAAAAATATTCTAATAAAGCTTATTTTTTTTTATTTGTCCCATTTTGTCCCGTTATCTATACCAATATTATAAAGAGGAAAGATTTATAGAAGAATAGGCTCCGGAAATACTGAACCGATTTGAAAAATTCTTTCACTGGTAGGAAGCTCAATTAACCCCGAGTGTCATAGGCTATATTAGATTTTTTTTTTAAATAGGGATCCTTACCTAAACTTAAATAATATTACCCAAGGTGCAATATTTTTTCCGTTGTTTACATATTTTGACAGGTGGTTTGTTGTTGTTGTTTGTTTTTTATGCGGCCATTCTGGGCAGTCAAAAGAACATAGTCTATAGAGCCAAGTCTTTTCATGTATCTTATATTCTATGGCGTAACGAAGTAAGCCGGGAAAGCTCGTTTTTTATATTTTGGTGCACAAACAGCATTACATTACAAATACATTAATACCTATCTACCAATGTACAGTGGCGGACTAGGAGGCCGTAACAGATTTGTCTATGGTTTCGTTCGAAAGAACAAAAGCTATTTTGCAATACAGGAAAACCGGAAGTGTTACGCCGAACGTGTCCGCCACTGTACATAGCAAATTAATTAATGATCAAAAATTAAAACCACATAGTTTGTTTTTATGGAGCAAGAGATAATCATCACTACATTAATATTATAAAACAAAGTCGTTATTACCTCTGTCTGTGTGTATACTTTAATCTTTAGAACTACACAACGAATTTGGATTAGTTTTTTTAATATTTAGTTTCTTCATCAATGCATAGTATAAAACAAAGTCGCTTCCCGCGTCGAAAACTACGCAACAGACTTTGATGCGTTTTTTCTAATAGATAGAGTGATTCAAGAGGAAGGTTTTTAAGTATAATACATGAGCAAAATAGTAATAGGTTAGGCGGTACGAAGTTCGCCGGGTCGACTAGTAATGTATAAGTTTATGCTGCACAACATAGTATTATGTTAAGCGTATTATTATTCGTAGTGTTAGGCGGTAAGTACGAAGTTCTCCGGGTCGACTGCTACAAAATGTTAATCTTCAACCAAGTGTCGTATTTTGAGGTGTTTTTTTATCCCAGACGTACGGTACGGGGTCTACACCCCGTGACATTATTCCGCCTGCGCCCCACAGCTCCGACGAACCTTGTTCTTCTTGCTTCAGTCACGCAGATTTCTCATAAATACAAAAATGCAGTTTTGCCCCGTTCCCATGGGAATTTCGGGAATTCATTCCTTAGTGCTTCCCTACACTCCCCAAGGAACCCACGAGCAACATTTCAGCCCCCAGTTTCGGCTCTGCGTTGTCTGTCAGTCAGTCAGACGGGTGTGGTCCGGGCTTTACTTGATGGGACCTATACGATGGACGCACATTGTAAACACTTCCCCTTTCCGCTCAACCAACATGCATCCTATCGTATACATATCATCGCATACGTTCGATTGCATTGTATAGTCTAAACGAAGCTTAAGTAAAATCAGGGTATTTTTATAATTTTGACTAATAGACACCTTTATGATAAATTAAAGTGCCTTTACAATTCTTTCATTTTGGTAAATTAATATTGCTGTTAAAATCCAGCAGGCATTCTGTTTTTTTATACTAATAATAATATACTATCTTTACTACTACAAATCTGTACAGAGATTCCTTATATTACTAATCCTATTTTTAATATACGCCTTTGTTTAGAATATTTTGTTCGCGATTGTCGCTAGCATTGATGTAAAGAGCCTCTGAAGAACGTAAGTGAAGTGCTGGTCACATTTGCAACATTGCTTTTCGTCTTTTAGAGACAAAGTCAATACAAAAAAACCGTAAAAGGACGCAAAGCAATATTGCCAATGCGACCATAATAGTACCGCTGGACACACTATGTAATCGTGTAAATTAATTTTAATTAAGTATGTTACAATTTTTTTTAGACTTAAATTTCCAGTTATTATTGTTTTTATTTAAGTACTTATACTAGTTAACTTATTTTTGTTCATTACGTTATGAGTTTAGTTCTAATTAGGTTTTATTATAAACTCAACGTATGTACTTATTTCAACTACAATTTGTGCAATATATTATTTAAGGTAGCTTAAGAGGCATAGCACAGCTAAAGTTGCGCTCTAAAACTGCCACTTTTGGCAACAATCAGTTTCTTTCTGTGGTCTTTAACCTAAAAGCTTTACAACTATGCCCTAAAAATACTAGGCTGAATTATCTAGGGGAATGCTGTTTCACATTTTTGATATTTGCCTTAGTTTAGAAGATATTTATTTTTTTCTCAGGTGGCGCTACTTTAGCTGTGATATCATTATGCCTCTTAAGTGATACTAATTTGTAACATCTGTTTATGTACCTTAAGAAAGTACTCATAAATGAATATGAATATGTGTAAGTAGGTAATTCAATGATATTGCGGAAATACAAGCTGTGGTTTATTTCAGAGCTTTATGTCTGTTACCTATGCTTAAACATTATCTGTGCCTATGCTAAAACCCAAACCCACACACTGTTTAGTTCTAAGTGTGTGTGTATTAAACTCAAATTTGTGGTATTAAGGTGGTAACTCTCGCTATGGCGCGAAATTTAAATTTTTTCGTGTTTTTTATTTATTCTGGCGAAAGTATAAATTTTTAATAAAGTTTAAATGAATTCGCGTATGTAAAAACTATCTCCTACATTGCAATACAACGTTTTTGGAAGACAGACCTACAGATTTTGTGTCTAAGGCCAAAAAACAAGTTCCTTGAATATACACAAAATCGGTAACTCTGTCTTTCAAAAACGATATATCACAATGTGGAAAATAGGTTTTTACGTACGCGAATTCATTTAAACTTTATTAAAAATGAATACTTTCGCCAAAATAATTAAAAAACGTGAAAAAATTTGAATTTCGCGCCATACCGTGAGTTACCGCCTTAAGAGCCAGTTTACAGCGATGCTAGCGGCATTCTCGCGAAAACATACATTATTTTTTTTATACGCAACAAGGGGGTGTCTCTCATTCCACTCAGATCCGAGATAATCCGAGGATGGTCTAAAAAGTCGCCACTGCAAAACGATTTAGTAATCCTATGAAATCTTATAAAGTAGAAACACTTAAAAATGTCCCATTATCTAAAAATAATGCATGAAAATCATGGGACTTTAAAAGTGTCCGGTTTTTCTGCAAAGAAAACTAGCCTTTGTTTCTTTTAGGTTAAAGATTAGATTATTATAATAAATGGCTAATTTCCGCAAATACACGCACTGATTCCGAGCAAAATTGTCAACATTAAACATGTGGTTAACGCTTTAGCATTCCTATGGCGACATTGTCATTTTATTGCAAAGAATAAAATCTTATTAACCGACTTTAAAAAGGAGGTTATCAGTTTGACCTGTATGTATGTATGTATGTATGTTTGTCCGCGATTATCTCGCGTTTGGCTGAACCGATCTTGATGCGGTTTTCAGATAAGTATTTGTTACATTCAGGAGAAGGTTTTAGTACCTATTTGAACCGAATTCGAAAAAGAGGAAGTGCTCAGTTGATGTATGTGTGAGTTTATTGAACGCGGGTTAATTTTTTGTAAAAAAAAAAATATTATCCACCAACACTCGTTGTTTTAGGGTTTTCTGTGTTATACTTTTGTATTGTAGTACTAGATACTTTCAAATAATTATTTGTTCAACTTTGAACATGCTTATAACAATACCAATAAAAATTAATACTTTTTTTATTGATTTGTGATTTCGACCCAATGCTGCTTTGCAAAAGTTGCTAGGTATGGTGAGCTGAATCCCTCCTTTAATTAATTACCGCTGAGTCAGAAACACCTTGTATAAAAAAAACACAATACAATACTTTTTTGCGATCTTTTCGCTAAAAACCACTTGAACATATCTGAATTTGACTGCTCCGTAGCTCAGTTGGCAGTGATGTGAACTGAGTAAGCGTGTGCACCCGAGTTCGATTCCCGGGCGGGGCGAATATTGATATGATGAATATCGATGTTTGTTTCCGGTCTGGGTGTGATGTTCGTCTCTGTGTGTGTTTCGGGCACCCTAGATACAGGTTCTTCCTAGTTAGGGGCTCTGAGTGTGATGTGTTATTATTATTATTATTATTAATTAAACCGGGTGTTTTTGATAAGGCGGTAATATATCAAAGGAGGGATTCAGCTCATCATACCTAATAACTTTCCCAAAGAAACATGGGTCGAAATCTCAAAAACAAAAATCACCTGTCCCGTATATTGACCCCGCCAGCTGATCGAACCAATGTATGGAACAGCTGTTGTTTTTATTGAGATTTCGACTCATGTTGCTTTGGGAAAGTTGTTAGTTATGGTGAGCAGAAGCCCTCTTTTAATTTATTACCGCCTTGTCAGAAACACCCGTTATATTATGGGCGGAGTGGGACACATCAGAATATCTCATACCTAATAGCCAAAAAAATATCCTGTTTGGCCAATACAACTTTCGCAAGGAAAAGATTATTAAGTACTTTTTTGTAACTATGTGTCAAAACTATCGATTTCTATGTATTCGTTTAGGTTATATTATGTGGTAACCATCACATTTTAATTAACAACGGTGACCATCATTATGACGATATGGTCATGTTTCTCGTGGATTGTATTTGGTACTTATAGTGGAAAAGGCAGGCTGTGTTGACTGCGTCGCGGAGTTGAACACAAAGTTCGAAAGATCTCCCGTGACCCTCTTGCTAACAGCCGAGTAGGACAACGGCGGGGTTTTAGTGGGTGCGAGGAGTTTCCACATCTAAAAAAAAGGCTGTGTTGACTACCAAAATCACTCTCTAGATTCTAGCTACTTTCTTAGGATTACATGCTCAGTCGAGTCATTTAAGGGTGCACCATTTAATGATTCGAGTGCACTCGAAATTGTTAAAATTCAACATTCAAAGTTGTTCGCTCCCAATAGAGTGAGAATACGCTCGTCAGAGTATCAGATGAACTGATCCAGGATAATTACTCAAGAAGAACTTTCCGGAGTTTAAATTTGAGCGAGTATAATCTAAATATCAGTCCTTGTTTCAATGTGTAGACTGACCGATACACCACTCACGAGGATCTAGACTAGAGCTTAGTTTGCGCAAGATTATATGAGTGCAACACTACATAGGTATAATGCATCGACCATTTAACTTAATTTAGATTATCAAAATCCACTCGATAAGTTTGTGACCAACTTTCGCAATGAATTAGCATACACGCACTATTTTTTTCATGTTCTGTAAGATTTTACACGAAAAAAACTGCTTTAAATTAGTGAAATCTAAGTTTCTAAACAGATTCGGTTGTTTTTTTTTTTATAATTGTGAAATGGTAACTTAATATATGTTCATAATTATACAAGAATTCTATAACAAACTAAAAAAAAAAACAGCGGAAGTCAAAAGTGGTGGTAGAGTTCTAGTTAAAATCAGATTAAGTGAATATTACCTAATAATTATAAAAAAAATAGTTTTCGCGATGTCATTTTTTAGATTTTATACAATTTTTCAGATTTTGATCTATTTGTACAATATGTCGCTTTCCAAACTGAATGTCTTTTAACGTCTCCAAAATTGATATAAATAATTTTTGAAATTCATAATTTTAGTATTTTATTGAAGTATATAATTCAACCACCCCATCTCCTTCCATGGGTGGTCGTAAAAGACGTTCGAAGAGCGTTCATCTTTGAAAAATCTAAACTGTGATCCTCTACGTGCCTGGTGAATTGTGATGATAATTCCAAAACCTAGCAGAATAGCTAAAAAGATAATTAGTTGTGGTAATAAAAAGTCCTAATAATAAACATATATGTGCTATATCACAACACAATATACCTATTCAAATTTTACATTTCTTAAGAGTTCTGAATAAAAAAAAAAAAACAAATAAATGGCAACATTATCTCGCGCAGTGACCTAAGCGTATTTAGCGTCTTTTTTCTAAGTAAGATGTAAGATCTCGCGTGAAAGGATGTTGCATTGATCTAGAACTAGAACAGATTTTTTTCATAATCAGTGTAATGACCAAAGACGTTCTACTCGTACTCGTAGCTACGCTCGTAATGACTGACTGTCTGAGATGGATTGAATATTAATAAACACACACAACAGTGATAAAAAGGGTGAATCAAAACGTACTCAACAAACAAAAAACAAAATATTAATAATACCAGATGATATAAATTCAGAGCCTGTAACAAGGTAGAACTTGAATCTAGGGTGCATAAAATATAAACAAATCCATCCAGACAGACAACCGGATCCAGAAAAAAAATATTGTTACAATGTTTGCCCCCACCGGGAATCTAACACGGACCTCCGATGTTATACAATCAATATCATTGCCGACTGAACCACGGAGGCGTAAGTAAAAGAGTAACTTATCACATTTAAAGCAGAGAGAGTTTTAAGGTGCTCATTAGGCTACAACCATTACTAAACAAATTTTACTTGAAAGGAATAAATAAAGCTAGTCGAACGAGTGTGTTAAATTTACCTACCATTGTTTTTTTTCTGTTTTTGGACAGATTTCAGGTTCAAATGTCGAATGCGATTTGCATGTGAAAATTCTGCGCGCGACTGGGGGCCCCACTGTATACGTTCTTCACGTAGGTACTGAATCACCATTAAAAAAAAATTGTGACCTATTTGACTGACTAAATTCGAGCAGAATTTTAAGTAGGTAATTGGTTCATATTTTGACCGCGAGCAGACTAATCTGGCACGCACTCTATCTACACAATGTGATTTATTACTATTCCAGATACCTACGTAACGTCCAGGACAATTACAAAAACAGCTAAGTATACCTTACCTTTGGTACCGATAGAAAGAAAGGAAGAACAAAATAACTTTCATTCATTTGCACCGTCAACATCACAGGAAAACTTAAAAAAAAACGATCTTCACAATAAAATAAACTAAAATATGACTTAATAAATATGTATTTAAGATATAATTCAGCGGTGCAATGCTTTGTTGTGCCGCTGCAGCTTCAAAATGGCACTAGCTCAGCATGTGCTGAAGTTTTGTAGCATTAGCACGACTGACTTTCAGCATCTGCCTGCTAACGTGTTCGCCCTAAAGTGGCCAAAACTAGGTCTATGGTTAAATACTTAAAATGCCAGACTTTCATAAATTACCTGACTTTTGTCAACTACAATTCTATGTAATTCTTTGGGCGAAAAATTTCCGATTTTCAGATGGTCGCCTTCTAAAAAAAATATTTTAGTTGGCTGGACGCATTTCTCCCGACTGTATTTTTTAATGAAACTGAAATGCAATTTAGATGTGTGGCGGTACCTATAGATCTTTGCAGCTTGGTAAATTACTGTAATTTTTTTAATCTCTCTATGTATCTTAGTCTTTGATAGAAGGTTTTTACAATTTACACTGTAAAAAATAATATTCAAAGTTTACAGCAAAATAACCTCTGCTCACCTTACGAAAAATTTTACTTACCTATACGTTTTCTTCAATAATAATTGCATCAACATGTTTCATTAAACTTCATTAGCATATAGTAAAAGTGAAGCCGCAATAAGTTTTATGTGTTTATTTTATTATTTAATTTTTTCATGCAAATGCTAAAGTTACAAAATTTATACTAAATCCTGATGCCTAATATTATAAAAATTAAAAGGCATGCATGGCACAGCTCAAGCAACCGCGAAAAAAATAATATCTTCTTATATCAAAAATGTACCTAGTATTTTTAAGGGACTGTTATGGTACCCTATAGTTTTTAGGTTAAAGACCAAAATATCTACATACCTATTGTTGCCAAAAGTGGCCGTTTAGCAACACTTTGAAGCTTTATTTGGTCTGTAACCTAAAAGCTATACAACATTGCTCTAAAAATACTACGCTTAATTAGCTAGTGGAAGACTGTTTCACATTTTTGACATTTCCTTTAGTTTAGAAGATTTTTCAAATTTTTGCGGGTGTCGCTACTTTAGTTGTGCTATGCCTGTAAAAATTTACCAGCTTACTAAAACTAGAAGCACTTATTTTTCTAACTCGATCTAATAAAGATACAAAAGGACAGTTGCATGCATTAGCTAACAATGATGGCCTAAAAGCCATTTGATAAGGAGATGATGATGTTATTCGATAGTGCACAATCAAAGAGCGGGGATTGCAGTTTAATAAAAAGAAAAATCAACCGACAGCCGCGGGTGAGAGTGACGCTGCCGCCGCGACCGACGCACGCGCAACGACGCGCAAGAAAGTCCCATTCGACATTTAAATTTGACAGCAAACGAAAACGAAACCGTTGACCCAAAATAAGGAAGGGACACAAACGAAACTGATGATTATATCGATTAAATTACTGTTTTATTTGTCGTATAGTAGAGTGACATTGTGTGAGTGAAACAGGTGATTGTGGGAAACACGTGAAGTGACTTTCGCTGATTAGTCGGTTTATAAGGATGACGAACACATATAAACTAAAGGTGAGAAATAAGAAATTATAGAAAATTTTAAGTGTTAATTTATGAGAGTGCAAGTAATTTACATACATATTTTTGAAGTCGTTTTCTAAGCGCTAATCTTCTTTATTATTGACTTGATAAATTCGTAAAACAAAATTTGATTAATTAATAATAATGTATCACAGCAGAAATTGATTAATTAATAATAATGGTATAATTTCTATAAATATCTCTATTTTAAAAGACCTATATTACTTAATGCGTACAAACAAAAATCATAAAGAGTCCCGATGTTTGTTTTTTAATAAGCTAGTACTTTGGACTAAAAAGATCTTTTAACTTTAGACTTTGACTTACAAGTCATAAAAGCTATTTTGCTAAAGCAGATCATAATCGCTTGCTGTCTCTTGTATTAATAGGAGCAATGTTTATAGCCTTCATAGCCGGCTGTATGTATAGGTAGATTAGAAAAGCAGGTGAAAGACCGAGTGATCATAGGCTAGGTTAAGGCTTTGCCAGACGGCGCTATATGGATTTGCAGAATATTGTTAATTCTGTACAACAAAATTTAAATAAATGATTTTGATTTGATTTGATAGCGTCGCTCTATGCTAGTCATCGATATCGATACTAGATAGAGGGTTACATACAAAATCAAAGCTAAAAACGTCCGCATGACAAGCTTTGTTTACGCGGACAGTTTTTAGATTTGATTTTGTATTGGATCCTGTAATATATATCGATGGCTATTAGCGTGTTTCCTCAAGAGGCGATATCGGTCGCGCGAGAGGGGTTCGACAGCCAATCAGGCAGGCTTCGTGGATGTACGAGCGATTTCTATTGGCTGTCGAGCCCCTATCGCGCGATCGATATCGCTTCTAGAGGAAATACGCTTACTTTAGCGCGACGCTATATCGCCGTCTGTGTGACAAATCCTTTATACTTACGTGAGCAAAGTAAACAAGGCGACACTTGGTTGAACTCTATGGTACCTTGTTAGTAATAGTTCGTTAGTTTTGCACCGGAAGAGAGTAAATAAAAGAGATTATGAACTAAGTGTAACGTATGTTGACATTTTTATTTGTTTTTGTTAAAATAATAGAGATTGAATTTAAGTTACCAATTCTTGTATATTAATAGTGATCGAACGTTAAATATTACGAAAAATAACCAAGTATAATGTTCGTCTCTGTATATGTTTCGGGCACCCTAGATACAGGTTCTACCTAGTTAGGGGCTCTGAGTGTGATGTGTTATTATTATTATATTATGTTATTATTAAGTATTATTATAATTAAATTTATATTTTTTGTAACAAAAAACATAAATTATGAACATTAACTCATTGAAGAATATTTTTTCATAATACCTATCAGTATTTTATTATGATGATTTATCTATTAATCATCAGAAAATCATAAGTCAAGTAAGGTGAATTCTAAGCTAGAGATAGTTTAAAATTAAACTTATTTATAAAACGGCATAGAAACATGGAAATAGACCCTTTTTATTTTTAAATAAACACTAAAACACTAAACAATAAACACTATTTTTACTAAGCGAAAGGAAAAAAAAAAATAAACACTTATTCATTGGCTAATATTGTTAAGATGTCATTTTCAATTCAATTAATATTTAATACTTATTTTTAATTACTTTTTAACTCAAATAATCAATATATATAAAACTCTTCCGTCACTGACTGACTGACTGACTGACTGACTGACTGACTGACTGACTGACTGACTGACTGACTGACAGACAACACAGAGCCGAAACTACTGGGCGTAGCGGGCCGAAATTTTGCATGTAGGTTCCGTAGGGAGTGTAGGTAAGCACTAAGAAAGGATTTCTCGAAATTCCCATGGGAACGGGAATAAACCGGGTTTTTGTGTTTATGAGAAATCTGCGCGAGTGAAACCGCGGGGCAGCCTCTAGTCAATATATATAAAACTCTTCCGTTACTGACTGACTGACTGACTGACAGACAACGCAGAGCCGAAACAACTGGGTGTAGCGGGTTGAAATTTTGCATGTAGGTTCCTTAGGGAGTGTAGGTGAGCACTAAGAAGGGATTTCCCGAAATTCCCACGGGAACGGAAAAAAACGGGAATTTTGTGTTTATGAGAAATCTGCGCGGGAAAAACCGCGTGGCAGCCTCTAGTACCCATATAAATCTTGAATTATGCGGCTATAATTTTAAGTACTTATATGCACAAAATTTATTTTTACATGGAAAGCTTATTAAATTTTACTCTACATAACAAATTTTAATATTCTCAGGTAGTAGGTAGTTTATTTAAAGCATCTTAATACAATTTCAACATCGCATGTTTGTGATAGTTGATTCGAAAGGCTTTAAATAGTTATGCAAAATATAATAAAATTATATTACCCAATAAGTATACGTAGAATAAGTATGCAACATAAAAAAAAACTGAGTACTTAATTAAACAATTAATAGCATAGGAAGAATAAGACAGGACAGTGAGAGTTATTTTAAAACATCGTGGGTTCCAAATTAAAGAATACAATAGAAAATATTAATAAAACACTACTTAAAGTATTTTTTTTATTCAATTCTCGTGTGAAAATTTTACTCCTTCAAACAAAACTGCAATAAAATAAAATTTCCACACAAAACTTAGTCTAAGAGTCAACGTACCCAAACAAAGGGAAATAACAATAAAAAGTCATCAATCACAAAGCACCATGCAAGCAACGTAACATTACCGAATGGCTAACGAAAGCGAAACTGCATGCTTTCTGAGCGTATCCACAAAATTATAGGAATCCCACATTATTTGTTGTAACGAGTTCTTATCGACATGAGTTGCTAGAAAGTAGCCCATCCCTAGCGATCATAGGTTTCAAACTTCTGCGGTAGCGGGCTTAGTAACGAAGTTGTGTTGCGTAATTTTATATGTTTTGTTGTTTCCTTGTTTGTTAGATAGAACGGACGGCTTCAATTTTATTGTTTGTTTTAAAAAAATAAGTAGAAGGTATATGTTGGTTAAAAATAATTAAAAAAGTAGTCTTACAATCGTTGTACAATCCAAGTTTATTAATTTTATAAATATTTACAATAATAATAACACATCACACTCAGAGCCCCTAACTAGGGGCTAGTATCTAGGGCGCCCGAAACACACACAGAGACGAACATCACACCCAGACCGGAAACAAACATCGATATTCATCATAATTATCAATATTCGCCCCGCCCAGGAATCGAACCCTGGTGCTCACATAATAATATAACACATTCGTAGAACAAATTAAAATAAGAACGCAACTTCAGCAATAACTACTCGATTACTTTATATTATCATGGAGAAAAATTTAACATACCGAAGGCATAGTTATTCAGGACTGATTACTAAAACAAAAATTGTAAAAAAAAATAGTCCAATGACCAATGGCCTATGCTGGTGTAGCAGGCGCCAGACGAGACATTGTGTGGATGGATATGCACGGTGGGATGCGTTTTTTTTTTCAAATCTCAAAATAATAAAAAGGTGTAACTAAATATCATGGCGGTACGAAGTTCGCCGTATGCAAACTAGTATGAATATATATGGCTAACTGATAGACAATGCAGAGGCGAAACTAATGGGCGTAGCGGGCTGGCTATTTTGCACGTGGGTTCCTTGGGGAGTTCGGGGAGCACTAATCTAAGGTGTTTATGAGAAATCTGCGCGGGTGATACCGCGGGGCAGCCTCTAGTTTATTTATATATTTTATTCGAGTCATACATCCTATATCATGCAAAGACCTAGTCCTGTAAATTTTCCGTCATGATAAATAAGTGACCGTGTATAAAAATAATGACCTGCCCCTGTACTGCGTTATTATAATTCCAATACCTTCTTGTATAATTCAATACTCTATGTAGAACAAACATTAGAATAAAATGGTTTCAGTTCAACAATTGTTTCTGTTTCTATGCCTATAAATATACATTTAACATTCCGCGGTAAAACGAATAAGGTGGTGTTAAAGGTGTTGCTTAGCCCCAGCGCACATCTGACGAGGCGCGGTGAGGATGCCGAGAGGACAACAAATTTATTTTAATTGGTTTTAGCCCAAGGTGCAATATTTTTTCCGTTGTTTACATATTTTGACAGGTGGTTTGTTGTTGTTGTTGGTATTCACACACATGGTTTTCTTAATTTATAAAAATAAAACAGGTCGATTATTGATTAATGATGTCCTCTCTTCCCTCATCAGGGACATAGGCTCTTAGTAAAGCTCGCCACTGTGTCTTGGGCAACCTTCTCAATATCGTCCCACGGTGTTCCGAGTGTAGGAAGCCTCTTGTTTCTCCGTGCAGTGCCAGCTCGGCTTTTGTCACCAACCTCACTGTTTGTGTGTGCGTGTCTGTATTTATTTGAACATTAAAGAGATCATTTATTCCTTTATGGCTACAGAAAAAATTGCTCCAAAACCCTGTGCCATAGAACGTACAGACCAAAATATCTTCTCGGTGTCTTCGTAACGCTTAATCAGATATATAATATGTGAAGCTGGGCCTATAACACGATACTGTCACTACACCGTCAAGTAAACATCCACTTCCAAGTTCCAAGCAGTTTAACCGGCGGAAACTGTTGAACCTTGTCGTCGCGCGCGCGTGACGTCACCATGCGCACGCGCAAGAAACTTTCGCTTTTCACTGCCAAGGCTCGCTGCGCTGAGAAGCGGCGCTGACACGCCGGGACAAATCTGCTGTTAAATAATCTGTGATTTATTGTAATTTGCCATGTTGCGTTGGTCTACGGAGCCAGACATTGTGATTAAGTTTTACTAATATAGATTTTTAAGTTTTAACTAACACTATGGATTTTGTGATCTGAAATAAAGTTTATTATTATTATTATTATTGTGCATATTGATCGGCATTGGAATTGAACTAGAGGTTTTATTTGATAAATAGTCGATCCGGCGAAATTCGTACCGTCTTATCTATTACTGAATTGTACCTACATGAATTATTATACATATAAACCTTACTCTTGGATCACTCTATCCTTTAAAAAACCACATCAAAATCCGTTGCATTGTTTTAAAGATATAAGCATACCATAGAGACAGACGCGGGAAGCGACTTCAACTTAACTTAACACTTCCGGTTTTTCTGTATTGCAAAATAGCTCTTGTTCTTTGGTAATACAGTCTAGGGGTGACGAAACCATGGTGACAAATCTGTTACGGCCTCCTAGTCCGTGACTGTACTAATCGAAAATGTTTTTCAAAAGTATAACATTCTATTTTTGTTAATCCAGTATTATTGTCGACAGCTCTTTTATTGGAAAATGCCATTTCATTATTAATATTGCGATATCACATTTTTTACGGGAATACATGCCGAATAAACTTTCGGGGCATAAAACTTTTTTGTTATCTTTACTCTTTACCGTAATATATGATTAAACGAAATTCTCAAGTGAAGTTCGATCAATATTATGTGAGTGGTTTCATTTGGTGATATAAATCAATTCAAAAGGTAGAATTATTATTAACTAGAGGCTGCCCCGCGGTTTTTCCCGCGCAGATTTCTCATTAACACAAAAATCCCGTTATTTCCCGTTCCCGTGGGAATTTCAGGAAATCCCTTCTTAGTGCTCACCTACACTCTCTTAGGAACCCAAGTGCAAAATTTCAGCCCGCTGCGCCCAGTAGTTTCGGCTCTGCGTTGTCTGTCAGTCAGTCAGTCAGTAACGGAAGAGTTTTATATATATTGATGAATGAAAAACGGGGAGAGAGGCCTTTGCCCAGCTGTGGGACAGCACAGGCTCATAATAATAATTATTGTCTTAATTCCATGCATCCATTATTAGAAGGATATCAAAAACCAACTAATCATCCATCACAAATTCTTACCCATCTTTTCTTTCCAGCTATGGGTATGCGTGGCCTGCTTAGCTTCATCATTAGCGGCACCAGCATACGAGCCCACGCTGGGCATCTCCATGGACCTGATAGACCTGGCGGCCATCAGTCGGATGTCGCCGCACCAGCTTGAAGCGCTGGCTGAGGGTTTAGCTGCTCAGGAAATCATGAGGTATTCGTTGTTTTCTTAGTAGTACAGTGGCGGACACGATCGCCGTAACACTTTTGGTTTTTCTGTATTGCAAAATAGCTCTTGTTCTTTGCTAATACAGTCTAGGGCTGACGAAACCATATACAAATCTGTTACGGCCTCCTAGTCCGCCACTGTACGTTGTAACGTTACGTTGTGGTTGTGGCCAACAAACTAGTAAAGTGGCGAAAAATCTGGGACTCAATACTTTATTGTTTCAACAATTTACCATAAACAAGTTTTACACTAGTCTTAGACGAATCATAGCCACTAGGGTTAAACATTTTGCTAGGCTACATTGTGGACCCTGATGGGCGCTACAATTTTTGTGTTTTAGAAACACTATAATTTTTACATAGTAGAAATTTAAGTTAACCATCTGTCTTTTTGAAAATAAGGATGAATGAATGCAATATTGATATTAAGATTAAGTATTTAGGACTGTATCTTGATGAGATTTGGAGCGATTGAATCCAAAAGACATCTGTAGGTACCATTTAGTCTATGACCCCTAGCTAATTATCAATTATCGTTATTATCGTTATTACCTTTGATTATCGTTACGATCAAACTACTTTTCTATTACGATAACACTTCTATTGCGATTCTATTAAGATTGGGTCAACAATTGCTATTCTCGAAATTTTTATAGTATCTTCATTCTACTAGTCTTACAAGATCAAAGTTACGAGACTCGCGATTTTTGACCCAATCGTAATAGAGTAATATTAGAATAGTAATAGTATAGAAGTTTAATCGTAAGTTTATGAGACTAAGGCCCCAGTTCATGCTAATGAATTTCCTTTTCTAAAGGTATGGCAATAACTTCTACCAAAGTAAATCTTAGTCCTAGCAGAAGTTGTCTGTAGAAAATTTTACTTCTAGAACGAAACTTTTATCTTCTTTTTAGAATTTCCTTTTCTAAAGGTATGGCAATAACTTCTACCAAAGTAAATCTTAGTCCTAGCAGAAGTTGTCTGTAGAAAATTTTGCTTCTAGAACGAAACTTTTATCTAGGATTGCTGCTTGTCGTTTTATGTCGCAGATGCACTTCCGCCTGCCAGGAGCGTTTATTAATCTCTTACAATTCTTCTAGGAATAAGACGTAACTGAAAGCATATCATCTCATCTATAGTATCTGAATATGACCTCATGCTGTATTAAAATAACAATTTATAATTAGTTAATGTCCAATTGCTTTTGTTTCCCACATCATTTTCCTTTAGAGAGTATACACAAACCACGCTCACTTGGTTAAAGTTACGTGTGAACTGGAGTATCGGATGATATTTTACCGTACCGCTCGCTGCACGTATAACATTTAATTCTTTATTTAGTTTATATAATAAAAATATTCAGGTACCAAGTACTTGAAATTAATATTTTAAACATAGGTACTCTTATTAACTAAACTGTGGTGTAAGTATTTGGTCGATAGGACCTTCGATTTCCGGTCGTGTAATTTGTATACGCCTTAAGATACGAATTTAAGATTAAGAATCAAGATACAGTTTTTTCCTTATTACAGACTTCTGAAATGTGACATGTAATTTTAAAGCTGTGTAAAAAATTTTAACCACCTCCGTGCTTCAGTAGGCAGGATGGTCATTGTTACTTTGGAATCCGGTTTCAGTTTACGTTAGAAGTGTAAATTGTGATTGAAAACGATGTAGTGTCGAGCGCCCCCGATACTCTACCTAGTTAGGAGCTCTAGAGTTCGCGTTATTATCCATCCAAAAGATTGATCACAAATAGATGTATGTACATTATGAGCATTATAGTCTTCTAAAAACACAATTTTATGAGTTTTCAAATTGTCTAATGTTAATAAACTTGGGTCATTGCCGTACAGACTTTTATTCCGTTTTTAATTACAATTTAAAATGTCAAATCACGAATTAACTACCTTTGTAACTATTTGATAATTATTTATTGTTTCGATTAAAGCCTTTGCAGCAAACTAAGGACATTTCAAAATAACGTTTGATTTTAACGACGGTTCCTAAAGAAGTGTTTTGCGATGGCAATAAAATATAATTACATATTTACCTATTTTGATTTATTGGTTATTTTTCCGTGTGTTGGTGACCGCATTTTCCCCCATGCGAGTCATAAAAGACGACTAAGGGAACACCCAAATAAGTCCTTCGTTAAAAAACTTAAACAGCCTATACCCGTCTGCCAATCGTGGCTATTATGTCAAAACCTCCGCCAAAATTTGTGGGTAAGCTTTATGTCCAACAGTGGACGTTTGGCGGCTGCTATGACGATTGGAAAATTTCGCTGAATAGGCATTTTGTCATATTTATTTGCCTTTATATTTATTATGTATTTTCTCTTACCAGGACAAAAAGGTCTTCGGCAGCAGCATTAGGGGCAGCTGTTGCATCTAAAGCATCGTCAGGTCTTTCATCAGGTCTGTCAAGTAAAGTGGGTCTACTCGGACAGGCTTCGGCAGGAGCTGTGTCGCTCATCTCGTCTGCTTCAAGTAAATCTGGTCACTCTGATGAGCATTCTGGCTATTCTTATGAACCGGTAAGTAAGCAGCTAAAACACACTTCAATAGTAAAGTAAAAACTATTTATTACAGTCTATTGAGCTACATCAAGAACTCTACAACTCACAAAACTCTTTTCGTCACCGAAAAAATATGTTAACTAAATGAATGCATCAATGTTATAAAAATTACTTTAATTTAGAAGATTATTTTGAATAAGTCAGAGATAAAAGGGTGGGCATAAATCCAGGCAGTTGTACGGTTATTAGAATATTGTTAAAAGCACGTGTTTCCAGAGTGAACGTTGTTAAAAAATTAACATAGGTACTTAATTTAAAAATAAAATATCTGCGTCCAATCACCTTATCCCCGCGCAATGATCCATCCGTTAATTAAGCACGTCGGTTATCTAAAATCCACAATTTTCTTTACAGCACGAGAGCAAAGTAGACTTTTGGGGTCTCAAGAAGTCAATACTTTACACGTTATTCCAAGCGGTAAAAGCAATCACAGGGGGTGTCACCATACTCAAAGGTCAATTAATAAAGGGCAGTGGAGCCCTAGCGACAACCTTGGGAAAGGTCATCAAGGTCAAAGGAGAAGCTGTCAGCAATTTTGGAAAGAAGATTGTGAACTCAGCTGCTTTGAGCCATAAGGGATCGTCATCGTCGACGACCATACATCATCATCATGGTAAGTTCTTGCTGAAGCTTAGCTCTGCAGTTAATCATTAGAGCAGAAGGTTCCCGGACTTTTTTTCACACAGACCACTTTTAAAATGAAGCTGGTTCCGGTGGAGTGGAGTTACATTAAATTCTCAAAAGATAAATGATCTAACTGTTTGTCACGCCAACTCAGACCCCTGTCGAGTCTTCCTCGCTGGGGGTCCACCTGAACCGGGAACTACTGCATCAGAGCATAACAAAGAAGATAGACCCTAACTTCCCGTCTCCAAGCTTCCACGCGGAAGGAAATAGAAATGGAAAATGTTTGCGGTTTAAAATGCAGACAGTTCAAAGTTATTATTAAAAAGAAAGATGCCTACGGTTGAGAAATAAGTAAAATCGTGAAGTTGCGCGGTTCCGCCGTATTACCTTGATACGGATGAATAATTTGTTGAATTGTTTTGAGATATTATTATAACATGAATTACGTTAGTTATGAAATCTAGAGAAACAAACGAATATCATTGTTAGGCAGACTTATTTTAGTCGAAATTGTGGTCGAATTATTTGTTAAAGTATACTTAGGTTATCTAATGTACCTAATTCGCTAAAAGTATCACGTTGACGAAGCACGTACTGTAAATTATTTATTTAGCCCAAGAGAGACGTGATATCCAAACCTCCAAATCCGTGATATGTTTAATTGCACAACTTCTGCGACAAATTCTGAAAGTTAATTAAAAAATCCAGCTTACTTCATTTAATACTTTCAAAATCCTACCTTATCATAATCTACACTATTATAATATAAAAAAAAACTATCTCTCATCTCAAAAGACATCCTCTTGTTAATAAAAGCAACAAGCATTGTGAAGCTGATCTATAAACAATAGTGGCGATCACGAAAGATGTGCAAAGGTTTTTGTAATACTGGCAAAAAAAGCCTTATGAAGGAATACAGTTATTTCTGTAAAAATTCTGCCACGGTTTGTCAAAACTGGATTAAGAGAAGATTTTATTAATTTCAGAACATAAACAGCTACATTTTTTCCGCCTTTCAACCCGCATGTCCATAATTTCCAGCATCACCAGTCTACGGGCCTCCAGCCCCGACCCACTTGGAGTACCCACCAAGTGCCTACGGAGCCCCCACAGCTCCGGCCCACTACCACGCTCCCCCCACAGCGTCGGCCCACTACCACGCACCCCCATCTGGCCCACCTTCGGGACCCCCATCTGGGTTTTCATCCCACAAATACCAATCACAGTTGGATGGTGAGTTTTCGTAAGGATTTTTTTTTGGTTAAGAGGCGTGTTGTTGCAGAGGAATTGAAAATAGGTTGGTTCACGAAAAGAAAGCACTTGAAATGAGACAAGCTTAGTCTTAGTACAACAATCCACTTTGTAGCAAACGATTTTCGAACAAAACTAAATATCATAAAACGTAAAACACATAATGAATTTAACCATTACTGCTACAGCACGCACTCAAATAAAATATATCAAGTAACAAAATGACACATCAGCCAAAACTTTACACTTACATCATTATCTAGTTAAAGCATCATCAAAAGAACCACTGTTACATTTCGTTACGCTTTAGCTGCTATTACATGAATTGAGTCACACAACACACAAGTTACAATTCGGACAGAACAATGTACACGCGACATAATGATGACTAACAAGATCGCATCAACGATGGACAGACAACGATCATAAAGTCATCAGCGAAAGTAAATTGAATCAAATAATTTGGTAATATCTCTGCAGATCATAAAAAACAAGCCGAAGAGAATTTGTTGAATGATGGGGAAATAAAGTTTTGTTTTGATGTTGATATGGTGGTTAGTATTTTGGATTAGAATGGAGATGTTGAAAACAAAAGCGACGTATTCTTACAATCATAAGAACTGGAATGCTTTAAACTTACATAATCGGGTCAAAACAGTCGAGTTGGAACATATACAACCGCAGGCTATGTTCCGGAAAATAATGGTACTCTCTTTACGTAATAGAGGTTACAGACCAGTCTAAAGTTACAATTCCAAATAACAATTGTGTAATAGAAGTGTGAGACGATAATATGGAAATACAAAGAAATTAAGAATTAATTATAGCGAATTGTTTTTTAAAGTCGGATTTCGGATTTTTTATATGATGTTGAGAATGTCTTCAGTTATTTTTTTTTTACGCAATAAAGTAAGCTTTATCTTATTAAATTCTATTCTAATCGTTTTTTTTATAAATAAATTAGTAGGTAGTTTTTTTTTTTATAAATTATAAGTTCGTTCACACGTTTAAAATAATATTCTTTATAACTTTCAATGAAATTTCACATATTAGCTAGTTAATGGTCATTTAAATGCCAAATTAATGTGTTAATGTTGTCAAGTCAATAAAACTGAAAGTTAATTTCCCAAGTTAGCGCGTTAATAAATTCCCGTAATAGATAGGTAAGTAACTAATTTTACGATTTCATCGAATGATCATACAAATTTATTACACTTTGGAAGCGCGGCTGATAGTGTTAGACAAAATTCGGTACCAAAATAGTTAGGTATGGTTAATTGGATAAAGCAACCAGTGCCACACACACCAAGCAACACACACTCACAACAATACATTTTCAGAATACATAGCAGTGAGGTCTGTGGCTAAGTTCCAAGACCACGTGGCACCACCGCCGGAGCCCTCAGCAGAGCTAGTACAAGCTTATTACAACTTGGTAGAGGCATTATGGTAAGACGAGATGACGTCACAATCTACAGGAAGATCTCTTCATTCAATCTTCTCTATACGATCTCGTCTTTTGTTTTTAATACTTTTCCTTTCATCTCGTTCTTTACTTTGTTTCTGGACTGATCTTGAAACGTCTTCTTTATTTGAAACTTGATTGTCTTTGAGCTAAGCTAGCATTGCTTTCTGTTATTCTATATATATTCTTGATATAATAGTTGGATATTTAGCAGCAGCATATAGCGTGACAGTCGTCTTTATTTCTAATTTCTCTCTTAAGAGATTTTCTAATGGGTTTTCAAGACTGTTGTTTATTGTGGACGTCCAAAATTTCCGTCGTTCACAGCGTTTTACATAAGACTTTCCCTTTCGACGGACGTTCGGCGTGACGAAACGGAACGGGTAACAGTAACGTATATGATCACTCGTATCCGTGTCACTAAAGTTACCAAATTACGAAGTCAGGCACCTTGTTGCCTAATTACCTGGAACCGCCTCGTTTTGACCTACTTCTTGATCTTGCCGATTTGTTCTTGATCGAACCATCTTTCGAGAATTATTATTGTTTCTAGAAAGTTTTTTTTTTGTTTTTTTTTGTTGCTTCATGCATTAAAAATGTTGTTTCATACAATGGTGACTCTAAGCATGCAGTTAGGAAAACAGATGTTATAGTATAATTGTGATAGTCTTTTATTGAAACAATTTAATGCACGCATCTTTATACAGGTAATTTCTAACAGTTCGGTAACTTAATTTAAGAAAAGATTTAGCTGACCTCACCTAACTTTCCAACAATGCAACAAGGGTCGAAATCTCAAAACAAAAATAAGATGTCCCAGACATTGGCTCTATCAGCTGACGGGGTCAATGAATCAATGTACAGGACAACCGTTTTTTGTTTTGAGTATTCCACCCATGTTGCTTTAAGAAAGTTGTTACTTCTTAGCTATGGTGAGCTAAATCACTCGTTAAATTTGTTTCCGCTTTGTCAGAAACATCCTGTATAACAAAATGTATGATTTAAAGATTGGGAATGTATGTGTAACTCTAACTTCGTAAGAAATAGTAAAAGTTTCATCGAGATCGTGTGTTTGATCATAGTTTTGACAGCTGATGTTATAAACCAGTTCTTAAAAGCGTTTACGGAAAAAGTTGTTTGTTTGCTACGCAATCCATTTCACCTGAACCTAACTAATAATTTTCTGCAGACTACGTTTTTAGTTAGAAATCAGTTGCTTACTTTGATATAATGATTAGATGATAATATGATAAGTAAGATGATTCCGTGCTTCGGAAGGCACGTTAAGCCGTTGGTCCCGGCCGCAGTAGTGGTCGTTATAACCGCGGCGACAAGCTGGCCCCTTGTCACGTTGGTAATAAAGCATAAACTCGGCTAAACGTGGGTCCGGCTCTCAAGCTGGTGCCTCTGCCTAACCCTCCGGGGAATAAAAGGCGTGAAATTATGTATGTAAGAGTGGTTTGAATGCTATTTTTGTTGTATTGCTTTATCTAGTAAAAAACTTTAACAGAGCAGCTTCTTTCCCACTTTATTCCAATTTCGCGCGTAACCATCATCAACATCATCATCAGCCTGTATGAGCCCACTGCTGGACATAGGCCTACTTCTCTTGCACGCCATACACCACGGTCTTGCGCCAGTCAGATCCACTGCCTACCGGCGACCTTTGTCACCATGTTGACTATGATGTCGTCAGATCATCCAACTAGTGGTCTGCCTACCCCACGTCGCGCGTTACCATATCATCCTAATCGATGATTACTATATATATAATCGGATGCCTTTATTTGTTTAACTTTTTAATCAATAATTTGTTTGACTCATCTACCGCACCTGTGAATAACATTAAAAAGGTTTTCATATTACGAAATTGTCGATTCAGAAAGACATCATATCGGTTTTATAGTAATTTTACAGTGAAAGTGGTCTTACGTCACATACAGGTTCAGCCAGGCCCGAGTCAGGACCGGCCTTCTCGTTTGAAACCCTTTTTATGGCAGAATATGCCTTAATGTTTACAAGACTTCCATTTACATCTGGTTCCATTGACCTGCCTGCCAGGATATTTTTATAGTTTCTTTCCCATAATTTGGTGTTTTTTTTTGAAGTGAAATCACTACAACGGAACCTACTATGCCAATCCTAAGAACATGAAGAACACAAGTTTTTTTTTAAGACTATGTCTAGATGCTTATTGGTCTTGGTCATGATAATTTCAAAAAATATATATATTAGGGACCTTAAGTAGGCCACATTTGGCTGAATATCATCTTGAACAAATAGTTTATACAAAAAACCCCAGATGGACGAAATGAGCTTCCCTTTACGCGGCTTTATTACGGAATTAGGTGAGGAGGATGTATTAAAAAATCCCTTGGCACCATAATTTTTTGGCTCAAGTAAAGTTGGGTGTGGCGAAAATGAGCGAAAGTGTGCCACTGACCTTTTGTTGCTACAAATGACGCGTGCGCATGTCTGCATAATATCTTAGGGAAAACCAGTGAGGTAGGAAAACGCTAAAACCATAAGCATAGATTAAGGTAGATAGATCACTTTATGATAGAGTAAGGTAGTGGCGGCATAGAACCACCCCACCTCTACCACCCCATCTCTTCCTGTGGGTGTCGTAAAAGGCGACTAAGGAATTTCCGAAGGTCGGGCAGCAGCGGCCTTCGTTGAAGAATTTAAACAACCACACTGCGATCGCCAACCCGCCTGCCAAATGTGGCGATTACGGCAAATTCCCTCCACAATGTTTGTCTTTGTGACAATGTTTGTCTTTGTTTCCCTGTGTCTGTGAGGGAGACCTATGTCCAGCAGTGGAAGTCTACTGGTTGTTATGATGAATGATGATCAAGATAGAATATATCACTTTAGGACGACTGATTCAATAAAATTGCAAAAAAAAAGTATCATAACTTTATTTTTATTCTACGAAACAGAGAGATTTAATCAATTAAAAATAACAAGTAGGTATGTATCTTTAATGTTTTAAACCGGAAGTGCATTGACCTTTAGATCCAGGATGTCTGGCAGCTAATCTGTATGATTGATATGTCATACAAACTCGTTCATTAGATAGTAAAGTTTATGTATGCAAATCGCATATGCAATTCTTGAACTGTGGTTTGAGAAGCTACTTATTACAATTTGTGGTAACAGTCATTTAGCTGCACTTTCGAAAATATTGACTAATTTTAAGTTGGTCATTGGTTTGAAAGATGCTTGCAAGTATTTTTTTTATATCTTGCGTTGCGTAGTGCGGATTAGAACACTAAATACAGTGAGATAAGAGTAGAGAACAAGAAGAGACCTATTTGTAGCAGTGGTTAAAAAGTTAATAATTTACCCTGTTATTCATAAAAAGTTAAAGAGCATTTTAGTTATTTGACGTACTTATGTCAACTTAGACTAAATGTCACGTATCAACCACAAACCATAGAAGTAGATCTCCAGTAAAGCTAGATAAAACCTACGGTATCTTTATGAATAATACGGTTAGGGCAAGAACCGGTAAAAGGTTAAAAGGGCTCGAATTTTCAAACAGATTCCTTCCATGTACTTCGGTCCTAAACTGCCGATTGTGGATAAACTTAGGATAATACAATATTAAAAAAAAACAGCATGAAATTTTTGATATTTGCCTTGGTAGGTATGGAATTTTTTTTCGCGATTAGCGATTTCGCGATTCTTGAGAAATAGCAGCGCACAAATACAGCAAAAGAAACGGCTGATGAAGCCACAAAATTATATGTTTTCATATCCTTTTTTTTCAACTTAAAGCAAACACTATGACACGCTTGAGTTAAACAACGAAATAGGTAATAGCAGGCTAGATTACAGACCGAGCTAGCATTGTGAAGCTACCAATGATTGCTGCCTTAGGTATAATAATGTTTTACTTATAAATGTAATGTTTTACTTTGGCTAGGTATTTTCATCAACCTTTTTTCCGCATGGATTATTCGTCCAAACTACGTATAATTTATTTGAAGTGAGTTGTTTGAATAGATGCTTTAATATAACTTTTATATTATAGGGTAAGGTACTAAAGTACTTAATCTAGGTTTATTTGCTTGACCAATAAGAAGATGTTGTTCATATTGCAATACTTTCAATTCAACCTAATTCTACTGAGGAAATAACAACTATAGGAGTTACGAAAGAGACTACCCACACTTAGTTATTATCCAATCAATGAGAGATGTTTTCTGAAGGAAGGCTAAAAGATAATAATATAAATTTAAAGATTTTTAAGCTTTTAAGATTTTTTTTTAAGATTTTTTTTTGGATGACAGGAGATTGACGAAAGAAATATATAGAGCGGATGCGGAAGGCACGGTTGGAAGAGGTAGGCCATGGAGAACGTTCACCGATCAAATTGGTGACGTTCTGAGGAAAGGCCATGTGAAGAGTTCACGAAACCGACGTGCGTGTATTAAAACGCTTATGAATGTAGAAGAAGCGAAAGAAGTGTGTCAGAATCGTAGCAAGTGGAAATCAATTGTCTCTACCTACCCTGATGGGATACAGGCGTGATGTTATGTATGTATGTAAAGATTTTTAGAACCTAAGTCCAAATTAAGATGTGCTAATATTGTGGACTGTAAAATAAAATAAAATTTGGTAAAGTTGACCAGTTGGCTTAAAATGTTTGTAATTAATCTTTTTAAGTATCGCCAGATATCCTTCGCAACACAAACCATACTGTGGAGCTCTTTTCAACTCTTTTGGCACATAACAATTGGGTGTTTAGGCATGATCAGGATCTGGCATGCATGATTTGATTTTAAATTTCAATCGACCTCTATTTAATGATGTGCTCTCTACCGATGAATCTATGAAACTTGTTCATCGTGATATAGGAAAACCCCTTTCCATGTGAAAGGATCAATAAGATTAAAATGGACTGATATTACCACATGGCTTGTGATGTCGATACAATTTGACGGTACAGTGGCGGACTAGGAAGCCGTAACAGATTTGTCTATGGTTTCGTCAGCCCTAGACTGTATTACCAAAGAACAAGAGCTATTTTACAATACAGAAAAACCGGAAGTGTTACGCCGGCCGTGTCCGCCACTGTACCTATCGTCTTAGTATCTCTAGTTGGTCTGTGTCGTCATAGTCGTATGTTTTCATGTTGTTCTTTGTATAATTTTTAGAGAGAGAGAGCATCTTCCTTGTTCTGTGATTGCATCGTTCACCTATGCGATGATAGAGTCTGCAATTCTCATTGTTTAGGATTTCGTTAGACAGGTGTTCGATTTCGTCTTCTAAACGTAAAAGGAATTATTGTCACTTTACCCATTGTGATTGGGAAATTCAGACAATAGCTCTTCTGTTCTTCTTCTTCTAAGGTTGATGAAAGTTTCAAACAATGGTGGTTAGGCATATTATATTACTTATTAGTGCGCGAAGGGGATAAATCTTTGAGTCCAGATTGAGGTCCAACAAAATCTTATAGGCAATAGAACATAACCAAAAGGTTATTATGAAATACATAAATAAGGAGTTAAAAAAGATCTTACACTTCGCAATCCACTTACACACTTGACTCTCAACACGCACACTTTACTTACTCTTTCTCAAAAACTAATGACATAACATTAATTTTCTAGGTGAAGATGAGGATACAATCCACGAGATCATACCACTTGAGTTTCCTCACATAGGTACTTCTGATAAGGCTGCACTTGCACCGACATGACTGTGACTAGACTTAAATGACAAAATTTTTGAGACAGGACGAGGAAAGTTGAACGGCGTTCACGCTGGCCTGGTGATCCTGGCTCCGCTGGGTGAGGAGGCAGCTTCCAACGTCCACGGGTCGTCGACGCCCCTGGAGCCACCACCCTCGATACTGAACTCAGCTTTCAGTGCGATCAAGAACGTCTTCTCCCCAGCGGCCACTGGTCCTGCGCCGTCTGCTGCCTATTCCTACCCCTCAGCACCGTCGTCTTACGCGCCACAATCTACTGGACCAAACCAAGATATCATTGACCAACCTCCTCCCCCCCCTCAGCCATACAAAACTTGGGGAGCCGTCAACTCCTATGGTGAACCGGTGACCGTTGACGCTTACCCCAACTACGATCCAAGGAATCCCAACCTATCTTCCGATAGATACTCCTCCGTGCCAAAGCATTCTCCTCCCCATCTTGCTTACGGCTTAAACTCTGAAAAACTTAATAAAATCTCCGCTAATCTTGACAAGATAGCCCATCTGACAGCCCAGCACAGATCCTCGGAGGAGCTACCACACTTCGACGGTCTTGACGTATACCGGCAGATGCTAATGAAGGGTATGAAGATCCCTCTGTTACCCACGCCTGTGGTGACAGATGCAGACATTAAAGTGAAGCCGGAGAATTCATCAGCTGAAGAAAAGATGTCTTCCTCATCATCGACAACGACCTCGACTACGACCACGACAGCACCGATGACTGACGACAAGACGAGACGAAGGAAAGACATCAAATACATTTTGAAAGGCAACAGGATAGTGCAGGTGTGATGACGACTGCTGACTGACTTGACTGACTAGGTACGTCTCCGGACGACGCCGATGTCACGTGACTAACTCGGACTTGACGGTGGCACTAACACAGACTACCACTATAGTCTCGATGCATGTTGTAGTGAACTTTGAGGTGTTATATCGTATTGGCTAACTTTTAGTGTAAATAGTCGAATAATTATTGTTGTTGTAATACTAATTTTATTATTAATTTTAGTGACCACAACGAAAATCCCTGTAAATTCTATATTTATCTCTTGTATTTTTACTCTTTTTTATAGTAGTTTATTTACTTAGTTCATTTGGGCATGATTTTAGTAAGGTTTTTGAACCTATTCTTTGAAAAAATACAAATTTTGTACATTTATAGTTGTATAGTCTTACTCAACTTAAATTTTAGATTAAAAAAACTTAATTAGTAGATTAAATTCGTAGATTTGAAGGTCCTGTAGTATTTTAACCCCAACATGAAAACTATTCCTAAGTTCTGAATAGACTCAATCTTCAATAATAACTACGTAACCCATAAAATTTATGTTTTCAGAGATACCAATATATGAGGGGGGCGTGATAGGCGCCGAAGAGTTGCAGCATTACAACTTCTAGAAGATCATGGAAAATTTTAGAAGTTATAGGAATTTCAAATTGAACATTGATTGGGTACAATAGTATTCTACGTTACGTTAGGTTTTAAAGTTCCGTGATAGTGTGTAGTTGCGTGATGGTTATTTGCTGTATAGAATCTAGTTGTTTTCTTATTATTTTTTATATTATATTTTTCTGTATACAGTTGCCAGTACATTAACCTGACTAGTTTCATAACCTACTACTTCCCTAACTCTATACACTTAAAGCCAGTGTATTTACAGTAAAAATGTGTACCAGAAGTGACTTGGCGACTGTAGTTAATTAATTTAAGATAATATTTATGAATTCGATTTCTTTAAACTTTTTTTTATTGCATACTTTCTAATTTTACTGGTTGAAGTTATTAACTTATCTCAACTTTATAAAAATACTTATGTCTAAGAAAGTATGTTTTTTTTACCTAGAAACTTTTTTTTTGTTAAATGCGTCTAGTTAGAAAACATCACGTTTTATTTAATTTATTCATTTATTTACACTTTTCTATTTTAAATATTATACTTAGGTATTTTATAAATTTTTCATACTCTGCCAGAGATACCAAATTGTTTTGTAGTTTTAGTAGCTCTATCGAATTTTTATTACTTATTTT
This sequence comes from Euspilapteryx auroguttella, assembly GCA_951802225.1. Classification (NCBI taxonomy): domain Eukaryota; kingdom Metazoa; phylum Arthropoda; class Insecta; order Lepidoptera; family Gracillariidae; genus Euspilapteryx; species Euspilapteryx auroguttella. Next base: position 9,405,301 of record OX637653.1, read on the forward strand.
ATTTTTAGTAGAGTAGGTAGAGAGTAGGACAATTTAACGATTATAAATCAACGAAAGTAGACAACATTGGAATTTTTATTTATTAAAAAATCTTTAGTTATTGTGTGTACTTACATAGTTTTTTATGATTTCGGATTTATACTTTTGACTAGAGGCTGCCCCGCGGTTTCACTCGCGCAGATTTCTCATAACCACAAAAATCCATTTTTTTCCCGTTCCCATGGGAATTTCTGGAAATCCTTTCTTAGTGCTCACCTACACTCCCTAAGGAACCTACATGCAAAATTTCAACCCGCTACGCCCAGTAGTTTCGGCTCTGCGTTGTCTGTCAGTCAGTCAGTCAGTCAGTCAGTAACGGAAGAGTTTTATATATATAGAAGATTATTAAAATGCCTTCTCTGCAGTACAATCCACACAAAGAATATTAAAAAAAAATTAAGTAGGGCCTTATGTCTGTCTGAAAAAAAAAAATTATGGTTGGTACTAATTTTTTCATTGTTTAATTATTTTTCAATAGCAAACTTGTTCAGACGTTTTTTTTTGTTTTTTTTTTACTAAATCTTATTCACTTAACACTTTTGCTCTGGATTAACTAAAACAGCGAAGTGATTAATATCAACAAATAGTATATCATAGTTTTTTTTTTCATTACAGACCATAAAAAGTAGATTAATAAAATTCTGTTTTAAGTAGGTAACCTAAGTAAAGCGAGGGCTGTAGATTTTTATTTTTTTAAAATTGAGTTAGGACAAAAATGTAAATAACAAGATTTAATGCTCAATTAACATTTAATATTATACATATTTATAATTTTAATCTTTTGTACGATTCTTATTTGGTTTTGTAAATAAATTATGTGGGAAATGTGTATTTTTCTTTTGCTTCAACAAACATACTTACCTACCAAACATCTTATACTTAATATGCATAAAATAAACGAAGAGTGGGATAACTTATTTTTCCAAAAAAAGGAACCCGCCTTCAATAAACTGACACATACGCACATAAACTGAGAACTTCTTCTTTTTTAAGTCGGTTAAAATTTGTGTAAAGCCTTTAAACTGCTCAAGGGGTTTAATGTGGATTTGAAGTCTAACTTCAAAAAAGGATGTCATCAGTTTATATGTATGTTTGTCTATGTATGTTTGTCCGCGATTATCTCGAGTTTGACTAAACCGATTTTAATGCAGTTTTCACAAAAGTATTTGTTGTATTTGTTACATTCGGGAGAAGGTTTTAGAACATATTTTAACGAACTTCAGAAAAGAGGAAGTTCTCAGTTTATATGTATATGTGTCAATTTACTGAAAGCGGTTTTTTTTAATTAGTAATTATGTATGCAAATAAAGTTCTGCTCAAGTGACGTCACAAACGTTGATCAATCAAAAATATGTCACGGCCCGTCTTTGTTAAATTGATCTCCTAGTCGACCCGGCGAACTTCGTACCGCCTTACCTATATCTATTTTGTACATTTATTATACTTACTTAAAAACCTTCCTCTTGAATCGTTCTATCTTTAAAAAAAAACCGCATCAAAATCCGTTGCATAATTTAAAGATATAAGCATACATAGGGACAGACGCGGGAAGCAACTTTATTTTATACTAGGTATTGATATTGATGATATTGATATCGCTCGCTGTCGTTATGAATACCGATTAGAAGAACACGGACCCCTTAAGCAACAGTCAACAACACTACAAACTGAACCACGGAGCTGGTCTAAGCTGCGCCTTCGTTATTTTAAAAGCAATATTTTCTATTCGACCTTACACACCCACTTTCAACAGGTATTTATCGTTTTCAATACTATATTATCTACTTCTACTATCTCCAATCTCCTATATGTAAAATATATATAATATCTAAAAATTAATCGTGGTTTGTTAGTCTCGCTAAAACTCGAGAACGGCTTGGTCGATTTAGCTGATTTTGGTCTTAAAATGTTTTTAGTAGTCCAGGGAAGGTTTAAAAGATGAGAAAATATGGATAAAAATAGAAAGGAGCGATACGAAGTTCGCCGAGACTGCTAGTATAGTATATACCAATATTATAAATAGTAACGAATAGGCTCCGGAAATACTGAACCGATTTGAAAAATTCTTTCACTGGTAGGAAGCTACCTCGAGTGTCAAAGGCTATATTAGATTTTCAAAAAATTTGGGATCCTTACCTAAACTCAAATAATGTAACCCAAGGTGCAATATTTTTTCCGTATTTTACATATTTTGACAGGTGGTTTGTTGTTGTTGTTTTTTTTTTATTCGGCCATTTTGGGCAGTGAAAAGAACATAGTCTATAGAGTTAAGTCTTTTGTAGTATCTTATATTCTATGGCGTAACGAAGTAAGCCGGGAAAGCTCGTATAAAATAAAGTCACTTTCCGCATCTGTTCCTATGTGTGCTTAAATATTTAAAACAGCGCAACGGATTTTGATGAGGTTTTTTTAATAGATAAGAGAGATTCACGAGAAAAGTTTATAACATTATACATGCACAAATTAGTAATAGGTTAGGCGCTACGAAGTTCGCCAGGTCGACTAGTATTTTTATAAACGGAACACGCTATTAGGGCTTCATCTATATCTATAGGTATATTCCCTGCTAGATTAAATATATTATAACCCCAGTTTACAAGGGTGGGGATAGAGACGACGTGAACAATTATCGCCCAATTTCAGTCCTGAATTCTTTGTCCAAAATATTAGAAAAACTTAATAATAATCGTCTCATGGGATATATAAATCAATATATATAAAACTCTTCCGTTACTGACTGACTGAATGACTGACTGACAGACAACGCAGAGCCGAAACTACTGGGCGTAGCGGGCTGAAATTTTGCATGTAGGTTCCTTAGGGAGTGTAGGTGAGCACTAAGAAGGGATTTCCCGAAATTCCCACGGGAACGGGAAAAAACGGGAATTTTGTGTTTATGAGAAATTTGCGCGGAAAAACCCGCGGGGCAGCCTCTAGTCAATATATATAAAACTCTTCCGTTACTGACTGACTGACTGACTGACTGACTGACTGACTGACAGACAACGCAGAGCCGAAAGTACTGGGCGTAACGGGCTGAAATTTTGCACGTGGGTTCCTTAGAGAGTGTAAGTCAGCACTAAGAAGGGATTTCCCGCAATTCCCACGGGAACGGGAAAAAACGGGATTTTTGTGTTTATGAGAAATCTGCGCGGGTGAGACCGCGGGGCAGCCTTTAGTAAATTCGATATACTGTCACTTGCAGCAATAAAACACATTATAATGATAAACTATGTAGACTTAGCATTTCCTATTATCCAATAAACCCAATCACAAACAAGCTACCGTCGAGATTGAGCTTGTACTCTTGTACTTAACTATCTAACAGCAATTTATCCGTCACATCCCTGTTTCGCGGAACATGTACTTCGTTCATAATAAGCACCTCTACTGCCACAGTATGGTGCAGTTAATACTGCGGACACTGCCCTTGTAGCTTGTTTAGGCGGACTGTGTGGGTAATGTAAACATAATAATTTATTCCGAAACACGGTAAGAATGACGAGTTAGGCCACATTTGCAACTTGCTTTACGTCCTCTCGTGTGTCAAAGTCAATACAAAAAAACGCAAAAAGGACGCAGTGCAATATTGCAAAAGCGGCCGTAACACAGAGACAGTTCACCCCAGGAACGATGAAGCGACGAACTGGAAGTGCACGACAGAGCCTGATGGAAATCTGCGTTGGAGCAGTAAAGTGTGGAAAAGGGGGAAATCAGTATATATAAAACTCTTCCGTTACTGACTGACTGACTGACTGACTGACTGACTGACTGACTGACTGACTGACTGACAGACAACGCAGAGCCGAAACTACTGGGCGTAGAAAGCTGAAAATTGGCACGTGAGTTCCTTGAGGAGTGTAGGTGAGCACTAAGAAGGGATTTCCCGAAATTCCCACGGGAACGGGAAAAAACGGGATTTTTGTGTTTATGAGAAATCTGCGCGGGAAAAACCGCGGGGCAGCCTCTAGTAGATTTATTGTAAGGTGATACGGAGTTTTCTGGGTCAGCTAGTAATAAATACATCACGCTGATAGCCCCTTTTTTAGGCGGAGAAACTCCTGACAAGTACCGCGCAGCCCCGGAGGCAGCCGCTGGGATAAGTGGGCTTCGCAACCACTAAAACCCCGCTGGTGTCCAAGGCAAGATCTCGGCTGTTGGCAAGGGCACGGCACGGCATCACCGCGACAAATAGTTAGACCCTGTATCGGGCTGCCCGAAAAACATAAAGACTCACATACTAAGAATAAAGTTAAACCATAATCCATAAAACTCTAAATTATGTTACATTAGAATCCAATCATAAAACCTATACACGTATCACGTGTGTGCGTTAGACGCATCATTTCGTTGAAAACGCGAACACAAAATTGCAGTGATTTGCAGAAAATAATGACTCCACTCAAAGCTTACAGATTTGTTTACAATCCGTGCACTTTCTATTTATACTGTCATTCCGGGAAACGTCGCGTAACGCTGCTGCGCTGTGGCATGAAAAACTAAATTATAGGATTATTCTAAGCATTTCCTTTAGAATGAAAGTTTCGCCCTTTAGCCGCATAAAGTAGGGGTATAGGGGGGTACAAATTGTTGCTAATCACTACGGCCAGCTCTGGTATGCGGCCTGCATCGGTAGCCCACATTTTGTTTGTGTCTTGCATAATTCTGGTAAGTGGTCAGTAAATAAGATATAACTTCTTACTTAGCTAAAGCGATGTGATATAGTAATACTAGATATAACAAATAATGTAATAATAATAATAACTTTTTGAGGTGGTAACTCTCGCTATGGCGCGAAATTCAAATTTTTTCGTGTTTTTTATTTATTCTTGCGAAAGTATACATTTTTATTACAGTTTAAATGAATTCGCGTATGTAAAAAACCATCTCCCACATTGCAATACAACGTTTTTGGAAGACAGAGCTACAGATTTTGTGTCTAAGGGGTAAAAGGCCAAAAAACAAGTTCCTTGAATATACACAAAATCGGTAACTCTGTCTTTCAAAAACGATATATTACAAGGTGGGAAATAGGTTTTTACGTACGCGAATTAATTTAAACTTTATTTAAAATGAATATTTTCGCCAAATTAATTTAAAAACGTGAAAAAATTTGAATTTCGCGCCATACCGTGAGTTACCGCCTTAAATTAATTTGAAAACACATACCGATAACTTCAATAAGAGAATTAAGTGATATAAAACGTCGAATATATTAAAAGATAAGACTGAACATTAAACTATAAATAATAATAATGCTTCACGATACTTTTTCAGCAATTTATTCTACAAATACTTTTAGGTAACGGTCAAATAATCCTGATTCAGTTATTTTACGCAGTTTAAACTTTAAACACAACTGGGTTTAGACGCGAAACGAAAAGAAAATGTTTGAACAATGGTTCTCAAATTTCAAAATTCGTTTTCCGTGGCTGTTATTTAATGTGCGAGTGTAGTGAAATCAAAAAGTTTAAAAAATACGTCGCCTTATAACAAAGGTGGTTTAAAATTAATCATTATGATAATTAAAATACTCTATGGCAAAACCCACTCATATTATTTGGCCTTGGGGAGACCCTATGTCCAACAGTGGACGTCTTATGTATGTAATGATTATGTGACAAAACACAATCTAACAATGTGTAAAATCACTGGATAAAGGTGCTGTCACCGACATGTGCTCCTAACACGCAACATATTTTAGAAAATGACGAGTTATTGGCGAATCGTGAAAAATTAAGAGAGAAAAAAAGTTAGTGACAAATTGGGGTATGATTGGGGTTACTGACCAGCTCGGTTTGCCGTGATTGTGAATAGAATGATAACTACCTACCTATAGATAGTGCTGACGGATCAATAATTTGTGAAAGAATGATTCGTACTTTATTAGTTAGTGGATCGTTTGATCTTTCACACAATACCATACAAAAGACTAAAAATTATACTTTCTTAATAACAATACCAGTCTCTTTTCGGTGGATAGAGTCCGAGAAAGTATACGATTCTATAGTAATTCCTGTACTCTTTTTACTAATTCTTACGTCCTTGTAGGTAAGCGTAGCGTCCACTTATTTCTAACCGACTTCGAAAAATTAGGTTATCAGTTTGACCTGTATGTATGTATGTTTTTCCGCGATTATCTCGACTTTTGCTGTTTTCACAAGGTTTTTAGTATAATATTTTAAACGACTTCCGAAAACAGGAACAGGTTTTCAGTTTATGTATGTGTGAATTTATTGAAGTCCTTCCTTTAAAAAAGAAATTATAAGAATTTTTAATCGGTTGTGGTTTTTTTTCTATCCAATATTATCTTACCTTCATGTTAAACAGCTGTTACACAATTTCCTAGATATTCTAGAATTCAAGATCTAGAATGCTAAGCTAACTGTTATTCCTTGATCACATAGCCCTATTAGGGCATCGGAAACTGCCAGGAAGGAATTTATCATTCGTATAGTTTCTCAACTTGCTCTGGTTAGTTGTTCTTATCAAATCTACTATTATTATATATATTATCTTACTTAGAATGAAACTATGAAACTAGCCATAAGTAATAAGTACTTACTTACTTATAAAACACGAGCTGTCCCGGCGAACTTCGTTACGCCATAGAACATAAATTTACACCAAAAAATACAACGGAACCATTTTTCATGCACCTGAGATTACATTATTCGAGTTAAGGGTACCTATATTTTTTGAAAATATAATATAGCCTATCCGTGTTATTCATAAAGATACAGGAGATTTTAAGTAGCGTTACTGGAGGTCTACTTCTCTGGTTTGTCGCATGGTAAATACGTGAAAACTAGTCTAAATTGACATTACGTCAAATGAACTGAAATGCTCTAATACCAGGGTAAGTCACTAGGGCATAGTGTAGCTTAGTTACAGTGGAAACATTTTAGAAATCAGTTCAGCATTTCCGGAGCCTATTCGTTACAAACAAACAAATATTTCCTCTTTATTATTGGTAAATATAGATGAAAAAAAATATATAGTTTTACGAAGATTATGAAAAACCGCAATGAAAAATCGCTTACGCACCTTTAAGAATCTGTAGGCAAGGCCTAAGCTGAATCATTTATTTAGTTTTTAATAAATTAGCTTATAACTTACTGCTCAACAAACTGTGAAAGTACATTAAGTCTATTACTTATTACAAACTGGATGAAAGTCTAAGGAAGGTTACATGACTGCAAATGCGATTATAATTCAAGAAACGTGCTTGTCATGATTAGTTTTACCCTACCCTTTAAGCTTTAATTTAAATATACATTTCTTGAGTTTTTTTTAATTATCTACTTACCTACTATTTCTATATAATATTAGCGTTTTTTTGTATCAGAGAGAAAATTCCTGACGCATTTCGGGTTTGTGTGGCACACACACACCTACTAAAACTACCTGGTGGCCGCCTCAGCGATTTTGGAAAGGACCCCTTTTTTTGTAACGGGGGGAAATGCCTATCGCATTTCCCGACGCTCGGGGGAGCGTCGGGGGTATGCGGGGCTCGCACCCACTAAAACCCCCAGGCGGCCGTCTCGGCTTTTTTGCGTATAGCGTACGAAGTCCTTCCCACGCTCAGCTGCTATCAGCATCGTGCTCGGGGAGAGCATGTTGTTCCTTCCCCGGCTCGCCTTTGTAGCTGCGGCGGCACAGTGCCACAAGCTGTGCCGCCGCCCATCTCGGGGCCGCTTCATGAGTGTGTCGGGATCCCTCCCTTTACACCCACGACATCGATGACCCCTTAAAGGCAACTCGTGCGACAGGCAGGGCCTACAGTAGTAGACCTATTCATACGCCCGGACCTACCTAGGGCTTGAAAAAAATAACCGAAATACCTTCTCATCATCAATATCATAAATAAATAGTATAAAACCAAGTAGCTTTCCGCGTCTGTCCCTATGTATGCTTATATATTTAAAACTATGCATCGGATTTTGTTGCGGTTTTTGTTAAAAGATAATGTAATTCAAAAGGAAGGTTTATTTGTATAAAACATGCACAACATAGTAATATGTATGGCGGTACAAAGCTCGCCAGGTCGACTAGTTATGTACAATATCAAACAAAGTAACATGGACTATGATAAAAGTGCTTCTATTTAGCAAAATGAGCTTTATGTGTATGAAGCTAATATCCAAGCTAGTTTTTTTAATTACCATTAGCTAGTGTTTACTTAGCAGGACTAAATAGCCAACTCCATCGTCGTGACAGCTCAGTACCCGGAGCGGTGGCAACTTATAATTACCGTCCACTAGTCAAAGTCCCATACTATCACAGTAAAACTTGTAGACAACCTTCGTATCAAAATATTTATTAAAAGGAATTATTTAGTGCGCGAAATTTAATTCAAAGTGTGCGCCGTGACGAATTTATTAATAAACGTTGTGGGGATGGTACTTTAGGCTATTATCGCTGTAGGCCTGCGCACATTAAGAAAAGACCTCAAAATGGCGGCCGTTGTATGGGCTGTCTCATTCTTAACTCTTTTATCATCTCGAGATAGCATCCGTTCCGCTAGTATCTTCACTTCGTTTCTTTATGTGCGAACTTCGTACCGCCTAACTTATTGGTATTTTATGCATGTATATTACTTATAAACCTTCCTCTTCAATCACTCTATCTATTAAAAAAAACGCATCAGAATCTGTTGCGTAGTTTTAAAGATTTAAGCATACATAGAAACAGACGCGGGAAGCGACTTCATTTTATACTATGTATTGATGATTGATAATAAAACAAAAAAGGAAAATGTAAATAGAAGCAACGAGAAGGCCGGGAAGGCCGGAAAGACCGAGAGAAAGCTACATGAAAAGGAAGGATGGAAAAAGTGAAAAGACGAATAGAGTACAAGAGCCTAAATAGAAAAGCATACTAAGGACATAATATCCAACTCGATTTAAACTGCTTCAGTAGTTTAAACTGCACCTGTAACTTTCTTTCTCATATAAACAAAAGTAACAACTGCAGCTTAAGAGCCAGTTTACAGCGATGCTAGCGCCATTCGCGAAAAGAAAAATCTTCTAAACTAAGACAAATATCTAAAATGTGGCACAGTATTACACTAGATAATGTAGCCTAGTATTTTTAGGGCACTATTCTACTACTTTTAGGTTAAAGACCAAAGAAAGCTACAAAGTGGTGTTAAAAGTGGCAACAATCTGTGTATAATTTTGTTCTTTTAAGTTAGGACTACTTTACTGTGTTAAAAAAATACTAAGCAAGATTATCTAGTGTCATACTGTGCTACATTTTTGATATTTGCCTTAGTTTAGAAGATATAATTTTTTTTCAAGAATGGCGTAGCATCGCGGTAAACTAGCTCTTAAACCAAACCGAGTTGGATATTACAGACCTAAGTAGTTTTGCTATGAATTTGTGAAACAAAAAGTAAACCCTTCCTTGGTACTTTTAAAAAAATCCAATTGTAAAGAACATTTATTATAAAGTTTCTAGTCCTATAGAATACTGGTCATAGCAAGCAACAAGCAATCAATGGAGTTTGTGGAAAGTGCATCAAATGAGCCGTGGACATCCCGGAAGGAGCGGTAAACGCCGGAGCACGGAGGTACCGGGTTGGATTTCAAATTCCTACCCTTTTAATATAACAGTAGATCATTTAATTTACTAACTCATTTCTTTCTCTCCATCATTGACAACAGTTTTTTTTTTAATATATGCTTATTTACTTTTAAAAAGTCGCGTACCCAGTAGAACAATAAGATCATGGGGAAGGACACGGAAGCCGTTCATAACTTTTTCTCGAGGTCCTTCCTAAAAATCGCCGATACTACCACGGAGAGTTTTACTGGGTGCGAGACTAACGTACCCTTAACGAAATAATGCTAAGCTTTTTCCCCAGTTAACAACTAATAATAGAAGGGAGGAGAGGGCCGATTAGACCGAGAGGAAGCTAGCTACATGAAGCAGATAAAGTTGTGACTTACAGAGACGTTAAATAAGCAGTGGAGAGACGAGTGGAGTGGAGGAGGCTACATAGATAAGAGCTCGGCTCGAAGAACAAAAAAGGACATCAAAATCAGCGCTTTTAAATAAGAAAAAGAATAAGGTAAGGTAGCTTGAAGGAGTGTTGCTTGTCTCTCTGAATCTCCCCTTCTTTTAATCGAAACTGAAATTCCGATTATCGGACATTACACCCTGTCACATCATCTCTTTAGCAAGATCAGTTAGATCAGTCCGCACTGGCTAGGCTTGGGCCCACCGATGCGTAGCGCGAGAGGTGGGGAGCTATAAGAACCAGTATTGACCTATTTCGCTTTCCACAACATGCTGACCAGTGGTCGATAGTATCGATTCTCGGATCGAATCGAGAGTCGAGTAGTGATCGAGTGATTCGAGTTGATCGGCGCGTGCGATGACAGTTTTGGTGTTATGTGCTGCGTGATTGTGTTCTGTTTTTGAAAGATTTTTGACGTTTCGAATTGAAAAGACAGTTTGTGTTTTGTTTTTAATTTTGTCTTCGAAGATGAAGGTCGGTGGATCTTGTTTTAAGCTTTTTTTTCAGGTGGTGGGTTTTTTTAAAATCTAATTAATAAGTTAGTATGCATGTATAAATAAAATATAAGACATCAAAATATACGGTAAGAACGTATTAGAGTCAAATAACTATACTAAATATTTATTGAGTCTTATGTTTTTAAATAAACTTTCTTAAAATATTGCAATAAAAATAAGTAAGTACTTACTTACTGAAAATAACCTGAAAGTAACTCTTGAAAATGTCAAAGTTTATCGTTTGTTTAATTTATAATCAGAAACAAATAGATACATTACGTTAATTATTGCATAATTTGCATTGCATGCTTTTTACGCGTCTTCTGTGGCACAGTGGGCAGTGACGTCGAATAGCACGCTCGAGGTCCGGGGTTCACAACCATTTGTTTAGATAGGTACCTTTATTGATACGTAGTCACTTAACCAATCAACGAGTAAGCATAATATTTCTTAAAAATAATACAAGATTGCAATAGGCGCCCATACCGTATAACGATTTTCTAAACGTTAACGAACCCAAGTGTGTCGCATAAAAAAAACACTAACACTTTACTAAATTTTAATAGATGGTTATTAAAAGCAGATAATTAATAATCAACCGTAATAGCCAATCACAATAGCTGCATAGTAATGCAAGCGACCGCAAGGAGAGAAATTGACTTGCGTGACTTTCGATTCATTTACATGATCGGCCACTGCAAGGCCGTTCGATGACCCACGAGAACGGGCGCCGATTCTGATAATTACTACCTATATAATAATAATAATAATAATAACACATCACACTCAGAGCCCCTAACTAGGGAGAACCTGTATCTAGGGTGCCCCAAACACATATAGAGACGAAGAACATCACACCCAGACCGAAAACAAACATCGATATTCATCATAATCAATATTCGCCCCGCCCGGGAATCGAACCCGGGTGCACTCGCTTCTCAGTCCACATCACTGCCAACTGAGCTACGGAGCAGTCGATATAAGAATGAAACTTGCATCATAATTTAATTCTAAATTTTCGTAGCTTCGTAGAGTTTTAAATTAATTAATTTAAAAGATCGGTCGTTTTTGAGAAGGGCAATCAATAGACATCATGAGGACGATATGGTCAGCTGTCGCGTTATGAGGATTACAGTGGGAAATCAGCTGAGCTGATCATAATAACCTTTGTCACTCTCTAGAGTCCAGCTAGAGTCTAGAGTCTAGACTCTAGCTCCTTAGTGTCAATGGGACGGCTAAATGACACGATTGATGAGGAGCTAGTGCTAGAGATGCAGGTTCCATCACGGCTTATCATGTGTTTTGCAGCAAGGCAAGAAGAGCAAAGAGATAACAAGAAAGAGCTCAGACAAAAGGCAAAGAAAGCCGGACTTATTTGTCTTGGTTGTGATTTAAAGATAAAACACAATGACGAAAAAATAAATGTTAAATAAATTTTGCAAAATCTAGATTTTTAAACAAATATGAAATATACAGTAAATCCTGTTCCTAACTCTGTCTTGCTAACGATATATAACAATGTGAGAGACGGTTATACCCTGCAGGAAATAAATGAAACTTAATTAAAAACTAATACTTTCGCCAGAATATTTAAAATTAGTAATTTTTAATATAATATATTTTTTATTTCGCAAAACACCTTGGTTTCAAACTTACAGTGGCTTCAGAATTTTATTAAAAGCTTCAAAGATACTACTTCAATTGTTATAAGCGGTAACTATTAAACTTAAAACCTTAACATGTAAAGTCGTTAAAAAAAAAGAATTTTAAAGGTAGAATCGCGGGCTTTCAAGATCATTGCTAGGATAATCCATGCTTACAAGCTGTAAGCTGTTTACTACGACAACGAGCATGCTGTCAATAACTATTTTATTGCTAAGATTACTTAGATTCCGTTATAACATATTAGAGTAAGCATACTTAATGGTACAGTCACGGACTAGGAGGCCGTAACAGATTTGTCTATGGTTTCCTCAGCCCTAGATTGTATTACCAAAGTACAAGAGCTATTTTGCAATACAGAAAAACCGGAAGTGTTACGCCGACCGTGTCCGCCACTGTACGTAGTTAGTTAAAGCACCTAGATATTTGGTGTTACCTATCTTATTCTTACTTTTGGTCAATGAGTCATTTCGTAAGTAAATTGGTGTAGCTAATCAAACAATACCATGAACCATATGTATGTGCTCCTATTTAAAAAAAAACGTCTACTGCACACAGATTCGAATATTGTGATAGGGTTTTGCCCTGATCGCCACGATTCGTAGGCGGCTTGGCGGGGGCAGTAAGAGTAAGTAATGCTCTATAAGTTATTCAACGAAGGACGCCGCTACCCTTCTTTCAAGTATTCTCTTAGTTACAAATTCATAAAAAGTTAAAGATCATTTTGGTTATTTGACGTATGTGTATTTAGGACTAGATGTCACATATTTACTATACAACAAACCAGAGAAGTAGACCCCCAGTAAAGCTACTAAAACCTACTACTTTATCTTCAATCAATCATCAAAACATAGTCACTTCCCGCGTCTGTCTCTATGTATGCTTATATCTTTAAAAATATGCATCGGATTTTGATGCGGTTTTTTTTACTAGAAATTAGAAAAAGTGATTCAAGAGGAAGGTTTGTAACTATAATACATGCACAATATAGTATTAGGTTATGCGGTACGAAGTTCGCCGGGTCGACTAGTAATGAATAATACGGTAAGTCTTTTACAACACTCATAGGAAGAGCCTTTAAGTACCACGCAAACACCAATATATACCAAGCACTAAAACTAGTATATAACAAAACTGCTACGCATTTCTCGGCGCAGGCGCACCATAAATACTCGGAGAGAAGGCGAGCGGTCGAGTCAGGCAGGTTTCACGGGGTCTAATCACGGCAACACTCCAGGTGCCTTAGATGTGTATGCCAATATTGATTTGGACGTTATCTTTAGAGTATACTTAGTCTTATAGATTTCTTAACTTTGAACGACTGTGAAAGTATTAAGAGCGTTATAAGAGCCATGCGATCTCGATTCAATGAGACTGTCAATCAAATGCTTAAAACATTAATTAACGACTTGTATTAAGATTATTAGGGACTATTAAACATTTTAAAGCATTTTTATAGAGTCCGATTTGACACTTTTATAGCTATTACCTGCTTATGTATTCATTTAATGAGTATTGAACTTGGTACCTACATCATGTTGCGTCTAAACGCGTCTAATAAAGTCAGAAATCTCGGTGCAATAATGCACCTACCTAATGTGAAGATCCACATTAGAAAGTAAAGATTTTACGAATTTATTTTTTTAATTAAACAAACAGCGGTAAAGCTAAATAAGGTCCGGGGAAGTACGAACCTTAAAAAATTACAGAACGCACTCCAAAATTTTAGATGGTTAACTGGATAAACCATGGATAACCTGCGTAGATTTTTAACTTATAGAGCGCCCAAAATACATGCACATACATTTCTCAGTTAACGTTTAGATACTAACCTATCTAAAAATAGTCTTCAAAGAATAATCTTGGAATTTAAGACTTTCGTTGCTCTAGTGTGCCATTTTCACGTTCAATGGACAACTGAGAGCATAGTCCCATTCGCCGACTGATTTACCAGAATTATTTTGCACTTTTTTTTTAGGCGGGGAAACTCCTAACGAGTACCCTGCAGCCCTGGGAGAAGCCGCAGTGTATTTGGGGTTCGCACCCACTAAAACCCCGCCGGTGTCCTTCTCGACTGATAGCAGGAGGGTCGTGGGTGAGCCTGTGGAATTCTCCGCAACCCCCCCTAGCATTGGCTGGATTACCTCTCCTCGTGGGGCATGATGGTTGTCCCCCCGGAGTATGGTAGCTTTTCGGGGTCGTTGGGTGCACGAGGCGGGGTCCCCTATTAGTCGCCTCTTACTACAGGCAGGGGATACCTCAGTCCTATTCTTCGGCCCGGTACTGCAGGGCGTAGAATTATTTTTCACTGCGCAAACCCAACCGATTTCAAAAGATTCCCTGTCATATTACCATTAAATTCAAATGTCTTTATTATTTCCTATCTACGGATACTACGGATAGGCTTATAATAAATTAATTATATTATATTAATTAATATCCGGTATAAGACACCTGCAGTGTATGGTCAAGTGGTTGTAAGTAATTTCCACTAGCGGTGCCGCGGCAATCAGACTGTGGGTGCCGTTATACCTGTAACTCGCTTTACTGCCACAGACCGCCGCTTCATGTGGGTAATAACAATAATTCCGATCACTTTAGTAGGGCTACACTCTGGAGTAGAGTTAACGAGTATGTAGAGTACAATAACTTTAACCTATGCCTATATAAATTAATCAGCATGAGCTTTTTCAGTCAAGAGCCTTAATTTTCAGTGTAATTTTTTGGAAGTTGCACTGAAACAGTACGTTTGTTTTTGGTTCCCTTTTGATTTACGAGAGTTAAATCTCAAAAGTTTGTGTAAATTTGTGTTTTCAGCTAATTATGTTACTAATAAATTACTTACATTATTTTTTTCGACGCTTATTTTTTTTTGCAAATTATCAATTTGAGGAACTTACCTACATACTAGCTTGGAAAAGGTGTTTTATCGATCTCTGAAACTTTTTTTGAAAAATCTATTATGCAGCTTAAATTTAAATTGGTTCTATAGTTTTGGAGTAAGTAGGTAGGTTCCAAAACTACAGAACCACTGAACGATTCAAACAATCAATTAAATCTTTACTGTATAATATTAGTGTAGACAACCTAATAACAACAGTTCAACGCTCTACAAATATCTCTTAATCGCATTAGCAGTAAAGACAAAAAAAAACTGTAAAATTACATAACACAAAATCAATGCACTAGAGGCTAGAGAATCTGAATCTTTCAAGAATGTACGCGTGCGACGATCGCTAATGAAACGCTGGCGCGGTCGATTTCGCCACCAGCCACCGTGACCAAATGCTTTAACCGATATTATCATTATGCTTTACTTAGAAATAACTTATATCTATTATTTTATAGTAGGCGTACCTAGGTAGATAACTTAAATTACATTGTTCCGTATAAAAAATAAAAGTATTACTTATGGCAAGTGGACATGCAAATTGTTGTGCTAAAGTCGTAAAAGGTTGACCACCTTAGTTCAGTTGGCATGGTTGTTGACTGTGTTTTTGGAGGTCCGAAATCGATTCCCGGCGGGGGCAAACGCGATGTTGGTTTCCTGGGTATGGGATTCAAAGCCGATTTTCGCGTCACAGTCCACATCTATGCCAACTATAATCCACTAAATCAGTCAATTGTATTTTATTTTTATTTTTTTTTGTTACAAAACAGCATCGCCTACTTTGACCTATTTGTATTAATCTGTTTTTTCTAAGTAAATATGATTCCAAGTGAGATGTTGTCTGGATGAATAATAATAATAACGCATCTCACTCCCTTCCGAGCCCCTAACTGGGTAGAACCTGTATCTATGGTGCCCGAAACATATAAAGAGACAAACATTACACCCAGACCGAAAACAAACATCGATATTATTCATAACAATGTTCGTTCCGCCGGGAATCGAACCCAGGTGCATACGCGTCTCAGTCCACATCAATGAAATCGCTTTTAGCGAAAATAGTCACCCATCGCAAGTTAATTCTATTACTTGTACCCTAAATTATATTATTAGGCAACAAATACAGCATAATAAGTTTTTTAAATTTTCATTCCAGCTTCACCTCCTATACCTGGTAATATGCTGGGCATCATCACAAGCGGTCTACATCAGCCGGATGGCAACCTTACCCCGCATGAGGGCTCCTTCAGCGTTCAGACCTGGAGTCACCTTCCAAAGACCCTGGGCCCACCAGCGAATCATGGCCTCTCCTTCACACAGGACGCCTTATGTCATTTATAGGAATCCCACAGCTCATAGGTGAGTGGTTGTTCATAAAAGCTGGATCGATCTTCAGGTACCTATCTATTGAGAGCAAAACACGCTTCGGGGGGACAACCATTATATCCCCGAGAAGAATCTGAACAGCTGATGCTGGAGGGGGTCACAGAGTAAACCAGGTCGAACAGATCTCCCGTGACCCCCTTGCCAACAGCAGAGGTGGACACCGGCGGGGTTTTAGTGGGTGCGAACCCCACAAAAAACGGCGGCTCTCCCCGGGTCCGCAGGGTACTCGTTAGGAGTTTCCCCGCCTTAAAAAAATGTTTGTTAATTAACCTACGATACGACACCGAAAACCATCACTTATACACACATCTTTCCAGATATGTAAAAACCTACAACTACACGCCAGGCCCTCGCACCAGCATATTCAGCAGTGGGCCCTGGAAGACCACGGCGAGGCTGCCCTTTGTGCCCTCTGCCACTCCAGAGGTTGACTACATCAAATCAGCGTCAAACCAACAAAGGCTTCACGCAGATGGTGGTATAAATTCTGATTGCACTCGCACCTCTTCGGGACCTTTTGGTGTCTTTTTTTGATGAACTATATGAACCTACCTATTGTATTTAGTGTGTTGGATAGTGGACCGGGTGGGCAAGTCTGGAGCCTTTTCAAAATATGAACAAATTTCGAAATCCGTTGCAGCTTTTTTAAGGACCTCAATATTAACTATAAATATTTAAAAACAATGCTGCTATTGGTTTAAAAAAAACCGTCATGTTCGTAGTATTTATGTATTTAAGCTTTGATACTCTGGGTCTGGTCTTTTATATATTTTTTGGTAAGTAGTTAGAGTACATAAGTAAGTCGTATTTATGTTCTCTAGTACTTAGTGATCATTCTTAAAGTTTCCTATTTCCGTGTGACGAGTGACCGTAGGCATGCATATTGCTGTCTATGTTAACTGTACTTTATTTTATTTAGTTTTCACTTTATCTGTGTAATTATGTCGGTTTTGGTGAATAAATGTTTATCCTATTCTTTACTTAGTAGGGGAAAGTGGGGAGGATTCGTACAATTTTTACTACGAGGCTTCTCAAAGATAAACTAACAGCTTTTTCAAAATGACTTTAATGCTAATGTATAATGAACTTATCTGGGTATATTATTACAAAAGTTTTTTTTAGATATAACCCCATTTTGACCAAGATTTGCTCGTCTGAAAAAAAAAGGGAATTCGTACGAAAGCACCCCACGAGTGGGGTGCTTTCGTACAGAGGGTGGGGAACCTTCGTACATATAGTGTTAAAAATGCAATTTATTAGAAATACAATATGTTATTGTTATCAAAATTAATTGAAAAACTGCTGTTCAAGTTAACATGTCAACCTGAACTGTATAATGAACCAGCCTCAAAAGTTTAACCTTTTGATTAAAACCTACCTATATCCAACAGTGGACGTATTTTATGAGATGATGACTATGGATGATCACTTTCGTAAAAAGCAGTGATTTTGATTTCTGTGGCAACTATTAATGTGCTTCTTCAATTTCTCCCAACCTATCAGGTTTTCAGGAGTATCCTTGACTTTCCAGTAATTTTTCCATACATAATAGCGTACGAATGTACCCCACCTATCACTGTACGAATGTACCCCAAACCAAAAAACCAACACATTAATTCAAAATAAAAAAAACCATTTAACTCTATTCCAAATGAATATAAATAAAATAAGCTACAGAAATAGCTTGAACTTAGTTAATATCGGTTATGCAGTAAAAACAAAAAATATAAGGTTAAATCGTGTTATAGAGCCAATCGGAAAATTACTTAGGCGTCGCGAAATCACGTTTTGTCTAGTCCTGGCGATGTTGGTGAACTCACTTACCCCCCGCCCCGGGGGAAGCCTATGCCTAATATTAGGAGTCCCACGCACAAATACGAGCGTGTCAACGTTTTAGGTGAAGGAGATATGCCTACTGTACGAATGCTCCCTTTGTACGAATCCTCCCCACTTTCCCCTAAGGGTCTTTTTCGGACGATACAATCTTCAATATCCAAATCTGTTTGTGTAAAGGGTTGGTATTATATCTATGTAGATAGAAAGCCTGAACTTTGAGTTATTTTCTGATTCTCTCACCAATCACGTTAACCAAACCAGTGTCTGCAGCATCACAGAGTGTGCCGTTGTATCATACATACATGTGCGAGAAATCTATTAATTTCTCGGAAACATTTGTTAATTTTGACCAAAGAACTGTAGTTTTGACTTTGACCACCAATAGACAAGTCATAGCTTCTATCCAATAAAACCATACATTAATTAGTAATTTTATGTTGTTATGTTACCGTATTTTTCATAAAGATACAGTAGGTTTTAAGTAGCTTTACTAGAGGTCTACTTCTCTGGTTTGTTGTATGGTAAATACGTGACATCTAGTCTAAATTGACATACGTCAAATAACTATAATGCTCGTTAACTTTTTATGAATAACAGGGTAAGTCTCTAACTCTTTAACCCTGTTATTTGCCATTTGTCAATTAAGACTGGATGTCACGTATTTACCATACAAAAAACCAGAGAACTAGACCTCCAGTGAGTAAAAAACTTAAAACCTACTGTATCTTTATGAATAACACTGTAATATAGTCCTAAAAGCGGTACACCTAAAGTGATCTGCGGGCACAAACAAGTGGTGTTCAGTATTTATGACCGGCAGGTGCCATCCACACGATCCCAGCGCCGAACCTGAGCCTCTCCGAGAAACCTATCGTTGTCCTCGAGTCTAACAACTTGGCAGCTGCAAACTCCGTGACTTCTGAAGCGGTAGGTTTCATATTTTGTTTTGCCATTTAAAAGTCAGTTTACGCTTTTCAAAAAAAAAAAAAAAACAATATCTTCTAAACTAAGGCAAATATCAAAAATGTGGCACAGTATGACACTAGATAATGTATTTTTAGGGCACTGTTGTATATATAGTTTTTAAAATAAAGACCAAAGAAAGCTACAAGGTGTTGCTAAAAGTGGCCACTTTTGGAAATAATCTGTGGATAATTTTGTTCTTTTTAGTTAGGACTAGTTCACTGTGCTCAAAAAATACTAAGCAAAATTATCTAGTGTCATACTGTGCAACATTTTTAATATTTGCCTTAGTCTATCTTCTAAATTTTTTTCGCGAATAATGAGCATCGCTGTAAACTGGCTCTTAAATTATGAAATGGAATTGACTCCCGTCGACGATAAGCAAACTTATAAGCTGGCGCCTCAATAAATGTGTTGGACTACCAAAGGGTATGCGTGCCGTCCTTGATAATACGAATTTTCTTTTATAAGACAGAATCATGCCAGTTTGTCTTTCGCGAAAATTGCATTTTACTTATCCTTCGTAATAAATAGCATATTATTATTAATTCATAACTGATAATTTCGAAACTCTTCCCAGCCAAAACCAACATACGAAGTTACTGAAAAGTACATCGACCAATCAAAGTATCACATTGGAAAAGTGATTGACACAGCGCCCTCTGGATTTAAGTCTGCCGTAAGTACTTAGTACTTTTCTTCATGGAAAGAAAGAAATTAGTAAGAAAGAAAAATCTGCTAAACCTACCACTAATGCTTATTACGTAACTAGTCGACCCGGCGAACTTCGTACCCCCTAATCTTATAGTATTTTGAGCATGTATTAAACTTTTAAAACTTCCTCTTGAATCACTCTATCTATTAAAAAACCGCAACAAAATCCATTGCGTAATTTTAAAGATTTAAGCATACTCTAAGGACAGACGCGGGAAGCGTCTTTTTTTTATACTATGTATTGATTAGGTGGTAGGGTTGGCGTGGCAGATTTTTATAATTTTTATTAAATAGTAACACTATTTAATTATGTTCTCTAAAATAAAAAAAATAATTTTGTGTTGACTGGGTCTTTGAATGTCCACAGTCGATTTCCGGTAAGAGCGAAGTTTGTTATGATGGATATCTTGTTTTTTTCTACGTCTCGGTGTGTTAATATGTGTTTCGGGCACCTTAGATACAGGTTCTACCTACATAAGGGCTTTACGTAAGATGCATTACAATTTGAAATGATATTGTTGCAGTCAATATCAGCACCAGAACTATCGACATTGATGCGAAACAACCTAGCGCTGCAGCTCGCCTCCGAGTATGGACTATCAGCTATACAGCTGCCTCCGGAATCTCCTTTGGTTACTCAACAAGCCATCCCAATACAGGTTTGAATCTTCTTCTTAAAATTTAAAAGCTGCCGTCTTGTCGGTGGATCGTCTTCATCACTTCCCGTTTCCCCGCCAGCTGCTTGACCTCTTGATACGACACGACACCTATTCTTTTCTACAGGTTCAAATAACCTTATACATATTATTAAAACTAAGTAAGTAATTCTTTAAACATCCACTCTTTTTGCGGTAGAAACAGATTAGCATAGGATTCTGTGATAGCTATGTTATGTAAGTACTTATACGATCAAATTTATGGCATGGCCAACAGTGATTAACCAAAGAAAAACGTACAAAATCTACGTTTTCTCGTCTGTCTCACAACCCAACTGGATTTCTAACAAAGGTTCTAAACAATTCATATTTAGGCTTAAGATTATGCTAGGTAATGAGTATAATTTTCCTATTTCCAGAGCTACCAACTCCAAACCTCACAAGAAGTAAACCAACCAGGGCTCGACAGCCTTTTCATACCACCGAGCGCATTATACACACCGGATCAAGCATTCTTACAAAAACTACAAAACCAATTGCTCACAAGGTTCCCTTCAGTGGAATTTGTACCTTACCACTCAGGGCCACATTTACAACCACAGCCACAGGTGCAAGCCCACGCCCAACCCCACGCGTTCGTCGTCAGCAACACTGGTAATCATCCCCATCATCATCAACCTCTATCCGTCATACCGATCGATGATAAACATAAAAACGTCGTCAGAGAAACTATGGAAAGCGTTGTCACCCTACTTCCACCTAAAGCACCAGTTGTTGATAATGCGACTGAAACCCGTGAAGTTCAGACTACATCGCAACAGCCACTAGTTGAGAATATAACGGTTGCTCTTGTACAAGCAGAACCAGAACCGTCTACTACTACTACTATTCGGTATGTTATAGAGACGAGTTCTGAAAGTGAGCCGACGAGTGTTGCGTCATCGACGGAAGAACAGAAGTCCACTCCGATATTCTATGCACAGATAGGGCAGAGCGTTGAGAATGCTATTGCAAACGGTTTCTACACTGCGATCAACGATGTAAGAGCCGCTGCAGCATTAGCCCAAGTCGACAACTCACAACCTCAAGGCGAGGTGAAGATTGAAACAGCCCAGACCTCAATACCAGTAGTACTCAAAGTCGAGAATGTTACAACAACGACGATGAATCCCGACCTTCAAAACTACTTTGTACAAAAACAGGAAAAAGACGAGAACAATCAAACTGTGAATGACATCAAACCTTTACTAGGCGTCCCTTTCGGTAAGACGGAAAATGTTAAAGTCGCTTACACATTAGTAAGAACAGACGATAAAGATCAGAAGGTCACCAAAGACGGTTCAGTATACGCTGGCCAGATAATTGAAGCATCAATAAGTGAAGACCAAGATTTCAACAAGGAGAAAGCTGATTTACTTTTGAAGCGACCTCCGCTTAGGATTTTTAATGCTGCAGAGAAAAGGGAGACGAGTAGACGACCCTTAACTACGACGCCTAAGATAACAGTTGTCAAAGCTAAGATACCTCCAAGAAGTAAACTTACCTTTGATGAGAAGACAGGAGAGCCTATTCTGAGGATATACGCGAGTTATGTCGAAACTCCTACATTGGTGAGTGGAGGGGCAGGAACCTACCTTGTTGCGGGAACACGTTTTCCTCCAGAGCTTGCGGTGTGTGGTTTCCGAAAATCCAGGCTTCAGGTCACTAGCACAGGCACTAGATAGTTCAGAGTCCAGGATCGCGGAACGTACGGCCAATGGAGTTCACGAGTTAATTTTAATGATTTATTTGAGTTTTTTAAGTTAATTCTTTTAAGAGCGCGCGCGGCGAGCGGTGAGTTTTGCGAAGCGTTGCGTAGGAGTTTTTTTTTTTTTTTTTGTAGGTGCGGGGGATGGGAAAGGAAGGAACAGTGTTGCAAGAGTAAAAAATATATAA
Source organism: Euspilapteryx auroguttella (assembly GCA_951802225.1). Taxonomy (NCBI): domain Eukaryota; kingdom Metazoa; phylum Arthropoda; class Insecta; order Lepidoptera; family Gracillariidae; genus Euspilapteryx; species Euspilapteryx auroguttella. The sequence continues at coordinate 9,427,903 of OX637653.1, forward strand.
AATGCGTGCGTGAGTGTGTAGCGTTGAATATTGTTAATAAATTTTAAATAAATATCAATTATAATTAATACGGCGCAGCCAACTTCGGGGGGCCTAGAGGTTTCCTCTACATTGCGTTAAATATACTAAAATATAAAAAAAGTTTTATGAAAAAGGAGTTATTGAGTGGGCAACGGGCAAAGCCGAGTTACAGGGCGAATATAACTTCCTGAAGAAGTCTTCACTTTAGCGACTCTAACTATATTATCCCTACCCGGGAAAACCTCTGAGACAATAGCTAGCGGCCAATTCATTGGATGAGAGTTGTGTTCTTTTATTATTACAACAGTTCCCACCTTCACAGGATTTGATGGTGAGTTCCATTTCTCGCGTTGTTGGAGTGAAGTAAGATGGGGCATTCCAAGTGTGACGGTCGGGACATTTTACTCCTTTTTCTAAGTACTTCTGTATTTATTTCAGTTATTTAAGAGCACCAAATAAAAACTGCGATTTAAACATAAACTTAAATCATTAAACTTTAACATCCCTAAATTTCAAGCATGTACTTAATAATTTACTATGAAAAAAAAGGTCTTGAAAATTGTGACGGTCGGGACCCTTACTTTCTTGTCTACTCCAGATTTACACATACATTTTAAAGTTTGTAAGAAACTATTAATGATATGAATACGAATTATTCTATGCAAATTTATGAATAGTGAAGCTTTCAGTATGTACAGATTTGAAGTAACAAAAATGATTTTTTTTTAACAAAGTTCCAATTTGATGATTGTGACGGTCGGGACAAGTCATTGTGACGGTCGGGACGAGTAACAAATCAACAAAAAATTATGTTTTTTTATTCTTTTATTTAGTTTAATTAAAGTTTTTTTTACATTAACTTTTACAATTATTTTTCAAAATCAGCTATATATTGCTAAAACGTCAAAAAATGCGATCCCTTAATATTTTTACTCTTACAATTTCTTTGATATCTTTGCTTTCTGAGGCTTTCTATACATAGTTACTTTGTATTGGTTTTCCTTAGCTTTCAGTTTTCTTATTCTACTTTTTTCTTACTCATTACTTCATACTTTACGTTGGCCACAAACTATTTCAAATGTGCGACTGTGGGAATTGACCAGCCAGAAACCGATAGAGCAAGAGATTTTAACGAGGAAATGGCGTTGGATTGGTCACGTGTTGAGGAGAACCGACGATCACATCTCCAAACAGGCTCTGACATGGCACGCATCCGGTAGCAGAAGGCCAGGTCGCCCTCGCATCACCTGGAGGAGATCGGTGGAGAAGGAGATCGCAACAACTGGTCTCAAATGGCGGGACCTGGAGGAGGCAGCCCAGGACCGCATAAAATGGAGAAAATTACTTCGAGCCCTTTGCCCCTGATGAGGGGCTATAGAAAGAAATCATCATCATCATCACTTCATACTTTGAAGTATGTAGTAATGAGTAGGAAAAAATTAGTGATACTTTTCGACTGCTCCGTGGCTCAGTTGGCAGTGATGTGGACTGAGTAACCGTGAGCACCCGGGTTCGATTCCCGGGCGGGGCGAATATTGATATGATGAATATCGATGTTTGTTTCCGGTCTGGGTGTGATGTTCGTCTCTGTGTGTGTTTCGGGCGCCCTAGATACAGGTTCTTCCTAGTTAGGGGCTCTGAGTGTGATGTGTTATTATTATTATACTCTCATACTCATAGTCTTCTGCTGGACAATAGGCCTTTTTTTGGCAATGGGGGGCCACTCGAGTACGTTACGTCTCATAATATATCAAAAAACTAATAAACTCGGGGAATTAAAATTTATTATAATATGTTTAGTCTTATTTAAGCCTTAAGCAAGCGAAATTTAAAAAATAAGAGTATTTTGCTACGAAATATATACTAAAAAATCAATAAAACCAAGAAAATAAATTAAATAATTTTGGATAGACTTGTTTAAGCCCAATGCAAGCGATATTTGTAAAAATACAAGAAAATTGCTACTTGGAATTATGATGGTTGGATGGGACTGTGACGGTCGGGACAGAACTTTAAATTAATGTGTAAAAAAAACAACAGCCCATAGCCACTTTAAGAAATGGCAAACCCCTCAGATTTTATTTATTTGTTACTTGCAATACACGCATTTTATTATAAACACGCATTTTAAAGGTAAAAATCAACAAAAGTTAATTTAAATGTGACGGTCGGGACATAGTTCTGGTTACCAATGATTGCTTAATATTATAGAAACTAACTAACCGTTTTAATTTATATTTTACGTAGTAAATCTTAAGTAATGTACTAATTGGTTATGTTCCCAACAGGCTGATTCACATTCATAATATCTGGGTTTTTATTTTTTGAAATCATACACAATAACCTGTATGTGGTGAGCTTGACCAACACCTGTGTTGAAATTGACCAAAAAAGTAGAAAAAACTGTTTTTTTCGATTTTTTTTTATTAATTTCATAAACTTAAGACTGTATACTGTTATTCTAAATGCATAAATAAACTATTCTTTAACTTTAATGTTTTACTTGTCTGGTGTCACGTTGCATGGAATGCCCCAGATACTCCATGCTCCAGCGTCTCCAGTAACTTTGTACTATTCTATTCAGAAGCTGATAACGAGTTAATCTGTTATCAGGGAGAGTGTCATCAATATTTTCAGCGGGTAAAAATTTCAGCGGCGTTACATTTAAGAAATGATTAGGCGTTAATGCGGATGGATCAGCGGGATCCGAGGATAAAATGCACAAGGGTCGGCTGTTCAACAAGCCTTCCACTTGGACGAGAATCGTGTTAAATTCTTCATACGTGAGAATCTGACTTCCAATGGCCTTTGCTAAATGAGTTTTTGTTGATTTTATATTAGTTTCGCTTTGACCATTGAAATTCGGACCAAACGGCGGGGAGTGCATAAATTTTATCTTTTGTTGCGCAAGATACTCAGTTAAATATTGATTATAATCAGTGGACTGTATTAATGTATAAATTTCATTGAGCTTGCGTTTTGCTCCAATGAAATTGGTACCTCCGTCACTGTAAAGGACAGAGACGGGGCCTCTGCGTGAGATAAAGCGTTTGAAAGCGGCGAGAAAGAGATCAGAACTTAAATCCGATACTAATTCTAAATGTAATGCCCTTGTCGTCAAGCATACGAAAAGGCAAATATAAGCCTTATGGCTTTTTATACCACGGCGGCGGATATGCGTTACGTAATAGGGACCTCCATAATCGACAGCAGTGTGGACGAAAGCCTTCACTTGGGAAACTCTTATGGAGGGGAGATCTCCCATCGGAGGGGTAGTGTTGCGCGGATTGCGTTTAAAACAGATGTTACATTTGTGTACCCTGTTACGAATTAGATTTCTTGCTGCAAGAATCCAAAATCTTTGGCGAATGAGCGAGAGTACTAAAGCGGGACCTGTGTGCATATTAGATGCATGAAAGTGATCGACTAAGAGCGATACTATGCGACCTTTGGCTGACAGCAATATCGGGTGCTTCTGTCCAAAATCCAGGTCAGCGTGAGATAGTCTACCACCTACGCGTAATAGACCATGATCATCTATGAAAGGTTTGAGTTTTAGAATTGCTTTGCTAGGGCAAACTTTATTATTTTTTATAGCGTCGAGCGAGTGAGACAAATGCTCATTTTGTGCGTAGCGAAATGCATATAGTTCAGCGTGTTCTAAATCATCTACCGTGATGGAACCTCGGGTAGCGATTACCTTTGCGAAACGGAGTACGTATACTAATGCGCGAATAAATTTATTCCATGTGGAACAGCGTTCTGCGAGATCATTTATGGGGTGAGTAGCGGTTGTTGTAGCTGATGTTTGTACGAGAAAAGCTACATTTTTTATTTCTTGTGTTTCCGTATTTTCATTGTGATTAACAATATATCTTTTCACAGGCCAGGCGTTTATTGGTGCGGACAGCCACTGCGGACCATGGAACCATAGAGTGTTATTTACTAACTCCGTAGGTGTTACAGGGCGCGAAACGATGTCGGCGGGGTTCTCTACGCCACGAACGTGAAACCAGTGAGAAGCGGGTAAGTACTCATTTATTTGAGCGATGCGGTTAGCTACGAATGTATGATACTTGTACGCGGGAGAATGAATCCAGGTAAGAGTAACTGTTGAGTCCGAGAATGCGTATATTTCATTTATATCACAGCGCTTACTAAGAACAGAGCGGACAGACTCGATTAACTTTGCCAGCAGCACTGCGGCGCAAAGTTCTAATCGCGCGAGCGTTTTATTCGTAGTGGATACTTTTGATTTAGAGGTGAGTAGTCTGACAGAGTGAGCGGCGGCGTTTTCATCGGAGTCGACACGTAAGTAGACGGCAGCTCCGTAACATTGCTCGCTGGCGTCGGCGAATCCGATTAGAGTGACCCGAGTGTTCGAGGTTATACCTATATGGCGCGGTATTTTTAATTTAGAGAGTTGCGGTAGATCCTTTTGGAACTTAGTCCATTTTGAGTGAATAGAGTCTGGTACTTCGTCATCCCAGTCCAGCTGTAACTTCCAGCAGTCCTGAATGAGAAGCTTCATATAAGCGATGACGGGACTGATGATACCTAGCGGGTCATATAAGCGCGCGGTTACCGAGAGCATCGAGCGTTTCGTGCAAATCTCTGGCATATCTATATTAATTTTAAATTGAAAGGTATCGTCCGTAGGCTGCCATTGCATGCCTACGATTTTGGTGTCGGCGTTGGGGTCATCGTCAAAATTAATAGCGTGCGGACTTCTATGCGCGGTTGATATGCGTGACATGAGTTGAGTATCATTTGAGATCCATTTTACTAAATTGAAACCTCCAGACTTAAACATTGCGGTCATTTCTTTATAGGTAAGTTCAGCGGTTTCTATGTCGGCAACTGAGCCAGCGTAGTCGTCAACGTACATATGATTTTCAGCTTCATACGCGGCGAGCGGATAAGAGTCGCGACTGTCTGCGGCGAGCTGACGAACAACGCGCATAGCGAGGTAAGGCGAGCTAGACACGCCAAAACAAACCCTATTGAATTGGTACATGTCAATGGGAACGTTCGAATCAAATCGAAAGAGAATGCGTTGAAATGAGTGATGATTTGTATCAAGTTTGACTTGAAAATACATTTTTTCAATGTCTGCGGTCATAGCGATTGAAAACATGCGTAAATTGAGAAGCAATTCAAAGATATTGCTTTGTAAAATAGGACCCGTATATAATAAATCGTTAAGCGATTTACCAGACGCCGTTTTACAACCAGCGTCTAAAACAACGCGTGTTTTTGACGTTTCCTTGTCGGGACGATAAACGGCCCTATGCGGCATGTAATAAGAGCGAGAGTCTTCAAATGAGTTGGGAACTTTAGTGAGATATCCCTGATCAATGTATGTTTGAATCGTTGCGTTATAATCGGTGCGTAAATTAGCGGAGTCAAGTTTCTTTTCTAGATTTAATAAGCGGCGTTTAGCTATAGAGTATGAGTGTCCCAAATTTTCAGGAGAGTGTTTGAACGGAAGAGCAACTGTGTATCTACCGGAATCTTCGCGAGTGTATGTATCTTGGAATATTTGTTCACAAGCTACATCATCGGGACTTAAATGTTTTTTGTCTGGAACATTTTCTATTTCCCAGAAGCGTTGAGTCATTTTTTCGAGTGAAACCGTCTCTGTTTGACATAAAAAAGTTTTATCGGAGTTGTGCGTAGTTGCGTGAAGAGAGAGCGAAGCGTGCGGGCGGCATTGGGCTTTACCCATAGCGACATAACCGAGAGTTGTTTGAACACCGACTACCGATGAGGTAGGTGACGCCATCTTGTGAGAACCGAGTAAAAGCGGGAATAATTCGTTGCCTATCAAACAATCTATTTCACCCGGTGAGTAATAATGGTCGTCGGCCATTGGCAAATTTTGTAAATGAATTAAGTCATTCATATCAATTTCCGTGTTCGGTAAGAAGTCAGTTATTGTTTCGATTACTCTAGCATTAACTGTGTATGAGCAGCGCGAGTCGAAGCGAGAATATATTTTAAATTGTGTTACACCAATCGATGGATTTTCCAGTTGACCTATACCCTTAACGATTGAGTGTGCAGGAGTAATTTTTAAATTTAAGCGTTCACAACAAGATTTTGTAATAAAATTACTCATTGATCCCGTGTCTAAGAACAAACGAATACGATTTTCTTTGTTGTTATTGTAGACCTTAACAGTCGCGGTCGGTAACAAAACAGTTGTATCACTGTTTGAAATACGCGCGGGAATTGTAACCGAATGTGCACGGTTGTTATCAACAGCGCCGTTCGAGTTCAAAGGCGGGCGAGAAGTTAAAAGTTTCGGTACGGAATCGGTAAGATGAGTTTGAGCGGAAGCGAACGAGAGATGCGGAGCGACGGCGGTGGCGGCTATCTGCGGGTGCGAGTGCGAGTGAGACGGGTAATAGACATCGGGTTGGTTATGGGACGGCGCGAGCGGCTTGTCATACGACGTGTTATCAATGTTAACATTGGATTCAGCTTGGCGGCAAGAATTTAAATAGTTTCTTTCGAAATGTAATAGCGAGTGGTGTTTGCGGTTGCAAATAGAACATTTGTTGTTAGATTTGCATGTTGATATATTATGAAAACCTAAACAGTTTACACAAAAAGAATATTTGCGAACGATGTCGTTTCTGGCTTGAGTATTTGAGTTTATAAAACGTTCACACTTATAGAGTGGATGCGCGTTTTCAGATTGACACACCTTACAAACGGATGGTTGAAACTGAGTAACCGTTTTGGATGAAATTTGCGTTGTAGGTGCATGTTCAGAGTGTTGAGTGTGAAATGATTTAGTTTTATTATTAAATGGCGTTGCGTTAGGCGTTATTTTATTATATTGAGTATGAGTGCGAGTGTTGTTATTATAAGCGTTTGAGTGAGAGTGCAAATTTGAGAGTTTACTTTGTTCCTGTAGGAATTTTTTCAAGTCATTGAATGTGGGAATATCCACATGTCTATGAGCTTGTTCAAATAAGTCAAGTGTGGGTTTGTCTAGTTTGCTTAGTGCAATATGCATTAGAATGAAATCTGACAAGTTGTCTAATTTTAAATGTTGCAGAGCGGCTTCGGCTGAACAAAAGTTATCTAGAATTGTTTCTGCTGATTGGCCGGTCTTATGGTGAAGGAGTTTATCTAGGTACATAGATGCTTGTACTCTAGTATTTTGGTATTTGTCCAAAAGCGCTTGCCATAATATTTGATAATTTTCTGAGGTAGCGGTGATACCTGAAGAGACATTTAGTGCCTTTCCCGATAGGCATCCTATTAGGTATTGAACTTTCTCAGCGTTGGATAAGTGTGTGTTGGTGTGTATAACACTGCGGAAGTTTTCATAAAATACTGGCCACCTACTAGGAGTACCATCAAAACTTGTGAGTTGTAGCGGAGGTAATTTAATGTTTACATTATCATTCTTATGTTTGTCCTCTAGCTCTTGTCTCAGACCAGTTTCAATTTGTTTTATTAAACAATATAGCTCGTCAAATGTGTTGACGCTGGAGTAACTCGGCTGAGCGTCAGGGTTTACTTTGAATTGTTCGATACAGAGTTTATCTAAAGTGTCGAGGTAATCTGAGCGTATTTTGTCAATAGAATGAATTCTAGCGAAAAATTTATTGCGTGAGAAATCATCGGAAACCTTTAGGCCGAGATTGTAAACTTCTTGAGCTATAAGAAATAAACTTTGTTTTTTATGTTCGAGAAAACTAATTAAGGCGTTTTCATCACTGCATGAATCTTTGTATTCATCATCCTTCTTTTTTCCTTTAGACATGATGAAAAACAATTAAACAAGCGTGAAGGAAAGAGAACTTGTTGCGAGTTTGAAATCTAAAACGAAGCGAAATGTTTTCTGAATGCAATAAAAAAATGGCGATGCGTGGGTAGATATTTTTTCCGATGCGGTGAAAACTAAATAAGATTCTAGTAAGAAAATGAATGTTTTTTAGAGAAATATAAATTTAAACAAAAAGTATATTATTATAAGTTGCGTTTTTACTTGAGTTGCGTTAAAATAATAGGTAATAAATGCGATGAATCGCGATTCGTTGCGTAGGTACCTAAGTTGGCCGGGGCGTGCGTTTGATAATTGTGAGTTTGCGTTGAAAGTAAAATGAATAGCGTGTGAGTAAATTGAGAGGAGGATAATAGGGAATGTAGGAAGGATCCGGGGTAGAAGGACCAAATCTTGGAGGGGCAGGAACCTACCTTGTTGCGGGAACACGTTTTCCTCCAGAGCTTGCGGTGTGTGGTTTCCGAAAATCCAGGCTTCAGGTCACTAGCACAGGCACTAGATAGTTCAGAGTCCAGGATCGCGGAACGTACGGCCAATGGAGTTCACGAGTTAATTTTAATGATTTATTTGAGTTTTTTAAGTTAATTCTTTTAAGAGCGCGCGCGGCGAGCGGTGAGTTTTGCGAAGCGTTGCGTAGGAGTTTTTTTTTTTTTTTTTGTAGGTGCGGGGGATGGGAAAGGAAGGAACAGTGTTGCAAGAGTAAAAAATATATAAAATGCGTGCGTGAGTGTGTAGCGTTGAATATTGTTAATAAATTTTAAATAAATATCAATTATAATTAATACGGCGCAGCCAGTGAGTTTATTTTACTTTTCACTATAGCTATAGACTTGAAATTCGGATTAGGAATACATTTGGAATTCAATGCTTATATCGATGAATATATTACTATCTGCTATGTGTTATCATGATACCATTAGCAAATACTAAAATTGTAGTGGTAGAAATCTACCACTCTACAATTTATAAAATTCTCATATACAAAACCGATCATTTCCATTTCAGAAAGACGTTGGCACATCAAAACAAGCAAACTTAAAACACATAAAGGAGACAACCCCACGCAGCCGACAGCAAGACATCTCAGTTGACAGTTGGAAGTCAAAAACTGTCAAGTCCTTGGACAAACCACAGGCTAACGTCGACCAAAACATGGTAACTCAATTCGGTTTGAAGCTCAGATCAAGAATGGACGATATTATACCCATTTTTGATGACTTAGATAAGTAATAATCGGTTATTTTAGATCTAGGTTTGTTTATAGGGTTTCTACTAAAAGACTGACCTTTTCTATTTTGTTTGTATTTTTTGTTGACTCTTTTTATATAAATGAATTCGTTTGGTGGAGGTTGTTTTGTGTTATGTTTAAAACACTACTAATTTTTTTAAAAAATATGTCTTCTGTTGTAAATAATTTTTATTATCTTTGCTTTTAAATAATAAGAATAACAAGAGTTAAATTAGTGTATTTCTTCTGATATTACTTAGTATTTATTGATGAATAATAGGATTATGGTTTATGCAGGTAGGTATCATTAATTAATATCCCATTGTTAGATTTTTTTTTATATCTTTGTAAATACTTTATTAATATTTAAGTTTGACTAAAATATTAGCAAACATATGCATTTAGCTTTATCATTTCATATTTTTGAAGCCAAAATATATTTTACCTAATACCTAAATAATAATACCTAATTTTAAATGTGATGTGAATAAACAAAAGTCTAATAATAACTTTGTCATGTTTTTATTTTATTTTTTCATCTTACAATAAATTTACAAATGAGTTTTACATTTTTAATTACCTAATATTTATGACCGTTACCATCTATCGATGTAATTTAGAAAAAATATTACCTTTTTTTAGAATAAGTAATAAAAGTTTACACTTTACTAATTATAACACACAATTATAATCATGATCAACAACAACAAATAAACAACGTATAAACAAAAAAAAAGAACGCTTTATAAATAACTGTCTGCTTGATATTCACAATTTTATTCATGTTAGAGTGGTTAATTATTATTGAAACATAAAAGCAAAAATACTATTGATTTTTAATACCTTTATGGTAAGTAAGTTAAGATCAGAATGCTAACGTGTGCTCACGACACGACGTAACCTTTGAATTATAACTTTTTGACCAAATTGCCGACCGTATGTATGGGCAAAATAATGATCACTAAAAAAAAGTAGGTACAGTGGCGGTTTAGGACGGCGTAACACTTCCAGTTTTTCTGTATTGCAAAATAGTTCTTGTTCTTTGGTAATACAGTCTAGGGCTGACAAAACCATAATAATCATAATGATAATTCTTATACGGCCTCCTAGACCGCCACTGTACTTATGCAAATACAAAGTTTAAATTATTTTCTCATTAATTTTAATTATTCATTATAATGTTATTCCGGTTTAAAATTACATTTGGCAGTTTATTGTTACTAAGGACCCGCGTTTACAATGAAATAAATTAGCATTTGTTTTTTCCTTTTCAGTCATTTGTTCAAAGGAGGTATGTAGAGTGCGTGCCAGCTTAGTCTGCTTGCGGAAATATGCAAAGATATGAACCAATCAATCAGTCCCTCAATTAAGCGTGTTTCCTCAAGAGGCGATATTGGTCGTGCGATATGGGTTTGACAGCCAATCAGGCAGGCTTCGTGGATGTACGAGCGATTTCTATTGGCTGTCGAGCCCCTATCGCCTCTTGAGGAAACACGCTAACAGTTTTTTTCGGAATCGCGGGCGAAGTACGTCAAGTTCGTATACAGTGGCGCCACCTGTCGAGCGCAGACTGAGTTGGCGCAGACTCTAAATCTATAATTCTGTAGTTTGTACCTACGTTATGTAAAATTCCTTTTTAAAAAAACTCCATAGACAATAGACCAAAACGTTACCTGGTCTGTGCAGTTACTCTTCTGTTGTCTATGGTCAGCGCAGGCACTATACACCGTTCAATTTATCCAGTTGGTCCATAAAGTGCGGTCTTCCGGCAGCGCGTCTTGTTAGAATATCGCAACCAGTCTCGGTCACTAACAGCGTTTGTTCAAACTGTTGGCAAAAAATATAACATCATCATCGTTACTACCGATATGAGTACTTTTTGGTTACTTTTCCTATAATCTTAAGCGCCAGTTTACCGCGATGCTAGCGCCATTCTCGAATAAAAAAAGTATAATATCTTCTAAACTAAGGCAAATATCAAAAATGTGGCACAGTATGACACTAGATAATCTTTCTTAGTATTTATTAAGCACAGTAAAGTAGTCTTAAGCAAAAAGAACAAGATAATCCACAGATTGTTGCTAAAAGTGGCCACTTATAGCAACATTTTGTAGATTTCCTTGCTCTTCAATTCAAAAGCTATACAACAGTGCCCCAAAAATACTAGGCTACATTATCTAGTGTCATACTGTGCCACATTTTCGATATTTGCCTTGGTTTAGAAGATATTTTTTTTCGCGAATGGCGCCAGCATTGCTGTAACCTGGCTCTTAAAGTGTCTCTCTATTGACTTTCGGTAAGACGAAAGACATAAGCGTCCCTCAAAGAAGGCTACAATATCCGACCGGGATCCTTCGACCCTAATTTAGAGCCCTCCTAGTGGTAACATGACGAAAATATGTCGACTTTGTCGTATCGATCTGTCACTTTTGTCGATCGTCTCCATACGTTTTCCCGCATTTAAATGTCAAAAGCGATCAAAAGTGACAGAACGACTCGACAAATGGTCCGTCGTGCTGCGTATGCTGCATCATTTAATAGGTCGTTAGCGTTAGACTACACAAAAAAAAAACACATAGATAAGTATAGTTTTTAGTAACTAATACAATTTTCGGGATCATCGCCCGAGACACAGGTCATTATCGCATGAATTCTATGCGGGAATGGGGCTTAAGGCTATTGTCGTTGTAGGTAAATTACAACGGGACTGAGCTAGATTGTGAACATAGCTATGATTTTCATTTATTTCGAGTCTTCTGTACTTTAGCACTATTATAGGTAAGCATTCTTTAGTTTGACTGCTCCGTAGCTCAGTTGGCAGTGATGTGGACTGAGAAGCGTGTGCACCCGGGTTCGATTCCCGGGCGGGGCAAATATTGATATGATGAATATCGATGTTTGTTTCCGGTCTGGGTGTGATGTTTGTCTTTGTGTGTGTTATGGGCACCCTAGATACAGGTTCTTCCTAGTTAGGGGCTCTGAGTGTGATGTGTTATTATTATTAGTTTCATTTCGATTTGGGTGTGTCTGAAAGTGTTTCTGGCCCCCTAAGTACAGGATCTACCTAGTGTAGGCACCGACCTGAGCTGACCGCGAGCCGTCGGCAGTGACGGCGGTCCAGCCGTCCGGCCACTGCTCGTCGCGCCAGCCGCCAGAGTTTATCATCGGCTCTATTGTGAAACAGTGCCCCGGCTTCATCACGCCCACCGCCTTGTTTTCTGTTGGACAAGAGAAATAATTTTAATTAATTAAAAAAAGCGAAACATTAAAATTGCGATTAAGAGCCAGTTTATAGCGATGCTAGCGCCATTTGCGAAAAAAATTAATATCTTCTAAACTAAGGTAAATATCAAAAATATGGCAATGTATGACACTAGATAATGTATTTAAGCCTAGTATTTAAGGGCACTTCTGTATAGCTTTTAGGTTGTAGACAAAAGAAATCTACAAAGTTTTGCTAACAGTGGCCACTTTTGGCAACAATCTATGTTTTTTTTGTTCCTTTTACTCAGGATTACTTTGCTGTGCTCAAATAATACTAGGCTACATTATCTAGTGTCATACAGTGCCACATTTTTGATATTTGCCTTAGTTTAGGAGATATTAATTTTTTCGCGAATGGCGCTAGCATCGCTGTAAACTGGCTCTTAAGGGAATAAAAGTTATCCATCCATTATCATCCAAATTGAACGTGTTTACAAAAATTCAATTAATAGGTTGAAGATATCTGCTCCAAAGTTTTTTGCAAGATTTTCCCCAGACGTACACCTTGGTTAGTGGTGGCTTAGGAGAGAATGGAGTCGCACTTCTAAAATAGTGAATTTTAAAATATGAGAATCAGCAGCCTTGTTACTAATAACGGTGGCACTGGATGGAGTGGAAGGTTCTGCCCCATCATTAGGCTACATAATTTCATTTTTACAAAAAAGGAACCCGCCTTCAATAAACTGACACCGACATCAACCATCCTCTTTTCCGAAGTCGGTTAAAATTGGTACTAAAACCTTTTCTTAAATGTAAAAAATACTTATCTGAAAACCGCATCAAAATTGGTTCAGCCAAACGCGAGGTAATCGCGGACAAACATACAGACATACAAACTGATAACCTTTTTTGAAGTCGGTTAATAAAAATCAAATAATGAATATATCTGACTGGCATAGTGCGGCACGTTGGGCGCGGTGTGGAACAGGCGGTGTATGCCGTGGCCGCAGTAGGCGCGCACCACGCCGCAGCCGCTCGCCTGCGCGTGCTTCTGTATCACGTTGCCTATCTCGCGGTACTTCTCGCCCGGCTTCACTATGTCTATCGCTTTCATTAGACACTCGTATGTTACCTGGAAATTGTATTCTGTTAGATATACAGGGTGTTTCTGACAAGGCGGTAATAAATCAAAGCAGGGATTCTGCTCACCATACCCAACAACTTTCCCAAAGCAACATGGGTCGAAATCTCAAAACAAAAATCAGCCGTCCCGTACATTGACCCCGTCAGCTGATCGAACCAATGTATGGAACAGCTGGAGATTTTGACACAATATGTTGCTTTGGGAAAGTTGTTAGCAGAATCCCTCCTTTGATTTATTACCGCCTTGTCAGAAACACCTAGTATAATTACTAGTCGACCCGGCGAACTTCGTACCGCCTAATCTATTACGATTTTGTACATGTATTATTCTAATAAACCTTCCTCTTGAATCACTCTATGTTTTAAAAAAACCCGAAAAAACCCGCATCTAAATCCGTTGCATTATTTTAAAAATTTAAGCATTCATAGGGAAAGACACGGAAAGCGACTTTGTTTTATACTATGTATTGATTAGGTCTCTGCCAGTATACTCGGCACCATAGAGTACTTGCCAGAAACAAACGTACTTCACTCGCAGTTCAAAATAAATGGCTGCTTGTAAAATGGTATATTCAATTACTTGATAATGGCTTTCCTGCTGTGTTAGACGCACAGCAACTATGCCAGTGTCGGGTATTAGAAAAGACACACAGGAGAGGTCGTACTAATATTCTATGGAGAACTCCTCACTTGGCTGTCATTTTGACCACAAGCAAACTTGTTTGACATTTTTTTTTTAGGGTAAAGTTTTCTTAAGTGTAATATTCTGGAAAATGATGAGGCATTCGCCCAACAGTCAGCTGATATGTACTGAGGAAAAAGAAGAATATTTTGTTCAACATTCTTTTAATTTTTTCTTGACGACATCAAAGACAAAAAAAAAATACTAGCAAACTGCCAAAATGAAAGCACAGTATAATAAATAGTACTATGTACAGTACGGGCACTCCCTGCCTCCCTCAGCAAGTGCTCTGTTATTTATGTGATACCAAATTACAAGGTAGCCATTGGCAACACTGAATAAAATTTAGTCTGTCCCATCCGCGCGTTTTACTTTATAGGTTATGGGCCCAGCACGCTTCCACTGCTGAATAAAATTTAGTCTGTCCCATCCGCGCGTTTTACTTTATAGGTTATGGGCCCAGACCCTTATTAAAGTTAAATATCAGTTTATAGTAGTATTTTTTGTTCTTTTAATTAGTAACGGAGTTTAATTGTTGTCGCGAGTGAAAAATGGCCAGTAACTATTGCGTAAATGTGCCAAAGTTAAAAGGCCGGGACAATTATGATGATTGGGCTTTCGCAGTGGAGAATTATCTTATTCTGGAGGGAATAAACATCCACAGTTGCGGGGATTTAAACGAAAAGGATGATCGAAAAGGAAAAGCCAAGATGATCATGACGATTGACCCGTCACTCTACGTTCACATCAAAAATGAACCTACAGTTAGCAGTTTGTGGAAAAAGCTAAAGAATCTTTTCGACGATTCCGGTTCTACGCGGCGCATAGCGTTGTTGCGAAATCTGATTTCGATTCGTCTAGAAAACTGCGAGTCGATGACCAGCTACGTGACGCAAATTGTGGACACCGCACAGAAACTCAAAGGAACGGGCTTCGATATAAATGATGAGTGGATCGGATCTTTGCTGTTGGCTGGGCTTCCAGAACGTTTTTCGCCGATGATTATGGCAATAGAACACTCCGGAATGGCAATCAGCGCAGATGCCATTAAAACAAAACTACTGGATATGAGTGCAGACGTGGATCAGCAGAAAGATGGTGCATTTTTTGCTAAAAAGAATCATCATAACCTAAATCGTAGTGGAAATGCCGGCAAAATAAACCGAGGGAAACAAGTGTCAAATGGCGGCAAAACGTTTCAATCAACTGATGAAAACGTCAAACGCGCAAACGTCAAATGCTTCAAATGCAAGAAGTTTGGTCACTACAGAAATCAATGTGGTTTATTTGTTTCTGATGCCGGGGAATTTATCCAAGATAACGCATTTAGTGCTGTATTTTGCACGAAGAACTTTAGCCAGGACGAATGGTACGTGGACTCGGGTGCAAGCTCCCATATGGTTTCAGACAAAAAGAAATTGACAAAGATTACAGAAGATTTGAACAAAGAGGTTATATTTGCTAACAAGCAAAAAGTGCAAGTGGTATGCTCTGGTGAAGTGAATTTGAGGACGTGCACAGCCACAGGTGTGCATGACATTAAGGTAAGCAATGTTTTGTGCATTCCCAATCTGACAACTAATCTCTTGTCAGTCAGCAAGATGATTGAAAAAGGAAATACTGTTGAGTTTACAAACACCGGTTGCCAAATATACAACAGAAACAAAGATTGTATTGGTGTGGGGCACAAAGTAAATGGAGTATACAGATTGGACGTTGAAAAGTCAGAAGAATTGTTTGCAGGCTTAGTAAAAACTTCGAGCACTACTTGGCACAGGCGCTTGGGTCATGTTAATAGCAAGGACCTGGAAACCATGAGAGGCGGAGCAGTTGAAGGCTTGACTTACCAAGGAAAGGCAGATATTGACAAGTCGAAGTGTGCAGTTTGTTGTGAGGGCAAGCAGGCAAGGCTGCCGTTTCCACAGAGTACATCAAAGAGCACTGATATTCTAGAGTTGGTCCATGCTGACCTTTGTGGGCCAATGGAGAATAAATCGCTTGGCAAAGCCAGATATTTCCTGTTGTTTGTTGATGATTATACCAGGATGGCATTTGTTTATTTTTTGAAGTCAAAAGATGAGACATTCAAATATTTCAGGCAGTTTAGAGAATTTGTCCAGAACCAAAAGTCCAGAAAAATAAAAATATTAAGGACAGATAATGGTGGAGAATTCTGTTCAGCAGAAATAGAAAATTACATGAAACAATGTGGTATAATTCATCAGAAAACAAACCCATATACTCCTGAACAAAATGGGTTATGTGAGAGATTTAACAGATCAATAGTGGAAAAAGCAAGATGCCTTTTATTTGATGCAAAATTTGAAAAACAATTTTGGGCAGAAGCAGTTTCAGCAGCTGTTTATTTAAAAAACAGATCTCCAGCAGCGGGACTGGACAAGAAAACCCCTTTTGAGATGTGGACGGGCAGAAAACCAGATGTAAGCCATGTAAGGTTGTTTGGCAGTCCAGTTATGGTTCACATTCCA
The DNA here is from genome assembly GCA_951802225.1 of Euspilapteryx auroguttella. Taxonomy (NCBI): domain Eukaryota; kingdom Metazoa; phylum Arthropoda; class Insecta; order Lepidoptera; family Gracillariidae; genus Euspilapteryx; species Euspilapteryx auroguttella. The sequence goes on from OX637653.1 coordinate 9,444,474, forward strand.
AAGGAGAGGCGTCGTAAGTGGGACAGAAAGGCAAAGAAGATGCTTCTTGTCGGGTATCCTGAGAACATTAAAGGATATCGTCTATACGACCCTGAATCGCGCTCAGTGACAGTGGCTAGGGATGTTGTCGTCATGGAAAATACAGATGACAGAATGACAACACAGGTCACAGTTGAAGACACCACAGAGGAGCCAGATCCAGTGGGGGACATCCAGTTGGAGAGTTCAGCTTCAGAATGTTCTGACAAAGAGGACACTTTGTATGTACCAGAAGAAGAAGTATCTTCAAGTGATGTGGAAAATACCACCAGTGATACGTTTATGGACAGTCTTAGTGAGTTAGCCTCCAAGCAGAACACTAGTGATAATGAAATAGAAAAGCGTGTTAGTAAAAAACCAGATAGGTATGGTGTTGCCAACATGTGCGTATCGCAACTAGTTTGTGATGAAATTTCATTAGATGAGGCAGTGAACGGACCTGAAAAAGTGCAGTGGAAAAGTGCTATGGCAGAGGAACTAAAATCGTTTGATGACAATAAATCGTGGCAGTTAGTAGACAGACCGTTGAACGCCACAGTAGTGAAAAACAAATGGGTGTTTAAGAAAAAATATAACAGTGAAAATGAAGTGCGTTTTAGAGCTAGACTTGTTGCTAAAGGATTTACGCAGAAAAAAGACATTGACTATAAAGAGACATTTTCACCAGTTCTTCGTTATTCAACCTTAAGAATGTTATTTGCATTAAGTTCAGAGTTAAATTTAAAAATGAATCATCTTGATGTTCCTACAGCTTTTTTAAATGGTTTTCTAAATGAAAATGTTTACATGGAAATACCAGAATACTCTAACTTTAATGATTGTAATGGTAAAGTTTTAAAATTAAATAAAGCTATCTATGGCTTAAAGCAATCAGCTAGGGCTTGGTACGAAAGGGTTGAAAATTGTTTGTTAGAATTAAATTTTAAAAAGTCAGAATATGAACCTTGTCTTTTTATAAAATGTAATAATGGAGTAAAGATTTATGTAGCTCTTTTTGTTGATGATTTTTTTTGTATTTTATAATTGTTACAATACATTTCAACAGTTGAAAGAAGTATTAGTTAATAAATTTAAAATAAAGGATTTAGGTCAAATAAAGCAATGTTTAGGTATGCGAGTTAGGGTTAAAAATAACTGTATTAGTATAGACCAAGAAAAGTTTATTGATAATATTTTAGATAAGTTTAATATGAAGGATTGTAAAACTGTCAACACTCCTATGGAAGTAAACTTAAAATTAGAAAAATCTAAAAATAATATTTGTGGAAATTACCCATACCAGCAGCTAATAGGAAGTCTAATGTACTTATCAGTTCTTACTAGACCAGACATAGCATATAGTGTTAGTTTTTTAAGTCAGTATAATAATTGCTTCAATGAGACTCACTGGAAACATGTTAAAAGAATTTTAAAGTATTTAAAGAAAACTAAAACTTTTTGTTTAACTTTTAAGAAAAACCAATGTAAATTGACAGGTTTTGTTGATGCCGATTGGGGGTCTTGTACTTTGGATAGGAGGTCTTATACAGGGTACTGCTTTGTAATGTCTTCAGGAGTTATTTCATATGAATCTAGAAAGCAGAAGACAGTAGCATTGTCAAGCACTGAGGCCGAATACATGGCCTTATCTGAAGCATGTAAAGAGGCTGTATACTTAAGTAACTTGCTGAGTGAAATGACTAATGAAAGAAAGGAGCCTATTGTTTTGTTTAACGACAATCAAAGTTCTCATAAGTTGGCCAGTAATCCTGTATTCCATAAGCGATCAAAACATATTGATATACGCTATCATTTCGTCAGGCAATGTGTTGCCAATAATTTAGTTAGATTAGAATACTTACCAACTACTCAAATGCCTGCAGATATGTTAACTAAAAGTCTTTGTTCAGATAAACATATGTCATTTACTTCTAGCATGGGATTAAAAAACTTGTAAATTTTGATAAGTAAAATAGTTTATTAATTTTTTGTTATTAGTTGTGTTAATTTGTTAAGTGGGGGTGTTATTTATGTGATACCAAATTACAAGGTAGCCATTGGCAACACTGAATAAAATTTAGTCTGTCCCATCCGCGCGTTTTACTTTATATGCTCCCCCCCGCTCTCGGTTAGCTCTCAGTGACGCTCAGTACAAGTGAAGCAGCGTCGCACGTCTCATCTCACTTACACATGCATGATACGCGACACGTACACGAGTTTCGGCTATGCGAAAAGCAACGGGATATTTTCTATGAAGTGTCCAAGGTGTGGTGAAAAGAAATATTTAGAACCACTTTACCTGCACAAGTTTGCGGTCAGCTTCTCCAACGTTTCCCACAAAGAATGTCTCATTCAAGTCACCATGGAAACCTCGGTGGTACACTGTGACGTCCACATTGCAGAGATCTCCGTCCTGAAAATGACAAATAATTAAAATAAATTGGAAGATATTTTAAAACTGTTGAAAACATCAAATTAACATAAGGGTGTAATATGCATAGTACAAAGTTCAAACACCTACTATGGTTTGATTATGCTTTGCTTTACTTTTACTATGCTTTGATTAAGATTTACACTTACCCTGTTATGCATAAAAAGTTAAAAAGCATTTTAATTATTTGACGTATGTCAATATAGACTGGATGTCACGTATTTACGATACAACAAACATGAGAAGTAGACCTCCAGTAAGGCTACTTAAAATCTACTGTATCTTTATGAATAAGACGGTTAGTATTTATTTACTACCAGAGGTTGGGGTCCAAGGGTACTTGATGGTCTTATTTAGAGTGACAAAATATTATCCATCTAAGCTTTGGGAATATGATAATTAGAAATTTTAAGAAATATGAGAAGTCTGTGGATCTATGTTTCACATAGGCTTTAGGCAATCTCATAACTAAATGTGATTGGATTGTTATTGCATTACTAGGATTTTTGTTGACCATCGCTGCTTCCTTGATTTACGTACAGACGGATGTAAATTTTAACAGAAACAATAAACTTGCCTCAAGTGGACGTAAATCAGGTATCCCATGGCAGATAACCTCATTGACTGACGTACAGCAGCTGTTTGGGAAGTTGTGGTAGTTGAGCGGGCTTGGATAGCATTCACGCTCCACACACGCCTCATGCACTATGCGGTCAATCTCTTCTGTTGTTACGCCTACGTCACACACCCTGTAAATTGTATTTTATTGTAAATCAATACATTATTTTTGATTGAAGGTAAAAGTTTGTGAATTATAGTCGTCACAAAATAAGAAGCCTGGTGACAGGGGGAATAAATGTATTTTCCTGACCTATAAAATGTAACTGAATGAATCAAAAAAAAATATTGTTAATCGCCTAGACACTAGGGCATGAATACCGGAATCTCGGAATCTCGTAATATCAGAATCTCGGAATAATTTTCCGATATTTTCAACTCCGATATTAAGAAAGCCAATATCGGAATCTCGTTACAAGACATTTATATTTATTTGAGTTGTTTTAAGCGTTCTGCATGACTACAATATAAAAAGTACTGTGTAAATTCGTCAATTTTTACCTTTTTTAATCAGAAACATTCTTTCAAAGCAGTTTACTTTGGTATTTGGTTCTTTGTACTGGTACAATGAATCTTTGAATGGTACTCAGTAAAAAAAATAATAGATCAATAAAGTAATATATCAATACATAGTATAAAACAAAGTCGCTTTCCGCGTCTGTCCCTATGTATGCTTATATCTTTCAAACTATGCAACGGATTTTGATGCGGTTTCTATTAATAAACAGAGTTATTCAAGACGATGGTTTATATGTATAATACATGCAAAACATAGGAATAGGTAAGGCGGTACGAAGTTCGCCGGGTCGACTAGTTTTTTTATAAAATTCAAAATAAATTTACTTATTATTAAAAAAAAAATTTTTTTTGTTCTCATTTGTTGTATTAAAAACCTAGAAACAGATCATCTCAGCTTGATTGCTGACTCCACAAATCATGTTATTCAAATAAAATAAAATTGTAAACAGTTACGATTTAAATATTAGTTTCTTGAGTAATTTTTATTGAGTTTTTACGATTCAAATATTGATATCGGAATTCCGGTATTGAGATAAAATGTCCGATATCAGTATCGGAATTGAAAACCTTCCGATATTACATGCCCTACTAGACACCCTAGATTATTAATAATATTTTTTTTTATTTCATTCAGTTACATTTTACAGGTCAAGAAAATACATTTTAGGCCCTCTGTCAACAGGCTTCTTAATTTTGTGACCACCATAATGGGCCTATTGGCATTCTCTATGGCTATGAGAATGAGCATTTTAACATGTTTTAGTTTTACAAAATGGTCAATCTCTTTGTCTATTTATTAATTTATTTAGGTAAAATTTATTTAGGTAAAATTTATTCGGAAAAAGCTGCAACATAAAATTTTATTGTATGAGGGACTGAAGACAATTACAATCATGTTCACAAGTTTTCACTTCCAGTGTATAATACTAGATGATTGATGACCCCTAAACATTGTGATACCTGGTGGTCCACCATAGCCGCTATTAAAGAGATTCACCAATATTCCGGTAATGAATACTAAACTAAACACATGTCAATATGCTAAGCAATTTCAAAGCCATCAAGAACATCACTAGCTGTAGAACACAAAACAATATTCACCTGGCAGCTTCATCAAGAACTTCTCTGCCGAGACGGCAGGCGACTCTCATACCCTCAATCTCTTCATCATCCAAGACCTTGATCTGACCTGATCCTTTAGCAGCATTCTCCGAAGCCGGAAAACCGGTGGGATGGTCTGCGTAGTCAGGGCGGCCGATATGTGGCGGCACAGTACGTTTCGGACCCGCTGGATATGGCCGCAACTTCCCCGTAAAGTTGTAAGACGGCCATGGGTTAAATTCCACTTTCCCGCCCTCTGTACTTTCACCCTCTGGAAAGAAATAAGACAATACAATGCCAGGCGGCATTTTATCGAACTTGTTTTAATTTTAGTACGATGTCAGTCATCCGGAAATACGGCGCAACATAACCTCAAAACTTACTCGCTAACGAATGAATAATTTTGTGAGTTTTCCAAGATTTCTTGAAGCACTCCTGCGTGCAAAAGAATGAACCCTGTATGCCCAGTTTTATGCAAGTCGGGCACTGCAAAGTGGCGATGGCTTTGCAGCCGGGAGTCTCACACATTCCGATCGCGGCCATTTCTTTCTAACTTGTAAAAATTTGAATTGTACCTAAATTTTGTTTTACTTTGAAAAATTTGGGCTGGGAAAGGAATAGAATAGAAATAAAAACATTCAGTTCGTTCAGTCCATCAGTCAGTCAGTTGTCTTGTCTTCAGTGTTGCTAACTCCATTTTTTAAGAGAGCTAAATCGTATCTCAAAAAAGCTAAAAAGAACTAGATTTTTTCAGAAAAAGAGCTAGACTTTTTCAGAAAAAGAGCTGACACCATTTGAATACATTTCGGCTATGGAAACAAGTACTTATTTTGATCCTTATTTTGCGCCATCTTATTATTACTTACTAGGATAAATATACTTAAAAATTAACGTGGTGACAAATATTCCGAACCAAAGCAACACTAGCCACTGACACTGAATTAGTAACTTCACTCACTATTCAATATGTCGTCTCGTCATACTACCTACTCTATCAACAGCCGAAACGATTTGAAACGCCATCATAGAATACCTTAAGACTGATCATAGTCGATGTTGACATTTTGTCCAATAAAACAAACAGATTATTCGTAATGTAAATGAAAATAGCAAAAAAAAAAAAAAGAAGAGTTAGGGAGCTAAATTAGAGTTCTAACCTCAGAATAAGGACAAGCATAGAAGGAGTCCTAAAATAAAAAGTTATTTTCATATTGTTACGCTCCTTACTAAACGGCAAAAAGACTATTAGTTAGAGAGAGATAAAATATAAGAATTCTTTGCAAGTTTTCTTCTTGTCGCATCAAAGTGGTTTATTGATGACACTGGTTTATTAGTACCGTACAAAATTAAAAACCAATAATTTGGTACATATTTGGTGGTTTGTTTATGGTTTGTTTTATTTTGACGTATAATATGACATTGTAAACATCGGTAGCAGCTCCAAAAGTTTTATGATTATTTTTTATGTAAAAGGTGTGATAAATTGGTTTTGTGATTGTGAATGTTTAACTTAATGTATAACAATCTCTTGTGTAGTGACGGGATGTGAATCAAATGCGTCAAGGAATCAAGATCTTGATGTTTGGGTCACCTACCATTCGGTAAATCATTTTGTTTCATTGTAGACTTCTGGGCACTATTATGACTAATAAATTATCAAGAACATCTATTTTACACGCTGTTTGTCGAACTCGTACCTAAATTTATTGAATTATTACGGTAAAACACCTTCTGTAAAGGTTATGATAGTGTTGTGCCAAAATATGTTTAGACAAAAGTTATCGAACCTAAATCATCCGTTCTAACTTAAGGACAAATAAAAATCACACATAATATTAAGCTAATTGTTGTATGTTTTTCAGTTTTCAAGTAAATTATATACTAAAAACAAAATGACTGGATGCTATAAAGAGACAAGATTATAAACATTCACAACATACTGTTTTATCAACAAAGAAGATTTAAGATGGTGAAGATTATAACCTGAAACTGTAACAACAGTTTTGCTGCTGCAATTTGAATAAGTTGGTTGGTGGTAATCATAAAATATTGCCCTTTCAATTGCTTATTTTATATCAACCTAATTAAATGTTAATCGTAATCAACTTAATGTTAAAGGAAATAGGACAGAGACATTCAGTGGACAATTCATATTTCATATCTAAGAAAGAAATGCAACCAGAAAATACCATCATCTCAGCTGAAAAACGTCTACTGCTGGATATAGGCCTTAAAGAAAATATCGTGACATACAATTTGCCCATTCTGGATAAAACAGGTTTAAGTTTATCTATGTTTTTTTTTCTGCAGATCCTCATAATTGTATATGAAAATTTCAAGTTTAAGTTGCGGGATGTCGTCGTTTAAGTTAATATTCTCTAAGATACCTGTTTTCTAAAAAAAAAGACGAAGGCTTTAATTAATATGAATAAATTATTATTATTATGATTGTCTTGAATATAATATTTAAGAACATTTTTCTTGCTTTCTTACAGGCCTCACTGTTACTTTGATAAAAAAAGCTACAGAATATATGAACCGTAAATTTGGGTAAACCAATGCTGCAACGAGCAACTGTAAACAAATAAAATTCCATGAAAATTTCCCTTTGTCATAAAAACAAAAGCGCCATTGTTGCTGCAGGATATCACTTACGTATGTATAAATTGTTTACACCCAGGTTTTATAATACTTACTCTCTTTTATTAGTTTTAATTAAAACATATTATATTTTTAGGTCTCAAAAAAAAACCACAAGCAGGGATTTTTCACATACAAACACTCCATGACAAAGTGATGATCAAGATCAACCCAGGCAAAAACAAACATTTGAGGTGCAGAGTGCAGAGCAAGATTATTGAAAATGAGTTTGTAAAGAAAGAAGCACATATCATACATTATGAAATTTCCAAAAATAGATTTGTTTTACTTGTTTTATATATACATATTATTATAGGCACACATCTTTTAGTTTTAATTATTTTAGAGCTGTGCTAATATCTGATGTGACAGAGTTTTTTATGAACGGAAAATCTTTAGAAATAGGTAAGTAAGTATTATTATATTTTTATCAAGACACCCGTTTTATTCATTAAAATAACTTATTGTGTGCAGTGGGTTTCCTGGAAGAAATCGCTTTAATCGATAAGGCCACCCATTGCCCTTATTCTTTTTCTGTTAAAAATTTTATACGGTTTGATTTATTTTGTATTTTTATTTGCATTTTTATAGCAATAAAGCGTTTTTATCTTTGTCTTTGTTTTCTTGTTATTATAATACCATACAATTACTCCTGAATTAGTTATGATAAGTTCCATAATAAAGAACCATGTCTTGTATAAAAGTATAGACAACTTGATTTAGGACAAGTTATTTTTGCCATCACTAGCTTTTTAGAAAATTAAAAATAAAAAGTCGAACCCAGGTACGGGCAAGGTTCGGAAGAGTCATACGACCCAGTGGAGAAAGTATATTGGTCTCTTTTTAACATATTCAACGGTTGCACTTGAGTAAGTAGCGTAACACAATGATGTGAATTTTTATTTTAGGACTCCTTCTATGCTTGTCCTTATTCTGAGGTTCTAACAAAGACGATATAGGCGGTTTTCACATTGCCACGCAACACGCAGCGTGGCGCGTGAATGCGTATTCTAACGTTGTCAGCCCTAGATTGTATTACCCAAGAACAAGACCTATTTTGCAATACAGAAAAACCGGAAGTGTTACGCCGACCGTGTCCGCCACTGTACCTCCATTTGTATAGAAACACGCGCAGTCCAACACACAGAAAATGCATCCACGAGCGCGAGCGTAGGTGCGTCGAAACGCAACATGCAGCGTGGTGCGTGGCAACCTCAGAATAAAGACAAGCATAGAAACCGGGCTAAAATAAAAAGTTATTTTTATATTGTTACGCTCCTTACTAAACGGCAAAAAGACTATTAGTTAGAGAGAGATAAAATATAAGAATTCTTTGCAAGTTTTCTTCTTGTGGTATCAAAGTGGTTTATTGATGACACTGGTTTATTAGTACCGTACAAAATTAAAAAACAATAATTTGGTACATATTTGGTGGTTTGTTTATGGTTTGTTTTATTTTGACGTATAATATGACATTGTAAACATCGGTAGCAGCTCCAAAAGTTTTATGATTATTTTTTATGAAAAAGGTGTGATAAATTGGTTTTGTGATTGTGAATGTTTAACTTAATGTATAACAATCTCTTGTGTAGTGACGGGATGTGAATCAAATGCGTCAAGGAATCAAAATCTTGATGTTTCGGTCACCTACCATTCGGTAAATAATTTTGTTTCATTGTAGACTTCTGGGCACTATTATGACTAATAAATTATCAAGAACATCAATTTTACACGCTGTTTGTCGAACTCGTACCTAAATTTATTGAATTATTACGGTAAAACACCTTCTGTAAAGGTTATGATAGTGTTGTGACAAAATATGTTTAGACAAAAGTTATCGAACCTAAATCATCCGTTCTAACTTAAGGACAAATAAAAATCAGACATAATAATATGCTAATTGTTGTATTTTTTTCAGTTTTCAAGTAAATTATATACTAAAAACAAAATGACTGGATGCTATAAAGAGACAAGATTTTAAACATTCACAACATACTGTTTTATCAACAAAGAAGATTTAAGATGGTGAAGTTTATAACCTGAAACTGTAACAACAGTTTTGCTGCTGCAATTTGAATAAGTTGGTTGGTGGTAATCATAAAATATTGCCCTTTCAATTGCTTATTTTATATCAAATTAATTAAATGTTATTCGTTATCAACTTAATGTTAAAGGAAATAGGACAGCGACTACGTCTACTACGTCAACGTCTACTGCTGGATATAGGCCTTAAAGAAAATATCGTGACATACAATTTGCCCATTCTGGATAAAACAGGTTTAAGTTTATCTATGTTTTTTTTCTGCAGATCCTCATAATTGTATATGAAAATTTCAAGTTTAAGTTGCGGGATGTCATCTTTTAAGTTAATATTCTCTAAGATACCTGTTTTCTAAAAAAAAAAATACGAAGGCTTTAATTAATATATATTTGAATAAATTATTATTATTGTCTTGAATATAATATTTAAGAACATTTTTCTTGCTTTCTTACAGGCCTCACAAAATACTTTGATAAAAAAAGCTACAGAATATATGAACCGTAAATTTGGGTAAACCAATGCTGTAAACTGTAAACAAATAAAATTCCATGAAAATTTTACTTTGTGATAAAAACAAAAGCGCCATTGTTGCTGCAGGATATCACTTACGTATGTATAAATTGTTTACACCCAGGTTTTATAATACTTACTCTCTTTTATAAGTTTTAATTAAAACATATTATATTTTTAGGTCTCAAAAAAAAACCACAAGCAGGGATTTTTCACTTCACATACAAACACTCCACTCCACACAAAGTGATGATCAAGATCAACCCAGGCAAAAACAAACATTTGAGGTGCAGAGTGCAGAGCAAGATTATTGAAAATGAGTGTGTAAAGAAAGAAGCGCATAATTCATACATTATGAAATTTCCAAAAATAGATTTGTTTTACTTGTTTTATATATACATATTATTATAGGCACACATCTTTTAGTTTTAATTATTTTAGAGCTGTGCTAATATCTGATGTGACAGAGTTTTTTATGAACGGAAAATCTTTAGAAATAGGTAAGTATTATTATATTTTTATCAAGACACCCGTTTTATTCATTAAAATAACTTATTGTGTGCAGTAGGTTTCCTGGAAGAAATCGCTTTAATCGATAAGGCACAATTGCCCTTATTCTTTTTCTGTTAAAAATTTTATACGGTTTGTTACATTTTGTATTTTTATTTGCATTTTTATAGCAATAAAGCGTTTTTATCTTTGTCTTTGTTTTCTTGTTATTATAATACCATACAATTACTCCTGAATTAGTTATGATAAGTTCCATAATAAAGAACCATGTCTTGTATAAAAGTATAGACAACTTGATTTAGGACAAGTTATTTTTGCCATCACTAGCTTTTTAGAAAATTAAAAATAAAAAGTCGAACCCAGGTACGGGCAAGGTGCGGAAGACTCATACGACCCAGTGGAGAAAGTATATTGGTCTCTTTTTAACATATTCAATGGTTGCACTTGAGTAAGTAGCGTAACACAATGATGTGACTTTTTATTTTAGGACTCCTTCTATGCTTGTCTTTATTCTGAGGTGGCAACACAACAATCAAACTGGTGGTTTTTTATTCGCAAATTCGAGCTAGGCAAAGGAACATAGTCCATACAGCAAAATCCTCACTCTGTAGGTAGGATTTAGGATTGTAGTAGGGTAGGTATCGGAAATGTGCGAGAAGTAAAGTACCTACTCAGTAGGTACTCCTTCGTTAAAAAAAAAACAGTCTATACCGAGAAAGTTGTGGTAGACAAGTTGAATAATTTCTTTTTTGCAAAAAGAGACCCGCCTTCAACAAACTGACACATACCTACATAATCTGAGAACTTCCTCTTTTTCGAAGTCGGTAATTGGTACTAAAACCTCCTGAATGTAACAAATACATTTCTGAAAACCGCATCAAAATCGGTTAAGCCAAAAGCGAGATAATCGCGGACAAACATACATACATACAGGTCAAACTGATAACCTCCTTTTTTGAAGGCGGTTAAAAATAGGTAAGTACCTACTTAAATGTATCATCATCATTGACTGCTCCGTAGCTCAGTTGGCAGTGATGTGGACTGAGTAAGCGTGAGCACCCGGGTTCGATTCCTGGGCGGGGCGAATATTGATATGATGAATATCGATGTTTGTTTCCGGTCTGGGTGTGATGTTCGTCTCTGTGTGTGTTTCGGGCGCCCTAGATACAGGTTCTTCCTAGTTAGGGGCTCTGAGTGTGATGTGTTATTATTATTATCATCATTTCAGCCGAAAGACGTTTACTATTTACTGCTGGACATGGGCCTTCCCACATAACAAGGAAGACTGCTCGGGCCTCCCCCATAATTCGCCACAACGACTAAGCTGGCTGGCACGCACTCTACAAGATAGCATTATGTTCCATTACTTTTATTAAATTAAATTAAATTGGTCAATAAATTGTTGAGTATCTAGCTTTTGCGTTTATTAAATCAATTTATTTTGTTTATTTTATTATCAGACTTATCAATAAATTTATCTTTCCGTGCTCTCTGGATAATCCGGGATTATACAGCCGAAGGATTTTCCCGGAATTTTCGTCTTGGATAAATTGCTGTTCATGGCGATTGCGGAGTTTCGTTAATTATGCCGATTATCTGCCCCACATCACTTAGTTAGTAGGGTGATTCAAGATTTTATCTTTAAGTGAAAGGAGGATTACCTACCGCCCCACATCACTTAGTTAGGTGATTCAAGTTTTTTTCTTTTTGTGGTAGGTAGGGGGTGGTCTAAATCTGTGCAATCGTAGGTGCACTAATGTTCTTGTGATGTTATGAAATTAATACATAGGTAGGTACAGTGGCGGACACGATCGGTGTAACACTTCCGGTTTTTCTGTATTGCAAAATATAGCTCTTGTTCTTTAGTAATACAGTCTAGGGCTGACGAAACCATAGACAAATCTGTTACGGCCTCCTAGTCCGTGACTGTACTTAGGTTACTTACCTCATCACCTCGGCCGAGATACGACCACATCAATTTGGACATTAGGCCTCCCCCACAGGTAGCCACAAGGACAACAAACCTTTGGAATGGATTAGCCATAGCCTCTCTTCCCTAGATTTATTAATGTACTCTTGTATATTACTTTGTATGCATTAAAGTGTTTTCTATTCTATTCTATTCTCTTTAAATTCGAGTGTTCCCTTTAGTCGCCTTTTATGACACCGTTATGAGATGGTGGGTGGTGACTGGTGGTATTCTAAGGCTGACTTTCATAGTCAGTGTTTTGAGTTTAACTTGCTCAAGTTTGAATTCGAACAAGCCGTTCTCGAGTACAGAATGCGGTACCCCCGGTATGCTCCAGGCCTTGCTTATATACTTGGGTACTAGGTATCCACTTAAGGGCTGAAAGTAAACGATGACCTACAGAAAGGCAGGCCTTAGGTATCAGGACCTAAGTAGTTAGGTACCTACTAACTTAAGTATACCATAGGAAAAACACACGGCTCTACCGCAAAAAGAATTAAGTCTATATCACTAGACTGGGTTTAAATCACTAATTTATCATACAAATTGGCGATTTAGACGCGTCTAAATTCTTTGTGGTAAGGGGGAAGTACTTTTAGTGACTCGTTTAATTAAGTTTTTTTTTTGTCATTTAGCGTGCATTTATTTGCTACACTATGTCATTTGTGAAAACTCTTAATTGGCTCTCATTCGTCACTTGAAATATTTATTTTGTATCGTAGCCGTTAGTTTTCCACCATCATCAATCATCATCAATGCATAGTATAAAACAAAAGTCGCTTCCCGCGTCTGTCCCTATGTATGCTTAAAAACTATGTCGGCTCTACCACAAAAAGAGTTAAACCGGGTCTAAATCACTAGACTAGGTTTAAATCACACTTTCGTTATACAATTGGCGATTTTAGACCAGTCTAACTTTTTTGTGGTAAGGGGGATAATCTTTAAAACTATGCAGAAGATGTTGATTCGGTTTGCTTTAATAGATCGAGTGATTCAAGAGGATGGTTTATAAGTATAATGCATGCACAATATAGCTATAGGTAAGGCGGTACGAAGTTCGCCGGGTCGACTAGTACATAGTATAAAATAAAGTTGCTTTCCGCGTCTGTCCCTATGTATGCTTAAACCTTTAAAATTGTGCAACGGATTTTGATCTGCTTTTTATTAATAGGTACAGTGATACAAAAGGAAGGTTTATAAGTTTAATAGACGCAAAATATAGCAATACGTTAGGAGGTACGAAGTTCGCCGGGTCGACTAGTGTATAAATAAATAAATAAAAAAAAAGACTTAAATGGCGTCTGCATCTGCAGTCCTCACCTATTCTAGCTACGTTGAATCATAAGAAAAACTACTCCTTTTTAGTGATTGATAACTAAGAAAAAGTAGAATCCTTTATATGCATGTAGGTAATAAAAACCCTTTCAGGAATGCACTTACGTTATTGTATAACGTGAATTGACACGTTTTCATCCCTACTCTATTGGAATCCGACCACATCCCAATTACCATCCCGTGAATCCCGCAGTTTGGTCCAGACGAATCTGGGGGATGGTCGTTCCCGAATCGTGAGTCTTGCTTGTTACGTGTGACGAATACGCGAACAAAGTTTCTTGCTCGGTTCCCGAATCTTAGTAAGTTCTTTCTTCTATATTACCTACCAAATAACTTGGTGCTTTACGCAAATAAAATTCGGCTCACATTTTTGACCCGTGCGAGTTATAGCCATGGTTTTTACAGGACTATATATACATATTATGCGCTATATAGTAGCACAATACAATTTTAACAACGGTTTTTCTGAAAACGCGTTAATAAATAACACTATAAAATTTTAGTAACGGTTTTTCTGAAAATGCGAAGGAGGGATGCAGCTCAACTTAAGCAGGTACCTAAAACCAAAGCAACATACGGGTCTAAATCTCAAAACAAAAATCACCCGCGAAAACAGAGCGAATAAAATTTATGAATCAGCTGGTTTTTTTTTGAGTTAGTGCATTATATATATTACTAGTCGACCCGGCGAACTTCGTACCGCCTAACCTATTATTATCTTGAGCATTTATTATACTTATAAACCTTTCTTTTGAATCACTCTATCTATTTAAAAAAACCGCATCAAAATCCGTTGCATAGTTTTAAAGATATAAGCATACATAGGGACAGACGCGGGAAGCGACTTTGTTTTATACTATGTATTGATAACAATTGCATCTGCAATGTTGCATTGGGAAATTTGTAAGGTATGGCGATGGTGAGTTAAATTTATTACCAACTTCAGTATAAAAAAAGTCGCTTCCCGCGTCTGTCCCTATGTATGCTTATATCTTAAAAACTATACAACAGATTTAGATGCGGTTTTTTTAAATAGAGTGATTGAAAAGGAATGTTTATATGTATTAATGCATGCACAACATAGTAATAAGTTGGGCGGTACGAAGTTCGCCGGGTCGACAAGTGTCCAATATATTTTCAAAGGTAATTCCATCCTACTTAATTGTCTTAATTATTAAGAATGTTCGCTGATCGCGGTTAAAATCCCTTTACTATGTAAAAACAAAAAAAATAAATTCTAAAAATAATTATTTTTTAACTTTGGTCCCTGGTTTTATTTAACCTCTAAATTATACCTGTCAAACTTTTAAACAGAAAATTAATTACATTTTTACGTCTTTTTAAATACTCAAAGGTTGTCTAAGATGGATGATTGAATTTTTTTATTGAATAAAAAAGGTTTCTCTTTCAAGTTTCAAAGTGATTCCTCAGATTACCTAACAGAGTATTAAAATGTGTTCTTTAATTGTTATAGGTAAGTATTTTACCAATTTTAAAAATGCACCATATAAATAAATATATACTTACTTAAAAAAAAAAAAGAGCCGTTCTCTATAAAAAGCTTTTTTCTTGACAACTGAACCTCAGAGGTCTGAGGTTCAGTTGTCAATAATGTTGACTGTGATTTCGGAGATCCGAGTTCTATCCCGGCTGGAGCGAACATATTGTTTTATATGAATAATATTAATGTTTGTTTAATGGGTCCCGGTGTAATTGTACACTTTGTCTTCATAACCTAAATAAAGGACCAAAATTGTCTCGATAATTTAGCTTTAGAACTTAATAGGTATCCAGATAACGTATTTCTTGGTAGGTACTCTTAAAAGCCCGTTTTTTATGAATTAATATTCCTTACTAAGAAGGCTTACAAACTTGGACTAAGTAAAACGGCTTAGACGAGTCGTTGAGTTGGGGATAAGTGCCTAACTAGAGCGGAAAAATTGGGTACCTACGATGGCAGAAGAATTTTGCAAAAAATATTTTCGTCTATTATACATTACTATTTGAAGATTATTATGTACTTACATATATACTTAAATAAATCCAATTAGAAAATAGAAATAAATCCTTGATTGAAGAAGACTAATAATAACCAAATAATTAGCCAAAAAATGATTAGATTAGAGAACCTACCTACTCAAACTTTAGTTTGAATAAAAAATCATCGTTCATAAAATGTATTCGTGTTCTTTGCTTGTATGAAACGTTAAAATGGGTTGATAAATGATACTTTTAAACAAAGAAAGCACCACACGAATACTAAAGTAATTATTTATATTACCTACATAGTACCTACTAAAAATTACCGTCACAAAACCTTGTTAAACTTATTTTGAAAACTGGTATAAAACTAAAAGTTTGACGTTAAATCGCATCAATTCCTAGCAGGCGCCGGATAGATTTTATTAAAACTATCAAACTCAAAACTTGCGAGCGGAGAAGCAAATAATCAAATAAGCTTGCAGGCGAGTGCCAACCGAACCCCCAGCGCCACTCCGAAAAACTTTTAATACGAGCAACGGAGCGTTAGGCGATGACAACATTCGAATATGACGGTCGGTCAGTATGAGGGAAGAGTTAAGAAAAAAGACAGCCCATACAACGGCCGCCATTTTCCAAATCTTTTCTATATGTGCGCAGGTTATATACTCGATACACGCTCACTATCGTTTTAACCATTCCTGATATACAGTTTTAAAGTGGTAACAAGGTTTTGCAGTAATTGTTACCATACTTGGCGACCATGTAAAGACTTGGTACCTATACAGTGTGGTAACTCAGAACGTAAAATGCCGATTGTCATTGTTGACGATCTCTTTTTTTATGATGATAATGTCCTCTTATTTCTCATCAGGGACAGAGGGCTCTCAGTGAAGTTCACTACTTGCTAATGTCTTGGCAACCTCCTTTTTTTTTGTAACGAGGAAAAATGCGTCGGGAGTATGTGGGGTCTTGGTGCTTTTGGGAAGAACCCCGGGAACCACTCATTATAGCGTCCGAAGTCTTCAAGAAGAAGAAGAGCCGAAGTATCAGCTTCGTGCTCGGGGATGGCATATTGTTCCCTCCCCGGCTCGCCTTTGGAGCTGCGGCGGCACAGTGCTACAAGCTGTGCCACCGCCCATCTCGGGGCCGTTTGATGAGGTTGTGGGGCCCCGCCCTTCACACCCACGACCCCACAGACCCCTTTTAGTCGCCTCTTACGACAGGCAGGGCATACCGTACACCTATTCTTACGCCCATACCTACAGGGCTTTTGGGCAACCTCCTCTATCTCGCCCCACGGTGCTCCGGGTGTAGGAGCCTCTTGTTTCTCAATAAATACTTCTAATTAATAATTTTTTTTTTTTCGAGGAATGAACTATAATATATGGTAAGATAATCGTTTTTGCCACTGTTTTGGGGAAAAGCACATTCTTCCGAGCGTTCCAATTCTGTGCGATCTCCACCTATCTCTTGGGGTTTTGTACTGCAGAAAGTAATTTAAAGTTTAGTTTGTTTATTTTATAGAGTGGCGCTAGTGTAAAGTTTCGTTTGCCTAAGCCAAGCTTGTATTCGGCAAATTGTTCTCGGGGATAGGGACTAATCTTCTCTTTTGTAAAGGGGAGGCTTAATTGTTAGACAGAAACAAAAGTATTGTTTTCTTCCTTTATTATAAAGTTTCATAATACTGGGGAAAGGGACTGGTGGGAATCTGCCCAGAACAGGGAATTGTGGAAGAAGAGGAAAGAGGCCTTTACCCAGCAGTGGGACAACTTGAGCTAGTAATAATAATTATAAAGTTTGAAACTTAATTATGTTTAGGATGGAAAGAAAGGGTAATATACCTCTACATTTTCAAGACTAGAGTGTATTTTTTTTTACGGTAAATTAAATTCATAAATAGATTCGTCTAAAACACGCTGTACAGGGAATAATGACTTGAAACTTGAACAAGCAAGGGTTGGCATGTAACCTCACCCGAGGCAGAATAACTTTACCCCCAAGTAATACTGATTTTTATTCCATCCGACGAGAACCTTTTTTTTTTTTTTAAAGGCGGGGAAACTCCTAACGAGTACCCTGCAGCCCCGGGGGGAGCCGCAGGGTTATGTGGGGTTCGCACCCACTAAAACCCCGCCGGTGTCCTTCTCGGCTGATAGCAGGAGGGTCGCGGGTAAGCCTGTGGAATTCTCCGCGACCCCCCCCCCCCTCCCCCCAGCATCGGCATCGACGGCGGAAACGGGACTACATACGTGTTGTTATATGACTACACGAGGCCCCCGCCTCGTGCACCCAACGACCCCGGGGTCCCCTCTTAGTCGCCTCTTACGACAGGCAGGGGATACCTCAGTCCTATTCTTCGGCCCGGTATCCGACGAGAACCTGTACTTACTGTACTGTAGTATGTTTATTTAGATTAATTATTATTAATGCAAAATAATTTGCGCCATAAAGCCCCCCCCTAAGCGGCTAATATTCCTATAATAGATGTACATAAAGTTAGATTGTCCTTATATATTTTTTTAAGGCCAGCACTAAAACATTTTTAATTTCTTTCATTAAAATAAAATTTAATAAATCCGCCCCGACCGAACGCAGTCCGTGATTTTAATCCGATTAAAAAAGTTCTTGCTTCAGTTTAGTTAGTTCGATCCTTGGTAATAGTAGAAAATTGCTATGTCGACTTGTGGTTCGTTTTATTATTGCTTGTTTAAATGTACAGTCGCCAGCAAATCAACTTACCAACGTAGTCCATCTTAACGCGTACTAAATAAGGGTGTTTTTGCATCATCAATCGTAAGCTAAAAGTTCGGCTAACCGTGTTTAGTTATTGTTTATCTTGCTTAGCTTATAGTTTGGGACTTTAATCCTTAGTAGGCAGTTTGTTCAGTATCTTGACGTGGTTTGCTTATCAATAAGGTATAGTTTTGTTATACTTACTTACATATCTTTTGCAAAGGTTTCTGTGGCTGGGGCTACGAATTATTATTTAGAAAACGTACAGTGGCGGTCTAGGACGGCGTAACGGATTTGTCTATGGTATCGTGCGGCCTAGACTGTATTACCAAGGAACAAGAGCTATTTTATTATTACAGATACAGCTTAATACAGAAAATCCGGAAGTGTTAAGCCGTCCTAGAACGCCACTGTTATTACTAATCAGAATATGGAAGAAAAATAAAAAAAAAATTGTCACTTTGTGTTCTCACATTATTTTGTTACCACCATAATTATTGTAATGGATGGAACGACGACGGTGGACCGATTTCGTTGCGATTTCTAAATATACTTAGGAATTCTTCAGTTTTTTTTTTGTTATTCTCCACAGAATCTGTACTTTGCGACAAAGATCTTTTTCGTGCAATATCATTGGATTTTTTTAAAGTTAAGTAAAAGTAAAAAATGATTTATTCAATACAGGATACAAGATATCGCTTATTGAAAGTCAATTAGACTAATCTAATTAATATTGATACCTTATTTCGTAAAGTATCCTATACTGATAGAGGCGAGGTAGTTCAGGGTGCCCACTAATTGGCTCAGGCAAACAAATGTTTGCCTTGCCTTACGACAATGGTCGCCTGGAGACGCTTTTATAATGACATGTAACATACATTTTAAATGTAACATACTTACTGGTTTCATAAAGATGTTTTTAACTTAACGCCATCTCATCTTTGCGCCTTTTACGCCGCACTGTAGTTTTATTTATTTTATTTCCCGACCGAGTTGGATGAGAAAAGTTGAGGGCAGTTGGTGTCGTGGCGGGAACAATACACAACTTGCTGAGTGAATATTTAACAGCAATTGAATAATTCTAAAGTTATTATATCTTCTTACTTTATTCTCTAAAGTTGTTAGCTTTTTAGGGAAATATCAACGCCCTCCAAAAGTCCGGTCCGGTCCAAATTATGTATAGGTATCGGACGAAAAACATCATAACTGATGAGTTCCTAAGCAAATCAAAAAAAAAGAGCAACAATATCTCTAGGTATACAACTATATAGGTCTAACGTCGGTAACATAATATTCCATCGTTCGTTACCTTTAAATAATAATAATAAAATTTTATTTCGGATAGGATCCATATTGAGTTAGTAATTACTAAATAACTTATGAACTAGTGTTAAACTTAACCTACTACTATTTACAAATACTTAAAAAAGTGCTACCGATCGGTGTGTAACTTCACCCAATGACGCAGAATCGGGGAGTCCTACCGATCGGCAAACACTCCCAGTAGCCAAATGATCGAAAAACTTGACACCCTTCAAAACAAAGTACAAAATAATTTCGCAAGCAGGTACGTAAGGTAGGTTATTAATCGATAACCAACAAATCCGTTCTGCCCCAGAGCGGGGTCGTCGACTATCAGTCGCACCTGATTGTTATTATTAATGGCACGTCAGTTTCAGGAGGGAGTTTAAAATACTGAATTTGTAGCTGAATGTGGTTGGAGCCATAGACTTAGAAATCGCTACACTTTCCTATGCCTGCAGCCTCGCTGCGAAATCCAAAGGGTGAAACCCAGCGCGAGTTTCGATCCGAATAAACTTCACTTACGTACACACTTACGTGCAACGGAATGTAGATGTAGATTGAGCAAATGATCGAAAACTAGTTACAAGAGCAAAAAATATCATGGTCAGTCTCGTACGTCACGGCAAGGGATTCCGCTCCTGTTACGCCGCCAAAGAACTTACAACTTCTTTTGCGATTTCGCTCTTTGGATATTACAGAGCCGAGGTGTACCATGTGCTACAGGCAGAAACTTACTTTTTGAGTGAAAAAACGTCAGTGTCGAAACTTGACCAAAATTTGATTCGCATTCGTGATGAGTGGTCACCCAGGCCGTTATGGCCTCTTACTCAATGCAAATAAAAAGTCTTCGTGGTGTCTCTTTGAAGAATTCTCTCATTCCCACACTTCGTTTGTCTCTTGCATACTAAGTCTATGGTTGTATACCTTTACATTTGAGGTCGATGGCGTAAGGGGCGACCTTTTGTGTCGATAAATTAAAGCCAGGGGAGTTATTAGATCTGGTTTAAGGAATCACCTTACTACGGTTAATTAATAATATTTATTATAGGTGTAGCGTCAGTTAGTGACTCTGAAATCGTACCTTAATTTTAAACCATTATGAGATAAAGACTTATGTTTGAGAACAGGAGGGTATTACTTGCAAATAATATAAGGCTTAGATTAAGACTACTTGCAGTGCACTCACAGGGTTTCATATAGGTCATTTAAAGGTCTTAAGTTTAGCCATATTAAGCTAAGCCTTATATTAACTCAATCACAGGGTTTCATTTTGTTTCTGTAATTATTTACTGAATTTATTTATTATTATTATTTTTTTTTGTACTGATTTGATTTGAAATGAATAATATCAGATTTGCAGGAATTAAGTACCTTCCCGGATCTTTGTACTCTGTGTCACAGGAGTTAACGACCAGTTTTAATTGTAATCCGTATATCATATTGCGCTAGGCCTTTAAATTTGATTTTTTGTCTAACACATTCAACACAAGCGGTGCCAAATTATTTTAGGTGTGCTTTGTTTGATACGCCCTGCAGTACCGAGCCGGGGAATAGGACTCAGGTAGCCCTGCATATCGTAAGAGGCTACCCCGTACTAAGAGGGAACCCCAAGGTCGTTGGGTCCATGAGGCGGGCCTTGTGCATTCATATAACGGCCCCGAGAAAAGCGAAGGAGAATGCGTATGTCCCTTTTCCGTCGTTGAGCGTTGGATGAAGCAAACCACGCTTCGGCCCTGGGGGCACCATGTCCCCCCGAGAAGAGGCGTAATAGCCGATGCTGGAGGGATTCAGAACCAGCGAGCGAGGAACCAGCTCGAATAGATCTCTCGTGACCCTCTTGCTAACAGCCGAGATGAACTCCGGCGGGGTTTAGTGTGTGCGAGCCCCACATAAACTAGCGGCTCCTCCGGGGCCGCAGGGTACTCGTTAGGAGTTTCCCCGCCAACAAAAAATAAAAAAAGGTGTGCTTTGATGGTGTGCAACCTATATTGAGAAGGCAAATACAATAAATGCATACAAATGAACTGGACATAAAATATTAACAGTCAAAGAAACATCAATGTTATTTCAAAGATCTAATAACGTACTACTAAAATGGCCTTCGGTTTTTTTAACCAGACCGCCCTGCGGCTTGGCTCATTACTCTGGGAGCCTCAAATACAGATTAGAAAATAGTCCACGGACGGCACGAAAAAAAAACACTCCTTTTTGGTATAGATAGCTGATAGTGGTTTTAGGGGGAGAAGTTTGTTTGATCTCGCGATAATTGTACATTGAAATTAATGATTGTACTTAAATATATGGCCAAATTATATGCTTATGTCTATGCTTTGATTAAGGTATGAGTAATTGAGTAGTATATTTAAAAGATTTGTCGTAGTTTAGAAAGGCTTAAACGGTGTAATGATTTTCAAAAAAGTTACTTTTCTACAAGGATGAAGTCGTTAGCACAGCTAGTTCCAAATAACTAATAATAATAATATAATAACACATCACACTCAGAGCCCCTAACTGAAACACATACAGAGACGAACATTACACCCAGACCGAAAACAAACATCAATATTCGCCCCGCCAGGGAATCGAACCCAGGTGCACTTACTTAATCCACATCACTGGAAACTGAACCACGGAGCAGTCAAAGTAAAATGTTGATTTGTTTACTTAAATGTAAAAAAAATATTTGTTAGGTAAGTAGGTACCTACTATCAGAGAGCTCTAAATTTCAGGTGACATGCAATGCTTACCATTTGCAGCGGCCATTCCCGACCATGCATCGCAGTATTCGCTTCCGGACTCCCATTCCGGACCGCATAACCATTAGTGAGATATGTAGTTCGGCACTCACTCTCACGCGCCATTTAACACAAAACAATCTAGTTTATCGTTTAAAATCTGAAATCATGAAACTGAAAATGTTTTGTATACTTTTTTTTTTATTTTTTTATTTGATTGGTGGCTATGCAGGGCTTTAACAGCCCAGTATCACTGCGATCTTTGCAGATCTATTGTGATCGCCACTATTATATTTTATAGTTCAGCATCAAGGCCTGTTGCTTTCAGGAACAACAGTATGTCCTTGAAACTGAGAGATTTTATCTCATCCGGCTGCAACAAATGTTTTCCGAGATGGATTGACCGTTTATGTATTAGGGGACCACACTCACACAAAATATGCATAGCAGTTTCATCTGCATTTAGGCAGAGTCTGCACATTTTTGTGTCTTTCAACTTTAAGTTGAACATATGCTTGTTCAACTTGCAGTGTCCCGTGAGTGCTCGCACCAGAGTACGTAAGTTGTTCCTATTTAGCGCCAAAGCCTCCCTGGCAGCTTTGCTGTTGAAAGGTTTTATGGTTGCTTTGGAGTGATTTAAACCTTTGGTAAGGGCCCATAGGTTTAGGGATTCTTTATGACATTGGTTCCTAAGATGAAGGCGAGCGAGGCTTTTAGGTATTCCACAGAAGGGCTCAGGCCCGACAAAGGTTCCTTGTGCTCCTGCTCTAGCAAGTTCGTCGGCTTTTTCATTACCTTCGATCCCTGCGTGTCCTGGAACCCAGCGAATAAATACTCTGTTATTTGCACCCAGAGTATTTAGTGAGTTGATGCAGTTCTGCACTAGCTTTGAGGTACATGTGTACGAGCTTAGTGCTAAGAGAGCTGCTTGACTATCTGTGTTTATGTAGATAGTAGTGTTACCGTAGTTTTGTAGCAGGATGGTTTCGGCACATTCAATGATGGCATAAACCTCTGCTTGGAAGATGGAGGCATGTTTTCCCAAATTAACACTTTTGACAAAGTGTGGGCGCTCTCCATAGACTCCGCAGCCTACGTCGTTTCCGGATTTTGAGCCATCCGTGTACCATATACTACAGCTGTCCTCCCAGATCAGTCGGTTGTGAAGCCAATCTTCTCTGGAGGGAATATCTATAGAGAAGTACTTTACAAATGTACATGTCGGAATCATGGAATCAGAAACCATGGCCAGAACCGGCTCTCTGAGCAGTGAGTCCAGGAAAGTCCTCAGTGACTGAGAGATACAGCTTATTCCTCCCTGGGCGACAAGTCTGCACATGCTAGCCCTCGCCTCCAAGCACACATGCACATGTAGAGGCGGCAGGTTAAGCAGTGCATCCAGTGCTGCTCCAGGTGTGGTGGACATGGCTGCTGACGCCACCAGACAAGCCATTCTTTGTAAACTACTAAATGTGTCTATGGTTGTCTTCTGTTTGGCTTTTTTAAACCAGACCATAGAGGCGTATGTAATGATCGGCCTCACAATGGCAGTGTATAGCCACATGGATATTTTAGGGTTAAGTCCCCAGCAATTCCCGAACAGTCGACAGCTAATGCCTAAGGCCATTTTGGCCTTATTAATGATATTTTTAATATGGGTATTCCACGTTAGTTTCTGGTCTATGGTTACTCCCAGGTACTTGACCTCCGAGGACATATTAATTTGTTTGCCGTTTAAAGTCGGCATCACAAGGTTGCCGAGTAGTCGTTTCTTGGTGAATGGTACTATTACGGTCTTATCAGCGTTTATCGACAGATTGTTGTCCCTGCACCACCCACTTATCAAATTAAGCGCCCTCTGCATAAGACTGGATAAAGTGGTTTGACAGAACCCTCTTATGGTCACGACAAGGTCATCTGCATAACCTTGGGTGTCAATGCGAAGGTCTGCCATTTTATAGAGTAGTTCGTCTACCGCAAGGGTCCACAGCAAGGGTGAGAGAACCCCCCCTTGCGGACACCCCCGTGTGGTTCGAACAGCTATAGTGGTACCGTGCAGTGATAACTTGGCGTCACGATTTGTGAGCATTGCCCTCACCCACCGGACAGTAGTGAGGTCCACGCCTTTTACAGTTAGCCCCCTCATTAGCGTCTCAGTGGGCGTGTTGTCGAAGGCCCCCTCTATGTCCAAGAATGCGCACAGTGCTATTTGTTTATCCTCAATTGCTCTTTCAGCTTTGTCAACAAGATTCATTAGTGCAGTCTCCGTTGATTTCCCGCTTTGGTAGGCATGTTGGGTATGATGTATATTGTGTTTCGCTAGCGCTCCGTTACGAATATACTTGTCCAAAACCTTCTCCATTGTTTTAAGAACAAAAGAGGTCAGGCTTATTGGTCTAAATGCTTTAGGAAGTGCGTAGTCCGTTCTTCCAGCTTTAGGTATAAAGAGGACAGTAACTTTTCTCCAGTTGTTGGGGATATAACCCCAGGCATAGCTTGTTCTGAAGAGTTTTATTAAATAGGGCAGAAGTATGTCTATGCCTTTCTGTAGTAGTACAGGCTTGATACAATCTTCTCCGCTAGATTTAAATGGTTTCAAGGTACTTACTGCCCATCTAACCTGGTTTGGTCTTATAACCCGTGCAGCCCTCTGCCAGTCCTCTAATTGGGGGCTGCGCGGGCTAGGGACCACAAGCAACGGGTCACAGGAGCCCCTTGCCCCAGGAAAATGGGTTGACGCCAGCAGTTGCAGAGTCTCGTCTTCGCTAGTGGTAAACGCGCCGTCAGGTTTTTTAAGTAGACCTATTTGTTTAGGTTTACCTTTGGAGAGTACTTTATGGATCCTGGCACTCTGAGGCGTGCTAACGATTTCCTCACAGAACCTTTTCCAAGACCCTCTTTTGGCTTTCCTAATCTCTTTGTTGTACTCTGTTTGGGCTTTATGATAGGCCTCCCAATTGAGAGTCTTTTTAGCCCTATTAAACAGACTGCGAGTTTGTTTCCTTAGTTTACTCAGTTTTGAGTTCCACCAAGGCACTTGTCGATTTGAGGCCTTGGTTTTGAGCGGGCAACTACCATGAAAGGCATTTATGATGCCATTTGTGACTGTTTCCGCTGCATCCTCAAGACCTTCGATCGATTTGATAGATTTTGGAAATTGACTAAGGTTCTGACTTAGCTTTTCACTGTAGAGAAGCCAGTCAGTCGCCCTATGATCTCTGTAGGTTACGCTTTGTTCAGCTGAGTAATTTATGGACCTCAGTTCAAAGCGTATATGTCTGTGATCTGACATGGAATTTTCGTTACTCACATGCCAGTTAGTAATTTTCCTAGATAGATTAGTTGAAGAAAAAGTTATGTTATTTGTATACTTAGTTTTATTGTGAGCGCAGCCATTGATTGTCGTTATCTCAAACAAAAGACGTCTACTGCAGGGCATATGCCTCGTCGCGGAGTTGAACATAACGATCGAAAGATCACCCGTGACCCCCTTGCCAACAGCCGAGGAGGACATCGGCGGGGTTTTAGTGCGAACCCCACATAACCCTGCGGCTCCCCCGGGGCTGCAGGGTACTCGTCAGGAGTTTCCCCGCCTTAAAAAAAAGGGCACATGCCTCGTCCACAGATCGCCATTCTAACCGGTCTTGTGCCAATCTCTGGTATCTTCGCCCAGTCGCTATATGTGCGATAACATAATAGGTTAGGCGGTATGAAGTTCGCCGGGTCGACTAGTGAACTTATAAAGAGGCTTTTTATGTTTAGCATTCGAAATCATCACAAACAGCGGCATGCATGGTACAGTGGCGGTCTAGGACGGCGTAACACTTCCAGTTTTTCTGTATTGCAAAATAGCTCTTGTTCTTTGGTAAAACAGTCTAGGGCACACGAGACCATAGACAAATCTGTTGGAGCTTAGCTTTGGTCCTTTAAAAAAGGTGATATTTATTCAGTTTTTTTATTATAATAATATTAGAATTTCAGCCTTCCCTCAATTTTATTTAAGGAAATAAATATTTCAACAAAAATATTTATTGATCGAATCAAACATTTTGCTTCTTAAAATATAAATAAAATACGTTTAGTTGTATCTTCGAAACGTGACACTTTGAAAAATGTCGACAAAGGACTCCCGGTCCGGCTATTTTTATGACAAAGCTGTTTTTATGAAGGGTTCATTATATTTTTAGAATTAATTAGGGTTAAAGGTTATGAAACGTTCACAAAAATTTGGTGAGGATTTTTATCGAGTCTACTTGAGGTTATTAATCAATCCACAGTATCGTTATACGGGATATATCTTTACCTCTTTTACATATTTTGATAAGTTATCACATTAGTTAAATCCTGTAAAGATAGTATTAAGTTTAGAAAAGAAGTTAAATAAATATGTGTCCAGGCGGACACAAAGTGTTAAAAATAAAAGAAGATATTTTTAACTTAGGAAGTTTAATCAAGATGCTCACAGCTTAAGCCGATTAGTGTGAATGAATTAAAAACTATTATGAAGGTTTCATGCGGAGGTAGCGCCCTCCGCGTCTGTAACGTCCCTCGGACCTCCGGGCCGTGTTAATCGATGGGTACGGCGTTAACATACTGGG
The DNA here is from genome assembly GCA_951802225.1 of Euspilapteryx auroguttella. Lineage (NCBI taxonomy): Eukaryota > Metazoa > Arthropoda > Insecta > Lepidoptera > Gracillariidae > Euspilapteryx > Euspilapteryx auroguttella. The sequence goes on from OX637653.1 coordinate 9,471,520, forward strand.
GGCCGTTGAAAGTGCTGCTTTCAACAATCTTCGAGTAGGATGCAGAATCGGTTCAGAGCTCGTCGTATGATTCCGTTGGCAGTAGTAATGTCTGCGACTCTGGGGACGTTGTCCGTTCCGGGAAAAAGTTTGTGCACCCGACCCAGGCGCCATTGGAGTGGAGATAGCCCGTCCTCCTTTATGATGACCAGGTCTCCTAGCTGCAGATCTCTGCTACGCGTCTTCCATTTACGTCGGTGTTGCAGCTCCGCCACGTACTCGGACTACCAGCGTTGCCAGAAGTGCTGTCGGAGCTTCTCTAGTAGCTGGAACCTGGACAGTCTGCGCTCGTTGGCGTCCAGTAGAGGTGGTCCGGGAAGCGACGTCAGCGGCCTGCCAATGAGAAAGTGCCCTGGTGTGAGCGAGGATAGGTCGTTGGGTGAGGAGGAAAGAGGGGAAATAGGCCTACTATTTAAAATTGCCTCTATTTGGGTAAATAAGGTAGAAAGCTCCTCGTACGTAAGATGTGTGTTTCCTAAAATACGCTTTATATGAAATTTTGCAGATTTTATTCCTGCCTCCGCGTAGCCGTTGAAGTTTGGGGCGTAAACCGGGCAAAATGAAAATTGGACGCTCTGTTCAGCAGTGGAACGCGCGATCGAGTCTGAATATTGATTAAAAAACTCGCCGATTTCTCTTGCCGCCGAGACGTAGTTGCGGCCGCAAAAAATGACAGACGGTTTGCCTCTGCGGGAAATGAAGCGCCGAAGAGCTAACATGAAAGAATCTTTGGATAACTCGCTAACGACCTCCAAGTGAACACACTTGTATCTAAGACAGATGAATAGGCACAAGTAACACTTCGTTATCTTGCAGCCTCTCCCACGACGATCAGTTATAAGAAAGGGACCCGCCAGATCTGTAGCTACTGCTTTAAATGGGTAGTCTGGAACTAAACGCTGAGAAGGCAGATTTCCCATTATGTTCGTCATAGTTTTGCCGTAGTGTCGCCTACATATAACACAGTTGGCCGCCGTGCGTCGTGCCAAATCTCTGCCACTGATAGGCCAGAACAGCTCGCGAATGGATGCCAGCATCTGTTGAGGTCCTGCGTGTAAGAGCCGTAGGTGTTCGTGTGTGAATAGAAGTTTAGTAAACGGATGTCTAGAGCATAAGAGGACAGGATGTTTTTGATTAAATTCTAGAGTGGATTTATCCAACCTCCTCCCTACTCTCAGAACACCCTGAGAGTCTAAAAATGGGGAAAGAGAGGCCAGATTAGACTTTGGACTAATCTTGTTGTCTTTACTAAGTGCGATGATTTCTTTAGAAAATGTTTCCTGTTGTGCTAGTAAAATTAATGAAGTAAGTGCCTCATTAAGCTCTGAAACAGAGAGATTTCCAATAATTTTAACTTTTTTACATGTGTAATAGTTTAGTGTAGTTTGAGTAATTATTAAAGTTAACCACCGGCGAGATTGCATCGGCTGCGGGGGTTACGTTGATGAGTAAAGAAGACACCTTAACTTCAGGTAAGTCACTTATTTGTGTGTAGGTAGTGTGTTTAAGTGTGGGCCATCCTTCTTCAGGACCCTGGAGGAAGCGAGGACCCTGCCACCATATTTTTGAGCCTGCGACATGTTGAGGGTCTACACCGCGGGAGGCTAAATCAGCTGGGTTGTGCTGAGTTGGGACGTGGCGCCAATCAGAGTCATTGGTCAGTTCCTGAAAGGCTGCGACTCTATTGGCTACGTACACCTTCAGCTTTGATGGCGAAGTTTTTAGCCAGGCGAGTACGACGCTTGAGTCTGTCCAAAAAACACAGCGAATTATTTGCTTACGAAGAGCTGCGGTGACGGAAGTGCAGAGACGAGCCGAAAGAAGGGCGGCGCAGAGCTCGAGTCGAGGAATCGTGACTGTTTTCATGGGTGCAACACGTGACTTTGCACAGAGGAGGTGGACAGAGGTTTGTTTACCTGAAGAACAATAGGATTTGACATAAATACAAGCTCCATAAGCCGCTTGAGATGCGTCACTAAAGCAATGTATCTCTATCAAGGCTTGTGGGTCACACAAGACGTACCTGGGCACTGAAAGACGTTTAAGAGAATTAATGTTGTTAATGAAGCGCGCCCATGATTTCTGTATGTCAGCGGGGACTGGGTCGTCCCAATCTAACTTTGCTGACCAAAGTTTTTGTATTAAAATCTTTGGTTTTACGGTACAAATTGTTAAAATACCTAAAGGATCGAAAACCTTAAAAGTGGTTGAAAGGATAGTGCGTTTGCTAACAACCTTTGGCTCCTTAATATCGACGTCGAAGTGAAGAACATCCTTAATCGGGTTCCATCCCAGACCCAGCGTCTGAACAGATTGACTCAAGACCAAGTTGTCGTTCACGCTGTTTTGAACTTCAGAGTCAATGACCTTTTGCGAGTTGGACCTATATTTCCGAAGATTAAAACAACCACTAGCTAATAGTTTAGAGACTGATTGCTTTAGAAGCAGTAAGTCAGCCTCCGTGTCCATACCGCTCAGATAATCGTCGCAGTAAAAGTCATTCTGTATTGTGGTTTTCAGATCGGGATTGGGGGCTTCCTCTCCGAGCTGCCACAAACACCTGGCAGCTAGAAAACTAGCGCTAGAAAACCCATAGGTAACTGTATTTAGCGTGTAGGAACGTAACGGTACACTCTCGTTTTCCCGCCAAAGGATCATTTGAAGGTTCCGATCGAGTTCGTTGACAGCGATCATACGAAATTGTTTTTCCACATCACCTGATAAGACCCAGCGATAATGACGAAATCTAAGCAATATATTAAACATTGAATCTTGTATATTAGTTCCTATCATTTGAATGTCATTGATAGACAGACCAGATGATGTGCGGGAAGACGCGTCGAAGACGACACGCAATTTTGTACTTTCGCTGTTTTCTTTAAGTACCGCATGATGTGGTAGGAAGTACGACGTAGGAGGACGTTGGAATTTAGCTTCTGAAAGATGTCCAAGCTCCTTGTATTCTTTTATGAAGTCAGAATACCTTCTCTTTAAGACTGGATTGCTATGAAAGCGCTTTTCTAAGTTCAAAAAGCGCTTTTTAGCTTGGAAGTACGAATCCCCTAAACAATCAGGAGTATCGATAAGAGGGAGGCGAACACAGAATCTACCGTTTGACAAACGGGTAGTGTGCTCAATGAAGTGCCTCTCTGCGTCAGACGAAGAAGGAGAATGGCTGGGAGTAGGGAAGTCCTCACATTCCCAGAATTTTGTAAGAAGAGTATCCAAACTGTCCTGTTCCTGAGTTAAAAAGTTGCAATGTATTTTATTATTATTTGAATGAAGATTACTAATATTGAAAGTTACTGGCCCAGCGACCAGCCAGCCTAAAGAAGAGCTGCGAAGCGTGGGTTGATTTTTCTCTAAAGAGATGCTCTCGCTACCAATGATGTTGAAGACAATATCTGCGCCTAGTAGGACATCTACTTGAGACGGTATGTTGAATGAGGGGTCAGCGAGTTTTAAAGAAGAGGGAATATTCAAACTCTGAACATTGACGCGCCTTTTAGGCAGCGTTTCAGTGATATGTGGAACTACTAAAAAGTTCATAGTGTGGGTATAGGGAGACTGCTTAGACCTGATTTCTGCAGAGCACAGCTCTGGAACGATGTCAAGTTTTGTATCACCTATCCCTAAGATGCTTGTGGCACCGTATGGCTGAGAGGCTAGATTAAGACGTTGCTTTAAAGAAGCAGAAATAAAAGAAGACTGACCTCCGCAATCGATGAGTGCCCTAACGGTTTCTACCGCCCTTGTTTTCGGGTTAAGGATGTCTATAATTGCAGTAGGCAGCAGCACCTCTGAAGCGAGCACTGCTGTCATGACTGAATATGATTGTGGGTCATCACTGCCCTGAGGATGCCCAGAAGATGAAGGAGATGGTGTATTTGAGTCTGTGTTGTGTTTGTGTAGTATTGAATTGTGGCGACCTCTACAGATGCGGCAGCCGCCCAGGCGGCAACGGCGTGCTTCGTGGTCTGGCCGCAAGCAGTTCTGGCACAGCCTTAACTTGTTGACTTGAGCCCACTTTTCTTCAGTGGAAAGACTCTTGAACACGTTGCAATCAAAGATGCGATGCTTTCCTTGGCACAGGACGCACGGCCGCGGCTGCTTACTATTTGTGGCTGAAATTAGAAAAGATTTTGTGTTTATTTCTTGTTTATGAATATTATTATGATGCTGTGTACTTTGCTTATTCTTTTGTTTAAATAATGTCTCTAATATATCGGCACGAATTTTCAAAAATTCTTTTAAATCGTTAAATGTATGTAGTTCGCTCAGGCTGTGGCGATATTCTTCCCACTTAGAGCGTGTGGTCGGATCTAGCTTAGTGGTTATCATGTGGACTATAATCATGTCCCACTGATCGGTAGGAAGACCTAGTGTTTTAAGTGCACGAAGGTTTTTTGTAAAGTGGTCACTCAAAAATCGAAGCGACTTATCCGACTCACGACTTACAGGTTCGACGTTAAACAACGCATTGAGATGGTAGCTAATAAGTTGCGGCTTGTTATTGAATCTCTCACACAACAGATTCCATGCTACAAAATAATTATCGGATGAAACTTCCAAGTTCGAGATTATCCGAGAAGCTTCACCCTCTAAATATGACACTAGGTAGTGAAATTTATGAATTGGCTGAACCTTGTTGTTTGTATGTATGAGAGACTCAAAAGTGTCGCGGAACTCGAGCCATTTAAAGAAGACTCCATCAAATTTATTTATTCTTATAACTGGGAGTTGAAAGTTAACACTTTGGTTGCCGTGGCAACAGGAATTATTTTCAGAAAAGGTTGGTAACGAGGATGTTTGCTTAACGTCTGGCTTGTGCAAGTCAAGAAGAAATTGAGCTGCTGCTGAGCATTGGCATAGGCTTTCCTCTATGACGTCACGTTCGGCAAGTTCGTCGGCGAGGTTTGCAGAGTTCAAAACCTCGATGCGAGTTTGTATGCTGTCGAACTTAGAAGAAAGTTCCATAAATTTATTTAACCTTTGTTGCAATTCAATGATCTGTATAGTTGACAATGCTTCCTCTGCTTCCATTTTTTGTAAATAGTTTTTAAACTTAGTAGTTTGACCCTTGATCGAACTGCGTTTACATTATTTCATTTAATAATTACAAAGATGATACGAAACTGATGAATAATGATGATACACTGGAATTAAAGAGACAAAAATACCGATGAGTGATTATAATAAAATAATTTGTTAGATGTAGGGGTGAATTTAATCGGTAGATAAGATGCGATTAAGATTTAAGAAAGATGAATTAATGCCACAATAATTAAATTTGGTTTGAGGAGGAAAATCTGCATTTAAGAAAATCGCATTTAAACGTCTTAATAGCCTACATAGGTACTTATGTAGGCTATTAAGACGTTTAAATGCGATTTAAAATGAAGGATGTTCTTAATGTATGAAGGCAACTGTACAAACTTGCGTAGTTTGTACTATCGAAATGAAGCAGTACCTAGGCAGCTGGCCTGTAGATACTGAAAGATGAAATAATAAGATGATTGGCGTGATTAAGAGGCAAAGAAGAATCACGAACGAAGATTAAATGATGTTTGAGACACACTAAATGGAAAGATGACTGCGAGTCCTGTAGGAAGGTTGTTTAGGATGGTTAAGTTTAAAGAGGAAAGATAAGGAATGATGAGCTCACGGCACTCCCCTTGGCAAGATGAAATGATGTGCAGTGCTGACGCAGCTGGCCCTTTGTCCGCGCTCCCTCGCTCGTGTGGCGACCGCGTGGCGTGCAAACTTCCGGCTTGGAAATATCGGGAACTTGAAGTGATCCTGAGCAACTAGCCACTTCCAGGGGTTGATGGGTCCACGGCACAGTGATGCAAGCTGATGGACCGTCGATCTTCTTCACAGTTAGCTCGATACAACGGGAAATCCAATCCGATCGGTCGCGGGCAAGATGGCGCGAATGGCAGCCGTGTCGCAGGCGCAGTTTTCGATGTTGTACCGAAATGAAGCGAATGTTTCGAATTGAAGCGTAGCGCGCGAGCCCACCCGGGGGCGCCAATATGTCCAGGCGGACACAAAGTGTTAAAAATAAAAGAAGATATTTTTAACTTAGGAAGTTTAATCAAGATGCTCACAGCTTAAGCCGATTAGTGTGAATGAATTAAAAACTATTATGAAGGTTTCATGCGGAGGTAGCGCCCTCCGCGTCTGTAACGTCCCTCGGACCTCCGGGCCGTGTTAATCGATGGGTACGGCGTTAACAATATGCTTAAATCTTTTATACATAATATGCAAAAGATTTTGATGCGGTTTTTTAAATAGATAGAGTGATTCAAGGGGAAGGTTAATACATCATAATGTGTACAATACATGCACAACATAGAAGGTTAGGCAGTACTAAGTTCGCCGGGTAAATAGTAGGAGATAAATAAAAATCAGATCACATTCAGAGCCCGTACTAGGTAGAACTTGTATCTAGGCTGAACTAAACACACAAATAGATAATCCATCTTAACAATGTCCGTCCCAGATAAATCGAACTCTGGCCTCGCCTAAGTTAGAGTCATCATACATGCTTCAAACAGATTGAATTTTTAATACTTCCCTGAGTAATTCTATGTGTTTTATAATTAAACGGCCTAGTGCGAAGGCTCGCGCTTAGAAGGTTCCGAAAGAAATTTACCGTGTAAAATTGGCTAGCTAATTAGCATAGTTTTCAGTATTTCTTGTTATACTACATTATGTGAAGTTGCGATTGCTAATTATTTGGTACCTGTTAACCCGGTCAGTTTCTCAGCAGAGGCTCTACAAAATTGGTTAAAAAAATATCAAAGTTTTTTGCATTCATCTCTAAATTCACGTAATTTTTGAAGTTTTTAATATTTGTTAGTATTTTTTTTTATCAAGAAAATTTTCGTGCAAACATTTCGTTAAGATTAATTGAGCCGTTTCAGAGATAAGTGCCTTTGACAGACAGACGGACGGACGGAATAGTCATATTAATACAGTCCCGGGACGAGTAAAGTAAAAGTAAAAGTAAAAATAAATTAATCAATATAGAATACAAGATATCGCTTATTGAAAGTCAATTAGACTAATCTAATTAATATTGATACCATAATTCGTAAAGTATCCTATACTGCTAGAGGCGAGGTAGTACAGGGTGCCCACCAATTGGCTCAGGCAAACAAATGTTTGCCTTGCCTTACGACAATGGTCGCCTGGAGACGCCCCCAAACGAGCCCTCCTCTGTCAAATGAGTACCAGGAACCTTAAAAAAACAAACATGTACTTATCTATTTCAAAAGTTGCAGCCAGAAATAAGCTAAATAATATTCTTCCAGATTTATATCTTTGCCAAATGTCTATTGCAACAGAAAATGATTCTACTAAAACTTTTCCGCGACACTATCTGCCTTTATTCTGTAAGGGGAAAGGAAAGTGACTCACTAGGGTGGGCAGACGTCTGAGAGGTTGTAGCACCCCACAACTATGAAAGTATCAAATTCATTCGGTTCATAAACATAGAGAGTTGAAGTTTGTTATAGAAATAAACTTCAACTCACAGTTCTTCCTTAGCTAAGCTTGAATTTAGGCCACTCACTCACCGGGATGCCATTGCGACGTCGCTGGCTATGGTATCTAATCAATTAGTATTAAAACGTATGGCAGTTAACTTACATAGTGACGATTTGATAACGTCGCTAATTTGTTTTTTTTTTTATTAGATACGTAGCAGCGACGCCACCTGGTATCCGGGTGTTAGCAAAAATATTAAGCAAAACTCATGCAGTCGCCCCCTAACCACAACCATGCGACAGAGAGAGAAAGCTAATTTTTTAATTATATTTACGTTGCTTCGGCATAAAATTATCTAGGATTAAAAGTTTTTTTTTTTTTTTAAATATGCATTGGTTTCGAAAAACAATCAACTTTATGCCACCAATTTTTTATCACAAAATCTGTGTATTTCAGGGGCCTATAAGTCGGAATCCATAGCAAATTTTGAAAAAAAGAGAATTTTAAAGTCGCATTGCCGCAAGGAACTTTGCCCAACTCCATGGTTCAGTTGGCAGTGATTTTGACTAAGAGTCCAAGTTCGATTTTCGGCGGGGCCGAACATTGTTATGATTATATAAAGAAAGAAAAAAGAAAGAAAGAATATATCGCACCCTTAATAATAAAACGCATTAACTCAAAATTTTGGGTTTTCGAGTTTTAATCATAAAACGCATTATCTTTGAAAGAAGAATATGATCGCTCCAACAGACACTTCGATACGACTTCAGTAGCCGCGATAGATGATCGTCCATCTCTTTTTGATTAAATATTGCTGTCAATCAGCAATTATTAAAACGACGAATTTAGTAATGCACCGGCACTGGTCAAGAAAACATCCCAAATTCGTAAAATGAAAACGTAATAAAATGGAATAATTCTTTGTTTGACTAACTGGTAAGACATTTTATTTGTAATGGCTTAATGATAAAGTGACGATTACAAGTTTTAATGCACTTTATTGAATTTTTTTTAAAGTTTTTTTTTGTATTATTGTGATAAATTTCATTTTATTTTTAAATTTTTTTCAGTTGGTATGAATGATTCCAGTTTAATGCAGTTTCATATTGAAATTTATCTCATTATTTGATTCGAATGTGTTTTGTTTCATTGTAGCATTACAAATTTGATTGAAGACAGGGTCTAATAAGTTTTACTGCTTTTTATGATTTAAATACAAATAGAAGCTTTATATAATATTATGAATTGATTCACTTTATTCTTAAGGTAATAATTATTTTGGCTCCAAAGAGACTTAATAATATACTGAATCTTATGAAATAAATAAGGTTTTTATACCTATATCATTATTATTATTTTATTTATCTTTCTTGAAACGCCATCGAGACCGGATTATATATATGCAACAAAAAATGCCCAAAATATGCATACAAATATGCAAGTAAAATAGCTAAAATATGCACGAAAATCCATAAAAAGGCCAAATATGCATACAATTAAACTAGAAAAAAAAGTCGTATTTTTATATATTTTATAAATGCTTGTTACTGGCAATCGTATTTGTTAAAAAAAACTATTATAATATACGTATGCCTACTTAGGTAACAATTAAAATTTACCTTTAAAAATTTATCTACGATCTCTTAATAAATGCTGTAAGCAGAAAAGGAGCGTTCTACGTCTACTGAGTTTGGGATTACTGTGCCGGGCAAAATTTCACCCATCCAGTTGATGAAAGTATCAATTTCCCACCAAGGGTTCAAGCCCTGGGTGGTTGCTCAATATATTTTCAAACTTTTCTTTGAGTTTTGACTATGAAAAGCATCGAACAATGAGCGAAATCGAGCGTAAATATGCTTTATTTATTTATTTTTTCTAAAATATGCAACAACCGCTGAAAAGGTACTAAATATGCAAAAGCATATGCAATATCCATTTGCATATAATCCGGTCTCTAGCCATCACAAATCTCAATCTTCCTTTAATTTACGGATGTATTCGCGGGCTAGCAAAGATATTTAGATTGATAATAAGCGAGATTGATTCAATCAACGGGTCTTATTCCAAAAGCCGATTATTGTAAACAATATCTTGTGAGTTACATTTTTATAAACACTGTTTAGCATTCGTTTCTCAGATTTATGTTTCTCTCTCTCTCTCATTATTGAACAGATTTTTTTTAGTAAATAGAAATAGAAAATAATGGTCCGCGTTATATGGGAATAGACAAAGAATTACTAACGCAGGAATCAATATGCTGCAATAATACAGCTAATGAACAAGTAAAAGAGGTATGAAATATTATAAGTAGTAGTATAGTATAGTAATTAGGTGTGTCTGTCTATCAGTTTTTAACTGTCTGTTTGTTTTATGAGATCTTGCTAGATGCCCAAAAATAATTAACAATAGATACGTTCATACTGTATTCCACCGAAAATTGTAATACTAATAATACTAATATATAATGTAATACTAAGCAATATTTGTTACTGGTTCCCTCATCATGATCATTATTCAATTCAAGAAAGGCAATTCATCATCATCAAACTGAAAGTATTGCTAAGAAAATAACAACGTATTGAAAATGCTCCTACAATGCAGCAATTACGGAGTTATAGAGGTTTGAAGCCAAATATGATTTATTTATTAAATAAAACCTATTGTACTCGTAACCTGCAAATAATTAAATTTGTCTGTCTGTGTGGGGCACTATTACGGCCACATTTGCAATAATTCTTTTCGTCCTCCTTAAGTTTCAAAGTCAATACAAAAAAGAAAAAAGAGGACAAAAAGAAATATTGTAAATAACCTAGCCCACATAAAAAAATGCTAAAAAGTCGTAGCCCTTTCAATTTTCACTAGCTAATTTTCGAATAATTTTATGATCCGAAATTATTTCAAGATACAACTTTTCGAACAACACACAGAAGGCAGAATTGTCAATCAGAATGAAATAACAGTAGACGTCTTGTAGAAACTGTAACACGTCACCTTTGGCTTTAAAGTATAAAAACAAGATTTTATTATTCAATAATGTAGGTAGGCTTATCTACAGTATTGAATTAAATAACTAAATACTTGTTGCTGCTGTTACTTTAGCAGATTTTAAAGTATCTACTTTTTTCTGTTAAGTTTTAGTTAGATCCACAAAAATAGGCTTAAATGATTCTGTTGATTTCGTAATAAAATGCAACGTTTTTTTTTTATAAAAATAAAATATTTCTGTAAAAATATACTGAACTAGTATGCGCCCCACGGCTTGGACAAGGCAATTTCCCTTGAAATAGCAAAATCCCAATTTTTCCGGAAGATATTCGGGATATAAAGTAGTCCATACGTACCATTCTCACGCTCTAGACTAGACTATCTGCTTACCAAATTTCATTAAAATTGGTGTAGTGCCTTTTGGCGTGAAACGGAGACAGACAGAAAGAGTTACTTTTGAATTACTAATATTAGTATGGTTTCAAAACAAAACCTTAAGTTCAGTTCCAACAAAAAAGATAATATTTAAAGACGACGAATAGGTAAGTACTTACTAAAGTTACAAAATTTAAATTTTATTTCCTACAGTTTTGTATGGTAAAATTATTTTTTTGTAGGGTAAATATTTTCATTCTTTAGTTTTAATAATAGTTTACGTCTTTAAGACTGTGACCCAACTCAAATGTGGATCCATTACTCAGAAAAAATACAGCAATTGACATTCAACATGAACGCTGCGTTTTATTTGAAAATATATTTATTAATTTCATCACGTGATTTACTAAAACACTAAATTATTAAGGTTTAATTGATTAAAAATATACATATTTCAATAACTAAACTGCGTCATTTCGAGTTAATCCATGTAAACTACTTATTTCTGTATGATAATTTAATAATAAAGTGCATTAAAAACGAACTTTTTTTAAAAATAATAATTTAAAATCCTTACCTGAATATACGACAAAAATAACACATACGACTGTGTTACCTATTAATCAAACAAGCTGTATCTATTATTAAAAGTTTCCTGTCTATTTTATTTATTTTTTTATTGATTTTTGAAGTGTGGTAATCAAAGTTCACAAACTTTAAATGCGATTTCCCGAAAACTTCAAATTTCGAGTTAATGCTTTTTATTATTGAGGGTGCGATATATTTATTTCAATGGCACGATAAATAACATAGCATTTTGTACATACACGCGAGTGGCCAACACAGCTGGTACTCACATAATTTAAACAAAACAAATAGATATTTATAACAAACAAAGCAATAGACAAAACACTGATAAGGCTGCAGGCTGAGCCTATATACCGCTGTTCTTTGTGTGTTTTTGTATGGTATTTGAGCAGCCTCCATACAGATTCTACCTAATTTGGGGTACTGAGTAAGATTCGTAAATTTCTTTGATAGCGAACATAAACATTTTCTTCCCATCGCAAACCAAGACGTTGAAAGTGAAAAAGAAAATGGTCGTCGTTTAAACGGCATAATAAAATTCTCAAGCCTATTTAATAATGCTTGTCAACTCTGCACCTCGCTTCCCTCGCAGTAATGACTCGCTTATTGCCCTAAACTTTTTTATGGGAGCCAGTGAAATGAAAATACTCGTTTCAGAATTTACGATTCTTCAAATGTATTTTTTTTTGCCGTGGAGAAATACAATCGATTGCGTATTGGCGGAAACACTTTCGGTTTTTTCTGTATTGCAAAATAGCTCTTCTTCTTTGGTATTGTACTCAGTACGAACGAGAGGGTGAACGAGACCATAGACAAATGTGTTACGCCGTCCTAGACCGCCAACTGTACATTAACAGTTTGAAAAATATATTTTACTAGCTTAAAAGACCCGTAATTCCCGTTCCTAAGGGAATTTCGGGAAATCCTTTCATAGCAGATGCCTACGTCATAACATCTACGTATTTTGTAAATATGTATCATAAATATGCAAAAATACAGTACACTATGTATGAAACACAACAAATACTTAGGTAAGTATATTAAAACACTAATAAAAACATAACACTATATATATTTACTAAATGTAAAACTTAAAAACAATTACTTTTATAAAAGATCAGAAGTAGCTTTAAATTTTAACACCTAAAACAACTTAAAATTGTTGAGTGCTCTAAATAAAAATGTGTCTACCACGGACTTGTCTAGTTTTATTCCATAATTTTGACAACATTTGGTGGGTGATTATTCAAAAATTTCATTACGAGTCCCCCTCGCGATTAACGTTCTGCAATTTGTCTCAAGTCCAGACGTGATTTATGTTAATATTTTCATAATTTTTAATGCAACCGTAAATGTCGATTATTGTCGGACGCAGACAAATAAACGAAAAATTAGACAGATCTAATAATAAAAACGCATCACACTTAGAGAGTTAGAGAACTAGGAAGAATGTATCAAGGGTGCCCGAAACGCATACAGGAGATGAGGAGACATACACACTCCGACCCAGGTACAGTGGCGGACTAGGTCGGCGTAACACTTCCGGTTTTTCTGCATAAAACAAAAGCTCTCGTTCTTTGGTATTACAGTATAGGGCGCACGAGACCATAGGCTAAACTGCTTTTGGAAAGTTGTAAGGTATGGTGAGCTAAAGTCCTCCTTTGATTAATTACCGCCTTATCAGACTTCTTTCACAGATTTCTTTTCTGCAAAAAGAGACTCGCCTTCAACAAACTGACACATACATCAACTGAGAACTTCCTCTTTTTCGAAGTTGGTTAAAATAGGTACTAAAACCTTTTCCTAAATGAAACAAATACATTTCTGAAAACCGCATCAAAATCGGTTCAGCCAAACGCGAGATAATCGCGGACAAACATACATACATACATACAGGTCGAACTGATAACCTCCTTTTTTGAAGTCGGTTAAAAAACAATAGAAAGCCTAATACAGTAGTCGTAAAGTAGAAAATATAGCTTCGGGTAAGTTACAAATAACTGCCTAGTATTTTCTCATTTCCTTGGCCGATTGAAAATAAAAACCCATTGGTTTCCGATCAGTATTTACGAGGTCCAGTGATCCTTCCGCAGATAAGTTAAAATAATTTATCTCTCGCTTTGCTTTAAAGCGTTTTTTCTTTATAAAGTTTAACTTTTTGTCTATAAACGGAAATGCTTTGTTGTCATGATCTCAGTCAAAAGACGGTATGTCCTTATTGTCTTCCCAACAGATCGCCATGACTGACCCTAATCCAGTGTACTCCCGCATACTTTACTGGTAAAGGATCTGGACGATCTGGGTCGTCTGATCACCTTGGGGGGGATCTGCCAACTCCGAGTCTTTCGATACGTGGTCGCTACTTTCCGGCCCCAGCGAGTATCTGTTCTTGGAGCTATAACTCTGAAATAATGGCGATCCTCTGTATTATTACGAAAATAATTATGTATTTAATAACATTATTTTGATATTTGACTTTATAGTTAAACTATGTACAGTGGCGGACACGGTCGGCGTAACACTTCCGGTTTTTCTGTATTGCAAAATAGCTTTTGTTCCTTGGTAATAGAGTCTAGGGCTGACGAAACCATAGACAAATCTGTTACGGCCTCCTCGTCCGCCACTGTACCATTACGAAAAAAAAACTTAATTGTGCCTATTGGAAGAAATATAAAATTAAACTTGAATATTTACAAATCGTCGCTTCTAATTCAAATGACGAGGGTCCGCCTCCAATTTATTATTCAACATTTAGTACTTTACACACTGAGATACTTGTTCATAGTTTTTTATCATTAGAGCAACGCAATACCAATTAGAAAAAAGAAAGAAATAAATTTCTTTAGGAACAACGTTTATATGAAACTAGAGGCTGCCCCGCGGTTTTTCACGCGCAGATTTCTCATAAATACAAAAATCCCGTTTTTTCCCGTTCCCGTGGGAATTTCGGGAAATCCCTTCTTGTGCTCACCTACACTCCCCAAGGAACCCACGTGCCAATTTTCAGCTTTCTACGCCCAGTAGTTTCGGCTCTGCGGTCTGTCAGTCAGTCAGTCAGTAACGGAAGAGTTTTATATATATAGATATATATAATACTAGGTATAGGTACTTACTTTAACACATTTTATATCAAAACAACACACATTATATATTATATTATATGTATATAAAGGTTAGAAAAACCTATAATAATAATAATAATAACACATCACACTCAGAGCCCCAACTAGGAAGAACCTGTATCTAGGGTGCCCGAAACACACACAGAGACGAACATCCCACCCAGACCGGAAACAAACATCGATATTCATCATATCAATATTCGCCCCGCCCGGGAATCGAACCTGGGTGCACACGTTTATTCAGTCCACATCACTGCCAACTGAGCCACGGAGCAGTCCGAGACCTAGTCATGAATACAAAAAAAAAACTAACAAATCTCATTTAAAATAAAAAAAAGTTACATTTAAGCATGGTTTGACGCAGTTAAAATGGCAATAACTCAACATTTGCTGCATACTTTCACCAAAAGCGCAGATTTTTAATTAACAATAAAAAGGAGGATGTGTACTCAATTCGACGCGTATATTGTTTAAATGTATGATCATGTATAACTTTTTACAGAGTAGTCCGATTTTTATTAATTTTTTTTAATCGACAGGGTATACCTTAAATAAAGTTGGAAAATAAAATTCCTACCCTAATGACGGGAAAATAGGAGTGATTTTTTTATTCCCGCTCTAAATTTTAAAAAGAAATAAGTTCATCTGACTTATTAGCTTTACAATACTGTGACGTATTCGCGTCGACAAGAAAATCGTAGAGTTTTCTTGAGGCGTGAATTCTCCAAATTCAGCTAATACTTAGGTACTTCCCGCGGTAAGGGTGGGCGCCCACTGAGGCATGAAGCTACATAGGAATATTTTTTCTTGCTGTATATTAATTACTTACTTACTACTTAAAAATAAATTTAACCAAAGCTTAGAATATTTAACAGGTTTCTGACTATTATTGCCGCTTATTCATGTAACGCTTTAAACTATAAAGTTTTTAGTAACACTTTGTAGCTTTCTTTGGTCTTCAACCTAGCCTTAAAAATACTAGGCTACATTTATCTAGTGAAAAACTGTGGCGCTACTTTAGCTGTGCTGTACCTCTTAATCGATTACGAGATTTGAAAAAAAAAAATCCATTACATAGATTTCTGCCAAGCAATCTAAATATTGTTTTGAAAATAATTATGGAAGATATCAATATATATAAAACTCTTCCGTTACTGATTGACTGACTGACTGACTGACTGTCAGACAACGCAGAGCCGAAACTACTGGGCGTAGCGGGCTGAAATTTTGCATGTAGGTTCCTTAGGGAGTGTAGGTGAGCACTAAGAAGGGATTTCCCGAAATTCCCACGGGAACGGGAAAAAACGGGAATTTCGTGTTTATGAGAAATCTGCGCGGGAAAAACCGCGGGGCAGCTTCTAGTTATGATTAAAGTAAGTGAACTTAAAACCTGAATATTCGGTCGGCTGGGTCCCGAGCAACAATGGAGTCTGGGTGTCAGTCACGAGGCCGGCCTGTTACGGCATTGACAGATGAAATTAATAGCATAGAATATTTTTAGCCTAGTTTTAGTACTAAATTTAACTTTAGGACTAAAGGGTTAGAGATGAGAATCGGAAAGGTTGAAGGCGTGAGCCACTAATGAGTAAAATAAGCCTGACAGTAAAAGATCTAGGGTTAAGTCTCGTTACAAATTTTAATCTCATTTAACGAATCGCTTGTAACGTTGCGAACTATTGCCAATTTCTTAAAACTATAGGTATTGTTGGACTGCCCCATGGCTCAGTTGGCAGTGATGTGGACTGAGTAAGCGTGTGCATCTGGGTCGGGTCCGATTCCCGGACGGGGCGAATATTGATATGATGAATATCGTTGTCTGTTTCCGGTCTGGGTGTAATGTTCATCTCTGTGTTTGTTTCGGGTACCCTAGATAAAAGTTCTGAGTGTGACGCGTTATTATTATAGAGACGAAGTACTTTAATAGCAGCAATTATTTTTGAAAACCGCCATGATGCGAGATTGTTATGTTTTAGATTTTTGTTTGTACCTATACATCTGTTGTCTCAACTCCCGCGAACTAAAAATCTTTCAAAATACAGACGACTCAAAAATTTTAGCTCTAACTGGCCTCATTTCACTAAGAAAAGGTTCAGAATCAGCCTTAAATCCACAAAAAGATCAACAAATGAAAGTCCTGAGTGGCAATTCGCATTCTATAGGGATGCAATAAGCGTTTGAGCGGGGGTGGCGCATTTACGATTATTTGCAGACCCTCGAGGGGGCTTTGTGAATGCGATTCGCACTACGATTTTTATGCTTCACCATTTGACCGGTTGCACTTGTTGTTTGTTTAGCTACTTTTATTTTACGTGCACCCATATTCTTAGAGTGTTTTATAAGTAGGTACCATTAAGTAGGTATCTTGGATGAAGTACTTATTTTTAGTATTTTTTTTTCTTTTGTAGCAATTTTCTGCCTACTACTACTACTATAATTTTCTTTCTGTTTACTACGAAAATTTAACCTTCATTCCCTCCTTGGTTGCCTGTGAGAAATCGGTTTTAGTAATAAAACTGCCTTTTAACTGTTCGATGACATTTTATTTTATTGTAATAAATATATTATCTTATATCGTGGTAAACAGTACAGTGCCGGACTAGGACGGCGTAACACTTTTGCCTATAGTCGCGTGCGCCTAACACTGTAATACCAATAAATAAGAGCTATTTTGCAATACAGAAAAACCGGAAGTGTTACGCCGTCCTAGACCGCCACGTACAAGTACAATTGCACAATTTTTACACCTGTCGAGGAAAACCCCGAATCCTATGTTTACTTACAAAACAAACGCTCAAGTAAATGGTAAACAATGCATTATTCAGTATTTTTACGAGCACCATAAATTTCAGTCAATTTCCACTTCATTGCTGCTTTTAGCTAAGGACAGCGCACACGAGGGTCACAGGCAACAAGCGTGGCTTCTCCAGTTTGATCCCAGAAAAGAAAAAAAAAAACGATAAAAGCTACAAAAGGATATCACACTGAGGCGAAAAAGTACAGTGGCGGTCTAGGACGGCGTAACAGATTTGTCTATGGTCTCGTGTGCTCTAGACGATATTACTAAATAACAAGAGCTATTTTGCAATACAGAAAAACCGGAAGTGTTACGCCAACGTAGACCCCCACTGTACAGTGGCGTTCTCATTCAACGTCACACTTTTGTCTATGGAAACCAGAAGTGTTACACTGAACGAGTCGTGACTGTACTTTAGGTGGCACATTCATTTAAAAATAAAATCAATTTATTAATTCAGGATGATATAATTTATCGTCAAAAAAACTTGTATTTAAGAGTCTCGAAAATATCTTACATTATATTTTAATACCTAGCTACATTATTATTATTAGAAAATGTAGAAATTCAAAGGTGTAAATGCAATCGATTAAAGACAAAAGTGGCCATTTTATTCGTTATTGCTACTACTATAAAATTCTAGTGTTTACTTTCTATATAAATCGAAAAGGAAACGAAGCTGTATACAATACAACACCAAACCTGTAACACCTTCGTGTGCGAAAGCACTCAGTGTTGAAAGGAGGTTGGAAGTTATCAAAGGGCGCGGTAATGAAATCTTGAGGACCACGTATGCCTGCGTAGGCTCTACGTGACCAAGAGTCGCCTTACAACTAAAAGCGAAGTCTTAAGAATTTCAAGTTACCTACAAATAACTAAACTAAGGGTTAAATAGGAATCTTTTATTATTTTTTTCTTTTTAGAATCTTTAAATAAGAGATTAAATAGGAATACCTTTTCTTTTCTGAGTTTTTTGACTTTCTTCTAATTTAAATTTCTTGGCAACGACGGAACTGATTTATTTAACCGACTTCAAAAAAGGAGGTTATCAGTTTGACCTGTATATATGTTTGTCCGCGATTAACTCACGTTTGGCTGAACCGATCTTGATGCGGTTTTCAGATAAGTATTTGTTACATTCAGGAAAAGGAAAAATTAGTACCTTTTTTTAGCCGACTTCAAAAAAGAGGAAGTCAGATTATTCTAAGTGCTAACGTGGAAACTTTTAAAATAACTATATAAACTATATTAATTATGCTATCCAAGTAGGTACTCCTGTTATTTTTGTAAATAGGTAGGTCAGATTAAACATGAATATCCCGGGTTTCATTCCCAGCCTAGTTGCCACATGATACACATACATATTATTATTATTAGTTTTAATTTCTAAGTAGACATCGTCATACAAATGAGAAAGTGTTAAAATGTTACCAAAACTCATTAGTTAACGACAAGTCTCACAAAATACACCGCACGTGCCTCCTATCCTTCCTTTTGACCCGTACACCCCCCTCTTCTTTCTTCTTCCAACCCCTCACCCATCTGTGTCCCGACTCCGGAGTGTCCAGACGTGAGACGTTGATGAATGCAGTGTCATAGTTTTGACAGCTGTTTGAATAAAGAAGGCCGGACGATGAGCCCGCGGTTTGTGGAGATAGGGATAGCAAAGAAAGGCGTCAACAGGAGACGTTTGGTCCTTCGCTCATTTGTTTATTCTTTTTTTTTTCAAGTTTGGCGTTCTTTTTTATTTTGGCGTTTGACGTGCTGTGAAAATATGAAAACGGCAGAAATTGCAACCAAATATCAAATTCAAAGCAAAGGTTTTTTTTTTGTTTCCAAAAGTACATTCCGACGGTCGTCAAATAGTTATAAGGTAACCTGCACAGCACCGTTTAATGGGCTGTATTGTTTCTCTTCCCTCATATACTTATGTGCGCGAGATAACATGCGTGCAGCCGCCATTTATAAACCGTTTCTTTATATGCGCAGGTTATACCTGGCTTTAGAGAACATTGCAAGGTTGGTTCTCAAATTGGTTATTAATAATTATTTGATAGGCATGTTCAATTAAAAAGTAAGATTAAAAACTTACAAATTAAGGACCTACTTATCTAGACAAACAAGCAATAACTAACAATGTTAACTTTATTTATAGCTAAAACTACATTAATTTGTTGGTGCTGTCGTTGCTACCACTATCTGTATCAGCATCCCTGACACTTTGACCCGTGACTGACAGTATCAGTCAGGTCAGTTCCCGCCTGTATCTCGTCGAGAGATGACGCGTTCTTGTACCAAATGTTAAAGACGACTAAAAGCTAATTGCAGTGAAAAAAGTTTGTTCTGTGTTTTTTTTTGTTTAAGAATTTGGTTAAATAGTGAATGGGTTTAAGTTAAAAGTAAGTTTGTAAATAGTTTTTTAGATAAAATGTTTGTCTGTCCGTCAGTTTGTCTGTCTTAGGTCCACAATATAAATTCCTTGTAGGTAAGTAATCTTCGTAATTTTTCGTGAAAGGCGACTAAAAACAGGCCTTAGGTAGTTGAAAAATTGAAAGAGCTACACTGTATCGCCAAGAGTGGCGATTATTGGTAAACCCCCAAAATAATGTCGTTCCTACCTTTGTGATCTGAGCTGTAAGGAAGGTCTATTCCAATAGTAAAATTATGAAATATCTATCAATAAGAAACAAGTCATAATTTTAGAAAAAAATTGCTTCATATACTTAACGAAAGAATCTAAATATTACAAAATGATCCCTTATCTCTTGAACTTACGATTATACTTCTATTCTATTACTATACTATTACGATGGGTTCAAGAATTGCGAGTCTCGTAACTTTGATCCTATAGGAATAGTATCATTATTCTTCTATTCCTATCGACTAGTAATTATTGACCCAATCGTAAATAGTATTGTAAAAAAAAAATACGCGACGAATTGAGAACCTCCTCCTTTTTGTTTTTTCGTCTGTTCATAAAATAGAACTTTAATCGTAAGTTTAAGAGATTAGGGGCCCTCTGTAATGAGCCTTTACAATTTTCAAATCCACGAGCTGCGTTGCGTATTACATTTTGTTATAAATTTAATATGAAAATTAGTTTCGTCCACGCATTCCGCACCTCCGCCTATACAAATCTGAGGGATTTAATTATAATTTACGAAAGCCGTTATTACCGCTTCTCGTAAATCCTGAAAGCGCCGTTTCAGCGAGATTTCAGCCCGATGTCACAGTTAAAAGTTATGTGAGCGAGCCCGCAAACGACTTTTGCTGACTAAAATATTAATAATTTACCTAGTTATGTATTTATCAAATTAAAATTTTACATATTTTTACATAGTACTGAGTATAGTATATAATTGTACCATGATAGTACAGTGGCGGACACGTCCGGTTTTTATGTATTGCAAAATAGCTCTTATTCTTCGGAAATACAGTCTAGGGCTGACGAAACCATAGACAAATCTGTTACGGCCTCCTAGTCCGTGACTGTACGTATTGACAATGACCACTACTCTATGCTGTGTTGTGGTGGTCTGAGATGGAGACATGGTTTTCAATAATGTTATGTTACAGTAGTTAACTATTTCAAAACTATAAACTCTTTATTTTTATTGATAACTCTCTAACGCTTTCCCGGCGAATTTTGTATCGCAATTTATATGGGAATAAGAAAATGATACTTTTACTGACGTCGTCTCAATTTTTCCATATTTTATCACCTTTTGAACCTTCCCTGGACTGAACGAACATTTTAAAACCAAAATCTCGAGTTTAAGCGAGAATAACGAAACACAATTATTTTTTGTATTTAGAGTAGATTTTTTATAGAAATTTAGTAATGTTGGTCAGAAATAGTTATTTGAGCTTTGTTAAACATTTACCGTCTTAGGCTTCAAACGCACAGGCGGTTTTTTTGCCGCGCGGATTTTTTGTAACATATTGAATCCTATGGAAGTGTGCGCACCAGCGGATAAAAAACCGTAAAAACACGCTTGTGCGTTCGGGGCCTATGAATAAGGTTGAAAATTAAATAACAAACTTTGACACCGCGCGGAAATAAAACCGCCTGTGCGTTCGTAGCCTTATTCATAAAAATACAGTACATTTTAAGTAGCGTTACTGGAGGTCTACTTCTCTGGTTTGTTGTATGGTAAATACGTGACATCCAGTCTTAATTGACATACGTCAAATAACTAAAATGCTCTTTAACTTTTTATAAATAACAGGGTTATAATGTAACATTTGGTTTTTATGCAATTTTATTTGAAAACTAAGCAATTACTATTGAACTCTGACTAAAAGGCACAGTAAAAGAAATAGTACCTACTAGCATACTAAGAGCTAGCATCCCTAACCTACTAAACTTCATTGCCAAGCTATTTTACGATTCCGTCACCATATGGGAAGTTAAAACTGGTAACAGAATTCGCTGAGCAGTTATCTCATTAAACTGCTATAATGGAAGAAGGCAATTTGTGTCTTTGGCCTTTGCCTAGTTAACGATGCTAGTAGCCTAGTGATGGGACACAAAATATTTCTGAGCCTTTGAAAAAAGTTTGTGTTACTTAAACAAATAGGGTGTTATTTTTTGCTGATAACATTGAAGGGGCCGAAGAAACATGTGCTGTGCGTGGTTCAGTAACTTTGATGGTTCGGGTTTGATTTCTGGCAGGGGCGACCTTTGTTATGTTGGATATCGATGTACGTTTCCTGAAACTGGGTGTGTTTTAATATCTTTGTATTAGTTCGGGTATCCTAGATACAGATTATTTAGTTATTTAAAGGGCTCTGAGTGTAATGCGTTATTATATAATTTTTTTAGCGTGTCTTCTCATCGTATTTGTACTTTTAATTTGTTTTATCGATAAAAATAAAACATAACTAACTAATCACTAGCACGCGTTCATTAGGAGAGATTGCACTTCCTGTAAACTTTTTGGTCGATTAGTGATGAGTTAATGGACGAGTAAGCGTTTACGGAAAGCTGTTTGTTTAGGGAGATAATTGTGGAAGGTTGGAGTGCGAATTCCTGTAGTCAGAGGTCAGTACTTTTATAATTACAAAGAGTTAACATTACATTAGCAGCTTGTAACGTCTCACTGCTGGGCACATTCCCGCCAGGTCTTAGTGTGGGCTCCCAGCTCATCGCTCCACCACTTCTTAGGTTGACCACGTCACAAACAGTTACTAGGTATATTTACGTAGGTACCTACGTAAATAAAAATTGTTTTAGACCTATCGCACATTATGCGCAGCGCGGGGAAGATTATCGATATTAGGTGATTGTAGACCTGATGAAGGCAACGGTAATGCATTGGGTGAGGGTCATTCAACTGTGCGGGAGGCTTTTGTCCATTAGTAAACGTATTTCCGCTATGAACTTTATTAGCACAAAGTAATTCTAATATACACGTATATTATAATGTCTACTTTTTATTCTTCTCCAGCCATGTTAAACCACATCATTGATGGGTGTAGGCTTACTTCCATTTCCGCTATTTCTCCGCGCACACCTACTCTATGAATTTCACTCACACCAGCCGTTCTTTTGATGTCGCGCCGAAGCATCTGTTGTATTCCCATTGGATGGTTTAATGCTTGTCTCCATTATATCAGGTTTTCATACCACGTGTCTTGTTTTCTGGTCCATTTTTATTTTAAGCTCTGCTTTTTTGGAGATATTAAAATGAACTATTTCGTTTGAATGAAGCTATTATAAAGTTCAATCTAACATTAACTATGCGCATCACTGTCAATACTTTTGACCTTATCTAGGTAGAACCTAAAGACATAAAAACACATTTGTTATCAATCAAAACATTGCAGGCTTGAATCAACTGATTGTGCGAAAAGTAAGATGATTCCGTGCTTCGGAAGGCACGTTAAGCTGTTGGGCCCGGCCGCAGTAGTGGTCGTTATAACCGCAGCGACAAGCTGGCCCCTTGTCACGTTGGTAAAAAAAAAACATAAAAACTCGGCTAAACGTGGGTCCGGCTCTTGAGCTAGTGCCCTCTGCCTAACCCTTCGTGGAATAAAAGGCGTGAGATTATGTTTTATGTCATAACGATTATGTTAGCCCCCGCTGGCAATCGAAACTGACGCAGAGTCAACTTGGACTTTCAATCACTTCCAACTAAACCACGGGGCGTCAAATTAAAATTATGATTGATAACAATGACAGTTGTTAAGTATGTTAAAACTACATTAAGTGTAAATACGGGCGTGTGTATTTTAATTACGTTACCATTTATTTTATACCTAGAGGCTGCCCCGCGGTATTTCCCGCGCAGATTTCTCATAAAAACAAAAATCCCGTTTTTTCCCGTTCCCGTGGGAATTTCGGGAAATCCCTTCTTAGTGCTCACCTACACTCCTCAAGGAACCCACGTGCCAATTTTCAGCTTTCTACGCCCAGTAGTTTCGGCTCTGCGTTGTCTGTCAGTCAGTCAGTCAGTCAGTCAGTCAGTCAGTCAGTCAGTCAGTCAGTCAGTCAGTCAGTCAGTCAGTCAGTCAGTCAGTCAGTCAGTCAGTCAGTCAGTCAGTCAGTCAGTCAGTCAGTCAGTCAGTCAGTCAGTCAGTCAGTCAGTCAGACAGTCAGACAGTCAGTCAGTCAGTCAGTAACGGAAGAGTTTTATATATATTGATAACAATGACAGTTGTTAAGAATGTTAAAACTACATTGAGTGTAAATACGGGCGTGTGTATTTTAATTACGTTACCATTTATTTTATAATTATTTATTTCAAAATATCGTAATATTTCACTCGTTATGTAAACATCGAAAATAAAAGTGCATTCACGTACAAAGCTGGTAACAGGCGCTTGTTGGCGCTGGGTCGAAAAATGTATAGAAAATACCTGCGCGGACATAGACGCTTGTTCCAGCGCGAATGTTTATTAATTTCATTGTTTTACTGCGGATAAACACCTGCTTTCAAATTGGGAATAAAAATATTTCACCAACCGCTACGGCAGCAGTTTTGAATTGATAATTTATGGACTCTACGATTTTAAGGGCACTTTGTACATTTAAGCGTTGGAGCATTATTGTTTCCAGTTATAATGTACCTATACTAAGTAGATTTAGAGAAAGCGACTACCAAAGCAAGCACGACTAAGGTGTCAAAGCCCACAAAGTGACAAAGTTCCTATTTTACAGCTCGGGATAGTCACTTTGTAAGCTTTGTCATCATGTTTCCAATATCCAATCTATCCGTGTCTATTTGGTCCAAATATTTTCTGTTAAATTTGACGTTAGTGATAATCAGGATAATGATTCATGATTGTTCTGTACGGCCATATTGCTTTGCGTCCTCTTTTCGTTTTTTTTTGTACCTAGTGACTTTGAGACTGTAGACGACGAGAAGAAATGTTGCAAATGTGGCCGTAATAGGTAGTACCCCTGATTATTTTTAATGCTAATGTTTATAGAAGGACCCTTAAAAGCGCCTTAAGTTATTGACTAGGCGCCATTTACTATCTTATCAGTAGATGGCAAATTTAGAGTTGTATTTAAAAAAAGTAAATATAGTACCTATACCGCAGCCATCTTCTAATTATTACGTCTGAATGAATTGCTATGATGTTGTAAACGATCAAAATAATGTAGTAATTCTCATACATTTTCAACTCACACTTGACCAATTCATCTCACTCATCAGCACTGCCATCTCGAATTTATGAATGAAAACAATTGTTGCATTTTTTTTTATCGCGCCACCCACAAACATCCCCAGAGAAAGGTATACACACCAATTGTATCATATTGGAATGTATCTGCCTTATCATTAAAAAAGATAGCAGTGTCCGACGTTTTGACTAACGTTTTCATTCAAAAATGGGCTCTATAGTTAGTTAAATAAGGTTAGTGTTGCTATGAACAGTTCGGGCGTAAAGAGCAAAGGTCAAAGAACGATGGCTGATTGCGGGTGATGATGTTGTATTGAATGCGCTGTTTGTTTGATAAGGAATGTTACTGGCCAGAAAAATAAAAAATAAATATTTGAGTTACCAAAAAGGATGCTCTGTGATTGGATGTGATATATCTTTCTCTCAACCTTGAACTTCGTAGAATTTAAAGCAACCGCACTATTGACCTGAAGTAGACGAATTAACTACAAAACAACCACAAGACGAGGTTTAAGTTTGTGAAACTAAATTCAACACTACTGAGATGTAATCATCATATTAACGAAGGTGTGGGTCTATCTTAAGTGTTTAGGAACTAACAATTATGCTCTACGTCGACAAACCCTCGAATTAAACAGAAGGGTCGGTTTTAGGAAAGTAATTACTAATCAAAAACATGTGTGAATGAAATGAATTATTTTTTTATTGATATAACCATAAACATACTATACAGATTGACTGACAGCCTATATACCCCAAACCGATATAGAGACTTGAAACTTAGTAATACCGTGCCTCAGTGAAAACAGAAAAACAGGAAAATACGAGATTTTACTTTCAAAATTTTAAAACGCAAGCGAAGATGCAGGAATAATATTTATTATTAGGCTCACTATTACTTAATATTTTTCTCATGCACATGAAGTTAACAAATGCTGGAATAATAAGACATAATCCCTTTTGAAAATGGGCTTTATATACGGCTACACAATATTGTCAAAAGTTCAGAATAATCTCATTAATTAATAATATCTTGTAAAATTACTTTATAAGGCGGGACCAAGTTCGCAGTGTTAGCTAGTAATCTACATAAAACAGCGAAGCATCTAACTACAAGCTAACCAAATCAAAATTATCATAAAATAGGCAAAGTTTGAATCAGAACACCCCATCAAACTAACGTCTATTGTCTAACCGCTAGATTTGGGCAACATTGCGGGTAGTTTCAAACTCGCGGTTAAAGTATGCGGGCTCCCCCGCTAATGGTTGGGACGCGTCTTGCGGTGAACTTAAACTAGAACTTAGCTCCTATGTTTAGTTTCCAAGAAATTGCTTAGAATGCCTTGCGATATCTGAGTGGAATTGCTTGCTTTTTTTTTTTAACGCCTACAACTTTTATTTTCTTACTAGCATTTGCCCGCAGCTTCGCACGCGCTTTTTCATTAAAATCGGTAATTACTGGTTAATTGACGACTCAGGATTTTGGTGACATTTCTGATCGCACCCATACACCCTAAAAATATCTACCTATTTACAGTAGTAATATTTTGTTTATTTCAGTTTTCGTGGCAACTCCAGAAATTCCTTTCTACACTCCACCATTCAGACACTGAAACTTCTAACATTTCTATTAGCTGGTTGGGTAAAATAATAGCTCGGTAGATATACCGAATTTTGGTTAATCTTTTCTTAATATAACTCTGAATCTAATTACACCCACTGAAGAACCCGTTTTCCTATTTTTACGTCGAAATAAAGAAAAATATACTACATTGTTTTAATACTAACTAAAGAGTCCCGTGTTACGTTCCCGTGGGAATTTAGTATTTTTCTTTCTTCCAACTACTACTACTACATCCACAGAGACACTTGTAGACCAATTAAAACCCGTTGAAATACTCAAGGAAATCAATTTTTCATACAAAATAATTAGTCCGGTAATCCCCGTTCCCATGGGAATTTAGTTTATTCCTTTCTTACAACACACTTTTATCCACTGAGGAACCTGTACATAAATTTCACGTCGATACACTCAAGAAAATCGATTTTTCATTACCACAAAAAAAGTCCCGTTATTCCCGTTCCCGTGGGAATTTTGTAAATTACTTTCTTTCAACATTCCTACATTTACTAAGGAACCTGTACACCAAATTTCTCGTCCATACACCCTAGGATCTCGATTTTTTATTCTCACTAAAAAAGTCCCGTAATTCCCGTTCCCGTGGGAATTTTGTAAATTCCTTTCTTTCAACACTATTTCATTCACGGAGGAACCTGTAAACCAAATTTCACGTTGATACACTCAATAATGTCAATTTTTTATAAGTACAAACTAAAAAGTCCCGTAATTCCCGTTCCTGAGGGAATTTCGGGAAATCCTTTCTTAGCGGATGCCTACGTCATAACATCTACCTGCATGCCAAATTTCAGCTCAATCCGTTGAGTGGTTCGGGCTGTGCGTTGATAGATCACTATGTCAGTCAGTCACCTTTGAATTTTATATATATAGATTAGCATGGAGGTTCAGAAATCGACAAAGAGGACTGGTGTGGCAATGACATAAGTAGGGCCCAGTAACTTGTTACATCTATACTAATATTATAAAGAGGAAAGATTTGTTTGTTTGTTTGTTTGTTTGTTTGTAACGAATAGGCTCCGGAAATACTGAACCGATTTGAAAAATTCTTTCATTGGTAGGAAGCTACATTAACCCCGAGTGTCATAGGCTATATTAGATTTTCAAAAAAATTAGGGATCCTTACCTAAACTCAAATAATGTAACCCAAGGTGCAATATTTTTTCCGTTGTTTACATATTTTGACAGGTGGTTTGTTGTTGTTGTTTGTTATTTATCAAGACCATTCTGGGCAGGCAAAAGAACATAGTCTATAGAGCCAAGTCTTTTGTAGTATCTTATATTCTATGGCGTAACGAAGTAAGCCGGGAAAGCTCGTACATTATAAAGCAAATCCAAAAGCGCAATTCAATAAGACATAGAACCAAAAAAAGAAAATAAAAAATATTATTTAAAAAAAAACTTTTTTGTTTCTAAATTTGAGGTGATGTAGCAAATTGAAAAACATAATCTAATAATGAATTTATCTTTTGTTTCAGATAACTTAATACACCATGTTACGGTGCCGTTGACTATCCAGTGTTAGTGACATTCCAAAATGACGTTCCTAATAAGACGTCCGACCGCGACGGCGGTGGGCGCGCTACTAACTGTTTTTGTGTGCGTTTTCGCCGAGGTAACCTCGGTGGTGCGGGGGGGAGAGTCACGAAAGTACACAATAGAAGAACTTTTGACATCACACTTTGAGCACAAGGACTCAGGCGATCTCGGGATGGATCCTTGCAAAGCTGGTAAGTTATTAATTTCTTACATAATTTGACAATTTGTTGGTGAATGAATAAAAAATAAGATCACATTTTTAAGAACCGAAAAGTATGAGAAAATTATAGCGTCGACGTAAACTTGCCAGAGGAAGGATCCTACGTTAGGCCGAATTTAATGATTTATTGAGTAATATAATAAATTATATGAACAAGAGTTAAGTTTAGCATCATAAGATATGCATTATGGTTACAATACAATACGTTTCAGCCAACTGCCATGAGTTTCAATACAATGGAAGACGAAAGCGTGGCCGGCCGAGACGTTAATGGCGGGAACATCGATGACTATCGTTCCGAATGGATGCAGGTGTTACAGGAAAGGGATAGGTGGAGGGGGGTTAACGCCCAGCAGAAGGATTAGATGTAAACTTTACAAAAAAATTATACGATAGTTAAGATAGATTTGACCTTTTTTTGAAAACAAGCTTATGTCAGCACCAACCGCGATACTAGCACAAATCTGGAAAAACATTTATATCTTCTAACCTTGGCGCTACGGTTGGCGCACTCTTAATTACAATTTTCTAAAAGAATTTTATTTGGAGTCTTAGAAGACACGAGTAGATAGACTCCAAGATATTACAAAACTTTCAAATAAAATAATTTAATTTAACAGACCACAAAGTACGCTGATATTGTAAGAAAATTAACATTCTCTGAAACTCGAACCAAAGTAACATTCGAAAGGCGTTGGACTTTCAAAAGATTCAATCACAATACGAATTGGATGGCGCAGCTTCACAAAAAGCTCTCCTGGAATGAAGTAATTTAACTCAACTATCAGCATAGATTATTGTGTAGTACAGAAGTCCAGAGTTAAAAAATGATTTATTGTCATAAAAACCAGAAATGCCTACTAATCCATATAAAATATTATGTAATTTAATTAATTCTGGCATAATCGCAAAACGGACCTAGATACCGTAAAATCTTTAAGAATAAATTACTTTCGGGCTCTGTCAGAACAATATTCATCATCATCAATCAATACATAGTATAAAATAAAACTTTTTATCAAAAAATAAAACCGCCGAAAAAAAAACTGAAAAGCATAAAATAATAATCGAATTACTTACTAAGTTCTTAAAGTAATGTAGGGTATATACCAAGTAATTTTAAGTCGGCGCGCCACACAAGCAAATTCCATAATTACGTAAAGATTGATGCGCGGCAGCGCACGAATTTTTGTTATTTCTTTAAATTTAAGGTACCTAATTTAATGATCTTTGTACAAGGAATCTGTGGCGCCGACTCAAAATTACTTGGTATATACCCTACATTACTTTAAGAACTTAGTAAGTAATTCGATTATTATTTTATGCTTTTCAGTTTTTTTTTCGGCGGTTTTATTTTTTGATAAAAAGTTTTATTTTATGCTTTTCAGTTCTTTCAGGGTTTTATTATTTTCTTCTCCCACAAGGTGGTCAGTGGTCACACCGCATAAGGTGATCAGACGACATGGTTGACAGGGACGACAAGACCGGTCGGTATGGCGATTTGTGGGGGAGGCCTATGTCCAGCAGTGGACGTCTTTCGGCTGATTTTATTTCATTTCAAAAGATATTGTAAGTAGGTATCAAAATGTATAGTGTTACACGTAAAATGCAACTTGTGAGTTGATAAATCCACCCGCCGACCAAAAAGTCACCCTTATTTTCCCCCCCTTAGGGTGGGAATTTTATTTCCAAATTTTTATGGGACCAACTTCAAGGTATGCCCTGTCGATTAAAAAAAGAATTATCAAAATTGAACTACTCTGTAAAAAGTTATGCGTGATCATACATTAAAAAAAAAAAAAAAAAATATATACGTGTCGAATTGAGTACCTCCTCCTTTTTTTTTCGTCGGTCAATAAAGTCGCTTCCCGCGTCTGTCCCTATGTATGCTTAAATCTTTAAAACTATACAATGGATTTTGATGCGGTTTTTTTAATAGATAGAGTAATTCAAGAGGAAGGTTTATAAGTAGGTATAATACGTGCACAAGATAGTAAAAGGTGAGGCAGGACGAAGTTCACCGGGTCGACTAGTTTAAAATAAAAGAAGAATAAAGTACATACAAAAAAAAAATGTGGCCTTATTACAGAGGCTCAACACAAACGATGTACCGTCCCTTGATTTCATTCATTATCAATGACAAAGTGTAAATATAAGTAGGTACTTATAGCGTATTTTAAGCTTCAATACAGAAGACCGTTATCCGCGCCGGAAACGGAAGAAGCCTCGCTTTCCAGCCGCCATTAAAAAGTGCTAAAACTGAAATCAGGGGCTCGATAAAAAGGTCCGTTTAAAAAAGTGTTGTCGTTTAAATCTCGTTAAAAGTTTTAAATGTTTTTGTATTAGGAGTTTTAGTAAAACATGTATTTATTTTATACTTACTTGATACATGAAGTTTATAATATTAATCTTTAGATCTTTGATTTTATTGCATCGTTTATTTTTAATCTATACAAAAGTTTAATGAATTTTATACGGGCAACAAATTCAATAACTATCACTTTATAAGATAATGAAAATCATTATCATTCAAACAAAGATTAACAGCAGAATTTGTTTATTTAAAAAGCTTAGTAAGAACTCGGTATCTTCGCGTATTTGCTTCTCGTCAGATTTGTGCTTTGTCAGATTTGCGCTGGGCCTTAGATAATAATACAATATCTGAATTCTCTGAAATTTGATTTTGAATAATATTTTTATGGAATAGCTATATTTATTTTTGATAACGAATACCGAGTTTCATTAGAAATATAATTAAATCAGGCGCACAACGTAATATAACAAGACCAAAGCGCAAAACGAAGGTGTGAAATTTGTACAGCGAGACCTTTATTGGATCAAAAAATCCTGGAAGGCACCGGAAATATGCTTCGCTGACGAGGGTTTTTTAAAAAAATTCCTCCTTATTTGACGATGGGAGCCTTCTTTTTAGACTTTATGCGCTCTGATGAATTAGGGCAAATTGTTGAACTTTGCTTACCCTTAATATTTTAATGTGAAAATATTTTTTAAATTTACATTAAAATTTAAATTACGTTTTAGCTTGTTAACTTATGTATAAGGCTGTAATTTCTTTTCCAAGACAATGAAACTTTTTCTTACCTATATTCATTTTACAAGCTTAAGTAATCAAGTGGACACTCTCAACTTGTGTTTTTTTTTGTAATTTTTTTTATTGAGTAAAGAGACCATCTTCTTTTTGAATTTAACTTAAATCGGCACTTAGAATTTACCAAAACGTTTTTTTTTTGTCCAAAATAATTTCGTGCTTCGATATAGGTACAAAAAAAATTTTTTTTTAAATAATTACTTTCATAATTTATTGTTATTTAGTAATTAAGTAATTTCTTAGAAAATAAATAAGTGCGAAATGCAACATACTAAAAATAACCAACACCCTATATTTTGAGAACGCCTTATTTAACCTTTGCTCTAGGACTTTAGCTAGGATAAAAGTGTAATTTGTCCGAAAATACTTACCCAATTACTAACGGTCGATATGCAAGGGGTTTTTAATACGAAATCGGACCTTCAAAGCCAATAAAATCGGACCCGCATCTCGGCGACCGTAAACCATGAAAACCCCTCTTTTAACAACGTCGTTAAATTTAAACATCCGTTTACAATGTGTGTTATTTGTTTTTTGAGTGGTCTGTCACGGATTACCTAGAACGGTGAAAGAATACATTAATTTTGTTTTAATCCGACTGGGTTTATATTAAAAGCAATAAAATAGGAACTAAAATAATTACTTTAGTGAATAAATAAAATAATACTTAGATCGTCAATAATGTTCAATTTGTTGACGGAAAAAAGAACTCTAGGTACCAAATTAGATAGATACCCAATTTAAAAAAAAAAGGTCCCTTGAGTGTACAATTAGTACTGAAAATGTCCACGTTTTTAATTAAATTGTAAAAAAACGATGTCAAGCAGTTCGTGATTTTTATTAGTTCCAAATCTTATCTGAGATTAAAATCAACCGGTTGCTACGAGCTACGGCGTAGCTGCGTAGCAATTGCTGATTCTAGAGAAAGACTTCTGAAATAAATCTGAAATTTCGAATCTAAAAAAAAAGTGCTCCCGTTCAAAGTTCAATTTCAATTAATTATTTATTTCCTCCTAAACGAATCCTCACGATATTTAGGAATAAATCGCTTTTTCTCGTACTAAATTACTTATAGGCTTTATTTAGAAGGACAGAAATTAAATTCAGGCGACGATTACCGAGATATTAGATATTACTTTGCGGCTTAGGGGGAAGCTCCCGATCGTCGAAAACGATTGGTTTTTGTACCGCAAAGCGAAATTCACGTTCGAAACATCGCGTATATTAGCCGCTGAACTTAAACTGGTCGTCTAACACACACATAGTTTCTAAAATATTTTATTTTATAAAAAAAAAGGAAAACATGGGAAAAATTCATGATTGTTTTTTTGTAAATTTGTTAATCTACACTAATATTATAAAGAGGAAAGATTTGTACCTATTTTTGTATGTTTGTAATGAATAGGCTCAAAGAGTACTGGGCCGATTTAAGAAATTCTTTCACCAATAGAATGCTACATTCTTCCCATTTGACATAGGCTACATTTCATTTTGAAAAAAATAAGGGATCCTTGGTAAAATTTGAACAATGTAAACGAAGGTGTAGAAAAATTAGTCTTAAAATGTCTTTCGTCGAATGCGCTGCCGAAACTATTAGCGATAGAACAAAATAATGTACAACAATATTGAAGAACATCATAATGTCTACAAAAAACTCCGCGGTAGCATATGTCCAACTATTATAGTTATGTCACTACAACAACTTTTTTCATTTTAAACATTAATGAAAATGCTAACCAAATTCAAACCATGCTATTTATGTGTTTATATTAATCCTAATACAAATAAATTATTTTTTGGTCAAGATCATTTAACTACCTATAAAATAGTTTTTAAATTATTTTAATTGGACTTTCCATTCAAAAGATGTTACGAATTAAAAAATTCAAACAGTAAGCAAAACCGCCATAGCGCCGTGGTCGTTGTCTGCGACGCAGTCTGAAAAGCGCGCCGGGCATCGCGCCGGGCGGGATGGAGAGGAGGAGGGGGGGTTAGCCGCCAAGGCTTCCATCTCTCGGAATACCGAGGAGCTGAGGAGCAGAACCTCCTCTGAGGAGAGCAGGCGAGGAGGCGAGGAGCCTCCATGGAGGAATGGCCCTCCTCCGAAGGGAGATGGAGGAGCTCCGGACGATTGCTCGGTCTGGAGCCCCCTCCGCCCTCAACTTGGAGGAGGTCAAACGCGTCATGATGGTCCAGTTTGGGACCATGTTCAACGCGCGACTGGAGGCCCTGGACGAGCGCCTCCTCCCGGCCCAGCGACCTCGGCCGTCCTTGGCAGCGGACAGAGCCCCCTCGGCTCCAGTGCCTCGAGCGGCCCCGGCCCCTCGAGCTACCCCGAAGGCCAAAGCGGCCGCGGCCCCTCGTGCGGCCCCACCGGCCCCACGAGCAGCCCCGGCGCCCAGAGCGGCTCCAGCCCCGAAGACCCGAGCGCCCGCCTGGCAACCAGAGGCGGGCACTTCTTCTGCCCCCCACGTCCTTCCTCCCACTGGTCCGGCCAATGATGATGGCTGGGCCCTGGTGACGGGGGCCGGAAGGGGCAAAAAGAAGAAAAAGAAGAGGAAGAGGAACAGGGACAAGGAGTGGGCTGCTCCAGTCCCGGCTGCCCCTATTCCAGGGCCGAAGCAGACGGCCTTGGATAAGTCCAAGGCAGCAGCCAAGAAGCTGCGCACTCCCCGCACTGCGGCGGTGGTGGTCAGCTTTGGCCCGGAGGCTGTGCAGGGAGGTCTCACCTATGCTTTGGTGATCTCCGCTGCAAAAGGGAGGCTCGACCTGGCAGGTCTGGGCATCGATAGCATCCGCTTCCGTGCGGCTGCAACCGGTGCCCGCCTGCTGGAGATCTCCGGGCCTCCAGAAGAAGCCAGGGCCAAGGCAGACGCCTTAGCCCAGAAACTAAGGGAGGTGTTGCCCGAAGACACGGTGAGGGTCTCCAGACCCATGTGCAGCGCAGAGATGCGCCTCATGGATCTGGACGATTCCGTCACCCCTGCTGAAACCGCAGCCGCAGTCGCGGCAAGCGGTGGTTGCAGGGGGGCGGACGTCCAGGTGGGGCGCATCGTCAACGAGAGGGGCCTCGGCGCAGTGTGGGTACGCTGCCCGACAGATGTAGCGCGGAAGATCGCACTCGCCGGAAAACTGAAGCTCGGATGGAGCATTGTCCGGGCTAGGCTCCTCCCGCGGCGTACGAGGCGCTGCTTCCGGTGTCCGGGACACCTCCGGGCACCGCACCTCGCAGAACGACCGCAGTGGCCTCTGCTACCGCTGCGGTCGACCAGGGCACATTGCCCGAAACTGCGAGGCTGAGGTGAGCTGCCCGCTCTGCCAGGCGAGCGGCCAGCTTGCCTCACACAGTCTGGGCAGCTGCGGCAAGACCATCAGCCAAGGGGCCAAAGGAAAGGGGAAGGGAAAAGGAAAGGGGAAGGGGCCCGGTGCTCCCCCTAGGCCTGCTACCACCGATAGCCAATTCGCGGTGGCCATGGATGTCGTTCCGCCTCAGGACCAGAAATGGCCACCCGGATCCTGCAGGCGAACTTGAACCACTGCGCCACAGCCATGGACCTGTTCATGCAGAGTCTGGCGCAGTGGCAAATTCACGTCGCGGTGGTGGCAGAGCCCTACTATTTCGGAGGATTTGTGCCCAACGGATGGATCTCGGACCGCTCAGGCCTCGCAGCCATAGCCGTCCGTCCCTCCGCGGACCACGTGCTCCGGCCGGAGAGTATAACGCGGGGAGAGGGTTTCGTGTCCTGCATGCAGGAGGAGATGCTGCTACTCAGCGCGTACTTCTCCCCTAGCCGCCCATTGCGGCACTCAGAGGCGGCCGAGCTCCTCCGCGGCAAAAAGACGGCACCAGGCTTGGATGGAATTCCAGCCAAGGCCTGGTTCCTGTCGTTGAAGCCGGAGGCGTTGGAGATTCGCCTCCGCAGCCTGTTCTCCACCTGTATGGAACAAGGTGTGTTCCCTCTGCAGTGGAAAACGGGCAAGCTGGTCCTCATCAGAAAAGAGGGCCGGCTCGCCGACTCTGTCGCTTCGTCAGATTTCCGGCCTATCGTCCTGTTGGGCGAGGCGGGCAAGCTGCTCGAGAGAGTCATAGCTGCCCGCATCAACCGACATCTTCAGTCGGTTGGGCCGAAATACAGGAGTGGGTCTTCGTCTTTATTAGGCAGCTCAGCGACGATTATTTCGTCGATCTGATCGGGCTGTATTTTTGTCTCCAGTCAAAACAACATATGACTTAATTGTCTACCCCGTGCGAAGCCGGGACGGGCTGCTAGTTATCTATATATTCAAGAATTTTATAGAGTACTTACTTTTGCTCCAGTATAAGACAAAAGCTTTTTGGTCAGTGGGCAATTGAACTAGTCTCATATGCCAGCCTTCCAGGCTGGAAAACATAATTGCGCAATCGATCAATCCTTAACCAAGCGTGCAGCTCGCCTTAATTGATGTTTTGTTACCCATATTGGTTTTGGTTACCCTTTCTGTTCCACAAAAGTGATTAGTGCGCGTCGAGAGTAAAAATAAAAATTCAATTTTAGAATTGCTGCGGCGTAGCGCGCTCGTTAACGCGATTGGTGGCAGCTTTGCAAAAGCAAAATGTTGAAATTATTACTTTTTCTTGTTTTATTTTTACGGTATTTTTGACGCGTGTCGCATTACATGTTTGAATGGTGGGTTGTGAATGTTTTTAAAGTAATAACACATGTAAAAGGGTGTACCGCGTACCGATATATAATAAAACTGGTGCATTGCTAATTGATTGACAAGTCAAACTTCAGTGCAAACTGCTTGTGATAAAGACTTCAAATTTGAAATTAAAGTTTCAAATTCAGATTATAAATATTTTCACCTAATTGTCCGAAAAGTAAGATGATTCCGTGCTTCGGAAGGCACGTTAAGCCGTTGGTCCCGGCCGCAGTAGTGGTCGTTATAACCGCGGCGACAAGCTGGCCCCTTGTCACGTTGGTAATAAAGCATAAACTCGGCTAAACGTGGGTCCGGCTCTTGAGCTGGTACCTCTGCCTAACCTAAAAGGCGTAAGATTATGTATGTTTATGTATGTTATAAATATTTTGTTTACTAAATTACTAACCCAATTATTTATTCTCTCAAAAACTCTATAAATATTATGTAAGTTATATAATAAAACTCTGTATTGTTATACATTCATTCATTATGTAAGATGTGCGTTGAGCCTTAAAAGGTAAACTTGAAAGGTAATCGAATCAACTGATATAAGATAGGCCATGTTTAAGCAATATACTGCGTGCCTTTGATGAAATATTTTACGGCCTAGTTTACTTTGTTAACAAATTTACTTAAACCATATTATACTTAAGAGTCAGATTACAGCTATGCTAGCGCCATTCGCGAAAAAAAATTATATCTTCTAAACTTAGGCAAATATCAAAAATGTGGCACAGTTTGACACTAGATAATGTAGCCTATTATTTTTAGGGCACTGTTGTATAGCTTTTGAAATTCAAACCAAAGAAAGCTACAAAGTGTTGTTAAAAGTGGCCACTTTTAGCAACAATCTGGGTATTGTATCTAAGGTTTTTGAAAAACTGATATATAACCAGGTTTACCCCGCGCTGAAACATTGCTTTAATGAATCCCAACACGGTTTTTTAAGGGGAAGGTCCACTGTCTCCAATCTGGTTCTAATGAATAATTTTCTCACAAAATCAATGGACAATAGAGTGCAAGTAGATGTCATTTATACCGATTACAGTAAGGCTTTTGATCGAATACAGCATAGAATCCTTCTTATGAAACTACAAAAAATAGGGATCTGTGGCGATTTATATAGATGGCTTGCATCCTATATTGACAATCGTACCCAGGCAGTAGTCGTCAACAACTACACCTCAAGCTGGGTAACCGTCCCTAGTGGTGTTCCACAAGGATCCTTGCTGGGACCTCTTCTTTTTATAATTTTCATTAACGATATAAATTCGCATCTGAAATCTTCCCAATTACTATGTTTTGCTGATGACATGAAATTATTTAAGTCTATAACATCGCCGAATGATGCTTCAGACCTACAGGAAGACTTATCTCGTCTCGAAAACTATTGTCACCAAAATAAACTTGACCTTAATCCATCTAAGTGTAGCGTCATTACTTATACACGAAGTCATCATCCTTTCGTACTAGATTATACTTTGATGGGTGAGACTCTTACACGAGAGTCCTGTATCCGTGATTTGGGTGTCCTTCATGATTCTAAGCTACTGTTTGACGCCCATATACGTCAAATAGTGGCTAAGGCTTCCAAGGCTCTTGGGTTCCTGATGCGTAGTTCTAAGGACTTTACTCAAGGTAAGACTTTAAAGATTCTTTATTGTACACTAGTTCGAAGTAATCTCGAGTATGCATCTCAAATCTGGAATCCCTCATATAATATTTATATAACACGGCTTGAAAATATTCAACGTAAATTTATCCGTTATCTCTGCTATCGCATTAAACAACCGTATGCCTCTACTGACTACCTCAACATCTGTAGAAAACACCATCTACTACCACTGTATCAAAGACGGGAAATAGCAGACATATCTTACCTGTTAAAAATTACTTCAGGCCAAACCGACTGTGCTGAACTGCTATCACTCTTATTCCTTCGGATCCCGCCGCGCATTTCTCTTCGGTTCAATACACCCCTTTCAGTTCCACAAAGCAACACCAAATATCGTCAAAACACCTTTCTTCTACGAGCAAGTAGGACATTTAACGAGCTTAGCAAGAACTATGACCTTGATCTATTTAACACGAGCTGTAAATCTGTAAGGCATCTTATGAGCAACTTGTTCTTCAAGCAATAATATAAAAATATATCTAAAAATTAAAAAAAAAAAATATATTTGTTTTTTTTCTGCTGCATATTAACTGTATTGCATATAACCTAGTGAATTTAAGTGTAAAATGTTATCCCCATTTTGTTACAAAATTCTGTTTCCGTTCCGCGTACATTACTCTTTTCATTTTTTTGGACGTACTAACTCATATTTTATCACTATCAGCGAGGGCCTTTAATTGGCTATCTATGAATATTTATTGTACTATTTTGTTTGAATAAGCTGTTGGCCTTCCATACATGTAAAATAAAAATAAAATAAAATAAAATAATTTTATTCTTTTTAGGTAGGAGTACTTTAATGTGTAAAAAAAATACTAAGCAAGATTATCTAATGTCGTACTGGGCCATATTTTTGATATTTGCCTTAGTTTAGAAGATATGTTTTTTTTTCGAGAATGGCGCTATCTTCGCGGTAAACTGGCTCTTAAGTATTTTTCTGAATAAATTATTATTATCTTTAAATACTGAAGGTAAGTATTTTAATAAATGTAATTAATACGAAAATATAGAGTTAGCAAAAATAATTGCATCCAGTGATCACCTTTTTCGCTACGCTCACACAGAGTTTGTATGTAATGTATGGAAATGTTTGGTTGTATTGTATGGAAATGTCCCGCTGGCTCAAATAGGTACAGATGTGTTGGTACATATCTCTGGCCATTTGAGCCAGCGCGAAATATTTTTAACAGATGTATGGTGTTTGCGTGCATGCTATTTTAGACCTACTTACATTATGTATAGACTTTTGCACGTGACTGTACTTCAAGAACTAAGTATTCTTTGTTAATAACCATAGTTTTTATTTGGTTATTTTTAGCATTTATATTACCGCTGTTCATTTATTGTTCTAAATGAACAGCCGGCTGTATTTTAATTGAAACAAGTCACTGCTCTCTTTCTTCGTTAGAGAAACACATTAATTGTTCAATAATTAAAACTTATTGTTTGCGCAACAAACACATTAAATTTATACTCTCTTTTTTAATAATTTTTACCACGTTTCTTAGTAAAAAAGGCTTTTCGTTTAATCTGCTTATCTTAGCAGCAGGAGTGATAATAATAATAATAATAATACATCACCCTCAGAGCCCCTAACTAGGGAGAATCTGTATCTAGGGTGCTCTAAACATATACAGAGACGAACATTACACCCAGACCGGAAACAAACATCGATATTCATCATAACAATGTTCGCTCTGCCCGGAATCGAACCCAGGTGCACACGCGTCTCAGTCTACATTACTGTCAACAGAGCTGCGAAGCATTCAATAGTTATAAGATTTTATATAAAGGTCTGGAGAAAAAGAGGGGAGGCATTTGCCCAGTATTAGTAAACTTAATGCGCAAAAAACAATCCCTGTTATTCATAAAAAGTTAAAGAGCATTTTAGTTATTTGACATATGTCAATTTTGACTGGATGTCACGTATTTACCATACAACAAACTAGAGAAGTAGACCTCCATTAAAGCTAGTTAAAATGTCCTGTATCAGTTATCAATGAGCGCCTTTAGGCACTTATCCTGCATATTGAAGGACTGGTAACCTAACTGGGTAGGACCAGTGAGGTGGGGAAACGCTATCAAAAATCTTTGGGTAGGACGGTAGGACTAATTCAAATGCCATTTTGTGTCTGACAATAGTGTCAATAAAATTTCGATCTGGCATTGTAGGCGGCGCAAACAATCAATTCGGGACTCGGGTAGGTACCGATCGCTTTGATCGCTGCTTCGTGCCATGGCCTGCGCAAACGAAGGCAAAAAATGTACTCACGCGTCTATGGAATCCTTAAACAGGTATTAAATCGATTCTAAACCAAAAATATATGCAGTGGTGTAATAAAATAAACAACATGAGGGATTCAGTTCATAGAAAGGAAACTGAGTTGAAGAAGTCACTACTACAGTTCAGGCACACCTCGGACACTTCATAGATAACAAAATTTAAAAATCCCCCGACCGAGTCAGATCATCTTAACTAGACCCTTACCAACTAAACTAGAACTAGAGCTGATCATCTTCAAAAGGTCATGGTTACCTTACCATATACTTTCAATATGATTGAAGTAACACGGTACAATATTTAAAATCGATAGCACCTATGGAAGGTAGTTAGATCCCCCCATCTACTATTCAAGTGCTGATCATCTTCAAATCATTTCAATATCATTGAAATAACACGGAACCAAATTTTAAATCGATAGGTCATATTAAAGGTAGTTAGATCCTCCCATCCACTATATAAGAGCTGATCATCTTCAGACGGCTGATCAGATCATGGTTACCTTACCATATAATTTCAATATCATTAAAGTAAAACTGTAACAAAATTAAAATCGATAGGACATATAGAAGGTACTTAGACCCTATTATCCTCTATTTAAGATCTGATCATCTTCAAACGGCTGATCAGGTCACCATATACTTTCAATATCATTAATGTAACATGGTATACCAAATTTCGAATCGATTGGACATAAGGAAGTTAGTTAGATCCCCTCATCACCTTGAAAAGAGCTGATGATCTTGAAACCGCTGATCAGATCTTCATTAGGCATCGCTAAGCACACTCGGGCTAAAATTATCAACGATACAAAAAAAAAACTAAACGAAAATCGGTTCCTCCGTCAGGTTACGTAGTGTAGTACTATTTTATATCTATGTTTCAGACGCGGTAATACGTTTACCATTCTGTATTTGCATGTTTTACACGAGTTTCTATTTGTAACGTGACGAGCGAGATGTTTTATTGTTTGAAGGTGCTTTAAGTAGGCAAAGGCAGTAATGATACTTATTGTGCAAATACTTGAGTTTAAAGTAATTTATATTGTCACTTTTTTATTAGAAAAATTTCAATCCATTGTACTCTGCCTACCCCGATGGGGTGCAGGCGTGACGTTATGTATGTATGTATGTAGACATTTTTGGATCAATATTTTTTCCAGTCACGTCATATCTCCAAAAGTATTCAAAACATAATACCTACTCAAATTAAATAGAGTCATAGATAGTCTGAGAATCACGCTTTTTATAATTTTTAATCTGTCATTTATTGAATATTGGGTCGCCAAGCGAATGACTGATTCAAGAAGTTGGCTACGTCAACATACAAGGTGTTTTTGACAAGGCAAGGTAATAAATCAAAGAAGGGATTCAGCTCACCATGCTTAACAACTTTTCCAAAGCAACATGGGTTGAAATCTCAAAACAAAATCAGCCGTCCCGTACATTGACCCCGTCAGCTGATCGAACCAATGATTATGGAACAGCTGTTATTGTATTTTTTTTGAGATGTCGACCCATGCTGCTTTGGGAAAGTGGTTTGTTATGGTGAGAAGAATCCCTCCATTGATTTATTAACCCACCCAGTATACAAATTTTTGCAATAAACTGTTTCCCATTCTAACTAGTCCATACAAAAAAAAGTGGAAGACATCGGAAACTCAAACTAATTATTTTCGGGCTACAGTGATTATTTTTAAAAGGGGGATCCAAAAGCAGGCGATAACGAAAAGCACTCTTCTATTCCATTCTATGTATCGTGTTCCTCGACGTTTTGGTGAACCCTCGAAACCCCTAAGAAGGCCGGTTCATTAATTACGGATTACTGGCAAGATACTTGAAGATCCTTATTAATACTGACCGCCATCTGGAACTTAACGGTCCATTTCATACGACAAACACTATAAGACCAACTTCAGGTTAGATTCATGGCGGGGCCAAATATCTACTTCTAAATTTATTTCAAAAAAAAATTCAAAATTTACAAAACAACATATTTTAAAACTTACTTTAACTTAAATAAACTAAATAATATTTACAAAAAAAAAATGGCCTCAAAATCGCTGCCACCAGAAGGTATGGTGCCTAGCAGGCTGGCTGCGTTAGCCCTTTCAAAATGATTATTTACAAAATTACAGAAAGTTAGAAACAAAATTATTACATTAAACTATTAACTGATTACCGTATGGCGGCATAGAACTCTATCACTCAATCTCCTTCCGTGGGGTTTGCATCTATAGGAGTATTCGAAGTTAAGGCACAGCATCCCTTGAAAAATTTAATCATCCATTTTGTTATTGCAAACCCCACCCCGTTATTCAGTTGGCAGTGATGTGGACTGAGAAGCAGGTGCACCTGAGTTCGATTCCCGGCGGGCCGAATATTAATATGATGAATATCGGTGTTTGATTCTCGGTCTGGGTGTAATGTTCGTCTCTGTATATGTTTCGGGCACCCTAGATACAGATTCTACCTAGTTAGGGGCTCTGAGTGTGATGCGTTATTATTATTATTATTACTACACCATTTACTTTGTCTTTGTAGAGGTTTTTGTCTTTGTGGTCATCTTTGGGTGAAGCTTATATCCAGCAGTATACGTCTTTTGGATTAGAAATTATTAAGTTAACTTTTAAATTATGACGAACTAGGAGCGTATATCAGCAACAAACAAAAAAAAACACCCTGCTGTTTTACGCCATTTTCCGCTCTATAAATCTTAAAAGCGCTAAGTTCACAATTAATTACTGAGAGCGGTTACAGGGTAACGCTGCAGAAACATAAATTCTAACAAGTCCCTGCCTACTGCGTTACAATTCTTATATTTCAATTTTCAGCGAAACCCCGCTGAGGCCCGATTCAAGAAGTTTTATGGGTGCTTCTTCGAGCAACGCATTATTTTGTGATTTGCGTGGCAATTTTGAGATATCATTTTTTTATTGTTTTGACATCAAAGTCCAAATATTTAAGTAAAACATTAGTTTTACTTAAATATTTGGACTTTTTTAGCGGATGAGGCATCACAATAACTAAAAAACTTACTGAGATAATCAAGGTTAAAAAATCTAAAGCCACGCAAATCACAAAACATCCCACGTAAATCAGAAATAAAATTATTGTATTGATTTTATAACAGTTATTGCTTCATATAATAATTGCTTCATATTGGAATATCGAACTACCCTCAAACGCATACAAACTAGGCCCAGGGTATGTGCGAACGACATTTTGAGGATTAGAACCTCAGAGTACTAATATATTAGAACGGTTTTTTTTAAGGTATCAATGTGAACAGTTTTTTATGAGTTCATGGCTGAGGATCGTGACCAATAATTATTTCCCTCCATATATCGCGATCAAGGGCTATGTCGGCTGCCCTCTGCATGGAACCACATTCTTGTTTAATGGAATCCGACCAGCTTGTAGGGGCTCTTCCTCTAGCGCGCTTGCCTTCAACTTTTTCCATAATTATGTATCGTTCGAGGCTGTGGTGTGGTGAGCGCATTATGTGCCCAAAGAATCTGAGAGTCCTCTCTTGGCAGATTGTTGAGAGACGTTTTGAGATTTTCAGTTCGCTCAGAATGAAATCATTTGTTCTCATTGCGGTCCATGGGATTCTTAGCATCTTCCTCCAACACCACATCTCGAAAGCATCAATTTTGGATACGTCCACGCTCTTGATGAACCAGGTATCTGAACCGTACATAAAGATGGAGAATACCAGTGCCCGCACCAAACGTACCTTGGTACCAAGGCCTATAACTCGATTCTTCCACAATTTTTTGAGGTTAGTCATAGCACTGTTAGCCATTTCAGCACGTCGGCGAATATCTTGTGTGCATCCACCAGCATTTGTTATTAACGAACCTAGGTATACAAACTCGTCTACTTTCTCATAACTATCTAGAGATTGGATTGGAGAAGGACTTGGGCTCTATCCACAACCATGATCTTGGTTTTGCTGTGGTTTATTCTCAATCCAAGCTTGATGCTCTCTGCTTCCACTTTCTTCAGCATGAAAGCCATCTCTTCCTCGTTAGATGCTATAGGAGTTATATCATCTGCATACCTAAGGTTGGTGATCTTACGGCCGCCTATTTAGATGC
Source organism: Euspilapteryx auroguttella (assembly GCA_951802225.1). Taxonomy (NCBI): domain Eukaryota; kingdom Metazoa; phylum Arthropoda; class Insecta; order Lepidoptera; family Gracillariidae; genus Euspilapteryx; species Euspilapteryx auroguttella. The sequence goes on from OX637653.1 coordinate 9,515,794, forward strand.
CGATCTCTGCGTCCTCCAGTGCTTTCCTCATGATGGTAAAAACGTATAAAATTGGATAAACATTATAAAAAAATACTTTATTAGTAATGTAGTTTTCAGGAATGTCCTTGAAAAATTAAATTTAACATCATCCGTTAAATTTTTTTCATCATAGTTCTTCAATCTGTTTCTATAGCGGTTTTTTTTTCTATTTATCTCGGCCGATTTCTTTTAGTATTTTTCATACTTGCGTACTAATAATCATGTTTTAAGTTTAACTTAGATTTTATTATTTATATCTTACATTCAATATTGGTACTATTAAGTAATGATAAGTAGGTATCTAAAACTATAGTAAAAATTTAAATAATATCAATTGCCCGACCAAATACTTGATTTGCGTGGTCAAAATTGCCACGTAAACCACGCAAATCACAACCACGAAAATCAGAATAAAACCTTTATGTTTTTTTTTAATCAAACCTTTTGATTAAATAAACGGTAAGTTAAATAATATGTATGTTACCGTATGTATGTTTGCTACAATATTAAATTAAATGAATAAGTCTATAAATATCGCTGGAAATCGAACCACGCAAATGAAAGATTTCAGAAACCAAACCCACGCAACGTTGTCTTTGCCTCACAACCACGAAAATCAGAATAAAACCTTTATGTTTTTTTTTAATCAAACCTTTTGATTAAATAAACGGTAAGTTAAATAAAATGTATGTTACCGTATGTATGTTTGCTACAATATTAAATTAAATGAATAAGTCTATAAATATCGCTGGAAATCGAACCACGCAAATGAAAGATTTCAGAAACCAAACCCACGCAACGTTGTCTTTGCCTTCATTTTTCTGAAGCTTGATAGCTCATCATACATCACACTTAGCTAAAAAGTTAAACTTATATAATCAATTCAACATTTTTTATCACATTGTCAACATTGACATTTTTTTGGAATTTAGAATCTATTAGTTTAATAGTAAAAATTATTTGAGTTGCTAAATCTGGGTAAGGGACACACCACGCAAATGGAAGAACGGGGGTTCGTAATTTTTTTAATGGCATTAAATACTTGAATTCATTGAAAATCAGTGATGTCCCAGAAAGGAGGTTGAAAACATTGCCTGAAAAAAAAAATGCATTCTTACTCAACGAATTCTATTTTTTTTTTTGCGATGCCGCCTAAAAAACGTGTCCTGAAGAATGACCATTATACTTTAAACTAGGGTTACCATATGAAAAAAAAAAAAACAGAGAAAAAACCTGATTTCCATGGAAAAGTCCTGAGATTTTTTACTGTTTGAGAATTTTCTCGCAAAAGATTAGTTGTAGTATGCTTTAGTTTAATGAATTTCAAAAGAAGAATTTTTATCCTGCGTTGTCTTGAAAATCCTGAGATACGTAAAGTCCGGCCGGCAACAATCATGAGAAAAGTCGAAAAATCTGTAAATTTCAAAACTAATCCGGAAAGATCGTCATCCTACCTGCGACTGACACAGTTAAACTTTAAGGCCCTTCTGATTATAGTATACGCTTATGAAACGAAACTTGGACGACGACGACGGATATAAGTAGACTGCATATCCCGTATTTACCATACAAGTAGTCAGAGAAGAAGACCTCGGAGTTAACTTATTTCAAATTAGACTTGATATATCGTAGATACATAGATCGATAGACTCTTTTTGCATCAATTATTGCAATCAATACTTTAACAACGACGACGATGGATCCGATTAGACTGGATATCCTCGTTTTTACCACACAAGTAATTATTGTATCATCCTTTCTATTTATCAGGTTACAATTTTTCAAGAATTGGGCTCAAATGCCCTAAACAAAAAATCTAAAAACATTTGTCATTGTTAACATTTCTATCGCGGAATTTGCAAAACCCTTTTACGGAATGTTCCAAAAGTTTTTAACTAACTTTTTTCAGAGAACCCCAGAAAGAAAAATCGCTTAAATAATTGGTTCTGGCGCTCGGTTGGAGTCCAAAAAGTAAGAGTAATAAAAACGATAAGTAACTGTAAAAACAAAATGTAAAATAAATATAAGTACCCTGTTTTAGACAAATTATTAATTACTAAACTAACTTGTAACAAAATGTAATGTAATGTTATCCTGCAGTATATTTTTATAAAAAAAATGCAACCAGAGAACCAAAATTTTGTAAAATTTGTAGGAAACATGTGTACTTAAACTAGAACGTTCAACAGTGTTAAATGTATAATAAAAAAATAAAATAAAAAAGCCTTTTATTTGATCCTGCTACAATTACTTCTTACTTACTAGTTCATACCTATAAAACTAAATTTAAAGGCCTCCTCCATCGATAACCACTTCTCTCTATCCCGTGCCAATCCGTATCCGGACGTTAAATCTATACCAATATTTTATAGAGGAAAGATTTGTTTGTTTGTTTGTAACGAATAGGCTCCGGAAATACTGAACCGATTTTAAAAATTCTTTCACTGGTAGGAAGCTACACTATCCCCGAGTGACATAGGCTAAATTTTCAAAAAAAATAGGGATCCTTACTTAAACTAAACTCAAATAATGTAACCCAAGGTGCAATATTTTTCCTTTGTTTACATATTTTGACAGGTGGTTTGTTGTTGTTGTTTGTTTTTTGATTCGCCCATTCTGGGCAGTCAAAAGAACATATCTATAGAGCCAACTCTTGTAGTAGTATCTTATATTCTATGGCGTAACGAAGTAAGCCGGGACAGCTCGTCTGGTATAAAAGTACTTACAAATCAGTCTTAGGCTGACATTCACAATCTAATTGCAGCTCCACTCCACTCGCACTCCAAATTGTCAAAATGTTACTCCGCGCCAAATTGATATAGATAATCTAGTTTCGACTTCAAGGTAGTGAATCATAAGCTTGACGGCTCGAGCCAGTATAATCAGTACTCGGGAACGTCTTGTCCGATTATCATACTCGACTGAGTAGCGTCCAAACATTGACTTTGAATATCAGCCTAAAATGCGCAGGCGAAGCGGCGGGACGTACCCTAGTCTATCTATCTACTATCAACTTCTACTATATTATACTTATAAAAATAAATCGTGGTTCGTTAGTCTAGCTAAAACTCGAGAACGGCCGGGCCGATTGAGCTGATTTTGGTTTTGAAATGTTTGTTATAGTCCAGGGAAGGTTTAAACGCTGACAATATCTTTTTCCCATACAAATTGTACGGTGCGATACGAAGTTCGCCGGGACAGCTAGTATTTAATAAAAACCTTACTTCTTCTGCCAAAGAACTTGTTAGGTCACTAATTTAGGTAGAAAAGGTCACACATTTAGGTAAAAGGTACAATAGGTTTAATTTCAAAGGATTTACTGTAAACCCTTAAAAAACACTGAAAAGGCACCTAATGGAGTAAAATTAACCCTCGCGCGTCCCGAACGCCACCTAATGAGAAATTAGAAGAGGTTCGTATAAAAAAAGGGTATTTTGGTTCGAGTCTTATTAAGTTTGGGTGTATTTTTCACATCATTCAGTTATTATACACAATAATCTATATATATAAAACTCTTCCGTTACTGACTGACTGACTGACTGACTGACTGACTGACTGACTGACTGACTGACTGACTGACTGACTGACTGACTGACTGACTGACTGACTGACTGACTGACTGACTGACTGACTGACTGACTGACTGACTGACTGACTGACTGACTGACTGACTGACTGACTGACTGACTGACTGACTGACTGACTGACTGACTGACTGACTGACTGACTGACTGACTGACTGACTGACTGACTGACTGACTGACTGACTGACTGACTGACTGACTGACTGACTGACTGACTGACTGACTGACTGACTGACTGACTGACTGACTGACTGACTGACTGACTGACTGACTGACTGACTGACTGACTGACTGACTGACTGACTGACTGACTGACTGACTGACTGACTGACTGACTGACTGACTGACTGACTGACTGACAGACAACGCAGAGCCGAAACTACTGGGCGTAGCGGGCTGAAATTTTGCATGTAGGTTCCTTAGGGAGTGTAGGTGAGCACTAAGAAGGGATTTCCCGAAATTCCCACGGGAACGGGAAAAAACGGGAATTTTGTGTTTATGAGAAATCTGCGCGGGAAAAACCGCGGGGCAGCCTCTAGTTGCTTAATATAAAATAACTAGTCGACCCGGCTAACTTCGTACCGCCCAACCTATTTTATTACATTTTGTGCATGTATTATACTTATAAACCTCTTCCTCTTGAATCACTCTATCTATAAAAAAACCGCATCAAAATCCGTTGCATATTTTTAAAGATATAAGCATACATAGGGACAGACGCGGGAAGCGACTTCATTTTATACTATTTATTGAAGTAATATTATAATACTTATCTAAAACATTTAATAAATCATCTATTTACGATGAGTGTTGAAATATTTTAGAGAGCGCAAGCGAAAAATCACAATTTCCGTTCCCGTGAAATTTCCTTACTTATTCGTTAAAATGTTTGACATAGTTACAACTTTAGACGTGATTGCTTAGCACACAGACAGACATAGTAACTTTCGCATTTTTAATCAACATCAATACATAGTGTAAAACAAAGTCGCTTCCGCTGTCTGCCTGTCGCTATATAATATAGCTATGTTTAAACCTTCAAAACTATGCAACGGATTGTGATGCGGCTTTTTTTTAATAAATAAAGTGATTCAAGAGAAACGTTTCAACATAGTAAAAGGTACTATAGTACTATTATATAATAATGTTATAGACAGATCAAAGTAGGATAAAGGGAAAGGAAATAAGGAAAAGTAGGATATTCAGGTCTTGAAACGCCAAATTTGCTGGGATTGTGGAGATCGAAACTTTTTATAGGGATTTCAAGAAACCTTTTGAAAATAGAAGTTTCTTCCAATCAATATATATAAAACTCTTCCGTTACTGACTGACTGACTGACAGACAACACAGAGCCGAAACTACTGGGCGTAGAAAGCTGAAAATAGGCACGCATTGGTTCCTTGGGGAGTGTAGGTGAGCACTAAGAAAGTATTTCCCGAAATTCCCACGGGAACGGGAAAAAATGGGATTTTTGTGTTTATGAGAAATCTGCGCGGGAAAAACCGCGGGGCAGTCTCTAGTATAAATATAGAGCCGATTTCACCGATGCCTAAACGTGCCTATGAATCTACTTTTTTATGTATTAAATTACAATGAAGTCCGCTATATCTGCTCTTAATATACATAAAAATTTAATAATGTTTATAAAATAAATTAAATATTTTCAAAACTTAATACCAATATTTGACTAAACTAGGGTTCATCTGTACCTTAATTGCAAAGTATTGGACTTCCATTGTTTATTTAGAAAGTTTTGGAAAAAAAACATGATTTTACTATATTTTAGAAGCGCAGCTGCATACACGCTACATATAGAAAAAAAAACATAGGTAACTACATATATAAAAAAAATCTTTATGAGAATTTCCAGTATGAATATGCGTGTGTGTGTTTGAATAAACTCGAACACAAAAAGTCTTCAGCAAAGTGCATTGAAAAGCATCTCGCCGCCCTCAAAAGTAAAACACAAACTAATATCGACTCTCAGCTATGGGAATAAGAGTTAGTGACTTTGAATTTGCCGCCATGGCTGAGCAAAGCCCCACCTCATTTACCGCTATTGTAACGTTTTTCTAAGCTTCAGAAACTTACCGATAGGTTTTAGTATAGTTGTATTTAACACAGTTTGATTTCGAGAAAACAGGACTCTTTATAATTACTAGAATGTGCCCTTCCTTGCCCCTAAAAAAACGATTTTTCCTATTAAATAGAAAATTTCCGTCTCGTGGTTCTAAGCTCATCAAAATCTGTTCAGCTTTTTATGCGTGATTGCGTTGCACACAGATAGAGTTACTTGCGCATTTATAAAATTAAAGTATCGATTTAAATCAGCTGTCCAATAAACGCCATTTCACAGTAAAACTTCAAATTGTCACTCAATTTTGAACGTCCAGTAACAAATGACAGCAATGTATTATGCATCTGGGGCCCAAGTCTCCTAACTAAATGTTTAATGAAAATTCGATAACAAAGTCAGCATTCGAAAACCATTGGTGCTTTTTAAGGACCACACAAAAACATGCCTTAAGAAACAGCCACTTTTAACAATAATCTGTAGCTTTCTTTGGTCTTTAACCTAAAAGCTATACAACAGTGCCCTAAAAATACTAGTCTGCATGATCTAGTGGGATACTGTTTTACACTTTTGATATTTGCCTTAGTTTAGAAGGTTTTTTTTATCGGGTGGTGCTACGTTAGCTGTGCTATGCCTCTTAAAGAGCGCTCTAGCGCCGCGTTAGCCTAGCGCTCTAGCAGGCCTATGTCGCTTTAGCGCCGTCTGTTTGACAAAGACTTAAGAGACTTGAGCCCCTGATTGAAATCCGCACTGTTTGTGCGAGCATCACACTAGGTGGAGTATAATAATTGAACCAATTACTAGATAATTGCTTCCGTGCCATTTAACTCGGACATTGTTAAACGAGCTTTCAGGATCCAAAGGAGAAAGTGATTAAAGAGTTTCTAAGAAAGGTATAAGTATAAGTACCCTTTTTTTTAAGGCGGGGAAACTCCTAACGAGTACCCTGCGACCCCGGGGGGAGTCGCAGGGTTATGTGGGGTTCGCACCCACTAAAACCCCGCTGGTGTCCATGTCCGCTGTTGGCAAGGGGGTCACGGGTCACGGGTGATCTTTCGATCGTTATGTTCAACTCCGCGACAGGTATAATTACCCTAACTAAACTCCGTAATTTTGTTATAATCTTTCAAAACATCATTAATAGATTTTGTTTAGACGTCATATTTTCATTCAATTTTTTCATCAAAACTTTTTTTTATTGCATGTTGTTGCTTGTTGTAAATTTTATTCAGTAATTAATCATATAGATGGGGGTTGTAGAAAAGCGGTCGGTATCGTGATCTATGGTGAAGGCCTATGTCCAGCAGTGGACGGATTTTGTATACACTAACCTTGTTATTCATAAAAAGTTAAAGAGCATTTTAGTTATTTGACATATGTCAATCTAGACTGGATGTCACGTATTTCGCATACAACAAACCAGAGAAGTAGAACTCCAGTAAAGCTACTTAAAATCTACTGTATCATTATGAATTATAGCGTAAGTATACGGGCTTACATACTTTATTCAATATAAAAACTATACTCCGTAATATGCCTATACTAGAAATTTGCTCTAACCACGATTTAATATGCGTGATATACGAGCAATTTTAAAAACTTTTAAGTATTTAACATAAGGTCTCTCTCCTTTAGGTAGGGAAAGAAATTATCAAGAAAAGCATCGTCATCTATAATTTCTAAATGCTATAGTAAAAAATCGATTTTGTCATCTTCAGGGCCATTCTTTTCCTATAGATAAAAGGCTCTTATCTTTCCACCACGAAAAATTCCGACTTTTATAATACCGTAAAATTCCGTCTCTAAAAGCGGCAATACAATGCATTTTTACCTTCTTAGGGGCATTTATTGAAATTCCATAAACTTTTTTTATACAGGAACAAGATTGCGTTATTGGAATAGCTCACATCGTAAAGGAAATAGTTTACAATGTCGGTTTGTTTGCCTTCGCTTCAACATTAGCATTCTTACAAGACTTCCTGAAGATCAAACTTGCTTCATGTGAATTTAGGGAAAGCGTAATATTCAAGGAGTTACACAGGGTAGCACTTTGTCGAGTGTTGAAAATTACAGAGATTTTCGAGTATTCTATCCTTTTGGTAACTTTCCTAAAAACTTCTTTGAAAGAAATTTTATTTTTATATTCATAATGTTTTAAAAAACAATATCTACTGAACATACTTAACAAAATATAATCTTTTTTTTTAAGCGAGTGAACAATATAGTCTCAGTACGAGTCACTTTTTGAGCGTTGTTCCCTTTTACGAGCTCTGTTTTGCTTTGATACTGTATTTTTTAGCCTATTCGATGTTTCATTGCTGGGCAAAGACCACTCTGTTACCACATGTTCCTTTCTGTGCTTCCAGCGTCCATTCGGATATATAGGAATCGATATACCTCAATTATAGGCTACTGGAATTATTTAGTACCTATAGGTATATTACTAAGCCAACAATGTCTGTCCATTCATCTGTAACAAGGATTTAGAGCTGTATGCTATATGTATTAGAAGTAATGGTTACTGTATTGAATACCTTCACGGTCGGTATCTTTCAGCAATTTAGGCTCAAACCCGAATTAAAAAAAAGCGTTGTTATAATTTTTTGCTGTTAACACACATTACAAAAATACCATACCATCATAAAATATATAAAAGTAATTTGCCAGATTTGAAGTGTTGGTAACGTCCAAAGTTCGATATCAATGACGGCACAGTCATACAATATTTAGACTACCATCATAAAGTTGCTACCACCGTTTTCGCTCTTTAGGTCGATGTACAAATGATTACAATTGCCACCAGAATCTATTCGAACAAAATTTCAGATCAGTTACTGCAGCAACGTAACTATAGAATCGTCTATCAGAAGCCGAATGAAAGAGGCATGCCGGATTTAATGCTATTGAATGTCGTCGACCATTCATCGACTCGATATCTGCTGGCACGTGTGTGTTTTGTCTGTCGCAGACATACTGTGTGCTGGACGGTGGACTGGACAGTCTTTTTGTGTACAACTTCACTGTACAATTGTGCAATGTACATGTGCAGTCCTTTCAGAAGACGGGGAAATATTGCACATATTTTCAAAAGGCATTTTAATGGTTCGCTTTATCGGCAAAAATTCTATGAAAATATCAATAAGTTCACACTACGTTTAGAGATGAGTTATGAAAATATCGATCATGGAAATGCCAATTGTCGTAAGGGACAAAGCAAGACTTTTCAGGAGAGCCAAAAAACGAAATTTTTTTTACAAATCCTTTTGTAACTTTTGATTGCCTTGATTTACAACTATCAATTAAAAGAAGACCAGTGCTAATTTTTAAAGATCTTTTCAATTATTTTAGTTTGGATACGCTACAACTAATGGTTTAGAAGATTTTGTCCCTTACGCCCTACCCATTTTAGCAACATTGTCCCTTACGCTGACCTTTTTTTAAACTTTTTCCCTTACGACCTATACAGTTTTTTTAACTTTATAAAATAATTGGTTGTAAGTCCCATATGTGTTTTTCCAATTTAGTCGTATGTCTATTATAATATTTAAATTTAAAGTTACTATGTAAAATTTGAGGGGCGTAAGGGAATTAAAATACCAACAAGTGTGTTGTTATTAGTACTGATGAAACTAAAAAAAATATATTTAATTATGTCTATAGTGTTAAAATGTTATTGTTTTGTTGCCCTTGTGAAACAAAATGATAAAATTTCTCAAATATGAAGTACAAAACATTAAATTTTAAATATTAATTGTAAAAAAAAAATATTAAGTGCATAATTTTTATAAAATAGCAAATACTAGGAACTCCAATAGCGCCCTCGTAAGATTTAAAAGAAAATAAATAAATTATCTTCAATGTCTACAGTAAAAATCAACACTTTAATGAAGATAGGTAGGTAGTAATTCGTTTATAGCCCAAGTTTAAAGTAATTTAGCTTTTAACATGGTGTATAGGAATAAATACTTCAGTAAGACCAATTAAAAAAAACTACAAGACTTACATTAAAAAGCTTTTTTGTTATGGTTGGTATGTAACGTATAGTATGAATATACCAGCACCCCATCTTCCATGTATATGGCTAAGGTGACTATAGGAAAAAATCGAAGCACGTAGCGTCCATCGATGATCCTACAACAGCTTAGTACAACAGCCATACTGCGATTTCCAACCTGCCTGCCAAGTGTGACAATTATGGCAAACCCACTCATATGATCATGGCTAAAATTAACGTTTTGGCCTAGTTTGCGCTTTGGTAGCGGTCAGGAAAAGGTGGGGCAGGGTGTGTGTACTAACTAAAGTTGATCCCGGGCCAACGAAGCTTAAGCAGGAATTGAGCTCGTTATGGTAAAACAATATTGTTGAGGTGGGAGAACCACAATCCCAGGGAGGTTTCGGGTGCATAGTGAACAATTCCTTTCACAGCGTTGTAAATACCGATATTATGACGGCAAGGGTAGCGTGTCTTGTACGTCTATGAATTTAGCAGTATTTGTTAAAAGTTATACAAGTATGCGCTTCCACATCGATACAGTCCAACGAAAATGTGGAGATTATGTATCCCGTGATTATGCATTGCTCAAAAACTTGCGTCACAGTTGACATAGGGGATTTAAATGCGAAACAGTTCAATTCTGATATCAGCGATGGGATAGCGCCTGAAGCGTGCAACAGAAGTTAAGTAGTACTGTTCTGCAGAAAAGGCCATATAACCTTTTGGAGAACTTACATCTAAGCCACCTTTATAAATTGTTCTTGAGAGTCATCAAGAATCGTTTTGCGCGCAGGTTTGACGTCTTCGCCCTTCGAATTAGCTGTTTCTCGTAAAGGCAAAGTACCATGGACCACATACATGCTTTAAGGCAGGTAATATAAAAGACGGAAAAGTATAATCTGCCTCTTTGCCTGGCATTTGTGAACTATGGGAAAGCCTTTGAAGCTGGGTAGTACTGTAATCTCTTCAGCGGTGCCTATTGGTATATGGAAGTGTTTGTAAAAAACGCCACTATGTCAGCTGGACTACAGGATCAGAGCTCGAAGGCTGCTGAGGACTGGGTTCAAAAAGAGTTATATTATATCCCTTAAACTGTTCACCGCAGCCGGTATGCACTCAAGTAAGTCTTTAAGACTCGGGACAGGAATGAACTAGGCATCAACAGAAATGGTAAGTTCGTCAGTTGTTATCTTTTACTATAGAGTCAAATTAAAACCCGCCGTTACGTTAAGATTAAGGAATACAATAAACTTTAAAGCTACAAATCAATGCGAATTGACATTTGACGTCGTAACCACTCAGAGATAGTCATATTTTGATTGGCTGACTACAAATTCATATAAAATAATAATTAAAATCTGAGTTTTTAATAAACATAAGATTAAGTTACGACCCTTACGACCTTGAGCTTTAGATACTGCAACTTTTTTTTTTACGTCGTAAAGGACATATTGACAAAACCGTATAAAAATCATCAATAATATTTTAATTTATTGGCCCTTACGCCAATGTGGAAAAATTAAATGTTCCATAAAGCTTTTTTTTTAATAAATTTCTGAGCTAGGCCCAAAAAAAGTCAGGTCGTAAGGGACATTTTTTGGAAGCTAGAGAGGTTTCAAATATACCATTCGATAGAGCGTGAAAAACTGAGTATAATGGCATCAAAAACGAAATTTCGAAAAATGTCCCTTACGACAATTGGCATTTCCATGATCGATATGTTGAGTTACGTCAGTGACGTCATACTGTCTCTTTTTTTCCAAAAATTTACTTCTCATCATCATTTTAGCCGAGATACGCCTTATGTTGGACATAGGCCTCCCCTGCAGATCGCCACAAGAACAATCATTTCGGAGGGCTATGGCCATAATCACGACCCTTGGCAGGCCGGTTGGCGATCGTAGTATGGCTCTTCCAGTTTTCCTGCTAGTCCTAGTCGCCTTTTTACGTTACTGTGAGGTAACTAGATTGCCCTCGATGTAACTACAGAACATTCTATAAAATTATTATATTCCAGGCATCACAGCATGATTATAACTTGAAAGTATATTCTTAAAATGAACTTTATTGAGGCACCATTAAAAGTTTTCTAACGACGCAACTCTTCACAAAATTTGTTACATAATTTTGTAAAATAATTGAGAGAGTTAACAAAGGTCGGAAACAAGTTACAAGTAACTATATTGAAATTCTGTTATAATTTTTATAATGTGTGTAGGTATCTTGAGATGTCCCAGTGTTGTTGAGAAGTTTCACCAAATCAAATTATATTAGCGATATCATAGGGTGTAATTTTCTGTAAAATGTGGTAAAGTGACTTCAGATGGTGATGGATAAACCTATAGGTATTATCGCAAATGAAATAGAGAATATATTCGATCTACAACGCACGAATGTGTTATGTACGGGTGACACGATCGGCGTAACACTTCCGGTTTTTCTGTATTGCAAAATAGCTCTTGTTCTTTGGTAATACAGTCTAGGGCTGACGAAACCATAGACAAATCTGTTACGGCCTCCTAGTCCGTGACTGTACATCATGCATCATACTTTTATTAGAACTAATAGACGTCGACTGCTGGACATAGGTCTCTCCCACCACAGAATGGCCTAAAGAAAAAAAATTAGAGGAACTTTTCCGTAATCACCACGCTTGCCAGGCGGGTTGGCGATTGCAGTGTCACTCAGTATTTTAACAGAGGACGCTGCTGTCTATTCTTCGGCTATTCCCTTAGTAGCCTCTTTCAATACCCATGGGAGTTGACGGGTTAGTGGTAGGTATTCTTTGGCGCCAACACACCATGTAAATTGTACAATCAATATATATAAAACTCTTCCGTCACGACTGGCTGACAGACAATGCAGAGCCGAAAGTACTTGGCGTAGCGGGCTGAAATTTTGCACGTGGGTTTCTTGGAGAGTGTAGGGAAGCACTAAGGAATTAATGTCCGAAATTCTCATGGGATCGGGAAAAAACGGGATTTTGGTGTTTATGAGAAATCTGCGCAAGTGAAACCGCGAGGCAACCTTTAGTATTATATAATTACGAGCGTTCCCGGCTTACTTCGTTACGCCATAGAATATAAGATACTACAAAAGACTTGGCTCTATAGACTATGTTCTTTGACTGCCCAGAATGGCCGAATAAAAAACAAACAACAACAACACAACCACCTGTCAAAATATGTAAACATCGGAAAAAATATTGCACCTTGGGTTACATTATTTGAGTTTAGGTAAGGATCCCTAATTTTTTTGAAAATCTAATATAGCCTATGACACTTGGGGTTAATGTAGCTTCCTACCAGTGAAATAATTTTTCAAATCGGTTCAGTATTTCCGGAGCCTATTCGTTACAAACAAACCAACAAACAAACAAACAAATCTTTCCTCTTTATAATATTGGTATAGATTAATAGGTCATTATCTGCATCAACTATGTACATGTGACGAGTCAACCTAATCTGTTATTGAACAGCTCTGGCCTTAGGCTACCGTATGCTATGTTATCAGTAATTAATTAATTAATTAACCTTGTTGACAAACGTTATTATAATCATGTCTATTTGTTTTTAATTTTGCATAATTGTTTGGCATGTTGAAACCCAACAAGATTAGGTTTTAAAGATAAATTAATTTTAAAAAAATATTACATTGAGCGTGATTGATTAACCTCTAAATAGTCTCTTTCTCAATAGGCTTATTTATTGTGACCGATAGTAATGAGTGATATGGTTTAAGTATAGGTATATACAATAGATTAAAAAGTAATATCTGAAATCTAAACGATCTCCTAGATGCAAAAGCTAAAAATAATCTGCCTCGTAAAACATAGGCCTAGAGACAACAAAAATGAGGCCAAATTAATACCGTATCGCCGTAAAAGGTGGTTCCATAGCACGCATTGTCGAAGCGGAATGAGAAAAATACACCAGTGCACACACAGCCTTACCGTGCCAGAGATCTAGGAAAAAAAGCATTTTGATGGAAACTAAACTTTCCTGATTTGATCATGCAAGGGAATTCCGAGTTATCTATAGTTAGTTATAGAATGAGAAAAATATACCAGTGCACACACAGCCTTACCGTGCTAGAGATCTAGGAAAAAAGCATTTTGATGGAAACTAAACTTTCTCGATTTGATCATGCAAGGGAATTCCGAGTTATCTATACCAATATTATAAAGAGGAAAGATTTGTTTGTTTGTTTGTAACGAATAGGCTCCGGAAATACTGAACCGATTTGAAAAATTCTTTCACTGGTAGGAAGCTACACCTATCCCCGAGTGTCATAGGCTATATTAGATTTTCAAAAAAATTAGGGATCCTTAATTAAACTCAAATATTGTAACCCAAGGTGCAATGTTTTTTCCATTGTTTACATATTTTGACAGGTGGTTTGTTGTTGTTGTTTGTACTTTTATTTGCCCATTCTGGACAGTCAAAAGAACATAGTCTATAGAGCCAAGTCTTTTGTAGTATCTTATATTCTATGGCGTAACGAAGTAAGCCGGGACAGCTCGTTGAAGTATAAAACCCAAAGCTAGTGAGAATTATGTATAAGAAGATTTTACAAAGCTTTCCGCGTTGCCTATTGTTAAGTTTATAATGTAATTTTTCTTGGATACTGGGTTAAATAAGGAGATAAAAGGTACCAACGAATTCACTCAGCAAACTCTATATCTCGACTACAAGTAAGCTGAGATCCGCCGCGCGAATTTCACAAAAACCACTCGCTAATGAATCCATACTATAGGTACCTATAGTATAACATTAAACCTTAGTTTGGGGTAACAACAAATTATTGTACGATTTTACATGGTCTGTAAAAATCTAGAGTCATGACAGCGCTGTGCGCTGCGCAGATGTCTCTTTGTTCCGGGATCACGTAGATATCGCGTATATAATGAGAGCCTTTGATTCTTCAAATCTTATAAATTTTTATGAAAATATAGTTAAGGAATGGAAACTTTTTGCACTACGAGACAAGGTGTAATTACGAGACGCCCTGCAGTACCGGGCCGAAGAATAGGACTGAGGTATCCCCTGCCTGTCGTAAGAGGCGACTAAGAGGGGACCCCGGGGTCGTTGGGTGCACGAGGCGGGGGCCTCGTGTAGCCCCAAGAAGGACCACGGAACGCGGTGTCCCGATTCCGCCGTCGAGCGTAGGAAGAGCCATCCGCGCTCAGGAGGGACTACCACCACTTGTCCCCCCGTGAAGAGGCTAAACAGCCAATGCTAGAGGGGGTCGCAGCCAATGCTGGAGGGGGTCGCAGCCAATGCTGGAGGGGGTCGCGGAGTTGAACACAACGATCGGAAGATCACTCGTGACCCCCTTGCCAACAGCCGAGATGGACACCGGCGGGGTTTTAGTGGGTGCGAACCCCACATAACCCTGCGACTCCCCCGGGGTCGCAGGGTACTCGTTAGGAGTTTCCCCGCCTAAAAAAAAAAGGTGTAATTACAAGGCACAATTGTCATTCCATTACAAAAAATAATATTTTCAATTAAAACTATATTTTAAAAAATATTGTAAAACTTAAAAATAATTTATGTTATAATATAAGGATTGCCATAAAACGTAATGCATAAAGTCATAGCAAAATATTGATCAAAACATTTTTAGACAAACTTAAAGACCTATTGAAATAGCATATTACAGGAACAATATTAAAGTGTCAGTAGCAGCAATTTTTCGTCGCTTAAACATGAAATAACCTGAAATTTCTGAAAATGTCTCGACATGCAATATTTTGCAATCTTCCTCGCCTCAACGCCTTTAGCCGCTACTTGTATGTAGGTAAATAGTTTGTCGTATGCTGTATTGAGTTATCAAGACGAGAGTTTGAAGAAGATAGAACCTTTTCTCGCATGTGCTAACGAGCTTTTAGTTCTAACATGAAATAGTTTGCAATACTACATCCAAGCAATGAATAAAAAAATTAAATAAATACTTTAAGCCTAAGGAAAGCACAAAAAGCGATTTTGTGTCTTTGCTTCATCAATTTTATTTCATTCATTGACTGCAGCTTGCATAGCGCACTTGCCCGAGCGATATCGTAATTATGTATGTATAAGCCGCGCAGATAAAGAAACGATTTGAAAATAGCAGCCGAACGCATGCTATCTCGCTTATATTAGTTTAAGGGAAGAGTTAAGAAGAGAGACAGTCCATACAACGGCCGCCATTTTGAGATAGTTTCTTTAAGTGCGCAGGTTATTTATTATGTAGGGAGTTCTGGGATCGAATTCATGCGGAAAAAACACAGACTTTAAAAGTTGTACAAAATAAACCTGAATTTTAAGAACATAAAAAATATATTATTATAGTTAGAATAAAATATAATGAACCCTTAGTTTCATAAAGTTTTCTAAAAGCATAAAGTAAATTGTTTCATGCAAAGAGTTCTAAAGGAATTAAGTTGCAGTGAAGAGTCTTAGGTCTTTCAGGTCTCAGTCTTTTTGCCTTTGGGTCTCGTTGTTTTTTTTTTTCATGCTAGTTTTAATATTCATTTAATCTTACTTTAAGAAATTTAAATTAAGACTAAACAGCATATTTTTTTGTCAAATGTAACTACTTTTAATTCATCCCACAAATAAAAAATCTAGTCAATTATTTTGTATGTAAGTAATTATTTTCTAGCACGCTCAACGGCCGCTTTCAATAAAATATCGATCGATTTGAAATAATGACAACAGGCTTTCTCTCAAATAATATTAAATCGTACAAGTGACAGTTATCTATCTCGATAGATAATCATTGTGAAGTCCAGGCTAAACTAGATTATTCTTGCATGATCGTGTGCAAAACATTTAGGTACCATTTGGCACGATTACCACGTGCCTGCCAGTGGCAGTTGGCATCTTGTGGCACAAGAAATGGTAATGGCTACTCACTGCTCTATTATTGGAGCGGAAAACTATGAGATAACCACCGAATACTTTAATCTTTAAATCCAGATTAAACGAAATAGTTCTGTAACTTTTTTTTCTACTGACACTGGAAGGGACAAAACTATGTTCGTCGTCTAAATTTCAAGAAGGTATTAAGTGCTTACACGGTCCGAAAATAGCGCCATTTCCGATAAATAATATATCTTCTAAACCATATAGCCGAATTCGAAAAACTTTTTATCAAAAAATTAAACAACCCCCAAAAAAACTGAAAAGCATAAAATAATAGGATGATCAAACGAGCTCACCTGAGTGAAGTTCGATCATTATTGTACGAAGGCTTTGTATGAAGATGTATATTGTTAAACATGCAGCTTCTCCGAGTTGCTTGGCACCTTACGCGCTTTAAATCCTTCCCTATACTAAAAAAAAAAACTACAATATTGATTGTCTATGGTCAAGCTGTCAAACGTCATTCTTTAGAGCCTTATTGAGCTTGACTCACAACTTGGGTTACTTACAAATTGTAAAGGGCGGGCGGGACAATATACATCTTCATACAAAGCCTTCGTACAATAATGATCGAACTTCACTCAGGTGAGCTCGTTTGATCATCCTATTGTACATCGGCTTTGTATTCGATGTATATTGTTAAACATGCAGATGTTCAGAGCCAATAATAATGTCTTAAAACAAAAGTTGTGAGGCTTCTATCGAAGATAACCCCTTCTAATAATATAGGAAAGGACAAACAGATTTGTTTGAAAACTTAATTAAGTTGTTTTATATATCCTTAGTAAAGGAACATGAAAATGTAATAATACATAAAAGAAAATTTAATAAAGTTAAATGTAATATCAAATGTAATCAAAACAGGGCGTATTAATACCGCTTCTTAACTAAAACAAAAAGATATCACATGAATAGAGTTGTATTATGTGAACCTCTACATAGTTCAAGACCTACTGGTTTAGTCAACTGTCTGTCTAATGACACACCTTTAGACTTGGTGGTTGCTAGATGGCTTGTGTTTGTCCTGCAAACACTTTAACTTTCAAATTTAAAATTAAATTATTCTACATAGGATACAAGGTGTCTCTTATTTCAAGTCTCATATCATTATATTTATTAATATAGTATACTATTCGCAAGAGGCGCAGGCAAAAAACAGTCCCCAAAAGGACAGACCAGTCCGCATAGCAAAACATTGTACGTAGCTACGTCATGCTACACGAGCCAGACTGCACCCTGCCGCGGCACGCCTTCGATCAGACCCATCATCGAAGCCAACGATGGAAGCCGCCAGGAGACGCACCCAAACAAGATCATCTTATTTAAAAGATTTTACTCCCTTTTTACCCCAAAATAGCAAAATATTTTTGGTCCAGCATACTATTGTTGATGAGGTCACAGATTTGTGTCGTTTTTTGAAAGAATTAACAATGGGTTTTTTACGAATGTTTTCTCAAAATCACAGAAGTTTTACAGAACAGAAGTTTTTTCACGTTCAAAAGCTTTGATTAATTTAATTTGGTTTACAAAAAATCTAAGACTCAATGTCTTAACAATATCAGTATAACTTTATGTATATTGAAGTCTGTATTTATTTAGTTCTAGTACTTTACTTTTTAAAAGTTAATACTTGTTCTGTGTAGCAGTAGCTACTTAAAGCTTGTAACATGAGCTAGTAAGTTAATACTTGTTCTGTGTAGCAGTAGCTACTTAAAGCTAGTAACATGACTAGTAAGTTAATACTTGTTCTGTGTAGCAGTAACTACTTAAAGCTAGTAACATGACTAGTAAGTCAATATTTGTTCTGTGTAGCAGTAGCTACTTAAAGCTAGAAACATGTTTTTTAACTGTCATTCACATTCACATTCAATACTTTAATCATATCTCATGTTTATTTATTAATACTTTAATCATATCTTATATTTATTTATAAATAAATAAACAATGACATTAATATGGCAATGGTGGTAGGTCTTCATAATATAATCATCATCCCCTATTTTAGAGCCACCATTCAACATAAAATCAAATTTATAAAAATTTGAAGCACCTGAATTAACATTCTTAGGAGGAATGTCCATTTATATGGAACAAAAAACAAAGAATGGATCATTGTTATTTTAATTATTGTATTGAGTTTGCTCAATGCTCACCGCTGAGGACTCAATTATAATTTCTACAAATGACAGTAGTGGTACTGATATTTTAAGCCGGCATTGCTGGAGCATATCTCTGTTTCTATATTATCTGACAATGAAGCAGGTCTCTGAAAGGTGAAGATAATAATTAAGAAAGGTTTCTTTCAGGGTGTTGCAAAAACCAAAAAATAATCCATAACAGAGAACCAAAGTTGTGATGACCATCATTATGCTGGTAACATAGTTAACACTAGATACAGTAAATCAACATTCCAGGATTTTTGTTACAGTTTCCAAAATTCACCCATGCATAGCAAGAAGCTGGACAAGCTACTAATGTTACATATGAAGTGTCAAAAGTAAGTAAATTGCGAAAATTTTTAGGTTTTGCTGGGCATAAGAATACTGAATTTAAGATGTTTGACTAATTGAATCATTGTAAAAATGAAAAGAGTTATTAAAAACTTGCAGCCCCATAAAGAAGCGAAAAGAAAAGGTTTGTCAGAATCATAGCAAGTAGAAATTAATTTTCTCTGCCTACCCCCATGGAAATAGGCGTAGCGATAAGTATGTTTGTACATAGGTACAAACATACAATACAATACAGTACATAAGGCATGCGCCAACAAACACGTCGGTATATCGCGTATACCACCCGTGTAATACATAGGTATTATGTATGTACATATCAATGTACATAATATATGAACATTTATAGAAAGTGTTTTGTCTAAACAGCTTGTAAGTACTCAAAAAACACACTACTGTTACAAATACCCCTTGCTGGCTCAAAAAACTTGGTACACATTTGTAGCCAAATTCCATGTATTACATTCTAATGCTGTGAGCGTAGCAAATATGAGAGTAAATGTGATAATTAGATGTGATAATTTTTGTTAACTCTTCATGCATTTGCATTTGTCTGTACATAATATGTATTTGCATAAAATTATATTTTTTCCATATATTTATAGAATAGATTTAAAAATTTACAAAATAAAGGCTTTATTGATGTAAGAAAGCTAAAAACCACTTTCATTATTTAAAGTGAAACTGTACACATCCATAAGGATGTGTCTGGAACTCATGTAAATGTAAAAATCTTAATCTTAAATTATTTAAACCTCTAAATGTCCTGTGCAATAAACTGTACATAGTTTGTATGCGTTTGAGGGTAAGTATACATTCGACGTGTAAATATAACACTGTTATAAACTGATGAAATATTTAAAATAAAATAAACCATGATCACCATTTTTGGTAAGTAGACATGATTTTTATATAACTGACTGGCTTGATTGTCACACTTTTAACAATCTGATTAAATTTTTGACTATATCCATTACTTAATTTATTTAATGATGGTACTGTGAGCAATGTTAAAATATTTTCAATGGTTTTAATTTAACCATAATACTGTGTTCTTGAATAAATTTTCAGAGTGTATTGATGGTACTCTGGGCAATGTTAAAATATTTTAAATGGTTTTAATTTAAACATATTACTGAGTTCTTGGACAGATTTTAAGATTCTATTGAATGAAAAGGTGTAGTTATACCCTTAACATACAGAACCTAAAATAAACAAATTATAACACAGATTTTTCCTTTAGCTTAGGAAAAAAGTGGAAATAAGCTTGCCACCATGGCTTACCTCTATTTGTCAGAAGGAGCATGCCGCTTAGACAGGGCTGCGTCTGGGTCGTTAGGCTGTTGCCTGCAAAACCCTATGGTGGTTCTAGTATTGGTAGTTCCTGGCTACCGGGGGTTTCATGGGTTTTCCCCATATAGCAGTGCAATCAATATGGTAGTAATGGGATGGCCTGATAAAGTTTTCCCATTCAGGGTTTGCAGGTGGCTTTTGCATATTGATTTTTGCATTGTGTTGACTAAATTGTCATTGTTGCAATCTTCTGTTGAAGATCATGGCCAAAATAAGGAACTTGTCCCGCAGTACATCATTGACTAGATTCAAAGAATGGTTTATCTAGATTAGACATGGTAAAATTTATTCTTGCTTTTGTTTGAATAGAATGCAAGACAGCAAAGATCCTGACTGCATCGCAGTGGGGATATAAGTTTCAGCTGGTTTATGTTTTAACTTACTTTTAGTGTTGTAAGAATTTTTCCATAGCATGGCGGGTCCCAAAACAAATTTATTTTGTTTATTTTCAATTTCTTATACTTAGTTTTCTGGGAAAAAACTCTTCCAAAAGTTAAGTTTTAGCTTATTTCTTTGGGCCAAATTAAGAATGTTGGGGAAGTAGGTATCTCCCTCAGTGTCACTGATTGAACCTGAATGTTATGCCTACCTGTGTGGTAGTATATTGGTAGTATTAACTTGCTACGGAGAAGATAAGTTATCTCCATCCTTTGCTCTATTGGCATTTGTGACTCATGTTGATTGTGATCCATCTGAGTAAATCTTTGTGATTTGACACTTAAGAAATTGTAGAGCACATCCATGTATCTCGTACACAGCCTGTGTCTTGTTCAGAAGACAAAAAATATTTTGAAGACAAAAAATATTTTGCCGCCAAAATGTCTGCGCATCGCGTGCGCGTGCTTCGCCCTTATCAAACCAATAAACGGCTGCTTTGCCAACGAGCACGTCGATATATCGCGTATATCACCCGTGTCAATGTGAAAGGGCTTGTTTGTAAAGGCATGCGCCAACAAACACGTCGGTATATCGCGTATACCACCCGTGTCAATAGAAAGGGCTTGTTTGAAAAAACATGCCAACATGACACATTGTGTCATATGAGGTCATTGGTACGTAACCAATGTAATTTTTAATTATACCAGAAGAATTCTCATCCTGCTGATCCTGCTTCGAGAAAACTTCCGAAGCTGACGTCCTTGTTGCAGGTTTTTTATTTCCCTGCATTCCACAATTTTCGGATCTTGTTCCGATATATTTCGAGTTTCCTGTCCTTTGACTTATGTTTTTGTACACATTTTCGTGTAGTTTTTCTGTTATTTTCACTTATTTTAATAAATCGAAACTATTTTTTACTAAAAAACAAAGCGCCGGTAACCACGCGAACACAAAGAATGACGTTTGACAGCTTGACCATAGACAATCAATATTGTAGTTTTTTTTTTTAGTATAGGGAAGGATTTAAAGCGCGTAAGGTGCCAAGCAACTCGGAGAAGCTGCATGTTTAACAATATACATCGAATACAAAGCCGATGTACAATTTTAAATTGTGGATAAAAACCTTTAAGTTGTTATTTTTCATAAAAAAAAACAAGGTAAGGCTAAGATAAGGTACTTTTCCCAATAAATTTTAAGCGTTTTATTCTATTTACTATGTAAAACCCAAACTATAAATGTTAATTTTGTATTCTGAACAATAAAATAATTCCCTAAGTTTCGTGGTCTGAAACCGCAAAGCTGCATCTTGGATGCTAATTATTGCGAACTGAAATCTCTGCTGCAAGAAAATAGCGACTGAAAATACTTTTTACGGCTTTTTTTTTGTTCCTTATCTTAATAAGTTGAGTATAGGAATAACGACTATACAGTGCGACTCTAAAATGTACAAATTATAAAGAGCCTTGTATTGTATGGAAATATGTCGGATTTTCCATAAAGCGACCACTTAATATGTACATTTTTGTGCCATACTGTAGGTAATTCATTAAAATTAATGAAATCAAAATCTGCTTATCCTATAACTAAGTTGTCTAAAAATCAACTGACCACTAGGTACAGCCGCGTACAACATTGTACTAAAAGAAACAAATATTTCACTGAAAGCGACTATACCAATCTGACTGAAAGCAATTCTTCAAAGTTATACAAATTGAGCGGAAAGAAAGAACCAACTAATCGTTCGTAAAAACTTATTATATCAATAATGTTTGTATGGGTAGAGAGAGGTCTGCAAAAAATGGCCAAATACTTAATATAAATTGCAAAGAAAAAAGTTTTGGCAATCGGCCTGCCTTACCCTGTCGTGTTATCGCGTGCACCCGACCGTAACATTGGCGAGATTATAGGGATGTGGGAATGCCATAGCTCAAAACCGAAAAAAAGACATTAAATAGACTAAGCACATATGCACATTATTAGACAGTTAAATAGCTTGAAGAACAATAAGTCGCTGGGGCCGAAAACTTGTCGAGTTGTGGGTGATCTCGCAAGACCGTTCGGTATGGCGACCAGTTAGGAGGCCTATGTGTACCAGTGTAGTATGATGAAGATAGACAGCACATGTTGCTTAGGGAAAGTTGTTAGTATGGTGAGCTGAATCCCTTCTTTAATTTTTTATCGTGTTGTCGAAAACAGCCGATGTTTTTAAATTCGTCAGTTTTTTTATTTTTTATATCCCATCTATACAGTCAAATATTTCTGAAAAGCAACTTTTTTTTAAACTATCAAAAAGGTCGAGGGTTTTCCCAATAGGTCTGGCATAAGTCACGGGCCCCGTGAGACCCGGTTGACGTGGGTCCTCTATCGAGAATTGATACTGGCATTTACGATGCGCTTTTTTTAACATGATCGAAAAAATATATATTTTGTGAGTTTTTTATTTGAACTAGCGTGTGCCCGCGACTCCTACCCTACTTTGGTTTTAGGTACAGTGGCGGACTAGGACGGCGTAACAGTTTTTTTATGGTCTCGTGCGCCCGAGACCAGACAGTTCTTTAACAGACAAACGAACAGCAATCGATTGTTAATATGTATGGGTAGGTATACAGAGTTGGTAGATTTTTTTGTGAATGTGCTAGGTATCATAACTAAATGTGTCGTCAGCAGCTGCTGCAACTGGCATCAGATTTATGTAAGATGAACTGGGCGGCCTCTGCGGCAGGCAATTGTGGCTGTAGCCAAAAACGCTTGGTAAAAGGACAATTGCGTTTTTAATGCCGCTGAGAAATACACTTAAAAAAATTCCATGACTGAAATAAGTAGGATAAATAACAAGGGGCGTGAAGTGATGTACTATGATGTGGTTAATAATATTAAAATTCTCGCACAGTGGAAAAAAGTAACCAAAACAAGTACCCTTTTCAAGTAGGTGGAATGAAAAACATAATGAAAAAAAAAACATTTTGTTTGTTTTATATAACTAGGACATTTTCTCTACTTGAGCTTAGAAACGAGTTAGGTCCGAGCTTTTGCGTTATTTAAAAAAACACTTTGTGTATCTTTATGAAAA
This sequence comes from Euspilapteryx auroguttella, assembly GCA_951802225.1. Lineage (NCBI taxonomy): Eukaryota > Metazoa > Arthropoda > Insecta > Lepidoptera > Gracillariidae > Euspilapteryx > Euspilapteryx auroguttella. The sequence goes on from OX637653.1 coordinate 9,539,681, forward strand.
AAGCTTTGTCGTGAAAAAGCTCCATTCAATCCGATCACAGTGTCTGGGCCCTGCGATGCGTTGAAGCCTGATATTTGATGCTTCAGCGATATTTCTTAGAAAAGTATTTATATTCTTCTTTTTATGAAAAAGTTATATTTTAGGACACAAAGAGCGTTTTGTCGTGAGAGCGAAGCGCCGAATATTTTACAGTCACTTGTTGCTGGGCAAATTTTTTCATATTTTTTATTGTTAACGAGATTTATTTAACTTCGAATACCTATACTTATAAGTGAAATATGATAAATATGATACTTACATACAATAAGAGAGTTCACAAAAAATATAATTTTATCTTAGATAGTAAAAAAATACGAATAATTTGATACAAAATGATGTGATTTCAATGAAATTTCATTGACATTTTACCACAGAATACCTAATACTTAATTTTACTGGTAGAAATCGCTTTTAGTGATAAAGTTGTTTCAATTTCATTTATTTTCTATTTTGTTAGATTCTTAGTTATTAAAAATTTAGGTATATTCATACACACAATTGACACAATACATACACATAGTAACACGTTCAGAAGTACAAAAGGTGACAGATTCAGAGTATTTTTTTATTTAGATTTAATAAAGTATTCTCTCTATTATTACCAACCCGCTGCTACACAAGGGCACTAAGACAAATCGCGTTTAGCGACTACTCCATAGTTGGTAATAGTTGGCAGTGATGTGGACGAAGAAGCGCGTGCACCAGGGTTCGATTCCCGGCAGGGCGAACATTTTTATGGCGAATATCGATGTTTTTTTCCGGTCTGGGTGTAATGTTCGTCTCTGTATATGTTCGTGCACCCTAGATACAGGTTCTTTCTAGTTAGTGGCTCTGAGTGTGATGCGTTATTATTATTACTTTTATGAAACTTGTTAATTTTGATGTTATTAGTACAATTAGAGTAGAACCGAGCCGTCTCTTCAAATATCAGACATTAGAAGCTTCCCTTACTTTGGATAAATGGAATTAAGGGGCTAAAATTGGGAAAACGGCGAGAGGAGTGTTCGTATATACGACTTTAATAACACTTAAAAATAATACAGAAAGCTATTTTTTTTTTCGTAGCTTCTCAAAAGACTGAACTACAATTATAGTAGGTTTTCAAATAAAAAAAAATAAAGGGTTTTCTTATAAAAAAATCGTAAAGTTCATCAAAAACTGCAAAAACAGCTTTTGCTGTTAACGATTGTTTACTAGTTTAAACGTAAGTTGAAGCAAAACAAAAATTGTATCATAAACTAGAAAGTCTGTTCAACTTTTATATTGTAATTACAAAAATATACATGTCCATTTTCATCTAGTTTTAATTGCTAAAACTTTACTAAAATTTCGGCGGAAATTCTCCATACTAAATTGTATGGAGGGATACAACGGCCGAGCGGCCGATTCGATAAGCAGAAACGGGCGCCAGTACGCCTCCGGTCTTGAGGCGGAGCGTACGTCAGTCGTGCTTTGGCGCGCTATTACAAGACTATTTATTATTGTTTGCGCGAGGTTTGCGCAGTGAATGAGAATTCTTTTTTAGTTTGGAAAAAGTAAGTACATTTTATTATTAATAAATTTGAGCATTAGTAGACGTAAGTTTCTGTGATTTTTTAATATCAAATAAGTATCCCTACAAATTTATATTCTGAGGGGAAAAAGAAAGCACTTATTTTCACTCATTTTAAAAACGATATCTACATAGTACAGCTCTTAAAAATATATTTTTAAATTGGGTTGTTTTCTATATCTTTCTTTTTTAAATGCAAAGCAATAAACTTTTCATTATTTTTATTTATTTTACGATTTGATATGTAGGGGTCATTGACCTTAGTAGGATTACCCACACGTCACAGTGTGTATGTACCTATCAGGAAAAATAAAAACGTAGTGCTTCTATTACTCTATCGTACACCTATATAGTAATTAGTTTTTTCGCTACCTACTTTACTACAATAGGTATGGACGTAGGTAGGCAATGTTTGGTTGCATAAGGGTTTCGTATGAAAAACAACTTTTAGGGGATATCTCTCAAACAAGAACAAATTTAGGTGTAAGGTACTATAAACTATAGTAATAATAACTTATTATGCAATATGCAAGCCCGACCTGACATACGCGATCCTTTATCGTTGCTCGAAATTCAACACCTCGAAAAAGGTTTTTGCACATATTTATAAAAATAATATATTGAACTTCAATTTATTTGAAAATGATGAACCTAAAAATTAATAAAAAGTTACTTTCTTTAAAAAAAATGGAGGTGGATTTAACAGAGTTCTAAATATCAATGTTATTTATTTTATTATAAAATTATATAAATAACTGCTTGCCAGTTGTGTTAAAAAAACAACCCAGTAAGATTAAAGTTAAGCTCGGAAAGTAACTTTTTATTCTATTTATAAAAAATGCAAGAATAGGTAAAAGGAAATGAACGTCTTTCTATGCTGCAAAAAAAGTTAAATATCCAAGAATGTTCTATGTACTGTTGGTTTGTCTAATAAATAAAATAAATAAGACGCCACCGCTACAAAGGTAATTTTTATTAAAATAACCAACTTAAAATATTAATTTACACGATTATTATTATCTATACCTACTGAAGATTCTTATGTATGGATTATGTTACTTTCTTGGCCAGGAATGGGCAAATTAAATAACAACAACGTTAAATCTTAGACAGGAAAATACATAAAACAGTTTATATGGGAAAATTACATTTTTATTTTTCTTTCAACCCCTCCATTTTTTCTATCTTTTCTCACCTTTTGAACCTTATGTGAACTACGACAAACATTTTGAAACTCAAATCAGCTAAACGTTCTAAGTCGTTCTCAAGTTTAAGCGAGATAAACAAACCACGATTGATTTTTAAATATAAACTAGTCGACTCGGCGAACTTCGTACCGCCTAACCTATTACAATGTTATGCGTGTATTATACATTATAAACTTTCCTCTTGGACAGATGCGGGAAGCAACTTTATTTTATACTATGTACTAGAGGCTGCCCCGCGGTTTCACCCGCGCAGATTTCTCATAAACACAAAATTCCTGTTTGTTCCCGTTCCCGTGGGAATTTCGGGAAATCCCTTCTTAGTGCTCACCTACACTCCCTAAGGAACCTACATGCAAAATTTCAGCACGCTACGCCCAGTAGTTTCGGCTCTGCGTTGTCTGTCAGTCAGTCAGTCAGTCAGTCAGTCAGTCAGTCAGTAACGGAAGAGTTTTATATATATTGATTGAAGATGGTCTGTTATTTTGACCATCAAACTCTATCTATAGTCTTTTTTTTATCCAAATTTTTTTTTTATTACAACAAGAAACCTTTTTGGCGGGAAACATTTTTCATAGTCAAAGAAGTCTAAAGAAAATCAATCAATGTGGCAGACAGACGTTTGTTTTATTGAAAGGTTTAATATACCTAAATTTTTGAATAATATAATGTACCTATTTAAAATTAATTCGAACAATAAATGTTTGTTATATTGAAATAGGTATTTTAATCTGTATGTGTGTATGTACTATGTATGTTTGTCTGCGATTCTTTCACGTTTGGCTGGACCAATATTGATGCCGTTTTCAGAGTAGTATTTGCTACATTCAGGACCGGGTTTAAGTGTTTAAACAAACTTTGAAAAAAGGCAGTTCTCAGTGTATGTATGTGTCAGTTTATTGTGCCGTGTGCCTTTAAAAAGAAAAAAATATCATATTGTCACTCGTTAGCATTAATTGCGAGACTCTTAATGTCATACCTACGTAATTACATTTATTTTTATCACAAACAGTAAATTATTACAAGTAATTATTTTATATTAATTATTAGCAACGAGTTTTCAGATGCAAGTTCCATATCTCCTTTTCAAAGATTCAGCTATCTTCTAACATAATAATGACAGGTATAAAGATAAACATACAACCAGTACTTAGGGACACGTAAAAAGTATCGATACTTTGCGGTATCGAGTACATTTCCATTCCTATCCTTACTTTGTACTCAATACTGTGCTTACGATACTTTTAATCAATGAGTACATACATTTTGGCAGGTATGGCATCATATCGAATGAACTGAAATGAATTCCCATATAAAACTAGCGACAATAAAGGTTCTGCAAACGATCAAATTTGTTTGACAAACACGTTTTCATATAATATTGTTTGACAAACTTCAAACACATCTTTTTTATATTACCCCACGATTAATTTTTTTGACATACGTAAAATTTTACAAAAAAAAATAAGTTAAACGGACACTTACACGGCTCCCGGCTATTTTTCATCGTTAAAGGAAAGCCAACTTGTTTTATTTTTTGAAGAACTTTCTTTTATTGTATTAAACTTGTGTGCCTAGCCTAAGAAAGAACTGGCCCTAAGAAAAGTGCTTCGGGGTATCGATACTTTTGTTTCTTGTTTTTTTTTTAACAACTTTTCCAATTATTGTATTAAATTTGTGTGCCTACCAAACGTAAGAAAAGTAAGTACTATAGGACCTCAGAGAAGTACACGATAGATACATTGAAGAATTGATACTTTTGTTTTGATACTACTCATTATGAGTACAGTATCGATACTTTCTATTCTTTACCATATATTATATGAAATAGTTTTAGGTTTTGTAACAGTTTTTTTAGCGTATTTATTGCTAGTGCTACCTGCACATAACACAAATAAATTTCGTGGATAATTTAATGAGTGGCTTTCAATCAATATATATAAAACTCTTCCGTTACTGACTGACTGACTGACTGACTGACTGACAGACAACGCAGAGCCGAAACTACTGGGCGTAGCGGGCTGAAATTTTGCATTTAGGTTCCTTAGGGAGTGTAGGTGAGCATTAAGAACGGATTTCCCGAAATTCCCACGGGAACGGGAAAAAACGGGAATTTTGTGTTTATGAGAAATCTGCGCGGGAAAAACCGCGGGGCAGTCTCTAGTTTGACATATAAAAAAAATAAGTTTTATTACACCGCTATGGTATGGCGCTTTGCAAAAGTCAACAGGTCAAGTTGAAATGAATCATTAAAAGAAAAAAAGAAAATTGAAACTCGTCACGCGTCAGTCAGATAGTTATTTTTGTTTTAAACTTTTTAAGTTAATTTGAACTGATTTGAATTACTATCCTATGTCTTTTACTTTAGACAACGCAATCTACGGGCGTATTATGAAACTTATTTTTGCTTTTTAATGACACAATGAAAACCCCTCATTAATTCATATTTGTTTTTTACAGAAATCAGAATCTTCCATCCCCCCGCTGATAAGAATTTATCACACCTTTATGAGGCATACTGCAGTTTATAATGTAAAACTGGAGTAGACGAGTGGAGTCGTCATGTCATTACGATAAATTTGAAATATTTTGTAATTTAGGGGATATTGTTATTATATTTTATTGTAGTTAAAATTTTAAATTAATAAAATATTTACGTGTGAGTATTTACTTAAATGAAATATATTTACCTATGTTGAGAAATTCAGTCCTTTAACAAATAAAAAAAAACCTAAAAGCTGAATATATTAAAATCACTCTCAAAGCCTAAAAATCAAGTAAAATCGACAATTTTTTATTTGTGGCAATAATTGTTTTCTATCTTATACCAGTTGTAATTAATTAAAAATATACAAAAAAAATATAATATTGAAATGCGACTTTAATTTTTACCTTTAATGTAATCAAAAAGTCATAACCAACTTTTTGTATTTTTGCAGTGTTGAACTCTGACCGACGATCTTTTTTAACCGACTTCATTAGTTAAAATAAACATACTTTACCTTTTATTTAGTAAATAATAAGTAGTTAAGATATTTAGTTAGATAGTTAAAGTTCTAAACAATTTTTTTAATGTTTCTAATAAAGTATGTTTAAGTACTCAACAATAAACAATTTGTACTAAAATAAAACCTATTAGGCAGTAAAAAAATTATATAACATCGATAAATCATATTATTTCGTAATCACAATTCAATAAACCCATAAATCATAGTAACGATACACCCAAGTTAATTCGCGCGAAAAATCAGATTTAAATATTGCGCCAAGAAATGTTCGCAACTCGGCCGCGTAACATTGAGCGCTAGGGTCGCGCGAAATCGGCGTTCAAATAAAAGAGGCCTCAGCCTTAAAAGAATACTAAATTCAAAAATACATTTAAAATGATTTAGCAATAGCAGTCAGCACACGTGTCTAATGAAATCATATTCGAAACGTGATCCATTTTGCATATCTGACGGCGCCGCGTAGCTAGAATTATGGATTGTGATGTGTAAGCCTAATGGATGGATCTAGAAGTGTAGTGGCGGCGCATAGAATACCACCACCTACCACGGGTGTAGTAAAAGGCGACAAAGGGAACACCTAAAGAAAGGGAAGCAACGTCTTTCGTTGAAAGATTTGAAGAGCCATACTGCGATGGCCGACCTGCCTACTAAGCGCGGCGATTATTGTAATTTGATTCTAAAAAAATGCCTCTATAAAGTTGTCCATATAGGTGAAATGGTACAATAATGTTGCTAGAACAAAAGTATAAAAAAAAACCAACCGGAGGTCGCTGAGCGCCCAACGTAACTATGGCTATGCTATCAATCTTAATTAGGACGCTCTATTCTTAAATAAATCAAATCCATAGTAGAAGTCCAATACTTACCTAGGTATTATTCACTTGTTTGTGGTTTATAAACAAGCTGGCGATTAATGCAGTATTTCAATCAGTGAAATATTTAGGCTTAGTTGGTACTTACCAATTTACGTACAACATACCGGGTGTTTCTGACAAGGCGGTAATAAATCAAACGAGGGCTTCTGCGCACTATAACTTAACCATTTCCCAAAGGAACATAGGTCGAAATCTCAAAAAAATAACAGCTGTTCCATACATTGGTCCGATCAGCTGGCTGGGTCAATGTACGGGGCAGCTGATTTTTGTTTTGAGATTTCGACCCATGTTGCTTTGGGAAAGTTGTTAGGTATGGTGAGCTGAAGCCCACCTTTGATTTATTACCAACTTGTCAGAAACACCCGGTAGAATTGGTTGTTTACCACAAACTAAATAGGTAAGTAAGTAAATACATTTTAACATAGCGTAACGCAAAATTTGTGAATAATCAATGTTGGAGCAAAGTTGGTTATTATCTTTTATTAACCGACTTCAAAAAGGAGGTTATCAGTTTGACTTGTATATGTATGTTTGTATGTTTGTCCGCGAATATCTCGAGTTTGGCTGAACCAATTTTAATGCGGTTTTCACAGAAGTATTTGTTACATTCAGGAGAAGGTTTTGGTACTATTTAAGCCGACTTCAGAAAAGAGGAAGTTATCAGTTTATGTATGTGTCAATTTATTGAAGGCGGGTTCCTTTTTTATAAAAAAAAAATTATTTACATTGTCACTGTTCATGTTGATGGAAAATTTATTATGTATATTATTATGTACCAATGTTTATTTTTGAGTCTGCGTGTGTCCCTATAATATAAATGCTTAATATTTTTTTTTATTTGTTAGAGTAATTCAAGAATGTTTATTTGTATAATACATGTACAATATATCATAGTAATAGATAAGGCGGCACAAAGTTCGTGTCGACTAGTATATTAAAAAAAAAAATGGTTTGCGGTTATCCTTTTACTTTTATTCAATAAAATTTATCTCAGATACATTTAAATAAGCACATTTGAGAATGTTATACAGAGGATATACAGACAAAACACTATTTCGTTGGAAAAAGCAATAATCGCAAGATTGGTGTTTATAGCCCTGGGATTCGTACGCCAAATGTATATTATCATTCAGAATGTAATAATAGTAGGTACGATCCCGGCCATATTTGGCCACAGCAATGGGATCATCTGATATCGCAAATACATGAAGTGATCACAATGCACTTAGAAAATTAATTAATTATCCCTCCGAACTGCAAACAATCAATCTTCAGGGTTCTATTGAATATTCATGCAAGCCCATTTCAGTGCCGAACTGAAATTCGGCCTGAAGTCAAATCCAATACATGTTCTGCTAATTTTATTAGTAGCGATGCTTTTGTTAGATATACATTTAAAAAAAATACGTCAAGTTTTGGTCACTATAAACAACTTGTAACTATACTAGGACTAGTGGGCGCCCCGCGCCTTCGCCAGCGCAATAATCCCAATTCTCCGTGCCGGATTTTTTTAGAAAAAAAAAAGTATCCTACCTAATCTTAAGTCCTTACTCAGGGTCTAGATTTGTGTACCAAACATTTTATTTTAATTGGTTCAGACAGAGTTTAAATAAAAAAAGGTCAATGTAAGTGATTAAGACCTAAAAAAGAACATCGTCTGCACAGTGCCCGCGCTTAGTAGCCGCCCGCCACTAGTGGCTCAATAATCAAATGCTCCTGCTCGATAAAACAGTGTATCGTCAGTCGTAATAATCAACGAAAATAATGGAAAAAAGACGGTATAGACAAAGTTGCGGTTAGTTACTTACTAAATCATATTTATTAATTTTTGAAAATGTTAATTTATCCGCATCAATACAAACCATACAACTGACAGTTGCCCAGCTATCAATTACAGTGTTAATGTACAAACCAATCTAACTCTACAATATGCGCTTGGGCCAATGTAGAGTAATTAATTAATTGCTGGGCAACGTACAGTACAACGCACAGCTGGTGCGGGCCTTTAAATTTTACGACTACACGACCATGCTGCGACATGGTCAGCTTGCAGCTTGCAGGGATAGACCTTGTGTCTCACATAAACTATCATGGACAATCTGTAATGACTCCTCCTGTAAATTATACTGTAATTATGATAAGTGGTAGCGATATAGCGTCTGAAAATTAAAATGAAATAAATATTTACGGAACATGTAAAGAAAACTTTTATAATGATGTCATTGTCATAGAATTTTTATTTTTAATTTGGTAAGTTTCATCGGTATAGCGTTTGAAAGTTTAAATGAAAGAAGAATTGCTTCAGTATACGACACTAGGTAACTCTTATTGAAAGTCTAGTTAAAAGTTAGTTTTCGGCCCAATCTTCATACCTAGATGAACTTTTATCTCGAAAAGGCCGCCTTAAGAATCTTTCGAAGTTCATTGTGTTGTTATTTCATGTTTTAATTTGTTAGCAATAAATATTCTCTTTTCTAACTGAAATAAGCTAATTAAATGGTAACTAAGAAATCTAATAGTTTATTGATTTTACTAAACTTACATGCATCGCATGTGTTGTGTGTCGTGTCGTGTCGCCAATGCTGTGGCGTCACGTCACGAAATCTAATTTCAGTCCTATTCCAGAGTCATCTAAATGGAAATTGTTCAAGTTGGTAAATAGTTTAGGAGCTGGTTGTATCGAAAAACGGTTCAATATATTGTTTAACGTGGTTTAGATTCAAAACGAATTCTGACAAGCAAATATACCAATCCGCAATTTCACACGCATACATTGGTTTCATCTGATTTGTTTAGTAACATCTTTATAATTAAAAAAATCATAATAAGGTTTAACTTTTAATATAAATTAAGTAGATTTACCGTGCAGATTTACCTTTTTAGATGCTACATTGTACTTTTTACAAAATAACTTTGTTCCTATTCTATAATTACACAAATTAGGTGGTAAGTTTTTTTTTTTTGTAATTACTAACCTTAATATTTATCAAATTATTTCCATTGTTTCAGAGAACTTCCAAGGCGACATAGCAATACCAGACATAGACTACAAGCACAAACCATCAATAACCGCACCATCATCATCCAAGATTAATAAAAGCTTCCAAGAAGAAGTAGAAAGGCTGAAGAAGGAGGTGCTTCTTGAGGGTCTCCAGGTCGAAGAGGAGGGTTTGCCAGATATCTTGAGGAAGAGGACCAAGCAGCCAGCGTCGATTGGCCAGGAGAAACCTAAGAAATATAATGATGCTTCTTTGAATGCTAAAGTAAGTTATGTGTGGTACTAATTAGGTACTTTGTGGTTCATACTACGAAGAATTTGGTAGTAGTTGTCTTAGTTGCTTGAAGGAGGGCAAATCGATCTCGAAACTTCTCGAGTGGCGCCTCTTTTTGAAAAACAAGTTTTTATGGCAATCTTTTATTGTTAAAGTTATTTCTGTGATGATGGTGGTAGATAGATTCTGAGTAGTAAAATTAAAAAAGATTCGTTATTCATTTTACACAGTTTTCCAAACTTTTCATTCCACACAAATAAATGTTTTAGGTTGCTGAACTAACTGCACGACTTTTTTACGTATGATAAAATTTAGTTACTAATCAAGTATTTTCCGCAGGTCCTCCCACCTAGCTTAGACAAGTCAGTATCACTAAAGAATGGCAAACTTGGTCCAGGAGAGTCTATAAACATATCAAGATACGAAGCAACATTAAACCATAGTACAGTCAACCAATCAAGCATCGCGGACAACCTGACCGAATCTGAAAGCTTAGAACAAGACGGTGTCTTAGTAGTAAACATATCTAGTGAAAGCATCTTAAACTTTGACGAGTTCTACTCCAGTGTCAAAACTCAGAACAAGAGTAGCAGCAAAATGGACGAGATCACAAACAAAATACAAAGCAATAGCAGAGAAATAACAGGAGATGCTAACAACAATATGAAACTTAAAGATATACCTGATAATATAACTGTTGCGCCAGCGCCTACCAATGGTGTTATACCAACAAATGATCAGGATGATAAATATTTAGCGAAGAATGAAGGTCGTGATGATTTGAAATACTTTGATGCCAACGAACTCCTGAAGCCGACTGAGAGTCTTCAAATGTTGACGGAAGACGATGGAAGAAGGAAGAGAAGGAGACGCAGGCACGGTAATAGGAGACGGTATGACTTTTAAAATAACACTTGAACACAGCAGAAGTTGATTAGCTTAAAAATGTGAAAGTTATGACGTCCACATATAAACTTCGTATGGTCCTTCATTGCATTGGAACAGATTTTACAAAGAATGAAAGTGTCGTTTTTTAACAAACCGCAGTTTCGATCAAGATTTACAACTGTAACAAATGGCAAGAAGATATTAACTTTAATGATATAATTATATTAAATTTAATAATTTAGAATTTTTGAATTGCTCAAAAATATTTGCTTCATAATCCGTAATTTCGTTTCATTCAAATTAAATTTAATTTCGTGAGGTAAGCTTAATTAATATTCATGCGATATGGCACTTCGTCTTAGATAAAAGCGGGGCTTGCTGATTCTTCCGGAAGCTACACATTAGACTACACGCTTTTCTCACGAATTTTCACTTTATTAAAATACATTTCGTATTTATACTAGGAGTATTTGTAGCCCCCGATACAATTTTTTTTTTATTGTATCGCGAATCTTTTATCGAATTTTTTAATCTAATTATTTATAGTCATAATTCATTCTTTACAGAGATACTAGAAACAATCGCGATTTTTTTTTTTTTTGTCACTTCATTCGTCTTTTCAATAATCTTCTAAATGGAGCAACACTAAGTAAGCTTTTCTTAGTCTCCTAAATTAATTAGTTAAAAATTTGACGAAATTTCTTCTCTCTCATTTTTAGATTATATTTAAAAGTATACTTTTTAATCTAAAGTAGAACCCTTTAAAATACTTTAAATTTAAGTATATAAAGTACTAGTCGACCCGGCGAACTTCGTACCGCCTAACCTATTACTATGTTGCTTATGTTTTATACTTACAAACCTTCCTCTTGAATCACTCTATCTATTAAAAAAACCGCATCAAAATCCGTTGCATAGTTTTCAAGATATAAGCATACATAGGGACAGACGCGAGAAGCGACTTTATTTTATACTATGTATTGATTGATGAAGTAAGTTAAAGCACTAAACTGAAACGCCTGCCATCTACAGAGAGTGAAAATATCCAGCCTAGTAAAGATTAGCAAGAGAATTCCCGAGAATTAATTTAGTTTAGGCTACGAACGCACAGGCGGTTTTTTGCCGCGCGGATTTTATGTAACACGAGCTTTCCCGGCTTACTTCGTTACGCCATAGAATATAGGATACTACAAAAGACTTGGCTCTACAGACTATGTTCTTTTGACTGCCCAGAATGGCCGAACAAAAAACAAACAACAACAACAAACCACCTGTCAAAATATGTAAACAATGGAAAAAATATTGCACCTTGGGTTACATTATTTGAGTTTACGTAAGGATCCCTAATTTTTTTGAAATTCTAATATAGCCTATGACACTCGGGGTTAATGTAGCTTCCTACCAGTGAAAGATTTTTTCAAATCGGTTCGGTATTTCTGGAGCCTATTCGTTACAAACAAACAAACAAACATACAAACAAACAAATCTTTCCTCTTTATAATATTGGTATAGATACTGAATCCTATGGAAGTGTGCGCACCAGCGGATAAAAAACCGCGCGGTTAAAAATACGCTGTCGCGGTTTTATTTCCGCGCGGCTAAAAATTCGCCTGTGCCTTCATGGCCTATGAATAAGGTTGAAAATGAAATAACAACCTTTCCAACCGCGCGGAAATAAAACCGCAACAGCGGATTTTTATCCGCGCGGCGAAACAACCGCGCGGAAACAAATCCGCCTGTGCGTTTGAAGCCTTATGACGAGCTCCGAATCCGAATGAATAAAACTCGAGCACGATTCGACGCGCTGCGTAATTGGTTTAAACCTAACAAAAGGACCGCAGTTTAAATACGTAGTTGGTCGTTGAACAATAAGGCAGATACGAATCTTGCTTTTCCTTAAAGAATTTGTTACTGTCTACTACTCACACTTATAATATTTTAATCATTGCTTCTGAATACTAAGTTTATAACTTTAAAAGTTTGATTACCACATATATTTTTAAAAGTAGTAACGTCTGTCTTGTTAGGCTCCGTTGATTTAAAAATGTTTTTCCAATTTTTGTTCTAAAATCTTTGCTTAACATTGGAAACTATTGCAAGTAGTATTATAAGAATTCTCATTCAAGTAGAGAAATTGAATTAATGTATAGGTACTTTGCATTGCACCGTATCGTAAGTAAGAATATTATTGCACATTGATTATGATTGCAATTTTTGACCTTACGATTTCCTCCAGGCTTCCAATTCAAACATTCTGATACCAAAATTAAAGAAGTAAAAAAGGAAATATTTCCAAACTTTTTGTATTAACAACTCAAAGGCTACCCCGCAGTTTCACTCGCGCAGATTTCTAATAAACACAAAAATCCAGTTTTTTCCCGTTCCCATGAGAATTTCGAAAAATCCTTTCTTAGTGCTCACCTACACTCCCTAAGTAACCTATATTCAAAATTTCAGCCCGCTACGCCCAGTAGTTTCGGCTCTGCGTTGTCTGTCAGTCAGTCAGTCAGTCAGTAACAGAAGAGTTTTATATATATTGATATTGATCCGTGGCTGAATATTAATTTATTGTTAGGATATTTTACCTGCGGGCAGGTAAAGTTTGGAAAGTTTTCCGATGACGTCTAGTTCGCCCCGCTCAAAACTTCAACAGCTAAGTGTCAGGCGTTTACCGCTTAGTTGTTTGTTTAAATACCTGCTGTGAAATAATTGGACCCTAAATTAATTTGATTCATTTATTAAATACTAGCTGTCCCGGCGAACTTCGTATCGCGCCGTACCATTGTTGTTTTAACTAACTTTTCCCCCAGTTTTCCATATTTTCTCACCTTTTAAACCTTCCCTGAACTACTATGAACATTTCAAAATCAAAATAAGCTAAATCGGCCCGGCCGTTCTCGAGTCTTAGCAAGACTAACGAACCACGATTCCTTTTTATTTATATAGTAGAAGTAGATAATTTATGTGTTATGGTTATTTAATATATTGTGTAGGCAGAACAATAAGTTAATACAAAAAAATAATAGTTACAAGCTGTTTGTCATCCACAAAGAAATGTTATCAGTATAACATATTCATAGATACATTTTATCATAACTTCACTTTAAAACTACAATTTCTATAGCAATTTTAATTAACTGTTATGTAAATTTTCAGGCTAAGAAACGTATCGTCAGAAAAACGAGGAAACAGCCTTTCCGCATCACAAGAGAGCTCCGAACAAACAAAGAAAACCTTGCGACATAAAAAAAGGATTCATAAAAGCGAGCGTCAATACACACATGGGGAGTACGAGATTCCTGAACATGAATTTGAGAGGAATTTCGAACCGAAACCACCGCCTAAGGATAATTCGCAGAACATTGAGGCAACGCAACAATTCAAGGATTGGTTTTTTCTTGATAGCGACAAGGATTTAGAAGCTGCGGAAGGATTTTATAATTCTACTCAAGTAAGTAAATAAATCAGTGTCGATATAAGTGTTCTGGTTACTGAGTTACCGTCTCACTGGTGACATACAACATACAGCGTAAACCGCGAGAGATAGATACTTCAAAACTTAAAGTCAAGATTCCGTTATTTAGATTCCTAAAAATCCAAAAGAAACTAGTAATTCTGGAATATTAGCGACACCCAGTACATTCAAAATTAATAAAAAGCGGTTGCTTTTACTAATCCACATTTAGTACATTGACTGCCTACGTGGGTTAGTTGGCAGAGCTTTTATTTATACGACTTTGAAGGTCCAGGCACACTACGTAATGTTCCAGGTTCGATTCCCGGCGGGGCCGAAATTGTTATGATTATTTATGATGAATATTGATGTTTGTTTCCTGGTTTGAGTGTATTATTTGTATGTTTTTCGATACAGGTTCTAGGTATCTTGTTTGGGATTCTAAGTACCTATAATACTTTTCTTTAATTTATTGAACTTATGATTGATTACTAATATTAAATAGAGAAAAAATCTGTTCTCGCATTCCTGAACTATCATAATTAAACAGCTTTGTACGTAACAGTATTTACGCTTATATAAGCGTTAGCGTAGCGTTTCCCCACCTCACTGGTCAGCGTAGGTATTTTCAAAGCATTTTTTAAACCAGCGCGAACCAGCGCTAGAAATCAGCTTTCTACGTAAATACACCCTAAGCTAGACTAAATACAATTACGCTGGTAATAATAGTGTCTCTAGCGTAAGTATTTAACGCGTCATGTGACACATGTCACACACACGAATCGCATCTAAACTAGATTTGTCACAAACAATGTACAACGAGTTAGACTTGTCACAGCCAGCTTCAAGTTAAAGCGCTTACAACTTCAAACTAGCACCACTCACGATAAACAAATGAAAGATTATACATATGTCGTAGTAAGATTTGATGATTAGGTTTTTTGCAAAAATAACTAGGGATTTTGCCAAAACCTGGATAATTTGATATAAGCATTACTTTTTTTTCAATCATCCTGACATAAAGCAGTTTTTTTTTTTAAAAAAACCAAGTATAATTGAAATCTTTGAAACCTTCCTTAACTCTGATTGGCTAAATTATTGCTTGCTGGTAAACTCTTATTCTGATGGGTTCCTTAATATATCCTTTGACGCTACAGAGAACCAATCAGAATAAGAGTTTACCAGCAAGCTATAATCTAGCCAATCAGATTTCTAAACTGTAAACGTCAATAATTATTTCTAAAACCCCTCAATAATAATTATTTTTTAAAAGCTAATTTGAAAATATTTCTCAAAATACAACCATTAAAAATTAATTTTGTGAGATATTGTCCAGTTTTTAGAAATTCTTGAAAATTTTATGGGTTTGATTCACTGCGGTGACCAACATTGTATGATAATAAGAAATTATAAAGTCATTACTGACATAATTTGAAGGTGGAACAATAAACTTAAATCTTTTCTTGTACAATAAACTTTCAATGTCCCTGGTAGAGTTTCTTTAGCGCGTACTCAAAAGCATTGAGTGTAATATCACAGTATTACAATATTGTAATGTGTTCCTAATTTTTGTTATCCTGAAAATCTACTCAAAATATAATATTTAATTATATAGAAGTAGAAGGTACACTAAAATGTCTACACTAAATTCGGCGTTTTCAAAATAAACTTTAATTTAATAATAGCAATGTTTTCCAAGAGTGGCGATGCGGTACTGCAGCGTTTCAGCATTAATCGTGTCTCGGCTGTAGCTGTCTGTTTCATTAATCTGCAAATTGTGATTGCATTGCGATGGAACTTCATTAATTATATTGCTTCAAATTAAGGACTGATGACACAAAGCCGTTTATACATCGTGTGTATTTATTTTAGAGCTGTAGTCAGATTTGCAAGGCTTACATTCGACGATAGAATAAATATTCTACTTTTATAAAATAAAACTAAATTACAATCACGTCTTTTTTTTAATTTTAATTGAGATTTCAAATATTGAAATTCATATCAATGAAAATTAAAAAAGGTTAAATCTCGACGAATTTTTCTGTAAGTATAAGTTTTTGAGTTAAAAAAGTTACAGTTAAAAACCCCAGTGTCCATGTCAACTTGCCATGCTTAAACTAGTATTGGAACGTAAAATATATATGTAGCTTCATCATCACAACACAACCGCGAGACGTCATTGTTGGACATAGGTCTCCCACAAGTACAAACGTTCTGAGTGGATTTTGCCAAAATAGTCACGCTCGGCAAGCGGATTGGTAATCGCATTACGGCTCTTCAAGTTTTTCAATGAAAGACGCTGCTACCCTTCCTTCGTATGTTCCCTTAGTCGCCTTTTAAGAGATTCATGGGGTGTCGGTATATACGACCACCACACGGCATTCCTGTGTTATACTCAATTATATAATATTTGATAAAACTTTGATTACCAGATCAAAAAGCACCGTTCGATCCGTGCGGCCACCAATCGCAAGGAGCGCATCTGGGAAAACGGCGTCATTCCGTACGAGATCGACGGTAATTTCTCCGGAGCCCACAAGTCTCTCTTCAAGCAAGCCATGAGGCATTGGGAGAACTTCACATGTGTCAAGTTCGTTGAGAGAGTGCCTGAAGCGCACAAGGATTACATCGTGTTCACTGAACGGCCTTGTGGGTAAGATCCTCATTCACTTTCTGTTCTAATCTGTTTGAGTAGAATCATTTGACTGAGGTGAGGGCGTTTGGGGGCGTATCCTGGTGTCTGATCGGTAGCATGCCGCGGGAGGGTGCAGTCCTGCTCGTGTGGCATGACATTGTGTCTCCGACAGTGTTCTGTTATACGTGCTGTGCTGTGCTCCCGTGGACTGTTAGTTTCTCATTGGCTTTCCTGGAGTTTCATAGAGGAACGACTCTGAACCACCGCACCTAGTGTCCACTAACTAAATACATACCTAAATATTTTAGGATTCTGATTATGTCAGTCTAAGTACTCTTTTTTGACCGACGAAAAAAAAAGGAGGAGGTACTCAATTCGACACGTATATATTTTTTTTTATTTTTTTTATTGTATGATCACGCATAACTTTTTACAGAGTAGTCCAATTTTGATAATTCTTTTTTTAATCGACAGGGCATACCTTGAAGTTGGTCCCATAAAAATTTGAAAATAAAATTCCTACCCTAAGGGTGGGAAAATAGGGGTAACTTTATGGTCGGCGGGTCGATTTATCCACTCACAGGTTGCATTTCCGTGTTACACTATAACTTTTGAAATGAAATAAAATCAGCCGAAAGACGTCCACTGCTGGACATAGGCCTCCCCCACAAATCGCCATACCGACCGGTCTTGTCGTCCCTGTAAACCATGTCGTCTGATAACCTTATGCGGTGTGAAAATAATAAAACCCTAAAAGAACTGAAAAGCATAAAATAAAACTTTTTATCAAAAAATAAAACCGCCGAAAAAAAAACTGAAAAGCATAAAATAATAATCGAATTACTAAGTTCTTAAAGTAATGTAGGGTATACCAAGTAATTTTGAGTCGGCGCCACAGATTCCTCGTACAAAGATCACTAAATTAGGTACCTTAAATTTAAAGAAATAACCAAAATTCGTGCGCTGCCGCGCATCAATCTTTACGTAATTTAGGAATTTGCTTGTGTGGCGCGCCGACTTAAAATTACTTGGTATACCCTACATTACTTTAAGAACTTAGTAATTCGATTATTATTTTATGCTTTTCAGTTTTTTTTTCGGCGGTTTTATTTTTTGATATAAAGTTTTATTTTTAGTTGCGGTAATGGGAACTTTAAACTGGTGCTCTGATACTTCCGCCTAACTTGTATATTACCATTTTATTTACACCAATACAGTTTTCAACCACCTCCGTGTTTCAGTCGGCAGAGATGGTGACAGTTAATTTTTTTTTAACGTGGCGTTCTTTCAGCGTTGTGGAGTATGAATATCAGTCTTTTTATCGTATTTTTATTGATCCTTGCCTTAAGATGGTCTTAAAATCGATGCATCTTGGGTGTTTAACTATAGCTCTTTGTTTACAGTTGCTGTTCATTCGTGGGGAAGCGTGGTGGGGGTGCCCAGGCAATATCCATAGGAAAGAACTGCGACAAGTTCGGGATAGTGGTCCATGAGCTGGGTCACGTGGTCGGCTTCTGGCACGAGCACACGAGACCTGACCGCGACCAGCATGTGCAGATTATCAGAGATAACATCATGACTGGTATGGCCATCTGTCTCCGCCTTTAAGACGCTAAACGACGGCGTGGTGCTTATGTACGTGAAGCAGTTGTTCTTTACAGGAACAAGACAAATAACTGAAACAGTTACTTCCTATTAATTTATAATTAGGTATGTGTTTAAACAAGAAATCAACCGGTACAGAAAAGAGTGTAAAAACAAGAGAAGATCAATTTTACATTTGAAATTAGGAATAAGAACATAGTTATCTGTAATCTTCATAAAAATATAATTTATAACCGGCCAGTATTATCATGTATTATTATCAGCCAGTGTCTTTATGTCGGCGTAGACAGCAGTAAAAACTAAGTGGCCGGAGACGCGGCATTTCTGCCGTTGCGTCTGTGGTTGTTGTCTGCATTATAGTATGGAATCCCCTCAGAATAAAGACAAGCATAGAAACCGGGCTAAAATAAAAAGTTATTTTCATATTGTTACGCTCCTTACTAAACGGCAAAAAGACTATTAGTTAGAGAGAGATAAAATATAAGAATTCTTTGCAAGTTTTCTTCTTGTGGTATCAAAGTGGTTTATTGATGACACTGGTTTATTAGTACCGTACAAAATTAAAAACCAATAATTTGGTACATATTTGGTGGTTTGTTTATGGTTTGTTTTATTTTGACGTATAATATGACATTGTAAACATCGGTAGCAGCTCCAAAAGTTTTATGATTATTTTTTATGAAAAAGGTGTGATAAATTGGTTTTGTGATTGTGAATGTTTAACTTAATGTATAACAATCTCTTGTGTAGTGACGGGATGTGAATCAAATGCGTCAAGGAATCAAAATCTTGATGTTTCGGTCACCTACCATTCGGTAAATAATTTTGTTTCATTGTAGACTTCTGGGCACTATTTTGACAAATAAATTATTAAGAACATCAATTTTACACGCTGTTTGTCGAACTCGTACCTAAATTTATTGAATTATTACGGTAAAACACCTTCTGTAAAGGTTATGATAGTGTTGTGCCAAAATATGTTTAGACAAAAGTTATCGAACCTAAATCATCCGTTCTAACTTAAGGACAAATAAAAATCAGACATAATAATATGCTAATTGTTGTATTTTTTTCAGTTTTCAAGTAAATTATATACTAAAAACAAAATGACTGGATGCTATAAAGAGACAAGATTTTAAACATTCACAACATACTGTTTTATCAACAAAGAAGATTTAAGATGGTGAAGATTATAACCTGAAACTGTAACAACAGTTTTGCTGCTGCAATTTGAATAAGTTGGTTGGTGGTAATCATAAAATATTGCCCTTTCAATTGCTTATTTTATATCAAATTAATTAAATGTTATTCGTTATCAACTTAATGTTAAAGGAAATAGGACAGCGACATTCAGTGGACAATTCATATTTCATATCTAAGAAAGAAATGCAACCAGAAAATACCATCATCTCAGCTAAAAACGTCTACTGCTGGATATAGGCCTTAAAGAAAATATCGTGACATACAATTTGCCCATTCTGGATAAAACAGGTTTAAGTTTATCTATGTTTTTTTTCTGCAGATCCTCATAATTGTATATGAAAATTTCAAGTTTAAGTTGCGGGATGTCATCGTTTAAGTTAATATTCTCTAAGATACCTGTTTTCTAAAAAAAAATACGAAGGCTTTAATTAATATATATTTGAATAAATTATTATTATTATCGTCTTGAATATAATATTTAAGAACATTTTTCTTGCTTTCTTACAGGCCTCACAAAATACTTTGATAAAAAAAGCTACAGAATATATGAACCGTAAATTTGGGTAAACCAATGCTGTAAACTGTAAACAAATAAAATTCCATGAAAATTTTACTTTGTGATAAAAACAAAAGCGCCATTGTTGCTGCAGGATATCACTTACGTATGTATAAATTGTTTACACCCAGGTTTTATAATACTTACTCTCTTTTATAAGTTTTAATTAAAACATATCTGTACCTCAGAAGCATAACACTGTAACTGACATTTTTGCGATTTTCACTTTTTGATGGAATCCTACTGTATTTGACGAGCTCTTTCGAATGCGCTTACTCCCGTGGCCGTAGCTAGCCTGGAAGTGCCTTTTTTCGATTTGCATTATAGTGTAAATACCATGCCTGATGAGAAGCATTAAACTGTAAGAGCGTATACTGCTTTATGCTTCGAATTAATTTTATTGCATAACATTGTATGTACCATCATACAGTTTTATGCTTCTGAACTATATCCGATGCATAATACTGTAACTGCGCAGATACCGTGTTTTGCTTCGAAGCAAATCAAGATGCATAATACTGTATTTTTGCTGTTACAGTTTTATACTATTCAATTAAATCCGATTAAGAGGGCGTGGTTTAACGCATCTTTATATAGAAGCTGCTAGTTACGCGGAAGTTCGGTCTTGGCCGGCTATCAGAGATAAAGAAAATAGAAAAAATTGTATCTAAATTGACAGTTTTTGGCATTCTTAATTCAGTGATACTTACCATACACGTAAAAATACACGCAATCTTCTTTTAAAAATAAATAGTAAAAAAAGTCCGTCAACGAATGCTTCCTCATACCCTCAACACAACAACTTCTTGCAACAACTCCATCAAAGATAGATTATACCACTGTTGCAGCTGAATAAAATACCGACAGAACTCATTACCCATAGACGAAACCATACAACGTCACTTCCACGCCATACCTTGCGAGTCGCATCATTCACGGTAAACAAAATATCCGGCGTGAATATCCTGGACTAGAACCGAAAGAAAACTGCAATGAAAATGGCTAAAAGACATTCAATGAAGACCTAAATTCCTCACTCCATTTGCCAAGCAATGATACCTTTACACATGTTATCAACACGCGGTCACGCTACAGTAAGAAAACAAAAAAAAATGGTTCTCCAAGATTGGAGCACAATTATGACCCTAGATATAAACGTCTTATAAAAAAAAGTTCATATCTAACACCAGAAAAGATACATACTTACTCCAATCCCAAAGTCTCGTCCTTTTTTCGATTCTCTTTCAAGCCTGAGGATGGTCGCGCACGGATTTGATCTCAAGTGTGACATCACATGCATTACTGCCAGGCAAACTAAATTGAAAATTAAAGTCTTAATTGGTCATACTACCGTACACCCATTTGTTTTGCAATACTTTCCTCGGAAACTTGGTATTTATTAACCAACTCTAATAGTGCCCGCCGATCCTTAGCACATGCTTTCATTGCTGATTTACCCGAAACACTGCAGCAGTTATGTATAATCTGTCCTTGATGATGCTGCTGCATCAAACTGGTCGATTACTTTGAAAGTATTAAGAAACATTAATTCAAATAGACGTCATACAATTTACATTACAATCAATATCCGAACAGCAAATCTGTGAATTTCTAAGGTAACTTTTAAGTATCGGTCCTGTTTTCTGACGCAGATCTACTTCAGATAAACTTTCAGACTGCATTTAGGTAACATAATATAAAAACTCTGGTTTCTCTCCCTATTAGCTAGCTACTAGACCCTGACATCATGAACGGCTTATTGTGAAATCTACAACGTTAAACTCATGCTACGTCGTCGCTAAAGTTCAAACTTCCTATAATGAACCTTTCATGACCCCACTATGCGTGTGACTACAGGCAAGGAAAGAGAAACTAGTGGCATTTTATTTATAAAGCTCAAAGCAGTCTTAAAACCTTACTAAAACTAATCTACGCCAGAATATAAGACAAGAGCTCAAACTTCCACGAGTTATACTACTAATCAGTGAGCCACTGCAGACTCTGAGCACAACCAAGAACAACGTTTCGCCTACCCTGACATAATGGAATCCTGATACCAAAGCGCTAGGGACCTATGTCTCATTCATGCAACAGTTACTTAAGGACCCCATATGTCCCATATTATTTTATATTCAACCATTCTCTATAATGTTCACTACATTAGGTCACAGATTCAGACAACATCATTTAAAACATGAAATTTCACTCAGAGAGTACAAAATATAAATTACTGACACAGATTTAGAGTTGTACGGTTCTGAATGTATGTTCTACAGTGTTTTTTAACAGTAAAGTTGTTTATTGTACTTTGTTTTCTTAAATAAAATACTGTAACTGACACCATTTCTCACCGGATTACAAAAATAATCTTAGAAGCATTTTAGTGTATGTGATGCATGTTTTTACAAAAGTACCTGAAAAACTATATTTTTTCATAGGACTTATTTTTCTGAAAATTGTTTTGAATTAAGAGATAATTGCTCTATGTTATCAATTAAACTCAAGATGATTATAGCGTCTACTTTTGCGTCTTATTTGCGTCTAAAGTTGAAAAAACATGCGATTTCAAACTTTAAAACGCTCTCCTGTAAAATTACGATTTGCGACTTACAGTGTTATGCTTCTGAGGTACAGATATTATATTTTTAGGTCTCAAAAAAAAACCACAAGCAGGGTTTTTTCACATACAAACAAAGTGATGATCAAGATCAACCCAGGCAAAAACAAACATTTGAGGTGCAGAGTGCAGAGCAAGATTATTGAAAACGAGTGTGTAAAGAAAGAAGCGCATAATTCATACATTATGAAATTTCCAAAAATAGATTTGTTTTACTTGTTTTATATATACATATTATTATAGGCACACATCTTTTAGTTTTAATTATTTTAGAGCTGTGCTAATAATATCTGATGTGACAGAGTTTTTTATGAACGGAAAATCTTTAGAAATAGGTAAGTATTATTATATTTTTATCAAGACACCCGTTTTATTCATTAAAATAACTTATTGTGTGCAGTAGGTTTCCTGGAAGAAATCGCTTTAATCGATAAGGCACAATTGCCCTTATTCTTTTTCTGTTAAAAATGTTATACGGTTTGTTACATTTTGTATTTTTATTTGCATTTTTATAGCAATAAAGCGTTTTTATCTTTGTCTTTATTTTCTTGTTATTATAATACTATACAATTACTCCTGAATTAGTTATGATAAGTTCCATAATAAAGAACCATGTCTTGTATAAAAGTATAGACAACTTGATTTAGGACAAGTTATTTTTGCCATCACTAGCTTTTTAGAAAATTAAAAATAAAAAGTCGAACCCAGGTACGGGCAAGGTGCGGAAGAGTCATACGACCCAGTGGAGAAAGTATATTGGTCTCTTTTTAACATATTCAATGGTTGCACTTGAGTAAGTAGCGTAACACAATGATGTGACTTTTTATTTTAGGACTCCTTCTATGCTTGTCTTTATTCTGAGGGAATCCCCTTTGCGCTAACGTCCGCGGACAAAAGCGCCGCGCTGCATTGTCGTTTGTTTAGCGTCTTAGGTTTTTTTATACTCTAGATTATGTCCCAGTGCGGAGCAAAGCTCTTCCCTCTCTGTATCCACGTTTTCCCTTTCCCGTGCCACCTGAGTCCAGGCGGATAGATAGAAATCGATGTGATCTGGGCAACTCCATCTAGATTGGCAATGCTATCGTCTTCCATCAGTTTGTATTAGGTACGTAAGTAGGTAGGTTTAGGGTAGTAGTAAAAAGTATTAAAGACCGGCTGTGGGATTTGATAACAGCGACCAACGACGAAATGATCACGACGACCGGTCGGTGTGGCGATGTTTGGGGGAGGGCATGTCCAGAAGTAGACCTCTTTCCAATAGGACCTAGGTTTTCTTTCTAATGTTTCACACGGAACATTTCAAAATAAACGCTCAAAGGGACGACGAGTATAAATATGATCTTATTGTGTGGGAAGACTGACTAATATGCTCTCAGATAAGCAGCGAAATCTGCCATAAACCACAATTTAGAGTGCCCAAAGGAATTACTGACAGCTACTGATTTAGGTCAAGTATCTTCTAAATAGGTTTTGACGGATTACATTACATGATGTTTTAAACTTTTAGACCTCTAAATTAAATACTACTAAAAGACTGAATTATAGCCACAGTTAGGTGACTTTTGCGTACCTACACCATTATTACATAAACCTGTTTTGAACCATTTGCATAGAATTCAGAGACACGTTTTAATTGTCAGTGTTTGGAGGCTACTCGGTCGAGTATGATACTCAGACAAGTAGTTCCGTAGTACAAATTTTCCTGGCTCGAGCTATCTTATACTCCGTCGAGCATACGTTTCACTGTCACGAAGTCAAAACTTGACTATGTGTTTCAATTTGGAGCGGAGAATGATTTAAAGTTACATTTTGACACTTTGGAGTGCGAGTTCGAGCTGCGTCACGACTTTGAATGTCAGCCTTCCGCGGATCAGTTGGCAGTGATGGTGACTGTGACGGCGGGAGTACCGGGTTCGATTCCCGGCGGTAGTGAACATTTTTTAATGAATGTCATTGTGCTTTCCCAGTCTGGGTGTATTATTGGTCTATTTACGTGTTTCAGGCACCCTAGATACAGTTCTTACTAGTTTTTATGTATTAGGTGCTACAAACACATTACAACCAATAATTTAACCTTTTGGCCTCTGATATGAAATCGAATCAGCCCATATAAGAGCTTCACCGAAATCCTAACAAGGCTTTTGCGGCTTTAAATTATTCAAACATCAAACTTGATTTAGTTACTTGAATTACTTAAATTAACCAGATTTTCAGCCGTATTTTGCGGTTTGATCTCAGCAAATGAAATTACGTAGAACTGAAAATTATAAATTAAAATTATTTTATGGTTGTTTATTATTAAGTGATTTTAACCTTTAGTGACTTTAATTACATTGAATAATAGCGCAAATCGTAAAAAAATCTTAAACAATGGCAAATATATCAAAAATTGAATCGTTTAAGAATTTTTATAGGCACATATATTTAAAGATGATTTATATTATAGTGTATTTTATAACAATAACATTTTCCTAAAAGTATTTATTTCATATATTTTTTTAAAATAACTATATATGTATTATCTTGTCTTTTTAAAGACACTAATCCACCTCCTCCACCCCTTAATCTTAAAACCTTTATCCCTAACCTTTGTCCCTTCCAGACATAAATTTTTTACCTACTTAAAAATTCAATGACTAGCATACCTTAAAGTCCATTAGACCCACCCTAGGGAGCGTGTGAAATATAAACATCAACACGCTGCCTCATTTCCGTAAATAAACCCTATCTAGGATAGTCTCAGTACGGGATAGCTAGACCCACATTTGATAATGGCTACCTTTTAGTTCCGGTCATCCGGTAGCCTTCCCTCTGGGGCTTCGGATATCCGAATAAAAGTCTGTCCCGATTAGCGGTTGGCTCGCATTGCGAATCACCGTTTATTCATCTTGCTAGAAGAAAGCTTTCTCGTTATTGTTTTATGTTATGTTATTTAGCATCGATTATTCAATTTACACTATCAATTACTGTTCGTTTGTTTCGCTTAATTCGAGAATGGCTGGCTGGATTTTTGTTTTAAATACGTAGTCCAAAGACAGTTTTAAAAAAAGGGGAAAATAACGGAAAAGTGACTATTCCACGCGGACGAAGTATTTATACTTACATGAAATTACCTACTTTTAGGTTCTGTGCTCTTTTCTTGATTTATTTAACTGAAATATACAAGACACGGCAGAAATATTTTTTTTGAGATTTGGTTAAACCACAAACCCCCACAATGTTTGTCTTTGTGGCGTTTAGCATTGGATGCCTAGTTTTTGGACCTTTTTTAGCTGAGACAATGATGATTATGATGAAAAAACATGAGGAAGAGGTTTAGTGTAAATTACAATGAATAAAACAGGTATACAATACCTCTACATTCATAATAAAAATGTTTCTAATATTCAATGCTCATAATGTAAATTCGTTCTTTTGCATACGTACTTAATAGGATTAACACGGAAGTCACGTAAGGGAAGAGCGGTGCGTCTTGTCTTGTGTACAGGCAACGTCAACACATCGTAATCCGTCCATAAATATTCAAAGCATAAGAAAACAACGGTTGGTTGATTTGGGTTATTCCGATAGTCTCCAAAACCTTTGATGTCCAAAATTTAGCCGCCCCATACAACGTTTCCTATTAGTCTCCAAAACACTTTTTTGGTAAAGGTAGGTACAAAAAAAAATTTTCATACAACTATTCCTTTTAGTCTCCAGGTAAGTTTTACTATGTAGAGACAACAACACAAGTTTAGGAATTTTAATAAAACGTAGTTTTTTAGTATATCAGTTTTAATAAATATTTACTGAACTATCGTGAACTTCACAAAAAAATAATACTTATAACTGTTAAAATTTGCTTAGGTAAGTTTTACTATGTAGAGACAACAACACAAGTTTAGGAATTTTAATAAAACGTAGTTTTTTAGTATATCAGTTTTAATAAATATTTACTGAACTATCGTGAACTTCACAAAAAAATAATACTTATAACTGTTAAAATTTGCTTAGGTAATAAAAAGGTAGGGAATAAAATTTTCACATTTACAACAATCAGAAGCACTATTACTATGCTAAATTTATAAACACTTCTTGCACATTTTCTATACTGTAATACTTAGCTTATCATAATTATCATCCAAACTTACGTGAGTTGAATGCATATTTCAACGGCGTGATTGTGCTAGGTCCTCATTTTCACTGTCTACCATTATGCACTGACACAGAGACACTAGCCTAATATCTCCTCAAGTCAAAGATCAGACTGGATTAGAAAAAATAGAGTACCACATGCACTCATATTTTTTTTAATTTAAATAACGGTACTTTCGCCGAAGGACTACCGAGCAGCGCTCTGTGATTGGTTTAATAACCGCACAGCTATTGTTTCCGTAAAACTTAGTACCTAGTTGTAGTCTTAGCCGCCCTTTATCAGGTAGCTGGGAGTTTGTAAGGTTTTTGACAAAGAGTGCAAATAATTTTTAAATCTAGGCGATAATCTTGTATCGGTTACTATATTTTTATTTTGTAATGCTGTTAACACTGGGTTTTCTTGCTTGTTTTGCCGTCGATACCATCTTTGCCTGTTAATATTTTGGAGACTATAGGAAATGGAAAATAATTAAATAAGAATAAGAATAAATCAGCTTGGAGACTAAATGGAAATAAAAAAAAATGATTTTTGGAGACTAATGGAATAACCCGTTGATTTTAGGGGACTTTTAGGGCGACAGAACTTTGTTTACAAAGCCAAGTTTTAAGCCTAGAGACCTACAACTGTATGTACCCATGTATAGATAAAGTAGCACCTTAGCACAAATCAAACAAATATTATCATATTTAAAAAAAAAACTCTCGAGACTCCTGTGCGTCTTCCAATGAGAGAAGGGTGTGACTTTTGTTAGGTGTGTGTAAGGTCACTTCGCGCTGGACTTTCGTAAAAAAAAAGAGTTAATAATATCTGCACAGGCATCGCAATAATTTATGTTTTATCAGAAATCAATATATATAAAACTCTTCCGTTACTGACTGACTGACTGACTGACAGACAACGCAGAGCCGAAACTACTGGGCGTACAAAGAAACAAACAAAAAGAACTGAAATTTGGCATGTAGGTTCCTACGGGAGTGTTGATGAGCACTAAGAAAGGATTTCCCGAAATTCCCACGGGAACGGAAAAAAACGGGATTTTTGTGTTTAAGAGAAATTTGCGCGGGAAATACCGCGGGGCAGCCTCTAGTAAACATATAAATCGTAATAATCTCAAGGGAATCAAATAACCCTTGTTTTGCCATTGTTCAATATAAAATTTTATGATATTACAAATAAGTAACCCAATAACACCCACGTCACTCCTGCCTTATCCAAAATCGGATTCCATTCTATGATTTTATTTATAGCTTTTTGCCCCAAACAGCTCCGGGCAGGCCGAGTGAATGCAATTTTTTCAGTCATCATCGAGGAGGGAATATTTTTTTGTGCCACCCGTCCTACGCGACCTAAATAAAGTGACACGTTACGTTGCGACACTTTTGACACGTTCGTCAGGAACGAATAGAAAGTTATTGAGCAATGGAATAAACTTTTTTCGTTCAGCCAGATAATAGAAAGCAGGAAAAGTCGTTTTGATTTTTTCTGTTCATTGGTTTTTAACGTTTTGATGCTTCTATAAGTAGGTATCGAAGTTCCCCCAAACCTCGCCTGATTTTTGGTAAATTCTTAAAATTTCTCAAAAACGATTTGATAGGTTACCGTATTATTCCTTAAAAATACAGTAGGTTTTATGAAGCGTTACTTACTGGAGGTCTACTTCTCTGGTCTGTTGTAGGGTAAATACGTGACATCCAGTCTTAATTGAGATACGTCAAATAACTAAAGTGCTCTATAACTTTTTATGAATAACAGGGTTACAGTTTAAAAGGCACCTTCACACCTTTATACGTACAGTGTAAAGTTGTTTTTACAACAAAACCATTTTGGTTATAGCGAAAAAAGGGTTCAACTCTACTTGTGTATAAAGTTAACACAAATATAAAGTACGAAATTTTTGGCAGAAATTTTATATAATTTTTTTTTTCAGGACAAGAATACAACTTCAACAAACTTACGGACGAAGAAGTAAACTCCCTAGGGCAGACTTACGACTACGATTCAATAATGCACTACGCCCGGAACACTTTCAGTAAAGGAACTTACCTGGATACTATACTACCACTTGAGGTGCATGGGAAGAAACGGCCGGAGATCGGACAAAGGGTCCGACTCAGCTTGAGCGACATAGCACAGACTAATCTACTTTATAAATGTGCCAGTGAGTATTCTTTTGATCTTTGTTGTAAGGCAATCCCTCGCGCAAAAGTGGCTCTGTCTCAAAATTCGTAAGGCCGTTTAAAAAAGTGGGTGTATCGCAACTTTCGCGTGCGAATCGCCATTAAATATTATCTGGCACTAGAGCGCTACGCAAAAATAAGGCCATTACTACAAAAAAGTTAAACGTGGTCTAAATCTCACACAATCGAGAAAAATTCGAGATTCAAAGTTAGTCTAACGATTTAAAAGAGGCCTAACTTTGTTCGTGGCTCTAAATCTTTTATAATCTATCCGAAACATCCTGTATAACTATATTTTTTGGTTTCTCTAGGTTTTGAGTTTATGCTCTACAAAAATAAAAAATCTATTTTTTTGCAGACTGCGGTCGGACGCTTTTAGGCAACTCGGGCTGGTTCAACTCTCCCGGTTGGGGCAGCGACGCTCAGCCCGCTAGCGAGCGATGCGAGTGGCGGATAGTAGCTACGCATGGCGAGCGAGTCGTACTCAATATTACTGGTGAGTTGGCTTTATTTACAAGATAGGCCGGCCACGTCTGCCGCATGAGCCCGGACCGGTGGGCTAAAATTGGCCACAGAAGGGTACTGCAAGACGGCCGGCGAAAGCGTTGTAGACCGCGGCTAAAATGGCGGGACGACCTGGTTATACATGTAAAGAATTGGCCGGAGATCGCACAGGATCGGGATGCT
Source organism: Euspilapteryx auroguttella (assembly GCA_951802225.1). NCBI lineage: Eukaryota > Metazoa > Arthropoda > Insecta > Lepidoptera > Gracillariidae > Euspilapteryx > Euspilapteryx auroguttella. The sequence continues at coordinate 9,569,589 of OX637653.1, forward strand.
TGGGGACGAGAGGGGGAGGCCCTTGCCCAGCAGTGGGACACAAAAGAGGCTAGCTTAAAAAAAGCGAGCTTGACCCACGTTTGGCAGAGTTTATGTTTGTCATGTCATCGTATAAAAGATTTTTATAAAAAAAATATAGTACCATCTGAAGCTGTGTTTTCACAAATAAAATACTCATTCATCTCAGCCAAAAGACGTCCACTGCTGGGCATAGGCCTCCCCCAAAAATCACCATACCGACTAGTCTTAAGCAACCTTTAAAGAGCGAAAATTACCAGAGATTATGTTTACCCTAGGTTATGACATTAAATTAAGTAAGTACATAGTTTTTTACCCTTTTCTATATAAACTAACTAGAACCGCTCTAAGACAATCACAAATTATCATCAATTTGCCCGATGCTAAATGAAACAAAGCTCTTTTCGCAAAAGACAAAAGTTTCGCGTCTTTTATTGTCCTGAAATTTTGAGAAGACAGCTTTAGCAAGGCTTAATATAAAAGATGTTGAAGTTGGTTTACTTATAATGCTTAGCAAAATTTTAGGTTTTAGAAACTTTATTTTGGTACCAATTAGGTATATGGTTGCCTTTGCTATTGTTATTTTATTTAATAGTTCAGCTAAAGTAGGCACCGGCGAAAAAAAATTATATCTTCTAAATTAAGGCAAATACTTATCAAAAATGCGAAACAGTATTCCACTAATGTAGCCTATTATATTTTAGGACACTGTTCTATAGCTTTTAGGTTAAAGACCAAAGAAACCTACAAAGTGTTGCTAAAAACGGCCTCTTTTGTCAACAATCAGTGGCTTTCTTTAGTCTTTAACCTAAAAGCTATACAACAGTGCCCTAATAACACTTAGCTGAATTATCTAGGGGAAAACTGTTTCACATTTTAAATTTTTTTCTCGGGTGGCGCTACTTTATGTAGATTCCTTAGAAAGTGTAGGTGAGCACTAAGAAAGGATTTCCCGAAATTCCCATGGGAACGGGAAAAAACGGGATTTTTGTGTTTATGAGAAATCTGCGCGGGAAAAACCGCGGGGCAGCCTCTAGTTGTGAATAAAACTTTGTAGTATTGAAGTTATACCTAATTACCTAGTACAAACACTGCCTGTACATTAACTCTAGCTACACAATCCAAATGGTATTGATACCAATACCTTTGGCACGCCGCACATTCTAAAAAAAAAAAACAATAGACAGTATTTTAAAATCCTATTTGAAACCCGGTTGTCCGGTCGAGTCCGGTCCAACCCGGATTTACGGCTGGGGGCGGCGCACTCCAAGAAAGAGGCGATAAATTCATTAATTCTGCCTGAATACGCGGGAATTTTGCACTTCCACGATCGTATAATATGTTCACGGTAAAATTTTTAAATGAAAAAAAAAAAAAAAAACAATAACGGTTAATTGAGCATATTGATATAAGTAAGACTTTGAGAGTCCGGACTGAGACGTAAATGTGCTGAATTTTGATTTGAATTCATATGTTGCACTAATTTTAGATATATTTGCTTTCAACATATCGTCTCGAGATTTATTTTATTAGTTTTTGACGATTCCATAAAAGAGACATAATAATAACGCATAACACTCAGAGCCCTACCCAGGAAGAACCTGTATCTAGGGAGCCCGAATTATATACATAGACGATCATTACACCCAGACCGGCGGCAAACATCGATATTCATCATAAAACAATGTTCGCCCCGCCGGGAATCGAACCCAGGTGCAAATGCTTACTCAGTCCACAACACTGTGTAAGCTAAACTGTATATCTAAACTAGACGACCCGGCAAACTTCGAACCGCCTTACCTCTTGTAATATTGTGCATGTATTATACATGTAAATCTTCCTCTTGAATCACTCTATCATGAAAAAAAAAAACTCACATCTAAATCCGTTGCAAAGTTTTACTAATAGGGACAGACGCGCGAAGCTACTTTGTATTGATAATTTATTTAAATTTGGTATCCTATTTTGTTTCATCCATTAGCACGACATTGCATCCTTACCATTTTTTTATCTTATTGCTTAATGATCTAGAATTTAAAGCAGAGACAATGGCATGAGCGTTTTAACGTGGTTTTAACATTCCTTCTCTTTTCGTTCCATTAAATAAGAACTGTATTTTTTTGTTAGAAGCAGACTAGATTTATGTATCTACCTACTTAACTCCTTTAAAATAATCTATACTAATGTTATAAATGCGAAAGTAAATCGGTATGTCTGTCTCGCTTTCCTGTGGAAACTACTGAACCGAATTGAATAAAATTAGGTTTTAATTATTAATTTTTTATTAGTTTTCATTAGTATATCAATCATCATCATCAATCCATATACATAGTATAAAACAAAGTCGCTTCCCGCGTCTGTCCCTATGTATGCTTATATCTTTAAAACTATGCAACGGATTTTGATGCGGTTTTTTTAATAGATAGAGTGATTCAAGAGGAAGGTTTATTAGTATAAAACATGCACAAAATAGTAAAAGGTTAATGTGTTATAAAGTTAAAGTTAAGGTAGTACGAAGTTCGCCGGGTCGACTAGTACATAGTATAAAACAAAGTCGCTTTCCGCGTCTGTCCCTATATATGATTTAATCTTTAATACTACGCAACGGATTTTGATGCGGTTTTTTTTAGTTGATAGAGTGATTCAAGAGGAGGGTTTATGACTATATAATACATGCACAAAATAGTAATAGGTTAAGCGGTACGAAGTATAGTATATATCTACAAAAGTAAATTATACAATTAGGTACAAATTGAATAGGAATGTTCATGCGATGGGTGACCTAAACGCTAAAACTACAAGACTTAAGATAGCAAAATATGCAAGATAGCTAAAATTTTCCGTATCGAGAGTATTTCAACAAGCCAATCTCGACTCTGGCAAACACTTGGCCGATACTCCAGCTGTCCCTTTTAGCGGAATGGTACTTATCTGCCTTTATGTTACAATAGGGGATAACTGTCTGTACCTACTTACGCTATAAATAAGTTCTACCAAGGCGCTGGAGACTAGAGATTTTGTGGACAGCACAGCTGTTTTTATTAACAGACTTCAAAAACGGAGGTTATCAGTTTGACCTGTATGTATGTTTGTCCGCGATTATCTCGAGTTTGGCTGATCCGATTTTGACGCGGTTTTCAGAAAAGTATTTGTTACATTCAGGAGAAGGTTTTAGTACCTATTTTAACCGACTTTGACAAAGAGAAAGTTCTCAGATAAGTAATGTATGTGTGTTGAAGGCGGGTCTCTTTTTGGAAAAAATAAATTATCCTAATAGGTATATACTCTCAGATACTCAGATATAAATCCAATTCACGCGACACATGACCTATGGTCCAAATAATGTCGATGAACGCCGTTGTCGAAATACGACCTAAGGCACCCACGATAGTCAAATAGTGGTAAAAACTAATACTAACTAATATATTTCAATTTTAGTCGCATTATGTATGAGGGTTGGGTTTACTTATATGGGTTGGGTTTCTACAATCTATGTTGTAGATGACATGTATGTAAATGGACCTTGATGTAGATCGGTGGGTGAAAAAAATTCTGGGTATGAATTGAGGTCTACAATTTTGTTATAGCAACTTACCTGCTGCACTTATGTGATCTCACCAATCTGCAGATAAACTTTTGGTTTTTGCAGATGGTCCATTTAGTGTAAGAAATGTTTGTACTTACTTGAAATCAATATATCGATCATGGAAATGCCAATTGTCGTAAGGGACATTTTTCGAAATTTCGTTTTTGATGCCATTTTACTCAGTTTTTCACGCTCTATCGAATGGTATATTTGAAACCTCTCTAGCTTCCAAAAAATGTCCCTTACGACCTGACTTTTTTTGGGCCTAGCTCAGAAATTTAATAAAAAAAAAGCTTTATGGAACATTTAATTTTTCCACATTGGCGTAAGGGCCAATAAATTAAAATATTATTGATGATTTTTATACGGTTTTGTCAATATGTCCTTTACGACGTAAAAAAAAAAGTTGCAGTATCTAAAGCTCAAGGTCGTAAGGGTCGTAACTTAATCTTATGTTTATTAAAAACTCAGATTTTAATTATTATTTTATATGAATTTGTTTAAAAATAATGTTTTAAAAGTACCCATTCGTTGAACTATTTAATCAGCCAATCAAAATATAACTATCTCTGAGTGGTTACGACGTCAAATGTCAATTCGCATTGATTTCTAGCTTTAAAGTTTATTGTATTCCTTAATCTTAACGTAACGGCGGGTTTTAATTTGACTCTATAGTAAAAGATAACAACTGACGAACTTACCATTTCTGTTGATGCCTAGTTCATTCCTGTCCCGAGTCTTAAAGACTTACTTGAGTGCACAGCGGCTGCGGTGAACAGTTTAAGGGATATAATATAACTCTTTTTGAACCCAGTCCTCAGCAGCCTTCGAGCTCTGATCCTGTAGTCCAGCTGACATAGTGGCGTTTTTTACAAACACTTCCATATACCAAAAGGCACCGCTGAAGAGATTGCAGTACTACCCAGCTTCAAAGGCTTACCCATAGTTCACAAATGCCAGGCAAAGAGGCAGATTATACTTTTCCGTCTTTTATATTACCTGCCTTAAAGCATGTATGTGGTCCATGGTACTTTGCCTTTACGAGAAACAGCTAATTCGAAGGGCGAAGACGTCAAACCTGCGCGCAAAACGATTCTTGATGACTCTCAAGAACAATTTATAAAGGTGGCTTAGATGTAAGTTCTTCAAAAGGTTTTATGGCCTTTTCTGCAGAACAGTACTACTTAACTTCTGTTGCACGCTTCAGGCGCTATCCCATCGCTGATATCAGAATTGAAACGTTTCGCATTTAAATCCCCTATGTCAACTGTGACGCAAGTTTTTGAGCAATGCATAATCACGGGATACATAATATCCACATATTCGTTGGACTGTATCGATGTGGGAGCGCATACTTGTATAACTTTTAACAAATACTGCTTAATTCATAGACGTACAAGACACGCTACCCTTGCCGTCATAATATCGGTATTTACAACGCTGTGAAAGGAATTGTTCACTATGCACCCGAAACCTCCCTGGGATTGTGGTTCTCCCTCCTCAACAATAATGTTTTACCATAACGAGCTCAATTCCTGCTTAAGCTTCGTTGGCCCGGGATCAACGTTAGTTAGTACACACACCCTGTGCCCCACCTTTTCCTGACCGCTACCAAAGCGCAAACTAGGCCAAAACGTTAATTTTAGCCATGATCATATGAGTGGGTTTGCCATAATTGTCACACTTGGCAGGCAAGTTGGAAATCGCAGTATGGCTGTTGTACTAAGCTGTTGTAGGATCATCGATGGACGCTACGTGCTTCGATTTTTTCCTATAGTCACCTTAGCCATATACATGGAAGATGGGGCGCTGGTATCCTATTCATACTATACGTTACATACCAACCATAACAAAAAAGCTTTTTAATGTAAGTCTTGTAGTTTTTTTTAATTGGTCTTACTGAAGTATTTATTCCTATACACCATGTTAAAAGCTAAATTACTTTAAACTTGGGCTATAAACGAATTACTACCTACCTATCTTCATTAAAGTGTTGATTTTTACTGTAGACATTGAAGATAATTAATTTATTTTCTTTTAAATCTTACGAGGGCGCTATTGGAGTTCCTAGGTATTTGCTATTTTATAAAAATTATGCACTTAATATTTTTTTTTACAATTAATATTTAAACTTTAATGTTTTGTACTTCATATTTGAGAATTTTTATCATTTTGTTTCACAAGGGTAACAAAACAATAACATTTTAACACTATAGACATAATTAAATATATATTTTTTAGTTTCATCAGTACTAATAACAACACACTTGTTGGTATTTTAATTCCCTTACGCCCCTCAAATTTTACATAGTAACTTTAAAATTAAATATTATAATAGACATACGACTACATTGGAAAAACACATATGGGACTTACAACCAATTATTTTATAAAGTTAAAAAAACTGTATAGGTCGTAAGGGAAAAAGTTGAAAAAAAGGTCAGCGTAAGGGACAATGTTGCTAAAATGGGTAGGGCGTAAGGGACAAAATCTTCTAAACCATTAGTTGTAGCGTATCCAAACTAAAATAATTGAAAAGATCTTTAAAAATTAGCACTGGTCTTCTTTTAATTGATAGCTGTAAATCAAGGCAATCAAAAGTTACAAAAGGATTTGTAAAAAAAATTTCGTTTTTTGGCTCTCCTGAAAAGTCGTGCTTTGTCCCTTACGACAATTGGCATTTCCATGATCGATATATAAAACTCTTCCGTTACTGACTGACTGACTGACTGACTGACTGACTGACTGACTGACAGACAACGCAGAGCCGAAACTACTGGGCGTAGCGGGCTGAAATTTTGCATGTAAGTTCCTTAGGGAGTGTAGGTGAACACTAAGAAGGGATTTACCGAATTTCCCATGGGAACGGGAGAAAACGGGATTTTTGTGTTTAAGAGAAATCTGCGCGGGTGATACCGCGGGGCAGCCTCTAGTGATCAATAAAAACCTAAAAAAAAAAAACCTAAATTTCAACTAAAAAAATATGCTGTTATTTTTTTTTTCAAAGCAAAGGTACCCAGTACATTATTTAAACCTTCTACCCTATATATTCTTGCACAAAGGCTGAAAAAAAGGCCTCCGTTTTCCATTTATTCTTCCGAGTTCCAATTCCAACGCACAGTCGTTTGCAGTCAAAACTCTGCGCAAAAATACCGTGGAACATTAAAAACTTTCAAACAATGCAGGGCACCGACGACGCCGCCGTCGGCGCGAATAACCAGGATATACCTACGGGTACCTACCTAAGTGTATGTCATTTGATTTCGTTTTAAAATCAACCCCTCACTTAAAAATAAAAGTTTTAGGACATATTCAATACTTACTACACACACAGATTGGTTCAGGCGTGACTTAGAAGGTCCGTTAGATTTATGATGAATATTATTGATGTATGAGGTATAGGTATGTTTCTTTGCTCTGGGTGTATTTGTATGTCAAGTAAATATGAATATGTCTTGTCTTTTTATGTTATGTGTTTCGGGCCCTAATAAATTTTCTACGTTAGGAGCTCTTGACTTTAGTGCTTTATTATTTAAATGATATTGTTCTGTAATTATTTTTCCTTAATTTCCTGGACAACTCCTAGCGTGAGAAATCTTGCCAAGTAATAAAACTATAACCTTTTACGTCGTTCCCGGCTGGCTAATTCAAATTACTCAGCGATTTTACGGGTCGTCTGCTATGCCTTGTGGTGAAATCATATCAAATAAGTAATATCAATATCCCAAAAGCAATAAAATCTTAGCTACTTTTACATTTTGCTTTTTGTTTTTTTGCTATGCTTAGAGGACGACCCTTGAAATAACTTGTTCCACGAAGTTCTGATTTTAACGAATTTAAGGTTTAACTGTTAATTAGAATTTCATTATGAAATATTAGCTCAGTGGCGTAGCGCGTCGCGCCTTTGATTAGGGCACGGAAGGTTGTGGGTTCGATCCCCGCAGAAAACACCATGATTTCTCACAAAAATCACGTTGTGGTTGTTTTCGGTTGGATAGGACATTGCAGGCTTGAATCACCTGATTGTCCGAAAAGTAACATGATTCCGTGCTTCGAAAGGCACGTTAAGCCGTTGGTCCCGGCCGCAGTAGTGGTCGTTATAACCGCGGCGACAAGCTGGCCCCTTGTCACGTTGGTAATAAAGCATAAACTCGGCTAAACGTGGGTCTGGCTCTTGAACTGGTACCTCTGCCTAACCCTTCGGGGAATAAAAGGCGTGAGATTATGTTATGTTATGTCATTATGAAATACTTTGTTACTTATTTATCGACTAAATGCTTCTCATTTTAATATAAAATACAGTGTATCCCAAAAGTCGACGATAAACCGCAAGCTGGAGATAGTAGAAGTAGAACAAGTAATAATAATCAATATATATAAAACTCTTCCGTTACTGACTGACTGACTGACTGACTGACTGACTGACTGACTGACTGACAGACAACGCAGAGCCAAAACTACTGGGCGTAGAAAGCTGAAAATTGGCACGTGGGTTCCTTGGGGAGTGTAGGTGAGCACTAAGAAGGGATTTCCCAAAATTCCCACGGGAACGGGAAAAAACGGGAATTTTGTGTTTATGAGAAATCTGCGCGGGAAAAACCGCGGGGCAGCCTCTAGTAATAAAATAAAATGTCTAGATCCTGTGGTGGTAAAACTATGGCTTTTTTAAAAACAACACCCTGCCTGTGACCATTAATGTTCACCTTGTTGCTACAAATCGTAGCATTTGCTCGGTTTAATTTTTGAAATATATCAACGAGTAATGCGTCTATCAATTGTAGCCTTAGATTTAAAGTCATCTACATTAGTTATTTTATAAATAAAAGTGCTCGTTTCTTCCAAACAAAAAAAATATATACGACAGGGTCTACTTTTTTTCTCTCTGCTGTAGCCTTAGTGTCTTTCTCTATCTCCTGCTTCCGGGTTTTCGTCGACTTTTGAGACATCCTGTATGTCCATATGTATGAAGCCAGCTCATTAAAAGCAATAATTAACAGCTCCCTATAAGGGACATTTGCTTAACTACGCGACTAAGTGGGTACGCACAAGTGGACACAGCCTAAGATGCTTCAATAAGAATAAGGTCGGGAAAAGATTTCTAATTGTTTCCTGAGTGCTAATGGTAGTAGCAAAAAGTTACTATAGAAACAAATGACAGTAGTTTGCATTATGTTTAACCTTTGAACTGAAAAACAAAGCGAATGGTACAGTGGCGGACACGCTCGGCGTAACACTTCCGGTTTTTTCTGTATTGCAAAATAGCTCTTATTCTTCGGTAATGCAGTCTAGGGCTGACGAAACCATAGACAAATCTGTTACGGCTTGAAACTTAAAAAAAAAAAGGTTTTTTTTTATCTTAGATATTTTCAGATTTTTTTATAGGAACCTTAATATTGCGCCAGCCTAGATGATAGATATAAAGATAAATTAATTTTAAGTGTTTTTTTTTATCCCACTGCTGGGCAAAATTAAATGCCTCACCTTGTTTTCGTTGGTATCTGCTCATTATAATCTCTAGCCACAAGCATTCACAGGTCTCCAGTCTATGGCAAGTCCCGATTTATTAGCATACTTAAAATACAACAGAAAGACGTCCACTGTTAAACATGGGTCTCCCCCAAGGAAAAACATTTTGAGAGGGTTTTGCCAAAAATCGGGCTATTTGGCGATCGCAGTAAAGCTCTTCAAGTTTTTTAACGAAGGACGCTGCTGCCCTTATTATTCACACAATAAGGACCCGTCCCTAGTTTAATTTATAGTGTTAATTTTATATAACATAACATCATAATGACGACGACGACGACGACGACGACGACGACGACTTGGAGTAGGCAGACCACCAGCCCGATGGTCTGAAGACATAGTAAATGTCGGCGGTAGGCAGTGGATCAGACTGGCGCAGGACCGTGGTGCGTGGCGTACGAGAGAAGAGGCCTATGTCCAGCAGTGGGCTCTTACAGGCTGATGATGATGATGATGATGACGAACAAGATAATCTCACGACTATATTCACCGAAGATGTAGGCAAGGCAGAGACATCAGCTTATTGACTTAACCCAATAGAGGCAGCATCGCATCGGGCTGGACCCACGTCAATTCTATGTGTAAGTACTTAAGTACCCTATACACTTTCATTAAATTAGCCATTACATGAAATTCTTTCCACAGATATCGACATCCACAAATCCGAAGAATGCCGTTCAGAATGGGTGGAAGTACGGGACGGCTACATGCCGGATGCTCCAGTGCTGGGCAGGATCTGCGGCTCCGGAAAAGGACCTCTTATGAGGTCTAGTGGCTCTAGACTTACTGTTGTGTACCAACCTGGGAATAGAGTCCGACCTCAGAGAGGATTTAGAGCACATTTTGAAGGTCAGTTAATCAAGCATCAAAAAAGCGCCCATCAGGGTACAAATTGCTACCGACTTATCTATAAGTGTAGGGTATACTTAGTCTAAGCTGTGGAAGCAATAATGAATATTTTAGTAAACAATAGTAATCTAAAATGATCTCAAAATGTCCTAAATAGCAAAATTTTGTTCAGATCTCGTTACGTCAGGATATCTCTATCGGTTCCTCAATCCTCATAAGTATTTTATATTTCACAGCAATTTGTGGAGGAGTCATTGAAGTGGACAGCAGTGGACACCTTGAATCACCAAACTATCCTGATGATTACCAGCCAAATAAACTTTGCGTGTGGAAACTTTCTGTGCCTCAGGTAGGTAACAACAGCTCTTACGAACTCGGTTGCCTTCTCTGCATCTATCAGTGAGCGGTCATAAAGTAGCGACGTTCGTGAAATTTTAGTCTCAGCAACCATTGTTTCTTCGAATTATGTTTCCTTGCCCATTGCCACTTAAGGCTATATCGGTAACTTCAGTTCATTTTTGTAGATCTGATCCTATCTGATTCAATCAAGCGGAGGAACACCGAGCATAGCTCTTTCCCCTTACGCTACTGCAAGGCCCTTGGAAATTCCCTAAGTCGCCTTTTACCCACAGGAAGAGATAGGGATACGGTGGTGGTATTTGTGTCACCACAAGGCAACCCGATACCCCTTACCATCCCTGAAATTTTCTTTCAAATTCTTCCAGGATTACCAAGTCGCCCTGCGCTTCCACTCGTTTGAAGTGGAAAATCATGACACATGTTCTTACGACAAGGTCAAGGTCAGAGACGGCGACTCCATGGACAGTCCGCTCATCGGAATGTTCTGTGGGTACAAGATACCTCCTGATATCAGGTATGTTATTATTTTTATATGAATGGCCTGTGTAGAAGCACATCTCGGACACTTCATAGAAAAAAGCCCGTTGCTTCGCGCACAGACGAAACTCGTGTACGTGCACGCGTATCATGCTTGTGTGAGTGAGACAAGACGTGCGACGCTGCTTTATGAGTACTGAGCGGTAACCGAAAGCGGGGGATCCGCACTTGCTAAGGGAGGCAGGGAGTGCCCATACTGTATAAGTACTATTTATTATACTATGGTAGAAGATTACAAATAAAATAAGTAACATTTTTTGTTAGATCAATGAGAAAGTCTTCAAACTAAATGAATCATAAAAATTTGGTAACCGAATTGAACGATTTTTCGAAACCATTGCTTCTTTTCAAAAGTTTAAAACAGAACATATCATGTTGCAATAGTTGCAATGAATGTCGTTATGTTCTTGAAATAGATAGACATCACTCCTCATGATATACCTAAAAGCTACTAAGTGTTGCTAAAAGGGGCCACTTTTGGGCCGAAGTAAGTAGGTCTACACTACACTAATGCTTTAGAAATCTAGCATGCACTACTTACTTACCGTGGGTTGCCTGGAAGAAATCTCTGCGATAAGGCCGCCCATTGCCCTCAGTGTTCTTGTAGACAACATTTTACTGACTGTATTATTTTGTAATCCTATTTGTATTTTTATGACAATAAAGCGTTTTTTAACTTTATCTTAATTATTAAATTCCATTGTGGTCTAAAAAATTTACTTCGTTTTTCAGATCAACATCAAACAAGCTCCTTGTAATCTTCGAATCAGACAGCACAGTGCAAAAGGCAGGTTTCTCAGCGACTTTTATGAAGGAGTTTGACGAATGTGCCTCGATTGAGCACGGGTGCAGCCACTCGTGTGTCAACACGCTTGGAGGTTACGAGTGTGCTTGCGAGATCGGATACGAACTGCATTCTGATGGGAAGAAGTGTGAGAGTAAGTATTGATGCATCATGACCATCATCTCAGCCGAAAGAGCTCATAGACTTCCCTTGTAAATCGCGCGCGACAATTGCCGGTCTTGAATGACCCTCGTCCAGTCTAGTGCACTCCCGCAGTCTTCCCAGGTCGTCTGACCACCTTGGGGAGGTTGGCCTACTGTGCGTCTTCCAGTGCGCGGTCGCCACTCGTTTTTTTTTAGCCCTGTCTGGGAAGGAAGACAAAAGATAGAGCGTAGAGAGGGTAAAAGAAGTGTAGGCAGACCACCAGCCAGTGTAGGTTAAAGATGCTGTCTCAAGCAGAGCAGAGAAAAAATCACAATGATGTTGAAAGATGAGTGCGTTATTCATCTTACATCTTTAACCAGCTATCCTAAAGTCTTATAAATCTTTTGCAGATGCCTGCGGTGGTCTAATTGTAGCTCCAAACGGAACCATCACGTCCCCATCGTTCCCTGATCTCTATCCTCCGTCGAAGAACTGTCTCTGGGAGATCGTTGCGCCTCCCCAGCACAGGATCACATTGAACTTCACACACTTCGATCTGGAGGGAAACAATATGTATCAACAGGTAACTAATGGAATAGAGACTTTGGGTAGAGTAAGAGAATCAATTTTATTAATTAGCTAAAAGCGAAGATCTTAAGTAGCACAATTAAACATTGATTTATTGATTATTAACACAGTGATTAAAAGACTTGTTGTAGACTTGTCGAATCAAAGTATATTTTTTATATTAAGTGGCTTTGGTTCTATAGCGCAATAGTTAACCCTTAATTTTAAAAAGGTGACATTATTAATTAACTACTCAAATCCTCCGGAATCCGTCTTGACGATTATTGGGATAGATTTCGGGAATCATTTATAATCGACATCTGATGTCCTTCCTACACATACATTTTCTTCTCTTCTTCTTCTTCTTCGTCGTTTCCTCATGGCTCAGGATCGTGACCAATAACTATTTCCCTCCATATATCGTGATCAAAGGCTATGTGTGCTGCCCTCTGCATGGAACCACATGCTTGTTTAATGTCTACCCTATTACTTAATTTAAAATGTTGTGCTTCTTATCAGGAATGTGAGTACGACAGCGTGACTGTTCACTCTCGCCTCGGAGCTGACGTGTTGCGGCGGCACGGAGCATTCTGTGGGTCGGCGCTCCCGCCGCCTGTCACGTCTGATGGATCCGTGCTGAGGATACAGGTTCGTTTAAACTTTAAAGGATCCTATTGGACTTAAAGTAGGTAATTGAAAACTTAGACTGCCTCCGTGACGGTTTTTTTTTTATTTATTTTATATGCATTCAGAGTTTGATTTCCGGTGGAGGTAAACGTTGTATTGATGAATATCGAAGTTAAGAACTGATTTTTAATGTCTTTGATAAGTATTGCGTTTCGGGCACTCTTTTTTTCGGGTTCTGCCCATATAGTGGCTCTGATTATGATACTGTTAGCTTACACTCCTGCAATTTATAATTTTGGTGTCATGGAAGTACGTTGTAGCTACACCTATAACACTTGGTTCCTTCAACTCAAAACCAAAACCCCCATTCCAGTTCACATCGGACGCGTCAGTCCACCGCTCAGGATTCGCAGCAGCATTCTACATAGACGTGGACGAATGTGCTGAGAACAATGGTGGTTGCCAGCATGAGTGCCACAATACTCTGGGAGGCTACGAGTGTGCCTGTCACAGTGGCTTTACTTTGCATCCCAACAAACATGACTGCAAGGAAGGAGGGTGCAAGCATGACGTCACTCAACCTCATGGGACCATTGTGAGGTGAGTTTCTGGTGATATAGTTGGTGATTGAACTCATAGTCTTTCTTATCTACCTAGAAAGAAAGAAAGAAGAAAGAAAAAACGTTTATTATTGCCACATTGACACACGACATAAATGTAAAAGAAAAAAAAAATATATATAAACTCATGCTTGCACATAAACAATAAAAATAAAGCAAAAGAATCCAAAATACGACAAACAATTTTAAACAAATAAAATGAGTACACTTTTCTAAACGGTGAGTAATGTGTGTCCCTGCAGCAATTAATAGGCACTGGCTCAGCATATTGCTGAGAGCTTGCGCCCACAGCGCTGATTTTCAGCCAGCACCATATCCGGGTGACGCACGGAACATCATCGGGCGGCTATCATTACAATCTTTATATCTTTTTGTACATGCTAATCTGTGGTATAGTAAAAATAATAAAATAAATGCAAAAAATAAAAAAAACACGGTCCTTAAATTTAGTGTAATTTTACTTTAGCGATACGCCTGACGTGCTTCTCTGCCTGATCACGGACTTGTCCTCTTCCTAGTCGTGTCAGTATTGTCCTAGTGCTGAAAATAGAGGGATGGGATTTGCTCTGCTGGTCAAGAAGGTGAACTCTGAGCCGAAGCCCAAAGGTATACCGACTTGCAGCATTGCGGATAGGAGGGGGAATAACGTTCCAGCACCTGGACGCCGCAAACCTAAAACTGCCTTTAAAAGCCATGGTTCTGTGTGCAGGCGTAACAGTGCGAGATTTGTAGCCGTGCCTTTCTCTTTTTGACCACTCAATTTTTTGGTAAAGATAATCTGGTTTTTCTGTTCGCACTGTATCAAAAAGTAGCATACTAAGATGCAGCTGCCGACGGGATTCCATGTTAAGAAGGCGTGCGGTGTTGAGGTACGGGGTAATATGAGACCGGGGCGGGATGCGAAAGCAAAAGCGTGCGCACGCGTTTTGCACACGTTGTATTAACCTTTTCGTGCGACCAAGAATGCAACCACCATAGACAATATCGCAATAATTTAATCTAGATAGGATGAGCGACTCACACAAACTGACACGCATATCAATTGTAAGGTAATCACGCACACCATATAAAATTTTAAGTCTGTAAAAGCAGTTACTTACGGTCTCCTGGACATGTTTTTCAAAATGGAGTTCTTGATCAATAATTAGACCTAGGTTTTTGGCTTCCGTTACTCTTTCTATTGGACTGCCCATGATAGCAACATTCTTGGTGTTAAGGACTTTCTCAGTTTTCTGGATTTGACTCCTCGTTCCTAGAATCATGAATTTTGACTTGCCAGAATTCAGGGCAAGACAGTTTCTCTCAGACCAGGCCGCTATGCGATCTAAATCAGAGTTAATATCGTTAATCATAGAGCCTGCATCTGAAGGAGGACATGATTGGTACAGTTGCAAGTCATCTGCGTATAAATGGTATTTGCTGTGATTTAAGTTATTAACTATGTCGGCACTGAACAGAATAAAAAGCAAAGGCCCAAGAATCGATCCCTGCGGCACTCCTCTCTGTAACTGTAGTACCGACGAAGATTGACGTGTACCATTTGCTTTTTGGATACTTACATACTGTGCTCGATCAGATAAGTAACTATCAAACCATCGAACTGTCGCAGAGTCAAAACCATAATAAGACATCTTCGACAATAAAAGGGGGATGCTCAAACAATCGAAAGCCCGAGAAAAATCTAGCAGAACTAAAATTGAACTATGCCCTGCATCTAGTTCTGACAGAATATTGTCCACAACATCAAGTAAAGCTGTCGTTGTACTCCGGCTTTTACGAAATCCAGACTGCAGTTCTGGTAATAGGTTATTTTTCTCAAGGTATTCCGAAAGCTGGTTGTACACCACCCTCTCAATTATCTTGGACATGCACGGAAGGATGCTTATAGGGCGGAGTTCAGGGATGGTAACAGGATTGGGTTTTTTGGGTAGGGGTGAAACTTTGGCTATTTTCCAGTCTGTTGCATATGTTTCAGTCAATATACTCTTATTAACAATTGATGTAAGCACTTCTAAAATAGTTGGTAATGTCAAAAGTATCATGTCGATTCCTACTTCATCAAAACCCTTTGCATTCGTTTTTATTCCGGTAGTTATTTTTAAAATGGATTCTGGTGTCGTGGTACCCAAAGAAAATGTTTTTGCAAGTCTATGTCTACCTAATTCAAAATAAGTCATGTCAGATATTGTCAGTTCGTCCCTGCCAGGAATAGTTAAAAAATGACAGTTGATTGCGTCGGCATTATCGAAGTGTGAAGGTAACTCTGTATTTCGCTTTTCAGGCAATACAAAATTCTTTAAAGATTTCCACATCTTTTTGGGGTCTGTACACTTGTTTATATGATGCTCAAAAAATGCACGCTTTTCGTTGTGAATGGCTGAGATGACTAAGTGTTTATAATCTAAATAAACACGTTTTTGCACATCCAGTCCACTTTTTTGTATTATTTATGAGCATCATCGCGTAGACGCATCATTAGCCTGACATTTGGAGTTAACCATGACTTAGGTCCTTCCCTCACAACTATAGTTTTTTCCGGCGCATGTTTATCAAAAAGTTTCAGCAGGTATTCATTAAATATTCGAACCATGTCATTAACGTCATCAAGAAGCTTAATACTATCCCAGTCTATACGGCGACAATCTTGATTAAATGATTCAAGGTTAATGTCTTTAAGCGGTCGGTAGATAATCTGTCGAGGAATTTGTCTTTTTCTTTTAATATTTAAGTCAACGGTTATAAACGCATGTTTGCCTAGGTCAGGAATATAGTTGACTGTTACGTTATTAATTCGAGCATCAGTACAAACTAAATCAATCGTCGTTGCACTGTGATCTGTGAAATGGGTCGGTTTAGTAACAATTTGAGCAAGATTTAATTTAGTCAAAAATTCTGTCAAGCATTTGTGATTCCTATGATTATGGTCTGTGAAGTCGATATTAAAGTCGCCTAGTAACAATAGTCGGTCGTAGTTAGTAAAAGAAGTAACGCTATCCGTAATTGCATCAAAAAACACGTCTACGTTTAGCCATTCGGGACGATATGCAGTTCCAATAATTAGCCTTTTTCCACCAATATTGAGACGTAGCCACATTTGTTCGACTGTGATGGCAGGAGGGTGTGCACATGCACGTACCTTTAAATCTTGGCGCACGTAGAAGCCTACACCACCTCCCACACCAGATTTAATGTTCTGGGGACGCGCGGCATGCCGTAGGCGATAGCCAGGTACGGTCGGTGCCTTTCCTTCTTTGCCCTCCCTTAGCCATGTCTCATTAATGGCTACAACATCAGGACTAAATCGTAATAAAGCAGCTGAAAACTCATCATGACCCGTGCCAAGCTACCTGCTGTAATTCTGTTGATTAAGTGACTGCTCCGTAGCTCTGTTGGAAGTGATGTGGACTGAGTAAGCTTGTACACCTGGGTTCGATTTCCGGGCGGGGCGAATATTGATATGATGAATATCGATGTTTGTTTCCGGTCTGGGTGTACCTAATGTTCGTCTCTGGTTTCGGGTACCCTCTAGATACAGGTTCTTCCTAGTTAGGGGCTCTGAGTGTGATGTGTTATTATTATTAATTGACTATAATTCCTTGTTCCTATAATCCAGGTAGGGATCTAGCAGGAAGAAGCCTCCCTGCTAGCTCATATAAAAATATTGTTGTTTGTCACGTTCCAGTCCAAACTACCCTGACACGTATCCATCAAGGAAAGACTGTGTTTGGCAGTTCTCCACCACTCCGGGTCACCGGATCAAGTTGATCTTCAACGTCTTCGAATTGGAGCCTCATCAGGTAACTTTAAGAGTAAATCTCATAAAAAGATTAAAAATTATGCTCACAGAATGTCAAATGTTTTCGCTTATACGTTTTGTCATCGCAGAGGTATGCAAACAAAATTACTTACCTACTTTATGAAGTTCTTACTGAGGTTCTTATTTACTTCTAACTTTATAATAGGTATCTATAATTTAATATAGATAAAGTACCTATAACTTATTGCAAAACTTTAAAAGCAAAAACGGATTGAGATAGGAGTCGTAGGAACGGTAGATTGTAGAGTATAGTAGACTCCTACTCTACCAGACAACATCCCTTCACTGACTGCCTGACTAGTGACTACTACATCTTCATCTACTTGACAAACACAAAGACCTTCTGCACTTACTTGTAGGTGTAGGCCTGCTTGCAGAAAATCTGGCCTACCTTCTAATTTGTCAAAAATTCACCTATTGTCTTAACACTTTCTTCCAATTCTCAGGAGTGTGCCTACGACCACGTAACCATCTACGACGGAGCCTCAGCCGAGGAGAAGACCCTGGGAAGGTTCTGTGGCAGCAAGGTTCCTCCGCCCATGGTGGCCACTCAGAACCAGATGTACGTGGTCTTCAAGTCTGACGCTTCTGTGCAACGGAAGGGATTCCTGGCTACGCACTCTACTGGTATGGTTTTTTTACTTTCAATCTAAACATCTATATTAAGTATTGCAACCAATTGTTCTTTAATGTTATGGTTATCTCTATCATTATCATCATAATCTTCTTGAACATCAATATTTTCATCATCATCAATATTATAAAGAGGAATGATTTAATTGCTTGTTTGCATCGAAAAGGTCCGATAGAAGGTACTGAACTAATTAGAAAAATTATTTCACTGCTGGGAAGCTACACTATCCTCGGGTGTAGCTTCACTGTTTGTTTGCCTCGCAAAAACTCTACAATTTAGCAAAATCTGGGTTTGAAATGTTTGTCGTAGTCCAGGGAAGGTTTAAAAATTAGAAAAATAAGGAATAGTCACTATTTCACGCGAAAGAAGTCGTAGACACAGCTATTAGTATTATAGAAACGCAGACTTATTACAACCTGAGTTTTAATAAGATATACTTTGTGCTTGTGTCCTTTATCTACTAAATGATATATCTTCACCTACCCAGCTTGCGGAGGCTACCTACAAGCAACGGAGTCGGTCCGCCATCTTTACTCACACGCGCGATACGCAGACGACAGCTATGAGTCCCGTTCCGATTGCGATTGGAGCATCGTGGCTCCAAACGACTGGTTCGTCCGACTGACCTTCATGACTTTTGAGTTGGAGCCTGAGACGAACTGTGGATACGATTTCGTACAGATTTTCGGAGGACTGGAAGGCAGCGCTGGGGATTATGGCACTTTTTGTGGGACTAAGGTTTGTTTGGCTTTTTTTGGCCTATACTTATAGATAGGTTATCAGAATTATCGTCTCTTGCCAACATTTCGTACGTAACTCTCTCTTTTTTTATCTTCTTGAACTCGATGTCTTTCTATCTTGACATAATTGTCATTCTATCTTCACTAACAAATATCTCCCTCTCAACTTCTGTTAGCTTCAACTGATCACACTTTTCGTAACGCTCTCTTCACGCATTCAACAGCCTAATCCCTAAGTTGAGCTTACATAATCTTATTTCAATAATGGTTTCTCCAACAGATGCCTCCAGAAATAGTATCGACAACCGAAGCGCTCCTAGTCCGTTTCCGAACAGACGACTCAATAGTTTTCAAAGGCTTCTCAGCCTCCTACCAAGCAGTGAAACCTGAGATTTCCGAGAGCGAAGAGGATATTTCCGAAGGTGGAACGGAGGAAGAAGAAGATGAACGTATGCCACCTCTTGTAGTGGGAAGGAGAGGGTTGCGCGCTCCGTCCCGCTTCTTCCACAGACCAGCGTGACGATGGCCGATACCACGGCACTCGCGACATCGACGGCCGCATCGCAACCCGCACAGATTACAATCGATTCATACCGATCCGGTTTTCCCGGGTTAGTTAAACATCTTTGGAGCTAATCGTCACAATCACTAAGCTAATCTATCGTGTAAATAATGATTCTGCGCTGCTGCTGTTTTAATTAGGTGCTAGAGTGCGTGCCAGATAAGTATGCGCGCGGTCAAAATATTAACCAATTATCAATCAACCATTTGTTTTAAATGGCGGGTGATTAACGTGTACAGTGGCGTCACCAGTTTCGCGCAGACTTATATGGCAAGCACTCTACTCCTGACTCCTACGTTCGTCTACTATGCACAAAATGATTGTGTACCATGTTTTAAGACATAAGACAATACCTTCTAGACCGTTCCGTCAAACTGCAGGCGTAGCATGACGGACCATTTGTCGAATAATTCTGTCACTTTTGATTGCTTTTGACATTTAAATGCGGGAAAATGTATGGAGATGATCGACAAAAGTGACAGATAGATACGACAAATTCGACAAATTATCCGACATGTTACCAAGGCTGTTTGTTGACTGAACGGTTGACAGAGTACATACGTGCACTATGTACGATTGTACGTGCGGCACAAAAATGTAAAAATTAAAAAGTGACATTCACACTTTATGTATATGGAAATATTAGACAATCCGACTTTCTATTTGACTATATAGTGACACTTTTAAATTTCAATTTTTTGTGCAAACATATAATATGTAATGTAACCAACTATGTAATATATAGTTTTTCATGACTGAAAAAATGTAAATATAATATGCAAGTAGTACTTAGTGGACCTACTAAATTTTAAAATACAGTACAGTATATATTTTAAAGTGTACACAGTAATATATTTTGTTTGACTGCTCTGCTCTCATTAAGGCTTAATAATAAAATAGCAAAAAATGCAGTCTAAAACTAATTTTTTGCTCGTATCAAACACAAGCTTAGGGGTAGGTGCAAAACTTTAAATAGGCTTGCAAAAAAGCATTTTATTAAACAAAACCAAAACGTGTATTGCCATTTTAAAAACCAATATTTATTTATCTAATTATCCTACTGTTTGTTCTAACGCCAATTTAAGTAAGTTTAGGTAATTATTTAAGTATTATTCTTATAAATTATGTACTAACCTAAATAATTAGGTGGTGCCTATTTACATACTTTCAAGTAGTAAGCTTCATTATTAAAATGTAACTTTCATTTTAATGGTTATCTTTTCGGTATCTTCCCTGTGCCTGGCACGGTTTAGACTAGGCATAAGACAACAAATTAAAATGAAAAATTATTAAAGGAAGCTTACTAAAGGTTAATCATATCCTACCTATACGATTTCAGAAGAAACTGAAATGTATGGACGATAGCAGCGATTACCGACGCGAAAATCGCGCCACTATTGGGTGAAAATTCTGACGTTACTTCTAGGCTTCAGTAATTAAACTAAGAAAAATACAATTACTTACTTACATGTGTCTAAGTGCTTAGATTAAAGATTTTCTGAAAATTTTGCAGGTTGCAGAGGACTCGAAACTTCTCTTGTTTTTATAACTCGCTTTTTAATGAAAGTTGCGCATTAATTTTGACTCAAACAAAATTCCTACCTAGTAAGAGTGCTTTAAATATATTATGTTTTTTTTTTTATCTAGAGTGGCTCTTTCCGTAAGAAATTGTATAAAGTTTAATGTAAGAAATGTTACGACAATATTAATGTAGATTAATTTTAAGAGTAGTGGGAGTAGAATCGTTAAAAATGTTCATATCAATTAGCTCTTTCTCTGATGTACTTTTAAATATAGGTAAGTACCTATTAAGGTTCTTATAACAAAAAAATCAAAACTCAAAAATATTAGTTAGATACATTACCTACTTCTAAGTATAGAGTTAGTACTTACATTGTAAATCTGTGTAACTAGGTAATCATATATATTTTACTTACTCTTTACTCAAATTACGTGTAAGTAAATACTTACCAATAAAACTCTATTTAAATCGGTTACTTGTAACAAAACACCATTATACTGTACTGTCGACCCGGCGAACCTCGTACCGCCTAATATAATACAATGTTGGTTGTGTACAGTGGCGGACACAGTCGGCGTAACACTTCCAGTTTTTCTGTATTGCAAAATAGCTCTTGTCCTTTGGTAATACAGTCTAGGGCTGACGAAACCATAGACAAATCTGCTACGGTCTCTCCTAGTCCGTGCCTGTACCTGTGTATTATTACAATATTTTAAACCTTCCCCATGATCGGTCTATCTTTTAAAATAACCGCATGAAAATCTGTTGCGTAGTTTTAAAGATTTAATCACACAGACAGCGGGAAGCGGATTTGTTTTAAAACTATGTACTTACTTATTGATATTGATACTGGTTACCTTAACACCATGTCAAAATGTTTTACACTTATTTTCATTGATATTGGCAATAGATCCCCTGCCTACATTTCACCTAGATAAGATTCTGATTATTTAAATGAGTACCTATGTAACTAAAAATTCTTCTTATGTGTGCCAAAAATATCAATGCAGTTTGTTCGTTAGTAAGTTAAGATTTTTAAGTTTTAAATCCTATGCCTAGTCCCTAAGTTTAGAAAAACAATATAGGTACCCCTAAGTGAATGTAGTGTTAGGTTACCTATTTTAATAAACAAGTGATGATTTTTTTTTATTTAATCTTTATCTCTTTGCGCAAAATTTTGGAATAGCTTTTTCATATGTCGTAGTAAGATTTGATAATTAGGTTTTTTGCAAAAAAAAACTAGGGATTTTGCGAAAACACGGATAATTTGATATAGGCATTACTTTTTTTTTCAATTATCCTGACATAGAGCAGTTTTTTTTGAAAAAAACCAAGTATAATTGAAAACTTTGAAACCTTCCTTAACTCTGATTGGCTACATTATTGCTTGCTGGTAAACTCTTATTCTGATTGGTTCGTTAAAATATCCTTCGACGCTACAGAGAACCAATCATAATAAGAGTTTACCTGCAAGCAATAATCTAGCCTATCAGAGTTAAGGCAGGTTCCAAATTTTTCAATTATGTACTAGGTTTTTTTTTTTGCAAAAAAACTGCTTTATGTCAGGATGATATAAAAAAAGTAATGCTTATTAAAATTATCCGGGTTTTCGCAAAATCCCTAAAAACCTAATTATCAAATCTTACTACGACACATACATTACTACCAAATTAAAAATTTCTTAAAATTAAAACACAATCGGTAGGTGCCTAGCCTGCGTAACCTACATACGTAAATTAAGTACTTAGCAAAAACCATAGGTACATATTAAAATAAAACTTGCGCAAATAAACCTTTTTATTTCCCGCCAGTCAGATCAGATTGCGGTGATGCCGGAACCGGAAACGGAAATCTTACGTTTTACCAGTAAGTATTATAATTTTAGTCAGTGTCAATCAATCAAAATAAACATTGTCAATACTATTGATTGATTGATATATTTGACGATTGATTCAGTTTGTTTGTGTGGTGGTTGTGTCATGGTTTGTAGTTTAGGGATGCCAGTCGGTTCTAATATCGATATTTCTAGCTAAACGATAATGATATAAATGTCACTATTTGAGAAAATCGCTTTTTGTTATAAGGCGCCATTTATATTGAACTTTGTAACTTGTTCTTTTATGTATTTTACATTTTATTTTGATTGCAATAAAGAATTATCTTATTTTAACTTTGATATTATGGGATTCCGAAATATCTATTTTTATTTCACCTAGGAATGCAATTAAGTACTTAATTGCATTCCTAGGTGAAATAAAAATAGTTAGCAAGCAAGTTAGTTTTAAATGTTTTTAATGTGGATGTGGTACTTATTTAAAACATGCTTATTTAAAAAAAGGTTATGTACGGTAGGGATGCTCGATGTTGAGAAAACATTGGTGTTAACATCAATGTTGACATCGATAGCTTATCATCAATGTTCGATGATCATCAAATCCAAAACATGTTTTTTTACAGACATTGTAAGGGTTAGCAAATTATGTTTTTCTATGTTTCGTTGCTTTCAGAAATTGATAAAATAATCTGTGGATGCATTTATTTTATAGATTACAGATTTTGTTGAGGGTTGTTGATCGTAACTTTGAGAAATCGATTTCTTTCAGGGAACCGACTTCGATAAAGTATTTGTAAAATCGATGTTTCGATGTTTGATATAACGCAACATCGATGTTAAAACATCGAAATTTTGTCTCTTAACATCGATGATCAGATCATCGATCATCGATGAACATCGAGCATCCCTAATGTACGGCCCCTATAAAAGTAGGTATTTTTTTAAATTCTAAATTTTCCTCTTCTTAAATCTTAAATATTGATAAAGATAATAATAATTATACGGTATGCAAGGTGAAAAATATCGATATAAAACGTTACACATCCCTAGCTAGATTGCTTTGCTTTGTGAATTTGTGAATCCGCAATTTCATTCATTCAACCTCAACTTTTATTTTCTTTACAAAAATAAAGCGTAACTTTTAGTGAAACAAATTTCTATTAAAATAAAACCGAAGGATACTTCAGCGCAAGTGGTGCCATTTAATATTTTAGAAAGCTAGCGCTAGTATAAAAAATGTCTGCATTAGCGTTACGAGTAAAAAGTAAGAACGGGCAACAACTGATCAAGGATTTGACCTCTGACAGTACTGTGGGCGATCTGAAAGTGCACCTTTGTAACGTGTCTGATGTGAACATTGAAAGGATTTGTGTGCTATGCGGTTTCCCGCCGAAACCTTTGGACATAAGCAATGATTCGAAGAAGCTTGGTGAAATCGGTTTGAAGAGTGGGGAAACTTTGATAGTTGATGAGAAGACAGCGTCGTCTGTGGAGATCCAAGCCAAGCCTGAGATAAAGGCAGCCCAGCCTGAACCCATCCAGAATGGAATCACCCACACGGCTCCGGCCAGATCTGGGATTTTGATGAAGAAAGTTGTCCCTTCTGATAACTCTTGCCTTTTCACTAGTATAGGTAAACTATATGTTTGTTTTACTTTTAATTTTTATTAATGGCTTGACCACAGTCACCAGTTAAACTATAAAATCCTCTCATTACAGGATTTGTATTAAATGGCAAAGTGGACACTACGGTACACTCACTGATGCGGCAAATAATAGCAATGGAGGTGGCGAGTGATCCAGTGACGTACAGCGAGGCGATGTTAGGCAAACCTAATGCGGAGTACTGCAGCTGGATACAACAGCCTAGCTCTTGGGGTGGTGCTATTGAGGTGAGAAAAGATCTTTCAAATAAAAATGAATAACAATAAAGGCTAAGAAGCTTGAGCAAAAGTTTTTAGTACTTACTGTAGTTCTCACTAATATTTTATTTTAATAAATGTAAATTTCCATTTTGTTTTAACCTAGTTTGGTTAAATTAGTTGTCATTATTTATCTCAGGTTTGCTTGCTTTATGTATAAGTTTTTTATTCAGGGGTTTTTTTTCTAAAAATGATTGACTCGTAATTGTCTTGTGAGCGACTTTGTTAACCACTGCTGTTTTCTTTGGGTGTGTAACACAAATAGCCTTTGTTTAAGCGGCAATAGTTAATGATGTCGCTAACAAGACAATTAAGAGTTGATCGTTTTTGATTAAGAAACGAAGAAACTTGCCCCCTACGTTGATGGCGGGGCTAAAATTTATTTTCATACATAAAATTTTGTCCATAGGAGAAAAAGTAGATTTTAAATGAGAAATTTTGTCTAAACTCCAGGTTTATTTAAACACTTAAGGGGCTAAAATTGGGAAAACGGCGAGAGGAGTGTTCGTATATACGACTTTAATAACACTTAAAAATAATACAGAAAGCTATTTTTTTTTTCGTAGCTTCTCAAAAGACTGAACTACAATTATAGTAGGTTTTCAAATAAAAAAAAATAAAGGGTTTTCTTATAAAAAAATCGTAAAGTTCATCAAAAACTGCAAAAACAGCTTTTGCTGTTAACGATTGTTTACTAGTTTAAAAGTAAGTTGAAGCAAAACAAAAATTGTATCATAAACTAGAAAGTCTGTTCAACTTTTATATTGTAATTACAAAAATATACATGTCCATTTTCATCTAGTTTTAATTGCTAAAACTTTACTAAAATTTCGGCGGAAATTCTCCATGCTAAATTGTATGGAGGGATACAACGGCCGAGCGGCCGATTCGATAAGCAAAAACGGGCGCCAGTACGCCTCCGGTCTTGAGGCGGAGCGTACGTCAGTCGTGCTTTGGCGCGCTATTACAAGACTATTTATTATTGTTTGCGCGAGGTTTGCGCAGTGAATGAGAATTCTTTTTTAGTTTGGAAAAAGTAAGTACATTTTATTATTAATAAATTTGAGCAATAGTAGACGTAAGTTTCTGTGATTTTTTAATATCAAATAAGTATCCCTACAAATTTATATTCTGAGGGGAAAAAGAAAGCACTTATTTTCACTCATTTTAAAAACGATATCTACATAGTACAGCTCTTAAAAATATATTTTTATATTGGGTTGTTTTCTATATCTTTCTTTTTTAAATGCAAAGCAATAAACTTTTCATTATTTTTATTTATTTTAAGATTTGATATGTAGGGGTCATTGACCTTAGTAGGATTACCCACACGTCACAGTGTGTATGTACCTATCAGGAAAAATAAAAACGTAGTGCTTCTATTACTCTATCGTACACCTATATAGTAATTAGTTTTTTCGCTACCTACTTTACACAATAAAACTACAATAGGTATGGACGTAGGTAGGCAATGTTTGGTTGCATAAGGGTTTCGTATGAAAAACAACTTTTAGGGGATATCTCTCAAACAAGAACAAATTTAGGTGTAAGGTACTATAAACTATAGTAATAATAACTTATTATGCAATATGCAAGCCCGACCTGACATACGCGATCCTTTATCGTTGCTCGAAATTCAACACCTCGAAAAAGGTTTTTGCACATATTTATAAAAATAATATATTGAACTTCAATTTATTTGAAAATGATGAACCTAAAAATTAATAAAAAGTTACTTTCTTTAAAAAAATGGAGGTGGATTTAACAGAGTTCTAAATATCAATGTTATTTATTTTATTATAAAATTATATAAATAACTGCTTGCCAGTTGTGTTAAAAAAACAACCCAGTAAGATTAAAGTTAAGCTCGGAAAGTAACTTTTTATTCTATTTAAAAATGCAAGAATAGGTAAAAGGAAATGAACGTCTTTCTATGCTGCAAAAAAAGTTAAATATCCAAGAATGTTCTATGTACTGTTGGTTTGTCTAATAAATAAAATAAATAAGACGCCACCGCTACAAAGGTAATTTTTATTAAAATAACCAACTTAAAATATTAATTTACACGATTATTATTATCTATACCTACTGAAGATTCTTATGTATGGATTATGTTACTTTCTTGGCCAGGAATGGGCAAATTAAATAACAACAACGTTAAATCTTAGACAGGAAAATACATAAAACAGTTTATATGGGAAAATTACATTTTTATTTTTCTTTCAACCCCTCCATTTTTTCTATCTTTTCTCACCTTTTGAACCTTATGTGAACTACGACAAACATTTTGAAACTCAAATCAGCTAAACGTTCTAAGTCGTTCTCAAGTTTAAGCGAGATAAACAAACCACGATTGATTTTTAAATATAAACTAGTCGACTCGGCGAACTTCGTACCGCCTAACCTATTACAATGTTATGCGTGTATTATACATTATAAACTTTCCTCTTGGACAGATGCGGGAAGCAACTTTATTTTATACTATGTACTAGAGGCTGCCCCGCGGTTTCACCCGCGCAGATTTCTCATAAACACAAAATTCCTGTTTGTTCCCGTTCCCGTGGGAATTTCGGGAAATCCCTTCTTAGTGCTCACCTACACTCCCTAAGGAACCTACATGCAAAATTTCAGCACGCTACGCCCAGTAGTTTCGGCTCTGCGTTGTCTGTCAGTCAGTCAGTCAGTCAGTCAGTCAGTCAGTCAGTCAGTCAGTCAGTCAGTCAGTAACGGAAGAGTTTTATATATATTGATTGAAGATGGTCTGTTATTTTGACCATCAAACTCTATCTATAGTCTTTTTTTTATCCATTTTTTTTTTTATTACAACAAGAAACCTTTTTGGCGGGAAACATTTTTCATAGTCAAAGAAGTCTAAAGAAAATCAATCAATGTGGCAGACAGACGTTTGTTTTATTGAAAGGTTTAATATACCTAAATTTTTGAATAATATAATGTACCTATTTAAAATTAATTCGAACAATAAATGTTCGTTATATTGAAATAGGTATTTTAATCTGTATGTGTGTATGTACTATGTATGTTTGTCCGCGATTCTTTCACGTTTGGCTGAACCAATATTGATGCCGTTTTCAGAGTAGTATTTGCTACATTCAGGACCGGGTTTAAGTGTTTAAACAAACTTTGAAAAAAGGCAGTTCTCAGTGTATGTATGTGTCAGTTTATTGAGCCGTGTGCCTTTAAAAAGAAAAAAGTATCATATTGTCACTCGTTAGCATTAATTGCGAGACTCTTAATGTCATACCTACGTAATTACATTTATTTTTATCACAAACAGTAAATTATTGCAAGTAATTCTTTTATATTAATTATTAGCAACGAGTTTTCAGATGCAAGTTCCATATCTCCTTTTCAAAGATTCAGCTATCTTCTAACATAATAATGACAGGTATAAAGATAAACATACAACCAGTACTTAGGGACACGTAAAAAGTATCGATACTTTGCGGTATCGAGTACATTTCCATTCCTATCCTTACTTTGTACTCAATACTGTGCTTACGATACTTTTAATCAATGAGTACATACATTTTGGCAGGTATGGCATCATATCAAATGAACTGAAATGAATTCCCATATAAAACTAGCGACAATAAAGGTTCTGCAAACGATCAAATTTGTTTGACAAACACGTTTTCATATAATATTGTTTGACAAACTTCAAACACATCTTTTTTATATTACCCCACGATAAATTTTTTTGACATACGTAAAATTTTACAAAAAAAAATAAGTTAAACGGACACTTACACGGCTTCCGGCTATTTTTCATCGTTAAAGGAAAGCCAACTTGTTTTATTTTTTGAAGAACTTTCTTTTATTGTATTAAACTTGTGTGCCTAGCCTAAGTAAGAACTGGCCCTAAGAAAAGTGCTTCGGGGTATCGATACTTTTGTTTCTTGTTTTTTTTTTTAACAACTTTTCCAATTATTGTATTAAATTTGTGTGCCTACCAAACGTAAGAAAAGTAAGTACTATAGGTCCTCAGAGAAGTACACGATAGATACATTGAAGAATTGATACTTTTGTTTTGATACTACTCATTATGAGTACAGTATCGATACTTTCTATTCTTTACCATATATTATATGAAATAGTTTTAGGTTTTGTAACAGTTTTTTTAGCGTATTTATTGCTAGTGCTACCTGCACATAACACAAATAAATTTCGTGGATAATTTAATGAGTGGCTTTCAATTTGACATATAAAAAAAATAAGTTTTATTACACCGCTATGGTATGGCGCTTTGCAAAAGTCAACAGGTCAAGTTGAAATGAATCATTAAAAGAAAAAAAGAAAATTGAAACTCGTCACGCGTCAGTCTGATAGTTATTTTAGTTTTTAAACTTTTTAAGTTAATTTGAACTGATTTGAATTACTATCCTATGTCTTTTACTTTAGACAACGCAATCTACGGGCGTATTATGAGACTTAGTTTTGCTTTTTAATGACACAATGAAAACCCCTCATTAATTCATATTTGTTTTTTACAGAAATCAGAATCTTCCATCCCCCCGCTGATAAGAATTTATCACACCTTTATGAGGCATACTGCAGTTTATAATGTAAAACTGGAGTAGACGAGTGGAGTCGTCATGTCATTACGATAAATTTGAAATCTTTTGTAATTTAGGGGATATTGTTATTATATTTTATTGTAGTTAAAATTTTAAATTAATAAAATATTTACGTGTGAGTATTTACTTAAATGAAATATATTTACCTATGTTGAGAAATTCAGTCCTTTAACAAATAAAAAAAAAACCTAAAAGCTGAATATATTAAAATCACTCTCAAAGCCTAAAAATCAAGTAAAATCGACAATTTTTTATTTGTGGCAATAATTGTTTTCTATCTTATACCAGTTGTAATTAATTAAAAATATACAAAAAAAAATATAATATTGAAATGCGACTTTAATTTTTACCTTTAATGTAATCAAAAAGTCATAACCAACTTTTTGTATTTTTGCAGTGTTGAACTCTGACCGACGATCTTTTTTAACCGACTTCATTAGTTAAAATAAACATACTTTACCTTTTATTTAGTAAATAATAAGTAGGTAAGATATTTAGTTAGATAGTTAAAGTTCTAAACAATTTTTTTAATGTTTCTTATAAAGTATGTTTAAGTACTCAACAATAAACAATTTGTACTAAAATAAAACCTATTAGGCAGTAAAAAAATTATATAACATCGATAAATCATATTATTTCGTAATCACAATTCAATAAACCCATAAATCATAGTAACGATACACCCAAGTTAATTCGCGCGAAAAATCAGATTTAAATATCGCGCCAAGAAATGTTCGCAACTCGGCCGCGTAACATTTAGCGCTAGGGTCGCGCGAAATCGGCGTTCAAATAAAAGAGGCCTCAGCCTTAACATTAAAAGCAAAGCATCACTTTACTTCACACCCTTGTTATTATAATCTACTATTCTAAATTTAGTCCTCTTTTTTTTTTAATTCCAGGTAGCAATCCTGTCCTGTTTTTATGGTATAGAAATGGCAGTAGTGGACACGCTGAATGCTATTATTAATAGGTTTGGAGAAGACAAGAACTACGGTCAGCGAGTGTTCCTACTGTTTGATGGCGTTCACTACGACCCACTTTACTTGGAACAGGCTGATGTAAGTTTTTTTTATCTTCGCTGTATTTAGTAAGCTGTAAGATTATTATTTGGTATAGAATTATTACTTAATGTATAAATATAGATTTTCAATTGAATGATCTCATAATTAGAGAATCCCCTAATTGGCAGTAAGGTTGGCTATCACAGTTAAGACTAATCCAAGTTTTTTTAATGATGGGGGTGCCCATTTTTCGCCGATATTACGACGCCCATGGGAGAAGATGTCTTTTTTCCTCAAGTGGTCACACTGAAACTGTCACTTAACTGCATAGAATTATTAGTTCTAATATAATTTATCATTTTTAAAATCAATTCTTACTTTCCTATCCACTCCACAGGGCAGTATGCAAACCTTATTCCCTAGCGAAGACTTAGAAACTTACAGCGAAGCAGAACAGCTAGCAAAAGAAGCAAAGTCATCCCGCCAATTCACTGATCTAAATAAATTCACGCTAAAATGCATGATTTGCGACAAACTGCTGACGGGGCAAGTCGAAGCTCAGAAACATGCTAAGGAAACTAAACACACAAACTTTGGTGAGGTATAGTTTTTACTTTAAATCTTTTGTTTAAATAATCTAAATGTTTAAAATACTTACAGTAGAGATAAACTGCGATAACATGACACGACTAAGGGTACCCAGGCCTCAACACAAAAAATCCGGTCTGCCATGTTTAAAAATCATGATTTTGAAGCAAATATCCGGTCACATGTATCAAATAAATGTCAGAGTAGGCTCGTTCCGTGCTCAGTGCGGTACCCATCACTCAGCGGTAGGAAATGTATTGAAAAAATCCGGCCTGGACAAAAATCCGGGCGGAGTCCGGTCTGATACCTAAAAATCCGGTCAAGACCAGCATTATCCGGTCAGATGGTAACCCTAGACACGACCCTCTAAATTTTTAGGCGCTTGAATGTATTTGTGAAAGTACCAATAAGCCGCACAACGCCTGTGTGCGTTCTTGGACGAACAGCAAATAAAAACTTTTGCCCGGATTTGTTGGTTTACTGTCTTTACGTCGCTCTGACGTTACGTCGCTCCGCGCAGAAGTACTGTCGGCACGTCGCTCCTACCTCCAGCGTACTGTCACTACTTTGACTAGTTGTGGAGTAAGAATAGGAAAACACAAATTTGGTAGGGCGTGCCAAGTTTATCGTAGTTTATCGCCACCACAAACTTAACTGACCTGTGAATCTACAAAGAAATAGAATATTGGAATTGACAAAGAGTAAAAATGTATTTCTTTCTAATAGCCATTGAGATGGCAATATACCTACTAGTGGCCAAAACTAGAACTATTTTGTTACGCTTGGAAAGTTGGAATCGACGCGACAACAGCGACGTTTCGTTACCCGGGTCAAAAAAGTTTTTCGTAATGTGACCTTTTTTTTGGGGTCTCCGCATAGTAGAGTTAAAAGTAGGTCCTAGATAGTGTGTCCTATAAAATTTTGGAGTTCTAACTATACTTGTCTATTCTTGAATTTTTTTAAACAAAAAAATGGACGTAGAACGGTGAAATATAATTACCAATTAAAAAAAAGGGACCCGCCTTCTGAAGTCGGTTAAAATAGTAGGTATACTAAAACCTCCTGAATGTAACAAATACTGTGAAAATCGGTTCAGCCAAGCTCGAGATAAATCGCGGACAAACACACAATACATACAGACATTCATACAGGTCAAACTAATAACCACCTTTTTTGAAGTCGATTTAAAATAGGTCTGCTTGACAAGTTTATAGTATATATAGTTTTTTGGACTGCTCTTTGAAAATCGGTTATTCGATTAGTAGCTGTGTTTAAAATTGGTTGTGTTTGTAGCAAATAAAATGAAATTATTTTGCTGGTTTCAGATTATTTATGTATAGGTAACATTTTAAATAAAATAAAAAATAAACTAATTTGTGACTTTTGGCTTTTGCGTGCGTACAGCCAAAAAATACAAGATAAAATGATTTCCCTCTATCATTCATCTTATTATTTTAGTTAAGAATTTTACTTTTCTTTTTTTTAACTCTGTAAAAAACACACTAAATATGAAATTCTAAAAGACAATGAACTTTTCTCGCAAAACAAATGAACATTGAAATATACTTGGCACAAATACACACATAAAGATTCAACCTGAAAATAGTTTTAAATTAACGAAATTCAGGTTAAATTTTAATATTTATTTATTAAAGTAGTTTTAATAAGCTTTTTTTTACAAAAAGGTTGTAATTGTAATTATGTAGATATATTTTTGTTTAAAAATTTTGGGTGTAAATTTGGTTTTATGTATTTTTGCTGGTTTATGTGTTTTAAAAAATATTATTAAAAACCTTGTCTATCATTATTTGATTAAGGTTTAGTATAATTGTTTAAAAAAAGCTTCATATAATTATATACTAAATGATAAGTTAGGGTAAATTTTAGTGTTTTATTATTTAAATAAAGCTTTTTTGTAATTTTACCAAAGCTACCTAACCTATTACTTTTAATCTATCTAATAAAATATCTTCTTTAAACAGTGCCTAATTCTATTTTATAATCAATTTAGTTCAAGAACAGCCGATTTTGTATTGAAAATCGGCAATTCTCGAGTTGAAAGTGTACAAACGAAATACGCAGCAATATTATAAGCCGCGCAGATAAAGAAACGATTTGAAAATGGCGGCCAAACGCATGCTCATCATCATCATCATCAGCCCGTAAGAGCCCAGTGCTGGACATAGGCCTCTTCTCTCGCACGCATGCTATCAAGCGTATATTAGTATGAGGGAAGAGTTAAGAAGAGAGACAGCCCATACATCGGCCGCCAATTTCAAATCGTTTCTATATGTGTGTGTGTGTGTAGGTACTAATATTTATATTGTCAATTTTAAAAAGGTGAGCGTTCACATGTTCCGTGAGCATATTCACGTCATGACGTTTTACAATTCGCTTCTTGGCAATCTGGCAAACTAACTTAATTTTGTTCGTTCGTTGTTACGATTCTGATTTGTTAAGTGAATGTTTACCTTTATCCTATTAAAATAACTATTATTGGCCTTAAGTACCTTAATTATTAATTCTATAGCAATAAATTTATTTAGTTATAAGTTTATTGCTATATAATAAGTTATAACATTTTATGGTCACTAGAATGAATGTCGTGCAGAATTAATATAAATACAATTGATAGTTTTGTTTTTAGATTACAAACAAATAAATTAATTTTATTCCACGCAATGTTTTTTTGTTTAATTACTTTCCTATACACGGTTTCTTTTTTATCGTGGAGGAACATTTAACACCCGGTAGGCATAGTTATACAGGACTGATTCCTGAAAACAAAATTCCGAACCGTGCTCACTTGAGGTACTTCGAAAGTTTTTGTCAAAAAAACTAAAAACGTTATGTAGCATCAGAGCAATGACCTACGGTGGCTTTGCTGGTGCCAGAAGAGAAAGGGGGTGGAGGGCAATGCGCAGGGGGTGAAGGAGTCCAAAGACCCTAAATAGGTTTTTTTTTTCCAAACCCCAAGATTCTATTCCACCCAAATGAAAAACTGGAATGTAATTTTCAATCAGTTTATTTTAACACAAAAATATACAATTATCACTAAATATAGTAGTCACATAGTGTCTCTATCTATCACTCTTCACTAACCAGTATTCTACTAACATCGTTGTTTTACAACATGTTTTGTACAATTTAGACTTAATTTAATTTAGTTGTGCTTTATGACTTTTTTCAAACTGCATTCTGTTTTTAATTTAAAATATATAGGTACTTACATTTAAATGTTTTCACTGGTTTTGAGGTTTAAAATTTCACGATCGCTTTTGATATGATAATTTTAACTTTAGTTTTATAAAAATACTAGTCGACCCAGCGAACTTCGTACCGCCTAACCCATCAATATTTTGTGCATGTTTTTTACTTATAAACCTTCCTCTTGAATGACTCTATCTATTAAAAAAAACTGCATCAAAATCCCGTGGATAGTTTTAAAGATTTAAGCATACATAGGGACAGACGCGGGAAGCTACTTTGTTTTATACTATGTATTGATTGATGATAATATATATTATACTTAATATGATATTAGGGAGAAAAACTAAGCAAGTATAAAACTAAAGTTTTGTGAGGGCAATTTTCAGCTAGGTAAAATTCTACAGAAGTGCAATATGATTATTAACATTGTATTAGGTAGGTATATTACTAATTTCAACTGGAAGATCTTTCCAAATTATTGCGGCATTGAAAACAATGACAAATCAACTAACTTTTAAGCCAAAATTAAAAAATATAGCAAAATAATTTATTTAAAACCTTTTAGCTTTATTTATACCCATAAAGCGGACTAGTCAAAAAGATAAATTGCTAATATTGGCCTCGACGACAAAGGCTTTATGCGGCTTTAGTGACAAATATCAAAGAAAATTAACATAAAAACAAAATATATTTCAAAACAATCATATAAGTATACAGTTTTCAATTATCTCGTAATTATTTCAAAGTTTAAAATGCTGTTTGTATAACAATAATAATAATAATAATAACACATTACACTCAGAGCCCCTAACTAGGAAGAACCTGTATCTAGGGCGCCCGAAACACACACAGAGACGAACATCACACCCAGACCGGAAACAAACATCGATATTAATCATATCAATATTCGCCCCGCCCAGGAATCGAACCCGGGTGCTCACGCTTACTCAGTCCACATCACTGCCAACTGAGCTACGGAGCAGTCAAGCAATATCAATAGACTACTTATAATTATATTTTTTTTAGTATTTAATACAATATTTATAAAAATTATCCAATTAAAAACACCACGCTTATGCCCCTAATATCCAACTTGGTTTAAACGTCAAAGTTAGATATTACGAGCCTTAGCGTGTCATCTCGGCTTACTAACTAGTTAAAACTTATGAACAAAATTAACTCCAATCAACAATCCTTGTAAATAATCAAGTTTTAAATATAAAAAAAAAAACACGATTAGAGGCAATTAGCGTAATAAAATGCTTAACAAAATTTTAAATACTTTGTTCAGTATTACTTGTTCGGAGCTAGACAAAAATAAACGAAAAAAATTTTTTCTTTGATTTTATATTCTTTAGCTATCATAGCTTTAGATAGTGTATTCAATAAATTTAATGTAAGTAGGATGTCAGCAAGATTTTTATTCGATTTTAATTATTTTCCTATAAAATATATATAAGTAATATTTAAACTACTCTTTCTTTATTAAAGAAACTACAAGCACTGGCGATTAATATAATTCTTACGATTTTATGACAATTAATGTGATTTTTAAATGCTTGTAGCTATAATTAATCTCAAAATTAGAATCAAAACTTATAATCTCACCATATCGCTTTAAAAGCGATAAGTCGACCACTTCGGCGATACATAATTTACATTTGGTATCGCCATAACTGAAAAACTCAAATACTTGAAACTTTAGAGCAGTTTTAAATTAGTTCTGTCCCTTAAAATTTCAGTAAAACAAAAAAATTCAGTAGAAGTGACAGAAATAGTCTATCGGGCCTTAAGGATTATCTTTTTTGTTGCTACAAATTTTCATTAGTTTGAATCATAAAGCGTACACCTACATAAATAGTCAAGTTTTATATAATCAAGTAAATCGTTATTAAAATCAGTTTTTTCATTTACATTTACCAAAGGCTTCTTCGAAAATAATTTATAAATCGACTTACTGAAGACACAAATTCATTTACGCTCAACGCATCAAACTACATACGCATAAAACAGCAAGAATTACCAATCGTATATATGTATCGTATATAATCGAGAAAAAACCAATCGTATTTACTCAAGACAAAAACGTTTCGTCTCAAAACTTTCAAGTATTTCAGAATCTTGAATGGCTTATATTAAAATAATTTACCTATAACAACGTCTTACTGCTGAGGCTTTGCGAAGGAGAATCTAGGTAGGGATATGCCGAACTTGGTCTCCAAGCCAGTGAGGACCGGCAGAGCCACCTGGTAGCCCCCGATGTGATGTGGCTTCTTCACCTGCTCTTCCATTGTAGTTGGTACGTTCAGTTCCGAGCCCGATGGTCGTCTGTGGAAATTTTTGGAAAGTAAGTATATGTATATTATATTTTACGAGCTCTCCCGGCTTACTTCGTTACGCCATAGAATATAAGATACTACAAACGACTTGGCTCTATAGACTATGTTTTTTTGACTGCCCAGAATGGCCGAATATAAAACAAACAACAACAACAAACCACCTGTCAAAATATGTAAACAACGGAAAAAATATTGCACCTCGGGTTATATTATTTGAGTTTAGGTAAGGATCCCTAACTTTTTTGAAAATCTAATATAGATATAGCCTATGACACTCGGGGTTAATGTAGCTTCCTACCAGTGAAAGAATTTTTCAAATCGGTTCAGTATTTCCGGAGCCTATTCGTTACAAACAAACAAACAAATCTTTCCTCTTTATAATATTGGTATAGATTTACCTACGGCGAGAATCTGGCCCTTGTCACGATGGCTTAAGCATAAACTCAGTAACTCGTGGGTCCGGCTCGTTGGACTGATGCCTCTCGTGGGCTCAGTCAATGAACGGTGCCTCTGCCTACCCCTCCGGGGAATATAGAACGGTCAGCAGCGACCTTAGTTAAAATATGCCTGTCAAGCAAGGCGATTACAGCAAAATTCTTCTCGCAATATGTTCGTCCTTGCGTTGATTTCATGGGTATAGGTGTGTTTGTATGGCACCCTAGATAAAGTTTCTACCTATAGTATGCTCTGAGTATGATGCGTTATTTGTTAAAGTGAATAAGTAGTCAGTTATAAAATACTCACGATCCACCAAAGTCCACGTAGAACATTCGCTGAAGTATTTCGTAGGTGACCAAAGTGACACCGAACTGCGGCGAAGATCTGAACACACGCGCTGAAAGAAAGCAAAAACAAGTTAGCAGTGATGTTATGTCTCTGGATTCGGAAGCCCATAGGTTCGGTTCCCGGAGGAAGCGAACATTGAACTGGTTTTTGTTATGCGTTATATTTTAATATCATAATACAGACAAAATTAATGCTATTTATTTTATGCTAAAACTGCGTGTTCTTGATCTCTAGTGTGTGATAGGCCATTTTAAAATTAAAACACGATATTTAGTATCATTCGAACATTTGACTGTGGTTTTCAATGCAAAATCTATGTACTATTTTTACCTGTAGCTCCTTTCCAAAAAGCTCTGGCGCCTTCTTCAGCGTAGATCTTCCTTGTTGCGTCTATCACACCAGTGTATGTTGTTTGCCCGGTCCGCGCGACCACCTTATTTAGAAAATTTCAATTTACTTATATAACAAAAAAACTTTGTATCAAAAAATTAAACCGCCGAAAAAACTGAAAGCATTAAATAATTGGGAAACATTTTAAATTAGGACTTAATTTACTCACTTCTTAAAGTAATTTTGGTTAACCAAAAAATTTTAAGTATTTGAAATCTATAATCTGCGCCCTAAGCGCAAAACTAGCAAACTGTGGACACTCAATTACAAATACGTATATTGAAGGGCGTACTAAACCAATACAGGATACGATACTAGGGACACATCCGTATATTAGGGATATAGTAGAAGATAATAAAATAAGTACCTGTAGCCTAGTCTTGATGACGTCAGCAGGCGTGACGAGCGACGCGGCCGGCACGCCCGCCGCCGCGCCCGCCGCCAGCAGCGTCAGCGGGTGGTTGTAGCCGTTCTCGTCCGCGAACTTCGACTTTATTACATAGAAAATAGGGCACATTATAGCAGCATTCTTTCTATTTAACCTTTTTTACAATCTTCAAACGAAAATAAATCTTGTAAACAGTGTTTAAAGTCTATATTTAAAAGTCACTAATAGCTGCAGCTTGCTGACGCACTTCTTTTTTTTATCTGTAAAAAATGCCAGCCAGCCAGCATCAGCGCTTGTTTTAAGCAAACATCGAATGTATGTATTGCAATAACAACAAGACACAGTATGCCAACAGTATTAGTATAAGCGTTTTTTTTCTTTTTTTTATTTCTTTATCATGATCATGTCAGCATCTTAAGTGCGTGGTTTAAGCCAATTTCGACTTAATTTAAATTACATTAAGACACATTATTGATTAAACTTTATTAGAATGCCAGTAGCCTGTAATTATCAACCTGAGATAAGGTATGCAATAGATAGATGCGTTATTTGAGCAGAAACGGAGAACTACTACTCTTATTCCTTCAACAATAACAAACTAATCATATGAGAGACAGAGACAAACTCATAATCTCTATATAGCCTAAGAATGCACGCGATCCGTTTTTATGGTTTTCTTGTTTATGGTTTTGCTATTTTGCCAGCTGAACTCAAATCCATACAATAAATACTAACAATACACATGAGATGACTGCTCGCATTCAGGTTCTTCTATGTTCCGTCTACAGGAACCGCAGCGTTCTACTTTGTCTTATGGTATCAACTATTCCGTTTTTTTTTAAAGCATCTGGTCCTAGGGCACACGGATTTTTCCACCAGATTTGGTATGTACCTAGTTTATACCAATATTATAAAGAGGAAAGATTTGTTTGTAACGAATAGGCTCCGGAAATACTGAACCGATTTGAAAAATTATTTCACTGGTAGGAAGCTACATTAACCCCGAGTGTCATAAGCTATATTAGATTTTCAAAAAAATTAGGGATCCTTACCTAAACTCAAATAATATAACCCAAGGTGCAATATTTTTTCCTATGTTTACATATTTTGACAGGTGGTTTGTTGTTGTTGTTTGTTTTTTATTCGGCCATTCTGGGCAGACAAAAGAACATAGTCTATAGAGCCAAGTCTTTTGTAGTATCTTATATTCTATGGCGTAACGAAGTAAGCCGGGACAGCTCGTGGTAAATAAATGAAAGAATATTCCGAAGACTAGTGTACTGTACCGACCTTGAAGTGCGCGTACGCGGGGAAGTAGATGGCGCTGAAGGGCACGTCGCGCAGCAGGCAGGCGCGCGCGCCCTTGTACAGCCCCAGCACGCCCAGCGCGCGCACCACCGACCACGCGCGGACCTACAATACACCAATACATCATTTATTAATATTTTAATTTTTACAATAACTCAAATTTAAAAATTTAAAAAACCCCGTCCCAGTCAGACCCCTCATCAACTTAACTAGAACTAGAACTAATCATCTTAAAAATATCATGGTTACCTTAACATATAACTTTCAATATCATTAGTAACACTGTACCAAATTTTTAATTGATAGGACAAATGGAAGCTGGTTAGATCCTCTCATCCATTATTCAAGAGCTGATAATCTTCATACCGCTGATCAGATCTTCATCAGACATGGCTAAGAACAATCGGCCTGAAATTATCTATGATACAAAAAAAACTAAACGAAAATCGGTTCAGCCGTTTGGGCTCTACGATGCCACAGACAGATACACAGACAGACAGATACACACGTTAAAATTATAACACCCCTCTCTGAATTTTTCGTTCGGGGGTTAAAAAAGGAACCCGCCTTCAATAAACTAACACATACATTAACTGAGCACTTTCTCTTTTTCTGAGTCGGTTTAGTCGGTTAAACTAGGTACCTAAAACCTTCTCCTGAATGTAACAAATACTTTTGTGAAAACCGCATCAAAATCGTTTTAGGCAATCTCGAGATAATCGCGGAAAAAAAACATAAACTTCCTTCTCTGCATAGTCGGTTAGAATAGGTAATAGGTAGGTCTAGGTATTACCTTATTACCTGAATTTATCAGATACTATTCTCAAAATAGCTATGGCTAACATTCACAGTCGAGTCGCAGCAAGAAGTAGCACTCCGGACTGTCAAAATTAAACTTTAACACGTAACTTTAACTCCACTCTTAATACTATATACACTCGAGTTTCGAGTTCAAGACAGTGAAGCATACGCTTGACGGAGTATGAAACGGCCGGATGCACGTTATTCTCTACTCGGGAACGTCTCGCCCGAGTCAAACTCCATTTGCTGTGAATGTCAGCCTAAGTGATGAGTTATGTCATGTCTTAGCTCACCTTCGATCCCCCCGCGATCTCCCCAGCCACTTGCAGACGAATCTTGACAATTTCTAAAGGATTCGTGAACACCACTTGAGAACCACCCGCCTGTAAAGGAATCATATTTTTTATGCCATCCGCTCGAAAAGTGGACTTTTTGATTACTGTTCCCTAGCCCTAGTCGTTAAGTTTTTCATTATTCACATGCGGTTAAAAGCCGGTCAATAATGAATTTCCATACATTCATTATTGACCTCTGAGCAATTATGATGCATTATTGTATTATTGCTACAAAAATTAATGATAGAAACATGCTAGCTGATTAAGTCAGCAAAGCAGGTACATAGGTTCTGCTTTTTCATATGTGAATTTTCTCGTCGGATGGAATAAAAAGCAGTATATGCAACTTGGGGTAAAGTTATTTTGCCTCGGGTGAGGTTTAAATCCTCGCTTGTTCAAGTGTCAAGTCAACTCACAACATTCGAAAATACACCCTTGAAACTCTCTCTACGCTCGGGTTTACATAATACATAAATTAACACCCTTGTTGAATAAACTTATATTTATTTTATAATTCTTTACACAAATATTTTGGTGTAAAATTTTCATGAACAAGCAATTTTGGAATGGGATACATTTCATTATAGAGACTTTATTGCAATCAATAATTTTAACAAAATTACAGTTTCTAAATAAATTGTATATTGGGAACGGGTAACCTAATAGCTGAAAGCGCTGAAAAGGAATTAAGGGTTTTTCAACCTAAGATACGCTAAAGCTACAGGAAACAGGAAAATCGTCAAGTGAAAATAACAAAAAAAAACATATCACACGTTATAATTATAATCAAACATCAAAAGGAAAATTTAGATAACTTACGCAGGCACCAGCCAATATTTCAGCGTAAATGTTTATGTTTCCATTCTTGTCCATAAATTTGTC
This sequence comes from Euspilapteryx auroguttella, assembly GCA_951802225.1. Lineage (NCBI taxonomy): Eukaryota > Metazoa > Arthropoda > Insecta > Lepidoptera > Gracillariidae > Euspilapteryx > Euspilapteryx auroguttella. The sequence goes on from OX637653.1 coordinate 9,610,858, forward strand.
TCTGACCAAATCATTCACCTGCAAAAAATACAAAACTGAACGAATGAACTAAATAAAAACACATAAATATTGGGGACAGACTTTATAAAACAGGGAGGACATCTTGAGTGGCTGAATTTGAAGCTAGTTATAATAATAATAACGTATCACACTCAGAGCCCCTAACTAGGAAAAAACTGTATCTAGCCGAAACATATTCAGAGACGAACATTAAACCCAGACCGGAAACAAACATCGATATTCATCATAACAATCTTCGCCCCGCCGGGAATCGAACCCAGGTGCATCTCAGTCCAATCACTGCCAACTGAGCTACGGAGCAGTCAAAGTAGAGTTGAATTGGAATTTAGTAGAATATCATTTGAATTTGTAACTTGACTTGAATTAGAAGTTTTAATTTCTGGTATAAGTAAATGGTAGTTTTTGCCCCTTAAACTTACCGTTAGCTTAATAGCTTTTTCAGGCGCAACACCAATAAGCTGCGGAACCAATCCTCTATACAGCCCAAACAACCCTTCATGCCTTACGACCTTCTTGAAACAATCTATAGAGTTCCTATAGGCCACTTCACCTATGAACGAGCCGGCCCTTTGGTTTTGCATTCTCGTCTTCACTAAGTCTATTGGGTACACTGCTGCTGCTCCAACAGCTAAAAAAAAACATTTTTTTTTTAATTTAGTTCTGGCTTGCAGACGCATTGATGAAAATTCCTAGATTTCTTAGGAAATCTTAACATTTTTGATAATGCTAAAAGTTTTTCTTGCATAGATATGATTTTCTCTCGAGTAATACAAAATTTCTCACCCCCCCTAAATTGTGATAAAACAACCTTCAAAAGATGATGGGTCGCTCATCCATCTATGGGGTAGGCCTATATCGCCTATGTCAAGAAGTCGACGTTTTTCGGCTGAGATTATAGATTAGGATGATAGAAGTGACAAATCAATCGTGATCACGAAAAAACACAGTCAATGAACTTTCCGGTCATCGACCTCCGGGCGTTGACCCCCGTCAAAGTTTCAGAGACTTCAAACTATACAATATATGAAAATATACAACTTTGGACTTAGTTCTAGTTTAAAATAATGTAAGTTAGCTTACCTCCCGCAATTGAACCGAGGGTAAATCTGTAAGTGCTCTCCAATATCTGAATCAGAACACCTCGCTCTTCTGGACTCTGGAACAATTCGAGAACCAACGTCAATTAATTTCTCCACAAAAAAAAATTAAATATACAATTGCGTACATAAATGTCATAATGGTTCCAAAATTCTCCGCAATATAGCGACGGGGATGGTCCGAAATAAACATTTAAAATGAAAGAGTAATAATAAGAACTAATGCTAAATTATAAGAAAAAAATTAATAAATTGGTTGTACATAATGAAAGTGTTTAATTCATTCAGAGCAAAGAAAATAATGAAAGTGCTAGAGTGTTTAGAGCTAAATATTTCTGATTTTAAAAATGTAAATTACTTAATAAATTTTCTGATAAATGTGTTAAAACTATACGGTGTAAAAAAAGGAAGTAAGAAAATCTTATAGAAAAAGAGGTGTGAGAAAAAACTCTTTGCTTCAAAACCACAGACAAAAAAACCAAGATGGCGGAAGGAAGCATAATTCGGATTATGAGCTTATGTATGTATTTGTATATTCTAGGAGACATGACAACTTTAGATGTTTGCTAAAGCAATAACTTTGATTAACTTACCAGTAATTGCCACAAATGCCTAATACGAAACCGACTCTCAATATTTACCTCCTCCTTTAGCGAATGCGCGTCAAAAACAAAAACAAATCTATTTTATAGATAGTTAGTTTCTATGACCATGCCGGGCGATGAAATACTAAACTATATATCATAACAATGTATATACTATGTTCTTCTAAAAAAAATAAACATACTTTTTAAATTTTCAGGTGAAATTCCCAGCATCCTGTAAGAATTTTTTGTTTGTTTTTTTTTTTTATACTAAACTGCTACTAATACTTAAATAATTAACCGAGGGCACTAAACTTTATTACTTTATTTGGTAACTATTTTTTTATTATTATTTATCGGAAGTGAGCAAACTTGATTGTCCCGTACATTGGACACTGTCAGCTTTGTTTTTTTTTGAGTTTGCTTTCGGCAAGACGTAAGGTATGGTGAGCTAAATCACCCTTTCATTTATCAGCGCCTTGTCAGAAAAACCTAGTACTTTTTTTAAAATAAATTCTAAAAATCAAGTACTTACTTGTAAGTTAGTGAGATGAACTAGTTTCTTAGCATAATATATCTAGCCATAGCCAATATATTGAGCGGCCTAAAAGTTCAATGCCCTCGTAACCCATAGTGTAAAGTAACAGACAAACACATACCGACACGGCCTTGATCTCTGCCACCCGCCGCGTCACCTGCTTGAAGTATTGCTCCGGCGTTATCGTGTTCAGGTCGTTGTACACTATGCGGCTGGAAATAAGGGTGACATTGCAATACACTGTTATAAAGACTACGTTGAAAACTAAAATATGACATCAGCGGTTGTAGCATGACCGACCATTTGTCTAATATTAGTAACATTTGACTTAAATGCAGGAAAAATGTATTGAGATGATGTCAAAAGAGGTCAAAAGTGACAGAATAATCGACAAATGGTCGTTCATGCTACGGCCGCAATACCATTATTCATCAATTTCTTAAAATGTTGTTGGTTTTGAGTGGTGTATGGTGTAAAAAATCAAAATGGAATCATTATTTTGATTAAATTTGCACTTATTTATTGATTTTATTAGGTTAATACTCTTTATTACTAACTAGGCTTCATTGTGCCACTGCTGGGGAACCTCGTTCCCCCTTTTTTCACGCTTCCATGACCTTATCAATAGGGATATTGAAAAAAAAAATAACACGGCCCCAAAGCGTGTAAGAAACAAGATAAGGCACAACTAAAAGAAATTAATCTTGACGCAATCTAGCCAGTAACAACTAGTAAAGATAAAATCTAACAACAAAAATCACGACACCCCGCGTTTTTTCGGTGATAAGGAGTGCGGTGAATCAAACGAACAAAGGTGACATTATTTTATATATTTTGTAATATGTTTTCCTCAATGAAAAGTAACTAAGTTTAAGATTCAGTTTACAGCGATGCTAGCGCCATTCTCAATTTTTTTTATATACATATTTTTAAACTAAGACAAATATCAAAAAACTGGCACAGTATGACACTAGATAATGTAGGCTAGTATTTTTGGGATATAGCTTTAGGTTAAAGACCAAATAAATCTACAAATTGTTGCTAAAAGTGGCCACTTTTGGCAACAATCTGTGGATTATTTTGTTCTTTTTACTTACGACTACTTAACTATGCTCAAAAAATACTTAGCAAGATTATCAAGTTTCATACTGTGCCGCATTTTTGATATTTGTCTTTGTTTAGAAGACGTAATTTTTTTCGAGAATGGCGCTAGCATCGCTGTAAGGTAAAAAACCTTTCGCATACTTGCGTTGTGAGGCTTGTAGGTGTACTTTCATAAATACTAAAAATTTGGATGGGACTGCCATTGTAATATCCCTACTCCTTTACAAAACATAGCTTTAAAACTCACCCATTAGTATTATGTATAGCATCGCACAAACTGAACAATATATCGACTTCGAGAGGAGTGACCTGGCTCATCATCTGAGCTGAGTGAAGGAACTCTTCCTTCGTGACTTCTTGATTCCTTTGGCCATGAGTGGCGTTCAGGTAGACTCGTTTTATTAGTTCCATGTTGTTCAGGAGTGATGTGAACGCCATGTAGTATGGGAAGCTTATTGTACGTGATGGGAATCCTGCGGACTGGAAATATGTTTTGTAAGTAACTTTGTTTTAATTAAGGGCTTGTGGTTGAGGCATAGATTAACACCACGAGCTCGTTTGGGGGCGTCTCCAGGCGACCATTGTCGTAAGGCAAGGAAAACATTTGTTTGCCTGAGCCGCTTGGTGGGCACCCTGAACTACCTCGCCTTTAGCAGTATAGGATGCTTTACCAAATAAGGTATCAATAGATAAGTCTAATTGACTTTCAATAAGTGATATCTTGTATCCTATATTAAATAAATTATTTTTACTTTTACTTTACTTTTACACCCCTCTCATCTCCTACGATGGGTGTCATAAAAGGCGACTAAGGGAAAAACCGAAGGAAAGGGCAGCAGCGTCCTTCGTTGAATAACTTGAAGAGCCATACTGCGATCGCCAACCTGCCTGCCAAGCGTCGCCATTTAACTTTAACTCCCTTCACAATGTTTGTTATTGTGGCAATATGTGGGGGAGACTTATGTCCAGCAGTATAACATCATCATAATTTCAGCCGAATGACTGCTGACATAGGCCTCCCAAAGACGTCCACTGCTGGACATAGGCCTCCTCCACAGAGCGCCACAGCGACCACTCTTGATTCCCGCAGCCTTCACCAGGGCCTCTAGTCTCGCAAAACAGCACTATCGGATAAAAGTCGAACAAAAATAATACCTTAATCGCAAGAAAAACACATTTGGTAGTCTCGTAATCAATTTTGCTATAACTATAGCAGTAGTATCGCAATAGATTGGAATTGACCAAAAAGGGTAGTCTGCTCCATACTATGATAATGTTATGATTACGTTCCACTGACATTATATACGTCAATATTTATTGATATTTAATGACGGTTCCACTTTCGTCTTACACAACAGGATTCACTATTTAGGGAAAAAAATCCCAGATTATTCGATAACTTGCTATTTATATTATATTGCTATACTATTAAGATCGATCAAAGTTACGAGACTCGCAATTTTTGACCCAATCATAATAGAGTAATAGTAGAATAGCAATAGAATAGAAGTTTAAGAGACTAAAGACCCAGGTCGTCTAAGGTATGACGGTTGTTATGAATGATGATGATAACTAAATTTAAGAAGATACAGGTTCATTAAACCGAATTCTTCAACCTATAACCCTTCAGTAACATTGCCAAACAAACAACTCACATTGATAACCTTATTCTGGATCTCCTTCGTCAACAAATGACTCTTGACAGACAGCATTATGTCCTTAAAATCGGCGGCACTGATAAAACCAGTGCCGTCCTTGTCGCACTTCTTGAAAGCCTCCACTCCGTACTCTTCATGGAAGTCGTGAAGAAACTGGCTGAACTCGGGGTAAGTCACTAGTCGCTTCTTGTCCTTTCCAAAGTATAGTCTCACGAAGGTACTCTCCATGTTAAACGGTAGCTTCTTGTGGAGTACCGTTTTCTGCATGACTTCCGCGAATTCGTCTGGTTTTTTAAAATAAAATACATAAAAAATAAATGTAAAAAAAGTTTTCTAGTTTTGCTATCAGCAATTTTCAGGATGTGGCCAGCCTTTAGCTAGTATGTACAAATAAACTAATTAGAAATTATATAAAAATTTACATTTGTGACCACGTAAAGAGTTAACAAAATCAGCGAACGCATATGGAAAAGGTTATGACGATGGAAGAAGCGATAGAAGTATGTCAGGATTATAGAAATCAATTGTTTCTGCCTACCCCGATGGGATGTGATAGGTATACAAGCCTCATCCTGCAGTTTGCTGTAAAGCTTTGATGGCTCTAATAAATGTGGGGAAATGTACTGTGGCGGTCTGGGGCGGCGTAACACTTTCGATTTTTCTGTAAGTATTGCAATATAGCTCTTGTGCTTTGGTAATAGAGTCTAGGGACCACGAGACCATAGACAAATCTGTGACGCCGTCCTAGACCGCCACTGTGCAATAGCTCCAAACACGCAAGAAACAACAGACACAGAAGAATTTACAACAAAGGAAAAAAAATTGTTACCAAAAGCAACCAGCCCATTTCCATTGGTGTCAAACAGCTGGAAAGCAGTCTTGTAGAGGGCATCTGGCACGCAGAGCAATTGCTCAAAGGCCTGGAACTCGCTGAACGAGATGAGCCCGTCCTTGTCGATGTCCACGATGCCTGCGATGAGCTTGACCGACTCCTTGTTGAAGTCATCTGAAAGACAAAATGAATCATCTAGATAAATCAAATAAAGCAGGAAATTTTGACTTAAAAAAATTGTCGAGCAATGATAAAAGTATCAAATAGTCCTAATAAATGTTAAAACGAAAGAGTGTAAAATTAAACAAAAAACGAAAGAGAGTAAAATAAATCTCTGTGCATCCTACTTAGCATAAGTTTTTGTGTCAGTTGTGGAAAAAATAAATATTTGAGTATTGATTGAGAACTACACTTGCTAAGCAGGAAGGCAATTTAACAAGCTACAAAATACCTTAAAAAAGTGTCAATAATTTTTTTATGTTAAATACCTTCAGGGAATAGCCCCAAGAACTTCCTGACAAAGTCTTCGCTGGTGATGTGCTTCTCTCCACCTCGCTCGACGGTGGCAAACGTCAGGAATATATCATGGAGGCGGTCGTGGTCTGCCCGCTTTAAGTAACCGGCCCCCTGAAGAGTGGAGAAAAGGCTTAGTTTTGCTTGCATTTGTTTCAATTTTCGTTATAAACCCAGCTTTTTAAACAATTACATAAGTATGTGATTTTATTCAAAGAATATCTTGCAATACTTTACTGAAAACTCAGTAGGTTGCCTATCAGAAATAGTTTTTTAAGCTATAAGGTCTTACTTTGCGCTCTTCTGTTTGGTATTTGTAATAATACAACTAAACTATGTATGGAATTTAATTTAATGAAGTGTTTATCTTATCTTATTGAATAGGTACTAAATACAATCTAGATATCTAGATGATTTTTTAATGTGATGAGTGGTGGTTAAGAGAACCAAACCTAACACTAATCTTTGTTTAAAATTACAAACATAAATTACATAAAAATATGAGTGTATCAATGTCAATTGCTGATTAGAATTACTTTATGAATGAATATTGTTTTGAATGGCCATGAATTAACAATATACTGCTAACTATGGCATGTAAATGTGAAGCGTCTCCTCTATCATTATTATGCAATAAGATGAAATTAGATACCTTATCAATTTTTTAAATTACTAACATTAACAGGTGTTTCAATGCCACTGTAGCCATGCCAATCAAACAATAATTGGATTACAATTTGCAAATCCTCATTAAACCTAGTTAGTTTATTCCACATATGCAATAATTATTGTTTTTCCATAACAAATATTTCAGAATGGGATTACATCTATTTGAAACAAAAATAAAATGTATAAGTAAGTACCTACATCATTTCATAACATAACATAACATAACATAATCTCACAAGAGCCAGACCCATGTTTAGCCGAGTTTATGTTTTATTACCAATGTCCAGCTTGTCGCCGCGGTTGTAAACAACCACTACTGCAGCTGGGACCAACAGTTTAATGCTTACATCATTATAAAAATAAGTTATAATGATGTAAGCATTGTAAAAAAAAATTATAAAAATAAGTAAAAAAACATGGCAGCAATACTGATTAAACTTAACACAGATCAAACTAGTTGAAAACAATGTATGATATGTCACTGTATCAGGTTACATCACAATATTCATGTAATATTTCACAAATACACATTGTATAGAACATGTTTACACACTTATATAAACTCAAACACAGCCATAATGATGATAACAACACAAAATCAAATAAAATTACCCGAAATAAGGTCATTTTGGTAGCGTGACAGAAATGGTACTAAGTAAATGATCTGCTTGCTTGCAGCGGTAACAGATAGTGTTATCAGAAGATGATTGTACGTAAATAGTTTATTAATCATTATTTCATTTGAAATTGTGATGGACAGACCTATGGCATAATATGTCATAAATATTTTTTTTATATTATTTATTTGGTAAGTTTTTATTTGTATGTGCTTACCAGAATTAATTAATTAATATTTTTGTTGAATTGCTGTGCATATATTCTAGTGTCACAATTAGGTATATCTGTTGGTAGACTCAAACTATGACATGATTGTTTTTTACTATAGTTAGTTCATGTATAGTATTTACGTAGGTAAATACTTACTAGATTTACACTCTTAGATTTACCACTTTTTAACCGACTTCAAAAAAGGAGGTTAACAGTTTGACCTGTATGTATGTATGTTTGTTTGTCTGCTATTGTTTCAAGTATGGCTGAACCGATTATGTAGCCGTTACAAAAGTAACTATTTTTTATTTTCAGGAGAAGGTTTGAGTAGGTTAGGTACCTATTTTAACCAACTTGAGAAAAGAATAAGTTGGTTCTCAGTTTATGTAGTGTAAGTAAATTTATTGAAGGCGGGTCTCAATCTATTTTAGGTTAAGTTCTCAAGTTAAAAGTTGTACAACAGTAAGAAAGGAAAAGAAGTAGATACATGTAGACGTACCTACTATGTAGTTGCCATACGTTTGATGAGGAAGACGTAATCTTGGTTGATTACGGTGCTTGCTTTATGTTCTGTCGCATTGTATCAAGGACGGTCGTTTCAAGGGCAAATTCAACACAGGAATTTACAACGAATTTTATCTAAGTACCTAGTATCCTGGACAGTGAGATTCAAGGAACTTAAAGAAAAACTTACCCACCTCTTGACAACTGGCTTGAGTAATCAGGGAGCTAAACAAGGAATTGAACATTACAATAGTTAGTTTTCCACCGCTTTAAAATCTATCTAATCTACCTACAGGGGTGGGTGACTACTGTTATGTTTAGCTCTCACTTTGGACCGCTATAGCCAGATGATTGCGTGAACTTTGTTTGCTCTGATAACACGTCAGGAATACGTAAAAAATATAAAAAAATCTATTTTTATTCTCCACGCACAGCATTCATGATCGGTCTAGTGATGAGTTACTCCCTCGTGAGGGTCTCGTTTGAGGGGGCTCGTTACAGTGAGGTGAGTGAGTACCTCGTATAAAACTCGTGAGGGGGCTCGTGAGGAGTGAGGCGTAGTGAGAAGTGAGGCGTCGTGAGGAGTGAGGAGGCGTGAGGAATGAGGAGGAATGAGGCGTCGTGAAGCGTGAGGCGTCGTGAGGTGTGAGGATTGTGTTTCAACGACAAGTAAACGAAACGAACCCCAATAAATGTGGACTAGGTGAGGGGAATGAGGAAGGTATAGCCTTGTTCCAGAGTTATTTATTCTTTTCATTGGAAAAAGGGCTATTATTGTTTAGCAAACATAAAAACGTAAATGTTTTGGAAATTTACTATTAAGATAGAATAATAAATAGGAAGGTACCGATACCGATTCATATAGTATTTAGATTTAGTTATTATCAATATATATAAAACTCTTCCGTTACTGACTGACTGACTGACTGACTGACTGACTGACTGACTGACAGACAACGCAGAGCCGAAACTACTGGGCGTACAAAGCTGAAATTTGGCATGTAGGTTCCTTAGAGAGTGTAGGTGAGCACTAAGAAAGGATTTCCCGAAATTCCCACGGGAACGGGAAAAAACGGGATTTTTGTGTTTATGAGAAATCTGCGCGGGAAATACCGCGGGGCAGCATCTAGTAAAAAATAAAACTAAAGTGTGCTTTTATTATTTATATTTATTCTTATTATATAGCTTACCTACATGAAGATGCCTAATAGTATCATGATGACTTTTTGTCGGTAAGAATATGTCCAGCCTTCGAGAACACCCCACAGCAGGACAGGCAGAGTGCTACCTAGCACATGAATTTATTTTATTTTAATTTCAATTATTTATTGGATAGCTTAGGTATTGAATTGCATGGTGTTGTAATTTTACAATTTAATAATTATTCTGTATTCTATTTAAACTAATCCTTTACAAATATCTAAATCTACATGCAATATTAATTTGTAAGTTTTAATTTAAATCTGTAAACTATATTTTATAGTAAATAAAATTATTATTATTTTTATTATTATATTGCATTTATATACTTGTGAATGTCTATAGAAAGGAAAAATGAGGGGCTGCGGGAAGGTTTGGGCCTGTTTTTGGGTTGAAATGCCTCGCCCCAAATGAGGGGTCCTCGTGAGGACCTCATTTAGCCTAATGAGGTCCTCACGAGTCCTCAATTTAAATTACTGAGTAACCCATCACTAGATCGGTCGGATCGGATCGTCTCGGCGCCACATACAAATCTAATAAACAAAAAAATATCAGTTTTTCTCATTTTCTTTACCAAAATGAAGACTTTTGAATTTGGTGGCATTACAACGTTAGGTTGTTGCGGTGATTGATGGGAACGTCAGATTTTTTGTTGTTTTTATATTCATCCATTCTGATCAGGCAAAGGAACATAGTACCATACAGTCAAGTCTTCAGTTACTAGGTTTTTGTAGTTTAATTCTTTGTTTTCCCTAAACTTAAATTATGGGTTGCCTGTAAGAACTGGCTTTGATGTACTTTAGCGATTATCGCGTTTGGCTGAACCGATTCGAAGCGGTTTTCAGATGAGTATTTTGTTACATTCATAAGAGGAAGGGGGAGAAGGTTTTATTACCTACCTATATTAACCGACTTCGAAAAAAAGGAAGTGCTCAGTTGATGTTTGTGTCAGTTTATTGAAGGCGGGTTCCTTTTTTGTAAAAAAGAAATTATTCCTCTTATTTTAAATCCTTGATGACCTAGGTATACCTTCTTAATTCCTTCTCTGATAATATAGGTACCTATTTAATCGATTAATCGACATTTACTTAAATTTTATTATTGGTAGAGGCAGACAAGTTCTAAAAGATTTACCCGTGTAAAGGACCCGTTCACTTCGAGGCGCCACTTTGTGTAGACTAATTTTTTATTCTCTTTCTTCCAAGCAGTTTAGTCAAAAAAAAAAAAAACATTACTTAATCTGTTTTTTACAAGATGCTATTCTATTCAAATTTCTTTTAGGGTTTTCCGTTTCATTTCAAGACAAGTTTGCCAAGCTGCATGTACATGTTTGGTTGGGCACTGGCATTTCCGTTGCTATTAATTATTATGCAATTAATATATTTGATAAGATGAAATTAGAGCATTGACTGGATTAATGTGGGGGATTAATCTCTCGCCGAGCTAAGCCATTATGGCAAGTCAATGAGCCGCTTGTGTGGTATACCTAACTTAATTAGTTTAGACACGACCTAGGTAGTTGGTAGGTATCGGTGCCTAAAGTACCTAGGACACTCTAGGATTGCTTAGGATTTTGACATAAGTAAGTATAGGTATACCTAAATGCTCGGTATAAGTATCAATTCAATTTAAATAATTTATTTCAGAAAACTAGGTTTTCATAGCTTGTTAAGTAAGTACTTACTTACTTACGTTAGTAATAAATAAATTAAATTTTAAACTATTTACAATAATAATTGTGTGTGAAGCTGCACCCAATGCTGTATTGGAGAGTCCCACAGGTATTTAGATAATATTAGTAGGTAGGTACTAGGTACATACACACACCTTGTTAGTTAAATAAGTGGTGCGTGGTACAGTGGCAGTCTAGGAGGGTGTAACAGGTCTCGTGCGCCCTAGATTGTATTAAAAAACGGAAGTGTTACGCCGACCTAGACCGCCACTGTACCTAAAGTAAAGATAAATAAAATAAATAAATAACGCATCACACTTTGAACTTTGAGCCTGTAACTAGGTAGAACCTGTCTTTAGGGTGCCCGAAAAGCATCAAAGACAAAACACCGATACATACACGAAACCAACATTAATTCGATTTCCTTCTTTAATAACATTCTCCCCCACCGGGAACCGACCGTCCCGACCCCCCAAGTCATGTTCAAAGCGCTAGAGATGTACCTAAGGGATTTGCGTTTAAAGAAAAAAAAAATTACAAAAATAATTGGATTCCATTGTATTCTAAAGAAAGATAATCACATCATATACTTATACCCACGTAGTCTACGTAGGTACCCACTAGAACCAACCCAACGTGGGCTCGGTCAGTGTAAAATAAATCCAATTTCTCTCGTCTTACCCCTTGACTTGTGTGAACTTTCTTTGAACTTTCAGAACAGTCTGGAATAAAAATAAACTTATACTTAAGAAGAGCTACCTACAAAGTCTGAAATTTCCGTAAGAAATTTTATAGAATTGTCTATTTTTGTTCTTTTCCTACAGACGTTGGAATGGAACTGAACATTTGAAACAGGTATTCTGTTTTGTTTTTGAATTTCACTGTGTCATATTATTATTTAATAGCTTTAAGCGAAATGGATCGTTTTAATATTATTAAAGATAAATATAAAATAGTAGGTATGTTATGTACCTATGTAGATTTTTTTGTGTCAAAAAATATAATCAATAGGTAACATAAACAACACAAAAAAAATAATATACGCGACGAATTGAGAACCTCCTCCTTTTTGTTTTTTCGTCGGCTAATAAAGTCATTTCCCGTCCCGCGTCTGTCCATATGTATGATTGAATATTTAAAACTACGCAACAGATTTTGATGCGTTTAATAGATTTAATAGTGATATAAGGAATAAGTTTTATAAGTATACTAGAGGCTGCCCCGCGGTTTTTCCCGCGCAGATTTCTCATAAACACAAAATTCCCGTTTTTTTCCGTTCCCGTGGGAATTTCGGGAAATCCCTTCTTAGTGCTCACCTACACTCCCTAAGGAACCTACATGCAAAATTTCAGCTCGCTACGCCCAGTAGTTTCGGCTCTGCGTTGTTTGTCAGTCAGTCAGTCAGTCAGTCAGTAACGGAAGAGTTTTATATATATAGATATACAAAAAAAAATGAGTAAGGCGGTACGAAATTCGCCGGGTCGACTGGTACCAGATAAATAACGCAGCCGATCCGTCGAGCATTAATTTTTCAAATGGGTTACATACAATACATAATTAGGTACAAGAGAACACTCCCAAAAAGTTTTCTCCTAAAATTTATGCTCAGCTAGGATAATAATCTCCAGCCCCGGATCTTCAATTTTTTTTAGGCGGGGCAAAACTGTAAAATGGCGCCCCCCCCTGCCCAGTTATAATTTAATTTTACGTTTTTTTATGTGTATAATTTTACCTGTCAGCGGACGTAGCATGACCGACCATTTGTTGAGTTTTTCTGTCACTTTTGAACTCTTTCACATTATCTCAATAGATTTTCTCGCATTTATATGTCAAAAGTGACAGATGGATTCGACAAATGGTCGATTATGCTCAATGATTCTGAGTAGCGATCCCATCTCGCACCTTTAGAACGAAAGTGACGGACTCAAAATTTTGGGAAAATTAGTTAAGCTATTGAGACCACTAAAAAATAAATTCTTTATAGGCGGGTAAATCTAAAACAGGCGTATCTCGGATAGAACGGTAGAAACTTTGAACTACTTCTCTCTGGTCATGCTACGGCCGCAGACGTCCACTTATTGATCGACATTTGAACATGCCTACCTAATCATGGTAATATTTTAGTTAACACAGCGCAGGATAGGAAACCACATTTTCTGGCAACTGCTCCATCCTCTTTTATGCAATATTCTTTTGGATTTTGTCTTATTTTTTTTGCATTTTTTGAGTAAAATTAGTGCAAAAAAACGGGCCAGGATAATATATTCTTGACTCGATTGATTTCGTGAAGATTTCACCCAAGTGCTTTGTCAGCCAGGCTTTGACAAACAGACTGTGCTATAGCGTCGCGCTGAAGCGCTGGAGTTACGCGGCGCTAGAGCGCTCTTTGATGTCACACACGCTCCTTTATGTAACTTGCCAACGCATTTACACTAAGTGCAGCAGATCGCTCAGTCTTCGGAAATGTCATTCAACTATCAGGAAAGACCAAAATTAGTGGGAGTGAGAAATGGAACACTTTTTGCATGTTAGTTTCGCTCGAAGTGGTCAAGTAAATAATACAGTTTCAGGCCGAGGCAAAAACAAATTCTGTACGCCCGGCGACAGAGCGTCCTAGCGCGGCGCTAGAATTACGCGGCGCTCTAGCGCACGTCGCTCCGGGCGCTCTGTATGACAGAGTAATATTACCATAGTACCTACATTACAAGTCAACGCTCTAGCGCCACGTAAGACTAGCGCGATGCTAGCGCTGCGTAAGGCTGGCGCCCTAGCGCGACATTACAGCTACTACAGCGCCGACTGTTAGACAAAGCCTGGCATGATGAGGCAGAATGACTTGAATTGTAACTAACTGACGCGTGCTGCTGCGATCTGGGATTCCTGCGGGGAGTGACGCGTAAATTACATTTCGCGTACGCGCCCTGCGAAAAAAGTTTGTGCAGTATGTCGTCGTCAGCTCCGCGCCCTTTGGGTATCGATAGAGTTGATATGGCCATAAAATTTCTGTACTATTACTTAATCCGTGCTTGGTCAAGTTTAAGTAAATGTTTTGTTTAATGATGAACAATAAACATTTGTTTGCCTGAGCCGCTTGGTGGGCGCCCCTGAACAACCTCGCCTCTCACAATATAGAATTATTATTTATTATTATTTATTTATTAATTGAATAAATAATAATTTTTGAGTTATGACATTCGTCTGTAGTGTGAACTCGGCGCCCCCCTGATCTTGGCGCCCGGGGCACGGGCCCTTAGCAGCCCCCCCCTAGATCCGGGGCTGATAATCTCGATGCATCAAAAAATATAATTTAACCCAAAAGTGATGGGGAGCAAATACCCGTGACACTTTCACCCTTTACCTACCCTTCAATGCATAGAAAAACTTCATTTCCGATATATAATATTGGCCCGGCCCGAAGCTTGGCAATATGTCCCCTGGTATAAAAACCCATATAAAACACATTTAACGAGATCCCAAATGTAAAAAGGGTCTGGGTAAGATGTGATTAAAATTGTATCTGCTATCTGTGTATCCAATCTATCATATTTTGCATTTTCTGTTAGAAAAGTATAATTTGAAATTGTAATGCGATTAAGATTTTAACTAACCGAATAAATAGCAAAACATCAATGTTTTTTATTAAATTATGTGTCCAATAACTTGCGGTAAATTTATTAATTCCAATACATACTTAGGTAAGTAAGTAATTTAGTTTTTCTCTTGTTTCAGAACTTTAAAAATCCAAAATGGCGAACAGAGTTTTGGCTCCAAATGGCATGGTGGTAACACCGCACCATCTCGCAAGCCAGAGTGCATTAGCTATCCTGAAGGAAGGTGGAACAGCCATGGAAGCCATGGTGGCTGCAGCAGCCACTATTTCTGTGGTCTACCCACACATGAATGGAATTGGTGGAGACAGCTTCTGGTTAATCATGCCACCGAATGGGGAACCACTGGTGATCGAAGCTTGTGGTGCAGCAGGCAGTCTTGCAAAAAAGGAATTATACCCAGAAGGTCACATCCCCTTTCAAGGCCCAAAAGCTGCTATTACTGTAGCAGGAACTGTCTCAGGATGGCAAGAGGCGCTAGACTATGTTACAGAATGTGGTTACAAAAGAATGTCTACCATGCATCTTTTAAATGATGCTATTCGCTACGCTGAAGATGGATTTCCGGTTTCCAAGTGTCAAGTTGATGATATGATAGCAATGGAAAAGGATAAAAGAATAACTAAGGATATATCAAGATATTACTTCATAGACGGAAAAATACCTAAAGTCGGTCAAAGGCAGAAACTGCCTGAACTAGCCAGCACTTTAAAATGTTTAGCTAATGATGGTTTAAATAGTTTTTACAAAGGTGAGATAGGTAAAAAAATATCTACAGATATGAAAAACCTTGGCATTCCAATAACAGAAGAGGATTTGGCAACTCACAAAACTTTGAGAAAGAAAACTGTTAAACTAGAGCACAGTAAAGGCAATATTTTTAACTTACCTCCACCAACCCAGGGTATAGCATCGCTAGCTATTCTCGGTATTTTAGATAGACTGCAAATAGACTACAGCAACGAAGCTGAAATTATTCATAAGACTGTTGAAGCAACCAAGCAAGCTCATGTTCTACGCGAAAATATTACAGATCCAAAATACATGAAAAAAGAGTATCATTCACTCATTTCCTTTGAAAACTTATATGCTATGGCAAGAAAGGTAAACGATAAAGCAACACAAGAAAAGGGCGATGGTCCTGGAGACACTGTATGGATGGGAGTGATGGACAAACGAGGCTTCTCCGTCTCATTTATTCAAAGCATTTTTCATGAGTTTGGTAGCGGCGTAGTCCTACCATCTACTGGAATAGTTTGGCATAATCGAGGTATCAGCTTTACATTGGACGATGGCATTTCTTCTTTAGAACCAGGTAAAAAGCCATTTCATACTTTAAATCCTGCTGCAGCTAAACTTACGGATGGAAGGGCAATGGTTTACGGAACTCGCGGAGGATACGGTCAGCCTCAAACTCAAGCTGCAATTTTCCAAAGATATGTCATCAAAGACATGGCACTGCAGGAATCAGTGTCTGCTCCCAGGTGGACATACGGTAGAACATTGGGACAACCTAATGACTATCTAATGGTTGAAGGCAGATTTTCTGATGATGTTATAGAAGATCTTAGGAAGAGAGGCCACAAAGTCGTAGTGTTGCCAGATTACAGCGCTATTGTTGGACAAGCCGGTGCGCTTGTTAGGCACCCAGATGGCATGATGGAAGGTGCTTTTGATCCTCGAAGTGATGGGTCGGCTGTAGGATATAAGATGTAGGTTCCTGTCTTTAGCTTGTTATTTTTAGCTTACATGATCTGATTTCTAATTACGTGGTCTTTGGAAAACTGTGTCTGCGTTGGCCAAGGGAACATCCAAAGGTCGTGCAGCAGCGTCCTTTTTTTGGAAAATTTTACATTAACAGCCATACTGCGATCGCCAACACGCCTGCTATGCATGGCAAAACCATACAACAATGTATGTCCTTGAGTTGATTTTTTGAAGGTCTGCAGTGGACGTTTTTTCGGCTGAAATGATAGACCTACGTTGAAAAACAGAACTATGAGATGGTAGAAAAAAGCAATGAGCTTAAGAGAAGTTTCGAAAAGAGAAGGAAAAAGAAACTTCCAGTGCATTCGAGGGACCGGAGTCGAAAATTAAGAGAGTGTCAGAACAGTTTTAAATTAGACAATCTTTTTGAAATATACTCCTGGCGTTTGCCACTGTGCTGGGCCATAACTCAACGGTTATTGGGCAGATAAGGCGGGAACAAAGAGACGATCTCGAATAAATCACAATTCAACGTGGAAAATCATTTAAAAGATTCCCTGCGTGATGATATATTGGAGTTTTAATTGCAAATATAGATTGTAATGAATTAAGTTCCTATCTACTTACTTAGGTAGGGTTACTTACTAGGTAGGTAGGAAGGTAGCTTAATAAAATAGCAAGAAACCTGTAAAATTTTATAATAACCTATATAGGTAGTTGTGTTGACTTCATGTATTTTTGTGAGATTGTTAATCAAATAGTTTTAATGGTTTAAGCATACATAGCGACAGAAGCGGAAAGCGACTTTATTTTATACTATAATAATATTAATTAGCAAAAAAAAGTTTACGTGCGCATATGATATGTATCTTAACCTTTAAAAAGATGTTAATTTTTCTCAATGTGAATACTTGACATAATAGTAAGTGCCTTACTAATAATAATAATAATCTTGCTGTGCTAGATAGTTAACAAAAACTATATTATTATTAGGTATCTATTTAGCCCTAAGTACCATTTGTATAAAAATACACACGAATGCGAGACGATAAATAAGTAATTTCTCTTTCTTTGTAGCAACATCATTATCTGCAGCCTTATCATAGTGGTCAAGTTACGGAAAATTGGAGCTGGCTTCCTTGCCTATAATGCCTATCATTACGGCTTTTGTTTTATGTAAATACAGAACTGTAAGACAACATTTTCTGTTTTCGTTAAAATATAAATACCTAATAATAAAAAAAAATGCAATTTCAAAAGAAATAATGTACTTACCATTTTTTTTATATGAATTCCATATTTTAATTTTATAATACAGGAATATATAAGAATTATTATTGTTAATGATAGAATTTCGCACTCTGAAAGAAAGAACGTGAAATAGACGTGAACGTTTGGTATTTTTATCATATATAGGAAAGGGTTGTTTCTACCGGCTGAAAAAATAATCCTTAGAACTAGTGTACTAGCTGAAAAGTCTTCCATAAAATGATAATAATTTGTTTGCTATTTTTGTTTATGGAATATTCCCTCGACATTCACTATAATAGGGAATTCAAAACAATATATTTCATATAATCTAGCAATATTTTATTAAAATATATCGTTAAACAAACTATAGGTACTAGACCTATTTAAACAAAACTTAAATACCTGGGTTCATAAACAAAAAAGTTATAAGTGCCAAAAGTATATTTATCATCTCTTTCTCGCAAATAATTTTGAATGGCATATCATTTTATTTTAATCTACATGGCATGACTTTATAAACTTACTCTATTTATTATGTATTGATATGGTCTGTCATTTTTTATCTTTTAGCGTACTTAACGGAAGTTAATGAAAAAAAACAACAGTCAAACACCGAATTCCACGGGCAAGCGTTGCCACGTGACCCGCAAGTGGCTACTACAGATAACGGCCCGTGTTTAACGTTGCCCCCCAGATAAAGTTACCCATTAATTTGCCCATTACTAGCCGGGGCTAAATGAGCTGAAGATAATGAGAATGCTCCTTTATGTAAGGTGTGCGTGGTCTTTTTCCTTATTTATTTAGTTATTTGTTTGTGAGGTGGAAGTGGGAAGGATTAAATAATGATAAGGTACTTACCCACTGGGCACTGGGATTAATGTTAGTAAAGTAACAAAGGTATTTTTAGAAGTAGTTTTTTTGTTGGGGTGAAAAATGAAACCTTAGGTACCTATGTAGGTTTAGTTAAAAGTACCTGAATACTTGACGCCTAGGGTGTCTTCAATATAATCAATACATAGTATAAAACAAAGTTGCTTCCCGCGTCTGTCCTTTCTAGGTATGCTTTAATCTTTAAAACTACGCAACGTATTTTGATGCGGTATTTTTTAATAGATAGAGTGATCGAGAGGTAAGTTTATAAGTTTAAAACATGCACAAAATAGTAAAAGGTTAAGCGATACAAAGTTCGCCGGGTCGAATAGTTAAATATAGAGTAAGAATTTAAAATAAAAGCAGAAGAAGCCAGTGATGCTATAGAATTTGTAGACAAAATAAGCAAATGAATCGTCACAGGAGCCATCTGAAGCTCCGATTCTCTATTTCATTTAAATTTCAGAATTATAATTTCTTATTCATATTACAATGTACCGTACCTATTTTATTTGAATAGTGCATAGATAGTAGATTTTATTTGTATACTAAAGGTGCCCCCATGTTTTTTTTAGTCGAAATTTAAGTAAATCTTTTAACATCGAAGGGCAACAAACAACTTCGGGAGAAACTTTTCTTACTTGTTTCAAGGCGGGTTTAATCAATATTAAATTATGAATCAAACAAAAGTTTAACTTTACAGTTTATAGGGGTATTTCACAACACCTTTAAAGATAAATCACTAGGTGTTCCAAGTAATACAAATAAGAATTATTTATCCTATTCGATGTTTCATTTCGATCACCTTGTCAACATTACTGCCCATACGGAGATATTTATTTTATTATCTGATATAGTAAAGTTTAACTATCAATATTACGTAAGTAACTTACTTTTAAACAGGAATCTTGACCCGAGCTTTCAGCGTAAACGACACAATAAATTTCAGGACTGACGGAGCGCATCAAATGTCGACATACGTTCAACATTCAAATGTCGACATACGTTGCGAGACGCTGAATTAAGTTGGCTGAATACGTACCCTGTTGTCTTTTCTACATACTTACAAAATCTTTTTCTTTCTGTTGCTATTGTTTTTACCCTATTTAGCTTACAGTAGTTCTAAAATTTTGCTGAAAGACACTCAATTGGCTGATTTTTTTTTATTTTGAAAAGTTTCTGATGGATGAGGATCACTGAGGCGTTCTGTGGGAGAAGTCCTATGTCCAGCAGTGGAAGTTTTCGGCTAAAATAATCAAGATAAAAAGTCTCTGTAACTAGTATAGCAAACATCAGCAGAGGAAAGATGGCGATACTATAAACTTAGCAGTTCTTTGATGACTAAGGAATTCTAAACATCAGCAGTACAGTGAAGGTCTAGGTTGGCGTAACACTTCCGGTTTTTCTGTATTGCCAAAAGGCTCTTGTTATTTTGTAATACAGTCTAGGGCGCACGAGACCATAGACAAATCTGTTACGCCGTCCAAGACCGCCACTGTACGAGTCATTAACTTTAGAATAAATTGCAGCTTTTTAGATTAAGATGTAAGCACGAACTGTTCTAAAAGAGCTTTTAATGTGAAGTTAATTACCTTCTATTGAATAAGTTAAAATGCATTTATTACGGTTCTTTGAAAACAAACAAATAGACCTTAGTAAACCAACACCAACCCTGATAATCATAAAACCTGCTGTATCTTTATGAATGATACGGTTAGTATGTCATGATGTTACTTTACTAACATTATTAAATGCGAAATTTTGCGAGGATGATCAGATGTTTGAAAATTTATGTGCCACTGCAGGGTAAACTACTGATCGGAATTTGATTAAACTTTACAGTTTTAAATAGGTAGATTAGACATAATATTTTTTACTATATTTTTGATATTTCATGAATTTCGATTAAAGAGGTAAGTTATTATGAAATTTGCCTGGTCGGCCTGAAATATTGTACGTATTGTTATATCTTAGTATTCGTAGCAGAGATATCTATTTCAACAAATAATAGTTTCACAATAATCACACAACTCTGTAACGATATAGTGTTTAGAAATTTAACGCGCACTTTGAAGTCTGTATCACGAGATAACAACCCACACAGAACGTTATTGTATGGTGGGAAGGGAACTATTTGATGTTTATACATAAACCTAACATGTAAAAGTTAGTGAGGTATTAAATTGTTACTTAAGGCTTGGTGCTTCAAAAATTTGTGTTTTTGAAATTTTTTTAAACAATCTGAGACATACAAAATTGATGTCTTCATTCTGAAAAAAATATATGTGTTAGTTAAGGATCTAATCTAGTCATCATACTAAAGGAAAACAGGATCTAATTAATTTTAGTTGATAGAAAAAAATCTCAAAGTTACCCCTTTTTGTTCCGTTTTTTCCATTTTATTTTTAAACCGCTGATTGTTTTTATTTGATTTTTGGAATGAAAATTGCTGACCTTAAATTTTAGACATACTACTATAGTAAGAATTTTTAAGTTTAACGAAAAGACAAAAAACCAGCAAAAACTAAAAAAAAAACATCGTTTTCGCGCGGTCCGATGCCATGCCGCGCCGCTCCCTACCCCGTCAGTACCCTTGTGGCCACGGCCGAGGTCGGTTCTGTGTCAAATTTTTGTTTTCGCGCTCTCGTATTTCGTTTTATTTTTATTCAAATGTAAACAAATTTTTACAACAGATGTCAAAACAATGAACCATAACATCTGATTAGGATCTGTATGGAGCTGAAAGAAACCAATTTTGATACCGATATTACATTTA
The DNA here is from genome assembly GCA_951802225.1 of Euspilapteryx auroguttella. NCBI lineage: Eukaryota > Metazoa > Arthropoda > Insecta > Lepidoptera > Gracillariidae > Euspilapteryx > Euspilapteryx auroguttella. The sequence goes on from OX637653.1 coordinate 9,632,290, forward strand.
TAAAACCGTCGCATTACAAACTTACCTTTTTTATTCCCACAAATAAAACTTAAATCATAGGGTACTTATATAGTTATATCATATCTAGTTCTGTGGCGCCGATAACACAATATTAATATTACATTAGCACAATATTACGTGGTATACTTACTCAAATTACTTTAAGAAGGCAGTAATTTATGTCTTAATAGAAAATGTTTCCTTTTTAATTAACGCTTTTCGGTTTTTTCGGCTGTTTAATTTTTTGATGAAAAGATTTTATTTTTTGCTTTTCATTTTAATTTTTATGGAATCCCCTCCCCTCACTTCAAGGTTCACCTTCACCTCAAATCACCCTCCAAACGCTGGTCTCACACCCCTGAAGGTGGTCAGACGACCTGGTAAAGGTTGCGGCCTATGTCCAGCAGTGGACGCTATCGTGTGAGATCGGCTGCTTAAAATCAAAACCTAGTAACTCGTTTTAACAAAAATGTTCAGGAGAGCCAAAAAACGGGTCGACCACTTTAATTCGTTGCCCCGAAGAAACCAGACGCAATAGCGATTTCGGTGTTTGACCAAAAGTTTGACTATATTGTTGACTATAGTCACACTTAAATCGATCCCACTATTTTTTTTTTTTTTAATTTACCCAAATATGACAATGAAAAAAATTTTGAAATACAATCTCTGAGTTAATTCTCTACTTTTTAAAGCATTTTATATTTTTAGTTGTACGTTTCGAATGAAAAATGTTATTTTTTGAAGTGCATTCATTTAAAAGTTATACAAATGATTTATTTGTGGCAGAATTAAGTTTTGTTTACGATTTGGTTACGACTCGTGGTTAATTCAGCCAAATTTGTATACTGTTTTTGTAACTTACTAAATTCCATCAAAATTTGATTGATTTTATAATCGGCGCCAAATTCAAAACATAGTAAGTCAGCTTTCAAATTCATAACCTAGTAAGTCGGTTGAGTTGCTAGGTTTTTTTATTTGTAATCCGACATGCGCTATGTTAAGAATATGTACTTCATGGAAATTTCAATAACTTTTCCAAATTGGGTAGACTTGCTAAATTTTATTTTTAAAATTACGTAAGAAACTGGGTGTTTTAAGGTTCATATCAAATCTATACCGCCTAGTCAGTCGAAAAATGACAAAAACGGTTTTTTTGCAAAAACACCGTTACTAGGTTTTGAATTTGGGCAGCCGAGATGATTATGATGATTACTATTATATTAGTCGGCGAGGCGCTTCTCCAGAAGTCCCCCAGAGTCCTCCAGAAGAAGGCAGGTAGTCGCCACTTACAATGGAACTGGTGGGGCGAGTGTTGAAAATTTTGCGGTTTTTGTAATCCAATCGTCGTAGGTCGCCAATTTAGAGAACTCCTATGTCCGCCCGCCTGCAGTAGAAATAACTCCAGAGGTTGAAGAAGGGATGATATATTTACACATGGTTAGGTACACTATTTACAAGAAAATGAATGCATGTTAATGTGTACAGCGGCTGAGATGTACTGCCTAGTTAACAAAAGTCTTTTTGAAAGGTAACAATGTCAATTTTAAAATCTTCTTCTATAAATTAAAAAGTAACAGTATCAAAAATTAGTTTGTTTACAAAAAGGTTGGAGGAAAGGCACAATTTACTTTTATATAAAAAAATATATATACTTATGCGAGCAGTTCTCATGTAAATTACAATATGGCAATACAATCTGTGAGTGAATAAAAAAGGCATCCATATTTTATCCACCCTTAGGCCGCATTTGCAGGCCGCACGCAGGGCGTTGCGCGAGGCGTCGTGCGGGGCGTGCTGCGCCCAAATCAAATGTATAGCAATAGTATGAGACCGTTTAAAGAGACGCGCATAGGCCTATGTTCGATATCGTATAAGGAAACGCGTCGGCTCCTGCGGCGGCGCCCGCAGCGGCGGCGCCCGTGGTGGCGCCCGCGTCGGAGCCCACACGACATCCCGCACAACACGCCGCGTCTTCGTAAAGGAGGCCTTAGGGTGTGATTTTAGTTCCAAATAAAAAAAGTTATCAACTCAAACTATATCGTTATTTGTTTAAAATTAAAACAACCAGTGGTGTTTTATTTATATTGAGAAAACACTACAAAAGGTTTACTTTGATATTTATTTCTACAGAGTGAAATTCATTACATCTTGTTACTGTTTTATAACTTGTCTAAACTAAATCCTACATCTATATTTTTCAGAATTAAGAAATCTGTTTTATATTTCTCAGATGGTTTAAAAAAAACTCGTTATTACAAATACCTTACCTAAACGCAAATTCTTGTTAGCTGAAACGAAAATCGGAAAGAAAAATTGTGCGGTAGGTATAAACATCTCGATTTAACTTCGGCTTGTATGAAAAGTAATAAAATTTAAAACTGCCGCGACATTTCGCATTTCGACGCGCGCATGTCACAGCGAGGGTGGGGGACCCTCATACCTAATTAGGTAAGAAGCTTCAAAGTACGGAGTCTTAAGTATAACATAAACAATAACGAATCACACTCAGATCGAAGCCTGTAGGAAGAACCTGTATCAAGGGTACCCGAAACCTATACAGAGACGAACAATACACCCAGACCGGGGACGAAACATCGATATTAATCATAATGTTTGCGCCTGCCGGGAATCGAACCCGGTGCATCCGTGTCACAGTCCACCACGGAGTAGTCAATCAAATAGTAATAAGTAAAATCAAAAGTCAAATAAGTCCAGAGCGGAATTGCCTTTTTTTAAAAACACAAAAACTCATTATGTCTCATTATCATGTTTCACCTAAAATTATTATATTGAAAACAAAAGGGGAAGAAGAATAAACTCTAGATAAAATAAGTCTCTTACCTATAATAAGTCTATTTCACAGCTATTCACCTTGACCGTTTTGTATTTTTATCGCAACCTACGATCTTTCCTTGGATCCAGCTGAAGAAGGTTTTTTCAATGTTTTATTTTTACTCGACGTGTTTTGATCTGCGTTTCTATCGTCTTTTTCCGAATCAATGAGTTAAAACAAACATGGCAAATAAACTTGTAGGGATTTTCCGTTTTCCGAAGAATGCTTTTTTTTAGATAAAGTAAATAAAATTTATTTAGTCTCTAGATTAAACGTAATAAAAACTTTTTATCAAAAAATTAAACCGCCGAAAAAACTGAAAAGCATTAAATAATTGGGAAACATTTTCTATTAGGACTTAATTTACTCACTTCTTAAAGTAATTTTGGTTAACCAAGAAATTTTAAGTCGGTGCCACACCACACAAGCAAATTCCTTAACTACCTATAACGCGATGCGCGGCGGCACACGTTTTTCGGTTATTTCTTTAAATTTCAGGTAATGTAGTGATCGTTATTCGTTGATTCTGTGGCACCGACTCAAAATTTCTTGGTTAACCAAAATTACTTTAAGAAGTGAGTAAATTAAGTCCTAATAGAAAATGTTTCCCAATTATTTAATGCTTTTCAGTTTTTTCGGCGGTTTAATTTTTTGATAAAAAGTTTTTATTTTTTGCTTTTCAGTTTTTTTTGGGCTAATTTTTTTGACCCCAGCCAATCACCCTCCACAGGATGGTCGCACCCTACAAGGTGGCCACACAACCTGGTGAAGGTTTAGGGACTAACAGAATGAGGTTCGATCACGCACGACCGGTCGGTGAGGCGATTTTTGAGGGAGGCCCTTGTCCAGCAGTGGACGTCTATCGGCTGAGATTATGATTATTAACATTCATATAAAAAAAACTCATAATTATACCTAGCAGTTATCATGTAAATCACAACACGGCAATACAATCTGTGAGTGAACAATAAAGTCACCCCTATTTTTCCACCCTTAGGGTTGGAATTTTATTTTCAAATTTTTATGGGACCAACTTCAAGGTATACCCTGTCGATTAAAAAAGGAATTATCAAAATCGGTCCACACAGTAAAAAGTTATGCGTGATCATACATAAAAAAAAAAATATATATACGCGACGAATTGAGAACCTCCTCCTTTTTGTTTTTTCGTCGGTTAAAAATAATAATATGCGTTTTCTCCGCCCCGCTTGCTGCTCTTTGAGTAAAGACTCATCTACAGAACCGTTTTTGATGAATTAACTTAATTAGAACTCTCTAAATCCTAAATCATATTCAAAAATTTCTATTTAGCAAGCATAATTACAAAGAGACGAACAATTTTTTGCATAAAAAGCACCCTTAGGGTAAATACAAATACCTATTTCTTTCATAGTAAAGATAACTAATAAAAAAAAAAACAGTTAATCAGTACATAACACACACTAAAGGTTTAGGTATTTTTTCTCCAAAAGCAGTCTTTTAAAGGTATATAATGTTCTGACGCTACCTACAGAAATACGTTACTATTATCTAACATTCATGAGACAAGGCCCTAAATAAACAGACTTTATTTTTTTTTGTTCCTTTTTTTTTGTAAATCAAAGGGGTAATAAAATGAAGCCTGTCCTGTTGCTTCTACAAACAACCCTCGGATTTTATTAATTAATTTAAATAGGAACCCTTTCTAGAGTGGTGTTTATTTTAGCGTTAATAAATTCGTAAAAAAATAGATAATAGGTGTTGCATCTGTAGCTCCTCGTCAGTTGTGTGTAAAATCCCTAGTTTTTTTGCAAAATAACTAATTATCAAATCCTCCTACGCTACGACACCTAAAAAGACACCTCCATCATATCAATTCTCGCCGTTGCTGTAAACTTTAGTCCTTTAGACCTTTTAGACTTCAACATTATTACAAACTAGGATACCAAGATAACACGGAGGGTACCTTTACCACCTTTTTTAAAATCTAAGATTGTAAATTAATGTTTCTAACAACAACAAAAAATCATCGATCTCCGCAGCTAATTTAACTTCTCGACAGCCCCCGGGCTGTAAACCGCATCATAAATCGTCCAGCCCCGACAATGGGGGTCGTTTTTCAGAATGATCACCGCAACGTAATACTGCAGTTTACGAGATATTGTCCAAATGACAAAATTTTCCTTTTTTTTCTCGATTAAGTTTTTTTAAAGTTTCAGTTATGTAAACCCCTTAGGCCGGTGTGCACCATTAATAATCGGCTGTTTAACAGTCAGTTAAAAAGTTAACGGTTCGGTTAAGGTTAGTAATATAAACCGGCTGTTGTCCAGTCGACCTATAGAAAAACTTATATTGGTTATACTTACTTTTATTGGTATATAGAAAAGTTATCGTCAAGTTTTATTTTACTGTTTTGTGTATCTAAGGAAATATATGCGCTGAAGTTTCTCATTGAGTATTATCCAATCTAAACTAATTTTATGACAGGGATCAAAATAGGTAAGTAATAATAACCTAATGGCGCACGTGTCACTGTCGCGTGGTGCATTTCACTACACATCCTAGGGCTTGCTAGTGGATAAGGAGGTGGCGAGCAAATTTTCTAAATAATAAGCACGCTTGGCAGACGCTATTAATAGCGATAATAATACCCTAACAAACATCAAGGACCGCGTCTGCCAATATGGCAGCCCTGCGTTTTCAATTGACAAGGTATCAAAAATGTAAAAAAAAAAAACTCTACTAAATCATTTGCACGTGTCTGCCTCTGGGGCTGATGATAACAGCCATCCTGTTAACACGTAAATTCGAAGAGGCAGACATCCAGGGCTCTGACTTTTGTAGTTATTAATTTTTGAATTTATTTTTATGATTTAAAAAAAAAAAAATTATTAGCACGCTTGGCAGACGCTATTAATAGCGATAATAATACCCTAACAAACATCAAGGACCGCGTCTGCCACCATGGTAGCCCTGCGTTTTCAATTGACAAGGTTTCAAAAATTAAAAAAAAAAAAACTCTACTAAATCATTTGCACGTGTCTGCCTCTGGGACTGATGATAACAGCCATCCTGTTAACATGTAAAATCGAAGAGGCAGACATCTAGGGCTCTGACTTTTGTAGTTATTAATTTTTAAATTTATATTATTTAAAAAAAATATACATATTTGCACGCTTGGCAGACATTTATAGTTTGAATAAAAACAATAAAAAGGACCTCGGAAAAATAGTCTGCCAACATGGTGGCCCTGCGTTTTCAATTGACAACGTTTCAAAAATGTAAAAATATGAAAAACTATATTAAATCATTTGCACATTGTCTGCCTCTGGGGCTAATGATTATATAGTCATCCTGTAAACGTATGACGGAATTAAAACTATAAGGAATCCTATTTATCAGATAAAATACACGCATTGCTTTGATTCCGTGAATTTCAAACAGTCGTACAACTAAAAATCAGCGAGCAAAGTGTCTTCCAAATGGTTTTTTTTATCCAGGGAGTCCAAATGAATCGAATGATCACAATTAGAATCGAGAGCAAATGATTTAGTAGAGTGTTTTTTTTACATTTTTGCACCTCCGTCTCATGAAAACGCAGAGCTCTAAGTGTCTGCCTCTTCGATTTTCGTGGTTTTTAAGATGATTGTAATCATGAACCCCAAAGGCAGACACGTGCTAATGATTTAGCATAGTTTTTTTTTTTACATTTTTACAACTCCGTCCCATGAAAACGCAGAGCCCTAATTGTCTGCCTTTTTGATTTTATTTAGTTTCAAGATGATTGTAACCATGAACCCCAAAGGCAGACACGTGCAAATGATTTAGCATAGTTTTTTTTTTTGACAAGTTCAATCCGCTGTAACGCGAAAACGCAGCGACATAGGACAAAATTTTACTGAACCAAATCAATTCGTACTGACCTAAACTGCAACCCACCGCGATGTGGATTCCGTGCAAGTACTTTACCGAAATGCTACGCACCTCCTTATCCTTAATAACACATCACACTCAGAACATGTAAGTATTTAGGGTGCCCGAAACATATACAGATACGAACATTACACCCAGACCGGAAACAAACGTCGATATTCATCATAACAAAGTTCGCCCCGTCGGGAATCGAACCCAGGTACACAAATCTCAGTCTATTTCACTGCCAACTGAGGTGAAGCAGTCAAAGTATTGATTTAAAAATTATTCTTAGCTAGCATCATAATATACGGCACGCTATTATTTATCCTAAACTCTGCTAGGTATAGAATTTCAAGACCATTTTCATATTTGTACTCATCTTACTATAGCCGCATCAAACATGTAAGCTAGGCCCAAAAAATATTGTCCTCAGTACGAATTGACCCAATAAAACTTGAACAAAGAAATAGAATCGGCAATTTCTCAACAAAACAGCGATTGGAGTTTTTTTACGACGAGCTGCGAACTGCGAAGAACCTGTCGTTATAAAATAATGGAAGGAAGAAAGAAAGAAAGAGCCGTATTGAGTTTCCAAATCCCGGGAGATCTTGGGATAGAGTTTCCGACCCGGCTTTAGGCAGCGGTTTTTTCTGTTTTTTTTTTTGTAACATTATTGGATAAGTATAGTTTGAGTTACCTAGTTTAATAAAGCATTATATTATTACGATAAATAAGATAACATTTTATTATCAAACAGATGATGATAATATGATTATTAAATATCTTATCAATGTTTTTGCCCTACAGATCCTTCCCTTCCTTCATAATCTGCACCGTCCGCGCAAGGCTGAGACATTTCCGACTCTAGAAAACGACCAATCTCTCTTTGGGCTATTATGTGCCCTGGCCATTGTCACTTATGTTTTGCAATTCTATTTATAGCTAGGTATGTCGGTGAATTGAGTTGATCTGCGGACCTCATAATTTCTGATTTGATAACGCAGGGAAACTCCGAGAATGGGCGATTCCATGGCCCTTTGAGTGACTTTGGGCTAACGACAAACATTGCACAAAGCTGCAATAGGTAACAGGTTCGAGGTTTATGTTTGTGAACCTAACTTAGTTACTAACAATCTCTCTCTAGTAACTGGGTTTTAGCATTGCAATCCTAACTAACTTTTAACAAGCAAAGGATTGTAATTATATATGATTTACTAGTCGACCCGGCGAACTTCGTACCGCCTAACCTTTTAATATTTTGTGCATGTATTATACTTGTAAACCTTCCTCTTGAATCACTCTAGCTATTAAAAAGGACTGTATCAAAATTCGTTGCGTAATTTTAAATACTTAAGCATACATAGAGACAGACGCGGAGAGCGACTTTATTTTATACTATGTATCAATGTTGAAATGAAATTACATTTATAGTGATTCGTCACGGTCTGGCGCAAATAGTTTTAAAAGCAAAGTATTTTGAGAGACATCATAACAGATTGGCTTACTTAGTACTCTTTGAGAATTACACCAAAAAACAGCAACTTGGTGACTAAAAGGTGACTAAGAGCGACCTTTTGCTTTAGGCGTTTCCTTTCAGGTAACCTGCCATCATCGACATGGCAGGGGGCGGGCTGTTTTCTTTTTTGACAGCCACTCTTGTGGCTGGCGCAAGTCAATGTTAGCATGGCAAGACAACAGCGATCTATATTAGTATAGTTTTTCTATTTTTTTTTAATGAATTAATTTCTTAATTTATGGCTTCCTGCTGTGTTAGACGCACAGCAACTTTGCCAGTGTCGGGTATTGGAAAAGACACACAGGAGAGGTCGTAAAAATATTCTATGTAGAACTCCTCACTTGGCTGTTGAGTTAATCTAAAACAAACAATACACAAAAACACAAATGTTATGGACGGCACAAACAATGACGAAACACAAAAAAAATAAAAATTGGTAAGTATCTAAGGGATAGGTAAGTATCATAATTTTATATTAAATTTTTCTATGTATCTGGAAAGGATAATTATAAATTTGGAAAACACATAAGAGAGCAGACAGTTAAAGTTAGTGGGTTTAGGAATGTAATGAGGAATGAGGTCATACAAAGAAACGGAAAATTTAGGGCAACAAAAAAATATGTGATCTAACGTTCCCTCATCAATGCCACACTCACACAAGGAATGATCCCTTACCCTGATCTTACGAAGGAAGACTGGGGAACAACAATGTCCAAGGCGAAGACGAATTATAGTTGAAGTCACCTGTCTGGATGCCTCGCGAAACTTGAAGAACCATGGTCTGACTGGAATATCTGACTGGATGCCACCGTAGTGGACGCCTTTAAATTTTTTTGTTATTTTCCAAAGGGAGTTCCATGATTTTGAAAGGTTAATTTTAGCTAGGGAGAGAAGATCCAAAGAGTAATTTTGGGGGTAATCAGGACATCCAATTGTAACAGCTTGCTTAGCACATGAGTCTGCCATTTCGTTACCGTCAATACCACAGTGGCCAGGGATCCATGCCAGAACAACATTTACATTAGAGGATCTACATTTCAACAAAATTTCTTTAATTTTGAAAATAATGGGAGATATGTTTTTGGATCTAAAGGAATTAGACGAAACAGCCTGAAGAACACTTAAGGAATCAGAAAGAATAATTGTTTCATTAAGTGAATGAGATTCTATATAGGTAAGTGCTTCCAATAACGCGATTGCCTCGCCTGTAAAAACTGATGTAAGAGATGGGCATTTAAAATTTAAAATTATTTTGAATTTGGGGATCCAAACCGCTGCTCCAACACAGCCATCCTCAGATAGCCGTGAAGCGTCAGTAAAAACTGTAGTCCAGTTAGGATAATGTTCAGTTAAGAAATCTATCAAGAGTTTGTTGGCATTTGTGGAGTCCTTGGAAATACCAATACTTGTGAGAATATTGGGTTTTAGAATAAGAGCATCAAAGTTACTTAGAAATAGAAGATTTTTGGGGGCGGAATAAATTGGGTTAGGAAGACGATTTAATTTAATGAAACTTTTTAAGATAGGAGGAAGAGATTTATGTGACCAGTAGGGATTGGAGGTAAGTTGCGAAAGTGTCTTGAGCCGAGAAAGAAGAGGGTGATTTGAATTCTGTGCAACTTTCGTACAGTATCTATCGCTCAAATATTCTCTACGAAGATGAAGAGGCGGGTCAACACATTCCACTTGCATTGCATTAATAGGAGATGATTTCATGGCTCCTAAAATTATGCGTAAGCATTTAGATTGGATTTTATCTAATTTGTCTAAGCACGCTTTACTACACGGACCAAGGAGAAAAAGTGCATAGTCAAGATGACTACGGACTATGGCGTTATAAATAAGCTTCTGAGAGTATGGGTGAGAGCCCCACCATACTCCAGAGAGAGCACGCAAAACGTTTACATTTTTTTCACACTTTTTAGCAATATAATTTAGATGGGGAATACCAGATAGTTTTTGATCGAGTATTACGCCTAAATACTTAACTTCTTTGGCATAAGGAATGGTTTCATTGTCTACTGCTATACAGTCCATATCGGGAATGTCACGTTTACGTGAGAATATGACTACGGAACTTTTAGATGGAGAAAGGCTTAGACCGTGGTCGGTGAGCCAGACGCTAAGGTAGGACAATGCGGAGCCAAGACGGGAATGGGCTTGTTCAATAGAGGAAGAAGAAACGTAAAGGGAAAGATCATCTGCATATTGCAGATCGCAACAGAAAGAGTTGACAGTGAGGTGAAGATCGGAAGTATAAATATTATACAAAAGTGGACTAAGGACTGAGCCTTGCGGAAGGCCCTTCCAAATGGTTCTTGGTTCTAAATTTCCATTTTGGCATCGAATTATTATGGATCTATTCATAAGTAGATTAGAAATAAAATTTGTTAACTTCTCTGGGATGCTCAGCTGAAGCATTTTTTGCCTGAGTACCGGAAGTAAAACATTATCATAGGCAGAAGAAATGTCTAGGAAAGCACCAATCAGGAATTCCTTCTTGGTGAAAGATATTCGGATGTCTGTTATAAGGACACTTAAGCAGTCTGTGGTGCTCTTTCCTTTGCGGAAACCAAACTGACGTTCTGCTAAGAGATCTCTAATTTCTACTAACCATTCTAATCTATTTTTGATAAGATGTTCCATTATTTTTGATAGAACTGATGCCAGAGCTATGGGTCTATGAGCCGAACTATCTTGAGGATTTTTACCGGGTTTTAAAATAGGGATAATAATGTATCTTTTCCATTCGTATGGAATAGATCCTGTTTCAAAAATTGTATTTAAAATGTTTAAAAGAATGGTCTGCGTTTCTATGCCTGATTTTGTTATAAAAGAATAGGGAATACCATCCTCCCCCGGAGAGGAGTCTCGTAGCCCTTTTAAAGCACACAGCATTTCGGAAATATCAAACGGTTCTTCAAAACGATCTTTGGGACGAAGTATGGGATACGGTGAAGGAAGTTCCTTGAAATTTGGAACATATGCTGGTGCTAATTTATCTGCAAAAGCATTAATCCAAATAGATGGGTCATTGGAAGAAGGGTTGAAAACGCCCCGGAAGCGCTTTATGTTTTTCCAGATTGTAGAAGACGGGGTTCTGGGAGAGAGACTTTCACAAAAATTAAACCAACTTGCCTTTTTCTTTTTGGTGAATAACTTTTTGGCTTGCGCAGATGTTTTTTGATAGGACAGGAAATTATCTAACGTCATACATTTTTTGTAAGTTTTTTCTGCAGATTTACGCTGGGTCACCATCTGAGAGCACTCTTGATCCCACCAGGGAGGGGATGAAACGCGGCGTTTACGGGGCGTGCCTTTTTGGGGGAAATTAGAATTTGCAGCAGTAATTAATATATTAACAAACTGCGAGTATGTTGAGAGGACATTGTTTTCAATGGATGAAGGGGCTATTGAATGTAGGTATTGTTTGACAGAATTTGAATAAGCAGACCAGTCAGCATTACCTAATTTATATTTAAGCAGGGGTTCAGGGATGGGAGCAGGTTGTACCCTGAAGGGAAGAGAAACAGTTATAGGGTAATGGTCGCTGCCATAGGTGTGGTCAAGAGTGTTCCATGAAGTTAGAGAGGCTAGAGAGGAAGATGTAACAGAAAGATCAACAGCGCTACGGGGGTCAAAATATGGGGAAACTAGCCGGGTCGGAGACCCATCGTTAAGGACGCATAAATCAAGGTCCTGAAAACAATCTAATAATTCAATACCAAAGCTATCATGGTTTGGTGTACCCCATACAGGATGATGGGCGTTAAAATCACCTAAAATCAATACAGGAGGGGGGAGGCTAGAAATTATAGCCTTAATAAAAGGGATGAGAGAAATATGGGGTTGAGGGACATAAATTGATAAGAAGGAAATATCCATTAATCTGGCAGCTACAGCATTAATTTCATCTGGGAAAGAAGGGAGCGAAATTTGGGAAAAGTTGAATGCGCGACTTAAGAGAAGCGCACAACCGGCCTTACCATCCACCCGGTCGCTCCGGAGGCATGAGTAGCCAGGGACTCTAAAATTAGAGCCCGGTCTGAGCCACGTCTCCGAAACCGCCGCGACTGGAGGAATAAAACGGTTGATTAAATAAATAAGTTCAGATTTTTTGTGTCTAATACTTTTAAGATTCCACTGAAGGAATTGATGATGGTAGTTGTCCATTTTGATTAGAGAGAAGAGAAGTTAACTGCATTAGTTTGCTGGCAACGTTGGACGGTAGGGAGTCATTATATTTAGATATTAAGTTTAAAAGAAGAGATAAAATAAGGTCTAGGAGATTCTCATTAGGAGTGATTTGTGATGGAGATGAATCTCCTAATAAAGCACAGCCATTAGGGAGGGAAGAAGGGACATTTGCAGTAATTTGGCGATGAGCCTGAACATCATAACCCTGATTTGATGAAACATGAGGGCGACGGTTAATGGTTATTGTTTTTCTGTAGGACTGTGTCTGTGCAGAGGGAGTAGTAAAATTAAAGGGAGTATTTTGGGAAGATTGCTGAGAGTTGGGAACACTGGCTACGTCAGAGTATGAGCGTCGAACTGTTGGAAATCTTTGAGATGCTTCTTGGTAGCTTACGTTATCTTCTGACATGACAAGTTTTATAGATTTTTGTCTGGATTGTTCGGGACATACACTGCTGGTAGCAGAGTGATAACCAGAGCAAAACAAACAGGTAGATTGAGATTCATCTACTGAGCATGTGTCACCAGCATGAGGTTGGGAACACTTGTAGCAACGAGGCTGGCTACGGCACTGAACTTTGACGTGACCGAAACGGCAGCAATTCATGCACTGAATAGTTGGTAGGATATATTTATCAACTGGAAGAGAGGTTTCATATGAATAGATATGAGATGGAAGGCGCTGACCTTTAAATGTTACAACAACTGACTGAGTAGGCACCCAGACAGGAGAGTTTTGTGAAGTTGTTTTACGGTTCAATCTTCTGGCTTTGAGTATTTCGCCACAGCCTTCTGGTAGAGAAACTGAGAAAACAAACTCTTCCATTGAAAAGTCTGTATGGACTCCTCTAACTAGACCCATTCGAGTAATGTTGTAGGAAGGGATCATTGTCTTATATCCACTTTGAGTGACTGAGTCATTAATGAGAAAATTGTTCGCGTCTTCTGCAGTTTTGAATTCAACCTCAACACGGTTTCTGCCTACCGACTTTACTCCTCCTTGTTTAATTCCTTTAGTGTTAATAGAATGAAGGAAGCGTCCAAATTTGAGGCAGTGGATTGTTAGTCCAGCTGAAGGGTCGGCCTCGATTCGTTGTACATGGACCTTAAAAGGTCCAGTAGAATCCCTGGGGTAAGATTTTTGTTCAGTTTCAAGAGAAGGATGGAAATAGGTTGTTTGAGAGGTTAGGGAAGGTTCGGTTGCGAGTTGTGAATTAACAATAACTTTTCTAGTGACTGTAGGAGACAAGGTAGAAGGGGCAGGTCTTTTCTTTGACAAGGCAGAGGAAGAGGGAAGGGAGGGGAAGAGAGCAGGAGAAGGATTCATTTCCACATCACCGTCGCCAGGATCGGGTGGCTCACCCGATCCCGGAGGATCCTCCATCACAAGTGTTAGTAAGCTTACCCAATAACCAGCACCATAAAACACTTAAAACGAACAGAAGTGAGAAATATTAGATGGAAATAAGTCAAAATTTATTATTTTTAGACCAAATTCTCTCTGACACGTGTGTTCACCAGTCCGAAAAAAATGGCAATCCTATTTTTTTTTTTTATTATTTGAGAATAGCAAATTGGTAAATTCGATAATTGACATGTCATTATTATGAGAAAACTAATGCGTTTTTATGCTTTTAAAAATACTAGTCGACCCCGCGAACTTAGTATCGCATTACCTGTTACTACGTTGTCCATGTATTATACACTAAAAATAGACTAAAACCTTCCTCATGAACCACATCCCAAAACACATCAAAATCGATGCATAGTTTTAATGATTTGAGCATAGAATAGAATAGAAATACTCTTTAGCATACATAGGGACAGACGCGGGAAACTACTTTGTTTTAAACGATGTTCTGATACTATGATGATTTACGGTGTACTGTACGTACTTGGTAGTTTACTAGATATTCAATAAAATTATTTATTTCGTTTTCATTTGTTCATTTCTAGTTGCTTTATTAAAATTCAGTTTCAAATATTGATGGCCCAAATATTACTCTAAAACATCATGTTACAAGTAACAAGCACCGGAATCACGAAGCATACAATCAATTCATAATGTTACCACAACACCCGACCAAGTTAAATTGTTCCAGCCTCCATAGGCCGTGCGTTATTTATGACGCCAACTAGTTTTAGCACCATCACAACTTAGTTTCTTGTGCGAATATGGTACAAGTTTTTGATGGCTATTGTTAGGGAACTAATAGTGTGAAATAAATTAATAGATGAGGCGAGGAAAAGTTATAAGACGTTTAACAAATAATTAGCATAGCTTACTATTAAAAAAAGTGGCAAGATTAAGCTATTAGAGAAATATAATTCAATAAACTGAAATAAAATGTATGATTCCTCTTGGACCGATTTTCTGTGAGGCATTGTTGAATTAAAATGAGCAGAATCAAAAGGCGATTGACTAAGATTCTCTTTTATATTGAAACAGCCTTAATCACAACACCATCATCATTTCTTTACATAGTTAAAATGTATAAACTGGTTTGGTAATGGTTTGGTATATACTTTTTCACAAAATCACATTCAAGTACAGCATAGGCTCCTAACAAATTTTAGAGCTGTCGTAAACCAAGTTTTAGCTCTAGCGTAGGCAGACAAAGTTTCCAAGGTGCGTGCTAGTCCCTCGATACGCCTCTGTCAAGTTTACTATGGTATCTCTCAGGAATCCGACACTGAGTGGGTTACATACAAGAACTTATATTTAACACGAGCTTTCTCGGCTTACTTCGTTACGCCATAGAATATAAGATACTACAAAAGACTTGGCTCTATAGACTATGTTCTTTTGCCTGCCCAGAATGGCCGAATAAAAAACAAACAACAACAACAAACCATCTGTCAAAATATGTAAACAACGGAAAAAATATTGCACCTTGGGTTACATTATTTGAGTTTAGGTAAGGATCCCTAATTTTTTGAAAATCTAATATAGCCTATGACACTCGGGGTTAATGTAGCTTCCTACCAGTGAAAGAATTTTTTAAATCGGTTCAGTATTTCCGGAGCCTATTCGTTACAAACAAACAAACAAACAAACAAACAAACAAACAAATCTTTCCTCTTTATAATATTGGTATAGACTAGAGATATATACGTGAGTAATGCAATGAGGCTTAAAAATATGACTTTTAGGTGAGGATTTTCAGTTTTGCGGTCCCCTTTGCATAGATAAGTAGGTACTTCATTTGGTAAAATTTCATTATACCTATTGGCGTTTTTACCTCAATCAGTAGGAAGATATTTGAGCATTTTCGGGATCACCTATCAAAAAACAAAATAACGCTAGGTGGTTAAAAAAATAAATCATGAATTCATAATCCTGGCGGACCTTCCACCTTTTTGCGGATCCATCAATCAAGTTTTAAGAGGATCTGCCCATGCGCTCCGCATAACCGCACTTATCGTGAATAATTTATTTTATCGCTCTCGCTACAGAAATATGGTCGAGACTGTTTTACATTTTCACCTGGATTTTGTGTTACATTAGTGTATTGGTTATTGGTAGTTTTTTGAGGGTTCTCATTAGTATTACCGATCGATGCACTCAATAGCAATTCAATTCATTCATCATTATCATCTCAGGCGAACCTGCTGGATATATACCTAGGCCTTTTTTTGTAGCTTTCCGACTGGGGAGCATCGGGGATATGTACTAAAACCTCCCGGCACCCGTCTTGGCGTTTTTGGAATAACCCCGGGAACCATACATTAGTGGCGTCCGAAGTTTTTTCCACGCTCAGCTGCATCAGGTTCTTGCTCGGGGAGGGCATGTTTTTGGTCCCCTGCTCGCCGTTGGAGCCACTCATAATGGGGCCGTTTGATGAGTGTGTCAGCCCCCTTCACACCCATCACCCCAAAGATTCCTTCGCGCAAAGCCCCACGTGCCCCTAAACTAATACTACTACAATATACGATACTAGCTCCAATAAATATCTTCTAAACCGTGAGCCTAGGTAACCTTAGGTACTTTGTATCTAAATTATGAGCCTAAATAATCTTACTTTGTATTTTTAGGTTAGATAGATAGATAGATAGATAGACTCTTTATTACAATCAATGAACTTAAAATATTACAATATTCTTAAATTAAAACATTGATTGCAATGGGCGGCCTTATCGCTTAGAGCGATTTCTTCCAGGCAGCAGCAGCAGGTTAGTACAATCTTTAACACTTTTAAATACAAAATTCCAACTGAAGCCCCTACACCGGAAGCACGTTACAATTGTATCCGTTGTAATGGCAGTTGGCAAACTCGGCAGGTGGCAGCTAACTAAGAAGTATATCTTACACCGTAATGTCACAACTTGGAGACTTTATATTTAAGCACTTCCCGAGACAACAGCGAAATAAGCTGCAACATCATGTTGCTGTTTTACATTGTTGTCTTTAACCAGATATTGCAATGAGGTTACTTTGATTATTCGTTAATCTGTTTTGAAAAGTTTGTTTTATTCTAACAATGGGTTACCTTTTTTTTAAGGCGGGGAACTCCTAACAAGTACTTACTCTGCAGCCCCAGAGGGAGCCGCAGGGTTCACACCCACTTAAACCCCGCCGGTGACCATCTCGACCGTTAGCAAGGGGTTCACGGTAGATCTTTCAATCTTTATGTTCTGCTAATATTTATGTGATATATATGTATTTCTTTTGACACTGCTAATATTTATGTGTAACTTGGCTCTTGCCAATGGAGGAGCGCTACCTTTTCTCCAACGCCAAGAGCTTAGCGATAAATTCAATAACAAATGATGCCAAAAAGTAATCCACAGTTTACTAGGAATATTGGGTAAATATTCTTGATTGCTCCAGGTTATCGTCTGTTATCTTGTAGAAAAAGCATTTTACATACCATTCTCATAAAAATCCAAAATAGACATCCAAAAATTTTATGTAATTTGTGCTAAGTTTTTGACGTAAATAAAATATTAATTGTTACAAAGGTATGAAATAACAATATATTAGGTTTTAAGGTATAAGTATTAAGGTTCTCAACTCTACTAGTTTAATACGTTTAAGACACACAAGTATTATTCTACTCTATTTCTATGTTTTAAAACTTAACATAAAATTTCGTACCGACATGATGTTATAAAACCAAAATTACCCCACTTTCAGTTTACCACAGCGAAACAACTCACTTTCGGGCCAAAGCTTAAAGCTAAAGCAGCTTTCAAACTTAAAGTTCCCCTGGGAAGACAAAATTAAACGACGTATTGTGAAGTGCAATTATTCTGAAAACTCCCCCGTTAATTGCCACCTATGTTGAACGTGTCAAGGACATTTCTGAGCAATGCTGTTTAGCAATTTAATCAATCTTTCAAACTTGATTTTATTCTCTTTAGAAGCCTTTTCAGGTCATATGTTTTAGGCCATTATAAGATAAATAGAAGCACCTTAGTAATATTTAACACACTTTCGAAATTAGATTATGTTTATTTTATATTTAAAAAGGATCGGATTCAAAATATATATAGGTACCTACTATTATTATTAATTAAATGTTTAGTGATTAACCAGTGTTTCAATAAATGATACCTTGTGTAATATTTTTTATAGGTATGGACCAATGTGTTTTCATTTAATTTTTATTTTATATTCGGAGCGTCACAAGTGCTCAATAGCTCGCTAGCCCTTTTTATTTTTGTTATTCCAGAAATCCTCCCAAAAAAAGTTTAACTGCGATCTATAATACATATGTCATTGCTGTCAAGTAAGCTTGAACTGCTTGGATTGACGTCATAAATTTGAGCTCAGAAGCTGCCGCAAGTCGTCCCAGAAGATGTATATACATCTCTATTGGTCTCAGTGACTAATAAAGTGGCAGCCAATGGTAGATTAACTGCGAGGGTATATTGTCTTCGTTAGGTTGCTTGCAGACTCGATGAAAAAATCCTAAGTATAAAAAAAAATATTTGATTTCTTTTTTCGGAATTTAAACAATCACCCATATAGGATCGCTGGACAATAAAGACGAGTGATGAAGTTTTTGGGTCAATATCCATACAAATAAAATTACAGGTCACCTGGAAGAAATAGCTAAGGATAAGAATAAATCGATAAGGTCCCCTTTTGTCAACTTACTAATGTAGATATTTCTTCAATCATTAATTTTTCAATTCATTCATTCATTCATCTTTAACTAATTATTATTTATCAGATCGAAACTATACAGACATGCATTAAACTGCGGTGTGCCAAACTACTGGCTATTTTTGTCGATAAATTACAACGTAGATTTTTAAAAACAAATCTTTTATTGGGTTGTCTCGCGTGTGCAATGAATATCTGTGCAATATAGGCCAAATAAAACCACGTTAGATATAAATAATTTTTAACAAAAAAGGAACCCTCATTAAATAAACTGAAACAAACATCAACTGGACACTTCCTCGTTTTCGTTATCGGTTAAAATAGGTACTAAAACCTTCTCCTGAATATTATAACAAATACTTATCCGAAAACCGCATCAAAATCGGTTCAGCTAAACGCGAGACAATCGCGGACAAACATACAAACACACATACAGGTCAAACTGATAACTTCCATTTTGTAGTCGGTTAAAAATGGCGAGCGGTAACTTTAAATCGAACACAAAACATTAGAGCGACATTACCAAAACTGCCTCTACGGATCTCCCAAAAAGCGCAGCATGCACGAAAGTTTAACAAACGACGACAAAAACACGTCGCCTGTGTCAGGTTCCTAACGGTCGTGTCGCGGGAGCACTCTGTATAAATTAAGAGTAGGGGGTAACAAATACAATAATTTATAGCCCACACGCGACTCTACGGTATTGGTAGAGCCACCGGCAGGGCAATATCCTGTCTTTGTTTAAGATATTTATTAATTACATCGATACTTGAAGGGTTAGGCAGAGGCACCAGCTTAAGAACCAGACCCAAGTTTAGCCTAGTTTATGCTTTATTACCAACGTGACAAAAGGTCAGCTTGTCGCCGCGGTTATAACGACCACTACTGCGCCCGGGACCAACGGCTTAACGTGCCTTCCGAAGTACGGAATCATCTTATTTTTCGGACATTCAGGTGATTCAAGCCTGCAGTGTCCTATCCAACCGAAAACAACCACAACGTGATTTTTCTGAGAAATCAATATGTGGTATTTTCTGCGGGGATCGAACCCACAACCTTCCGTTCCGTTATGTTAAAAATTTAACAATAGTAATGATTTAAAAAAAACTGAGGTTTACATGTTTTGCATAGTAAATGTTTAATCTAAATTATCTCTACCTTTAACACATATATTTACCAGCGAGTCTAGGAAGGGACCTTTATTTGCGGGACCCAAAAATTAAAATATAACCCTGAATGACGATTTAGAAGCTATGTGGTGGTGGATTTGTGTATGGTCTCTTGTGCCCTAGACTGTAATACCAAAGAAGAAGAGCTATTTTGCAATACACAAAAACCGTAAGTGTTACGCCGTCCTAGACCGCCACTGTACATGCAACCCAATTACAGGCAAACCCAATTCTATAAATCTATTCTTCTTCTTCTCTCTTAAGAGCTGTGCTCTTGTCGGTGGAGCCTCCTCCATTCACCCCTGTTCCCCGCCAGCTTCTTGACCATCTGATACGACTCTGCACTGACTAGCTCCTTTTTTTGGTCGAAGTAGCTTCCCCTTGGTCGTCCACGCTGTCTCTTTCCTTCAATCTTTCCTAATCTAGTACTTAACAAATTTTATTTTTTAAAGCAATACGCATAGTTTATTAGCCACAGACCACCAAATTTAGTTTGCACAATTTTATTTAGAGCTGCAATTAAATATTCCCCTTTTTGTCCAACAAACCAAATACTAGATACGTGTATTGATAAAAAATTAGGTTTTTTGCAAAAAAACTAGGGATTTTGCGAAAACCCGGATAATTTGATATAAGCATTACTTTTTTTTCAATCATCCTGACATAAAGCAGTTTTTTTTGCAAAAAACTTATTATAATTGAAAACTTTGAAACCTTCCTTTACTCTGATTGGCTAAATTATTGCTTGCTAGTAAACTCTTATTCTGATTGGTTCGTTAAAATATCCTTTGTCGCTACAGAGAACCAATCAGAATAAGAGTTTACCAGCAAGCAATAATCTAGACATTCAGAGTTAGGGCAGGTTTTAATTTTTTCAATTATACTAGGTTTTTGCAAAAAAAAACTGCTTTATGTCAGGATGATTGAAAAAAAAGTAATGCTTATATCAAAATATCCGGGTTTTCGCAAAATCTCTAGTTTGTTTTTTCAAAAAACCTAATTATCAAATCTTACTACGACATATATAAATCGTATTTCTGGATGCGGCAAGTGGCAAGCAGCTTACGAGCTAGAGAAATTGCCCATCCAGTTTTTATGTGACGTTGGCGGAGTCGGAATGTTGTTTCAGTATTATCGGATTTACGCTCTGTTTGATGGCCTGGCGGAATTGTTGGTGAACGCTTTTTGATCCTGAACGTTGGTCTAGATTATTGAATTTAATCTTCTATACCAAAAAAAAATTAAAACAAAAATCAAAAAATCTTTATTCAATATAGGATACAAGATATCACTTATTGAAAGTCGATTAGACTACATCTAATCTAATCGCTATTGATATATTTGGTAAAGTGTCCTATATTGTGAGAGGCGAGGTAGTTCAGGGTGCCCACCAATTGGCTCAGGCAAACAAATGTTTGGCTTGCCTTACGACAATAGTCGCCTGGAGAGGCCCCCAAACGAGCCCTCCTCTGTCAAGTGATTCTACTCCCTTTCGCAATGATTTTACAGCGTAGAGAAGAAAGGGTAACAAACTCTACTTTACTATTTATCTCTCTCTTTTTTTTTTCTTTTGTGATATTACAATTACAATACAATAAGGTGACAATACAATGAACATTATACAGATTGAACATTATACCAATTTCTATAATAAAAATAATCCCTTTGCTCCTTGGTCACCGCAACACGCTTTAATGGCTGGACCAATATCGCGCCAATATATATATATATGGGCAGGTCATATAGCCCGCAGAACAGATGGCCGCTGGGGCCGAAAAGTTCTCGAGTGGAGACCACGGATCGGCAAGCGCAGCGTAGGACGTCCACCGACCAGATGGACGGATGATCTGCGCAAGGCTGCGGGTCCACGCTGGATGCAGGCCACCTGCGATCGGTACAGATGGAGAGCCTTGAGGGAGGCCTATGTCCAGCAGTGGACGTCTTACGGCTGAAATGATGATGATGATGATATATATATATATATATATTTCACTATTGCGTTAATATTGTATCCTAAAAACTATTATTATAAACTAGCTATACCGGTGAACTTCGAATCGCGCCTTTTATATTTATATGGAAAAATTAAATTGTTGTTTTTCTAACTTTCTCTCCATTTTTCCACAGTTTCTATTCTTTTGAACCTTCCCTGGACTACTACGAACATCTCAAAACAAAAAATCAGCTAAATCGGCCCGGCCGTTCTCGAGTTTTAGCGACACTTACGAACCACGATTCGTTTATATTTATAGAAAAGATGCGAAAGAAACCCTGTCCGTCTGTGTTACGCAAGCATGTCTAATCTACTAAACCGATTCAAATGAAATTTAATACAAAGATAGTCAGCCTGAAAAAGTACATACGATACTTTTTATTCTGAAAATTTCTCGGAAACGGAATAAAAAAATTGAGATTTTGAAGGAAAAATGTGTGGGCCAAGCCGTAGGACGCACCCTAGTCGATAATAAAATAACCCGTCCCATTATATCAAAAAGACCCCTGCAATCCTTCGCAAATGAGAATTTCTATCAAATATCAAAGATAACGATCTCCTCGACAGTTACGTTCTTTAGACAGCTGGTGCCATGGAAACTGAGCTTAGCTTTACTTGACCTTAATATCGTTACGATAAATACTTTTATTTTACAAAAAAAATAATTTGGGTGGAACTGGAGGCCATTTCTGTTCCTTCGTGATAGTATAATATAATCGAATGTGATATTTTATCATTATAGATTCGTTTGGTCAGTTGACCAGACGCGTCACACTGACGACGTTTGTCTAAGGCCTCATTTAGGAAGACGCGGCGCGTTGCGCTGGGCCTCCTTGTACGAAATCGAACATAGGCCTATTTTTTATCTTGAAGCGTTGAACTACGCGGACACCGCGGCAGTGTACGCTTCGGTAACCGCCAACGTGTCTCCGTAAACGGTTTCATACATTGCTATACGTTTGATTTAATCGCAGCACGCGCCGCACAACGCCTTGCGCCCCGCGTGCTCCTAAATGCGGCCTCTGCGTTGCTGTATCGTAAAAATGTCACATTGAAATAAAAGTGCAGGAATTATTGCCTTCCACGAATGCCCTTTTTAGCAGTAAAATATGAATTTTGACTTACAATAATGGTGACAAAAACAGGTCGCACAAATTAACCGCGGCAATAACAACTCCCATTTCACACACGCTTTATGTCGAAAATTTTGACAAAATATTGAAGTAAGAATAAATAATAATTAAATGTGATTGATTGCAATTAGAAGAACCAATATCTAAAGTAAGCGCCAGATAAATCTACGCGCGAATCTGTTGTCGCTGTAACGTATTTCACGCGCCATTCAAAATAACTGGATGATTGCTAATTTGTTCATATTTAGTCCACGCGTACACTATCTAGCGCGATCTATTTTTTTTAACAGACTTCAAAAAAGGAGGTTATCAGTTTGATCTGTATGTATGCATGTATGTTTGTATTTGTTTGTCCGCGGTTATCTCGCGTTTGGCTGAACCGATTTTGATGCAGTTTTTAGATAAGTATTTGTTACATTCAGGAGAAGTTGTAAGGACCTATTTTAACCGACTTCGAAAAGGAGAAAGTGCTCAGTTGATTGAAGGCGGGTTAAGGTATTTTTTTTATTATTTGACAACATCGCAGTCAGCGGTCCGAAAACGCTGTCGCTACCGCTCTAAATCATGGCATACCCAGAACAAGGAAGTTCCTAGTGACAAAATGCTCTCTGATAACACATCTCGGACAGTAATCGATCGCTTGAGGGGAAAACTGACAGTCGCGCTAAATTGATGATTTTCGCCATTATTTCAAATCGAGTTCGCATTTTGTTACGGTTTGATTAAATCTTTTTCTTTTTCAGTTTATTTTTCCCCCTTTCAATAAATAACAGTTAAGTGCGGGCGCACATTGGCGGACACTAAACGCGACCACTAGTGTCTCAGTCTAGCCACTAGACGCTGACCAATTGACCAATCAGCCGCTAGTGGCATAGTGGAAGAGCTTGGTGACTCACGCCTGCAGCTTATGGCATACATAATACCTAGTTTATTTATGCAACAACTTATCTGTCGTTTGTGATCTTAGTGAGGCTCGATGTGTGCTTGCTCTAATTATACTCCGTCGAGCGTAAGCTTCACTGTCTTGAAGTCGGACCTCGACTGTTTTTATCAATTTTGAGTAGACAACAATTTGAAGTTTAATTTTGACACTGTGAGTGCGAGATCGAGCTGCGACACGACTGTAAATGTCAGCCAGTAGTAAATTGATATTTTTTTTAGCCACGGACAAATCGTATATAAATAACTAGAGGCTGCCCCGCGGTCTCACCCGCGCAGATTTCTCATAAACACAAAAATCCCATTTTTTTCCGTTCCCGTGGGAATTTCGGGAAATCCCTTCTTAGTGCTCACCTATACTCCCTAAGGAACCTACATGCAAAATTTCAGCCCGCTACGCCCAGTAGTTTCGGCTCTGCGTTGTCTGTCAGTCAGTCAGTCAGTAACGGAAGAGTTTTATATATATTGATGAAATAATTAAAAAAATATCGCCTTTCACTCCTAGCCCCTTATCGAGGCAGAGCCACTATGAGGGGTGCTCGAAACACATCGTGACCGGGAAAACAAGAACAAAATCATTAAAAATACAAGGTTCGAATTTACATTAGACATCACTGCCCACTGAACCATGAAGGTAATCAAAGTTATTAATTAATCTTTTTGTTGTATACTAATACCATATACTCTTAAAAATATAAAAGCCTGTTTTTTTACTGGCGATGAAAAGTCTGCTTTTAGCCTAGAATTAAAAAAAAAAACACGAAATTGAAAAACCATGCTTAACCCGTTAATACCTACGCCAGATTAACAGCAAATAAAAATAAAAAGGCACACGCCACTAAAAGCAGGCAGTACAGGACATGATATTGCTTTTCCCGACAAAGTCCACGGTTCAATAACTTGGGTACAAACATGCTATTAGTGCCTACGGTTCGTTTACTATAGAAACTAACAATAAAATAATTAAATATAAAAAAACAGAATGAAATCCAATTATTTGTATGATAATTTTGTGAAAATTTAAAATTAAATTTGGGGAACTTTTTCTCTTTTCAAAATTAGAATCCTCTTTTCGGACAATCAAAAACCTGATCGTCTGTGGTCTTTTGTAGTGTATTTTAGTTAGCCAATTTCCTTTCGTTGGCATAGCAGTGACACTTCTGTACGAAAACTTGTTTAGTATCACGTTAGTACGGTCCGTTCCTTTCTCATGTAAAATAGTTCGCTGATGTGCCGAGTAATGTGGGAGCGCAACATGTGCTGTTATTTTTTCTCGTAACAACGGAACAAGCTTCCAAATTATCGTTCCGTCGATTAAGGTTTAACTTTCAGCTGAAGTAAACGTTTTGTTATTAAAAAAGGTGTATAATGAGCGAGAGGGTTAAACTAGTTTGCAGATTCTCCTATTAACATTTTAATAGTAACTAGCTGTCCCGGTGAACTTCGTATCACGCCTTACAGTTTGTATGAGAAAAATAAATAGGTACTTTTACTAACTGCCTATCAATTTATCCATATGTTCTCATGTTTTAAACCTTCCCTGGACTACTACGAACATTTTAAAACCAAAATCAGCTAAATCAACCTGGCGTTTCTCGAGTTTTAGCGATACTAACGAACCACGATTCATTTTTATATATGTATAAAGTAGATGTGTAGATCACGTTTTTTCGCGTTACTATGTCAATATTAGTGAAAAATTTAATCAAATAATAACTCCGAAGTGTCAAAATATAACTTGAAATCGTTTTTTTCTTGAATTTGACAAAGTCGAGTTCCAACTTCAAGATAGTGATGTATACGCTCGACAGAATATGGGACGACTCAAGCCAAGATATTCTGTACTCGAAAACGACTTGTTTGAGTTGAAACTTGAGCGAGTAGCCTCCAAAACAATTGACTGTGAATCCTAGATACAGTTTCAGTTTCTTCCTAGTAAAGGGCTCTGAGTGTGATACGTTATTAGTAGCATTATCTTAATTTAGGAGAGTAGGCAATTGCATAACTATCTAGTACATACAATAGAGATAGCAAAACAAATTATTATTCGCATGAATTAGACACCGAGTACTATTCAAATAATGAATACTAAATTTAAGGACATTTGACTCTCAAATTCAATTGTTATATAGCAGAAACGTTTTCAGGCAATTAGCTTGGTTGTCGAAATTAACTCAAAACCAAATTGCTTGTTTGTTTAACTGTTTGTTGTCTTAGTTCCACTACGAGCATTTAAGGGTATGAGATGTTAAAATAATTATCACTACATACTTATTACAAATCGACGTCGCTTCCGGCTGTCTGAGTGTATGTAGGTATGGTAAGATTTAAAAAAAATATGCGTTTTTTAATATGTAGATATAGTGATTTAGAAAGTACATATAAAAATACATTTACAGATTAAAGAATAGTTAGTAGTACTATTGTATGTTCAGCGGTACGAAGTTCGCCGGGTCGACTAGTAGAATCATAAAGAAAATATTCTTCTTACTAGCTGATCTGGCGAATATCCGCCAGAGACATTCCTTTTTGGATCATTTCTCTTTTTACATACATTAGTACAAATATAGATTTTTGTGTATAAAAGTGTTTCATTTCTACTTTTTTTTTATTTACGGAACGAATAAAAATTATGTTTTTTTTAAGTACAGGTGTCGTCTGACCACACTATAAGGTGATGAGACGACCTGGTGAAAGCTGCACTGGATGAAGAGAAGATATGTCCAGCAGTGGACGTCTTTATGCTGAAATACACGTTAATTAATATTTGGAAACACTGCCTGTATTTCCACAGTCCCACTGTTCCAGGGTACATGGCAAATGGCGCGCGGCTTGCGGCCGTCGTATTTGAATTTGTCGCGAATTCCCGAATTGGTAAATTTCCGAATTCCGCATTTCGCAAATTAACGCAGTTATTAATGAGTTGGTTTAAGCTCTAATATTGTTAAAGGACTTTTGGCTTAATAATGCATTATTAATAATTATAAATTGAAATGAAAATTGTTGATTTTTTTATAATAAAGTTTTATTATAGTTAGTTAGTTAGTCGCCGGGTCGACTAGTTAGTCGACCCGGCGAACTTCGTACCGCCTAACCTATAACTATCTTGTGCACGTATTATACTTATTAACCTTCCTCTTTAATCACTCTATCTATTAAAAAAAACCGCATCAAAATCCGTTGCATAGTTTTAAAGATTTAAGCATACATAGGGACAGACGCGGGAAGCGACTTTATTTTATACTATGTATTGATATTGAAGGAATGTTTAAAAGATGATTTCATGAAAATACGCAAAACAATAAACTTAATGCTAAGCAAATTTTACAGTTGCAAGCTAGGAAGAGGCGACCTTATCGTTAACAAAATTTTTCGATCGGAGTTTAACGAAAATTCACAGTAAGTATTTATTTAGACACTAGCTGTGCTCCGCGGTGTTACCCGCTTTTTATTCAGGAAAATAAATTGCCTATGTGTTATTTAACCAAATTTTAATAAAATCTTTACAGCCGTTTCGACGTGAAGAAGTAACAAACATACACACTCACAAACTTTCGCATTTATAATATGAGTGCGATCAGAAAATAGTACAGTGGCGGACTAGGAGGCCGTAACAGATTTATCTATGGTTTCGTCAGCCCTCAACTGTATTGCCAAAGAATAAGAGCTATTTTGCACTACAGAAAAACCGGAAGTGTTACGCCGACCGTGTCCGCCACTGTACATTATGCTATGATTTTTAACTATATTGTGTGGATTTCAATAAAATTGTAAAGCGATACTAAATAGCTAGGTCAGCTAATCCACACTAACAATATAAATGCACAAATAACTTTATCTGTCTGTCTTGCTTTTATGCCAAAAAGACTAAACCGATTGTAATTTATTTTGGTTCATAGATAGTCTTAAGCCTGAGAAAGGACATAGGGCTACTTTAAGATTTTGCATTTTGAAGGAAAATAACGATGGAGAAGCCACGAGGCGTGCACAAGTAATAAATATTAAAATAAGTAATCCTCTCGCTCACTTGAATAAATATCAATCACATGTGGTTTTGTATTTTATTCCGGGCACGCGCTGATTACGCTCGTCCTAATGTAACTGCTTTATTAGATTCGAAAATGCGTAAATATCCCCACTTTCATTAGGTACTAAAGGTTCCAAAAGATGTTTTCAGGCCTGGGGGCCAAGGTTCTTAACTAAAAATGAGTGACTCGTAATTGTCTTGTTAGCGACTTAGTCAACCATTGCTGTTTTCTTTGAGCGTGCAACAGAAATTACCTTTGTTTAAGCGGCAATGGTTAACGAAATCGCTAACAAGACAATTACAAGTCACTCGTTTTTAGTTAAGAAACTTGGCCCCCAGGCAAGGTAAGTGTAATCATGTGCTCGTTTAAAGTAACACTTTTGTCTATGGTCTCGTGTGCTCTAGACTGTAATATCAGAAAAGAAGGGATTTTTTGAAATACAGAAAAAACTAAAATGTTATGAAGAACGAGTCCGTGAGTGTACCTTAACTAAATAAACAACAAAATTCGATGCCAATGACTTAATTAAAGAAATCATTGCTATTTTTTAAGGACCAAAACAGTAAATTCCCCACGAAAAGCTGCAATGGTTTTCAAAACAATGTCATATTTTATGAGATTTTTATTTTTACTTAGCTCAGGAACAAACTTACTCCCTAGGTAAAGGTTGCAGGACTATACTGGATGAGGGTCGTACATGACCAATCATTATGGCCAGTTCTTAGGGGATGCATATGTCGAGCAGTTGAGGTCTTTCGTCTGAGATCTGAGATGATGATGAAGATCAGACAGAATTTATTCTAAATTAAGAAAGGTTGGAAACAAATATAAAAGACACGATAAGTTTAAAAAAGCAACTCTAATGGCTCAATTGGAAATGCAAAAACAAAATATCTTACAGAAGTAAGGTTATAATAGTAAGTGATTGAATAACATATTTATTACCGGATCATGTGGAGCCGATTACATCACTAATATGATCCAGTATTGTAATACTGTTTCTTGAATAGTTATAAAAATTACTCCCAGAACTTTCAGGGTGTGGTGGTTTCACACTGTAGGGCTTTGACTTCTCTGCGTCTTCCGGTGCGCGATTGCATTAAATATTTTGACAAAAAAATTTATAGAAAAGCTCAATCTACGTTTTATTTTTATATAAAAAGCTCTCAATGCAAACGCAATGCTTTCAAAAGAGTGTGGTTTTGCCTTTCACGTGGTTCAGTTATTAATGGAGAATGTGCACTAATGAACCGAAACGGCATTCGACAGCTGACGGTAAATCAAGCCCGACATGTAAAGGCGGGTCGCACACATAATATGGTGATTCCGTTTGATTAAAATGTAAACTCAGCTCAGAAGTAGAACAAACAAATTTAAATATACACTCAAGTACTGTAGCTAGCAAACCTACCCTACCACCTTACCGCGTACTGCATAAAGATTGTTTAAAACGAATTGGTAGGTTGGTATGCTGCTTACTGTACTTGCTATGTTTTAAGTCAGAGACATGTAAACATGCTACGGCGTAGCAAAGCATAATTGTAGTTGCTACGCTAAACATAATTTCGAATTTCATACAATGTTCTAAATCTTTGACTACGGCGTAGCTAAGTAAGAAAAAGCGTAGCTGCTACGCACTTCATTAAATCGTAGCTAAAAACAACAACTCTCTGCACAAAATACGAAAAAACAGAAAAAAAAAACATTTTTACCTTCTAGCAGAGACTTCGGAATTCCAGTTAAAAAAAAAAACCTGTAAACCATCCGGATAAAACCAGTCGAATCCAAACATTTCCGGAATAAACCGCACGCTGGAAGTGCGAGAGTGGGCACTAGAGTAGCTAGCACTTGGGAACTTTTTGCCCATTTCACCCTTTTTAGAGTGCGGTAAAGGCTGCAAGTTACGTATACTTAATGTATACAGGGTGTTATCATAAAATATGTATATGTACTTATAGCTTTATGAAGTGTTTCACTTTAAAATATTTTTATTTTAAATATTTAAAATGGTATAGAAGGTACACAAGAATTACCTTATTGATAGTCTAGTAAACTGTAAATACTTCAAACCCAAACTCTACGTATCTGGTACTAACTAGTCTAAAAAACCTAATTTTCCCAACATAATATTATACTATGAAACCGTATAAATAAAAGATTAATCAAAACTGTACTCAAATGTTTGGTCTAAAATAGAAATTAATTCAGATTCCAATTATTATTACAGCATATTAAATCTACAAATTAATGACCACATTTCGGGTCTTCTCGTTGAATAAACAGTAATAGTTTCAATGAAAATTTGGCTTTATGTACGTTTTAATAAACGTTACGTAACCCTAGTCTGGATTTTATAATTTTAATAAAATATTTAATTTCAAAAAGTTTTTTTTTTATTTCCCTATTCTGGTCAAGTTTTTTGAGTCCTCTCTCCTGAGTTGTATTTGTACCTTATTTGTATATCTTTTATGAGATATAGTTTGGGGGTTTTGGTAAAATTCCAGATTCGAGATCGAGAAAGAATGTTCAAATGACTGATTACTGATTACTGAAAATATCGATGTCATAACAATATCAGTCCCCGTTCGAACCCGGACTTAAGGCGTCGTCTTCGTCGATAAAATTCAATGATTCCACTACTCTACAAAGGCAGTTCAACAACCATTATCAAGCTTCGAGTACCTATAATAGTAGTTTATTCAACAAGGGTGACGTATAATGGTACGAGGGGGGTTTGCTATGCGCAGCGAGGATTTTAACCTTATTTACTGCTTTTTATTCCATCCGACGAGAAAATGCACATATAAAAACGCAGCACGTTGTACCAATTATGCATCATAGTTGCCCAGTTAACAATAAATAATGTATAGAAATTCATTATTGACCGGCTATAAACCACATCTGAATAATGAGGAACTTTACGACTAGAGAACGTAATAAAAAAGTCTACTTTTCCAGCGGATTGGGATAAAAACGTTATTTACAGTTACTTCTTTTCGCTTTAGTTCAAAGAAATCACTTTCTCAACCTAGGTGTTTTATACACAACAGCATAAAGGGTTGAAATTTGCCAAAACTCTCCACTTGGAGCGGGTAACAGCGGAATTCCATTACTTTTGTCCCACCTCGCCGGTGCGACACCTCGCCGAGTGAATTATAATAAATGTACTGAAAGTGTGTACTGTGAACTCTTTGTGCCATGTTGACTTTGGATGTTGGTAGATTATTATTTTTCTGTTCTAGCTATTTTACTTTTTAGTCTTAGTGTTCCTTTTTCTTTCTTCAGAGTTCGCAGAGTGTAAAGTGAAACCTTATTATTGTACGTTCTGTTCAGGTTCTGTACGACTATCAAAAGACTGCTGAAAATTCTATATGCAAAAATGTATGTGTGCCAAAAAATAAATGTTCTGTAGGCAAAAACATCGATAATGCTGCTTTTCGAACGAAGTTTCTTAGTTCTTTTATAATTTACTAGCTGACAAGGCGAACTTCGTTACGCCACAGAATTTAGGATACTACTAAACACTTGGCTCTATAGACTATGTTCTTTTGACTGTCCAGAATGGGCTAATTAACTATTAATAACTAACAACAACAACAAACCATCAACTGTCAAAATATGTAAAGAACAGAAAAAAAATACACCTTGGGCTACCATTATTCGAGTTTAAGTAAGGTCCCTAATTATTTAGAAAATTTAATATAGCCCTTGTCACTCGAGGATAGTGTAGTAGCTTCCTACCAGTGAAAGAATTTTTCAAATCGGTTCACTATTTATGGAGCCTATTCGTTACAAACAAACAAATCTTTCCTCTTTATAATCAACTAGAGGCTGCCCCGCGGTTTTACTCGCGCAGAGTTCTCACAACCACAAAAATCCATTTTTCCCGTTCCCATGGGAATCTCGGGAAATCCTTTCTTAGTGCTCACCTACACTCCCTAAGGAACCTACATGCAAAATTTCAGCCCGCTACGCCCAGTAGTTTCGGCTCTGCGTTGTCTATCAGTCAGTCAGTCAGTAACGGAAGAATATATATAAAACTATTCCGTTACTGACTGACTGACTGACTGACAGACAACGCAGAGCCGAAACTACTGGGCGTAGCGGGCTGAAATTTTGCATGTAGGTTCCTTAGGGAGTGTAGGTGAGCACTAAGAAAGGATTTCCCGAAATTCCCATGGGAACGGGAAAAAACTGGATTTTTGTGTATATGAAAAATCTGCGCGAGTGAAACCGCGGGACAGCCTCTAGTATTGGTATAGATAAAGAAAAAAAAAAAATTCCTTTCGTTGTAGGTAGGATAGGGTATGTTGTATAAAAATAATTTATCAAGGTAATTTCTTTAAAAAAATCTCAATATTACACCTCCCATCCCATCCAAGCAGTCGATGTTAATGTTGGTCTTTAACTGTAGACTTTGACAAAGGTACGCTAAAGTCGAGATTAGTCCGCTGGATTAGGTCTAACTTGGTCTTCAGGAGAGTTATGTGCGGATTTCAGTCTCCTTGGTCGAAAAAAAAAGTCTGGCTGGTTGTAAATTTGAGCTTAGTTACAAGGTCCAGCAGCGAGTTGGTTAACTTTTTTTGTTTTAAAAAAAGGAACTAAGTATATAGTTTGTTTTCTTTTTTTCTGTAGAATAGTTTCAAACTGGCTGGTTTGTTGCAAAGTATAATGTTGCTTATTTTTTAACCAACGTGTTGTTTTTTTCTGGTCATTGTTGCATGGCCATAATGTACCGTAATGTAAAGCAGATAATTTACCAATTAAATTTGTTTGCAACGGTAAACAGTTTGTTGTATTAAACAATGTTATACCCAATGGCTTAATTATTTTGAGCAATATTTCTATACATAATCAATCATAACACGCAGATACAAAACCAACATAAATTAATCACCCTGTCTAACACACACACTGTCATCCCTTTATCCAATAATCCCTCAAACACATACACCCCCCAAGGAGCAGAGACGTACATATAAGAAGCTTTCGAAATCGAGAGAATAAGATAATATTATATTTTTGTACTCAGGTTTCTTTCTATCTTTCTTTAGGTAAGAACGAAATCATTACATAAAATTGTTTCTTAATTTTATTATATCTTATCTTTATGTCTGCCGTGTGGTGACGGCATGGAATACCACCACCATCTCCTCTCATGGGCACCATAAAAGACGCCTAAGGCCTCATGTACGGGGACGCGGCGCGTTGCGCAGGGAGTCGTGCAGGCACCGTCGCGTCTCCTTGTACGATATCGAGCATACCCCTATTTTTTGTTTTTGAAGCGTTGAACGACGCGGGTGCCCGCATTGACTGTGGCAACGCGTCTCCATAAACGGATTCATACATTAATATATGTTTGATTTGATCGCAGCATGCCCCGCACGACGCCCCGCGCAACGCCCCGCGTGCCCCCAAATGAGGCCTGAGAGAACACCCAAAACGTGGGCAGTAGCATGCTTTGTTGAAAAAAGGCTTTGAAAAAAATAGTGAGAGCGTGGGCGGATCCGCTGGCAAAATTTAACTATATTCCTTCTGAAGTATAGTGACTCCCTTTTCCAATATTTAATTTTTATCCTCAAAATGTCGCGCGCTGCGCACATGCCCTGTGCGCAGTTTGTATGCTTTTGAAATTAGTTTGATTTTTGATGGACAAAAACTTATATAGAAGATAGAATTTCCCCCAAAACTACTCCTCCTAGTGTCGTTTTAATTTGTAGATCATATAATTAAATTTGATCTTTAACCAATCATCATCAATCCAACGAAAAATTAAAGAAGGGTAGTTAATTATTAGAAAGGAAAGACTCTCCTTCTAAATCCTAACGTATCAAATAAATCATTAGTATCAAGTAAATGATTCCAGCTAAACTCTGACATATCTGAGCACATAATCCATTGCAAGCTAAGCTAGCGTCGTGCAGCGAGCGACACACAGTCGCGAACATTGTCCCGGAATGTTAATTGATGTCATTTAGTGCGAGACACTGATTAATGCCGTCTCGCTCAGTCACTTGAGTGGTTGTAGTTACGCACTAGTCTTTGAAAACGCTGCGTTTTATTAGAAATTTTACCTACCACTCACCTTAGGTTTTAAAAAGCGCTGGCTAATTATTATAACGATAACACACACTCAGAGCCACTAATTAGGTACAACCTGTATCTAGGGTACCAGGGGGAGCAACCGGGTTATGTGGGGGGTTCGCACCCACTAAAACCCCGTCGGTGTCACCCACTACAATCTTGGCTCTTAGCAAGGGAGTCACGGGATATACTGGGTGTTTCTGACAAGGCGGTAATAAATCAAAGGAGGTATTCAGCTCACTATACCTAACAACTTTCCCAAAGCAACATGGGTCGAAATCTCAAAAAAAATATCAACTATTCCATACATTGGTTCGATCAGCTGGCGGGGTCAATGTACGCCTGTAATGTTAAGCCTCTTCTCGGGCGGACATGGTGCCCCCCAATGAGCGCTGTCGTGTTCCAACGCTCAGCGATGGAAACGGGACACCCACGTGTGTTCGTATGTGCTTCGATCAAACTAGATCTACCTACTTATGGGCTCTGAGTGTGATGAGTTTTTAATTTAACTTCATAGAAATCGAACGTTTCAAAACATAGTGCGAACCTGAACAAAGGTATTATCCTAAGATCTCTCCTGAATTTAATCTCGGGCATGTGATTTACCACGATTGTCTCAAGGAATCTTTATAATTTTCAGACCTATGTAATCTAATTCTTACCTAAAGTTACTTATTCTATTTAAACCCTTAGCTTTGACATTTTATATACAAGAAAGGATTTTACATTGTTTACATAGTGCTTAAATCATTAGGTTCGTACTTAATCAATATATATAAAACTCTTCCGTTACTGACTGACTGACTGACTGACAGACAACGCAGAGCCGAAACTACTGGACGTAGAAAGCTGAAAATTGGCACGTGGGTTCCTTGGGGATTGTAGGTGAGTACTAAGAAGGGATTTCCCGAAATTCCCACGGGAACGGGAAAAAACTGGATTTTTGTGTATAAGAGAAATCTGCGCGGGAAAAACCGCAGGGCAGCCTCTAGTTATTTTATATAATTTTTGTATTAATACTATTTTGACGATCACATTATACTTTGACATTGTATAACACAATTTTGTATGTAATATGAACATGATAGTGTGAAAAAATTGATCTAATCTAAAGCGCTACCCGAGGTATAAAGTAAATACAAAACATTTTCTGCTAAACTAATTTAAAAAAGACTTGTCTAACCTAACCGTAATCTTATTTTCTGGCGTCGAGTATTTTTTCATTAGATAGTGGTCGGTCGTGTCTCGTAGAAAATAATTAAATGTAATTTGTTAAGAAAACATTTTCTTGAAAACTTTTTTTCGAGTCTGGCCAATTTGAAAAATTATTTTCTTTACTATAATAATTATTTTCAACATACTTTTATTGGACTAGAGTATTTTTAGGGGACTCATGATTGTCTGGTGATCATGATAAGTAAAACCTACTTATCTATATACTATATAAAAACATGTTACAAATAATGACGGTATGAGTAATTTCTAATGAATTTAATATAATATTAAAATAAAAATGTTTTTTTTATTAAGTAGATTTTTTCATTGCTCATGTCATTAAACATCCTTAATTAAAGTAATTATATATTTAATGAATACACTACATTAGATGTTAAAACAAATAAAAAATAACTGACATAAACTCTCAGTGTTAAAATCCAGATAGTATTTTTCAGTAGATTCTTTATTTAAAATTGTTTTTTTTTATTTCAAAATAAGAATGCCTCACTGTATAGCCTCGTCGATAAAAGCAAATCTACGAAGCAAACCAAACAATACGTAAAGAAAGCAAAAAAAAAAAAAACAGATAAGCGTTGGTTGAGTACTTAAAAAGTGAAGCCTTATAAGAATTGTAAGTAAATAATTTATTTTTTACAAAACCGTCTTTGCTCGCAGGTGCTAGCTACAACGCGGCGACATGAAATATTGCAGCCGAGAGTTTTCGTTTGTACAAATTAACTGAGTCTGTGTAGCTGGAGACTTTCTGTTAATTTCATTACACAACAGCCTTATTCCATTAAAAAG
The DNA here is from genome assembly GCA_951802225.1 of Euspilapteryx auroguttella. Lineage (NCBI taxonomy): Eukaryota > Metazoa > Arthropoda > Insecta > Lepidoptera > Gracillariidae > Euspilapteryx > Euspilapteryx auroguttella. The sequence goes on from OX637653.1 coordinate 9,668,210, forward strand.
TTTTAAGGTGAAGAACGGCACTTTATCTTAGTTTCATTTTATATAGGTACTTATGATATCACAGAACGGTAATTTGTTATTGTATTAATTGATTTTATCTATGGGTGTTTCTCCGGCAACCGGTTCTCCGGTTAAGATCCCTGTCATTTTTTATTTTCGTTTTAGGATAAAATTAGCAAATGAAATGCATAAAGGTTTAAATTTAAGTGTGTTTAAGAAGGGAGGGACCCTTTTTTATCCATTAGTTTAACCGTGAATCGTTTTGAAAATTTTGACGGACAGGGATCTTAATCTTAAAGCCAGGGATCTTAATACTAAAATTTTTACGTCATATATTTGAATTTTGCACAAGCTTTCTGTAGAAAAGAATAAAAATATTACGCGGTTTGTATAGTGGGGTGTTTATTTCTCACAAAAAATTTAATGCTACCTTTTTTTTTAAGATAATTTCTTTTTTTTTAAGAAACATTTAAACTACAAAAAAAAATATTAAAGAAATAAATTGTAATTCAAAACTAAATTGCACAATAACCAAGTAAAAACGCAGGTAAAGTTAAAAAATCCTAATCTACTAATAATTTTTCTACTGCTTCGTCTATATCGTTAGGCGTGTCGTACAGAAAATCTTTGAAAGCTATGTTTATATCTAAATATCTGCCTACGTTAGATGATAATATATAATTATTATTAATAGCCTATATTGTCCCACTGCTGGGCACAGGCCTCTTTTCCCTCCTACCACACTTCCCTGTCTTGGGCAGATTCCCACCAGTCCCTATCTTGTGCTCTTAATTCGTCGCTTCATCGCTTCCTGGGGCGGCCACGTCTTCTATTGGCGTGTCTCGGGAACCACTCAGTGGCTCTCCTTACCCAACGATTGGAGTCCATACGGGCGACGTGGTCGGCCCAGTCCCACTTCAGTTCTGCCGCGTTTTGTGCTACATCCCGTATTTTAGTTCTGGAGCGCAGTTCGGTGTTTTGGACTTTGTCCACCAATCGAACTCCCAGTATGCTGCGCTCCATATTTCTCTGACAGATCCGGAGTTTAGACTACTGAATGTCAGTCAAAGACCAAATCTGAGCTCCGTAGGTAAGAATGGGAAGAATGAACATGTCCATGAGCTTACGCTTGAGACTAAGGGTAGGGTCTCCCTTCATTGCTCTTCCAGGCGTTTTCGACGCGTCTTTCGACTTTTTTATCCTGTCTTGTCTGGAAAGAGACTATCTGGCCAAGGTAAACGTATTCAGAACATAAGCAATCTCTTCACCATCCACATCCAAAGTTTGCTCTACACTGTTGTCATGACTTTGGTCTTTGACATGTTCATCCTTAGTCTAACCTCAAGGCTCTCTCGGGAAGTTGTTCAAGCATGGAGTGTAGCTCAGATGCAGAATTTGAGAACAGAACAATATCGTCGGCATCGCTTTCGTTAGCTTTGCTTCGCCGACGCTAATGCCAATGTTCTCCCATTCTGGGGTCAACTTTCTGTCGACTTCCTCTAGCGTAGCAGTAAAAATTTTGGGGAGAGGGGATCACCCTGCTTGACTCCTCTTTGCATTAGAAAAGATGGAATAAATATATTATACTATACTATGCTCGCAACTTCCAAGACTTTACTGTTCGTCGACTATGTATGAGTGAGTAAGTGATGCAACAAAACCTGCATAGGACGGTTTTATTTATCTAGCAAATTTCTAGTTATAGATAGACCGGGACTTTTACTCTCGATGACTTCTGTGAATTGTAGATTTATTTATTTAATATAAATCTGTATCTTTATGACTTAATATTTTAAGATCGCTGTCTTTACAATTAAAATCCCTGTCCCCGAGGACAGGGATCTTAAATTTGGACAGGGATCTTAAAGACAGGGATCTTAATATTTAACTAAAAAAACAATTATTCGTATGAAAAAACAGCTCTAGGAATCAACACATTTTACCAAAGATTCTTGTATAGATGCTCAAATATGACATCACTTTAAAATTAAGCACAATTACTCAGGTAATTTATTATTCGAGCAAGAATGTATTGTAAAGCAGGGGAACCAAACCCAGTTTTGGAGACACATACCTGTTTTTCATCGAAAAGCAGAAACATAGCCAACTTTTGACTATCCCAGATCCAGCAGCACTACTGAGTGTTGTCAGCACTGTCTCTTCAAAATCATTGAACACTTTTGTAGAAAACTACGACTCATTATCTGAGCGCAGTTGATAAAATTTCAAAACCTCGGACGCGAAATCAGAACGTTATAAATTTTAAATTAAGATATCAATTTATATGTCATTTTTTTCAGGAACTCACTAATTAACCATTAATTGAAATCTGAAGAGATTTTTGCTTAGCGGTGAAAAATAAAAAAGTTATGACTTGGTTTTCATTAAAAAACGGCGACCGGACGCTGTGCCAGCGCCGATTTTTCAACAGTTTTTATTTTTTTTACAAATGTTCTTAAAATGATAGCTTAGAATTCTATTGATATCTGGATACATCCTGAGTTCATAAACCACATATAAAAAAATCAGGGCGGTAGTTTTTGGTTTTCTAGTAGTTAGTGGCCCGGACGCATGTTTTTCGTCCGCCAAAGAAACACCCCTATTTTTTTAGCTGAAAGACCTCCACTACTAGCCATAGGCCTCCCCCATAAATCGCCACAAGCGACCTTCATCCAGTGTACTCGTAAAGCTTTCACCAGATCGTCTGATCACCATGTGGGGGTCTGCCTACTTTGCGTCATCCGGTTCGCGGTCGCCACTCGAGAACTGAATTTAATTAATTAAAAAGGAATTGTACTTCACAAAACTTTCAATTATTGATACCTTGTGTCCTATAATGAATAATTTCACCATTATTTTCTAAGTATAAATCGCTTATAAAACTGCGTTAGAACTAAAAGGTAATAAACCTTTAGAGTATTAGTAGAATCGTCCTTCAGGGACGTTCCATAGCACAGTCGTCGTGCAACTTTTTGCTGGCGGAAATGTAGCGAGTTGCATCCTCTACTTTTGGTCTACTTTGTCTTTCGCGGGAGCGCCGGCTAAATCCACTGTTGATCAAAGTAAAGTAAGAACTTGATCATCTTTTTCGTTTCGTTTTGTCATATTATTTAGATGTTCTTGTTCTTCGACCGTGCCTATTTCCAATGTCTTTTTGGGTCGGACCTCCTAGTCCTTTTTTGGCCATTCTGGGTAGTTTTCGTTTTCATGGGTCGCAGTTACATATTTTAGATTTTATAGTCACTTTAACTATTTCCATATCCTTAAAATCTATATTAAAGAAAGTGACGGCTGTATCATGTTTTTTTTGATGAATTTAAGACAATAATTAATTGTAAATTCACTTGTTTTAGTTTTTTAATATATACTGAACGGATTTGAAAGTGTTTAGAAATCTGGAAAGTTCTGGAAATTTCAAATCTAGTCTTGAAAATCCATTGGCAAAAACCTGAATCCGAAAAATCTAATTCTCACAGCAAACGGCGCGGGCACACTCACCTAGTGCTCAACTACCCGGGGAATTTCACGCTTGATTTGTGCTACGTAAAGCTTCTTTTACACTGTACGTGATTGTGGTGGTATCACAACCTGGACTGCGAAACCGAGAGCACACCTCGGACACTTCATAGAAAAAAGTGCGTTGCTTCACGCACAGCCGAAACTCGTGTAAGTACGCGTATTATATGCTTGTGTGAGTGAGATAAAACGCGACGCTGTCTGATTTGTACTGAGCGGTAACTGAAAGGTAACCGAGAGCGGGGGAGCCGCACTTGCTGATGGAGGCAGGGATTGCGCATACTATATGTAGTACTATTTATTATACTGTGCCGAGACGGTGAAACCGCTACATCAAAATGTCCTCCTGTTTTGCCGCTGTGGCCGTTGTTCTTTGGCTGTGAAACCGGAGAAAAACTCCCTGTTCTGACGTACAAAGCTGACGTTGATGTTAGCTCTTTCTCGCGCAGCGGTTTTGTTCTTTGAATTCAGCATTAAATATGTGCTATAACGTGGCTGCATGTATGTAACCAACAAGAGCCAATCGCAAAACTATTGGTTTTGCACCTACTAAAACCCCGCCGGTGTCCACCTCGGCTGTTGGGAAGGGGGACACGGGAGATCTATTCGAGCTGGTTCATCTCCGCGACCCCCTTCAGCAACGGCTTCAGCCTCTTCTCGGGGGGAAATGGTGGTCGTCCCACCGGAGCGTAGTAGAAACGGTACACTCGCGTTCCGTCGCTCTTCTCGTGGATAAGGAGGTGGCGAGCAAATTTTCTAAATAATAAGCACGCTTGGCAGACGCTATTAATAGACATAATAATACCCTAACAAACATCAAGGACCGCGTCTGCCAATATGGTAGCCCTGCGTTTTCAATTGACAAGGTTTCAAAAATGTAAAAAAAAAAAACTCTACTAAATAATTTGCACGTGTCTGCCTCTGGGGCTGATGATAACAGCCATCCTGTTAACACGTAAAATCGGAGAGGCAGACATCTAGGGCTCTGACTTTTGTAGTTATGAATTTTTGAATTTATTTTTTTGATTTAAAAAAAATAAATTATTAGCACACTTGGCAGACGCTATTAATAGCCATAATAATACCCTAACAAACATCAAGGACCGCGTCTGCCAACATGGTAGCCCTGCGTTTTCAATTGACAAGGTTTCAAAAATGAAAATAAAAAAAACTCTACTAAATCATTTGCACGTGTCTGCCTCTGGGACTGATGATAACAGCCATCCTGTTAACACGTAAAATCGAAGAGGCAGACATCTAGGGCTCTGACTTTTGTAGTTATTAATTTTTAAATTTATTTTTATGATTTAAAAAAATATATATATTTGCACGCTTGGCAGACATGTATACTTTGAATAAAAACAATAAAAAGGACCTCGGAAAAATAGTCTGCCAACATGGTGGCCCTGCGTTTTCAATTGACAACATTTCAAAAATGTAAAAATAAGAAAAACTATACTAAATCATTTGCACATTGTCTGCCTTTGGGGCTAATGATTATATAGTCATCCTGTAAACGTATGACGGAATTAAAACTATAAGGAATCCTATTTATCAGATAAAATACACGCATTGCTTTGATTCCGTGAATTTCAAACAGTCGTACAACCTAAAAATCAGCGAGCAAAGTGTCTTCCAAATGGTTTTTTTTATCCAGGGAGTCCAAATGAATCGAATGATCACAATTAGAATCGAGAGCAAATGATTTAGTAGAGTGTTTTTTTTACATTTTTGCACCTCCGTCCCATGAAAACGCAAAGCCCTAATTGTCTGCCTTTTCGATTTTCTTTAGTTTTAAGATGATTGTAACAATGAACCCCAAAGGCAGACACGTGCAAAAGATTTAGCATAATTTTTTTTGACAAGTTCAATCCGCTGTCACGCGAAAACGCAGAGACTTAGGACAAAATTTTACTGAACCAAATCAATTCGTACTGACCTAAACTGCAACCCACCGCGATGTGGATACCGTGCAAGTACTTTACCGAAATGCTACCCACCTCCTTATCCATCGGGGCCGTTATATGGATGCACAAGGCCCCCGCTTCGTGTACCCAACGACCTTTGGGTCCCCTATTAGTCACTTCTTACGACAGGTAGGGGTTACTTCAGTCCCATTCTTTGGACCGGTACACACTTGGGAAAATTGTAAAAATGTGATATCGATTGATACCGTCGAGATCAATAAACTTCTACTATTAATTGTCTTGTTTTACCGATAAAAGTCATGTATGAAAGCATCCTTAACGGAAATCGTTCGAATTTATTCGCCGTAACCGATAGATCTGCTACTGCTTCCGGTTTCACAGGTTTATAAGGTATTAAATATTTTCAGTCCCAGTTTATTGTTAACGGGTAAATGGAGATTTATAAAAATCGAATTCCAAAGCTCGTTCAATTTTAGTATACTTTTTAGTGGAATTTCAAAAATATATAAAGAGGAAAGATTTGTTTGTTTGTTTGTAACGAATAGGCTCCGGAAATACTGAACCGATTTGAAAAATTCTTTCACTGGTAGGAAGCTACATTAACCCCGAGTCTCATAGGCTATATTAGATTAAAAAAAAAATAGGGATCCTTACCTAATCTCAAATAATGTAACCCAAGGTGCAATATTTTTTCCGTTGTTTACATATTTTGACAAGTGGTTTGTTTTTGTTGTTTGTTTTTAATTCGGCAAATCTGGGCAGTCAAAAGAACAAAGTCTATAAAACCAAGTCTTTTGTAGTATCTATATTCTATGGCGTAACGAAGTTAGCCGGGAAAGCTCGTAATGTATATTTTCTAAACTAAGGCAAATATCAAAAATGTGGCACAGTGTGACACTAGATAATGTAGCCTAGTATTTTTAGGGCCTTGTTGTTTACATAGAAAAAATTTACTCTGTTGTATAGCTTTTAAATTAAAGACCAAATAAAGCTACAAGGTACAAACACATTTGAGCCCACATATTAAATTCAAAGAATCCCTAATCGCCATGAGAATTCAAACATCGAACGCTTGGTATCAAAAAAGTCAGCCAACGAGAATAATCCGGGAATGCACGAGATAAGACGCACGCTCGAGCCATAGTAGAATTAGATCAGTAGGATTGTATTTTCAAATATTTAAGTACGAATAAAGTTTTATTTTTGCGTTTCTTGCGTGGAGTTGAGTACAATTGCGTTTATTTTAACGGTTTTATCTTTTGTAAAAGTAGTCTTAGTTATTATACATTTTATGAATTGTTAAAGTTACTCCTTTCATTAATTATCAGCCAATTTCTGTTTTATAATCAATATAATATAAAACTCTTCCGTTACTGACTGACAGACAACGCAGAGCCAAAACTACTGGGCATAGCGGGCTGAAATTTTGAAATGGGTTCCTTGGGGAGTGTAGGGGAGCACTAAGAAAGGATTTCCCAAATTCCTATTGGAACGGGATTTTTGTGTTTATGAGAAATCTGCGCGGGTGAAACCGCGGGGCAGCTTCTAGTATAAGTATATTTATTTATATTATATATATTTTATAATAAGAAATGAACCAGTTTAAGTAGAAACACTGTATGCTCACAATAAATAACAATACCTGATTTATATTTTTGTACTGTGACAACGGGCGGAGTGAGTAGAAATTCTTTACGGCACCCGAAGCGTTTAAACCGAAGGAGGGAACTTAAAATTCGCGTGTTCCGGAATATTTCGTGTTTTGTTTGATGTACTCTCACTATGGATATTGATTTCTTTAAACGTTAAAGGTGTTAAAGAAAAAAAGTTATACCGCGTTTAATTTAAATCACAAACAGGCACTGAGCTCAAGTAAAGCAATCGAGCGTAGAAACAAGTGCGCTACACCAAAGCTACGAGCTACGGCGTAGCTCCAAAACGCTTTAACTACGCTTAAACGTAGCAAAATCTTTGAAGATCATTTTATTGCTATTTATTTAACCTTTTTGTTTGATTCTTTTTATATTTGAATTGTACATTTTTTTTATTCAAATGCAAACAACAGAATGGGAATACCCAGCTAAGAGAGATAGGTGTGCGCCTGCGATAATTCAAGCAGCACTCGACGCGGATTACCCCTTCTTTGAATGTGTGTGTCCTATTACATTTTTTCAGTTCATATATTGGTGAGAGTGTGTGTGTGTATATGTGTATTTTTTTGATTAAATCCACGTACGCGATCTCGGGAAATTAAACGATTACAGTTGATACCTTTTCGGGGTGTGGGCGTTTTTTTAATAGGATTATGATGATATATCAGTTTTTTTTTGTTGAGATTATTCAATTATTATAATCCGCTTTGGTTGTAATTTTATCTTTTGATTAAACAAAATTAAATGGAAGAATAACTACGAAGGCTTCTGTTTGGTTTAAAATACTTACCATATATATTTCCCCACTCCTTACTTTTTTTAACCAAAACGATGAGCATAAGGAAGTTTTATTAAACTAAACTAAAACAAAGTTATATTAATCATTGTTTTTTTAAAGCTCATCAAAACACGAAATGAAAGTTATTAAGAACAGTAAGCACTATAATTATTTATAAAAAAAAAATCCCTGTTATTTTTTTTTTTAATAAAAGGGAAACAGAAGCCCTTTAAATCCTTTCGCATTCAGCTCAAGATTTACCGTCTGCCCCGAGGTCCCCAACTTTCCCACAATCGCAACGTTTTAATTCAATCCCGCCACTGCGTTATCTGATCGCTTGTAAATCAGCCTAATTCTAAAGATTTAACTTTTGCCAGTTTGCTTTTTGTCTAAAGAAGATCGCTTGGTAAAATAGTAGGCAGCGTATAACCCGCCAAATTGTTATAGGGTCGAAACTTTGCAATTTAAAAAATTCAAGACTAGCGTTTTCCAACCTCTCTGTTCAAGACACTCAGTGAAAAAAAAAAGTTTTCGTGGAGTTAGTATCATATGTTCTGTTACAGTCATGGCCTAGTTCAGCGTAACAGTTTTGTCTATGGTATTGTGCGCACTATACTGAAATACAAGAGCTTTTTTGCAATACGGAAAAACAGGAAGTGTTGCGCTCAATAAGTCCGTGACTATACAAATAGACTAGTCGTGTGTGTAATACCTACAATATTTTTAATTTAATAATAATAACACATCACACGAACAGCCCCTAAATAGATAGAACCTGTATCTAGGGTGTCCGAAACATATACTGAGACGAACAGTACACCCAGACTGGGAAACAAACACCGATATTCATAAAATCAATATTCGCCCCGCCGGGAATCAAACCCAGGTGCACCCGCTTCTCAGTCCACATCACTGCCAACTGAGCTACCAATCAGTCAGAGCAGTCAATTGTTTGTTATTTATTAATTTGTTTTTCAATTGTTTTTGTGAAAAGATAATACGATAAAATACATAAGCCATCAACTCCAATAGCAACTTGAGTCTTAAAATTTTATTGTAGCGAGTGTTTTAAGAACATTTTAAGCTAAATAAAAAAGTGCATTTTTACATTCGGATGTTTGCTTAAGTTTGATCATTATGTTGTTTAATCTACAGATTGCAGCACCGTGTAAGCTTGATAACTTCCTTTCAGTACCTGAAAATCATAACGACATCTTATTTTATTCTACGAAAACATGAAAACCAATATAAATAACCTGGGGGTTTTACGAAAGAGTTCCATTTCATATGGAAAATAAAACAGCATTGCAGCCTGACAACTAAGTTAGAGAGCCTAAGCCCTCGACCAGACGACGCTGCCGCGCCGCCGCCGCCGTGAACAGACTGTTGCCGCGCGGTGGCGGTGCAGTGGTGGAAATAAGATCGTTACTAGCACCTTCTCTTACTTACTTTTGTCATAGTAATAAGCGATAGATCATTGCCAATAGCGGTTTTGATGCCGAAATTCTTTTTCATGTATGTCACGATGGTTAAGTAATTCTTCTTGTGTTGCTTTTCCAGATTCAACCAATCAAAATTGAGGACTGCCACTTCAAGATTATGCATCTAAAAGGAAAAGAAAACCTTTGTTTTTCTTGGTCAGTTGCAATTACAGATCAGGTTACATTTTTTAGTAGTAGTTTATTAGTCGGGAAAACGTTCACTGCTGGACATAGGCCACCCCCAAGAAAGACAAAAATTATGCACTTTATTTGTTTTGTTAAAAAGTTTTTAATATACTCGGCTAGATGAGTAAAGTTTATTTCAGTTTGAATAATATTTTATATTCAACTAGTCGACCCGGCGAACTTTGTACCGCCTAGCCTATTACAATATTGTGTATATATTATAATTATAAACCTTCCTCTTGAATTACTCTATCTTTTGAAAAAAACGCATCAAATTCCGTTTCATAGTTTTAAAGATAAAAGCATACATACGGACAGACGCGGGAAGAGACTTTGTTTTATTAACCGACGAAAAAACAAAAAGGAGGAGGTTTTCAATTCGTCGGGTATATATTTTTTTTTTTATGTATGATCACGCATAACTTTTAACTGTGTGGACCGATTTTAATAATTATTTTTTTAATCGACAGGGTATACCTTGAAGTTGGTCCCATAAAAATTTGGAAATAAAATTCCCACCCTAAGGGTGGGAAAATAGGGGTGACTTTTTGGTCGGCGGGTCGATTTATCCACTCACAGGTTGCATTTCCGTGTTACATTATAACTTTTGATACCTACCTACAATATCTTTGGAAATGAAATAAAATCAGCCGAAAGACGTCCACTGCTGGACATAGGCCTCCCTCACAAATCGCCTCACCGACCGGTCGTGATCGAACTTCATCCTGTTAGTCCCTCAACCTGCACCAGGTTGTGTGGCCACCTTGTGGGGTGCGACCACCCTGTGAAGGGTGATTAGCTGGGGTCAAAAAAATTAGCCCAAAAAAAACTGAAAATCAAAAAATAAAATTTTTTTATAAAAAAATTAAACCGCCGAAAAAACCGAAAAGCATTAAATAATAGGGAAACATTTTCTATTAGGCCTTAATTTACTCACTTCTTAAAGTAATTTTGGATTACCAAGAAATTTTGAGTCGGTGCCACAGAATCAACGAATAAAGATCACTAAATTACCTGAAATTTAAAGAAATAACCGAAAAACGTATGCCGCTGCGCATCGCGCTTTACATAGATAATGAATTTGATTGTGTGGTTCAAATTCAAATTCAAATTCAAATTCAAAATTCAAATTTTTATTCGTGAAAACATAGGTAACATTATAGATGGATAATAAAATTACTTAGTTGTGTATCACTATGTCCGGCCTAAGAGGCATACAAATTTTTAGTCAACATCTGGTGGTGTGGCGCTGACTTAAAATTTCTTGGTAATCCAAAATTACTTTAAGAAGTGAGTAAATTAAGGCCTAATAGAAAATGTTTCCCTATTATTTAATGCTTTTCAGTTTTTTCGGCGGTTTAATTTTTTTATAAAAAAATTTTATACTATGTATTGATATAATAAATAAAATTCTTCCGTTACTGACTGACAGATAACGCAGAGCCGAAACTACTGGGCGTAGCGGGCTGAAATTTTACAAGTGCGTTCATTGGGGAGTGTAGGTGAGCACTAACGAATAATTTTCCAAAATTCCCATGGGAACGAGAAAAAACGGGATTTATGTGTTTATGAGAAATCTGCGCAAATCTGCGCGGATGAAACTGCGGGGCATCCTCTAGCTGTATAATAATATGATGCTTCAATTTCAGATAGTTCTAGCGCTCTGTAATATTTTACCTTTGTTTTGAGTTGTTCCCCGAACCAACTGAAAACGAAAACTTCTCCGAATAAAGGTAGAATGTGCGGCAGAAATTTCCAGTTTATTTCCTGGAACGAAACAAAATTCATATCCTAACAACTCTCAATAGATGATTGTTCCTGAGTATCTAAACTATTGCTTCCAATTTAGTGTGTGAGTGGTGTTTTGTTCTTCTAGTTATTGAAATAATAATTTAACGTGCAAATATTTAAAACAACAGAGTGCTAAAATGAATATTACATAAAACTAGCTAACACGGCCAACTTCGCACTGCCTTGCTTTATAACTATTGTGAATATTGTACAGTGGCGGACACGGTCGGCGTAACACTTCTGTTTTTTCTATATTGTTAAATAGCTCTTGTTCTTTGGTAATACAGTCTAGGGCTGATGAAACCATAGACAAATCTGTTACGGCCTCCTAGTCCGTGACTGTATTAATAGTGTAGCTTCCCAACAGTGAAAGAATTTTCAAATAGAATCAGTACTTTTGGAGCCTATTCAATACAAACAAACACAAAATCAAATCTTTCCGCTTTATATATTGGTGCTCCATAGCAGTTGGCAGTGACGTGGACTGAGAAGCGTGTGCACCTGGGTTCGATTCTCGGCGGGGCGAACATTGTAATGATGAATATCGATGTTTGTTTCCGGTCTGGGTGTAATGTTTGTCTCTGTATATGTTTCAGGCACCCTAGATACAGGTTTATATATATTTGGTATAGTTATTAACTCACCTTACTTATAACAAGAAGGACAATGCAAATGCACATGGCAGCATTTAACAAAGGTATAAAAGCAAGCCATTTATACATCTTCGACAACTTGTTTATAAACCTGTTAATTTAAAAAAAACTGTCAGTCGGAATAATAACGTTGTAAAAATACAAAACACGCATAGAGAAAATATAATCTTAAATGCACCGGTCAACGTTTTAATAATTTAATACGGAAATATAAACGTAATACACTTTATTAAAGTTGACTTTTTCAAGAAAATAAAAATCCGTGCAAAGTACAAAAGAAGAACTTGAGTAAGTTTTCATCAAGAGCTTTTTAGAATTCTGTATTTTTCTCTTTTAGAAAATCTTACATCGATTTTTGTGATTTCGTAATACAAGAAACACTAAATACTTGAAATAAATAATTTAAAATGATAAACTAAAACACTTACTCAACTTGCTGCACGTGAATTTCGTAAAACTGTCTCAAATGATCATTTAATCTTATAGAATAAGCTGCAGTGGACTCATCAATTCTCTTTGGTTTTACCGACAAAACTTGAACCAAAGAATCATTAGCTAAATTCAAGAAATGCATTAAAAAAACAAACCACATATCAGTTACAATTATAATAGAGGACATCTCAGCTAGAAATACGCTGTGTAAAAACCATGCTATTTCATAGTAAGGAGTGGTTAGAGGCATGAGAGTGTCAGTCGAACGCGACAGGAGGATTCTATTCCCTTTTATGTAGTTGTAAAGAGCTGCCAACTCGTAGATCGTGACTGGCACCACAACCATTGCTAATAAGGCGTACACTGCTTTCCTTGTCGTGCTAAGTACGCTCTCGATTTTCACAGAATGTTGCTTAATAGTATCGAATAGAGAAGTTTTAGCTTGCAAATAGAGGTCTCTAAATACGTCCCTTTTATTAATAAAAATCATTAATTTAATTGGGCAAAGGACTATGAGGACCAAAGTATAAGAAGCCTCAGCTATCAGTTCTACTTCAGAGGTATTTTTTAGTATTGCCAAAGTTCCGAAGAACACGTATATAATAAGTAGAAGAGTGAAGATTTGATAGTGGTAGAAGTTTCTCCATGTCCATTGCGGGTCTAAGACCTGGTGACCGAAAACCCGTTGGAGGAGGAGAGCAATGGTCATAATTTCGTCGATTTCTGTTCGCACTCCTATTGTTTGAGAATACTTTTGGATGATATTCGGGGCGGCCATTTTTAAAACGAGTGTCGAGAGGGCGGTCGCGGCGGAAAATGTTGGATTTAGTGGCCACCCGCTGTACTAAGCGCATTGTACAGTTGGAAGCTATTATTAGGTGTGTTATATTTAATGGAAAAAGTAAACTTGATAGTAAATAAAGAGAGGAAATTAAAAAGTTTTTTTTATTTTTTAATTACAACGGTAAAAAAAGCAGCGATAAATTTAGGTCCACAGAAGACTCATCAAAATGTAACTATTTTCTCAAAAAATTATATTTTTTGTAAATTTGTTACTATTGAAAAGGTCCAAAAGACTCACGAGAAACAAAATTATGATATTCTAACTTACTTTTAGTTAGTTTTCGTCCACTTTGACGACTATTATATACAGCAATAAATCTTTTGAAATCAAATATGAAGATAACATTTTTCCTTGAATAAAAAGAAGGTAAAATTAAGTAGCGAACCGAATCTTTAAAAATATATTTTAACCGTATGTACATGTTCACCTATATCAATCATTTATCCATACTATATATTATTAATATTATAAATGCGAATGTAACTCTGTCTGTCTCGCTTTCCTGAAAAAAATACTGAACTGATAATCGGTTCAGTATTTTTTTCAGTTGGAATGAAATTTGGTATATAGATAGTCTAGAGCCTGAGAAAGGACATAGGCTTCTTTTTATCCCGAAATTCCCACGAGAAAATCAGGAATTTTGTTTTAAGAGAATGCCGCTGGCGAAGCCGCGGGGCGCCCACTAGTTATTTATATTTAAATTAATTTACTGTCTCAATGTATTAAATTAATTACTAACTAATATTAGCTAAATCTCAAAATCGCCGAATATCATGTTGGTTGATTATTGCTATAAAAGTGTAATACGAAATATACGCAGCAATCAGTTATGAGTCCGACTGTACCGCAGACACAAAAGTTGGCAATTATCCAATTACGCTAATTAATCTTTCGCCCGCCTTGTTTCTGTTTTGCACTTAACAGCTGCATTTTGCTGCAATTTCATATATTTAACGATGCAATACTGTGATTCCTTCCGGTGAGTTCTAAAAGGGCCCAACTCACAGTCATTATTCAAACTAAATTATTCCTTAGGTTTAGGACACAAAGTTGAATTTTACTCTACTAAGTTGGGTAAAGCATGAAAAAATGATGCGGTCAAAAGTAAATTATATAATTGCTACTCTTAGAACCCAACATTGTTTTTTTTTTCACACCAAATAGTATAAGTAAAGGGGCTTGATCCAATTTTTCAATAATAAATAATTCACAAGGTTTTTTATTCCTTTAATTAAAAGGAAGTTGACTTTGTAAGGCTATTCATTATTTGTTTTAATTTGAAAAGATCTATCAAAAACTCGTTTATAATTCTTTAGAATAGAAACACTGGTTCCGATGTCAAATTATTGCTAGAAAATATTTAAAAATTAATTCAGAAAATATAATAAAAAGTAAAGTTGTTTATTACTTATTCCCAAGCAATAAAAGTTGCGTCATAAAAAGTGGCGTGTTTTTACTCGGCGAGTGAAAATGTTCATTACTTCACTTTACAATGTCGTTAAGTGATAAACTTGATCCTGGCTGTAAACGCCCCGTGGCCTGTTTAAAGGTTTTATTAAAAAGTTTGAGCCAATCTTCTCTTTGACTATCTTTTGTTATTGTATCAAAATTCTTTTTCTTTATTTTTTTTTAGCAATCCAGCCAGTAATTGGAATTCAAATAATTCGAATTTTCGGAATAGTAGTGCTGGCTGATATTATTTACTGTAGTATTATTATGTTTTTATTTCTTTGTTTTATTTTAAGTATTTAGAATGTTGAACTATGTTAATAGTATGCTAGATTTAAAAACAACGTAAAAAAATTGCTTCAAAAGACTGCTCGGGATGCTAAATGGAAGTGATGACGATAAATTTTAATCTCAATCTGCAATGATTACGTACAGTGGCGGTCATGGTCGCCGTAACATATCTGGTTTTCTGTATTGCAAAATAGCTCTTGTTCTTTGGCAATACAGTCTAGGGCTGACGAAACCATAGACAAATCTGTTACGGCCTCCTAGTCCGCCACTGTACCTATATAATACATACACATTACATCATCATAAAACCCTAGCTAGATTTGAAACAAAGTTTTTTCGTTAAAATACATTAAGAGCCTGTAATCGCCAACCCGCCATCGCCAGTAAAAAGTGGCGACAGTGGCACTCAGTAAATTATCCTTATGTCAATTTATTGGAAAGTGGTCTTTTGGCTGAGATGATAATGATATTGAAGATGATAGAAATATTAGAAAGCTTAGGTCAATATACTTTTTTGTATTTAAATTCACACCTGTTCTAAACTTATTAAAAACGAGCTGTCCCGGCTTACTTCGTTACGCCATAGAATATAAGATACTACAAAAGACTTGGCTCTATAGACTATGTTCTTTTGACTGCCCAGAATGGGCGAATAAAAGTACAAACAACAACAACAAACCATCTGTCAAAATATGTAAACAATGGAAAAAATATTGCACCTTGGGTTACATTATTTGAGTTTAAGTAAGGATCCCTATTTTTTTTGAAAAGTAATATAGCCTATGACACTCGGGGATAGTGCAGCTTCCTACCAGTGAAAGAATTTTTCAAATCGGTTCAGTATTTCCGGAGCCGATCCGTTACAAACAAACAAACAAACAAACAAACAAACAAACAAACAAATCTTTTCTCTTTATAGTATTGGTATAGACTAAACCGTTCATCAGTTTTCATTTAAGTCTCGAACTTAAGCCATTTGTCATTCATTATATTCAAATTCATATTCAACTTTACTATTGAAATACGAATATCCCCCACCATTTTATCGTGTGCCAAATGCAGGCTGAGATATTTTAAAGAGCTTGAGTACTTTTATTTAGAGCTATTTTTTTTTATTTCTCAAAACAAAACTTATAAACTAGGGCTACAACAATATATAACAGCGGTAGTCAAAATAACGTCCTAATATGGTGACCTTTTATTTTTAATTTATAATTTTTTAATTCAATAATAATTAATTTAAAAAAAATCAAAAGTTCGGCGAAGCGAAAGCGTCCCTTTGCCGAATTAGCTAGTTGGTACCTAATTAAGAAACGTTTGATTAAATCACCTCTAGAGATATACATTTTCAGACTCTAAATGTAGGCTCTTTTTCTACGCATCATTAGCATCACAGCCTTAGGTTACCCTATCCTACACAGCCCTTAGAACCCTTAGAATAAATCAACGGAAATTAATTGCCAATTTGCCACAGTGTTTCACTCAAATGGCAATAAAGATTGGAGCCGAGAGAGCTTATACAAATACTTGGCTCTAACAACTTTGCCTTGGAAAGTTCTGGAAAATCAGGACCCAGTTAAGAAGTTCATGTTTTACAAATGTTAAAATCGGGATTTGATTTGATTTGAATACTTACGAGATTTTTTACGACAAGCGACAGAAACGAGTTTGTGGATTATTCGGCTTGTTCGCTTTTAAGATCTTGTTTCTTGTAAAAAAACTTAATATTTTTGGCGGTTTTATATTTTTGCTTTAACTTTTTACTTAAATCAACTGAGTTTTAGATTTTGTTATATTTTAACGTGCAATCCAACAAAATATAATAGTTTGAATGCGTAGTATGGTGAATTTTGTTGCTTTGTTGCGTATCGGCCATAAAAAGGAATGAACATCATCAGCACAGTCGAAATATTACTTGTTTATTGGAACCATATCGTTTCAAAAAAGATAATGTAGTGACCTTCTTAATTCTAACATTCACAAGCAAATCATCATAGTACCTAAGCAATTAACGTGATACCTACAGTTACTTTAAGAACTTTATTTAATTTGCCTTGAAAAATCAAAACTCCTTCAGCTTATCTAAAAAAACAAGTTTAAAAAAGCTTATCGATCAGGAAGTTGAGTGATTTTAAAGCTGTGTATAAATTCTTGAGTTGACATAATTTCCGCTCGGGTTATTTGACACGCGAGCTTTGTATAATGTAGCAGGTGAACTGGAAATTGCGAGTTAGTTTTGTAGTGTTTACTTTCAGAAAGCTCAGAAAGCTATGGTAGCTCAAAGCTTCAAAAAAGACGAACAAAAACACCGAGATCATAAAACAAACATCGATATTTATCCCTGTTCGCCCCACTAGGAATTGAACCCAGTGCTCGCGCGTATCAGTCCACATAACTGCTTAACGTAACTACTGGGGCAGTCATTTACTAATTAGGTAGTTTAATGTTTAGTTCTTATAAAACATCATCAATACATTGTATAAAATGAAGTCGCTTTCCGCGTCTGTCTATGTATGGTTAAATCTTTAAAACTATGAAACAGATTTTGTTGCGTTTTTTTTTAATAGATAGCGTGATTTAAGAGGAAGGTTTAAAAGTATAATACATGCACAGCATGGTAATCAGTTAGGCGGTACGAAGTTCACCGGGTCAACTAGTAAAAATTAAAGAAGAATTTAGAAAAACATAAGAAGGTTGGGTTAATATTTTTTTTAATGTAGATAATTGACGACTCCGTAGCTCAGTGGCGTAGCGCGTCGCGCCTTTTATTAGGGCACGGAAGGTTGTGGGTTCGATCCCCGCAGAAAACACCACATATTGATTTCTCACAAAAATCACGTTGTGGTTGTTTTCGGTTGGATAGTACATTGCAGGCTTGAATCACCTGATTGTCCAAAAAGTAAGATGATTCCGTGCTTCGGAAGGCACGTTAAGCCGACGGTCCCGGCCGCAGTGGTAGTCGTTATAACCGCGGCGACAAGCTGGCCCCTTGTCACGTTGGTAATAAAAGCATTAAACTCGGCTAAACGTGGGTCCGGCTCTTGAGCTGGTACCTCTGCCTAATCCTTCGGGGAATAAAAGGCGTGAGATTATGTTATGTTTATGTTTAACTTGACGACTTTATTTATCATTTTTATGGCGTTTCACTTAACTTTCAGTATTCATAGAAGAAAGGATAAAGTCTGTCGGGTCAGGTTAGTACCCAATAAAACTGCCAGTCCACACAAAGTGGATGAAAAATTTAATAACGCAACTTTCCTCAGCTTTATTGCCTTTAAAACGCTAATCCACACCCTTATTAAGACAAAAAATAATAATAAACCGAGCGATAAACACTGAAACCGCTCACGATATAAAGCTGTACAGTTGGGCAAGTGAAAAATAATTGTTTTCTCATATAATCATAAAATGTATTGAATTTTTATTACCAACGTGACAAGGGGCCAGCCTGTCGCCGCGGTTATAACGACCACTACTGCGGCCGGGACCAACGGCTTAACGTGCCTTCCGAAGCACGGAATCATCTTACTTTTCGGACAATCAGGTGATTCAAGCCTGCAATGTCCTATCCAACCGAAAACAACCACAACGTGATTTTTGTGAGAAATCAATATGTGGTGTTTTCTGCGGGGATCGAACCCACAACCTTCCGTGCCCTAATCAAAGGTGCGACGCGCTACGCCACTGAGCTACGGAGGCGGCTAAATTTTTAATCGTGTATAATATTTCACGAAAAACGTTGTGGATTGTTAAAAGTTATCGAAAAATTATGAAAAAGATCTTACTATCAAAAATACACTATAAATTTGTATATTACGCCAAAGTTTACAATATTTTTTACTACTCCGGTGGTGACATAGATCGAAGACTACGGGAACATCCAAAAAACGGGCAGCAGCGTCGTTCGTTAAAAAACTAATAGAGCCATACTGCGATCACTAACCAATCCGCCTGCCAAGCGTGACGATTGTGGAAACTTTATCCTACGGTGGTGGTGTCTTGGCTGAAATGATGATATATTTTTTAGGTCACCTGTACAACAACACGTCAAGATAGAGAAACAAGAAAATCTTGTAGCATCCCCGCCGAGCGCTCCTTTAATGAGAAAGTAATGAATTCTCCGCACTAAGCCGGACATAAGCTGTGGATACCTGCTGCTTCCTTGCTACACTAGTTCTAACTAAGATGAAAGGTTTTTGATAGCTTTCTTAGTTAGGTGGTTATATTATTAGAGACCCTTAAAGGATACACTGCTAACTGATAGGTACCATCAATACATCATCATCAATATCAATCAATGCATAGTATAAAATAAAGTCGTCACCCGCGTATGTCCCTATGTATGCTTAAATCTTTAAAACTATGCAACGGATTTTGATGCGGTTTTTTTAAAGATAGAGTGATTCAAGAGGAAGGTTTATATTGTATAAAACATGTACTACAGAGTAATAGGTAAGGCGGTACGAAGTTCGCCGGGTCGACTTGTTTTTTTATAAAGTAAGAACCCGTAAGTAAGTAAGTAAGTGGAATTGGGCTGGCCATGTCTGCCGCATGGAACCGGATCGCTGGGCGAAAATAGCTACAGAGTGGATCCCACGCGACGGACGCCGAAAACGTGGCAGACCAAGACAAAGATGGCGGAACGATCTCGATAACTACCTGGGAACTGAGTGGCCGGAGACTGCAATGAGCAGAGAGCAATGGAAGCAAGCGGGGGAGGCCTTTGCCCAGCAGTGGGACACAAAAGAGGCTATATAAAAAAAAAGAACCCACTTCGCGCAATCTTTGCAACTTCTATTCAAAACGCAAGATCCCAATCTCGTTTTTATTAAATTTTTGCGTGAAAAAGTGGCCTCGTGGTGCTAACTGCAAAAGTTTATCCCAATAAATTTGGCAGTTTAGGCGTGAAAATAAAACACCAGAAAACGTTCCAACGAAACAGAAAATTAGCTGAACGAGATGATTAAAAAAAAAACAGTAACTGAAGTATGTTTTATTATTATTAGGGCAGGTAGTTTTCCCTTTTCCTGAAAACATGCTTTGGAATCGATTGTAAAGTGGTTTTGCTTGTAAGTTGTCTATCAATCAGTGAGACTAGCGTAAAACTTTTATTTATTACTATTTATATTTGGTTACATTATTTCCTTCCTCGATGCATTTTAATGTTCGGCTAAATAGAGCACGAAGGCTATTTTAAACGCGTGAAGGCAAGTTTAATAAATAATTATTTTTCTTTTATTTAAGTGGCGAGCTCTTATCTGTGCAGCCTCCTCCACTTAAATCATCTCTCCACTATTTCCTTCACTTCCTTGTAAGTAATTGTCTTTTTAACTTTGTTTCTAAATAATTACTAAAATATTTAGTAAACTTAAACTAAGAATATAATTTATTTAACCGACTGCACCCTCTCGCGGTATGCTGCAAATCAATAATAATATAATAAACGAGCTGTCCCAGATAACTTCGTTTCGCCATAGAATATAAGATACTACTTAAGACTTGGCTCTATAGACTTTGTTTTCTCTTTATTATTGGTATAGATAGATATTTTTTTGATAAAATTAAAGAAACAGCATAAATGCAGAATCCCTCGAGCAAAGGGACAGCCAGGGGGCGCCCCAAACTGCACAAGTTTATTGCACAATTTACGTAAATTTAAAATCCTCTTACTGTTCCCAGACTAATGTTTACTCTGGTTATAAATAATAAAGAGTGAATGAACCGTGCAGGCGTCGGCAAACACTAATTAATAGAAATGTGCCAAGTTCCGACCCGAGGGTATCGTAATGAAGCGATATTTTATACTGAAACACTGTAGGGGCTGTTCTAGCTGTGATCGTGTTAAATAAAGTATTTGATAAAATGCACTCGTATGTATTTTAAACATTGGATAGTCAGATGACCAATTTTTTTTAGGCGGAAACTTCTGACGAGTACCCTTTTTTTTTTGTAAAAACGGGGGTATGTTGGGCTCGCACCCAGAACCCCGGGAACCACGAA
The DNA here is from genome assembly GCA_951802225.1 of Euspilapteryx auroguttella. Taxonomy (NCBI): domain Eukaryota; kingdom Metazoa; phylum Arthropoda; class Insecta; order Lepidoptera; family Gracillariidae; genus Euspilapteryx; species Euspilapteryx auroguttella. The sequence continues at coordinate 9,689,211 of OX637653.1, forward strand.
CTTTAGCGTCCGAAGTCCTTCCCACGCTCAGCTACTATCAGCTTCGTGCTCGGGGAGGGCATATTGTTCCCTCCCCGGCTCGCCTTTGGAGCTGCGGCGGCACAGTGCCACAAGCTGTGCCGCCGTCCATCTGGGGGCCGCTTGATGAGTTTGTCGGGCCCCCGCCCTTCACACCCACGACCTCAAAGACCCCTTTTAGTCGCCTCTTACGACAGGCACTGACGAGTACCCTGCAGCCCCGGGGGGAGCCGCAGGGTTATGTGTGGTTCGCACCCACTAAAACCCCGCCCGTGTCCTCTTTGGCTGTTGGCAAGGGGGTCACGGGAGATCTTTCGTTCTTAATGTTCAACTCCGCGACATAGCCAGATGATCTGGTAAAGGTTTCAGTAGTGCAGGTTGCACAGGAGCAGTCGGTATGGCGCTGGGAACCAATGCCAATGCCATCTGTAACACACACACTTAGTTTGCAATAAAATTTATGATTATGATTATGCCGTTACTTTCTAGAATAAAAAAAAGGTTTTATAGGTATTATTGTATAATTTAATTCAATTCTTACCCTGTTATTCATAAAAAGTTAAAGAACATTTTAGTTATTTGACGTATGTCAATTCAGACTGGATGTCACGTATTTACCTAACAACAAACCAGAGAAGTAGACCTCCAGTAAAGCTACTTAAAATCGACTGTATCTTTATGAATAACACGGATAGTGTTTGTTTTATTTTTCAGCCGAATTTATTGAACCGTTATTAGACAGAGCAAAGAGGCATAGCCAATCCCTCCCGACTCATCTGCCATAAAAATGTAATTTCTACTAGCGGGACGTTAGAAACTTTGATAGCGCGATTTAAGTATTGGTTTGTGCGATCTCCGTGTAAGCTGTAGCGCTAGTTTATACACGTTCTTCTATAGAAAAACACACCCAGCCTTTCTCATACCTTTTAGCTTACAATAAGCCGCTTTTAGTGGCATAATAGTAATGGCATCATAAGGCGAACATGTTTGTTCAATGACTAACTAAATCAATAGATTGATTGATCATGAATGAAGACAGAATCAAAAATATTTCCCTAAAAGCCTCGGTACAAACTGCGAGGACTGTGACAGTAGATACGTCATCGCGGCGGAATCCGAAATCTATCATTTATAACAACGTCTGCGAGAATTCTGATTGACAGTCTCGGAGTCTGAATGCATTCCTTTTAGACTGTAAAAAGGCATTACTATTATTTCTTTCGTTTCACTATCTTAATCATATTATGCCATTGTATGTGTTTGTTGCTTTAATTACTTGGTTTTGTGTTTGAAAAGCTGAATAATGATATTATTTATCCTGACTACAAACTAGAAAGAAAGAAAGAAACAAATGTATTTACAACAACTTTGACACATGAAATTTAATGAAACACAAAAAAAACGCTGTAAGATATAGAACCTAGGCTTCATACTCACGATCAATTCACAGGTCCTGCAATGGAACCTTCACTGCAAGCACACGAAGGACAGATCAGCCTATATACAACAAACCTAGAAGTCCTCGGTCAAGAAAAAACGCTGCTTACGATACGAACGAATAGCAGAACATTATACGGAGTCAGCTGTAATGCCACGTGATCCAGACGGCACCTTGCCACAGCTTGCCGCCGATTAGACTTATCTAAAAAGCCAACTCATCTCACACGATACTTATTAAAACTGTCCCGCAAACGTCTTACCACTCTTGTAGGGCTAATTACTGGAAACTGTTCATTAAATAAGCATTTATACAATACTAGAGGCTGCCCCGCGGTATTTTCCGCGCAGATTTCTCATAAACACATCCCGTTTTTTCCCGTTCCCGTGGGAATTTCGGGACATCCTTTCTTAGTGCTCACCTACACTCCCTAAGGAACCTACATGCCAAATTTCAGCTTTGTACAGTCAAGGACTAGGAGGCCGTAACAGATTTGTCTATGGTTTCGTCAGGCCTAGACTGTATTGCAAAAGAACAAGAGCTATTTTGCAATACAGAAAAACCGGAAGTGTTACGCCGACCGTGTCCGTGACTGTACGCCCAGTAGTTTCGGCTTTGCGTTCTCTGTCAGTCAGTCAGTCAGTCAGTAACGGAAGAGTTTTATATATATACTAGAGGCTGCCCCGCGGTTTTTCCCGCGCAGATTTCTCATAAACACAAAAATCTCATTTTTTCCCGTTCCCGTGGGAATTTCGGAAAATCCCTTCTTAGTGCTCACCTACACTTCCCAAACCTACGTGCAAAATTTCAGCCGGCTACGCCCAGTAGTTTCGGGTCTGCGTTGTCTGTCAGTCAGTCAGTCAGTCAGTCAGTCAGTCAGTAACGAAAGAGTTTTATATATATTGATTGATAGGTGCCACAGACAGCCCTCTGTGCAGGGCTTGTATGGAAGTGGATGAGACGGTGGAGCATATGCTGTTAGCCTGTCCAGCCACTATCGAAACCAGGTTGTCCATTCTCAGCCTAGCTGACCATCTAGCTGAGCTGTTGGAGCATCCTGGCCTCATCCTGCAGTTTACTGATGAGCTCGGATGGCTCCTATAAATGTGGGGAAATGCACAATGGCTCCAAGTTCGCGAGCTAAGTGCAGGCACTTCTCTACCCCCACAACTGAAGATGAAGAAGAAGAAGCCAACTCATTTGAAAACCAGGAGACGGTCCCCGAAACTAATCAAATCTCTACTTTAATCAGACAGTTAGAACCCACTAAAACCCACATTACCGTCCGGAATCATTAATTATTCACCTATTCCGGCTCTTTTGGTTATCTACTCTATAATTCAAAGGGTAGGTACCCTATCGCTAGTTAGACCTAAGTGGGTGCGCTTTGTGACAGCGGAAATTAATCCTATCTATGATGAAAACCAGAATTGATAAGTTTCTCATGTTCCAGAGAACTAATAGGTATTCGCGCAATCTTTGCAACTTCTTTTCAAAACGCAAGATCCCAATATCTCGTTTCTATTAAATTTTCGCGTGAAAAAGTGGCCTCGTGGTGCTAACTGCAAAAGTTCATTTCAATAAATTCAGCAGTTTAGGCGTGAAAATAAAACACCAGAAAACGTTCCAACAAAACAGAAAATTAGCTGAACGAGATAATTAAAAAAAATAGTAACTGAAGTATGTTTTATTATTATTACGGTAGGTAGTTTTCCCTTTTCCTGAAAACATGCTTTGGAATCGATTGTAAAGTGGTTTTGCTTGTAAGTTGTCTATCAATCAGTGCGACTAACGTAAAACTTTTATTTATTACTATTTATATTTGGTTACATTATTTCCTTCCTCGATGCATTTTAATGTTCAGCTAAATAGACAAAGGCTATATTGAAATTTGCAAATTTAGTGAATAATTATTTTTAATCGATTTCAAAAAAGGAGGTAATCATTTTGACCTGTATGTATGTTTGTCCGCGATTATCTCGCGTTTGGCTGAACCGATTTTGATGCGGTTTTCAGATAAGTATTTGTTACATTCAGGAGAAGGTGTAAGTATCTATTTGAACCGACTTTGAAAAAGAGGAAGTGATCAGTTGATGTATTTGTCAGTTTATTGAAGGCGGGTTCTTTTTTTATAAAAAAGAAATTATTCTTATATTAAGTGGAGATCTTGTCTGTACAGCCTCCGCCACATCGTTTCTCCACTCTTGTCTTCACGTCCTTGTAAGGAAGTGTCCACTTTAACTTTGTTTCAAAATAATTACTAAAATACTTAAACTTAGAATAATTCATTCAACCGACTGCACCCTCTCGCGGTATGCTGCAAATCAATAATAATATAATAAACGAGCTGTCCTAGATAACTTCGTTTCGCCATAGAATATAAGATACTACTTAAGACTTGGCTCTATAGACTTTGTTTTCTCTTTATTATTGGTATAGATAGATATTTTTTTGATAAAATTAAAGAAACAGCATAAATGCAGAATCCCTCGAGCAAAGGGACAGCCAGGGGGCGCCCCAAACTGCACAAGTTTATTGCACAATTTACGTAAATTTAAAATCCTCTTACTGTTCCCAGACTAATGTTTACTCTGGTTATAAATAATAAAGAGTGAATGAACCGTGCAGGCGTCGGCAAACACTAATTAATAGAAATGTGCCAAGTTCCGACCCGAGGGTATCGTAATGAAGCGATATTTTATACTGAAACACTGTTCTAGCTGTGATCGTGTTAAATAAAGTATTTGATAAAATGCACTCGTATATATTTTAAACATTGGATAGTCAGATGACCTTTTTTTAGGGCGGGGAAACTCCTAACGAGTACCCTGCAGCCCCAGGGGGAGCCGCAGGGTTATGTGTGGTTCGCACCCACTAAAACCCCGCCGGTGTCCATCTCGGCAGTTAGCAAGTTGGTCACGGGAGATCTTTCGTTCTTTAGGTTCAACTCCGCGACATAGTGACATAGTCGGATAACGGTAAAAAAACATGTGTTTTTAAGGTTTTATACGTATAAATGCATATTATATATTTTAATTCAAGCTGTGTTTGTTTAATTTTTCAGCTGAATTTATTGAACCGTTATTTCTACTAGCGGGGGGTTAGAAACTTTGATAGCGCGATTTAAGTATGGTTCATGCGATCTCCGTGTAACGTGTAAGCTGTAGCACTAGTTTGCCGATACACGTTCTTCTATAGAAAGACACACAGCCTTTCTCATACCTTTTAGCTTAGTTATTATTATTATTATTTTAATTTAATGGACTTGACTCCACTTATGTGGAGTATTTTGCCAATGTCAAGTTCACAAATTAGTAAAAAGGGTGGGCTTAAAGCCCGGCAACACTGTACGGTTATTATAAGTTTATTGGATTATTGTTTTAAAGCCCGCTAACAAAACCCGTGGTTTCGGAACCAACGTTAAAACAATAATCCTTTAGCTTAGAATAAGCCGCTTTTAGTGGCATTATATTAAGTAATGAAATCGTAAGGTTAACATGTTTGTTCAATGACTGACTAAATCAATAGATTGATTGATCCTGAATGAAGACAAAATCAAAAATATTCCCCTAAAAGCCTCGGTACAAACTGCGAGGACTGTGACAGTAGATACGTCATCGCAGCGGAATCCGAAATCTATCATTTATAACAACGTCGGATATCCATTAACGATGCTTTTGCGAGAATTCTGATTGACAGTCTCGGAGTCTAAATGCATACTATTATTTCTTTCGTTCCACTATCTTAATCATATTATGCCATTGTATTTGTTTGTTGCTTTAATTACTTGGTTTTGTGTTTGAAAAGCTGAATAATAATATTATTTATCCTGACTACAAACTAGGAAGAAAGAAAGAAACAAAAGAAATATACATGTATTTACAACAACTTTGACACATGAAATTTAATGAAACACAAAAAAAAACGCTGTAAGATATAGAACCTAGGCTTCATACTCACGATCAATTCACAGGTCCTGCAATGGAACCTGCACTGCAAGCACAAGAAGGACAGGTCAGCCTATATACAACAAACCTAGAAGTCCTCGGTCAAGAAAAAACGCTGCTTACAATACGAACGAATAGCAGAACATTATACGGAGTCAGCTGTAATGCCACGTGATCCAGACGGCACCTTGCCACAGCTTGCCGCCGGTTAGACTTATCTAAAAAGCCAACTCATCTCACACGATACTTATTAAAACTGTCCCGCAAACGTCTTACCACTCTTGTAGGGCTAATTACTGGAAACTGTTAATTAAATAAGCATTTATACAATACTAGAGGCTGCCCCGCGGTATTTTCCGCGCAGATTTCTCATAAACACATCCCGTTTTTTCCCGTTCCCGTGGGAATTTCGGTACATCCTTTCTTAGTGCTCACCTACACTCCCTAAGGAACCTACATGCCAAATTTCAGCTTTGTACAGTCAAGGACTAGGAGGCCGTAACAGATTTGTCTATGGTTTCGTCAGGCCTAGACTGTATTGCAAAAGAACAAGAGCTATTTTGCAATACAGAAAAACCGGAAGTGTTACGCCGACCGTGTCCGTGACTGTACGCCCAGTAGTTTCGGCTTTGCGTTCTCTGTCAGTCAGTCAGTCAGTCAGTAACGGAAGAGTTTTATATATATACTAGAGGCTGCCCCGCGGTTTTTCCCGCGCAGATTTCTCATAAACACAAAAATCTCATTTTTTCCCGTTCCCGTGGGAATTTCGGAAAATCCCTTCTTAGTGCTCACCTACACTTCCCAAACCTACGTGCAAAATTTCAGCCGGCTACGCCCAGTAGTTTCGGGTCTGCGTTGTCTGTCAGTCAGTCAGTCAGTCAGTCAGTCAGTCAGTAACGAAAGAGTTTTATATATATTGATTGATAGGTGCCACAGACAGCCCTCTGTGCAGGGCTTGTATGGAAGTGGATGAGACGGTGGAGCATATGCTGTTAGCCTGTCCAGCCACTATCGAAACCAGGTTGTCCATTCTCAGCCTAGCTGACCATCTAGCTGAGCTGTTGGAGCATCCTGGCCTCATCCTGCAGTTTACTGATGAGCTCGGATGGCTCCTATAAATGTGGGGAAATGCACAATGGCTCCAAGTTCGCGAGCTAAGTGCAGGCACTTCTCTACCCCCACAACTGAAGATGAAGAAGAAGAAGCCAACTCATTTGAAAACCAGGAGACGGTCCCCGAAACTAATCAAATCTCTACTTTAATCAGACAGTTAGAACCCACTAAAACCCACATTACCGTCCGGAATCATTAATTATTCACCTATTCCGGCTCTTTTGGTTATCTACTCTATAATTCAAAGGGTAGGTACCCTATCGCTAGTTAGACCTAAGTGGGTGCGCTTTGTGACAGCGGAAATTAATCCTATCTATGATGAAAACCAGAATTGATAAGTTTCTCATGTTCCAGAGAACTAATAGGTATTCTGTGATTCGAGTGGAATTTGCTAATAATTTTCTATTGAAATTGTTGTGAAACTATTATTGTTACGTAGCTAGCTTAACAATCTATTGGGTTGCCAGAAAGAAAACGGTCTAAGCGATAAGGTCGTCCATTATAATGAATGTATAATTTTAAGAAAATTATATTAATGTTAGTTATGATGACTTAAAAAATTACTATTACTTACGTACAAAAAAATATTTTGGCTTACTTTGCCTATCCGCAATAGACATAATATCCGCGCCATGTCTCTCCCTGTCTGCATAAATCATCACTTTAGTTGAATCATTGGCCTTAATACGTACTGAATAAAGACATTTTTAAAATAAAAACTTGTAGTGCTGGCTACAGTTACTGCACATCATTGTCATCTTCTCCTACGAATTTAAAAGTAATGGTCTTCAATAGAAAGAAGATAAGTCTGTGGAGTCTACGCCATTCCTCCCTAATGTCCGGCGTTTTATTTACACACTGGCATAAATATGAGGCCAACCTTCTCCCTTTCTCAATATAGTTGTTACCTTCTTGACCCTTGCCCTTTCTCTATATACTTATTAAATCTGTGGTCTACCCTTGCCCCTTTTCCATTTTTCCTTTTTCAAAATATAAAACAGATTTTATTTTACAAAATATAAAAACAGATGTTATTTTACAAAATAGAAAACATGAAACCGATATTTTTGTAATCAATTTAAGTTTACTAAAATTAAATTGCTAGATAGCGTCCAAAGTGCAATAGAACGCGAAAAACCTTATCAAAAATAACATAACCCTTTTTTCAGATCGTTTTGCAAGCTTTTTTTGCTGCGTCTATACGAACATAAGCCAATAGATCCCTGCTATCAAACGGCCATAGTTCGGTTATAAATCGGCGACGGTACAAGGAGCAAATCCTTTTTACGATATCCACGGCCTGGTTGCGAATAGGCGCGTCGGGAGATCGAATTTCGGACTCTTTTTTTCTATAAAATACCTAACATTTTATGAGTTCATATCGTACCTTTGTCTGTAATACTAAATTGTGGCATTTTCATTTTTAAGTCAAGTCATGTGAAAAAAGTACAGTCACTGAACTGAACACTTTTGTCTATAGTCTCGTGCGCACTAGACTGTAATACCAGAGAATTAGAGCTATTTTTCAATAAAGAAAAACGGGTAGTGTTACACTGAATGAGTACAGACACGACGACTGTACTTACTGTACTTATTGAACTGTACTTTTCGAGTACACCCGAAAAGTAGCCACAGTTATGCGTCATTATATTCACGCGGCTAGGATAAGAAATAAGAATATCCAAAGCTAAATTCCTGACCCCTAGAACGGTCGATACTGCTGGATAACCATAATGCAGTGTGACGGCACAAATTTTTCAGAGATAATGTTAAATTTATATTTTAGTATGTTTTTGCTTAAATTATTCTTTGGTATTATTCTTCGTATCGATTTTGCTAGCATACGTTGTTGAAGCTTTGAACGCCGAAAAAGAAAACAAAAAATATTGTTGTTGCACGTTACAGTCGTTTTAGTTTTCTATTAAAACACTACAACGGGAAAGTAGGTCGACTCTATTTGCTTTGTTTTATTGTATTCAGCCGAAAGACGTCCACTGCTGGACATAGGCCTCACAAATGCCATCGACCGGTCTTGAGCGACCCTCATCTAGTGTATCAGTTCCACCAGGTCGTCTGCCCAGCTAAGCGTTTGCTTTTTCTGCGTCTTCCGGTTCGCGGTCGCCACTCGATAAGTTTTCGGCTCCAGCAACTATCTGTTCTTTGATCTGTTCATCTATTTGCGTTGTAGGAGCCACATTTAGTTTAGAGACTCTTCTTCTTCATCTCAGCTTAAAAAAACGTCCACTGCTAGATATAAGTTTTCCTCACAGACCATAAGGAAGAATATTGTGGGAGATTTTGCCATAATCGCCACGCTTTGCAGGAGGGTTGGCGATCGCAGTAGGGCTGATTAAAATTTTCAACGATGGATGCTGCTGCCCGTTCTTCGGGAATTCCCTTAGTCGCCTTTTAAGGCTTTTTCAAACAGGCAGCTAGCATAGCGTTACGTTAGTGTACCATGACGGTATAACGCGGTCACACAGAGCGCCCAGCGTCGGAGCGTCCTAGCGTCGGCGCTCGGAGATGATATAGTGCCGTCTATTTTTACCAAGAATTTACTATACAACTACGGGAGGAGATGAAACGTCGTCGACGAAGCTTAATTTTAAAGAACTAAATTGATTATAAACTGGTTTCTTAGGGAATAAATCACGTTGTAGCTGCAACGCAAGCCAAAATCACGTGTAGCTCTATATCAATATCTGGGCCTAACGTTGTTTGCTGAATGCATACAACCATATGCAAAGAAGAACGCTACGCTAACTACGCATACAATCGACTCCTCGGATTTTTAGCATTGATTGGGTGTTTTTTTTGTTTTTTAAATTCCATAATCAAATACAGAGTGCGGTAGAGTGATGCTAAGAGATTACTACGGCAATGTTTACCTTTCATCTGCATTGTAAGCAATGTTATGGATTGGGTTCAATCAAACACAATATCTTTTATAGAATACTTTTATCATTACCTACCTAGGGTGCATTTACGTACACAGCTGGTAACAAGCGCTTGTTGGCGCTGGTTCGAAAATGTATTGAAAAATACCTGCGCTGACATTTGCGCTGGAACAAGTGACTATATGTCAGCGCAGGCATTCTCTACTATACATTTTTCTAACCAGCGCCAAAAAGTGCTTGTTACCAGCTTTGTACGTGAATGCACCCTGTAACAGTAGGTATATATTTACTTTAAAGTATGAAAATAGTATCCCACACTTCTACTTCTTCTTCTAAGTCGTAAAAGCGTCCACTCTTCGTCTACTGCTGGACCCCAAAGATCAACTTAACGACAAACATTGTGGAGGAAACTAACCTGCAGTATTTTTTTTTAAATTGTGAACGTTGGTACATCTAAATAAATAACAATTGATTGTCAGTCAAAACTATAGTTATTATTAAATAACTATAGTTTAAATATTATGACACATAAATTATTATGAAACACATTTACTCAGAAGATATTTTAAAAATATTCTTTATTCAAATTGAGAAATAAGTCTGTCAACTAAAACCTCAGAACTCAAAACTTAAATAAACAAAAGAGATCATTAAACTTTTCAATCTGGCCAGCAAACCCAAAGTCATAGAGTAACAAAAAAAGAAAAACAGAAGTGCTCCCGATAACGGGCTAGAAAGAGTACCTTCTGATTAAAACCCGCTTTGCTTTGAAACTCGCGACAGAGCTTCACTCATTATTTTTCTCATTACCCCGCGAATGTCTGGGGCAAGCTAAAGATGGGACCTTAAGAGGCATTTTACACTTTACTAGCGCCAATCGCAAAAAAAAAACTAAGTCATGACTCAAATATCTATACGTGGTACACTAATACGTAGAAAATCTTGCTTTGTATTTTTAGGGAACTGTCACAAATTTTGGGCTTTTAGGTTAAAACCAAAGGCGCTAGCATCAGTGTGAAAGGCCTCTTAATGAAGATCTAGAACGTCTGAATTGAAATGTCCGCTGTGTTCCGGTAGGAAATAGTTTTTGAATCTGCGTAAACTTTGTTCAAAGTAATTATTTGCTTGCACTTTGAAGTTGGAATGGACTTGGTCTTAGCCGATGCCCGATCCGATGCTAATTAAAGTTCTCAATATTAAGTTCTTGCAATGTTGCGTTTTGCAGGTTGCAATTTTGTAAAGCCACCTGGAGTACTATTACGGCCCCTTTTGGAATATTGCTTTGCGTTCTCATTCCGTTTTTTTTTCTATTGACTTTGACACTCTAGAGGACGAAAAGCAATGTTGCAAATGTGGCCGTAATAGAACCTCTGGAGGGAAAGCACTTATAAATAGATACTTGAAATAAAACAGAACTAAAAAGAAAGATTCCTTTAGATTTAAAAAACTTTTTATAAAAAAATTAAACCGCCGAAAAAACTGAAAAGCATTAAATAATAGGGAAACATTTTCTATTAGGCCTTAATTTACTCACTTCTTAAAGTAATTTTGGATTACCAAGAAATTTTAAGTCGGCGCCACACCACACAAGCAAATTCATTATCTATGTAAAGCGCGATGCGCAGCGGCATACGTTTTTCGGTTATTTCTTTGAATTTCAAGTAATTTAGTGATCTTTATTCGTTGATTCTGTGGCACCGACTCAAAATTTCTTGGTAATCCAAAATTACTTTAAGAAGTGTAATTAAGGCCTAATAGAAAATGTTTCCGTATTATTTAATGCTTTTCAGTTTTTTCGGCGGTTTAATTTTTTTATAAAAAGTTTTTATTTTTTGCTTTTCAGTTTTTTTTGGGCTAATTTTTTGACCCCAGCTAATCATACTTCACCGGGTGGTCGCACCCCACAAGGTGGCCACACAACCTGGTGAAGGTTGAGGGACTAACAGGATGAGGTTCGATCACGACCGGTCGGTGAGGCGATTTGTGAGGGAGGCCTATGTCCAGCAGTGGACGTCTTTTGGCTGATTTTATTTCATTTCCAAAGATATTGTAAGTAGGTATCAAAAGTTATAATGTAACACGGAAATGCAACCTGTGAGTGGATAAATCGACCCGCCGACCAAAAAGTCACCCCTATTTTCCCACCCTTAGGGTGGGAATTTTATTTCCAAATTTTTATGGGACCAACTTCAAGGTATTCCCTGTCGATTAAAAAAAGAATTATCAAAATCGGTCCACACAGTAAAAAGTTATGCGTGATCATACATAAAAAAAAAAAAATATACGCGACGAATTGAGAACCTCCTCCTTTTTGTTTTTTCGTCGGTTAAAAATAAACTTCAATGTGTGTGTCCTATTTAAAGTTATTTAGATTATATATTTTTAATTTTGATACACGTTGTTTATTATTATCCTGAAATAACATCGTATATTTTATATATAGGGACGCGACGTGAAGCAACTGTTGATTTTCGACAGTCATTTGCAATTCCACATGTAGTCGTTCAATATTCGATTACAAATTTAACTATACAGTTTTTATGTACCTTATTTCCAAGTGTTAAGGTTGAAATTCCGTAATAAAATTTCCTAAATGATTGTGTAATTTATAAAGGTAAGAGAAAATGTTAATTTACATGGTAATTTTTATTGACATTCCACGTTTTATTTTGTGCTGGCGATTAGGCTTGGATTGACAGTTTTATTTTTACAGATTTTTTAAATAACAAGTACACTATGTGTTATGATTAAACTTAGTGAACTTGGACATGTACTTCTTCGTTTCCCTACACTGTAGGGCATAAGGTTTTTACGACCTCCCTCGCCTATACAATATTATAAAGAAGAAAGAGTTGATTGTTTTTTTTGTTTGCATTGAATAGGCTCTGTAAGTACTGAACCGATTTGAAAAATATTTTATAAACGATATTTCACCGCTGGAAAGTTAAACTATCTCAGGTTGATATAGGCTATAGAATATGCGCAAAAATTGGCTTCACACGGCTACAAGGGTCTCCGAGTCAGCAAGTCTTTTGTAATTATATTTATCCTTTCCATTATAAATTCGAAGACTTTAAATTGCCTAATTCCCTACAGAATTTTACACAATCAATAGATTTCTAATAGTGGAACGCAGCCTGCCGTTTCATTTCGCGATATTCAATAAATTGAAGCGGTATACTACAGGGGATACCCGAAGATTGAAGGCGCAGACCCTGAATACTGATCAGACTGGCTACAGTCAACTCAATAGGACACAAAGTAGGCTTAAAGTTGAACTGACTTGCATCCTTTAGAACAAACAAACCACATAATTATTTTACTGGAGTGTGGTTCTTGTTTCCTGGTGACTCCATTTTTGGTTTTGTGGATGAGTCTGACTGATGGCAGCATACTGCGGCAGGGTGCAGTCTGGCTCACGTGGCATGACAGAGCTATCTCCATAAAATGTTCTGCTAATCGAGCTGATCTGTGCTTCTGTGGACCGTTGGTTTCTCATTCGCTTGAGCCGCAAGGAAGATGACCCTGAACCGCCTCTCATCATGCATTATACAAGATACTGTATTTTTAATGAATCTAAGCTATCGTACTTTAGTAAATCATTTAGAGATACCGGTCAGTGGGCCGTTTTGGCCCTTGTGTCCGAATTGAATAAATTATATATTTTATTTTTTTAACAAGTCAGATTAATTTCTATCGCCAGGCACATAGGCGTTATTCTACATAGGCCACAGAATACCTAATAGTGGTCAATTTTGTCTACTATATTTTTCTACAAAGCAAATCAGTTATTAGAACAGCGTAATTTGCGTCGCGTTCGCGTCGCGCTCACAGTAAGGCCTACAGGCGAGATTGAACAAGAAAAATGACCGACTGTGAATCGATTTGCAGTTTATGCTTGAAATAAAATTGATATTTCGCGTAAATGAACGCAATGTTTGCATCTAGGAGTTGATAGGTGTGGGCGGTGAGAGATGGATTTTGTAAGATAAGGCATTTAAATGAGACCTATTTCACCGATTCTAGCGCGAAATTACCAAAAAAAAAAAAACATTATTTTAATGCGAGGTAAATAATAATAATCATAATATCAATAATCTTGCTTAGAAAGTATATGACACTATTTTGTGTAGCTGAGTAACTAAGTAAGCTACGTACAGTAGGTACTATTTATTCCGTCATGCTAGATGCTACGTCTAACTAACTTGAAACAATATAATTTTTGTGTCATCATCAATCATCATCATCAATACATAGTATAAAACAAAGTAGCTTTCCGCGTCTGTCCCTATGTATGCTTATATCTTTAAAAATATGCTACGGATTTTGATGCGGTTTTTTTAATAGATAGATTAATTCAAGGGGAAGGTTTATAAGTATAATACATGAGCAACTTAGTAATAGGTTAGGCGGTACGAAGTTCGCCGGGTCGACTAGTTCTAAATATTTTAAATTTTATAGGTACTCAGAATATTTTCAAGGCAATTTTTAATACAAAACATTTTCGAATTCAAATCCCTGAACCACGGTCAAGCAAGGCATGAAGAATTCGGAATCTCGCAAAAGGAATACTTCTTAAAACATATTAAATAGTTGGGAAGTCTCACCGCCACAGGCATCCAGCCTCTAAACTAGTCTCCTACCACAACTCAAAGGTAAAAGGGACCGGGACTTTGGCTCAAAGATGAGACTTTTGCTTAAAAATGACATGCTTCTTAAGTTTAATCAATACATAGTACAAAATAAAGTCGCATTCCGCTTCTGTCCTTAAATGCTTAAAACTACTAAACGGATTTTGATTTGAAGTTTTTTTTTTAAAGATAGTGACTCAAGAGGAATGTTTAATATAATACATGAGCAACATAGTGATAGGGTAGGCAGTCACTACGAAGTTCGCCGAGTCATCTAGTAAAAATATAATTTCTCAGACTATATCTGTACCAAATTTCATTTAAATCGGTTCACTAGTTTTGCAAAGCGAGAGAAAGACAGACAGAGTTACTTTCGAATTTATAATAATATGTGTAGACCTGTTGTTCTTTGAAATCCGGACATTAACTTTACGTAAAATTGTTTTTTTTTTTTAAGTACATAACTGGACAAAACCAGTAAAAGATGGCCAAACTATTTTTACCTCCAAACCTCTTTGCTACCACTATATCCCAACCCGTTAGATGGGTTTCCCACACCGTTGTCCGTGCACCTACATCAAAGATCGATGAATATTTCATAGGTAATGTAACAATAGGCTCGCAGTAGCGTGGCTTGATTCAGAAACTGTGTACTGGATTAGGTTATTCAGGGTGCAAAGGGAAGGTTAATTGGGTTTTGGTGTTTAGGGACCTTTATTTGGGTTTAGATGTTTTAAATCTATGGCACAGTATAATGTGGGCACTCCCTGCCTCCCTCAGCAAGTGCGGCTGTTCCGCTCTCGGTTACCTGTCAGTTACCGCTCAGTACAAATAAATCAGCGTCGCACGTTTTATCTCACTCACACAAGCATGATACGCGTGTACGTACACGAGTTTCAGCTGTGCTAGAAGCAACACGATTTTTTCTATGAAGTGTCCGAGGTGTGTCTGGCAAGGTCCCGCGTATATACGCGATATATGACAATAATTAGTCACTAAATTTTATACAGTTATGGTTTTTAGATTCAGTAATAATTTTAGGAACAACAAGAACATAATGGTCGCTCAGGCGAAAATGGTTTTGAGTGGCGACCGAGCACCAGAAGACGCAGAGTAGGCAGAGCCACTATACGGTGATGACTTAGTGAAGGTTGCGAAAGTACAATGGATGAGAGTCGCTCAAGACTTCAGACGTAGCCTGAACTGCAAGTTAAACATTTTCGATTAAAAATCGTCTTTATGGCTTTAACACTAAGTTGGGTGGGTTTGTTCTGCATTCGAAAGTGCCGGCCTTTGTTAGAAGAGAAGGTTTTAGCTATTGAGCTCTTCGCTGGTGACTGCGCACAATTGAATTTGCCATTACAATGGCGGACTGAAGCTAACTTTACTATTACTGTGGGTAGAAATACGCGGTCGGTGTATTAGATTTTCAATCACTTTGAAATCAATTGCTTTATTGATTTCACCTAAATAAAAAATTTGTTGATTTACGCTCAGACACTAATAATATTTTTTAATATCTCATCTCAACCTAAAGAGGCCTTCCACACGTTTTGCTACAATGACCGGTCTTGTAATACTTGGATATACTATTCTTAATCGAATTAAGATGATAATCGTATAAGATATGGAGAGGTATAAAAAACAACATACTTAGTTCAGAAAATTATCAGCGCACATAGCTCGAAAAACAGGTGGTCGCTGCTGAGGCAAAAAAGATCAGAGTAACAGAGTCTTAACTGAAAAACGATTGCTCCAGGACATAGACCTATTCTCAAAATTATAGGGTATACATTAATCTGTACACTCAGGCTAACATTCTCACAGTCAAGTTGCAGTACGGAACTGAACATTATACCTAGCACTGAATGTCAAAATGTTACATTAAAAAAAAATGTTCCCGGCTCCAAATTGATTATATAATCGAGTTCCGACTTCGACGGAAGCTACGCTCTACGAAGTATGAAAAGACTCGAGCCAAGAATATCTGTACTCGAGAATGTCTTAGCCGAGTGCAAACTCGTACGTGAGACTCTAAACACTGACTCTACAGCCTCAGAATATCTAAAACATTATTTATTTTTGTTCGTTGTCTGCACATAAACTGTATACAAAATAACGAACAACAAATAACAAAATCTCATTAAAATCGGACTTAAGGCTCTATTCAAATAGCCCCAGCAATAAATTGGCCAATTAATCTGTCACGGCCTAATGTGAAAGAATGGCGGGAACAGACCCGAATTAAACTCTCGCAAATAAAGTGTCTACATTCGTCTCAATTTGGAGTGACCTCAGGGTGAGATCTACCTGAAAGATTATGATATTTCGAGGTTTATAGTCTCCTTAACTGGCTTAGAGTCGTTTGGTAAATGGATGAATACTGGAATTTTTATTTTATTATATCCTACTGTTGTAAAAAAGCCTCTTTCCCCCTTTTTCCCAACAGGCCCTTTTTTTGGGAAGGACCCCGGGAACCATAGATTAGCAGTGTCCGGTGTTCTTTCTACGCCCTGCTGCTATACAGCTTCGTGCTCGGCGAGGGCATGTTGTTCCCTCTCCTTGTGGTAACCCCCTTTTAGTCGCCTCGCTTGACAGACAGGGCTTAGGGTATACCGTAGAATCTACGGAGAATCTAATGTCTACGGCGTAGACGAATTCTTTCTTACGCCCGGCCTACAGGCATTTTCCAAACTAGGCCCTGTTGTGCGCCCAGTTCCTCGGTATTTCGTTTCTTTCATCTTATTAATCGCTTAGGCACTAATTATGAAGCTATAAATAAAATCGATAACTTTATTATTAAAAAAGTTTTCCGCAGGATTTTGTTACACAGGGCTATGACGAAAATACAACGGAACAAATTCTGGTAATAACACGATTCGATAACTAAAATCGGATGCTACATATCCTAAAAGATAGTTTTTAATAATAATAATAATAACGCATCACACTTAGAACCGTGAGTAGGAAAAACCTGTATCTAGAGTACCTGAAACAGAAAAACCATCGATATTCATCATAACAATGTTCGCCCCGCCAGTAATCGAACACCGTGCACCTGCGTCTCAGTCCGCATCAATGCCAGCCAACTGAGCCAAGGAGCAGTCTATGTTTTTGCTGAGTAAAGAAAGTTATAAATATAAATTATCATCAATATCAATTCATAGTATAAAATAAAGTCGCTTCCCGCGTCTGTCCCTATGTATGCTTAAATCTTTAAAACTACGGAACGGATTTTGATGAGGTTTTTTTTTAATAGATACAGTAATTTAAAAGAAAGGTTTGTAAGTATAATACGTGCGCAATATAGTAACAGGTTAGGCGGTACGAAGTTCGCCGGGTCGACTGGTACATAGTATAAAATAAAGTCGCTTTCCGTGTCTGACCCTATGTATGCTTAAATCTTTAAAATTATGCATCGGATTTTGATGCGGTGTTTATAATAGAAATAGTGATTCAAGAGGAAGGTTTATAAGTATAATACATGCACAAAATAGTAATAGGTTAGTTAGTCGGTACGAAAATTCGCCGGGTCGACTAGTTATTTTTAAAATTCAGAGAACAAAAATAAACTCTCGATCTATTCTCGGTTAATATTTCAATAAATTTCGTAAACCTCTTACTTACCTTACCCAGTCATGTTGTTGAACGTCTAGAGTTTGTTCGAATGCAAAATAACGACAGCAGCCAGCACATCAAGTTTGTGGCAAAATCGTCTTTACGTTTAAGATGTTAAGGTATACCTAGGACCTAGAGTGTATGTAGTTAATGTTCTGGCTAGAGTACAGCTTAGTATCGTTCACCACGTATCTTACGCTTTATGCAAATCGTATAATCGGATTGAACAACAAAACAAATTGTTTAACGATGTGGTTTGAGGAGACAGAAAATGAAACAGCATGTTTGTCTAAGCTCCTTAGTTAAATAAATTGAGAAAAGTAGTAATGCATTAGGTTAAACAAGATTACTTTTTTATCGCGGAGGAAAATTTAACACACGGTTGGCATAGTTATACAGGACTGATTCCTGAAAACAAACCGTGCTCACTTGCGCAGTCCTTCGAAGGTTTTTGTAAAAAAAAAACTAAAAACGATGTGTAGCATCAGAGCCACAGAACAAGAAAGACTGCTCTCATTAGAGCAATGACAATGGTTTAGCTGGTGCCTGACGAGTCAGGGGGTGGAGGGAAATGAGCGAGTCTATCGGCCTTAATTTTTTTTTTTTTAATTCTGAAAAAAAAAAGAAAAAAAAAACTAATTTATTTAGTCATATTATGCAAAAACTTTGTCCTGAAAGTTTCCGCTACAGTAAAAAAGTGACCGTGTATAAAAAAAATACACTTATTTTGGCGACAATTGATTTTTTTGTTGTAATCATAGTCATTGTCATAACATGATTTATTCATGATAAATAAATCTCTGTAAATATTAATACCATAACAAACAGTTCTCTGTTCTCTGCTCTTCTTTAAATAACTGTGAAGGGAAATATGCGCTGGCAAAGCCGCGGGGCGTAAACTGGTGCACAATAAAGAAAGTTTGCTTTTTAATAAGAAAAACCTTGTATCCTAATATCGAATTGCTGCTAGTTTAATGAAACAACTAATTAACTATGTATCTGCAGACCTTACCTCTCACTGATGCAGCATGCATCCAGTGACGCAGTTAACATCGATTTCTGTCAAACATAAACAGTGGGAAGTCAAAGATTACTCGACATACAGGATGAATAATGAATATGTCGTAGTAAGATTTGATAATTAGGTTTTTTGCAAAAAAAAAACTCTGGAGATTTTGCGAAAACCCGGATAATTTGATATATAAGCATAATTTTTTTCCAATCATCCTGACAAAATGCATTTTGCAAAACCCCTAGTATAATATAATTGAAAAATTTGAAACCTTTCTTAACTCTGATTGTAACATCAAATTACCAATTTTCCCGTGAGAATTACGGTATAAAAAGTAGCCTATATCTTTATCTGGTATATGGATTCAAATCGGTCTAGTAGTTTTCTCAGGAAAGCAAGACAGACAGACAGAGTTACTTTTGCATTTATAATATTAAAGTATGGATTCCGTGATAAATATTTACCATTATCAAGAAAATTATTTTTTAAGCCATCCCCAAATTTACAAACTTTTTAGAAACATTTTCTTTAAACAAGCCTTGAGTTTCAAATGTATTATTCAACGAAAAACCTAAAGTTTTCGATACAAATACAATGTTCAAACAAACAAACATCCCGTATTTGTAAACAGTTTGCTTCGATACGATTGTCTTGCAAGTTCTGAGCCAACAAGACGACAATACAGCTTACAGATTAAGTTCTGCATTCGAATTGAACTTTAAAAGCTATTCGCAATAGAGATTGTAAAGCTTGAATTCGAAATGCTAATGAATTAAGATATATAGGTACTTTTTAAGAAATTGGTTTTTAGAGTTCTAGTTAGTTTTGCTGTTCTAGCTAGTTTTGTCGACCCGGCGAACTTCGTGCCGCCTAACATAATATTATATCCTCTGTGACAATACTATGTGCCGCATGCATTATACATATACTAGTTCAGTACATAGTATAAAATAAAGTCTCTCCCCGTGTCTGTCCCTATGTACAAATACAAATACAAAAGTCTTTACTATTGTTCTTTAGTTAAAAACAAAGTTTGAATATACCTAAATATAAAATTGTATGCTAACGAAACAAAAGGTGCCATCTCAGCGAATGCTGGGAACTGGTTGCCCGGTTTCCAGCGCTGGTTTTCAGATGGCCCTGAAAGCTTAAACTAGAATCTATAAACTTAAAATTATGTATGCTCTAATCTTTTAAACGCAACGGATTTTGATGCAGTTGTCTATACCAATATTATAAAGAGGAAAGATTTGTTTGTTTGTTTGTAACGAATAGGCTCCGGAAATACTGAACCGATTTGAAAAATTCTTTCACTGGTAGGAAGCTCCACTAACCCCGAGTGTCATAGGCTATATTAGATTTTCAAAAAAATTAGGGATCCTTACCTAAACTCAAATAATATAACTCAAGGTGCAATATTTTTCCGTAGTTTACATATTTTGACAGGTGGTTTGTTGTTGTTGTTTGTTTTTTATTCGGCCATTCTGGGCAGTCAAAAGAATATAGTCTATAGAGCCAAGTCCTTTGTAGTATCTTATATTCTATGGCGTAACAAAGTAAGCCGGGAAAGCTCGTTTTTAATAAATAGAATGATGCAAGAGGAAGGTTTATAAGTATACAACATGGACAAAATACAAATAGGTTAGGCGGTACGAAGTTCACCGGGTCGACCAATGATAGATGTGCTTAAAAGTTTAATAGAAGGATCATATTATGTAAGTACAAGTAGGTAGACAGGTGCTAGTAGACTCATGCATTCTGATGACGGACATTAATTCCGAACAAGCATCGACCGCGGCGCGATTGCGAACGTTAATCATTACAACGTTTTCTATGGGCAGAAACGGATGGACATATAATTTTACTATATTACCTATTATTGACAGAGGTGGGCTCGTTTGAGTTCGACAAGACAAGTTGTCGTAAGACAAGACAAGTTGTCGTAAGACAAGACAAACATACGTTTGCCTGAGCCGTTTGGTGGTAGCCCCTGAACTACCTCGCCTCTCACGGTATAAGATACTTTATTAAATAACTTTCATCTTGACTGGTATCCTATATTGAATAAAATTATATTATATTAAATATTTTTGTTCTGTACCTTTAGACCATTGTCCAAACGTCCACGGACAAAAACATACGATTTGCTCGCTATGAAATATGATTTTTGACAGCAACCGGCCGCGAAACTTCACGGCACCCTCAACAAGCTCCCATAGTGATCCAATATGGACAAAACTGCGACGACTTTGCCGCCGCACGGCGCATAAACCGTTTTTAGTCACGTCACTCTGGTTGTCTATAAGTTTATTGCTCATCGCACTGCGTACATGTTGCGGTCCGAAATGGGATCACGACTTTGTGGTTATTGACCATTGATTTGTGTGAGGTGAAAAATTTTGGTTAGTTCCTAATTAGCTGCAACATGGAAAGCATAATTATAACAAAAATTGAAATAATTCAAGCCCATGTGAGCTCAACCTTATAAATAACCAAGCAGAAGCAGACAATGCGAGATTATAAATAATTCCGTCAAAATTAAAGTTTAAATAAAACATTGGAAGCATTAATGGAAAGGATTACGAAGGATATAAAATAAAATGAGAATGCAAATGAGGGATATTTTAAATTTAACAATGTGACGAGCAACTTCAAAACATTTTTGCTATAATACTTTATACACTTAACTAGAGGCTGCCTCGCAGTTTCACCCGCGCAGATTTCAATATTATTATCAATATTACTTGTCGTACATCGTTACATCTGGTAGGCTTCGTGGATGTACGAGCGATTTAAATTGGCTACCGATCTTTTATCGTGCAATCGATATCGCTTCTTGAGGAAACACGCTAAGTTGAATGGAAATGTTTGATTGAGCTTGATAAATATTTTGGGACCAGTTCAAATTGTTAACTTTTTGGGATATTCGCCGCGCCTCGCCAGCGTAGATCTGGGCCTTTTTTATTTATTTAAATTTAAGAAAATTTATGTGGAGGCCTATGTCTAGCAGTGGATGTCTTTCGGATGAAATTGGAGTTTATTTAAATCAAGATTCAATCCAATAAGTTACATGCTTTTTGCTGCGAGCGAAAACTGAGATTACGCTAAAAGAAAATCCTTTTGAATGAAAGTTGTTACATAAAAGTAGATAACCATACCCATACCACCACTTCGGGAGCTTTGAGGCCATTTTCATAACAGTTCAGTGTCCAATGGGCACTCGTAAAAAGGAATTGTGTTAGTCTGTGGTTTTCACTATAAACGAAAACTGAATAGCGTGAGCGTTTTCAATAGGTAGTTTAGTTTAAGCTTAAAGTTTTGAACTGGATTTTCATATAACTATTTAGTAAAAGGAGTTTTTATGATACGAAGATAGATACATACATACATCATCTCACGCCTTTTATTCCCCGAAGGGTTAAGGCAGAGGCACCAGCTCAAGAGCCGGACCCACGTTTAGCCGAGTTTATGTTTTATTACCAACGTGACAAGAGGCCAGCTTGTCGCCGCGGTTATAACGACCACTACCGCGGCCGGGACCAACGGGTTAACGTGCCTTCCGAAGCACGGAATCATTTTACTTTACGATGATAAAGAAAGATAATTTCAAAAAACGTTTTATTTCCAAACTTCGTTATATTTTTAGCCATAACAACTCACCACAACCCCATCTCTTCACATAAAGTGTCGTAAATAAGGAAATGTCCGACATTGTCCATCGTTGAAAAAATTCAACAGCCATAATGAGATCGCCGAACCCACCTGCCAAGCGTGGCGATTACGGCAAAACCCCCCCACAATACTTTTCCATTGGTTGATCTAGTGAAACCTATTTTCAGTAGCGGACGTATTTTCAGCTGCGAAGAACCTTTAGTAAAAAGGTGTTTTGTGGTGATACTGAGTTCCTATTTTGAATATTTAGATTCAAATGCAAACAAGAATTCTCTATTAGAAAACAAACAGTGGAACGCGGTGACCACAACGGCGTCGTTGCAACGCTCTCTGAAACTGTTATCCTACTAATCATAGATCATCTATCGAAATAGACGAGACAAGTCGAGGTTAAGTGAGAGTTGGGGGATCCACGGAGCAGCGGCATAAGAATGACTGCTCCGTAGCTCAGTTGCCAGTGATGTGGACTGAAACGCGAGTGCACCTGGTTTCCATTCCCAGCGGGGCGAACATTGTTATGATGTATATCGATGTTTGTTTCCGGTCTGGGTGTAATGTTCGTCTCTGTATGTGTTTCGGGCACCCTAGATATAGGTTCTTCCTAGTTTGGGGCTCTGAATGTGATGTGTGTTATTATAATTTGAGTCCACTAAGCAGATAGCCGCGCATCATTGGATAGTTCTTGAAGGAAACGCTGACGCCAGGCAGCATATATCATATCGTAGCCTTGTTATTTCCCCCAGAACTACACGGTTTACAGAGTTATAATAACCTACATCGAAACATAACAGCCCTATGGGCGCAACTTATTCAAGCCTTTGATAACTCTACCTCTCTTTCTCTAATATCCTATCATTGATAACTACACTATTCTTATTAAATTTATGCGTGTCTCTCTCTATACATGGAGCTTAAAGCTGCGTCTATATTAAATAGGTGGTCTGTGCTACTAATGCACAGAATCAATTGTTATTCGAGAGAACCCACTGGATCCCAGTGTCTCGTTTAATAAAGACTGATGCGTTTTCCTCCTCTAACGTTTATTGTCTTTGGCCATTATTGCTTTCAATTGTTGTCGCGCGATTCGATTGTTTTTGTTATTTATTCCCGAATACAATCAAAACTTTACTTGATATTCAATTTTATCTTAAACCAGTGCGCATCATACCAAGAGGACAAAAATTTTAACCGGTCTTTTATTTCTATTGCACTAAGTTCAAAGGGTTTTTTATTTGAAAATTATTCAAAGTTTTCATAAAGAAAGGCCTTCCTATAAGCAAAACCATTTCTTTAGAAATACCGAGTGTAATATTATAAAAGTAAGAGATAGTAAATTTTAAATTATTATCTTCTAGATGTGCGCTGATCCTTAAATTTTAACTTAAAGTGACAGTTGATTTGGCTGTTGTGTAGGTTTTGGCAAAAACTTTTGGCACTTTTTTTATCTCTATGGATGTTAAATCAATTTTATCCCAAAATATACATATGCTTTAGGTATTTGAAAGCGCCATGTTTAGTATAAAAAAACCGGTACTAGATACTAAACAGAAAAAGTACTACATATAATTAACTTATTTTTCATTGATAAAAACTTTTTGTACATTGTTTTCTCGGCAGTGTACGCCTAAACGCCTTCTTACATTCAACTCGCAAAAACTTTTCTGCCATTAGCTGATTGGATATTAACTTCTTTATACATTAAGGGGAGCGATAAAAGTTTTTCACACAGTAAAAACAGGGGAAAAACTACTCTATTTTTAACTGACATAAGGTTTTAAATCCAAAATAAAATTTTAAACAAAAACATTGTGAACACATTCACTAATCGTTCCGCCTAAGGAATTGATAATCGTTCCACAACAGTTTTTTCAAACTTCAAACTTAATACTTTTGAATAAAGTTGGTTTTTAACTTAGCAATCTTTAAATTAAATCGTCAAGGGATGAACGTATGGTATTCCGATTAGTCAGCTGGTGGCAGTTAGGAATTAATTTGAGGATTTAGCAATGTAAGGGATTTAATAGCGTTTTAATGGATTTATTTTAAAGTAATTTGCCGTTCCGTTCAAAATTTAAGGTAACTAAGGACATGCTGGGCTGGTCTGATTGTAGCTGCTATAGCCCTCAAATTTTCTACGCTTATAAATATCTGGAACAAACGATGCTAGTTTTTCGCACTATGATAATAGGAAGCTAGTGTAGTTATTTATAAGCTAGTAAGCTTATTGAAGAACAGTAGAGAAATACTAGAATAGCCATACTGCGATCGAAAACCCGCCTGCCAAGCGTGTCGATGACAAACTACCTGGAAAAAGTTTGTCTAGTTTATTTGGCAGTAAGGGACTTATAGCCAAAAGTTGACGTCTATCGGTTATCAATACAAAGTTACCATATAAAACAAAGTCGTTTCCGGTGTCTGTCCCTATGCTTAAATCTTTAAAAGTATGCTACGGATTTTGATGCGGCTTTTTCTAATAGATAGAGTGATTCAAGAGGAAGGCTTATGTGTTAATACATGCACAATATAGTAATTGGTTAGGCAGTACGAAGTTCTCCGGGTCAACTAGTAAGTTATAAAGAAATACAGGCTGCCCCGCGGTTTCACCCGCGCAGATTTCTCATAAACACCAAAATCCCGTTTTTCTCCTTTCCCATGGGAATTTCGGGAAATCCTCTCTTAGTGCTCCCCTACTCTCCCCAAGAAACCCACTTGCAAAATTTCAGCCCGCTACGCCCAGTAGTTTCTTCTTTGCGCTGTCTGTCAGTCAGTCACTCAGTCAGTAACGGAAGAGTTTTATATATATTGATGAATTATATTAAAATACATAAATATATTTTGAATTTGAATCGTTAAAGTTCTTCAACATCAACATAATCGAAAATAACATAATTTGATACAAATTTCTCGTTTCAAAAACCTTCTGGAGCCGACCTCGCAAGCAAGGAGAGTCTATCACAACTTTAACTTTGACATCAGCTGCCTTTGTATTCATGGTATGTAAAGTGGCTTGTGCTGCATTATAGACTGGGCGGCCTAAAGATGGATGGACGTTTGTAGGTTTTTTATTTTTACCAGAAATTAATTTTGAATACCCGTGGGATTTTCGAGTTAAAAAGTGGCCTATATTATTTCTCAGATTTTTCTAGACGCGGGAAGCGACTTTGTTTTATGTTTTTTTTTCTTGCTACCAAAAATAGACCTTAACTCTGAGTATCATATTATATTAATCGTTTCAGTGGTTTAGGCGGGATTACGATACGAAAAATATACGGGAACGTACATTTTGCGAACCAGCGCTAGTCACCAGCTTTGTAAAAAGTAAAGTAAAAGTAAAAAATGTTTTATTCAATACAGGATACAAGATATCGCTTATTGAAAGTCAATTAGACAAATCTAATTAATATTGATACCTTATTTCGTAGAGTATCCTATACTGATAAAGGCGAGGTAGTTCAGGGTGCCCACTAATTGGCTCAGGCAAACAAATGTTGTACATACGAGAATGCACCCTAATGCAATAATAATATAATATAATATGATGTCTACCAGGTTTATTTCTCTGTGTGACGCGGCACATACATCAGCAAGTTTTCATTCCACTGAATTCGATTGAATCGGCCAGGCAAGGCGGATTAACTTCTGAAAGAGATTTTACTTTTTAGATTTTTACAGGTGATGCGACGGACATTTATTTTTCTTCTTTGTCACCTCTACTGAAAAATTCTTATGAGATACTAAAGTACAAGCTACTTTGTAAACTTAGGCTTATGTATAATTATTCATACCAAAGGAATGAGATTGTTTAAATATCTACTATAATAATTAATTTAATTTCAGATTACTGTACCAAACTTTTAAAATAAATGTGTATATTTAAATAATTTTTAAATACATTTTTTTTACATATATCTATTATTCTTAGCCGACATTTTCACTAAAACAGTAATAGCTCTCGCCGGGAATTGAAACCGAATTTCCATAGCAGTTTTAACATTACTGGCAACTGAACAACAGAGAGGGTCTGCATTCTATCATGCAAAGTCTTTAACGTTATCTCAAATAACGAGAGAGTCTTCAAACAATATTATTCGTGACAGTCACGTGCAGCCAGGCCCAGGGCTCAAATTCTCTTATTTTCAAAAACTTATTAAAATGTAAAGAAAATTAACCAATTAACGTTTCTGCAATTCTCGATAAGCAAAATTAATCAATCAATCGAACTTTGTTAATCTATCGCGATCGTCATACCATTGTAGAGCCATTCCGCGCTATTTTGCAATTTTTGATCTGTTAATAAAATTTTCTCTATTTCGCCCATTTCAGCCCTCAATCGATTGGCTAGCTGTTGAAGTTGTTTGGTATGACTTGACTATTGACCTGCACTAGTACGATAGTGAATATGAAATTAACCTTCATAGCATTTACGGTACCAGGAAAACTGTTACTGGCAGACCAATTAGTGCACCGATCACCGATTGATAAAAAGTGGATTAATTGTCATTCAAATCGAATACAGCTTTTGAACAAAATATTAAAAAAAACAAGTGTCATTTTTTTTTATTGTCATTTGTTGGTATGCACGCCGCCATGATGCTTTCGCGAGCCGCTGTGGACTTGGGCTTTTCGCGCGCCGCGCGTTACGTATAAAAGGGTTAAAAAAATTCGACCCCTGGGCCCCTATCGTTGTATTTCAAAAAGCACAAAAACGTTTTTGTAAACAACCAGTCAATAAAAGAGCTAGGTAAATGATCAATGTTGTACGAGAGTGAATGAGAAAATAACAGAATTCGAGCCCTTCTAGAGTGGAGCTCAGTGCAGCCAACTCCCATACCTCATTCCGTTTTCAGTGCACCTGTGAAACTTCACAATTTTCCATTCTTACATTATTTGTATTGAGAATTCGAATTTTTGATAGGTATTGTTTATGGTTAGTGTGATTGCGTTGGTTGAAATTTATTTGGAAATTAAAAATTAAAATTAGTTTTGAAAGCACGATCGTAAATAAAATAAAAAAATTATGTAGCCAAGAAGGTTGATTTCAAACTTAGGTTCTGTCTATAAGTTTTCAAACTCTTACTTTGGATTTCTGTCTTTGGTTTTTATAGCTTTGCTTTTCAGAAGGAAATGCAAATGACAATATTTAACTATAAATGACTAAAAAAAAATATTTTTTAGCATGGATAACATTACATGGATGGATGTTATTATAAACATAAAGTAATGTTTACTTTCAGTTTACTTTCTTATTTTTTCTGGAGGAATAAGGAAACCTATAATGGGTGTACCTCGAACCTAATCAATTATATAACAAAAAAAAATAAAAAAAATACTGGCACACACGAGTACACGTTTTCATACAACAATAAAAAAGAAATACCCGTTCCAAGTTCGAATATTCTTTATTCCGTTGTTTCCCCCATGCGTAGTCGTAGTCCCGTAGTTAGTCTTCTCCTTCTTATCAAATTACTGGCCAGGACAGTCGCCGCGGCATTAAAACAAGTAACTTGGTTAGACAACTTCTACCATTAATAATGCTATATTGCACACAGAAAGGCGAAGGGATTTTAGGTAGCTATACTATACCCTCAGTTGCTTGAATTTTTTATGAAACTGTATATTTTTATCAATTTTTTTTGGAAATACAGTTATTTGCAAGTCAACGAGAACACCACATTAGCTCCTGAAACTTTTTCCAATCTGCCGAATTTGGAAAATTTGTAAGTAACCTTTTGGAAGTTATATCCGTTACAGTAAGTTTTTCCTGTAGTTTTTGAGTTTAGTAATAGTTTAGTGTTATAGAAATCTAAACTTAGTCGAATGCGTAAAATAAGATATCTGTTTCGATGTCGCAAATCCTTGCGTTGGATTGCTTGTAGCAGGGAGATTCGTTACTTATTTTCAAAAGTGAGATATGTACCTATTTAACTCTCACTTCATTAGGCCTGGAAGAAAAAGCTTAAAGCAATAAAATGTGTTAAGATAATGTAAAGTATAAGAAAATAATTGTATTTATTTTAAGTTGATTGATTGCAGTCTAACTATCAACCTTAATGAGATAAATAGTTCAAGTACCTCTAAAAAGGTAATCTTTATTATCGCTGAAACGTGGTCTTACACAACATTAGGTGTAAAAAAAAACTGCTAAAGAGCTCGTGGTGACTTAGCAATTATACTATGATTCGCAAAAAATCCGATTCCGCGACATAATCTCGCCCGTTTTTTCGTAATAACCTCTTACTCGTATATTTTTCTCGAGTTTTGTCGCAACTCCGACTTGAGATTAAACTGTTTTCTCTCATCCTGTCTCATAACGGGACACCTTTTTTATTAAATTCTGGAAGCAAGTGCCACACAAAAAGATTTCATTAGATTTTTTTTTTTCGACACCACGACTGGTAATTGTCTTCAAAATACTGAAACGCCCACCCAATTTACTCTTTTGTAATTTCTCTTTGGGTTGCCTGGAAGAAATTGCTTTTAGCGATAAGGCCGCCCATTGCCCTTTGTAATATCAAAATTTTACAATATGTATTATTTTATGTTATTTATTTCTGTGTTAATATGGCAATAAAGCGTTTTTATGTTTATGTTATGTTTATGTAATTGGAAAGAATTGTAATGATAATGCTTACATAATAATTACATATGGAATTCATCGAAAAAATTAATTTATCATTAATTAAATTTAAATTATTATCGAATATTCATCTTATTTAATGTACTTAGAGTTACGAGCCTTTGTGTTTTTTCCCGACCTTTTTTATTGGTTACTAAACTGAAGATCCATTATGGAAATCATAAAGTACCTGACCACCTCATGATTTTGTTGGCTGAGACTTCAGAGTGCCGTGTTTGATTCCCGGCGGGGGCGAACATTCGATGAATGATATCGATGTTTGTTTCTGTCAGCGTGAGAAGTTTGTGTTTCGGGCACCCACGGGCAATGTAATGAGGTATTAAATGACTCAAAAACCATGATTAAACATGGCTTTTTTATTTTAAAAGTTACAATCCTACTTTAATGATGTTAACTCCTACTAAGCCTACTTACAAGAACGTAAGAACAGGAACAAAAAATACTTGTTCCATTTTTTGCACTGACTAAGAAAGTTGTTATCAACTTTTTTGACGTAGGACAAGGGGACGAAAATGTTCAGGAAAGCCGGTAGCTACGCTGCGTGCGTATTAACTTTTTGAGATTAATCAAGTAAATTGTTTTGGAGACTGGCAGGTAGGCAAGTTTCCAGAAACCGGAATTTCTAAACCATTAGTAAATTAGGCAACTTTGTGAAAAGAAGGAAATTAGAAAAAAAAGTTTGGTCTCAGTAATCCGCGCGAACTAAACTCGGTGTAAAAGCATGACAATACCTCTTTTTTGGACATTGTTATGCTTGACAGTGATTAGTGAGAAAATTATGGTGCGAGCTAATTAATTTACCTTCTTTTTCAAGGAGAAACCCGTTGGCTTGGGGAAGGGCCGAAGATCCTTCTGATATGTTGTTATATCGGAGTCGTGTCGATTAAAACTCTAAGGTAACTCTCATATAGTCGCTTTTTACGGCACCAGTAGAAGAGAAGAGGTGGTGGCATTCAATGCAAATGCAATTCAAAGGAAACAATGTAAGATTCTATAACAATATTCTAGAAGAGATTTTGATCCTGGATGATAATGAGTTTAAAACTATTATCAAAAAAGTTCTGATTAAGAAAGCTTATTACAATGTTGATGATTATGAAAACGACAAACTCGCACGGAAGTAGTCTAGCTCTACACTTAAAATATTTTCATTATTTGTTGTACTTACATTTTTACTAGGTAATTTGTGTTCTTTGTATTGTCGCCAAATTGAGTTGTAATGTCATAAAAGAAAAAAAAAGAGATAAATTGTAAAGTAGAGTTTGTTAACCCTTTCTTCTCTACTTTGTAAAATCGTTGCGAAAGGGAGTAGAATACCATTAGTAAGCGACCATTGTCGTCAGGCAAGGCCAACATTTGTTTGCCTGAGCCGCTAGGTGGGCACCCTGAACTACCTCGCCTCTCGCAGTATAAGATACTTTACCAAATAAGGTACCTATGAATACCAATTAGTTAAGACGGTCTTATTGACTTTTAATAAGCCATATCTTGTTCCTATATTGAATAGTCCTAGTACGTCTTTGAAATTATTATGTATACTCGTAAAAACTTACATATGTTTGATAAAAAATGTGATAAAATTAAAGACCTTAGAACGCGTAGCAAAAACAAACTAAGTATTCCACAGAACAGACTAAAACGGACAAACAAATGCTTTATAGGAAACGAAGTAAGATTTTATAACAAGATCCCAGAAGAGATTTTGATCCTGAATGATAATGAGTTTAAAACTCGTATCAAAAAAGGTTTGATTAAGAAAGCTTATTACAATGTTGATGATTATGAAAACGACAAAGACGCATGGAAGTAGTCTATCTCTGCACGATATTTTCATTATTTCATGTATGTACTTTAAATCTTATTAATTTATGTTCTTTGTATTGTAAATTGAATTGTAATGTCACATATATAAGAACAAAAAAAAAAAAAAAAAAAAAAGAGAGAAATTGTAAAGTAGAGTTTGTTACCCCTTTCTTCTCTACGCTGTAAAATCATTGCGAAAGGGAGTAGAATCATTTGACAGAGGAGGGCTCGTTTGGGGGCGTCTCCAGGCGACCATTGTCGTAAGGCAAGGCAAACATTGTTTGCCTGAGCCAATTAGTGGGCACCCTGAACTACCTCGCCTCTATCAGTATAGGATACTTTACGAAATAAGGTATCAATATTAATTAGATTAGTCTAATTGACTTTCAATAAGCGATATCTTGTATCCTGTATTGAATAAATCATTTTTTACTTTACTTTTACTTTTTTTTACTAATAAATAATTTTTGACTTTGAATGCCGTCTTACGGCTTATTTCATGTTAAGTAACATAATTCTCAATAATTTATGTGGTGGTTACATAAATTATTGAGAATTAATCAATTCACTGTAATGTCGATCAACAAACAATTTGTACCAACATTTGCGGAACATTTCACTTGACCGCCTTGCACGCTGTATGCAGGGTGTAACTTGGAAGCATGTGTGTGTACATAGCCCTATGCAATATTGTGTGTACATTTCTTAGGGTTAACAGCCATTAAAAGCTTTACTTTTTTATCTTTATACACGTAGATTAACTTAAATATAGGGTCAAACATCCTATTGCGGCGGTGGTTGAAACCACAAATTTAATAAAATGGTTAATGCAAACATTTTTAGCATTTATTTTAATATCTTAATCTGTAATTACTCCACATTCAGATAATGTGGCAGATTGAGGTCTTAAACGAGAAGATTTTATTTTAATGTGGCTGACATGCTCATGCATGCGCACAAAAACCCAACTAAGAACATCGCTTCATATAGCACAGATTTATAATAACGACATAGCTTTCAGTGCAGCGTTTCCTAACATAACAGAGGGTGTTCGTGAGTCGTGACGCATGCCAGTGCTTTTGTATTGACCACACAATGCTTCACCGTGCATCTTGTAGGCACTGTACTGCCAATACTTGGTCTGACGTGGATCTGAGAAGATTCTGGCTAAATAGTGTGGCATTTTGTGTGACTTTTTACCTTGCCGACAATCCGAATACTGTTTCATCGTTTTGTATTTCATTTGTGCAATCGGTTGCTCGCTTTTGATATCGCTTAGTTATGTTTATTGTAATTGTACGTGTGTCTTAACGTTTTGTGCAAAACTTCAGCGCAACGCGTACTGAGTTGGTATCGCGTATTAATTAGCTTAAGATATTTTGTAGAAGTTATTTTTTGGTTTAGTAACTCGACCAAAACTAACATTTGTGAGGAACAGAATGCGCCAAAAAGTTCATAATTCCGGTGCAATCGTCGCTTTGTAGAAAAAAATGTATTTTATGCCAAATAATTTTATGCCAAATTATAAAATGCCAACTCTACAATTTCACGGTTCCCTTTTATGTCAAGCAGTCAGTGAGCGGTGGACCACAGGCGAGATGCAAACATTGCCTTGGTTTGTGTTTCCTAGTTTTACTACCTACTGACCGATATCCGTTAGTTTGTATGGTAAATATAAACTAGGGACTTGTTTTATTGTTCTTTTTCTGAGGACTGTTGGTTGGTTTCAATTTAAGCTTGCCTAGATCGACCGGAACCACGTTGTCTTGAACATTATAGGATAGTAAGTAAGTTGATTTACTTGTTTTTTTTTTTATGTTTATGTGATTTGACTGCTCAGTTGGCTTGGCAGTGATGTGCACTGAGACGCGAGTGCATCTGGGTTCGATTCCCGGCGAAAATTGGTATGATGAATACTTATCGATGTTTGTTTCCGGTCTGGGTGTAATATTCGTCTCTGTATATTATGTTTCGGGCACCCTAGATACATGTTCTTCCTAGTTAGAGGCTCTGAGTGTGATGTGTTATTATTTTATTATTATTATTCTTTAGTTTAGTTCATTAGTTTATCACACAATCATTAAATGTATCTTGTGTTCTAATTCTAATGCATCTACTTACGCTTTTTGAATTGATTTAACTGAACTATCGACTTTACTTTCAAAACTTTTAAGCGTTATTCCGAACTTTTTAAAATAAAACTAGGGTGCGCCCTATGCTTCTTCTTAGATTGTTTTTATTCAATTTTGTTAATTATTTATTGTCTTTCTCGTGTTTTAACCTATTACCTATAACTAATTTTCCATCGAAATCGGTACAGCAGTTTAGATTATCAAGTCATTCTAAAGACTTAAATTTAAACTGACTTCCCCCTAGTAATGGGGCCCCAGACAAATCATTTAAGCTACGAAACCGCGCACTCGACTACTAAGTGTAGTGAAACTTGCACCGGGGAGCAGGTAAGGTTTGTGATACACTTACAAAGTATCGATAAATTATTTTTGATTGTTATAAAAATTTCACGCCATAACCACTATGTAGTTAACCGGTCCATGAAAAGATTCGTGTTCATCAATTTAAAAAAAAACACCTTCTCCGGTGGCTGCCGCTGCATTTGGTAGTTTTACCTGGCTGTGGTGATCCATAAACAATATATAAAAACACTAGAAGAAGCTATTCGTTTACTTTGTATGAAAATTACAGAGAAAAGCAGCAGTTCAAATTTTCACATTGTAAGATTTATTCACCAAAAACGACATAATTACAAAGATAAAATGAAGACAAACTAAATACCAACTTGCGACGTATTATAAACAAAATAAAACAAACTAGGTACCTAACATATAGCAAGATGCATGCCCACTACGGTCACTCGTCACTCAGGACCTGCGCGCGTCACTGACGCACGTCGTTAGTCGGTTGGATGGTAAAAAGGTGCACCAATTCAGCTTACGGCCTCAGCTGCAATCATATTTGCTATAGATGAGTAACTTATCTCATTGACTGCTCCGTGGCTCAGTTGGCAGTGATGTGGACTAAGTAAGCGTGTGCACCTGGGTTCGATTCCCGGGCGGGGCGAATATTGATATGATGAATATCGATGTTTGTTTCCGGTCTGGGTGTAATGTTCGTCTCTGTGTGTGTTTTGTGTATCCTAGATATAAATTCTTCCTGGTTAGGGGCTCTGAGTGTGATGTGTTATTATTATTTTATCCATCTATTGAAGTTACCAAGAATATGGTAATCCTGAATGGAACACAAACGTTTCTGGGCATTTCTACAGACGGGCAAAATTCAGTGGCAATTTAAAAATAAAATATACCCGAGTGAAGTAGACTGCTCAAATTTTTTCAGCCACAACTATGTATGGGTACGCAGTTGGAGAGCATAGAAACGTTTTTGAAAATATAATATAAATACCTGAAAAAAAATCCGAAAGTCATAAAACCTGACATCGGTGGGGTGTCCTGTTGCCAGAATTCATGAAAGAGTCACTTGTTACAAAGTAATGAAGTAATATGTGATTAATTTATATATATTCACGCCTTAGTGATGAGTATATTAAGGCTGTAGTTACCATGAAAAACCAAAAACTTCTATATTTTTTATAATACACCACTCTGAATGAGCGTCCTGAAATTCTCCCTGATTTCGATGGTGTTTACAAATCATCACCCACAACCATAGTGATTAACTTTTTGCATTACCTGAAGTACTTTGCAGCTTGATATAGTCATGGCCTACACGCCGCGAACCAGAAACCTGTGCCCAGCCGACATTTCAGTATTTTTTTTCAGGATAATTGTGACACTCGGTGGTTTTGGGTACCCCTCAGTCCTGAATTCGGTGTAGGTAAAATGTTTCTAACCGTAAGAAATATTTAACTTTTAACTAGTGCCATGCACTCGTCATCGGGTTGGTATTATTTGATGTACAGATGATTGTTGTGCTGTTTTTGAATTTTGAGTTAAATTTTGATTTGTACTCTTTTGTGATTTCGCTGCTTCTGATATCGGTGGTTTTCGGTGGTTTTTTATTCACCGAAGTCAAAAAAACATCCACCAAAATCAGATTTTACTTCGAACGAGTGCTAAAATAACTCATATTTCACATTTTTGTGATATTATTACTTATTTGTGGTAAATAATCAGTGGTGGTAAACAATATGCATTTAAATTCGTACCATTTTTGTTTTTTAATTTTCATTTTTTCCTCTGACTCAACTTTTTCGGAGGGTAGTATGAAAACTAATATTGAACACCGGTACAGCGCTGTGCCGAGTTCAGTAAGGTAGGTTTTAATACTAGTTTTCCCGGCGAACTTTGTACCGCCTAATATAATATTATTTTGTGCATGTACCTTCCTTAAACCTTCCTCTTAAATCACTTTATCTATAAAAAAAAAACGCATCAAAGCATACATACACAGAAGCTTCTCGCTAAAGCGACTTTGTGTTGTAAATGTACTGATATTATGTACAACCAAACTTTGCATTTGAATCAAACAAAATAAGTAAATTATCGTTATTATTATTATACTTATAAAAATGTTTATATTGCTTAAACGTTATCCTTATTATTTTGACTATTAAAATTAATTGAACATTAATTTTATACGAGAGTGTCCTTATTTATTATTGAATATTTAATTACAGTAAAGCAATTCAAAATTGATGTAAATATTTTCAGATATACTTTAAATTATTATTAAATATTTTTAATTCTTACAGCTTCTTGAAAAGATACAGAGTTCAAAGAAAATATATATACTCCGAAAATACTGTTACCAAATCACACAAAAAATATAAACCACGCAAACGCTGCTTACTACTGCAACTATTTATACTGTGTAAATGAAAATTTATTCAAAAATTTTATGATAAATTGTATGGGATTGTGCTTTCGGTGGATAGATTTCTGATTTCAGTGGTAAAATTGTGATTCGGTGGGTAATTTTTCTGATTTCGATGGAGACAAAATATTCGAGGTCAGTTTTTTCTGAAACTGTTATCTTTTGAAGTGGGCCAAAACAATATTTGAATACAGAATTAGCTCTTTTGTATGGTTTTTAATTATGAAGTCTCTAGGTCAAAATAAAAAAAATGGCACCGAAGTCAGAAAAATCTGATCACTTTGTAGAAATGCTCTTCTGATATATAAAAACAATATCAGTCATTCAGCTCACCATAACTAACAACTTTCAGCCTTATCTATACCAATATTATAAAGAGGCAAGGTCTGTTTGTTTGTAACGAATAGGCTCCGAAAACACTGAACCAATTTAAAAAATTCTTTCACTGGTAGGAAGCTACACTATCCTCGAGTGACAAAGGCTATATTAGATTTTCAAAAAAATTAGGGATCCTTACTTAAACTCAAATAATGTAATCCAAGGCGCAATATTTTTCCATTGTTTACATATTTTGACAGGTGGTTTGTTGTTGTTGTTTGTTTTTTATTCGCCTATTCTGGGCAGTCAAAAGAACATAGTCTATAGAGCCAAGTCTTTTGTAGTATCTTATATTATATGGCGTAACGAAGTAAGCCGGGAGAGCTCGTAAAATATAATATACATACTTACTTTCCAAAAATTTCCACAGACGACCATCGGGCTCGGAACTGAACGTACCAACTACAATGGAAGAGCAGGTGAAGAAGCCACATCACATCGGGGGCTACCAGGTGGCTCTGCCGGTCCTCACTGGCTTGGAGACCAAGTTCGGCATATCCCTACCTAGATTCTCCTTCGCAAAACCTCAGCAGTAAGACGTTGTTATAAGTAAATTATTTTAATATAAGCCATTAAAGATTCTGAAATACTTGAAACTTTTAAGGCGCAACGTTTTTGTCTTGAGTAAATACGGTTGGTTTTTGTTTTTTTCTCTACGATTTGTTGCTAATTCTTGCTGTTTTATGCGTATGTAGTTTGATGCGTTGAGCGTAAATGAATTTGTGTCTTTAGTAAGTCGATTTATAAATTATTTTCGAAGAAGCCTTTGGTAAATGTAAATGAAAAAACTGATTTTAATAACGATTTACTTGATTATATAAAACTTGACTATTTATGTAGGTGTACGCTTTATGAGTCAAACTAATGAAAATTTGTAGCAACAAAAAAGATAATCCTTAAGGCTCGAAAGCCTATTTGTGTCACTTTTTGTTCCACTGAAATTTTAAGGGACAGAACTAATTTAAAACTGCTCTAAAGTTTCAAGTATTTGGGGGTTAGAGTTTTTCAGTTATGGCGATACCAAATGTAAATTATGTATCGCCGAAGTGGTCGACTTATCGCTTTTAAAGCGATATGGTGAGATTATAAGTTTTGATTCTAATTTTGAGATTAATTATAGCTACAAGCATTTTAAAATCACATTAATGCCAATTATTATTGGTCATAAAACAGTAATGGTTCTATTATTCGCCAACGCTTGTAGTTTCTTTTAAAAAGAAAGAGTAGTATTGTTTGTTTGTTTGTAACGAATAGGCTCCGGAAATACTGAGCCGATTTGAAAAATTATTTCACTGGTAGGAAGCTACATTAACCCCGAGTGCCATAGGCTATATTAGATTTTCAAAAAAATTAGGGATCCTTACTTAAACTCAAATAATATAACCCAAGGTGCAATATTTTTTCCGTTGTTTACATATTTTGACAGGTGGTTTGTTGTTGTTGTTTGTTTTTTATTCGCCTATTCTGGGCAGTAGAAAGAACATAGTCTATAGTGCTAAGTCTTTAGAAGTATCTATATTCTATGGCATAACGAAGTAAGCCGGGATAGCTCGTCAGAAAATAAACCTCCTGACTAAAAAATCTTGGTGAACCACGACCTCTATATAGAAACTTGGAGGTAAATATGTGTTAAGCTACCTACACGGGCGCCAGTTTTCTGCATTACGCAGCAATTTACCCGTGGTGCCACTTGAGGCTGTTCGTAGTATGGAGCATCGTATTGCTAGTTTATTAACAAGTTAATATCGCTACAAATATGAGGTTTGCGAATCTTAATTGGCAATGGACAGGGCGAATTACTTCCATAAACTGACACTTACATCAACTGAGCACTTCCTATTTTTCGAAGTCGGTTAAAATAGATACTAAAACCTTCTCCTGAATGAAAAAAAAATACTGTTCTGAAAACTGCATCACAAGTGGTATAGCCAAACGCGAGATAATCGCGGACCAACATACAAACATACATACAAGTCAATCTAATAACCTCCTTTTTTGAAGGCGGGTAAAAATATTGTTTTAGGGCCGAAAATTTCTTAAGCTACTTCGGACCAGAAGACGCTGAGTAGGCAGAAGGCACACCCAATATAAGGTGGACTGGACATATCGGTCGATCGGATCGATTAAGACCGACTATTGACTGCTCCGTAGCTCAGTTGGCAGTGATGTGGACTGAGAAGCGTGTGCACCCGGGTTCGATTCCCGGGCGGGGCGAATATTGATATGATGAATATCGATGTTTGTTTCCGGTCTGGGTGTGATGTTTGTCTTTGTGTGTGTTTCGGACACCCTAGATACAAGTTCTTCCTAGTTAGGGGCTCTGAGTGTGATGTGTTATTATTATTATTATGTTTCTCAATACTCTTCGGTATCACGGGATGGAGCCCGGTCCTTTGAGAGGCGTGCGAGGGGACGAATTGAACTCGTAGAGGCCCTTTCGAGAGTTTTGCTATATTGTATCGATCGCAGCAATTAACATTGTCGGAACTACATTTTTGTGATTTTTATTTTTTTGCAGTATTGTACTTGAATATAATAGTATTTTAAGATGGAAAAATTTTAAATCCCTTAATCGACTTTAGACACCTTTTCCCAAGCGAATAAAGTTGTATGTGTTTACTGCGCGCGATTAACACTGACGGTAGGTAAGTTAAGACGCTGTTTGCGGGTAGAAAGGAGCGCGCGCGCCTGGCGTAACTGCCACTTCACACTTATTTCACGGGAGGAGTGCACGTCCGATGTCTACTTTTTTTACCAGCTTGTTTTTAGTGAATTCGACACAAATTCAATGTTTAAACAATGTCTAGGGCTAAACGAATTCTGGGTTTATTGAATCCACCTATGCCGAATAAAGAATTTGAACATAATTCGAATTTAACGGATGTTTTAGTTCAAAGTATAAGAAGCAAGAAGAGACAAAGTAAGTAAAAAACATTATTTTTCAGTGCCTTACCATAAATAATGCAGTTAATAATTATTGTTTTAACCTCCTTTAATAATTAAGCTCTTTTTTTAATTTTTTAATAAAAAATTTGCGTTGGACATCTAAAACTGTTGTATGTGTCAGATCCTACAGTGTTTACTGGTTTTTGTTTTGTTTCATATGTCAGATGTTCCAAATACTACATTATTAATCGCTTGAGGTTTCTTATATACTGTTGGAAGTGGTACTACCGACTTTGTTTCTTGTTCGTCGCGTACAAGTTTATGTTGGATAAGGGACTACCTACATTGTTATTTGTTCTACATTAGTCGTATGTGGTAAAAACGACCATTTTATTTGGATTTTTGTTAAATTATTTTAATGTTGAATGTGGAAATATTGGTATTTTTTATAATAAATTATATTTTTAGTGGAAAATTTAGTTGGTTATTGAAACGTATAACTACGAACTAATGATTTGCCGTATTTAATAGAACAAGTTTTTTTATATTTATTAACTGATCAGCAATACCTAGTTATTTTTCCAAG
Source organism: Euspilapteryx auroguttella (assembly GCA_951802225.1). NCBI lineage: Eukaryota > Metazoa > Arthropoda > Insecta > Lepidoptera > Gracillariidae > Euspilapteryx > Euspilapteryx auroguttella. The sequence goes on from OX637653.1 coordinate 9,728,698, forward strand.
TGAGGAGGCTTTCATCATGCTTTAATTTTTTGAAATATAACTATTTTCAGGAGAAGAATCACCACTACCCGAAGGTTTTGAAGAGGAACTCATACAATTAGAAGATTTGCTAGGAGATGTGTTCGACGACGATTATGACAAAAGTATAAATGAAAGCTGCTACAGAGATTACGAACTTGATCCGGTAAAATACCACAAAACACCTGCTCAAAGCCTTCCTGATGATCCGACTACAACAGCGACACCCGAACTCCAAAATATAACAAAAAACACTGAAGAATTCAACCCTCGTGAAAATTCAAAGACGGTGGCAAACATCTCACAAAAATTTCATGATCCGCATGAAAATGAATTTCACAATAGCACAATTGAAGACACTCTGACTCCGATGCCATCGCCTAGTCCTTCGCTCGATGAACAAAATTGTGATGAACAATTTTGTGCACATTCAGAGAATTTGATAATACCGCACGATGACTACCATAACCTAGGAACACCATCTGAGATCTCGTCTGTGAGTTGCGTTGGAACGCCATCTTCTATTGCGAGTACAAGAACAAAACGGTTTAAGACTGATAAAGGTAAGAAACGCTTAGTTCACAAAGAAAAGTGGCTCACAGTTGAAAGAAAATTAAAGAAGAACACTGGAGAAGAATTTACAAACAAGAAGGGTAAAGTAGTAGAAGGAAAAGCGTTGAAAGATCCCTGTACTGAAAAGTGTAGATTGAAGTGCACTGAAAAACTTTCTCAAGAAGTTCGGGAGCTGATTTTTAAATATTTTTGGCGCTTGGGTGAGAAGAGACGTCACTGGGAATTTGTTATTAAATATACAAAGAAGATTCTTAAACGTCGTCAAACAACTGAGATCACAAAGCACGATAGACAAAATACTTTTCAGTATTTTCTGCCCAACGCAGATAAAGAAGCAATAAAAGTTTGCAAGACTATGTTTCTCAATACTATCTCACTAAGCGAGCGTGTGGTAACGACAGCATGGAAGAAATATGACGGGAATACGTTGGTTGAAGAAGATAAAAGAGGACGTTATGAACACAACAAACGAATCTATAATGCTGAGATGGTTAAGAGTGTGTGTGACCATGTGAGATGTTTTCCTTTAGTTGAGGCACATTACGTGCGGAAAAATTCTAACAAACTATATTTAGAAGGAGTTCAAAGTGTTTCCCAAATGTACAAGCTGTATTGTGAATGGTTCGACCCAAATAAATATGCTTCAAAAGCAACCACAAAGAGACAATATAGAGAAATTGTAAATGCTAACTTTAACCTGGCCTTACACAGACCAAAGAAAGATAAATGTGATACATGCCATGTGTTTGAAAATAAAACTGCCTGCACAGAAGAAGAAAAAACTGCATTTGCTTTGCACCAAAATCGCAAGAATAAAGCGCGAGCATTAAAGAAAGCTGACAAGCAAGAAGCAAATTCCAACAGTGGAGTTGTCGCAGCCACATTCGACTTCCAAAAGGTTTTGGTTACCCCATACGGAGAAGTCAGCGTGCTTTACTACAAAAGACGATTAACTACTTTAAACTTCACTGTTTATGAACTGGCTTCCAAAAAGGGGATTTGCTACATGTGGCACGAGGCCGTTGCTCGGCGTGGATCGATCGAGGTGTCTAGTTGTCTTTTGAATTTTATTCAAGAGCATGCTGAAAGAGGCGTCAAAGAATTTCGGTTTTGGTCTGACAACTGTACAGGCCAAAACCGAAACCGAATTGTATTTTCGCTCTACTTGTTCGTGGCCAAAAAGTTCGGTGTTACAGTCATCCACCGTTTTCTAGAAAAGGGCCACACTCAAAACGAAGGAGACAGCGTTCACGCTACAATAGAAAGATCCAGCAAACGCAAATCAGTATGGGTGCCAGAAGAATGGTATTGCTTAGCTCGATGGGCCAAATCTGAAGGAGAAGCTTATGTAGTGAAGGAGATCAAGCAAGAGGAGATTTTCAATTTTAAAGCTATGTTGGAAAATAAAAATTGGACCAAAAACACGGAAAACGAAAAAGTGGTGTGGACCTCTATTAGAGAAGTCAAAATTAACGCAGAACAGTATGATCGGATTGAGTACAAGAACAATTTTGACGATGATCCTAAAACGATTGTCGTGGAGAGATCTTGCACGCGTCGTAATAAACAAAGACTGGAAAGTGAATTTGATTTGAAACAGGCCTATGCCGGACCCTTGCCTATTAGCAAAGACAAATACAAGGATTTGTCAGATCTTTGCAGAACAGGAATCATTCCCGATCGCTATCACAAATTTTTTTTTGACCTTCGTTACAATAATGCTGCTGAGCTCATTAATGATGTATCTGATTCTGATTAACCTACTGTTTATTTAAAATTAAGGTTTAGATATGAGCTAAATATTACCTTAAATGACAACGCTGTAATTTTTAATTCTAAGACTAAACTTAAATAAAGTCATTCATAGGTTCCTACCAGCAGTACAAAGATTTTTGTGAACCATATTAAAAATGTTACGTTCTTAAAAAGTTGTTTAAATGATTATGCTAAATAAATCCAAATTTTTACGTGCCTATTAAGAAAACTGTTAAAAATTAAGATTCAGTTTAAGTTGATCTCGATGGTTTTATTAAATCGATCTCTAAGAATTTTTTTTTTTTTGAGTTATTTCTTCTAAACCAAAATTTTTTTCATGTTATTTTATTTATATATCATATAATATACAACTAATATCTTCTACTTAAAATCCTAATACTAGTATTGTGAGTTTAAAATACCTAAAGCCATAATGTAAATATTTTTATTTATGTCATTAAAAAAACTCGATGAGATTCAGTTGGCAAGCCTAACTAAGTACAAAAATTAGCAATCTCTGATATTTTAGCATTGACAAAATATTGTGAGATCAGCCAAAAAAATGTCTTAAATAATAATAAATCCAAATATAAATTAGTAAATTAACTACTAAATTTATTAACTAAATTAATTACTCAAAATACATAATAGCTATTTCATTATTTCAGTTAACATTGTCCTATCTGTCACATCCATCCAAACTTTCATTTCTTTGTCCGGTTAATTTTGTATAATATGCCACATCCGACATAATTGAAAAGTTAACGTCCAGATACCAAAGTCGGATCAGCCATATCCAACATTAAGACTCCGGCTAATAATGTAGCATGTGCTTTATTTCATACTTTTTATTTAAATTTTTCATATTTTTATACACATTCATATAAAGTATAGAAAAGTATTGCCCTATACCAAATTTGGTGTCCGTACCTCGTTAAGAAGCAATTTTATGAAGTTTAAACAAGTTTAAAAATTATATCGGCCCGATTTCCAAAAGTACCAATTTTCACTTACGACATTGTTAATAGCTACGGTCGGTATATGGATCACCAACCAGGCACCGTCACTAAATGCACAAATAGATCATGCACCCAGAGGCGGCACCCAGAAGGTGATAGGAATATTATTATTATTATTGTGACCATTTGTGATGAGGCCTAATGTCCAGTAGCGGACTTCTTTCGGCTAAAATGATGATCAAAACATATTTACGCGAGCCCGTATGACAATTAACGAAACTAATCCAGTTTTTAGAACGTTATGAAATGACTGTAGGCTAAGCAGGAAGAGGTGACAATGCTCACAAAGCGAAAACTACAAACACTATCTGATACTCAGTTGCATGACTTTCTACTGCACTGAAACAATCTCAAAGCACATTGAGTGCCGCTGCAAAGTTTAAGATCCCACTCTCAACTTTGTAACTAATGACTCGATAAATTGCAATATGAGATAGTGGTGTGCGGCTTTTAGAATTATTGCACTAAAGCACTGGTTCCAGCCAGCTAAGAAGACTGTTTTAGTCCTTACATTATCATCAATACATAGTATAAAACAAAGTCGGTTCCCGCGTCTGTCCCTATTTATGCTTATATCTTTAAAACTATGAAACGGATTATGATGCTGTTTTTTTAAAGGATAGAGTGATTTAAGAGAAATATTTATAAGTATAATACATGCACAACATAGTAATAGGTAAGGCGTTACGAAGTTGGTCAGGTCGACTAGTAATTAATATGAATGAATGTAATTTAGTATATTATTTAAGAAAAATAGTGTTATATATTAGGTAACACGATATTAATTATTGTGGTATAGTGGTTCTGGCAGAATCATCAGCGTTGCATTGCTTGCCATTGCAACATATGCTGAGTCAGAGCCATTTCACACCCACACCACTTACACTTAAAGGGAATACCTGACTATTGTATTTTACTATGTAGTTTTTTTTTTTTTTGTAAGTGCTATGTGTGTGAATAAATATTTGTCTATGTCTATGTCTATGTCCATTTATCGAAATGGTGCTAGTATCGCACCGTTTCGCCCCTTATAGGTCTGTTCTGGGGTGGACCTAATATTTTGAGAGGTGTGCGAGGGTGATTTAACGCGATTTAACTCATCCTTTCGAAAATATTGCAATATTTTTTAGCTTTGGGCTTCAACTTTAGTGTCCGATCTGACAGAGCTACGGGTCGCAACCTCTGGTCATGGTCTGTTCTCTATACTATAATTATTGTTACTCTCTTATTAAACCCATCCTATACGTCTTGTTTGTTCAGGAAAATGTTTTAAAATGTCGTATTCAGTACGAGTGGCATCTGCAGATACAAATCCCAACATCTTACAGAAAATAAATTGCTTTGTTCCTGATACGATAGCTAAGGGTGAGTTTAATTTATTGATGCAAATAATTTTACTTTATTTATTTAATTTAATATACACTAGTCGACCCGGCGCACTTCGTACCGCCTAACCTATTGCAATGTTGCTCATGTATTATTCTTACAAACCTTTCTCTTAGGTCACTCTATCGATTACAAAAAACCGCATCAAAATCTGTTGGATAGTTTTAAAGATATAAGCATACATAGGGACAGACGCGGGAAGCGACTTTGTTTTATACTATGTATTGATACATAACGAAACGCCTGTTTCTGAAAAGGGTAGGTAACCAATTTATTTCCACTTGCTATAATCCCTATTTTTTTTATTACTCAATAGTCATACCTTAACCCTTTCCATACACGCACGTTGGATTCGTGAGCGTGATGACATTCAGGATGTTACCGATTTGTTAGATGAAAGTTTCCCGTGGCTTACATCTCCCAACTTCTCGGTAAATTTCATTCATCAATGTAATAATCCATTAGCTCTATGTAATCAAACAACCGAAGCATACTTTGTCAATCTTGATCACTAGGTACTTCTTCTTTTAATCCACAGTGAACCACACAATCAAAATGACATTATAGATATTTTACACTAAAGAGTTGAACAACAATCTTCTTTATCTGTACATGAATCAATTTCTGTTCGTATTCTCGGTAAAACTCGGTAACGGCTGGACCGATTTTGCTTATTTTGGTTTCAAAATGATTTTCGTAGTCCAGAGAAGGTTAAAAAATGATTTTTGCGGATGAAGTCGCTTACACAGCTAGTCTACTATATATATAAAATTGGATCGTGGTTTGTGAGTCTCGCTAAAACTCGAGAATGACCGGGCTGATTTTGTTTTTGAAATGTTTGTAGTGAGAAAATATGGAAAAATGTAGGGGAAGTTATAATTGTATTGAGCGATACAAAGTTCGCTGGGACAGCTAGTAATTAATGGCTCTATTAATACTTACAGGCAAGGCACTCTTAAAATATATCCCGCTTAATGTACACACGGTACTTAAAGCTTATATTCATACGATAAGACTCCCAACACGTGACGTCACGATCTGATTTGAATTTATGTTCGCCCGTAAGCGGATTTTACGTAATATTTACTTAGCCCCGAACAGAGATTAGTGCTGGGTAAAATATTAACTGGGAATTTAATCTGGGTAAGTTTTTTTATATTAATAAATTAAAAAGTTTATTCTAAATAGGATTAATTAAAATCATGGGTAAAAATCTATCCAAAAGTATTAGCTTTTTCGTATATTAGGTCATCTGGCGGGGTCAAATATGGGACACTGGTCATTGTTATACCATTTTAACCCCTAAAGCTTATTTAGCCTTAGCATTTAAAACTAGTATAGTCTGGCAGTATAACTGATAAAGCGCTCTAAAAAAAACAGAAATTCAAAAGTCAAAGTTAAAAAAAAAGATTTTAGAAAATTATAAAAACAAAAACATAGTAAAAAAAATTGGTAATTAAAATCAGATTCTCATCACTAGCTCCGACAAGAAGCCTACTTTGTGATTGTATAATATTAGGATAGCAGATGGTTGTAAGGGTAGGAGGGTATTTAACAATAGCCAATACTATTGATAACTTACTTCTAGCGTCTACTAAAACTTAAGGGGGAGTGGGGAAAAGTGGGGTTTCCACTAAGATCCGCGTCCCGCAACACATGACCATATAGTCACAGTATAAGAAAAAGTAGGTACATCGTTTTAATAACTTTGTCCCAAGACGTCGCTCGTACTTTATTTGTTTTACTGATTAAAATTTTACTTGCGGAACCTTGGTTTTTCAATACCAATTAGCCTGAAATCGGACCAGTAAGTAGTTATAAAGATTACCCCTTACATACAAACATACAAAGTTTTCTTAATTTTATTAGGTTAGAGAGTACCTACCTAGATTTAGACCGTTTATCTTTTTTATATTATAAATGCGAAAAGTATTCTGTGTTTTAAGCTTCATTTCACGAGTAAACTACTGACTGAAACGATCGGGATGAATGAAAATTGGTAGGTAGGTAGAACCAAGAGATACCTGTAGAATAATTATCATCCCGAAAATTCTACAAAAACGGGGAAAAATTGATTTTGAATTTGAAGGGAAATAAACAGGCTAAGCCGCAGAGCGTACCCTGCAAATTGGAAACACAAAAATTAGAAAAAAGGTTTTGGAATTTGAAGGGAAAGTGGGAAACTATTATTATAAAGAGGAAAGCTTTGATTGTTAGTGTGATTGTTTTTTGTTTGTTTGCATTGATTAGGCTCCGAGACTACTAAACCGATTTTCAAAATTCTTTCACTGTTGGGAAGCTACACTATCCCCGGGTGACAAAGGCTTTAGAATATTCTCAAAAATTCAGAACGCAGGACGGTACGAAGTTTGCTGTGTCAGCTAGTTTACTATAAATTGTGTCACGTCACGTCACGGATCCAGGAGGGAGGTACGGGGGGAGGCCAACAACCAACAGTGTTATTAACGAGGCAAGTTTTAATTGTCCTGTTAGTGAGTTGAGTCGACACACGGAGCTCAGAGGGTTTGTATGATATATGTGTGCAAATAATGGCATGTTTGTTTCGACTATATACAGCTATATAATATGTTCTATATAACCTAAAGTTTGCTATAATGTCACCTTTGCTTTTTATTCTATAATATTACTTGTCGACATACAAACCTTCCTTTTGAATCACTCTAACTATTTAAAAAACCGCATCAAAATCCTATGCAAAGTTGTAAAGATAAAAATAATAAATATGGACAGACACGTGGGAAGCGACTTTGTTTTATACTATGTATTGATGATTTTCTCACAGTTATCAATGTATCAGCACATCATGCTGCTCTGGTCTCTTTTTTATGGGACGGGTGTGAAGAGCAATCGCGTGCAGCTTTTAATAGTTCAGAATATTTTTCAGTTGAAAACCAGTTTTGCCCCCTGTGTTACAGATTACAGTATACCCAATACTCTGTCAAAAATTCCAAACGACCGCAACAAATTAGACACACCTTTATTTTAAACGGTTTCGTTAGATGGTTTGAATGAAATAATATAAAAAATATAATATCAAATATAAAAACTGAATTAAAAAAAATATTAAAATAATATGGCGCTACGAAGTGCACCGGGTCCACTCGTATTAAACAAAAAAAAAAGACGTTATGCCGTTTTTTTGCTAACATAACTTACTTTATTACCAGCCAGTATTACGAAAAACTAACAACTAACAACAACTAACTAACAACAAACTAACCCGACACTATACCGAAGATATCCCGGACATCAGCCTGTACGAGATAAGGATGGCCCTGAAACTGCTTAAAAACAACAAGGCACCGGGTGAGGATGGAATCACGTCAGAGCTTCTGAAAGCGGGTGGAACACCGGTACTCAAAGTCCTTCAGAGGCTCTTTAATTCTGTCCTACTCGAAGGGACCACGCCTGAAGCATGGAACAGAAGTGAGGTGGTGCTTTTCTTTAAGAAGGGCGATAAAACCCTTTTGAAGAATTATAGGCCCATCTCGCTTTTGAGCCATGTTTATAAGCTGTTTTCCAGGATCATCGCCAATCGTCTCGAACGAAGGTTTGATGACTTCCAGCCTCCCGAACAAGCCGGCTTCCGAAAAGGCTTTAGTACCATAGACCACATACATACGCTGCGGCAAGTTATACAGAAGACCGAAGAGTATAACTTGCCGATATGTGTAGCGTTTGTGGACTATGAGAAGGCCTTTGATTCGGTCGAAACATGGGCGGTGCTAGAGTCTCTCCAACGATGCCGGATTGACTATCGGTACATCGAAGTGCTGAAGTGTTTGTATAGCAACGCCACCATGTCTGTCCGAGTACAGGAACAGAATTCGAAGGCTATTCCCTTGAACAGAGGCGTGAGACAGGGAGATGTTATATCTCCGAAACTGTTCACCGCCACTTTAGAAGACGCCTTCAAACTTCTTGAATGGAAAGGACAGGGCATCAATATTAACGGCGAATACATCACTCACCTTCGGTTTGCCGACGACATCGTAGTCATGGCAAGGTCGATGGAGGAACTCAGCACGATGCTCGAAGGCCTCAACCGAGTCTCCCAACAGGTGGGCCTTAAAATGAACATGGACAAGACGAAGGTCATGTCTAATGTCCATGTTCTGCCTACCCCAGTTATGGTTGGGAACTCGGTTCTCGAAGTTGTCGACGAGTACGTATACCTAGGACAAACCATCCAATTAGGTAGGTCCAACTTCGAGAAGGAGGTCAATCGCCGAATCCAGCTCGGATGGGCGGCGTTCGGGAAACTACGCAACGTCTTCTCGTCCAATTATCCTCAGTGCCTGAAGACAAAGGTATTTAACCAATGTGTGCTGCCAGTGATGACATACGGTTCTGAAACGTGGTGCTTCACTATAGGTCTTATGAACAGGCTCCGAGTAGCTCAACGAGCCATGAAGCGGGCTATGCCCGGGATTTCTCTGCGGGATCGAATCAGAAATGAGGACATACGCAGAGAAACCAGGGTCACCTACCTCCACCTACCCACACCTACCACATAGCCAAGCGGATAAGCTCGTTGAAGTGGCAATGGGCAGGTCATATAGCCCGCAGAACAGATGGCCGCTGGGGCCGAAAAGTTCTCGAGTGGAGACCACGGATCGGCAAGCGCAGCGTAGGACGTCCACCGACCAGATGGACGGATGATCTGCGCAAGGCTGCGGGTCCACGCTGGATGCAGGCCACCTGCGATCGGTACAGATGGAGAGCCTTGAGGGAGGCCTATGTCCAGCAGTGGACGTCCTACGGCTGAAATGATGATGATGATTACGAAAAAAATCTTCAATAGGAATAGGTTTTAAAAATAAAAACAAAACGCAATCTAAGCTTACAGAATACTTTTTACAGTCTGTGCGACCAAACAGATGCAAGCATTTGATTTTTAACGAAGCGGGAAAAAAACCGGCACACTCGAATATGCAAATACACTCAATGGCAGAGCCGTTCGCTAGTTGAGGGCCGGAAGAGGGATGGGAAAGGGTTCCGGTTTAATTGGCCGTAACCGGATTCCAGTCTTGTCTAGTATTTTGACAGACAGAATAATCTGGAAAACGGGTATCAACTGCCGACGCTTTTCGTGAACTCTTAAGTAATTTCCATTAAATAACTTTAGGTATAGATTAGGTCTACTTATTCTTTAACGTAGACCAAAAAAATCATATGTATTTAAAGATTTCCCGGTACTAAAGGATAATTATTGAATATAATAATAATAACCCATCATACTAGGAAGAACCTGTATCTAGGGTGCTCGAAACATATACAGAGACGAACATTACACCCAGACCGGGAAAGGATCCTCGATATTCAACATTACAATGTTCGCCCCGCCGGGAATCGAACCCAGATGCACTCGCGTCTCAGTACACATCACTGCCAAGCCAACTGAGCTACGGAGCAGTCAATAACAGTGAATAACAATGAGTTGTTTTTTTTTACATAAATATAGGCGAAAAAAATTGTACCAAAGATAATAATATGTTGGATTTGAAAAATCACACTAGCTAAGTGCGTGTCCGGCCACGCTCAATTTAGAGTTACGTAGCGGAATCTAATGGTAATGGTAAGTAGCGAAATTGCTACTCAACAAGTAAAATAACAGGCGTGATTTAATATTTTAATAACCAACAGATACTCACCACGTACCTAAATGACGAAGCGTTTTGTCGCCGACTGAAAAAACTTTTGTTGGAACATGAATATTATTGTATAGATGACTTTTTAAACTACAAATTTGTTTGACATTGGATATTAATTCGATAGTTACAATATGTAATTCAAAGTAAATTGAAATTATTATTTAGTATTTTACATTTTATATACAATTATACATTTAAAAATTTGACATTATTTACATAGTACTCAAATAATTAAGTAACTACTTATTATTTTTTATATAATTTTTGTACAATATTTTGACGATCACATTATACTTTGACATTTTATAATACAACTTTGTATGTAATATGAATATGATAGTGTGAAATAAATGAATCTAATCTAATCTAAAAATGTTTTATTGTTAATTTTTTTAGACTTGCGGAAAGGTCAGGATAATTTTCTTTGGGTAGCGGATACCATAATTAGGTAGGAAAAACGGCCTTAACCACAGAACATGCTTATAATATTATGAGGTTGTTCTGTGGATAGTGAAACTATAAAGCCTCCTTGTTTAAATACATAACCGTATAAAATAAAGCATGTAAAAATATTTTCTTACAAAATTAAACCAAATTAATAAAAATACTTGTAAGATTTATTGAAATAGCGATGCTCATTTATGAGATGTTTCCATAAAAATGCGTATCCAATTACCCGAGCCATTACTCCACAAAGTATCATTGTTCGAATTTCCACCAGACACCAATTTTCCCTCGAAATAAATAAGAAAAAAAAATAAAAGGTAGCGCCGGATCTCATTGTGAGGAGTGTAAAATGGCGTAATGAATGGTTACCAAGGAAAAATTCGCTTTTAATTTTCGGCAAGGTATTTTTTTTGTAATGTTCACTTATATTATACTAGTGGACCCGGCGAACGGCGTACTTCCTTCTTACTATGTTGTGCAGGTAAAAGTAAAAAAAGTAAAAAATGATTTATTCAATACAGGATACAAGATATCGCTTATTGAAAGTCAATTAGACTAATCTAATTAATATTGATACCTTATTTCGTAAAGTATCCTATACTGATAGAGGCGAGGTAGTTCAGGGTGCCCACTAATTGGCTCAGGCAAACAATGTTTGCCTTGCCTTACGACAATGGTCGCCTGGAGACGCCCCCAAACGAGCCCTCCTCTGTCAAATGATTCTACTCCCTTTCGCAATGATTTTACAGCGTAGAGAAGAAAGGTACCCCTTTTCAATACAGGATACAAGATATCGCTTATTGAAAGTCAATTAGACTAATCTAATTAATATTGATACCTTATTTCGTAAAGTATCCTATACTGATAGAGGCGAGGTAGTTCAGGGTGCCCACTAATTGGCTCAGGCAAACAATGTTTGCCTTGCCTTACGACAATGGTCGCCTGGAGACGCCCCCAAACGAGCCCTCCTCTGTCAAATGATTCTACTCCCTTTCGCAATGATTTTACAGCGTAGAGAAGAAAGGGGTAACAAACTCTACTTTACAATTTCTCTCTTTTTTTTTTTTTTTTTGTTCTTATATATGTGACATTACAATTCAATTTACAATAGGTACAAAGAACATAAATTAATAAGATTTAAAGTACATACATGAAATAATGAAAATATCGTGCAGAGCTAGACTACTTCCATGCGTCTTTGTCGTTTTCATAATCATCAACATTGTAATAAGCTTTCTTAATCAAACCTTTTTTGATACGGTATTATATATATATATATATATATATATATATATAATACCTTCCTCTTGAATCTGTGTATCTTAAAAAAAACGCATCAAAATCAGTTGCATAGTTTTAAAGATATTAGCATACATAGGAAGAGAAGCGGTAAGTGATAATAACCATATTAAATAACTAAGAGCTCCTAACTAGGATAAACCTGTTCTTAGATGACTGAAGTGTTTTAAAACACAATAATACTATTTGAAAGTATTAATTGCAACACAGCATATCAATATAAATGCCAAAGATACGCTGTTACAAGCCTTTACTTAAGAGGCATAGCACAGCTAAAGTAGCGCCACCCGAGAAAAAAATAAATATCTTCTAAACTAAGGCAAATATCAAAAATGCTAATAGCTTTTAGGTTAAAGACCACAGAAAGAAACTGATTGTTGCTAAAAACGGACACTTTTGGCAACAATCAGTTTATTTCTGTGGTCTTTAACCTAAAAGCTATACAAAAATGCTCTAAAAATACTAGGCTGAATTATCTAGGGGAATGCTGTTTCACATTTTTGATATTTGCTTTAGTTTAGAAGATATTTATTTTTTTCTCGAGTGGCGCTACTTTAGCTGTGCTATGGCTCTTAAGTTAAATTCTTTAGTTCAGAATAAAAGGCAAACATTAGTACAAAGTAACGCAAGAGCAAAAACATCATCCTATAACATCGAGTCGTTTAAAAAAAATCAGCAAAGTAATTTTGAATTCCAAACAAGGAAAACTACCTTTGTGTCTGCGGCTTCAAGGTTTATTTTCTTGAAGGTTCCATTTTACAATTTAAGCTGGCGTTGTTAGGGCTCAGTTACAGATGTTAATGGGCCCTATTTGACATGAGACGTTGACAAACGCCCGTCTTTTCCCATCTTGAAAATGTTCAGAGTTCTGACTGGTTTATTTTTGAGACAATGAGCAAATTTATCTAGTAGAAGTAACCTTTGATCATCATCATTTCATGCGATACGCGTCCACTGCTGTATATAACCACAGCTCAGATAATTCCTATAAAAAAGCGCGTTGCTTCGCGTAAAGCCAAAACTCGTGTACGTGCACGCGTATCGAGCTTATGTGAGTGAGAAAAAATGTGCTATTTGTACCGAGCGGTAACCTAAGGTAACCGAGCGCGGCGTAGCCGCACTTGCTGAGGGAGGCAGGGAGTGCCCATACTGTATGTAGCACTATTTATTATACTGTGATATGGGTCTCTCTCGACAACTGATTGCCACCAAAACCAATATTGTGTAGAAATTTTGCCCAGGTTTGCGATTGCAGTTAAAATTCGACTCTTAAGTTTTTCAAAGAAGGACACTGCTGCCTGTCCTTCAGACATCCTAAGAACATCTTTTCATTACCCGAACAAATTGGTGACGTCCTGAGAAATGCATGTATGAGGATCGTAGCAAGTGGAAATTAACTGTCTTTGCCTACCCCGATGGATACAGGCGTGACGTTTTGTAATTTGATTTAATGGGAATACAGGTATTGAAATCGGATTTTTTTGTTCTTCTTTTTAAATCCATGTTCTTGAAACGCTCCGCAAAGGAGACAATACTGTTGTTTTGACACAAATGTTTCTTTATACTTTGCACTGAGTTTCAGCTTGTTATTAAGTTCGTGATATCCTTTGAAATTTCATTGCAGAGTTTTATTCGTTGTTTTGGGTAAAAAGATTTTGAATCTTATTTTAAGTGTTATGATAATAGGGTAACTTTTTTATAATAGCGGTTTTTGCGGCAGGCAAATGTAGAAAAGGAAAGCAAAATACTAAAAAAAACGATTCCGAAGTCTCCGATTACTAATTTAATGAGCGCGTTTTTAAAATAAATATAGAATATTAGACTGGATGTCACGTATTTACAATACAACAAACCAATCAAATAGACTTTTAGTAAAGCTACTTAAATCTACCGTAAATTTATGAACAATACACCTAGGTTCCAATGTAAAATAGTGAGATAATTCTCCAAGATGTCTGATCTTAGCTAGCGGCTCAACACTAATGTAGCCAACGTTTAGATGCTCTTTGATCGTTTGCAGGATAATCTCAGTTATTATTACTGGTTGCTGAATTAATCTATATCTATACCAATTTTATAAAGAGGAAAGATTTGTTTGTTTGTTTGTAACGAATAGGCTCCGGAAATACTGAACCGATTTGAAAAATTATTTCACTGGTAGGAAGCTACACTATCCCCGAGTGTCATAGGCTATATTAAATTTAAAAAAAAAATAGGCATCCTTACTTAAACTCAAATAATGTAACCCAAGGTGCAATATTTTTTCCGTTGTTTACATATTTTGACAGGTGGTTTGTTGTTGTTTTTTTTTATTCGCCCATTCTGGGCAGTCAAAAGAACAAAGTCTATAGAGCCAAGTCTTTGTAGTATCTTAATTCTATGGCGTAACGAAGTAAGCCGGGACAGCTAGTCTGTTTATAAACTGCTCTTTTGTATCTTACTGGGAAATGTATTCTCGTTTTTTACTGACAATGATGATGATTTCTCCCTATACCCTTCATAAGGGGCAAAGGTGCTTACTCGGCATCTCCCAGTGCTCGGCTACCATTAGATAGGTTTTTGGCATGTTTGACCATCGTTTCTTTGAGTTGAATACTTACCTTTTTAATCGCAATATGAAAATAAATAATAATACACGTTTTATTTTTTTTATAAACTTTCCTATTTGAAACTTGCATCGAAAACACAGGCCCTTCAAAAATATCCAATTGAATCTATTCAGAGATGAATCAAAAGGAATCTGATTGAAAATTTGTTAAAGATTTGCTATTGACCAAATCTTCCGAGTTTCGAAGAATAAATCGCTTTCAAAGATAAAACGGTCGGACCTTTATTTTTCCTGTTTCTTTATCTGTTCCATGCTTTTATTTATAAACGTTTTTAAAACATCTAAGTAACTACATCTAAGAACAAAACCATTTTAAATATGTTTTCCATATTTTTCTGCAAATGTAGAGACCGGGCAATTTTCCATTGTTATCTAAAGCGATTGTTTCTGGTTAGGTTAGTACAGTAACGGTTTAGAACGGCGTAAAACTTCCGTTTTTTCTGTATTGCAAAATAGCTCGTGTTCTTTGGTAATACAGTCTAGGGCGCACGCGACTATAGACAAATCTGTTACACAGTTCTAGGCCGCCACTGTACTTACTTTAAAATAATTTTATCGTGTTAGTAAGAAGAACTTGATTATCAGTAAACGCAAAGAAACTAAAGAAAACTGTTTAGATAACGTGTTTCAAAACATCTGACAAATCTCAGATCATTGATCAGACAAATCTGTTACGCAGTCCTAGACCGCCATCGACGACATCCTTGGTTCAGTATCGTTACTTCGTAGATCCCGGTTTGGGGACTAGGGTGATCATTAATTGTTATTAGTCGATGGATGCTTGTTTGTTCCAATATCTCAATGATACTGATTAGTTGTTGAATTTTTTTTTCTGTTTGTTTCGGCTTCGTTTTTTTTAAAAGATTTGATATTTACAGCCTACGCTGTTTCTCTCTATTTCCCGCAATCGTTATGACATCCAAGAACGGAATCCTTATTTTATTTTCTGATTTCACTACTGTACAAGCGTAAGTTAGGGCTATAGCAGACGAGCGACCCTGTGCCACGCGGCAGCCGCGCGTCACAGGCACGTTCTTCTGTAATGTTATAGCCCTTAGTCATACCATACAATCCCTACAACACAGCGATCCTAAATACCTTGCTACTTTATGATTATTGGTTCTTTAAAGAATAACTAGAGGCTGCCCCGCGGTTTCACTCGCGTACATTTCTCATAATCACAAAATTCCCATTTATTCCCGTTCCCGTGGGAATTTCTGGAATTTATTTCTTAGTGCTCACCTACACTCCCCAAAAAACCCACGTGCCAATTTTCAGCTTTCTACGCCCAGTAGTTTCGGCTCTGCGTTGTCTGTCAGTCAGTCAGTCAGTCAGTCAGTCAGTCAGTCAGTCAGTCAGTCAGTCAGTCAGTCAGTCAGTCAGTCAGTCAGTCAGTCAGTCAGTCAGTCAGTCAGTCAGTCAGTCAGTCAGTCAGTCAGTCAGTCAGTCAGTCAGTCAGTCAGTCAGTCAGTCAGTCAGTCAGTCAGTCAGTCAGTCAGTCAGTCAGTAACGGAAGAGTTTTATATATATTGATTGCAAAAACGTGAAATTAAACAATGGTAAAGGTTTGGGTCGTTGGATGGATGGAGGATGGTTTGTGTCGTTTTTTAAAATAAGAAACGTACTGAATATCCTATAATATTGCATCTCGTGCTAAGTAAACTAAACCTACTTTACCTACAAATACGGTCGTATTTGGTTTGTATCCTTCTCCATTAACGGACATAGAACAAAAACAATCGACCCCGTTATTATTTACAGAATTGGACCCAAAACACCACCCTTTTGGTTAGACAAAAGACAAATAAAACTTCTTTGGAAACTGATTGAAATTAAACAACAGCGGGGAGCCCTTACAAAATCTAAAATTATTTCATTTCTAAACGGGTAACCCTCACCTTCCCTTCCGCTTGTTATTGCCTTTCAATAGGTATAATTTAATAATAGAACTGACTGACCCGGCGAACTTTATACTGACCTTATAAAGATGATTGTAATACCCTGTGCTTATAAGTTTTGTGCTATTCTTATAAAAACGCTAGAATACATAGTGGCGGGCGTATAATAACTTCTCAATATTTATAATTTTACGGTTTGTGTTTTATGGTATACTAGTAGTGGGCGCCCCGCGGCTTCGCCAGCGCTTTTTTCCTTTAAACATTAAATCCCCAAATTTTCGTAGGTATTTCGGGATAAAAAGTAACCTATGTCCTTTCTTAGGCTCTAACACTATCCATATACCAAATTTCATTCAAATCGGTTCAGTAGTTTTCTCTGGAAAGCGAGACAGACAGACAGAGTTATTTTCGCATTTATAATATAAAAAGTATGGATTGTGGTCAGTGTGTAGAGTTACTGTGGCACGTAATACTCAGTACCTCTGTTATGTTGTTAAAGAAAAAAGTTAATTAATTTCTTTTATAAGTTTCATAAAATTCTAATAGTTTTTTTGTGAATATTAGACATTTTAAGGCGGTAACTCACGATATGGCGCGAAATTCAAAAATTTTCACGTTTTTTAATTATTTTGGCGAAAGTATTCATTTTTAATAAAGCTTAAATGAATTCGCGTACGTAAAAACCTATTTCCCACATTGTGATATATCGTTTTTGAAAGACAGAGTTACCGATTTTGTGTATATTCAAGGAACTTGTTTTTTGGCCTTTTACCCCTTAGACACATACCGTCTTATTCATAAAGATACAGTAGATTTTAAGTAGCCTTACTGGAGATCTACTTCTCTGGTTTGTTGTATGGTAAATACGTGACATCCAGTAGGGTGGGTCACTCTTGTATGGAGAAAAAAAAAAGGTTTTATATCTTTACGTAATAGTGATAAAAGGGTGCTAAATCATGATAATAACATACGTATTTAATTATACAATAATTAAATGTCATCTTCAGCCTCCGAATTTAAGTTGAATTTTATAAAAAATTCAAAAATTGTCCTTTCTGTTTAGTACTGTAATTTATTTATTTTTGTATAAAATATGTTTTTTTTGCAACATAAAATGTAGTATTTTAAAGCTTCTTTGATATTAACTTAACATTGTTATTAAACTTATTACCAATTTTAATCTAATTTCTGTTCTAAACTGCACGAAAATCCTTCCTACACTCGAATTTTGCCATGATTTACCAAACTTTCGAAAATAATTTTTGAGGATCAGAAACATTGTCAGGTTATAGATTCTCGGGGTGGGAGAGTTAGCAACTTTGTAACAGGTAGATTCCAGATGACCTGAGAGACATACTAGGTCTCTCAGGTCATCTGGAAGATACCTACAAGCAGATCTGAGCTCTCATAAAGGTCTTGCCTCATCTTTGCAGCTGGAATGAGTCTTGATGGCAAATCAAGGTGGTAACTAACAGCAAAAGTAGCCAAAATAATTAACTTCTGTTATTGATCTCTCGTTGAAACATACAGATGATAAAACGTTAACTCGAGTGAGATATTTCAATGCTCGCCAAGGAGACAGTCGAACGCGAGCGAGAGGCGGCCCGTCCCCGCCGGGCAGGGCAGGAGTCGCGGCTGCAGCGGCAGGACGAGACCTTGGAGCTTTCGTGAACGAAGCTCAGTAATTCTGGGCGCAAGAATATAAGTCTACGGTATCTTCAGCCTGGCGTAAAAGTCGCCTTGGGGCCACGAATGTACGGAGCGGGGGCAGCATTTGGTGCTTCCGTACACCGAGCAGTTGTCAAAGGGAGAACAGCCCTGTCTCCCTCCGAGAAGAAGCCAATGCGCCGTTATTTGCTTAATTGATTCCTAATTGCATACAGCTTCTTGTGGACCCTATAATATGCTAAGAAGAGGGCAAGGAGGGGATGAAGTTGGCGTGACTACGATATAACCCTGTCGCACCTCATACGACATCACATCGGGCGTAAAAGTAACCATTATGGGCTCACCTTCTCCAAACAAAAACCCATTCGGCATGGGACATCTTTTCAGGTCATCTATAAGCTAAATCGTCATTGAAAAGGCAAATCGAAACAGACGAAGCAATGCTGTAATGATATGATTGATTCTTACTAACATGTTGCCTTTTTAAACAAGTACCTTTAAAGGAAGGGGCTGTAATTGAACAACAGGTTGGTTTTTTCAGTTCTAGTTGTTTAGCAATTGCTTCCGTAATGGGCTGGAGGCTGGGACCTGTTGTAGCGCCGTCAACGTAAGCGAAAAATAATGTTTCAATAGTAGTTTATTTAAATGAAGCAAACTGCATTTCCCGCCCCTCGCGCCTTAATATCAAGCAGTCAATTTGTAGTGTAAATGATATAAATATATACTTTTATATATATTTTTCTTAAGCAGGCTATATTTGCAGTATAAAAAATTAATAAATAATAAAATTATTCAATTTGAAGATATAAAATTTGGTTCACGAAGTGGCGTCTAATAATTATATTCTCCAAATTTTTGAAGACGATTCGGAGGCTGTTAATGATGTCGTATTTGGACAAAACTTTGTACACGTCAATTCTAACCCAAAAGGCACCCTTTTATCACTATTACAAACAAAAAATCTAAAAAAAATTTTTTTGACCCACCCTAACATCCAGTCTAAATTGACGTACGTCAAATAACTAAAATGCTCTTTAACTTTTTATGAATAAGAGGGAAAATCTGTAGGTCTGTCTTCTAAAAACGTTGTATTGCAATGTGGGAGATGTTTTTTTACATACACGAATTCATTTAAACTTTATTAAAAACTAGAGGCTGCCCCGCGGTTTTTCCCGCGCAGATTTCTCATTAACACAAAATTCCCGTTTTTTTCCCGTTCCCGTGGGAATTTCGGGAAATCCCTTCTTAGTGCTCACCTACACTTCCCAGTAACGGAAGAGTTTTATATATATTGATGTATAATTTCGCCAGAATAAATAAAAACACGAAAAAATTTGAATTTCGCGCCATAGCGAGAGTTACCACCTTATACAATCAATCAATTACTTTTTTTTTTAAGTTTTCGGGGAAGAGGTGCCAGTACTTATTATTATTAAAGCTTGCGTGTTTAGATTACATTTTACCTATTGCAATTGGCGGCCATTACGCTTAGAGCGATTTATTCCAGTCAAGACCAGCTGTTTATTATTGCTTTTCCACCTCATTTGTGACAGTCTCCGGTTGAAGGCACCTAATTATTGTCCTAATTAATGTAGGTACCTAATTCCTTTCATGGCCAGTAAACTGTGACTTGGCTCACATGCTATTTTCAACCGTATTTGAATATAAATAGAGGTTAATGTTCTAAAAGCGATGCAAAGGTGATTGTACAAATGAAACTGTAACGGAATTAGCTGTTTAATGATGTAAGAGAGGCTTGCTTCGGTTGGCTTTTTAGGTATTAGATCGATCTTGCTTTTATTATTTACTAGTCGACCCGGTGAACTTCGTGCCACCTTATCTATTATTTTGTGGTATTATACTAAAAAAACCTTTCTTTTGAATTACTTTAAATCAATAAAAAAACCGCATCAAAACTCGTTCCATAGTTTTAAAGATCTAAGCATACATAGGGAGACGCGATTGTGTACTAGCTTTTGCCCTTTTTTGAGAAACTCAAAGAGCTTCAAGCTTGGCGATAACGGAAAAACCCTGTAACAATGTTTGTCCTTGTAGCAATCTTTGGGGGAGACCTTTGTCCAACAGTCTTGCGGTTATGATGAGCTTTTGCTCACAGTTGAAAGTGTAATTTTATTATGATGAATCACGTTTGTATGGGTTTTTTTTTTTTTACATGGATGAATAATCTACAGTTTTCTAAACCCGTCGGTTTAGTCAGTGCTTATAGAAATGGCAACAATATAAGAAGGTAAGGTATTAACTGCTCCATAGCTCAGTTGGCAGTGATGTGGACTGAGATGTGTGTGCACCTGGGTTCGATTCATTGTTATGATAATGTCGATGTTTATAATAACAATAATAACACGTCACACTCAGAGCCCCTATTGCCGATTCGTGGTCTCTACTCGAGAACTTTTCGGCCCCAGCGGCCATCTGTTCTGCGGGCTATATGACCTGCCCATTGCCACTTCAACGAGCTTATCTGCTTGGCTATGTCGGTGACCCTGGTTTCTCTGCGTATGTCCTCATTTCTGATTCGATCCCGCAGAGAAATCCCGAGCATAGCCCGCTCCATGGCTCGTTGAGCTACTCGGAGCCTGTTCATAAGCCCTATAGTGAAGCACCACGTTTCAGAACCGTATGTCATCACTGGCAGCACACATTGGTTAAATACCTTTGTCTTCAGGCACTGAGGAATATTGGACGAGAAGACGTTGCGTAGTTTCCCGAACGCCGCCCATCCGAGCTGGATTCAGCGATTGACCTTCTTCTAGAAGTTGGACCTACCTAACTGGATGGTTTGTCCTAGGTATACGTACTCGTCGACAACTTCGAGAACCGAGTTCCCAACCATAACTGGGGTAGGCAGAACATGGGTATTAGACATGACCTTCGTCTTGTCCATGTTCATTTTAAGGCCCACCTGTTGGGAGACTCGGTTGAGGCCTTCGAGCATCGTGCTGAGTTCCTCCATCGACCTTGCCATGACTACGATGTCGTCGGCAAACCGAAGGTGAGTGATGTATTCGCCGTTAATATTGGATGTATATCGTATCATAAATAACTTCTTGGTAAAGAAAAAAAAAACATATTTTCTGCAATAAAAATTCCACGAACTTGAATATCATCAGCATTCAGCTCTATTCAAAAGAATAAAAAAAAAACTTCTCCGGATACCAGAATATGTTATCCGTATGCGTAAATCCGATATCGTTGCCACTAATGACGCTTCGGAATGTATTTAACTTATATCCGAGGCTCTGTATTCAAAAAAACGTCCATTTTGCAAGAAAGAGTGTGAATCAAAGGCCCCGCGCTATCTATGAAGCTATAAGCTATGTAAGCTAATGTCAATTTTTGTTAGAGGTTAGATTATAATTTGTATTTTATGAGTAGGTAATGAAATATATCTTTTGGTAAAATACCATTCTGGACAAAGTTTTAAATTCATAATCAAAATGATAATCATCGAAAAGAATGAAGGGAGAAGTGTGAGAGTTGGGAATTTTTAAGACAGAAATACGGATAATTATGTACCAATAAACAATCGTACTAAAAGTAAAAATGGTGTTTCGTTAATAAATTCAACAATAGCAAACTTAGCAAACAATTTTTTATTACTTAGGTTAGGAAGTTAGGTTTCAGTAAAAACCCAAGGACCGTGTTGTGATGGTGGCTGGCATAGAATTATACCTTTCCGAATGTATGTATGGTAACTAGCATGTAGCATCTCTTCCCTATTAAACTTGAATAACCATATTATTGCGATTGCTAACACGCCTGGCACGCGTGGCGATTACTTATGGCTTCACCCCGCCACAATTATTGTCATTGTGGCGATTTGTGAGTAAACACGCAAAGTATTACTACAAAAAGTACAAATACAAAAGTAGCAAAACCGAACAGAGCTCAGATTTAGTTCTTGATTTGAAACGAGTGAAACCCTAGTCAAAAAACTAATTTAAATATTAAACTCGCTTATAGCAAACTATACGCAAACTACTTTATAACAGTAAACCTAAAAACCGTCATAAGAAATGGGTCTTTTGACCCTTTTTCTTAAAAGCTGCAAATGTGTGATGCGTCCACTATAACTTGATCTCCCACATATCAAGAAATTCAAACGTATTTTTTTGCTGGATAGTTTTTTTTAGCTGGTCTGTGATGTTTCCTTTTATATGAACATCCGTTTAGCCTTTGAGCAATACTGTATAAAAACTACTTTCCCTTTGAATTTCATACTGATCGACTGCTTTTTCTCTTTGTATTCCTTTGATATCGAACATCGAACTATTTTTAGCAAGTAGTACTATGACTATTTTTTTTACATTATTCTGTATATTTCGTTTGAATACTTCTCTTGTTTTGATCTTTTATCATCGATATTAATTTTCTTATTAGGTACCTAGAAGCTTACGGTCTTATTCATAAAGATACAGTAGATTTTAAGTAGCGTTACTGGAGGTCTACTTCGCTGGTTTGTTGTATGGTAAATACGAGACATCTAGTCTAAATTGACATACATCAAATAACTAAAATGCTCTTTAACTTTTTATGAATAAGAGGGTTAGTCTAGAGAGAATACACCTACATAAAAGTTATTTAAAGCGCTCAAGTCGCTTTTGAACTAGTTGAAAGGGAGCCGATATTTGAAACGTCTTGGTTCGATTCCCAGAGGGAGTGAGCGATGATATGATGGATATTGTTGATAAGTATTCGTTTGCTGGGTCTAAGTGTGTTTTTATTGTTTCGATCACTCTAGATTATAGGTTCAATCTACTTAGATAAAGTATATATGTGAAGCATTATTATAATTAAAGCAACTGCGTGAGATAAAGACTTTATTGTATGTAGAGTTTTGATTATAGGTTCTTTATGAAGGTAAAATAATGTTCTTAAAAAGTGATTCCTAAAACATCCAATTGTAAAAAACGTAGACATACTGATAATACTTACTTACATATATTGCACCACCCTCAAGACAGATGTTTCCCTTAAATAAGCTATTGATATGAAACCGAGAAGAGAGGTAAATGTTCACCGAATTCGGGTCATGAAATATACGGACAATTTCACACCTACATCCCATACATTTAAAGGCTTATCCGAACTATTCTATGATATTATTGTGTAAGTTCTATGCGAGTGTATAAAAGATATGTAGATGTTTAAGGAAGGGGTCAATTTAGTGGAAAATTTTCCAAAGAAAAGTTGTTGCATTTTATTTTCCTTTTTAAATTTACCTGCTTAAATTGACAAAGCTGGCGACGGTTTTGGAAAACACATTTTAAAAGCCTTGTGTGGGCTTAGAACAAGCGATGAGATCCCACAAGAGCTAGTTGAAAAAAATATTTTTTATACTAATGGCTAGTTTACACGGTGCGAGCTAGCGTACTAGTCAGCCTTCCGAGTAGCTGCACAGCAGTAACTCGCACCGTTTGCACGGCACTTACGATTAACTCGTACAGTCACGGACTAGGAGGCCGTAACAGATTTGTCTATGGTTTCGTCAGCCCTAGACTGTATTACCAAAGAACAAGAACTATTTTGCAATACAGAAATATCGGAAGTGTTACGCCGATCGTGTCCGCCACTGTACGTGTGAGTTGCTCAGTAGCTCGTAGACAAACCGAGGTAAGGTAAGTAAATTGGTAGGTAAACCGTCATTGAAGTAAATTATACGTTTCTAAGCACAAAAATTTAACATTGCTGAAATGCTGAGTAGAAGCTTCACCTAAATATAGTATGTGTAATAAACTAATAAACTAAAATACTATGTGTAATAAACTAAATACCTTAAAATAAAAAAAACGTATAAGATATCCGTTATTGCATGAGGCGAGAATCCAACATTTTTGGGCCAGTTTTGTCTCCTATAAAAAGCGTATCGCGCAAAAGGTTTTTATTCACAAATGTCTGCAGATATTTCAAAAATTCAAAAGTATAGCCATGTCCCCTGAATATAATGATGGTCGTCTAGTTTTCGCTTCTTTATTTTCGTGAATGCACTATAATTTACATTGGCCCGTGGACACACTGGTATTTTTTTTAACTGCATTTACAGGTTTGATATAAGTGAAGATAAAATAAAAACGCTACTTAAAGTAAAATTATTTTAAATCGGACGGAAAGAGTAGAATTGGCTGCTTTATCGCTAATAGCAATCATGTGTTTTTATTTTCATAACGAGCTGTCCCGGCTTACTTCGTTACGCCATAGAATATAAGATACTACTAAAGACTTGGCTCTATAGACTATGTTCTTTTGACTGCCTAGAATGGACAAATAAAAAAAACAAACAACAACAACAAACCACCTGTCAAAATATGTAAACAACGGAAAAAATATTGCACCTTGGGTTAGATTTTTTGAGTTTAGGTAAGGATCCCTAATTTTTTGAAAATCTAATATAGCCTATGACACTCGGGGTTAATGTAGCTTCCTACCAGTGAAAGAATTTTTCAAATCGGTTCAGTATTTCCGGAGCCTATTCGTTACAAACAAACAAATCTTTCCTCTTTATAATATTGGTATAGATAAAAACTTTAGGTTTACCTTATCGGCAGTTCTGTCTCCCTCTCCCTGTGGTTCTGCGGTTCAGTTGACAGTGATGCTCACTGTGTCGTCGGGGTTAGGGTTCGATTCCCGGAGGGGAAAACATTGTAATGTCGTTGTTTTTTGTTTCTGTGTCTGGACGTGTTTGTATTGTGTTTCGGGCACCCTAGACATAAGTTCTTACTAGTTAGTTTAATTAAATAAACGTAACGGTCATTTGTCTCTCTCAGATGTGATCCAAGAAGTATAAAACTCAGAACATTTATTTGAGAGTGTATGGGTATTCAATCAATCAATATATATAAAACTCTTCCGTTACTGACTGACTGACAGACAACGCAGAGCCTAAACTAATGGGCGTAGCGGGCTGAAATTTTGCACGTGGGTTCCTTGGGGAGTGTAGGGGAGCACTAAGGAATGAATTCCCGAAATTCCCATGGGAACGGGAAAAAACGTGATTTTTGTGTTAATGAGAAATCTGTGCGGGTGAAACCGCTGGGCAGCCTCTAGTAAGTAAATAAAGAAAAACTTTTTTTTTATGAGTGTTGCTGTGCAGCTAGCCTTACATTTGCCCTGGTTTTTCGTCTCGGGCGCTAGAGAACTGACTTTGAATCGCTGCCAAGAGTCCGTTGAAATCTATTGCTTTTTGCCGTCGATATATTTTTAAGATAGCTAAAATAAAAAGTGCATTTTGTGTCATATAGCTTTTCTTCTATAATATATTGCAATTTAAGGGGCCACACGGTGCGAAAATAGCGGCACTTCGATAAATCTATAATCTATAACAATATTATAAAGAGGAAAGGTTTGTTTGTTTGTTTGTTTGTAACGAATAGGCTCCGGAAATACTGAACCGATTTGAAAAATTATTTCACTGGTAGGAAGCTACATTAACCCCGAGTGTCATAGGCTATATTAGATTTTCAATAAAATTAGGGATCCTTACCTAAACTCAAATAATGTAACCCAAGGTGCAATATTTTTTCCGTTGTTTACATATTTTGACAGGTGGTTTGTTGTTGTTGTTTGTTTTTTATTCGGACATTCTGGGCAGTCAAAAGAACATAGTCTATAGAGCCAAGTCTTTTGTAGTATCTTATATTCTATGGCGTAACGAAGTAAGCCGGGAAAGCTCGTAATTAATATCTTCGGAAAAAATCTAAGCAAGATTATATAGCTAGGGTGTCAAAAACGCATATTTTTGATTTTTGCTCTGGTTTATAAGATATTATTTATTTAAGGAAAGGGGCGCTCGTTTCGCACCCAGATGATTTACATGCAGTGTGCATGCGAGTGCATCTTTATATGCGTCATTCTCTTTTGTCGGCCGACATACAATGACAACGTGCATGCACACACGTGAAGCTCACTCGCGCATTGGAGATAAAACAACTGTTGCTAACATACCCTCCGTTTTCTTCATACATAATTATTTTATCACTAAACTAGTCTTTTGTAACAATAATTTTCATTGCACAAAGCACTCTAACACGATCTCCGAACTTTCATATTAGGTTATCTCTATCAATCGGAGCTTCCTGCCGCTAGTTGCTAGATTAATATGGATAAGACCAGATACGGTTAAGATGTAAAAACGAAACTTTGGTAAAATAACTTATACTTTGGTGTACTAAATCAGTTATGATATACCCAAATACAGTTTTTATTATACCAAATTACATCAATTTTAAATGCAAGTCACGTTTAAATATTTAATTTTTAAAAACTAATTTTGAAATCCTGATTTTCATCAAGATAAAAATCATTTTTTTTTTAATTGAGGGAAATTTGGAGTGAAGATACCTAAAATGTTACAAATAAATGCGTAGGCAAAAATTCGGGCCCATTCTATGAAGCTTTTTTTAAATGAAATCCTCAGAAATATCAATTAAATTTTATTTTCATACACTCGCACTGTCATATTATACAGTTACTTACATAGCTTAAAATACAAAATTTAATATCACAATAAAAATACTTAGCTGAAATCTCAGCAAAACCAATATTTCTTTTACTTAATTACTAAGTTGGATTATAGATACAACATCGAATTGATTTTCAGAATTATTTTCTATATTTACAAAATTAATTGGATATTGATGTTCAATTTCAGATGACATTTTACTTTCATTGAAAACATTGCGTTTTTTTCTTAAGAGGTTTATTTTACTTTAAAAAAACAAGGTTTTTGGTTAAATATTTTGACAAATGAGATAAATGCGTTGCTTGAGCTCGAAAAAAAAAAAACATAATAATATTTTCTACTAACAAATTTTGGTCACAAATTGATGAAGTTATATCAAAATGCCTCAGTGCTGTGCAAACCAACACTTGATTGCCAATCTTTACTGTATTGTATACTAAAAACTTTAACACAGCAACAAAATAAAGATGGCTACTGACAAAATGGCGGAGTATTTCCGGGACGCGTGCGATGCCAGCGCAGACGCCGGGTTTCGGACACAGGAGCGAAACTCGTGGTAGTCTGCGCGTGTGATCGCACAGAAATGGACGTGTGCGCAGGCCGTGTCACAAACCGATTCTTCAGAATTGTGGCGAACTCTAAGAGCTGATAAGTACCTGTGTAAAGAAATCATCTAAATATTAGGCATCAGGGGTCAACTTGACTTATTTTAATTAATCTTAAACATTACGTGATAATTACCACATTCAGCAACCATTGCTGCTTTTCTTAGGTATGCACTCTGTTCGGTTGATGTCTTCAAAAAGTAGCAATGGTTTTTGAATGCTGTCATGTTCATGATAAATTTAATTAAGAGAATTTTATTTTTTTATCTCATGTTTTGGCAAAAGGTTTCTAAAGCATTTTTATTCATGAACTTTAACTAGGCTCAGTCAATTTATGTGTATGCAAATGTACAAAGAACAATAAAATTAAACATCAACATTCTCTTTAAGTATATCAAAAAGTATTTTATGTTACAATATGTATTAGAAAACTTTGATATAATAGAAGATCTAAGTAGTTATGCAAGATCTTGAAAGAATTAAAATTATTATATTCTGAAATAATACTGATTTCTTTCAGTAAATCAGTAATTACGCCAAAAAGAACATTTGAAGACCAAAGAAACAAAATTACCAATCATAAAACAACTCACTTCACAAAAGCTCCTCTGTCGTGATAGTTCCTGATCCTCTCAGCCAAGTTGTCGAGTGAGGTCGCACTGACCTCCCTCAAGCCGTAGTGTTGAGTGAAGTTGTACTCAATAGCCCAGTGGGTCTCACCCCTGCTGTTAGCCACGTCTATGTAGTATTGGGTGTAGTCTAACACCTAGGAAAGAATTGTGAATTTTAGTTACGTGATATAGAAGGATAATGTAATTCGTATAATAAACGTTTGGTCGTAAAACTATTTAAATTTAAAATAAATTAAAAAAGAAAACGTAAATAGGCAGAAGATAATAAAACACAACCCTGGTCAAAGAACAATTTTGAGAAACTTTGAATTAATGTGAATGTTTCGCTTATTTTGAGTCCCTTTAGAGAATTATATTTGACCTACGAACATCCTTTAATAATGTTACTTTGAAATGAACTAAATCTATCTTGTCTTTACGGAAGATGATCTAGCCCTTAACCCTTGAAATGTCGTTTGTGGGTGTCCTGTGCGACAGGTAATACGGGTCATAGTACATTACAAGTAGACGCTCTAGCGCCGCGTAAGGCTAAAGCTCGAGCGCGACGCTTTAGCGCCTTCTGTTTGACCTGAGAATAAATAGGCTTACCTTTCCAGTGTTAGAATCATATTTGTACAGTCTTAATCCTGGATTTGATATGCTGCCAGCACCACGTGGTGTGACAGATGGTGCCAAGAATGCCCAGGACACAGGTCGACCTGCAAAAGGAGTTCTGGTTAAAGGAGAAAAGGTATGTGATGTAATGAAAACTGAAGATAATCGAGTACAATGGATAGAAGACAAAACAAAATACGAAATGAGAAAAGCTAAAATAAACACACTGAAAACTTAATGTTTCTAACAAGTCAATAGAAAGATTATTTTTGAATAACTGGATTGTAGGCTTCCATTGTGTCGTTTGGCATTGCAAATCTGCAAGATACTAAGGCACAAGTCTACTTTGATATATACCTACCACCTAGTTAGGCGAGTACATTATTATGAAAAGGATCTTTATAATGTTTAAATATTCATGATTTCAATAGAGAATTAAAATTTCATTAATAAATTCGGTACTTAGCATAACTAACAACAGCAAATTCAGACAACGCTGATCGTTTCTCCTCAACAAAAAGAAGTCTAAACCCACCTTCGCTATAAATCAGTCTGAAGGTATCGGCATGCCTATGCCCGTAGAACTGTCCCGCAATGACGTCACTAAAGGCTCGTATAACGTGCAAGAGGCGAGCGTTGGCGCTAGGACTCAACTCGCCACCTCCAGCCGCTGTGGAGCTGCCTGCGTTGTGGCGTTCTTCTACTCCTGGACCAGCGTGGGCCACTAAGTAGACCTGGGAAGATGATTGTCATTTGTTTTCTATATCAGATAAATTGTGCGTGGTGGCTTACGTTACCATTAACCCATTTCCTCCCAAAAGTAGTGTAAATTGTGTATAAGGGATACCCGAAATACGGACAGCAGCGTCTGTCATGAAAAATATCAAAAAGTAGTTTCGAATCATGCTCAAATCAGAAGTATCTGATTTCATTTGCTTTGAGTAACACGTGACCGTTGAGATAATATTGAGAGTAGTCAGCGGCTTACGTCGCCTAGTATAAAACATCTGGTAACATTTTTTAACATTGAGATCCAATTTGTTACCTTTGCAGTGATTGATATGTCCTCCTGATCTCCTGATTTTACTTTATATTTAATCTTAATAAATATAATACTCGTTAAAATCTATCGATTAAATTGTAAGCCTATAATAGATAGATCTATCAACACCTAACTTACCATTTCACTTTTCCTCCTAGCTTTACTAAGTACTTGCTCCAACCACTCCCACTGTGCCCTCCCTCTATGAGGACCATCAGTCCTGGAGGCGCCACCAGCCCACAAGTTACTGTTCAGCACCACTATCCTCAGTTTACTATGGGACTGCTCTATCGTGTAGTAACCACCTGTTGGTGCCAAAAACTATAGTCAAATTAATTTTATGGGTATTATTTGCCCATAATTTAGACGAGACGTGTACTGAGTACAGATGACTTCTCGATCGAAAGATCTTAATGAACACTACAATTTGTTTTAGATGATAATTTTATACAAATCACAGGACGAATTTTGGTCATGCAACTCATGTATCTTCACACATGACATAATGGAAACGCGCATTTCTATAGTACGGTTCTCTATATTTTACAAATTACTAATTATAAATAAAAATAACAGGAGATAGAAAAAAAAGGGAAGGAGCGACGAGCTGGGAGCTCTAGATAAAAACTGGTGGCAGTCCGTGCAAGAACGAGATGAATAGAAAAAGGGGAAAGAGGCCTTTGCCCAGCAGTGGGACAGCACAGGCTCATAATAATAATAAACAGGAGATTGAAGCAATAAACACGTGTATTAAAACATTGGCAAAAGTATTCGATTAGGAAAACCTGAAATAGCTTTTAAAACTGAATTATATTTCTTCCAGAGACCTAAATTAAATAGTTTTAATGCTATACCCAAGACAAAACGCAAATCAAAAGGTTACAAATTCATCACTAACCAGTCTCAAAAGTTTGTAGAGCTTCAGTGGGCAACCACTGCATCCACATGTCAACTAGTCTTCTAGAAGGTGGAGGATCATTGTGTCCTAGTGCTGGGAATACGAACTGGCTGCTAAATGTCCTGCTGAGCATGTAAGTCACGTTCCTTACTGCTTCCAGCTTGAAGTCTTCGCTTAGGTGCTCCATTGATGATGAGAGTATGTCTCTGTTGGTAAGGATTTTGGTTAGAACGAAGTGGTTCTTACTTAGTACCTGGACTTCCTTTCCTTGAGGTGAGGAGGTGGTTGCGTGATCGGCTGCAGTAGAGGCTCCAAGACTTTTTTCTTTAACAACTTTCAAAATTTAGGTGAACCTTTGCAGATACATTTCTACATTATTCCATAAGCTTAAGTCACTGACCTTTTTGACACGCCAATTTAGTTTCCTGTGGAACCACCTGTACCACTTTGGGAACTACTGGGTTAGAATTACATACTAGTTTCTTCTTAGGATTTATGTGGTTTTGAAAAAAAAAACACACCGATTCACCGATGTTATGGGTGAAATTGTGTATATCGATCCACTTTGACTTTTCTAATACCTCAACCAAGAGAGTTACTAGTTATTATCAATAGATACTGTCTCATAAACAACCTTACCTTCTATCGGGTCAAATCAGGAGCTAAAAAACTCCATAACAAAAATCAGAAAGCAGAACATCAACTCACCCAGTCCACAAGACAAACTCCAGGGTATCTGGATGCCTATTGGCCATGAGGTCAGCTGCACTCTGGATTAGGGCCCAGGAGCTGTCACAGGTGTGGTCCACCCGGTGTCTGCCGTTGCGATGGTTGTGGTCTTTGGTTGTCGCATGATTATGTCTGCAGCCTTGGGAGGTAAAGATTAACTCATTTTCATTGGAACTCCAATTAAGAAAAGTTTTTGTGATTCTTACTAAGGCTAAGTTTACATAATTTTAAGTAAGTAATTTAGCTTTAACTATGTCTATGATAAGACGCACAATTAATTTTCGTAAGTTTAAGAGGGCCGAGTACAATGCTCGAAGAACAGATGGCCGCTAGGGTCGAAGTGGCGATCGCGCACCGCAAGACGCAAAATAGGCAGACCCCCCAAACGTTAACGAAGGTTGCGAGATTGTACTGGATGAGGTTGGCTTAAGCCCAGTTATCGTGGCGATCTGTGAGAGTGGCCTTTGTACAGCAGTGATAGTTATTAGGCTGAGATGATGATTAGAGTCTTTATTTTTGACCAGCTAGTAACCATAAAAATAATCATTAATTAATGCATTTTACTCATACTTAGTGTCTGATAATATAATCTCTTCTTTGCCAGACGGCCATACGCTAGTTTAGAAAATGTATGTCTATTTAATTAACAAAATTTCGGCTACAAAGTTAATTATACATTCTAATACATCAGTTACCCAAGCCGATAAGGCACTTAAAACGGGTCCCGGAGTTTCAGGGATAAATAACCAAATTAATTTATTAAACAGAGAAAGGGTTATGTGCGTACTCTCTAAATGAGATCCCAATAGGCTCCGATTACATAAAGTGTCCCTATTTAATAAATAACGTTTGAGTGGTTTAGTTAGTTAAGTTAAGAACCCACTGAATGGCGTTAGCCTGCTTAGCGCATGGTGAAAGGTATCCAGTGAGGTTGTGAGGTAGGTAAGCCATTTGCGTTAAAAAAGATTAAGGACTATTATCTATTTCTACTGCGCTTTCAAATGCACTTTCAAACCCACCAAACGGATAATGAGCGTGCTTTAGCGACATGTGCCGTGGTTGTGCTGTGGTCAGTGTTGCCACGTCGGTCAATGAGTAAAAAAAAAAGAATCGTGCATTTTTTTTTCTTCATTTTCCAGGCTTGACAGAATCTGCCGTTGGTCCCGGCCGCAGTAGTGGTCGTTATAACCGCGGCGACAAGCTGGCCTTGTCACGTTGGTAATAAAACATAAACTCGGCTAAACGTGGGGAATAAAAAGGCGTGAGATTATGTATGTATGTATGACAGAATCTCAAAATGTCGCTAGAACTTAATTTTGTTTGTCGCTAAATCCTAAAAAAAGTCTCTGACGGCGCCTAAATTCTGCTTCATCTGGCCGACAAGGTCGCTAAAACTGGCTGTGGTTGCTAAGGCAAGCATGGTATCAAAGTAAAACGCATTACAAGAGTAGATTGTCTTATTGACCACTCTCATCCATATTAATCATGTCTACTTTTCGAGGATTTGGTGTGCTATTACAGCCACATTTGCAACATTGCTTTTTGTCCTCTAGACTTCTAGAGTGTCAAAGTCAATACAAAAAAAACGATAAGAGGACGCAAAGAAATATTGCAAAAGCGGCCGTAATAGCCCCTCTGTCTGTACTCTGCGCAGCGTGGGCGTAAAATTTGTAGCTATTCTTACCTTTATAAAATTCTGGCGAATTGTGGAACGGGTCATAGTGAAGGTCGGTGATGTGCCAGAAATAACCTAAAATAATAAGATAATTTTAATAATTCAAATAGCTAAAAGCGTATCAAGTCAAGCTACGTATTTTGCAGCAAAGATTTTGCTTTTTTTATAACCTGTGGGTATGTATGTGTACATTGGCGTTCTGGGACGGTAACAGATTTGTCTAAGCTCTCATGTGCCCTAAGCTGTAATACTAAAGCACACAAGCTATTTTGCAATAGAAACCGAAAGTGTTACGCCGGCCTAGACCGCCGCTGTATCACAGAATAAGGAAGACTCTACTTTCTCTATAAAATGTAATGTCTACGCCGTCATGAAGACACTGGCTGGTTATAATACTGGCCGGTTATAAATTATCTTTTTTTTATGAATATTACAAGTACATAACTGTTCTAATTCCTAATTTCAAATGTAAAATAGATCTTGACTTGTTTTACACGCTTTTCTGTACCGGTTGATTTCCAGTTAAAAAAATTAATTATAAATTAATAGAAAGTAACTTTTTCAGTTATTTGTATTGTTCCTGTAGAGAACAACTGAATATTACCGACTAATATACCGATTTAAATTAAATTTGGTACGGAGAGTCAGTCTTAAGCCTGAAAGTACATAGGGTACTTTTTATCCCGAAAATACTGCGGGAACGGAGAATTTAAATTTTGCGGTATGAAGAGAAAATATCGCTTGCGAAGCCGCGGAGCGCATACTGAAAAATTACACTTACCAATTTTAGCATCAGTCAAATTCAGCCACAGCAGGCTAATAATATAGAAGACGGTTGTCAGATTCATGTTACGGTCGCGATGCTACATGTCGCACGACTTCCCGCCGGTCGTTTTACAATTTTACAGATCTGCAACATGGTAGACGTTCATTTCCTGCGAACAAAATTATTTTCTTAACTATTTTGTTAAATTGTTGTTAAAATTGTTTTTTTAACTGGTGGGAATGTGCCCAGGATCGGGAGAAGTGGAAAAAGGGGGAGGGAGGCCTCTGTCCATCAGTGGGACGATACAGGCTGAAAATAATAATAATAAAAACTGTTTTATAATTTTTACATTAAATTTATCATCATCATCTTTTCCGGATGTAGGAGTGACAGAAAGTCGCCACAGACCGACTCAAAGTACTATTTTAAAGGGGGCCATAATCGGAACGCTTTAAGGCTCTTTAGGTTTTCCAATGAAAGACGCAGCTGCCTATTTTTTGGGTATTCTCTTAGTCACCTCTTCTTGTAATTGAGTGGTACCCAAGAGATGGAAAGAGAAATAGAGGCCGACAGTTCAGAAGATGGGAGCACGAAATTAAACTCACAGCGGGACCCAATTGCAGAAGGGTAACCCAAGACAAAAAACAATGGAAAATGCTAGAGAAGGCCTATGCCAAAAGGCAAACTGAGATAAGAGACATAATATAAAGGAAAGAAAGGCACTTATAAATCTCTGAATCAAAGGTTGTAATTTAATGCTAGTCGCCTCTTACTACACTCAGGGAAGGAGATAGGGTGATTATATTTAATGCTGCCACCACGTGGTATAAAGTTTATAACCGACTTAAAAAGGAGATTATCAATTTGACCAGTATGTATGTATGTTTGTCCGCAACTATCTCGAGTTTGGCTGACCCGATTTTGATGCGGTTTTCAGATAAGTATTTGTTACATTCAGGAGGTTTTAGTATCTGTTTTAACCGACTTCAAAAAATAAGAAGTGGTCAGTATTTGATGTATGTGTCAGTTTATTGGAGGCGGGTAACTTTTTCGTAAAAAATAAATTACTATTTTTATAAACTGAGATAATATAAATCTACACGTAGGTTATTCGAGTATTACTTTAGTTTAAGCATGTCCTAAAGAAAGGTATAGGAAAATAATAATAATATTTTTAATTTAAAACCGTTAAAACTTTATATTTCTTAAGAAATTTAGAAAGAAAGAAAGAAAGAAGCATTTATTTACAACAACATTGACACACACAATAAAACGTTAAGGCTGAGGCCTCTTTTATTTGAACGCCGATTTCGCGCGACCCTAGCGCTAAATGTTACGCGGCCGAGTTGCGAACATTTCTTGGCGCAATATTTAAATCTGATTTTTCGCGCGAATTAACTTGGGTGTATCGTTACTATGATTTATGGGTTTATTGAATTGTGATTACGAAATAATATGATTTATCAATGTTATATAATTTTTTTACTGCCTAATAGGTTTTATTTTAGTACAAATTGTTTATTGTTGAGTACTTAAACATACTTTATTAGAAACATTAAAAAAATGTTTAGAACTTTAACTATCTAACTAAATATCTTACCTACTTATTATTTACTGAATAAAAGGTAAAGTATGTTTATTTTAACTAATGAAGTCGGTTAAAAAAGATCGTCGGTCAGAGTTCAACACTGCAAAAATACAAAAAGTTGGTTATGACTTTTTGATTACATTAAAGGTAAAAATTAAAGTCGCATTTCAATATTATATTTTTTTTTGTATATTTTTAATTAATTACAACTGGTATAAGATAGAAAACAATTATTGCCACAAATAAAAAATTGTCGATTTTACTTGATTTTTAGGCTTTGAGAGTGATTTTAATATATTCAGCTTTTAGGTTTTTTTTTATTTGTTAAAGGACTGAATTTCTCAACATAGGTAAATATATTTCATTTAAGTAAATACTCACACGTAAATATTTTATTAATTTAAAATTTTAACTACAATAAAATATAATAACAATATCCCCTAAATTACAAAAGATTTCAAATTTATCGTAATGACATGACGACTCCACTCGTCTACTCCAGTTTTACATTATAAACTGCAGTATGCCTCATAAAGGTGTGATAAATTCTTATCAGCGGGGGGATGGAAGATTCTGATTTCTGTAAAAAACAAATATGAATTAATGAGGGGTTTTCATTGTGTCATTAAAAAGCAAAAATAAGTCTCATAATACGCCCGTAGATTGCGTTGTCTAAAGTAAAAGACAGGATAGTAATTCAAATCAGTTCAAATTAACTTAAAAAGTTTAAAACAAAAATAACTATCTGACTGACGCGTGACGAGTTTCAATTTTCTTTTTTTCTTTTAATGATTCATTTCAACTTGACCTGTTGACTTTTGCAAAGCGCCATACCATAGCGGTGTAATAAAACTTTTTTTTTTTATATGTCAAATTGAAAGCCACTCATTAAATTATCCACGAAATTTATTTGTGTTATGTGCAGGTAGCACTAGCAATAAATACGCTAAAAAAACTGTTAGAAAACTTAAAACTATTTCATTTAATATATGGTAAAGAATAGAAAGTATCGATACTGTACTCATAATGAGTAGTATCAAAACAAAAGTATCAATTCTTCAATGTATCTATCGTGTACTTCTCTGAGGTCCTATAGTACTTACTTTTCTTACGTTTGGTAGGCACACAAATTTAATACAATAATTGGAAAAGTTGTTAAAAAAAAAAACAAGAAACAAAAGTATCGATACCCCGAAGCACTTTTCTTAGGGCCAGTTCTTACTTAGGCTAGGCACACAAGTTTAATACAATAAAAGAAAGTTCTTCAAAAAATAAAACAAGTTGGCTTTCCTTTAACGATGAAAAATAGCCGGAAGCCGTGTAAGTGTCCGTTTAACTTATTTTTTTTTGTAAATTTTTACGTATGTCAAAAAAAATAATCGTGGGGTAATATAAAAAAGATGTGTTTGAAGTTTGTCTAACAATATTATATGAAAACGTGTTTGTCAAATTTAATCGTTTGCAGAACCTTTATTGTCGCTAGTTTTATATGGGAATTCATTTCAGTTCATTCGATATGATGCCATACCTGCCAAAATGTATGTACTCATTGATTAAAAGTATCGTAAGCACAGTATTGAGTACAAAGTAAGGATAGGAATGGAAATGTACTCGATACCGCAGAGTATCGATACTTTTTACGTGTCCCTAAGTACTGGTTGTATGTTTATCTTTATACCTGTCATTATTATGTTAGAATATAGCTGAATCTTTGAAAAGGAGATATGGAACTTGCATCTGAAAACTCGTTGCTAATAATTAATATAAAAGAATTACTTGCAATAATTTACTGTTTGTGATAAAAATAAATGTAATTACGTAGGTATGACATTAAGAGTCTCGCAATTAATGCTAACGAGTGACAATATGATACTTTTTTCTTTTTAAAGGCACACGGCTCAATAAACTGACACATACATACACTGAGAACTGCCTTTTTTCAAAGTTTGTTTAAACACTTAAACCCGGTCCTGAATGTAGCAAATACTACTCTGAAAACGGCATCAATATTGGTTCAGCCAAACGTGAAAGAATCGCGGACAAACATACATAGTACATACACACATACAGATTAAAATACCTATTTCAATATAACGAACATTTATTGTTCGAATTAATTTTAAATAGGTACATTATATTATTCAAAAATTTAGGTAAATTAAACCTTTCAATAAAACAAACGTCTGTCTGCCACATTGATTGATTTTCTTTAGACTTCTTTGACTATGAAAAATGTTTCCCGCCAAAAAGGTTTCTTGTTGTAATAAAAAAAAAATTGGATAAAAAAAAGACTATAGATAGAGTTTGATGGTCAAAATAACAGACCATCTTCAATCAATATATATAAAACTCTTCCGTTACTGACTGACTGACTGACTGACAGACAACGCAGAGCCGAAACTACTGGGCATAGCGTGCTGAAATTTTGCATGTAGGTTCCTTAGGGAGTGTAGGTGAGCACTAAGAAGGGATTTCCCGAAATTCCCACGGGAACGGGAACAAACAGGAATTTTGTGTTTATGAGAAATCTGCGCGGGTGAAACCGCGGAGCAGCCTCTAGTACATAGTATAAAATAAAGTTGCTTCCCGCATCTGTCCAAGAGGAAAGTTTATAATGTATAATACACGCATAACATTGTAATAGGTTAGGCGGTACGAAGTTCGCCGAGTCGACTAGTTTATATTTAAAAATCAATCGTGGTTTGTTTATCTCGCTTAAACTTGAGAACGACTTAGAACGTTTAGCTGATTTGAGTTTCAAAATGTTTGTCGTAGTTCACATAAGGTCCAAAAGGTGAGAAAAGATAGAAAAAATGGAGGGGTTGAAAGAAAAATAAAAATGTAATTTTCCCATATAAACTGTTTTATGTATTTTCCTGTCTAAGATTTAACGTTGTTGTTATTTAATTTGCCCATTCCTGGCCAAGAAAGTAACATAATCCATACATAAGAATCTTCAGTAGGTATAGATAATAATAATCGTGTAAATTAATATTTTAAGTTGGTTATTTTAATAAAAATTACCTTTGTAGCGGTGGCGTCTTATTTATTTTATTTATTAGACAAACCAACAGTACATAGAACATTCTTGGATATTTAACTTTTTTTGCAGCATAGAAAGACGTTCATTTCCTTTTACCTATTCTTGCATTTTTTATAAATAGAATAAAAAGTTACTTTCCGAGCTTAACTTTAATCTTACTGGGTTGTTTTTTTAACACAACTGGCAAGCAGTTATTTATATAATTTTATAATAAAATAAATAACATTGATATTTAGAACTCTGTTAAATCCACCTCTAATTTTTTTAAAGAAAGTAACTTTTTATTAATTTTTAGGTTCATCATTTTCAAATAAATTGAAGTTCAATATATTATTTTTATAAATATGTGTAAAAACCTTTTTCGAGGTGTTGAATTTCGAGCAACGATAAAGGATCGCGTATGTCAGGTCGGGCTTGCATATTGCATAATAAGTTATTATTACTATAGTTTATAGTACCTTACACCTAAATTTGTTCTTGTTTGAGAGATATCCCCTAAAAGTTGTTTTTCATACGAAACCCTTATGCAACCAAACATTGCCTACCTACGTCCATACCTATTGTAGTTTCATTGTGTAAAGTAGGTAGCGAAAAAACTAATTACTATATAGGTGTACGATAGAGTAATAGAAGCACTACGTTTTTATTTTTCCTGATAGGTACATACACACTGTGACGTGTGGGTAATCCTACTAAGGTCAATGACCCCTACATATCAAATCGTAAAATAAATAAAAATAATGAAAAGTTTATTGCTTTGCATTTAAAAAAGAAAGATATAGAAAACAACCCAATATAAAAATATATTTTAAGAGCTGTACTATGTAGATATCGTTTTTAAAATGAGTGAAAATAAGTGCTTTCTTTTTCCCCTCAGAATATAAATTTGTAGGGATACTTATTTGATATTAAAAAATCACAGAAACTTACGTCTACTATTGCTCAAATTTATTAATATAATAATAATAAAATGTACTTACTTTTTCCAAACTAAAAAAGAATTCTCATTCACTGCGCAAACCTCGCGCAAACAATAATAAATAGTCTTGTAATAGCGCGCCAAAGCACGACTGACGTACGCTCCGCCTCAAGACCGGAGGCGTACTGGCGCCCGTTTCTGCTTATCGAATCGGCCGCTCGGCCGTTGTATCCCTCCATACAATTTAGTATGGAGAATTTCCGCCGAAATTTTAGTAAAGTTTTAGCAATTAAAACTAGATGAAAATGGACATGTATATTTTTGTAATTACAATATAAAAGTTGAACAGACTTTCTAGTTTATGATACAATTTTTGTTTTGCTTCAACTTACTTTTAAACTAGTAAACAATCGTTAACAGCAAAAGCTGTTTTTGCAGTTTTTGATGAACTTTACGATTTTTTTATCAGAAAACCCTTTAGTTTTTTTAATTTGAAAACCTACTATAATTGTAGTTCAGTCTTTTGAGAAGCTACGAAAAAAAAAATAGCTTTCTGTATTATTTTTAAGTGTTATTAAAGTCGTATATACGAACACTCCTCTCGCCGTTTTCCCAATTTTAGCCCCTTAAATACAAAAAATATATATAAACACAATACAAATTCTTACAATCAACAAAAATACAGTTGCCAAAAAGATAATAAAATTAAAAAAAATAACAAAAACAGCAAAACTAAATATAGTAAGAACATACATAAAAGAATCGGTTGGTTATTGTGTGTCGCAGTTGCTGTTAAATGGCACTGACTCAGCATTTGCTGAAGGCTTTCACCAACAGCGCTGATTCTATCTAATACGTCTAAATAAACAACATTGCAAACTAAATCAATAGAGGTTTACATAACAACAAAGAAACCTTCCGCCCCCAATTCTCCCGATCGGATCCAGATTCAAACAACACGTGAAATATTGTACTGGACACTATTTGTTTGCTTACTGGGGCTCTAAGAAGGCAACATTTTTGAAAGAATACTTTTTCGTAACAAGTATTCAGTATTAAAAACATGGGTAAAATAAAATACGCTTTATTGTTGAAACGAAATGACTTAATGAATAATACAAAATAATACGAATACAGTAAATCAATACATATTATAAAACAAAGTCGCTTCCCGTGTCTGTCTGTCGCTATATATGCTGAAATCTTTAAAACTACGCAACAGATTTTGATGCAGTTTTTTTAAAAGATAGAGTTGTGCAAGAGGGAGGTTCATATGTATAATACATGCACCACATAGTAATAGGTTAGGCAATATGATGTTCGCCGGGTCGACTAGTTTGTAATAAGAGAGAAAAAGGGCATGAGCGGCCTTGTCGCAATAAGCGTTTTCTTCGACAAACCAAAAAAAAAGTTTTTTTTTCTCATTTTGTATAAATATCAAAACAATTGTTTAATTTTACGTTAAATATAGGTACATAATATATTTATTTAAAAATGAATAGCCAATTGGCTATTCATTTTATGTATTGGTAAGCGCATAATTCAACAACGCCTGGACCAATTTTACCAATTCTGTTTTTTTTTTAATGTTCTTTGAAGTCCAAGGTTGGATGGTTTTCACGGCGAGAAAAAAACAAATAATTACCGGGATAACAACTAAGTAATAGGTTACGTGGTACGACTAGTATTCGCCGGGTCGACTAGTATAACTATAAATGAATAATAAATTTTAATTTATTTAAAAGGAAATTACAATTAAAATTAACATTTGTTAAAAAAAAAAAATGAATGTATTACAAAAAAAAAAAAGAAACGAGTTCCTCTTCATGCAGCCTTATTACGGGGACTAGTCCTCTCTTTGGCATTCAGGAAATGGGGTCGAAAGGTAAATATTGAACGTGTTTACTAGCGGCACACAATCGGAAAACTCGAAAACGGTTTTCAGGAGTTGCCTTTTTGCTTCATTGGTGGAAGGACAGGCTAGACACTTTGGAACAAAATTGTACTGAGATATTATGACAGACTCGTGGGCCCCCTGCGTTGCCCCCCTGGGGAGGCCACGGCGAATTTGCTTTTTACTTGGCCCCCCAGACTTGCACTTATCTTCGGGTGCATGTGGTATGTAATTGGCTACTTTTTATAATACTTTTTAAAGAAATTTTGTTTGCTGCATGCTGTATTAAAATTCTCGTTAAAAAGAAATCTGCTTGTACAGTGGCGGATACGATCGGCGTAACACTTCCGGTTTTTCTGTATTGCAAAATAGCTCTTGTTCTTTGGTAATACAGTCTAGGGCTGACGAAACCATAGACAAATCTGTTACGGCCTCCTAGTCCGTGACTGTACAAATACTAAAGGAACAGCCGAAGGACGTGCAGCAGCGTCCTTAAATTAGGTAAAATAAAATTTAAGTTAGCTGTGTCCAGCAGTGAACGTCTATTGGATGCAATAATATAATGATGACATAGTACTACGTGAGCTTGTATTATGTTTTGTGTACCCTATAGATTCCCTAGTTGAAATATAATGCAAAATACTGAGATCGCAAATGTAGAGTTATTCCTGTAATGTCAAGAGATTTATTTTAAAGTTTGAGTTAAATTTAAGGCCGTCGTCTAAAAGCTGCCAACTAAGACTTGCATACCATCGGAACCACTTTGAAACTTGCAGAATCTTACTAAATATTGCATCTTTAAAGCGCATTCTTACTAGCCCCCAACTAAATATGTATTATAAAAAAAATTATATGTTGTAACTAGTCGACCCGGCGAACTTCGTACTGCATTACCTTTGTGCATGTATATTATACTTATAAACCTTCCTCTTAAATTACTCTATTCTTTAAAAAAACATCGCACCAAAATCCGTTGCATATTTTTAAAGATTTAAGCATACATGGGGCACACGTGGGAAGCAACTTTATTTTATATTATTATGTACTAGTCGACCCGGCGAACTTTGTACCGCTTAACTTAGTGTTTTGAGGATTTATTGTACTTATAAACCTGCTTCTTGAATCACTATATCTATTAAAAAAACGCATTACATCCGTTTCGTATTTTAAAAGATTTAATCATACATAGGGACAGACGCGGGAAGCGACTTTATTTTATACTATGTATTGATTAATGATATATATTAATGTTGATTGATGATGATGTAAACAGTATATTTGAAGTGCTCAGGAAAGGCTGCGTAAAGAGTTAACGAAATCGACTCGACATGCGTGTATGAAAAGGGTTATGAATATAGCGAAAGAAGTATTTCAGGATCATAGTAAGTGAAAAGCAAATGTTATAGTAGGAAAAAATTGGTTTTTTGTTTTAACTTTACGTTATATTATTTTACGAACAGCACATATAAATATACTAGCTGTTACGGCGCACTTCGTATCGCGCCTTACAATTTTAACTTCCCCTACATTTTTCCATATTTTCTCGGCATTTAAATCTTCCCTGAACTACTACGAACATTTCAAAACCAAAATCTGCTATAACGGCTCGGCCGCTCTCGAGTTTTAGCGAGACTCACGAACCACGATTCATTTTATATTAATAGTAGATATAAGTAGATAGATAGAAGATTAGTTATATTGTGTTATAATCTAATTAAAACATATCAAACCCATTCACCGGATAAGCTTTCTTTGAAGCAAATACAAATTCAAAAATTTACAACGCATAGTGCGAAGCGTTTCCAAGCTAACTAAATTCAGGCCAACTTCGTTCGGAACCCTTTCTAGGAAGGCCAGGCTCGGATGAACCTTAAAAGGGTTTATGTCTTAATAAACGGCTGACTGCCCTGTAGCCGGTAAATAGTACCTTGCCTTTATAATAGGCTGGCAGACCCGGCGAACTTTGTACCGCCTCGTAATATAAATTGACAGAATATCATTATAAATTCTAGTCTATCATTTCTGATTCGATCCTGCAGGAAAACTCTAAACATAACCAATCCATTGATCTTTAAAAGTCACTTTAAGCTTTCTAATAAGGCTCATAGTTA
The DNA here is from genome assembly GCA_951802225.1 of Euspilapteryx auroguttella. Lineage (NCBI taxonomy): Eukaryota > Metazoa > Arthropoda > Insecta > Lepidoptera > Gracillariidae > Euspilapteryx > Euspilapteryx auroguttella. The sequence continues at coordinate 9,772,019 of OX637653.1, forward strand.
GTGGTCATGACTCGGTCCAATAGAATAGAAACACTTTATTGCATACAAAGTAAGACACAAAAGTGTAATTGTTAAATTAAGGGTACAGACGATGTGAATTGGCATCCACTGGGCGGCCTTATCGTTAAAAGCGATTTCTTCAAGGCAACCCACTTGGAACCTTATGCTTACTTACATATTATGTATACATAATATGTAAGTATAAGTAAGTATATATACTTACATATAAAAAATATTCTAAAAGTAGGCGATACTGCAGAAAAGTTACGTTCACAGTCTGTTTTTTTAGTGATGTTAACCATTAAATTTTGCAACAAACCAGATTCATTCGATGAATCGAATCGAAATCGAAAAAAAATATTTTATTATACTGGCGTTGATCGCTCATCTGTCGATTTTGGCTACTAATCAGAAGATTGTTATTGATTTAAGATTCATCACAGATCCCTTTCGCTTTTCTAGTTATTTTTTTTGTGACTAAGCGATTTTTATTGTAAAAAGCGATAAAATGACCTTTTGTACCTTTGTTTCATTTTAAATAACATAAGGTAAGAAAGTTTAGTAAATTTATCTAATCATAATTTAAATCCAATGCAGTTTTTCATAAAAACCAAATCAATCAAATACTTACACAAACTTGAATCGATTTATCGTGGGTATCGTTAATCAAGTCGTTTGGCTACATCACTAGTTACGTCACAATGACAACGTCAAAACAGTCTTCTTAATTTGTGGCGACGTTAGTGACATAAAATGTGTAGGTACTCGTTAGTAAAGTTTCAAAGTTAATTCAAACTACGTGCAAAAATACGCTATCAAGTTCTTTCATTAATTTTTATTTTCTAAGGCTAATTGAAAATTAATAATAATATTATTATTATCTTCATGGCAAATATGAATATAGTAATCCTAATTATTACTGATTTTTGCCCAAATTACAGATTTTTGCCTAAAATTGCCACTTTTAGCAACACTTAGTAGTTTTCTTAGGTCTGGTATAAATATCATAATAGCTTATCAATGTGTCATAAAAATATAAAGCAAGATTATCTAAGTATTGCAAATTCAGGATTATTGTTTTAACGTTGGTTCCGAAACTACGTGTTTTGTTAGCGGGCTTTAAAACAATAATCCAATAAACTTATTATAACCGTACAACGTTGCCGGGCTTTATGCCCACCCTTTTAACTAATTTGTGAACTTGACATTGGCAAAATACTCCACTAAAGTGGAGTCAAGTCCATTAAATTAAAATAATAATAATTGCAAATTCAGGACAACATTTTTACATTACTTCACAGTAAATAATGAAGTTTTTTTTTTTAAATAGAACTATAGAATTAATGTAATAGAGCTCTTAAGAAGATATTAATTTTTATTGAGAGTGCTTGCCGCAGATCGCCTTAAGAGTAAAATGGAATGGTGCCCCTAAGGAATAGCCATCTACATTTTTAATTCCATTTTAATTATCGTGCCGAAATAAAACGAGGCGAGAAAGATGGGTGGTGAAGTTACGGTCTTTAAAAACTCGAAATGAAATTGGGCGTCTTGTTAATTTGCGTCCTAAATGAGACGAATAACTTAATTTATTTGGAGTATTTTTTCTTTCTTTACGTTAGGTACCTACTTGGATTCCTTGGTTTGTTCTCTAAAAACGACGTTCCATGTTAAATTTGTTTAAATTTAATTGAATTCGTTTCAGTTGCGCTAGTTTCATGATTCTATTAAATCTCTTGATAAAACTTTTTCCTATAATTTGAAATTGGATTATAGATTTCTTTTCTCTTGAAGACTTCTTAAAATTTCACAAACTTTTGTTTATCTACTATTTTATTACTCTACCACCTGTAACTTTTACCTGTGTTAACAAATAAAGTTTTCTATTTCTATTTCTATCTATTGTTACGACTACAAGTACTTTAAGTAAAGTTAGTTGATAGAAATAATTAAATTTGAAAGCTAGCACTCTAAAGACCTGAAATATTCTACAATTATGCAAATTGTTGAACCTACCTTCCATTATCGAAGTATAACAACGTTTCCTAATTAAAACAGCCTAAGCAAACACTCACGCTTGCTCCAGCCTAAACCTTTGTTTTATCTAGGCCCAGCGCATATTGGCGAGGCGAATATACAGAAGAGTAACAATTTAAACTGTGCTTTAACTTCTATGGCACAGGGTTCAGAACCATTGCATGCCGACTTTTATAGTCGCTCGGAATATTAATTTGATTGAAAACACGTTTTTGACTGTGTTGTGTTATAAAATTTAGAAACTATCTTATAAAATCTTATCGTCTCGGTATCTTTATCACACTAAGCCAGATTTTCAGTGAGCCTATCGTCCACTTAAATGGAGATCTTCAGAAAACATTGGACGATATGCGACCGAAGACTCAATGTGGAGCAAGTTGTCATGTAGTGATGGGATGGTGCCCCCCTTGCTTTCTTACTTTTTTGATAATTTTGGGAAATCCTCTGCGATACTTACCTAAGCGTTTAAGGTTATGTTGAACTCTTATACCGACTAAAACCCCGCGTTGACCAAACGTCACGTTTACTTCGCATCCATTCGGCTTCATTATTAGCGCTTATTTAGTGGCAAAAAACTTATTTTTTTAAGAATGATAGTTTTTTTTTATTTCGATAAACCTTACATAATTGTTAACCTACACAATGCCTACTAAAGCTAAAATTATCGATCGTTAATTCAGCGTGATTATCTCGGATCAATTGTTTGCCCTCTCAACCTCGTCTTGTTTGGAGAGTGTGAGAAGTGCTAGAGTGTTAAGGGCGGGCACTATTGTTCTGTGGCAAATTTCCAAGAGGCTTTAATACTATCATCTATCTACATAATTTATCTATAGTAGTAGAATTCAATTCAATTCAATTCAATTTATTTATTTGCTTCAATACTGAGTACAATAAAATGGTGTTAAAATTACAAAAAAAATCCTTACAGTATTCTACCACTAGGCCTGGTATGCAAATATTAATCTTTACATATAACTTATGGAAAATGTCATGCTTTTAATACAATGAAAAAATTAATATATATTAAAAATTATGATTCCTTAAATAAATAATAAAATAAAATTAAAATATTCTTAAAAAAAAAAAAAAAGTAACACAATAAACATACAATTTATTAGGTACCTACCTATATCATTAATTTTATCAATTTATTCAATTTTGTCATTAAGGAAGTCATTTACACAATAATATGATTTTTCTATCAGTAACTTTTTTAATTTCCGCTTAAAACCATTGAGGGGGATATCATGCCAATTTCTAGGTATTTTATTGTATAGTCTTGGCGCCATACCCAGAATACTATTACTCAATTGTTTAGTTTTTTGTATGTCAGATGTTATCATATGATTAAGTCGTGCCGTTCTGAAATTACTAAAAAGTTTACAATTTAATTTTACAAAAACAATAACTTCATAGATGTACAAAGAATGTAGAGTCATAAGCCTAAATTCCTTAAAAACTGTTTTGCAACTTTCTGTTATAGTTAAGCCACAGATAGACCTCAAACATCTCTTCTGAGCTTTAAAAGCTTTTTCTATATCTGTAGAGTTACCCCAAAAGATCAATCCATATCTTAAAACTGCCATAACATGTGCATGATAAACGGTAAGTGCAGCAGAACGGTTGACTACTTTGGTCAACATGAACAAAGCATATGAGCATTTAGCTAATCTAGAGCAGACGTTTTCTATGTGAAGTTTCCATGTCATACCATTATCTATATTTAATCCCAGGAACTTGGTGCTTTGAATCTCTTCAATTTTTTTGTCATTATATTTAACACTTAACTCTTTTATTATATCTGCTCTATTTTTGAAATTAATTATATTTGTTTTGTCTAAATTTATAAGTAAATTATTTTCAGTTAACCATTCTATTAAATTATTTAAAGAATTATTTATTATGTGTTCATGTTCAACTAATTATGTACGCCTAATTTAAGCTTTGTTTAATTTTACTTGTTTATTTATCTTTATGTGATTCATGTATTTTGGCTTGCAAATAAAGATTATTATTATTATTATTATTAACTAAATTTATATTTGCAAATATTACTGTACTGTCATCCGCAAATTGAACCATCGGATTATTAATTGCACTTGGGAAATCATTCACATATACAATAAACAGAAGTGGTCCCAAAATACTTCCTTGAGGAACTCCATAAGTGACGGTTTTAAAGTCTGATTGATAATTAATAATAGTTTTGGTTCTAAGACACATTCTTTCAATGGTTGTAGCCTGAGTTCTGTTTTTCAGATATGACTGAAAAAGATTTAAAATGTTACCTCTAATTCCGAGATTGTAGAGCTTATCTAATAGATTTTTATGCTCTACATAGTCAAATGCTTTCTGTAGGTCCATAAATAAAGCTGTAGTAGGTATACCCTTATCAACGTTAGACATAACCAGCTTCGTAAAATTATATATTGCTAAATTAATAGATTTCTCTTTCCTAAATCCTACTTGTTCCTCATTTATCAAATTATTTATTTCAAAATACGAGTACACATTTTTATGTATGATTTTTTCAAAAAATTTTGAAAATACTGATAATAAAGCTACGGGTCTGTAGTAGGACATTGTATGGCGGTCTAATTTTTTAAACAACGGTTTTATAATTGAAACTTTTAGGCTGTCGGGATATGTACCGGACTCCACACATAGGTTGAATATATGACTAAGCACTTTTGATACCTGTAATCCTACAGCTTTTATAACTTTAGTGGCTATACCGTCATATCCGGTACTGTTTGTATTCTTCAAGCTTTTTATAGCAAGAAATATGTCACTTTCAACTGCAGGATTCATAAAAAAGGAATGAAGGCTTGTTTTACTTCTATTTCCTTTTTTATTTTGTTTGGTCAATGGTTTGGGTAATAGTTGGACTTGTTCTATAAAAAAACTATTAAATGCCTCAGAAATTTCTTTTGGATCAGTTAAAAATTGATTGTTTTTATTCTTAATTTTATCAATATATATCCTCTTGCAATTTTGATTTTTTATATTATTATTAATGATTTTCCATATAGTCTTACCTTTGTTTTGTGAATTTCTAATTAAATGATTATTCTGAGATTTTTGCGTTAGTTTAACTATCTTTTTTAAACGCTTTGCGTAATCTTTAAATATTTTTTTATTAACTTCGGTTTTGCATATTCTATATTTCCATAAAAGTTCCCTTTTTTTTTTAGCGCATTTCCTAATTCCTTTTGACATCCACTTACTTTGTTTAGAAGTTTTGATTTTTATTTTAATGAGAGGAAAGCATAGGTCATAAAACATCTTGAAAAGGTCGTAAAACTTATTAAAGGCTTCGTTTGGATCCTTACATTCATAGACTTCAATAAACGACAAAGAATCGAGGCATTTTTTAAATTTATCTATGTTTTCATCTGCGTAATCTCTTTTAGTGATAAACCAATATGCCATAGAAGATATTATTTTTGTTGGACATGTTAAAATCTGTGCGGAGTGATCAGATAAAGCGAGTTCAATTATTTCAGCTTTGCATCCCTTGATATTGTGTGCAAAGTTGTCTAGGCACGTTTTACTTCGAAATCGTGTGGGTTCATTTATTGTTAACTTCATATTAAAATTTTGTAAAAGATTTTCAAAATTAGAGCAAGTATTCGATTTTTCTAACCTGTTTATATTAAAATCACCACAAATTATCATTTTAGTATTACTTAGCGCATATTTGGATAGTATATTTTCCAGTGCATTAAAGAAGGTTTCTAATATATCCGAACTCAATTTTGGTGGCCTATAAATACATACAATCATTATGTTATGGTCAATTAAACGTATTGCGCTACATTCTATAATTCTGTAAATGCTTAGGTCATATATTTCTGTTATAACTTCATATTTGTGTATATTTCGTACGAGGATACAAGATCCCCCGTGTCTATTTTTCCTGCAATAATAAGAAACCAAATTAAAATTATCTATTTTTACCAGGTCTATGTCACTTTCCAGTAAATTGTGTTCAGTTATACATATTACATCTATTTTTGTGTTTTTTTCAAATTCTTCTAAACCAACCGCTAATAAATCCTGCTTTCCTAGTAAACCATCAATATTTTGATGCAGTATCCGAAATTTATTATCTGTTTTAGTAACTTTATTAGTGTAGTTTATACATTTTTGAGCGAAAAAAATCTTTTTGCGTATTATTTTTGTTATCACTGCTATCAACATTCACAAGTGTTTCTAGCCTGTAATTTTGTATATATCCTATGTGTTTATTTATATCTTGTAAAATTATCTGCATTCCTTTGTCCTTTAGAAAGCCGTTATCTCTATTAAACATCATGCTGTTATCATACCATAGGTTAAGATTAGAATCTAAAAAGTAGCCATACTTGTGGTTAGTCATATCAAGATATAATAAATTATTAAAGGTTTCCACCCTCCAATTATAGTTGCTCCTGTTTATTCCCCTACCACAATTATATGTTGGTGTAGCAATTATTATATTAGTATGCGTCAAATTACATAGCTTATTTCTCATATATGTAATAATATTATAATAATTAATCGTCGATGTAAAGTCGTTTTTACTCAATAGAATAACGCAGAAATCCTTTGAAGTAAATCCTTTTAGTTTTGTTTCTATGTTTTCCAGTTGTTGCAGTATACCGCCACCTGGTGTTGAATAGTGGCAGATATCGAAGTTTTCATATTGTAGCGTTTTTTTAGCAATATTAATTATGTCATTCTTGTTGTTACAGCTTAAAATATATAATTTACTTTTGTGTATTGTTTCTATATTCTTAATGTTTTCAGTTCTTTTCTTTTGCCGTTTTATAGTACTTTGTGGGAGTTTTTCAGTCTCTGTCCGCACACACTCATCAATATTGACATGTGCTGATATTGGAGAAGTTGCCACATTTTTACATTCGCTCGAATTTTCAGTTTGCGTAGTTTGGTTTGTAGCAGCTTTATTTAACGGCTTCGACGGTTGTTGCTTTTGATATATATTGTCAGTTTGTGTAGTCTTGCTATCATAGTTCGTCTTTCTAGTTGAAGGTGAGTTAATTTTGGTCTTGTTAATCTCAATTTTTCTATAAGTTGGTACTAGTGTTTGCGTCTTTTTTGGAATGGGACTAATAGAAACTTTTTTCAAAACTTCGTTCTTTTTTGTGAGATTTTCATTTATCTTCTTTAGTTCTTCATTTGCTAAGTTTAATGTCTGTATTTCTAAGTGTGCGCTGTTTAACTCTAATTTCAAAGTTTCTATTTCTTTACTTAGTTTTGTTATTTCTTCGCAATCATCTTCATGCTCGTCATTTGATAATTCTATCAAGCTTGTTGCATCCATTGTGGTGTTAGAGCCCTCTAGTAGGCTTTCATTTACAACTTCGGGATCTGATTGAGCTCTTTTATTAGCTCGTCTCTTCGTGATGTTCTCGAAGAAATTCATTTTATTTCTGTAGATGTCGCTTTTGTTAGATTAAAATAGCCGAAAAATAATAAATTTGGCTTGACTGACTGGGGCTCGAACCCCCAACCTTTGATTGCAATCCGTGCCCTTACCGCTCGAGCCACCATTGACTCATTGAGCCGTACGAAAATTGTATACCGTTTGAGCTGTCTAACGATGAATCATTACGGGTGCATCGGCTTATTGTTTTTGCAATTGCAATCCAAGGTCAGTGACACATTCAAAATTCACAAAATAACGAATCACTTCACAACGTTTTCGCTTGATTTTTTATATTTTTTTTGTCTTATTCTGGTTTGTGTTATTATTACTTCATTTATTTTTAAATTACGAATTCACTGGTATAAATTTTAATGTTCAACTATCACTTTAAACATTTATTTTCAATTTTATTTAACGGAGCAAAACAAAACACGTCAGTATGCAGCACTCATTCGTGATGTGATGTGAGAAGCTATAGCAAAGCTATTATCGTACATTGATGATAAAAAAATGTATAAAATGTTGTATTTGTATCCTATTGTTACAGTTGCTTAATGCTTGTCTATCTGTTTTTTTGTTTTGTTGAACGGCAGAACTTGTCAGCCGATTTGCAACAATCTTTTCGTAACTTAAGAAATCAAGCAATTTTATTCAAATTCAGTTCAGTAGTTTTGGAATTACATAAAAAATATTCAAAAACTATTCCTATCTAATGATGAAAATTAAAAAAGTATTAAAAGTGCACACTTTTTATATTGACTCCTATTTTATCATAAACATAAAGTCAAAGTTACAAAATTATGATTTCTTCCATACAGTGGAAACAAATCCCCAGTTTTAATGAAGTTTCCGCTGTTTGCCGTCGTTCAATAACCGTGCGCTTGTTCTAAATCTGCATAACCTAATTCTCACGGGAGAGATTTGTATGAATCTAAATGAAATACCCAGCTTAGCTACTAAGTAAGATCACCTTATAAAAAACTCAAAATGCCGATATTTCCGTTCTCGTGTGGTTTTCGGTATAAATAAATAAATATCACATCACACCAGAGTCTCTTATTAGGTAGAACCTGTATCAAGGGTGCCCGAATCACATAGAAACACGAAAAAATTCATTCAGACCAAGAAACAAACATCGATATTTATTAAATACATTTCGTTCCCACCGAGAATGGAACCCGGTGCTTTCGCGTCGCAGTCGATATCCCTGCTTACTGAACTACGAAGGCTTTTAAAAAACTGTATGTTTGTTTTTTTTTTTTTAATGACAGGGGGGAAATTATGTACCCATTCTAAGGATATGTTATAAAATGTTGGTTAATCTAATCCTTATTTTACAAGCGTAAAAGTTTACTGCTAACAAAACGATGCAAAGTTAAAAAGGTTTTGTAATGATTCGTGTCCTTTGTTTAACGACCTATCATTTTAACTCCGCTCGGTTTTAATCCAACTGTTTTGTATACCCGATCAGGTACGGAAGGTCCTTCATACCTTTAACGGTAGATCATAAAAATGAAGCTTCCCTTGAATTTAAAATCAGGTCCGTTTTGGTGTGTAATGGCCTTTACGTTTGAGGCATTCGAAAGTTGAAAAAAAAAAAAACATGAATTTGAATTGAAGTTGGTTTGTTGACTAGCCGTCTTTTGTTTTTAATTCAGTATGAATTTAATATGAAAATCGTCAAAACAAAGCAACTTAGTGTAGTGAGTAGGAACTTTCTTATTTTGCGTTCAATAAATATTATAATGCCTATGAAACTAACTAACGAAAAATATAAATTGTAAAATTACTCATAAACATCTCACCCGAGAGACTCCTCCACTTATTGTTAAAAACAACGTGGAAAGGTTTTGCTATAATTTGAACGCTTGGAATGCACGTTTAGCGATCGCAGTATGGCTTCTCAAGTTTTTTAATTAGGTTAGTAGCTAGTTAGATTCAAAGTTTTTTTTAAATAATCAATAGATACTTATACTGCGGGGGCGGGACCCTATCATAGTGCGTGCCCAAAGCCCTTTATCAGTTTTTATATCATCAAGGCATGTCCTTCTAAACTAAACACGATAACAAAAAGTGCACCCTTCCGTTAAATAAAAAACAACCAAAATTTTCCGTCATCGCGTAGTAAAATAAATCTTTACACGGACCCCTTATCTTTAGTGGCTTTAATCAAATAATTATAGTTGACCTAATAATTTGTTTACCTGTTGGCATTCTTTTGTTTGAACTTAGGCCCGGTGCACATCTGGCGGGGCAAGGCGAAGTAAACACAAAAATTAGACACTAAATTCCAATAATACCATAAATAACGACACGCGATTGGTCTTAAACCACGTGTGTAAGAAGTAACAGTAAGAGACCACTTTATCTTTGTTGTTCCTCTTCAGCGCACATCTGGGCCTTCCTTATTTACACTTATAATAATAACTGGTCGACTACCTATTACTTTCTTGTGCATATATGTATACAATATAAATCTTCCTCTCACATCAGTCTATCTTTGAAAAAAAACCGTATCGAAATCGATTGCATAGTTTTTTTAATAATATAAGCATACATAGGGAAGAAACTTTGTTTTATACTATGTATTTATATTGATGATAATAACGCATTACACTAAAGCCCCTAACTAGGAAGAACCTGTATCTAGGGAGACGGCTAGACCGGGAAAAATTATCAATATTCACATTACTGCTAACAAGGCCACGGAGCAATAATACCTACTACTTTTATTTATACTAAAAAAAAACAATTCTAAACCTTGTGTTTTCACGACTATTGATAGCACACTATCAATAAAAGTTTTAGTAAGGGCCGGCAGTGTGCTTTGCTTACCCAACGTTTATTGATTACGAGGGTGATTGTTCGTTTTGATAACGTAAATTTAGAAATTAAGTTATTCAAAAGTCTATTTACAACCAAATAATCTGATAATAACACTAATATAACCAAACTAGAGGCTACCCCGCTATTTCACCCGCGCAGATTTCTCATAAACACATAAATCCCGTTCTTTCCCGTTCCCATGAGAATTTCGGGAAATTATTCCTTAGTGCTCCCCTACCAAGGAATTCACGTGCAAAATTTCTGCCCGCTACGCCCAGTAGTTTGGCTCTGGATTGTCTGTCACTCAGCAACGGAAGAGTTTTATATGAAAATTGATAATGCTAGGAGTTTTCCTGCGCGAAAATTATTGCTCTATGTTGGTAGGTATCGACCTACCTTTATGAATTGAAGCTATTATTTCATTATGTCTAAGAATCCTGTGTATTATGAAGACAATGATAAAAGATTCATACGCGTGCCAGGTGCAGATAGCAAACTAAAAGCATTATAGAGGTACAGTACTTATTAATTAGGTATTCTGTGATTATACTATAATTTGTGCTAAAGCTAAATCCATTTGAAGCGCACTTTTTAAAAGTACCACATTATCTACTACACTGCATTATGACCACTAAGCTCTAAGCGCTACAAATACTATTAGGTCTTTAATCCTGTGAATCAATTCCGTGCGACTCATTAAATTATTACTCTACTAATTCAATAGTCTCAAATTAAAGCCTTTGTTTACTATTCCTATCCCGCTCGCTAGTATTGCTAATAAAAGGGATAGAACGATAGTGTGCTGTTAGCCCGTCATTCTGCAATTTAATGTGCTCTACCATAACATAAACTTTATTGAGGTGATAAAGACAGTTTCCACAGTTGAGCTAAGCTATGAGTTATAAATCACATCGAGAATAATGCTATAAATTTATTTTTCTTGTGTGCTAAATACTTCAGAACTTGCTATGTGAATGCAAAGTTTAAGCAAACGCTTACTTTAAACAAGAAATGGACGAAAATAATCTCTCATACAGCTGTTAAAACTATGTTAAAATCAAAAACACAACTTTCGGATTTCCAGTAGTGAAATCATCCATTTAATTTTGATTTTAGCATATTTTCTTTATTATATCATTTAAATTAAAATATTTTAACTACAGCTTTTTTTGTACATTTTAACTAATTAAATATAACCTTAAAAAAAAACTAAACAAAGAAATATTTACAAATAAAAAATGGCCTCAAAATCGCTGCCACCGGAAGGTACGGTGCCTAGCAGGCTGGCTGCGTTACCCCTTGTTAGAAAATTTATCTGTCTGTGTAGGTTTTATATCATAGCTAAGCTTGTGTAGAGTACTAGAGTTAATATAAACTTTAGTGTGGTAATAACAGTCACGCAACGATTCGGACGTAACGGCGTAGAATTAGAGGACTGTTTAATTGTAAGGCCCAGTTAACATTAACTGGAGTTAGCCCTTGCCCTAACAATGTACAGGATTATTAACTAAACTCCTTTTTGCATAAAATGTATCATTTTAACCAATTGATAGCTAGATTGAAGCAAAGTAGTAAGAGCGCTTAGCTAACTTATTGCAGTTGAGCATTTTGTTTGATGATTTTACTATAGGTTTTGGTTTTTAATGTTTTTTTTTTTTTGGAAAAAGTGGTATCTTGTTAATTCCTTTGAAAATTGAAAGGCTTTACTAAAAACACTATTTAAAAATAGTTTTATCAGATTTTTCAGAGTAATGACAAATTGTTCGATTAAACCAGATCCTAATCATCGCTTCAACCGAGAGACGTTCTCTGTTCGCCACAAGGTCAAAATTTTTGATAAGGTTGCCATAATCGCCACGATTGGGCAGGCGGGATGGCGATCTCAGGTATCTCTTCAAGTTTTTCAATTAACACACATAATTTCACTTTAACAATATAAAAAAGATAATAAGTTGAAATAAATTTATTGATTGGAACCATGCCTCAGGCGAGTCGTTTAAAATGCCGTCAAAAAAATTTCATAAATATCTTTTACGCCACAATAACACGTGTGCTGTTCATTTTTGCAGCCAGCACAATTCGAAAGCGAGAATTTAAAATTCAAAAAATACCTTTGTAAGCGTATAAAATCAAAGAAAAAAAAAACCTTTACATTTCACAGCTGCCAGCGTCCGAAGAAACGCGGCCATGCAATAAACCAACGCGATAACGTCAAGCCGCGCACGATTTTAATTTCGTACCATTTTCGTACCTTCACTTCTGATGGGAAACGTGAAAAATGTCGAGTGAGACTCGGAATGCGAGTTGCCTTTACCATAAAATAAATTCTGGATTTGAATTATAAGAGATACGATAATATGCTACGCCGACATTAAGATACTGGCCGGTTTTAATCTGGGATAGATTATCTTTTTTATGAAGATATTAAGTTCTAAGTTCTAATTTCAAATGTTAAATTGATATTTACTTGTTTTTACACGATTTTCTGTACTTACCGGTTGATTTCTTGTTAAAAATATATAATACATTAAATTAAAAATAACTGTTTCAGTTATTCTTATTCCTGTAGATAACATAATACAATAGCTATTAAAGAGATACGTTATTGCTTTAAGACTTTAAAATAGAGAGCTGAGGGCCTATTACGGCCGCTTTTGCAATATTGATTTTTGTCCTCCGAGTGTCAAAGTCAATACAAAAAAAAACGCAAAAAGGATGAAAAGCACAAAAATGGCAAAAGCGGCCGTAATAGGCCCTTTGGTGTCTGTCCGCACTGATATTTTGGCAGTTCACTTAATTAGTTTTTGCAAGTATTGGTATAAGTCCCGTCTTCAAGAGACAAAAGTCGACACGTATGTAGAAGTTATTTAAATAAATTGCGTACGTTAAAAGTTTACGTCATTTACGGCAAGTTAAAGATTTCTCTCTTAGCTAAAACCCTCCCACTCTTACATTACAACATATATATAAAAATCAAAAATCAACTACGTAATAATTTAAACTCACAACTTTTATAAAAATGCTCTTTTTGCATCGAATCTCGAAAAGCCAAAAATGGCATTCCTCAGTTGAATCCATTATGGAAACTGTCATTATGACAATGTCCACTTTTTGTTATCTGCCTGATTCGTAGAGCCTGTGCCACGTCGTTTATTTCACATTGGTAAAAAAGGAAAAGTAATATTGCTGACAATGGATAAAAAGCAATACATGAAATTTTTATCTGGTTGACTCGGTTCACTGTTTTCGTGAAGCGAGTGATTGCCAATATTGGCAACTGAAAGTTGAAACTTAATTTTTAAACAAAAGAAACTGTTGCTTTTAAATTGTTATTTTCGTTCAAAATAAAATTTGATTGATGAATTTTTTTTTTGTTTTTGTACACGGTGCAAGTTCATACATAGCCAATCACCTATTGTATCTATGTCGGTGTCACGGTTCTAAGTTACTAATTTAAATTGCAATAGGTTCAGTTTTTTAGGAGTGAAAGCGTATCACACTGACTCACAAAGCTAATTTCTTTTTTTCTAAGTAGGGATAAATACACATTCAGTAATTTGTTACTTTACCAAACTAGTGGTCTAAATATTCTGTATAAAATGCAACATAGAATAATTTGCTTATGCTAAGTCGCAGCCTTTACAGTTGCAAAATACATACTTTTATAGATATTGCTAGGTACACCTAAGCTATCTTTTGTATTTATTTATGCCTCTATTGTTTGTGTGAATAAACTTGTAAATCTTTTATATCTATTGTTTCTTTCTTTTTCTACTCCTCAAATAATGTTTTACATAATTTCAACAAAGATCCGGTTTGTAAGGAAAATCTAGTCTCAACCCTTTTTTTAATACGGTAACATTTAGAAAGCCTAATTACCCATCCTTGAGCCGAAATTGAACCCAACGTTTTTTGTTACTAAAGCCAGAGCTGTTTCAGAAGTTAAAACATAATATTTTTGCTAAGTTTAATTATAAGGATTTTAATTTTAATTAGAAACCGTGAACCCGTTTATTTTAAGCTTGTGTAATTGCTAGCAAACATAATTATTTAATTTTTTCTTTTATATAGAATTTAAATTACAAATGGATGTTGTGAGAGTTTTTTATATATAAAAAAACCAACATTCAATATTTTGCATCGATATAACAGTTGCTTTTAACTCAAAGGAAAAACATTTCAAATATTGACTGAAAATAAATAGTACAAAAAACAAGAAATAAAAAGTAACAGTCGGATTTAAAAAGAGTAAACCGTAGCAAAAGTCGTAGCAGCTACGCGAGAATGTTCGCTACGCCGTAGCAGAGTTGAACGAGTTTTTAACTCAACTTTGACGGTATAAGTAGGTAGGAATTAAAAGTCAGTTTTAATATTGACTTCCGTTTCCTTTACGTATAAGTTAGAATTTTTTTTATAAAGTATAATTAATCAATATAATTACTAATTTAGGTAAATGAGTTTTTTTTTTGAAAGTAAGTTTAGTTTTTGAACAAAGTATTTTAAAATAAAAATTAAGGTAACAGTAAAGGTGGCTTCTTGGTATATATTTTTTTTGATAGGCCCACATAACAGTGTTTTATAACACACTTTGGCTCGGATAGTACTTATTATACTTATGTTATTTTGTTTTTTATATTAATAAGCCTTGTTTAAGAAAATTTTAACTTTTGTCGCCTTCAGCGTTTCTTTATGTTATCAAAACCTATATTTTAATGTAAAAACAAAAATCAATATTAATTAATGTTTAATTAGTTATTAAAATGTCGTCCCTGTTTGTCCTCACTCAGCATAGCTAATCAAATTCAAAAGATACCTAAAGAAGCTTTCAATGTTCTTTAGAATAATTTAAATATGAATGAACCTATTCTCGTGTCAGTTTTTGTTTCAATATAAATTTTGACAACGTGAATTTTAAGAAAATCTATATGTCTTACCTAATATACTGTGAAGTTTTATCAAATTTCGATAAGTAGGTAGTTGTTGTTCCGTAAAAGCACAAACGCAATTAGGTACCTACTACTGATGATCGAGAAATCTATTTTAGCAATAAGCTCGCTTTTGACCACCTTAAAGTATAATTAATTTTTCATTTATCCTTTAATTTTTATCAATACATAATATAAAAAAGTCGCGTATGTATATTCCTCTATTCATGATTAAATATTTAAAACTATGTAACGATAGAGTGATTCAAGAAAAGGGGCTATATGTATAATTCATGCACAACATAGTAATAGGTAAGGCAGTTCCAAGTTCGCCGGGTCGACTAGTTTTGTTATAAAACACGTCTGAATATTACTGTTTCTTTAATGAAAATCTAACGAAAAGTATTACATTTTGCGATAAAACTATTATTCTGTTCTGTAACAAAAAAAAATCTCATCCTTTTTAATAAGTCAACACTCCTGCCCTTCACACGAAAAAGAAAACGTTTCTGACTTCCTCAAATACCAAAACACTGGAGGAAAATGAAATCACAAACTCTCGTCATTCCGTAATAGATCCAATTTCGCCACAAATCAGAAGAAAAATAGCCTCTTCCTAACTGAGCGTAGATTGACCCGAGGAATGTAATTCCATGCCGATAACGGTTTTGTAACGGAATTTTCAGAATTCCTTACCCCATCTCCGTGCGAGAAACGGAAGTAAAAAAAAAACAATAAAGGGTTCGCGTCTTAGAAAATCTCTTAACACCACTTATCATCTTACTGTATCAGTCTAAAGATGCAAGCTGCAGTGGTAACATGACGAAAATTTGTCGACTTTGTCGTATCTATCTGTCACTTTTGTCGATCGTCTCTATACATTTTCCCGCATTTAAATGTCAAAAGCAATCAAAAGTAACAGAACGACTCGACAAATGGTCCGTCATGCTACGTAGGCAGGCCACTATTAAAAATTCTAGAAATTTTATGACTTTTATACTTATACTAGAGGCTGCCCCGCGGTATCACCCGCGCAGATTTCTCTTAAACACAAAAATCCCGTTTTTTTCCGTTCCCGTGGTAATTTCGCGAAATCCTTTCTTAGTGCACACCTACACTCCCTAAGGAACCTACATGCAAAATTTCAGCCCGCTTCGCCCAGTATTTTTGGCTCTGCGTTGTCTTTCAGTCAGTCAGTCAGTCAGTAACGGAAGAGTTTTATATATATTGATAAATCTACACTTGCTTGCGTTACAATTTAAATATTTTTGTATTGATTTCATAATGAAATTCGTTAAAAACTAAGGAAAGAATAAAATTCGTTAAAAACTAAGAAAAGAATGTCACGTTCATGATTTAATAAAGATTTAATCTCATTACTGATCAAACCTTCAGTAAACAAGAGCCCAGCCAAACATTTTGTAAAACCGCAACCTTTTACCGTTACCGAACGCACAGAGCTGCGGTTAAGGGTCAGAATCTCAGGTTAGATCCGGATACTACACTTATAGTACAATATAGTATTAGCTTTACTACACTACTACAACATGACCGTGACCGTGCCAGGAACGTGTCGGTTAGATAAATTTTCATTGTGTTGACCACCGCCGTGTGGGCTATATACGCTGATGTGTTAGTGTTATGGACATATTTTTTTAAAGGTAAAGTAAAGTTAAAGTTAAAAGTTAAAAAACACTTTATTGCATACAAAAAATACAAAAGAACATTATACAATTAATGGTAGACATATTTAAATTTGCATGCAATGGGCGGACTTATCGCTAAAAGCGATTTCTTCCAGGCAACCCATGTGAAATGTTTGCACATAGACATATTAAATTGGTCGTAGGCGATACAGTATTGTAAGTAACAAAATTAAATACTAAAGTTTTATTTTTAAAAATACATACATACAAATAAAATATTCAAAAATAAACATACATTCAACTAACTTACTAAATATACACATACATAAACACTAAATAAACATAAATACATAAACAATACATAAAAATAATAGTCATTTATAATTAAATGACATCATAGAGAGGACAAAAACAAAAACTCTAACATATTGACAAGAAGTGCGATTTTACTGCCTCCTTGAAACGCGGTAAGCTCCGGATTTGTCGGATACTGAGAGGAAGAGAGTTCCACAACATAACGGATCTGACCGTAAAGGAGTCCTTGTAGAAACTAGTTAGGTGTGGAGGTATTTTTAGCGTCAACGAGTATGACAGCCGCAACGAACGGCTGTGAGTTGTACCGCTGAGCCACTCGAACCGCTCTTTAAGGTAGGCAGGAGAAGCTGGATTGAATAACACGTTAAAGAGAAGAAAGAGAATGTGAGCATTCCGACGGTAGCGGATGGGGAGCCACTTGAGCTTGGCGCGGAAATAGGATACGTGGTCGTACTTGCGTAGACCGAAGATGAATCGGATACAGAAATTTTGAAGACGCTCAAGTTTGTTGAGTTGATCTTCAGTGAGATCAAGGTAGGTGACGTCGGCGTAGTCAAGAATAGGCAAAAGTAAGGACTGGGCTAACGAAATTTTCGTGGCTGTAGGAAGGAAATTACGTAGACGTCGAAGGGAGCCCGACGCGGCAAACACACTCTTACTGACCTTTTCAAGTTGAGGCAACCATGACAAATGCCTATCAAACATGACGCCAAGATTTTTGACGGTTTCACTAAAAGGAACAGAGACTCCATCGAACACTACGCTTGGTACTTGCGTCCAGTCGATACGTGATACAAGCCGTGAACTGCCGATCACAATTACCTGGGTTTTTGCTGGATTTACCTTAAGGCCATAGGATCTACTCCAGGCCGCAATATTTTCAAGATCAGCGTTGCACTGTGAGATATTAGTTGATAGATCACTTATTGTAGACTGCGAGTAAATTTGCAAATCGTCTGCATAAAGATGGTAGGAAGAAGAGAGTTGGGAGGAGATAGAGTTTATGAAGATAGCGAATAGGAGAGGCGACAGAACTCCACCCTGCGGGACACCAGCAGTGATATCACACCAGTCAGATACGGTGTCATCAATCTTAATGCGCTGTCGACGTCCCTGCAGGTAGGAACTGAACCAATTGACAACGTCAGAAGAAATGTTGAGTGAGCCCAACAATGCTAGGAGTATGTCGAAATCTACTGTGTTGAAGGCATTGCTAAAGTCTAGCAACGCGAGGGCCGTAACCCGACGTAAGCGCGGTAACAGTACTGTGACCAGGCCGAAATCCGGATTGAAATTGGTTAAGAAGGTTATGACTAGAGAGAAAAGAGCTAAGCTGGTTATGGACAAGGCGTTCAAGAACTTTTGAGAGGAAAGGGAGAATTGAGATTGGTCTGTAGTCTGTCAGTAAAGAAGGTTTATTTATTTTGGGCAACGGAGTTACTGATGCATTTTTCCACAGTAATGGAAAAGTGCTACTGGATATGGATTTGTTAAATATCGAAGTAATAACAGGCACTATTATATCCATAATGGGAATGATCATGTTACGGCCCACATCGTCGCTGCCAATAGCATTGGAAGTAATTTGGAGAATGCTCCTCTTAACATTCTCATCAGTTACCTGACAGAATGAAAAGGGAGCAAAGTCAGGAGTCGGAAGCGAGGAAATTTGATTTAACGTTTCTATTTTTAGAGGACCATCAAATTTAGAAGAAGAGGAAAAGTGTTTGTTCAGTGAATCAACGTTTAAATCATTTGGAAGTGAATTTTGGCGTGACCTTCCAACTCCTAGAGACCTAAGAAATTTCCAGACTTTAGCTGGGTCGCCTTTTTCAATTGAGTTGTGGATATGATGCCTTTGGGCGTCCCTACACATCTTATTGCAGCGATTTCGTAGAGTCTTGTACTTTTCTTTATTTGTATCAGATGGGTCAGGTTATCAGGGTATCAGGTTATTAATACTGTCCACAGGAGACGCCACAGGGGCCTTTTTTAGTTTGACAATGATAACCTCATTTTGTAAAGTTGGTTAAAAAGTAATATATATATATATAAGTAAAAATATAGTTGCAAGAGGTCCATCAGAATCATTTAAATTTAGAAAGTTGACTATCAATGACAAAAAAGTCTGATAACCTCTGATTTAGAAAATTGGTTACTTTTTCTCTAGAGGTCCACACAGCATGGCTACGCCGCTAGTGCGATGGAAGCTTTGGAGACAATCAGTGTAAGCCTTTTTTAATTTGACTGAAGTAGAGTGTCCTTATTTAATTTTGTTTATTTCATTGATTTAAATTAATTATGAATTCTTGTGCAGATTAGTTAGTATCTACCATTTTATCAATATTTTCTCATGAAACTTATTTTAGATAAGCCATTTAGTGAAATTAGTTAGGAGATTTTTTCCAGTTCATAGCACACTGCTCTGGTAAGTATTATATTAAGGGGCGAACGGGTGCGATACTGGCGCCACTTCAATAAATAAATAATGTCTTTTAAACCATGGCCGAAATAAAAAATATGCGTCTTTGACTTCCTGGATAATCTTGCTTAGAATGTTTAAGGCTCTATTGTGTAGCTTTTAGGATAATGATATTAGAAATATTCTTTTATGAAACTAAAGTGGCCATTTTAGGCAACAATCAGTTTTTTTCTTGAAAATTTTAAGCAAGATTATCTAGGGAGTCAAAGACGCATGTTTTTGATTTTGGCCAAGAATTGTAAGATATTAATTATTTATCAGAAGTGGCGCTAGTTTTGCACCGTGTAAGCCTTTAATACCTACTGATAAACAAACTTCCTGTGTAAAACAGGTTTTGCAAATTAATGCCCTGTTGGGAGAGGCTATGTTGAAAGGTGATTGATAAATGATCGGAACCGTAATTTATGTGGACATTATTAATAACTCAATCTATAAAATTATGTAAGCCGGTACTTTCTGACTGGCTGATTGTAGTAAGGCAAGGCAAACATTTGTTCGCCTGAGCCAATTGGTGGGCACCCTGAACTACCTCGCCTCTCACAGTATAGGATACTTAACCAAATAAGGTATCAACACCAATAAGATTAGATGTAGTCTAAATTGACTTTCAATAAGCGATATCTTGTATACTATATTGAATAAAGTTTTTTTTTTGTTTTGTTGATTGAAATAGTCATTTTAAAAAGTAAATCCCATTTTATGCTTTTACTGTTCCGATAAAAATATAGAAGACAAGTTTATATATCAAGGAATTTTTTTAAGCAGTGTCTGACAACCCACACACCTGACTCCCACATTTTATAAAACCATTATTCATTTATTTTTAGCCAGACATCACGTCTTTTTACTAATATCAAGGGCAAATAAATATACATAATGATAAAAATATTTTTTATCGGATTTTACTAGCACAAGAGTACTTACATAATTTTATTTATGTATGTAAGTGTCTTATTTTCTGAATAAACTATTATTATTTTTATTATTTTATATTTATAATAACGTTTGAGAATAACAGTTTGAAATAACATCAGTTAACACTGTTAGTAACAGGGTCAACAATAGCGTAATTGTATTCCAAATATAATGTGGATGGCCTGAAAGAAATCACTTTTCGCGATAAGACTGTCCGTTGCCCTCTTTCTCTCCTTTTTGTAATGTTACCTATTATATACTTATTAACCGACTTCAAAAAAGGAGGTTATCAGTTTGACCTGTATGTATGTATGTTTGTCCGCGATTATCTCGCGTTTGGCTGAACTGATTTTGATGCGGTTTTTAGTAATGTATTTGTTACATTCAGGAGAAGGTTTTAGTACCTATTTTAACCGACTTCAAAAAACAGGAAGGTCTCAGTTTATGAATGTGTCAGTTTGTTGAAGGCGGGTCTCTTTTTGCAAAAAAGAAATTATTTTTATTATTTATTTCATGTTTTTTCTTTTTGGCAATAAAACGTTTCTATCTTATTTATCTCATCCTATATTAATTAAAACTGCAAAAAATACAGTCCATAAAAACCGCAAACAGCGTAGCTACATAGAAAAATGGGAACAGATGTTATTTTTCCAATAAACCTCCACGTAATCAAATCAAATAGGAAAATTATACTGAATAATTCAATCTGTTTATACCGGCCAACACAAAGCCACTTCGATTCAGCCAGTTCTATATTTAAACCACAAAAAAAAACCACTCACATTTATAATTCTCCAATAGCAAGTCAGCACTGAATTCAAATTCAAATATTGGTACCACTAGGTTTTTCAATGGTCAATTTCGTTTCACTCGCGCGATGTTTTATCTTTTTCTCGTACAACGTAACGCGACCGCCTGGAGCGGAGTCCCGAGAGCCAATGGATGCCAGGTGTTGTGCGCTTTGAGAAACCTTCTGATATGTTAACGAAGATTTCCACCGACTGGTTGGTTTGAGGCATTTTCGACTTTGTTTGTATAGTTTTAAGTACTATTTGCTTAAATTATTGTGTGATGTTACTTATTCTATGGCTTTCTAAAATTTTTACGTATAACGTAAATTCAATATTATTTTAGGGGCAAAGGAAAAAGTAGTTATAAATAATATTTAAAATTTCTTTACACTCGGAGCCCCTTACTGGGAAGAACCTGTATTCAGGGTGCTTGAAAAGCAAACAAACGAACTCAAACACAAGAAACAGACATCGAATTCCACCATTAGAATGTTTGAAATCAATCTAAACCACCAGGAATCAATTCCAGACCTCCTTATTCACAGAGCTTCATTAACTAAACCACAACATTTCATTCTAAAAACAAATTATTTTAGTTAAACCAACGTCAAACACTTATTTCGACACTTACTACAATTCATAAAATTATTTTTTGCAATCAATAAATAATTTTAATAACGAAACAACAAAAAACAACAAAAACCATGTCTCTACAAATTAATTTAATAAAAGTTGTTCAAAAGGAAACATAGAAGAAAATTCCTAATTTAAATTCGTTTCCAATAGGCCGAGCACTGATATAATGATGAACAAATTGAACGATTCATCAACTCCGAACTTTGGTTAAGGAAACAAAGGGGCCGATGACGTCATTAATGGAAAACATAGATATCAGATTATTACCAAGTTTTTTTTAGACTGGGCAAAGAAAATTAAAAAAAAATAAGAAAAGATTTATTCACAGCAAAAAAAAAACATACATAATAATATTAGTTTGTAAAACATTTAAGCATAAAGAAAAACACTAAATATCTAAAATAAAACAAAACTAAAATGAAAATGATGAAAACAACAAAAACATACATAAAGTCAAGTCTCGTTCCCATCGGAGTAGGCAGAGACAGTTGATTTTCAGTTGCTACGATCCTGACATACTTGTTTGGTTTCTTTTACCAGTCATAGCCATTGCATAAGATAAATCAGCAGTATGATTAAAAAAACGCATTAAAAAAGCCTGTCGCGCAAAATTCTAATCGATAGTGACATATTATTTATATCTTACTTATGATGGAGTACGATGGTTATGCGAAAATGTCGCTGAAATACGTCCTCTTCTGGACATGTTCAGGGCCCCACAAATCGCCACAATGACCGATCTTGAAGAACCCTCATCTTGCTGTGTAAAAAAAAGGTCACCTGAAATAAATTGACTCACTGAAAAAGTTTCTTGTTTAGAGAACAAAAAAAAACTTAATGCAAAATGCGAACATTGAACGAATATGTAAGGTCGCATCTCAATATTCAAAAACGTTAAAATATTCAGGGTTATCTTCAAAAAAGGATTTGATATCATTTTATATTGAGCCCGGTCTACAAGTTGTCTGTATAAAATAAAAAAAAAAACAATATTTTACTGAAATATATTTGCCCTTTCAGCAAGGTGCACGCTATGGCGGCCTTAGAGAAAGTGCACGCGATGCCACCAATGATTGAGGGTTTCCCCTAGCATTTCTGACTTGTAATTTTCTAAATTCTTCCTTCCTAACATGTAACTACAGTTCTGTCTGTGTATGGTGCGTTATAAAGTTATAAACCACTAGTTAATACGGCGAACTTTGTTATGCCTTAGAATATACATACATGTTTACACAATTATATTAGTTATAGCCTATGTTCATAAGGGATAATATAGGTTTTCAATGGAGAAATAATTCTTCGAACTCCTTTACTAACGTAGCTGCTATGTGCGCTTTGGTTTATAAATGTGCTAGTCGACCCGGCGAACTTTGTACCGCCTAACCTATTACTAGTTCCTCATGTATTGTACATAATATTCTTCCTCTTGAATCACTCTATTTATTGAAAAAAACCGCATCAAAACTGTTGCATAGTTTTAAAGATTAAAGTTTACGCATATAGTTTGGGGACAATCTCGAATAACTATCCTACAATATAATATTGACTGACTGTTATAAAGTGACTATCTATCTATTTATAGTATGTTCATATAATACTCCATTGCATCCTACATAGGGCATCGCTTAATCAACGAAACTATGCCCAAAAAAAAAACAATGTTATGATTTTGTATTATTATTTCAAGAATAAGTTTTTTTTTCGATGAATGATGTGTTTGAAATACGTCTCCCTACTTTTTTTGTTGTCTTATTTTTAAAATTAAATGTCAATTATGTTGATGTATTGCTTTTATTTAATGCTAAGCTTAAAACTTACATACATACATACATAATATCACGCCTTTTATTCCCCGAAGGGTTAGGCAGAGGTACCAGCTCAAGAGCCGGACCCACGTTTAGCCGATTTTATGCTTTATTAACAACGTGACAAGGGGCCAGCTTGTCGCCTTCCGAAGCACGGAATCATCTTACTTTTCGGACAATCAGGTGATTCAAGCCTGCAATGTCCTATCCAACCGAAAACAACCACAACGTGATTTTGTGAGAAATCAATATGTGGTGTTTTCTGCGGGGATCGAACCTACAACCTGACGTGCCTTTATCAAAGGCGCGACGCGCTACGCCTCTGAGCTACGGAGGCAGCTTAAAACTAAATATTTGCATTAATATTTATTATTTTAGGACACGATTTTTATTTATTGGACGAATTTTTTGTACCTTTTAAAACATATTGATAAAATACACAAATTCAAAAGCAGAGTATGAGATAGTCGTATAGTTGTTTAAATTAGAATGGTT
Source organism: Euspilapteryx auroguttella (assembly GCA_951802225.1). NCBI lineage: Eukaryota > Metazoa > Arthropoda > Insecta > Lepidoptera > Gracillariidae > Euspilapteryx > Euspilapteryx auroguttella. The sequence continues at coordinate 9,796,320 of OX637653.1, forward strand.
TGAGTTTTACCCTGTTTTTCATAAAAAGTTTTAAAGAATTTTAGTTTTTTGTCGTTTGTCAATTTTGACTGGATGTCACGTATTTACCATACAACAAACCAGAAAAAAATACCTCCAGTTATGATTCTTATCATCTACTGTATCTTTATGAATAGCACGTTTAGACTCGATTTTAAAACAGTTTAACACAGGTCACAGACATGACTTTATGTTCTTAATTAAATTATACATAAATTAATAATCTGCGTTCGAATTTAACGATATTTCATTATCGGCTAGCCTAGCCAACAAAAAAACGGCTCCACAAACTGAAAGCTGAAAGAAAATCAACATTTTTCATGTCCATAGTTAGTAGTGGGCATTTGTTTACAGTCTACTAATCAACTGATACACGCAATATTTATTTAAACAACGGAATATAGACTTTATTCTTATAAACTTTAAGTTTATTTTTTAAAGAAGGTATTTAGGTCAGTGAAATTGGTTACATACAGTTCTTTGATGAAAATGAATGAAATTTTCAATCAGCATTTATATCTAAGAACCATAGAAACAATAAATTCAATAAACAAAACTATTCATTTAAAGCCGTTTAAAATACTGGATGAAAAATAATAAACTTTTAGCTTGATTTATTTATGAAACAAAAAAGGAAAGCGCAACTGTACAAAGTCGCTGACTAAATTTAGGTCTCTACTTTAGGTTTTTCTACGTCAATTGTAGATGCCCATGGTTTTGGTGAAAGCGCTCTGAGATTAAAAATTGCCAAGAAAATAGAGTTTTCTCATAAATTTCAATATCTCCTCGAGGTAAAACTTCAAAACCAATGCACTTGTCCAAATATACAAATAAAAAACCCTTAACCTGGCCATCTCTCCAAGATTTACCCCAACGTTCGAACGATAATTTCCCACTTGACAGTTAGAATGGGAAAATATGTTTAGACAGCGTTCATGTAGGTACACAGAATAACAATTAACTACATAAAGGAAATTGAAAATATGAAGCCTTTCACTTTGAGTTAGGTTAAAAATTCAATTTCTATACATTTTGATTTTACTACACCCTTAAAAAGTATTGAGTTATGTATTTAGGTTGATAATTATATAATCAATACATATTATAGCCCAAAGTCGTAACTCGCAGTCGGCTTAGATCTTTCCTGATGTATGCTTAGATCTTTTAAACAACGCAACGGATTTCGATACGGTTTTTTAAAAGATAGATAAATTCAAGAGGAATATTTATTTATTTGTACGAACCTGTACTTATACAAAGTTTAGTAGTAGAGTTATGGGTTCTGAGTGTGATACATTAATTATATTAAGATTATTATTTTGATAAAATATCTGAATGTCAAGCGAAGATCATGGATATTTGACGTTACTCGCAATTAACTTCGCTTCAGATCGCTTTTGGAACAAAGAGAGGCTATTTAAGGAATTATCGTGTAGAAATTATTAAATTCATTTTACTACATTAATTTGGAAGCCGTGGGGATGTAGCTACTCCCGCTTGTTCAGATAAATGCCTTTAAGGGCCAGCGCACACAAAGCCAGGTGCTGCGAAGATACTGAGAGGACATTTTTTTTTAACTTCAACGGCATACTTTTCATTTTAAGGAATAATCGCGTATCAAAAGTCAAAAAATATTTATTCAAGGATACAAGGTATCGCTTTTTGGAGGTCAATTCGGCTAATTATTCTAATTGGTGTTGATACCTTATTTATTAAAGTAAGTATCCTATACTGCGAGAAGCAAGGTGGTTCAGAGGAGCCAACCAAACGGCTCAAGTAAACAAATGTTTGCTTTGTCGTACGACAATGGTCGCCTGGAAGGAGACGCGCCCAAACGAGCTCACCTCTGTCAAATTATTCTACTCCGTTCTGTCGTTTCTTAGAATAGAATATTATTAGCCTAGTGATTAGAATATTTCATTTGAAAAGCTTATCTAGGGTGCCAGAAACACATAAAAAGCCAAATAAATAAAACCTCGATAATGATGATAAAAAATTTCGCCTTCACCGGGAATCGAACTCGACTTCTGAAAATCGAAAAGTACATTCTTAGAAGATTTTTTCTTTTATAATCATTCGTGCATATTGGCCTCCTGCACAAATAGCCAGAGCTACCGTTCATTAACGACTCTCATTCGAAATTTAAAAAAAATAGAAAAAACGGCGTGTCAAACTGTAAACTCCCTAGAATCGTAACTATCAATTTTTTAGACCAACTTTTGTATCCCTAATTCTCTTTCATTCAACGCACTTACATAAAAAGCTAAGGAAACAATTCCGTGATTCTCTTTTCAAAAAAGAGCAGACCGGAAGTCGTCTCGATCATTAATAATGTTCGTGCAGATTCAACGTTTCCGGCGACGGGACGCCACCTACTTCTGGGCCCTCAGTCTCATCGCGCAAAACGTAACTATCGAATAAAAGTAGAGTAGGAACAGTACGTTAATCGCAAGAAAATACACATTGGGTAGTCTCGTAATGAATTTTGCTATAACTATAGCAGTAGTATCGCAATAGATTGGAATTGACCAAAAAGGGTAGTCTGCTCCATAATAAGATCATGTTATGATTACGTTCGACTGACATTATAAATGTCAATACTGATTGATATTAAGTGACAGTTACACTACGCCCGGTCCAATTTCGTCTAATAAACAGGATTAACTATTTAGGTAAAAAAACCCAGATTATTCTATAGCTTGCTATTCATATTCTATTGCTATACTATAATGATCGATCAAAGTTACCAGACTTGCAATTTTTGACCCCATCGTAGTAGAGTAATAGTAGAATAATAATAGAATAGAAGTTTAATCGTAAGTTTAAGAGACTAAAGTCCCTGGCCGACTAAAAGAAATGCGGTCAGAATTGGAACTCGATTTTGAGTTGTTCGGGGTCATTTGGGCTAGCGATTTTTATTATTGACTTACCTACGGTCGTTTTCAATGAAAATGAAATAGCATTTACTCAATTTAGGAAACAATGTCTCTCACATTAATACGTCTGAAAAATTACAAATACCTAAAAATATTTTATGATTATTATATTTTATGTCAATTTTGACGTTCCTGTGGGAATTTCGGGAATGCTTTATAATGAAACAATGTAAATTTAGTCAAGGCAAATTCAATATTCATAAGGTACTCCCAACGTAGCATGAATACAATTTAAGATTTAATAATAATTGCATCATAGCAGAAACATTTAAGACGCTTTGTAACCAACGCTATTATAATACAAATATATTAAATCGCACTGTATTAAATATTGTCACCTGGTTGAGGCAAAATTTAACACCACCCTATCTTAGGCATGGGTGTCGTAAAAGGCGACTAGGGGAACACCCCAAGGACGGGCAGCAGCTTCATTCATTGAAAAGTCAAAACACTCATATCACATTATCATATAATAGTACTACATAGTATGGGCACTCCCTGCCTCCCTCAGAAAGTGCGGCTCCCGCGCTCTCGGTTACCTCTCAGTTACCGCTCGGTACAAATAAAGCAGCGTCGCACGTCTCATCTCACTCACACAAGCATTTTACGAGTGCACGTACATTAGTTTCGGCTAAAGCATGAAGTGTCCGAGGTGTGCCCATACTGCGATCGCCAACCCACCTGCAAATTAAGGCGATTATTACAAAATAAAACAAACTATGCTGTGTGGTGGCGGCAGCATAGTTTGTTTTATTTTGTAATAATCGCCTTAATTTGCAGGTGGGTTATATTGAAGGGCAACAGCGGTCTTTAAAACACCTAAACAGACTGTGATCGCCAACCCACCTGCCAAGCGTGGCGATTATGGCAAATCCGAAAAGAGGTAATCTCTAGGGGAGTCCTGTGTCCAGCAGTGGAATTCTTATAGGCTGGAATGATGATGGCAAAACTTCGCTAATGTTTTTCCTAGTAGCAATCTATTTCGAACAATACAATGTTTTAAAATTTTACCTAAAGTGGCTTTACAACCACTTTTACCTCTATAATAATGCTTTAAGCTGCTTAACCGCGTTTAGGTTAGTGGCCGCACATTTAATTTGAATACTCTATTGAATGTTGTAATTAAATTCCCTGGCCTCTGATATACTCTCAGATGGGCCAGTGATTAAGTTAACAATGTAGAACAAAGAGTGTGAGGAGCCCTTTCGTCTTAGAACCCTTTGTGTACTGTTTATCTTTTCTTGTAGGAAATAATACTCTCTTGTTATACTCGAAGCTTTAAAACTAACTGTCTAGTATAGGAAAAGATTAATTGATGCTGTTATCAGGATCCCTAACTAAATTAAGTTGGTAGAACCACAGTATTATCAATATACATAGTAGTCCCTATGTATGCTTATATCTTTAAAACTATGCAACGGATTTTGATGCGGTTTTTTTTAATATATAGAGTTATTCAAGAGGAGAGTTTATAAGTTTAATACATGTACAAAATAGTTATAGGTTAGGCAGTACGCAGTTCGCCGCGTCAACTAGTATGTAAAAAGGCTTTGAAGATGATTCTATACTAAGGTTTTTTTTCCTTATATTTTTAGGAAAAAAATATATTATGTAGTTGGTTTTGCAGTAGTCACTACGCTTGGCAGACACAGAAAGGTCGCGGCTGCCTGCCCATTATTTGGGTGTTACGTTTGTCGCCTTTTAGGACACCCTGGAAGGAGACGGGGTTGTTTTATTTTATGCCTCCACCACAATACAATATTTTATTACGGCACAGCGTAATAGAATACAAGAACCGTACAAAAACTAAAACCCTGTTATTCATAAAAAGTTAAAGAGCATTTTAGTTATTTGACATATGTCAATTTAGACTGGATGTCACGTATTTAGCATACACCAAACCAGAAAAGTAGACCTCCAGTAAAGCTACTTAAAATGTACTTTATCTTTATGAATAAGACGGTAAGATATTAACTTACTAACGTTTGCCACTGCCGGGAATCCAACTCAGACATCACAGTAGAAGTTGACGCCCAATGCGCTACAAAAGCACCTCTTAATCAGCCTTTAAAAAGCTCATTAGCGTTAACGTCGCACATTTATAACTTTAACAATGGAACGTAATTTCTGACCGTATTGGTCTCGGTGACTTGGCATTTAATTAAATACTGTACAGCGCAGATCTGAGTGCGTAGCTGTAGCGTTTTATTAAAAACGAGCTTTCCTGGCTTACTTCGTTACGCCATAGAATATAAGATACTATAAAAGACTTGGCTCTATAGGTTATGTTCTTTTGACTGCCCAGAATGGCGGAATAAAAAACAAACAACAACGACAAAACCACCTGTCAAAATATGTAAACAACGGAAAAAATATTGCACCTTGGGTTACATTATTTGAGTTTAGGTAAGGATCCCTAATTTTTTTGAAAATCGAATATAGCCTATGACACTCGGGGTTAATGTAGCTTCCTAACAGTGAAAGAATTTTTCAAATCGGTTCAGTATTTCCGGAGCATATTCGTTACAAACAAACAAACAAATATTTCCTCTTTATAATATTGGTATAGAAAAAAAACAAATTGCCGTTTGGTGGCAGTATAGATTATTTACCACCACCCCATCTACTGCCATTGGGTTTTGTTAAATCCGTCTTTGAAAACACACATACACATTTTGTTGAAAACCTTGAAGACAAGATGATGATTTCATTATTAGAAAAAAAAAAAAAATCAAACAAAACTGGTTTATTGTTTATTAGTAAAAGTATAAAGTCTAAAACTTTTCTTCAACAAAACACCCTACATTAAATCAACAAAAACCACAAGGGTGTCCATAAAGTTTGATTAGATTAGTTACACAATTTCTTACAGAGCGCGTGATTTGTTGCCACCCGAATTGAATTTTACACGCCGTTGCCTGGAAGGGTCATTCTGTACACTTAGAGATTATCTCTATTTCTCAACGAATCTTACGTTTCTGCCCCTGCAGCGTGACGCACCATTGGTGAATCTTTCTGTCACTTTTAATCGCTTTTGACATTTCAATGCGGGAAAATGTATGAGGACGATCGAAAAAAGTGACAGATAGATACGATAAATTCAACAAATTTTCGTCTGTAAGGGAAATAACTCAATTCGATTGACTGAAAAACAAAAAAAAAAACTTAAGTGGCACTGGGGCCGCAAAATACCTCGAGTGGCAATTGCACACTGAAATAAGCAGAGTAGGCACACCTTCAGAAGGTGGTCACAGGATTTGGTAAAGGTCACGGAAATACTAGATCAGGGTGATCTGGCGATCTGTGGGGAGGCCTATGTCCAGTAGTAGACTTTTTTGGCTGAATAGCAATATCAAAATGGCCGACAAATTGAATTATAGCGGTCGAAATCTCCTAAATTATCAAAATCTCCGTAGTTCAGCATTACCTCACTGTTTCTTGTTCTTTTGTGTTCTTCTATTTGATCTTTGGCCTTGATATCGGCCTTTTATGTTCAAGTAAATTCCTGACAACTTTCCGTAACTTACGTATTATAGGTACGTATTAAAGAAATTGTTTTTGGGTGATGTGCTAAACGAGGCCTAAGAACAAAGTACCAAATCGAAAACGCTTAGTTTTTGAAAAATACAATAAATAGAAATATAATTACAATACAATACATAGTATACAACACAGAACAAAGAAGGCTGCTCTCTCTGTATAAAACAAAGTCGCTTCCCGCGTCTATCCCTTTATATCCTTTGTCTCCAAAGGTGCTTCGGGTACCCTAGATACAGGCTCTACCACCTTTTCTGATAAACGTTATTATTATTAATAAAAAAAATAAGTACTTACACGCTTACTCTATGTTTATAAGAAAAATAAATTTAATAATGCATTTTTTTGTGTTTCAATCCTTAATTTTCATTTCAATAAAAATGAAATACAAAGGGGTACAAATAGCGTCATCCCAAAACCGATTACGCCTTCGCTGACACAGCCGTCAATACACGTAAACAATCTTTATTTTCAGCCTTCTTCAGATATCACGATAGAATTCATGAACGCATAAAAAAACCCTCACAAAACATTATAAAAAAAAAATACCTTTAAATGGCACTGCTTTAAAATTTAAAGTAGGTACTTAAAATAGTAAGCAAACTTTTCTTAGGGTATATTGATTGTTATGCCTAAATAATCCATACCGTACTAATAATTATAAATACAAAAGAACTCTGTCTGTCTGGCTTGCGTTTATGCTAAACTACAGACCCGTGTCAATAAAATTTTGTACAGAGATAGTCTAAGGTTGCATTCACGTACAAAGCTGGTAACAAGCGCTTGTTGGCGCTGGTTCGAAAAATAGAAAATACCTATAATAATGACATTCGCGCTGGAACAAGCGTCTCGAACCAGCGCCAACAAGCGCTTGTTACCAGCGTTGTACGTGAATGCACCAGGAGCCCTGAAAATGGACATACTAGTAAGCTAAGCGCTGTAAAATCATTACGAAAGGGAGTAGAATCATTTGACAGAGGAGGGCTCGTTTGGGGGCCTCTCCAGGCGACTATTGTCGTAAGGCAGGGCAAAATTTGTTTGTCTGAGCCAATTGGTGGGCACCCTGAACTACCTCGCCTCTCACAGTATAGGATACTTCACCAAATGAGGTATCAATCACAATTAGATGTAGACTAATTGACTTTCAATAAGTAATATCTTGTATCCTATATTGAATAAAGAATTATTTGATTTTGATTATTTATTTGATATTTGCTACTCTTTATCCTCAAAATCCTACGAAAACGGATAACTGCAGTTTTTCGGTTTGATGTGAAATTGCGCTTACGAAGCCAGTACGCACACTTCATAGTAAGACTGACTATAAATGTTACTCTTTGGCCTATCACAGGTACTGAATAACTCGTCACCTCTAAATGAAGCTTTATTTTATTCCCTTGTATTGAATGCGACTCACGCACCGGCGTAAATAAGGCCTTGTCACATTTACTGCCACATCGGCTATTCCTTTCACCTGTAATATGATGTACGTGTGAGAAGCCTTTATTTATTACATAGAGATTGAGTTTTCATTGTGTTATGGTGAAAAGGCCGTGAAATAAAAAAAAATTGAAGGTATAGACATTTTTTGAAATGTTGAACTGTTTTTCACTACTATATTTTTTTTAAACTTAGTAATAAGATTAGTAAAATATCTCAGCCCACAGCCCATAACTAGGTAGAAACGTGAATCTATGATACCCGAAACGTATGCAAAAACAAACAGTATTTTTCAGACACTTGAGCTGGAAACAGGTTCTACCTAGTCAGAGGCTCTAAATGTGATGCATTATTATAATTGTTAGTTGCCAGAAAAAAAAGGGAAATGCCTGGAAGAAATCGCTTTAAGCGATAATCCCTCCCGTTGCTCTCTCTCTCTTTCTCTCTCTTACATTCGAAATTTTGTTGTATTTTGATTAGTTTTGTTTTGGTAGTAAAGCCGTTTTTAATCTTAATCTTTTCTTTCCATCATAACACTCCGATTAGCGCCCTTTATAAATCAATATCATCAACGGGAAGGGGGAAACCGGTTACGCTGAGCTGATTCCTGAAAATCCACTTATGAACGAGTGAGCGCATCCCTCCTAGGGGTTCAGTTAATACTTTGTTAATCCTTCACGGGGCTTACTGACACGTCACGCGAAAATAATTAAACACACAATAAAACTGCGAGTGTGTGTGTAGTTTTTGTTATAGTACCTACCGGAGTTGCAAAATGTGGCCGTTTTATACAACAATCAGTAAATTATTTTGGTATTTAAACCTAGGAGTAAGAAAGCCTTAAAAATTCTAAACAAGATAATCAAGTGCATCACATAGGCTTACATTTATATTATAGGCCATGGTTTAGAATATAATATTGTAATGTGCCTTTTTAAATCAATACATTTTTGATTCAAAAATCTGTCCAAATACTCAAGACTCTAATACTGTGGGCCCCCTCGACGGCCCACAATCCTAGGCGGTGTGCTGGTTAAATGACTGAAGAGGGTGGAGGCTTGAAGGAAACTCAGGAGCTTGTTTTTTCTCTTTTCTTTATTGGAGGCCCGGTGGTCGGCAGGAAGCCCAGACCCCAAAAATGGCCTTAATTATATTACAAACTTACTATGTACATGAACTTAGCCTAGAGCGCGTGTGAGACCTAGCAGGCCAATCGCGGGCGTTTCCTCCCTCACCCCTTCACCCGTAGGTGACGAAGGCGGGGGTGAGGGGAGGCCTGCGAGATCCCACTTACACACAACTACCCTCTCTAAAACTAATACAAATATAAGCTACCTGCTATTCCCTAAAGGTTCATAGCTTATGTACTACTTATTTACTATACTGAATATCAAGTTATTCTCTATTTATTTCTATATGACTAGCGTTTAACTACTTACTATTTACTATTTAGGCAGTACCTAGCCTACCTAGGTTGTATTTCCTAATAGGCTACCAGAATAATATTACCATTTCCATAATACTTTATTAAATCAAACAGACCTTATTACCTTTTACCGACTCGTTGCATACCGCTCATTACATGTATTTACCTCAAAGTTTATACCAAATTCTATTTACTCTTATTCTATAAAAATGCCCTACAGGGTTCTTTAATAAAAAATCTTAAACTAATATCTATTTACAGAGTCTATATGAGGCCGTTACACTTGTCGCGAACATATACTCCCGCCGCAGCTTGTAGCTGGAGCCCTTAGGAGTTCGCGACCCGGAGTATGGCGAGCTTCTTCGTCGGTCGTCGCAGCACGCCCTTGTTGGTCCTCACGTCCACTGCTCGTACCTCGCCGTCTGGACCCGGGAAGACTGCTTCGACTTCGGTTCTTGGCAGCGTCTTCGGCACCAGGTTTCATGGCTTGACGGCTTGGTGGCTGGCTCGTGGCTCCCGCCGGTGTTGGAGCTCCGGCAGGCGTTGGAGCTCCCGCCGGTTTTGGAGCTTCGGCAGGTACTTGCGCGCCCATGGGCGCGCGCAGATCTTGGCGGCGAGCGGCTGACTCGCGCGGTTTGTGCTTCGCCCGGCGACGTCGCCGTCTGCGCTTCCGCCCTCTAGCGGCGGTCTCAGTCATCAGGCCAAAGTGGTTGTGGCCTGTGAACGAGAAACAAACATTATTATATGTAAAATGACTAATTTCAGAGTTGTCACCCTTCGACGGTTGTGCCGGCCGCGCTTTTCGGATGCGGGAGGCCTGGCACATCTTCAGCTGGCTGCTGAAGTCGGGCGATGTCTGGCGGGTCGAGTTGTCGGCCACTTCGTCTGTTGTCGGCTTGTCTGGCTGGTCATCTCTCCGTAGCGGGCAGGTTTCGACGCCTCCCGCCGGTAGTCGCGCAGTCTTGACTCTTCGGAAGTGTAGAGCTCGCCCCTCGACGGCGTTGCAGGAACTTTTCGGCTCATCGCCCGGGCTCTCCAGGGCGAAGTGTTCTTGCTTAGGCTGCTCTACGTCTTCCTCGGAGTCACCCTGACCGGTGACTGCGTGATTGACCCGTTGCCGCTCAGCTCTGCTGCGCGGCCCCTTGACGCCGTGGATGACCCAGCCGAGGTCCATCTTCGACGCCACAAGTTGATCTCGCTCGCCGCTACGCGTAGTGTGCGCGACGAGCAGATGCCAGTTGTCTTGTCCGAGCAGGATCGTTGGCGTGTACGTCCCGTATTCTATCTCCTCTTCTATGTCTGCCAGATGCGCGCAGCCCTCTATGTCCCTTCGCTCGAGCGTTTGCGGCGAGAGTCTGAGGCCGGTCATCGTGCGCGCCGATATCTGTAATGAGTCTGAGTTAGGGCCACGTATATTAAAACAGACTCGCCTGGACTTATTCTCACTGTGTTTCGTCCCTCCTACTGTCTCGATGCAGAAGGGTGTTGGCGGTCCCGCTGCGCCGATCCGCTTCGCCACACTCTCGTCTATGAGTGTGCAGGTTGAGCCGTCGTCCAGGAGCGCGTAAGTCTTGCAGGCACCCTCTGGACCGGAGACTTCGACTGGCAGCACTTTCAGTAACGCCGTCCTCTTCTCTGTCGTAGCCGAGGCGATGAAGTGTGCTGGCGGCTCGGTCGGCTGTGCTGCGGTCACGAGGCTCGTTTCTGTGTGCAATAAAGGATGATGAGCGTAGCGGCAATTATTAAGTTCACACTGCTTGTACTTACATGTGTGACCCTTGTGGCGAAGTTTGAGGCAGCGGAAACACAGGCGGTTTAATTTCGCATACTCCCATCGTCTTGAGACTTCCGCTTTCTTGAATGTATGGCAGTCCGGCACTCTATGATCCACTTTTCGGCAGACCGGACACTCAGTTTTCTTTTCTTCAGAGTGGTAGCTGTTATCCCATCGCTCCGTAGCCGCTCCCTTCCTGTGTTCTTGCGGCTGGAAAGGGTTTTCGGCCGGGGCGTAGCTCCCACAAAGCTCACTTTCTCGCTCGAGGAAGCGGGTGATTGTCAGCAGGTCTGGTTCCTCGGCGGGCTTCGCTGCGGCGAAGTCGTAGTAGCGGTAGCGGAGAGTCGCAGGCAGTTTCTCCACTACGCCGCGCACTATCTCCGGGTTGTACAGATAGTGCGTCCTGTTGAGCGCCTTCACTGTCGAGGTAATGTTGATTACCTTTGAGGCGAAGGCGCAGATATCCCTCGGCGTATCGGCGAGCCGTGGGAGTCCTCGGAGCTTTTCCATCTCTACGATGACGAGCGCGTCGGGACGTCCGAATCGTGAAGCGAGTAACTTCATAACCTCGGCAGTGGACGTCGCCCCGACGAACAGGCATTGCGCTGCATCGCGTGCGGCTCCTTTGAGACTTCTCCGTAGTCTCATCAGGTTGGCTTGTTCACTAAGTTGATTTGCTGTCTCTTCGTAGGCAGTCTTGAAGGGCAGCCAGTCCGTTGCGGCGCCCGAGAACACCGGCAGGTCCATCACCTCGGCGTTGACGGGTTGCATGGAACGGGCGGCCATGGCTAAGGCGGAAGCTAGTTCCCTATAGTCGAGCGCTGGCGGCGGCGGTGATCGCTCGACGTAGAGGACGGGAGCCTGACTCTCCAGAGTCGGTTGCTGTGTGGTGATCTGCTGAGGTACATCGTGACGCGGCGATGGTCTCGACGTTGGCGGCAACTCAGCAGGATCTAAGGGCGGCAGCCCTCCTGAATCAGCGGCGGCGGCGGCTCCTTCGTCCTGGTATGCACCTGTAGTCAGAGCCAATGCGTTGGTCTGGACCCAGGTGTTGGTACGCTCGTCTCTGAGCGTGGCATTGTCATCTATTTCCTCTTCCTCCTCATCCGTCTCCTCTTCTAGGCAAGCGACGCGTGCAGCGGCCAGCTCTATTTGTCGCTGAAGGAGCTCTTGTCGTGCCTTTTCAAGTTCGCGCTTGCGGGCTTTCGATCTCGCCGAGCTGTGTTTGCTTGGTGCCCTCTTGCTACGCGGCGCGGCTGCGGCTGCGGAGAGCATGGCGTTGGTGGCAGAGGGCGCGGTGAAGGCGGAGGCAGGATGCGAAGCGACGGCGGCGGCAGCCGCGGATGGCGCGGCGGCGGCGGGATGCGTGGCGACGGCGGCGGCAGCCGCGGATGGCGCGGCGGCGGCGGCGGCAGCGGCGGATATCACGGCGGTGGATACCGCGGCGGCCGGTGAGGGCGCGGGCCTTGCGGGGATGGCGGTCCCCGCAAGGGGCGCGGGGGGGGCGGCCCCCGCGTCGGCAACCCCCGCGGAGGGGGCGCTCCCCGCGGGGGGTGCGGGCGCGGAGGTGCCGGCGGGGTTGACTTGCCCCGCGGCAGACGTGTGTGTCGCGGACCCAGCGGAGGGCTCGGCCGCAGAATGCGCCATTAGTGCTGCTTCCCTATTGGCGGATTGAGCGGCGGCGCGGGCAGCGCGATCGCGGGCGGCCGGGTCTGGGCGCGCGACGTACGGCGCCGACTTCTTGCTCCGGGTTATGGGCATCCCGATGTTGCTCCTGAGTTTCCTTCTGTGGCTTGACTGTTTCTTCAAATGCGGCTTGCAGAGATCAGTTTATGCTGGACCGCTTGCGGCTTCCATCCGGCGATCGAAGGACCAATTTATGTGGGCCCCCTCGACGGCCCACAATCCTAGGCGGTGTGCTGGTTAAATGACTGAAGAGGGTGGAGGCTTGAAGGAAACTCAGGAGCTTGTTTTTTCTCTTTTCTTTATTGGAGGCCCGGTGGTCGGCAGGAAGCCCAGACCCAAAAATGGCCTTAATTATATTACAAACTTACTATGTACATGAACTTAGCCTAGAGCGCGTGTGAGACCTAGCAGGCCAATCGCGGGCGTTTCCTCCCTCACCCCTTCACCCGTAGGTGACGAAGGCGGGGGTGAGGGGAGGCCTGCAAGATCCCACTTACACACAACTACCCTCTCTAAAACTAATACAAATATAAGCTACCTGCTATTCCCTAAAGATTCATAGCTTATGTACTACTTATTTACTATACTGAATATCAAGTTATTCTTTATTTATTTCTATATGACTAGCCTTTAACTACTTACTATTTACTATTTAGGCAGTACCTAGCCTACCTAGGTTGTATTTCCTAATAGGCTACCAGAATAATATTACCACTTCCATAAGTCTTTATTAAAACCTCAAAGTTTATACAAAATGCTATTCACAAACTTATTCTATAAAATGCCCTACAGGGTTCTTTAATATTAAAAATCTTAAACTAATATCTATTTACAAAGTCTATATGAGGCCGTTACACTTGTCGCGAACAAATACAGACCAGAGAAATCACTCTTTTATCGCTAATAATAAAAATTTAATCAAAATACAACATTCTTAAAATCCTAAAACTTGTACAAAGTCGAATGTACAGTGGCGGACACGGTCGGCGTAACACTTCCGGTTTTTCCGTATTGCGAAATAGCTTTTGTTCTCTGGTATAACTGTCTAGGGTGCCTAAGACCATAGACAAAAGTGTTACGCCGTCCTAGTTCACCACCACTGTACAAATGCAAACGAAACATTATTTTAATTCTAACTCTTTGGCTAATAATAGTTTAAGGGTAATATATCGTAAACCACTTGTGTTTCAATCATTTCACACAAGCCTTAAGGGCGCACAAATTTATATTTGGAACGTGTAACACGGGCCGGGAATTTCCGATAAAATATTTATTAACGGCTAGCTAGCTACCCTAGCCCCGCTTGTGGCCAGCAGATATTTTATAGACCTGTGGAAATAGTGTGTTATATTTTGTCTTATTTACTGACTAATATTTTGTCTTATTTATAGACAAAATGTTCTTAAAACATGTTTTTCCTAAAACAAGTTTTTTTTACAGAAATCGTTACAATTAAATTATATTCTATCTGCTCTACTACATTTATTATATACGTTTGTCTAAATATTATTTCGTTTCTGTACAGTCCTCTTAACTCATAAGTTATGACAGTTGAATTAAACTTACCGTGTTAGTTTAACTGAGATAATAATAATTATAATAACGCATCACACAGGTAAAACCGGTCTATCTAGAATGTCCTAAATATATAAAATACATGAAATCACATTCTGACCCAGTAAACGAACAATGTTCGCCCCCCGCCGGGAATCGAACCCGCACCTCCGTAGTCAACATCACGGCCAACTGAACCCTCACCTCCGTAGTCAACATCACGGCCAACTGAACTCCGAAGGCCATAAGAGAAAAAACAATCTATATTTAAAAACCACAATAAAAAAAACTTACTGGCTGGTAAAATAAAATCACAAAACACGTGCGTTACCACTTCCTTACAATATTTTGAAATTGGTTTTGAAAATAGAAGGAATTAATTTGAATATTAATTTTCACTCGACCTTGAGAGTGACTATAATCTTGTTGCACTATTGAAAAACATTTTTCTCAAAAATAATGTAAGTTTTTCCGCTTATCCCATGGCAAGTGTTAAAATTAATAGGCAATGACTACGTAGAAACCGTAAATATAACAAAATTGTGTTATTGAAAGGTGAGGCCGGGAGATAAATCGATTTGGGGCCATGTTGTTAACAATTCACCATTATGCATGTTATGTTACCGATTTCATTACGAAGTAACCCTTTTGAAATTGATTTTGACTTTAAAAAGGGGAGATGCTCAATTCTGTTGTTCAGTAGCTAGATAAACTTACCAACCTTATTAACTGGTCTACTTAATTTATTCCGATGAATAAATGCCACATACTAGGCCATTTCATACCCACAATACACGTAGTTTTACTACTTTATTGCTTTTATGTAGTAATACTTGTTTGTATTAGACTATTTTACAATACAATTTGCTAGCTTGACGTGCTAGCTACTGCGTTTTGTTTTTTTTTTTAACTATGGTTTCGATGCTAACAGATGCTAATTCGAACCATATCAATTTTTCAAAAAAGCCGCACGAATCAGTTAATGGGGGAAAGGGCACAAAAAATAAAAAGCGGCCGATGGCCTGTAAAATTCAATTATAGACGTGTCCCACTCCCAGCTGAATTTTAAAAGGTTGGTCTGTCGGTTTGCCCCTGACACAGAAACCTTTCGATAGCTGATAACAAATACGAAAAACAAAAGGTAAATGAGAATGCAAATCGGTGATCGGGCGTTACGAATGAAAATGATGTGTCTAAAAAAAGTTATTCTTTAAAATCTCAGAAAGTATTTCTTTGAAATCAAAAATCTTGTTAAATTAACAGTTTAAGATCTCATTTTGGTGAATAGAACAGGTTTGGTTTGAAATTAATTACATCATCATCGTAGCCAAAACACTTCCACTGCTGGACATAGGCATTCCCCATAGATTACCATAATAATGAATCCTTAAATATTATGATCTATATTTTTTGATGAAATCGCTGCTGGCGATAGGGTGGCCCATTGTCCTCTCCATCTTCTTTTGTTTTTATTTTATTGATTTATTTTTTGGCAATAAAGTTTATCTTTATCTAGCTATCATTATAACATTTTATAAGAAGTCCATCCGCTAACCACTCTTTGGTACACCAGATACGTAATCAGTGTTTGTATTCAGTAGCCTAAGCCTAAGGTTTAAGTTAACTTGAGCAAGGTCAGGCTTGTATAAATAAATAAAAAATCTTTACGTTTTTCGTAGTATAAAACATTCATTTATTTTACACGTGTAACATATTTTAATTAAGTCATATTTCTTCTTTTTATTATTACTTTAGAAGAAGTCCACTGCTTGATATAGGCCTCTCACACCGATCACCACAAAGACAAACATTGTGGGCGACAAGCATTTCTAAATTGCCACACTAGCGGCGGGTAGGAGATCGCAGTATGGTTGTAATTTTTTCAACAAAAGATGCTACTGCTCGTTCTTTGAAAATTATTTTTGTCGTCATATATGTACGAAACCGAAGGGAGCACATGGAGTGGTGGAATAATAATAATAATATAATCCATACACTATATAGCAAAACTCTCGAAAGGGCTACTACGAGTTGGATTCGTCCCCTCGCACGCCTCTCGAAGAACCGGGCTTTTCCCGTGATACCGAAGAGTATGAGAAACATGATATAATAATAATAACATATCACACTTAGAGCCCCTGACTAGGAAGAACCTGTATAAAGGGTGCCCGAAACATATACAGAGACAAACATTACACCCAGACCGGAAACAAACATCAATATTCATTTTAACAATGTTCGCTCGGCCGGGAATCGAACCCAGGTGCACTAGCATCTCAACATCACTTCCAACTGAGCTACGGAGCAGTCTAAATTTTATCTGTAGTTTAGTTTAACAAACCATAATACAAAACAATAAAAGATTTAACTGAAAAATTAGTTCAAAAAGCTAAGAGAAAATTGAAGCGTATACTTTGTACCCAGAAATATTTGTTTTCTATTAGTACAAAAGCTCTTCCAAGTTAGCCATTGACGAAATACAAGGCGTTATTCACAATTCGTTACTTTTCAAGTTTCACATAGCTTCATTATTCAAAAGCTCGTCAATCAGATTGACAGTCACGCGAGGCTGACTTTTACAAACCTACCAACATTTAATGATTACGCTTTCTCGTAACTGTAAATATAAATGAAGATTGGATTTGTGACCTTCTGAAATTCGGTGGTTAGGAAATTAACTTTATTTATTTACAAACTTTTTTCGAAATTATTAAGGCTGGTTCTATTTCTCAACCTTACATATTATAACCTTTTTTTTTAATGTGTAATATTAATATATGTAATATTAAAAAAAAAGGTCCCGGTTTTCGGTGTGTATGAACGCTTAAAACTATGCAAATAATTTTAAAGAGTTGAGAACGCATTTTAGAGAGAAGAGGAGAGTTTATATGTCGTAGTAAGATTTGATAATTAGGTTTTCTGCAAAAATACTAAGAATTTTGCGAAAACCCGGATAATTTGATATAAGCATTACTTTTTTTCAATCATCCTGACATAAAGCAGTTTTTTTTGCAAAAAACCTAGTATAATTGAAAAATCTGGAACTTGCCTTAACGTAATGCTTACATCAAATTATCCGGGTTTTCGCAAAATCGCTGTTTTTTTTGCGAAAAACCTAATTATCAAATCTTACTAGGTACGACATATATAAAACTCTTCTGTTACTGACTGACTGACTGACAGACAACGCAGAGCCAAAACTACTGTGCGTAGCGGGCTGAAGTTTTGCACGTAGGGTCCTTGGAGAGTGTAGGGGAGCACTTAGGAATAATTTCTCGTAATTCCCATGTGAACGGGAAAAAACGAGATTTTTGTGTTTATGAGAAATCTGAGCAGGTGAAGGAAACCGCCGGGCAGCCTCTAGCAGTATTAAATTTTAGGCGCTACCTACGGTACGAAGTTCACCGGGTCGACTAGTACCCAATAATTCTTACAAAGTAATTTAATTCAAGCTGATATTCATCTGTAGATTTCTACACATATGTTACTTACTTAAAGAAAGTTGTTATAAATAATGAGCAGAAACTTCTAAATTATTACCTAATTTCTTAAAACTCATTACTTAATTTTACTCACAGTTAATTTTTCGCTACAGAATAATGCACCTAATAAGTTAACAAAACAAAAATACTAACTGCGTATTCAATCTCTTCCAGCAATTGAACTCGCGGGCAGCGGCCCGTGGTAATAGAAACCCTCTCGGACCGGCTAATGACAGAGATGTATTGGAGCTAATTGTGGCACCCGACCGATAAATAGCTAGTTCTAGCTACTCTACAGCTATATAATAATAGTACAGAGTACACTGTTATAGCATGGATTGGATAATATCTTACTACAGCTGTATATAATATAGAGTATTTTGTACACTATGACAGTATGATTTGGATTATTTCAGCTCTTTTAATGCGATTTTCTATTTAAAGTAAAGTTATAATCGTACAAGGTGTTGGCAATACAATTCTCACCTCCACACCGAATTTTAGCGTACTATAGGATCAGGAGTTTAGGTTTTTCATACTAACTGTAACACGTGTATGTTTTTCATACTAACTGTAACCGGGAGGTAGAGCTATCCCAAAATCCCATTAGTGTGTGCCTTCGTCACGTAAGTCAGCTACTGTCCAAATTTCATCTTTCTATCTTCAGCGGTTTCTGCTGGTATGCTCAAAAACTCATAATAGGACTTAAGAGCCAGTTTACCGCGATACTAGCGCCATTCTCGAAAAAAAATTATATCTTCTAAACAAAGGCAAATATCAAAAATGTGGCACAGTATGACACTAGATAATCTTGCTTGGTATTTTTTGAGCACAGTTAAGTAGTCCTTACTTAAAAGTACAAGATTATACACAGATTGTTGCTAAAAGAGGCCACTTTTATCAACACTTTGTAGCTTTCTTTGGTCTTTAACCTAAAAGCTATACAACAGTGCCCTAAAAATACTAGGCTACATTATCTAGTGTCATACTGTGCCAAATTTTTGATATTTGCCTTAGTTTAGAAGATATTAATTTTTTTCGCGAATGGCGCTAGCAATAATTAATAATATTTATTTTGTAAACTGAAATATTATACGAAGTTCGCAGTGTCAGCTAGTAGGTTAATATAATTCCTGTGAGATATGTTTTTGCTTAGTTTGTAGTAAAAATTCCCGCGTACGAGTTTCTAGATCAATGCTTCCTGTTACAGTTGAGCGGATAAACCGCAAAGTTTGATTAAATCAACAGCCTATATACACTGTTAAACGGAGTAAAATTAAGCTGAATTATGTGTGAATATTTTCAATTGCACGTTTAATTAATTAGGGACTAGGGAATTTTCTAGAAAATTTTAAATTAAGTTTGTGTATACACTTTTTAGTTTGCTTAAATATTTTTTATTGCGGATATCCTTTGTATAGGTAAATACCAACACAAACTAAAATGTGAAATACAAGAGCCTAGTTCCATTATTTTAAAATGCTGTAGCAGTTGACTTTGCCGACGAAATTGATATCTAAATTGGTACTTGCTCTATACTAATTTATTAGCCAATCTAGAAAAAAATGTACCTACTTGGCTAGTTTTCAATAATCTAGATAACTTAAAAACTTATCTTAATTTTAAAACTGAGGTTTTTATAATGATAAATAATAATAATAAATCTTTATTTCAAAACATAAGTTTCATATACTTGACATGGTGGTAGTATTTTTTTATAAAAGAAAATAAGATCATTTTCAACTATTTCGAACACCAAATGAAATTAACTTGCATTCGCTTGGGAAGCAGAAACAGGATGGTAAAAAATGTTCACCGCTACATTTCTGACGTTTCCACCAAAAAGGACGAATAAAACGCTTCAAATAAATTTATGGTTTTACATTCAGATAGTTTTACCTTTTTAAAAAGGTATAATAAAATTATTAACATTACTCTTAATAATATATTATTGGCAATGAATAAGTGATACTTATTTCTTATTTTGAATCAATGGTTTTGTATGAGAAGGTATTTTTACAAATAGCTTGGAGAACATAATGGTCGCTTGGGCCTAAAAGTTCTCGAATGGCGACCGCACATCGGAAGACGCAGTTTAGACAGACCAGATGGTAGGTGGTCACACAAACTACTGGAGGTTGCTGAAGTGCACTGGACTATAAAGACCGGTCAGTATCGTGATCTGTGGGGAAGTTGTATGACCGGCAGTGGACGTATTTCGCCTGAGATTATGTTGATGATCATACGTCAGAAAATGTATAAATTGATTGTTTGCATTTGATTCACTGAACGATATTTAATAATTATTTGACGCCCTATCTCTCTGGAGTGAGAATCAACCGCGCCACCGTTGACTGACGCGCCCGGTGTCGCATGCATAAAAATTTTACAAAAAAAAAAAACGCACAAAAAGAGATTCCTCATATTGCCGTTCTTGAATTTTGTTTTATATATCGATACTATTATTTTTATTTTTAGCCTTGTTTTACTAGTGTAATAAAATGTGCCTTCTGGTATTCTAAGTACCTAATAACAACCGATACCACAGGACCCATTTCATTCCTCTCATTAATAAACGAAGTTTAGGACCGGATATACCTATAGGTACAATTTAGTTACTTGCACTTAATTTGCAATAAACTACTTGAATTTTGGAAATTTAAAGAAAAATATTAGGTGTCCCGTACGCGTAAAGCCACAATCTGTGTATGGCCCAACGCTGTATGAGTTGAGCCGCAACAGAACGTGTCTCCTAAAATTAGTATCTAAAGCTTTTTTGAAAGGACAAAGTATGTTACGCGCCAACACCGTTGAAACTACTTGAAACGCTTATTTTAGTTTTTTAGTTTCATTATATATATTGTAGACTAAATTATAGTAATTAATTTAAAATTATTGAAGAGTTATTATAAGTAATGAAAAGTAATACGAAAAGCCAAAAGTTTTAAGTTATTTTTTTAAAACTACTTCAAGAAAGGAGTTTCTAAGTTTGACCTGTATGTATGTTTGTCCGTTTGAGTTTGGCTAAAGCGATCTTGATGCGGTTTTCAGAAAAGAAGGTGTATTGGTTATATTTAGGAGAATATTTTAATACTTATTTAATCGAAAAACCTACTTCTTATTCTTGAACATATTATTTTATTCTCGATTTAAGTAGGTATGTGTCAGTTTATTAAAGGCGGTTCTGTTTAAAAAAAAATTTTTTTTAATACATATACTTACTTAACTTACCGTTTAAAACTTTGACTATTTGGACACAAATTAACAAAAAATTACTTTTGAATTTAATTCTCTTTTATATAACAATAATTATTCTAAGTCAGTCAACTTCATATTTATTATGATTTAATAAAAATAACCAACGTTATTTAATGAATAAAATTAATGAATGATCTCTTAATTGTTTAAAAAACACACTAATCAAGAAAGAAACTAAACTCTACTAAATATTCAATATTATTCGATAATTACAGGTCAACTGTCCCAAAATGCAATGCTAACACAATCATAGGAATGTCGGTTACCAACCTCTGGATTACAAAATACTATATTATTATCTATCTCGCTCTAATGCATGCTATCTTCAACACAGGTTGGAACCTTCCTAATAATGTTTAGTTCGAACAATCATGTTGCGGCTCAACGCGTTACCATAGAAAAGTGTTGAGCGCGAACATAATTTGGCTCTTACTTTAATTCCAAAGACTGGACAAAACATGTTGCGTAAAACTGTCAATATAGGGTGTTGAGCCAAAACAGATTGTGTCCTCACATTTTTCGGCAAATGAGAGACAATATCTGTTTGAGGTCAACACATTTAGGTGTTGAATAGTATACAGATTTTGGCTTTACGCGTCCCGTACATCGTATTACCCCATCAGCTAATCAAATTATTGCAATGTTTGTAACAGTTACTTCTTTTTTCAACATAGCTTTCATATTTCAGATACCACCCAGCCGTCCACGTGAGAGCCAACGGGGCGGGGGCGGAAGTTAGCGTGACAAATTTTTTGCGTATCTATTTTTGATTTGGTAATATGGAAATGAGCTTAATTTTGCAAGTGTTCTAGTTTTTGATTTAAGCTTCAACGCATATTATAATAGATAAACATTTCTTCGAATCCATAAAAAATCCTATAAACTTTATAGATTTAGCATCACTAGCACGACTATCAGGGAAATTGCGAAACAAAAGGTTCTGTCAGGGCCGAATGCCACTGATGCGTGTCACGTAAAAAGTGGCCGATACCACCGGTCAATTTTGTACGAGCTTTTAAAAAGCTTCCTATCTTGTATTTCTCTTTTTGCATGCTCTCTGGCATGTGACGTAAGCTCATTCTTTTAACTGGCTATGACCAAAAATATATTTGTAAAAGCTTTCTCACAGTGTCTGAATTTATTGCATGATTATTTGTTACAGGTTGTTATAAAAACTTTATAAATATAAATTAAATATATTATATTAAAAAAAAAATCCTAGCTACTATATTCATATTATTGGTATGATAAAATAAAATACAAGTGAAAAGAAAATGATCTAACTTAACACCTTAAATTAAAAATTCAATCAAATTATATAATAGAATTATTTACAAAAATAGTGCAGTAGGTATATAGTGTAAAGATAATTAAATGCCATATATATGGTGCGAATTTACCCTACTCGCAATATTTTTCAGAATGATTTTAGGACTATAGTAAAGTAGGTACTTATTGATAACACTGGGAATAAACAACTTACTACTTACTCAACGTACTTAGCGTATTCAGCTACATTTGTGTGATAAAAAAAATCGTCTTAATAAACACGAACACTCTCAAATTTACTTACATACATGAAAATATGACAGACCTCTAAATCAAACCATACTCGAGTACCACAGAGCTGAGTGCCAATAGCAGCTTTGACAAATTATTGGGAATTATTATAAGGATTGGGGTATACTTGTATAACTAAACTTGCTCAGAGTCTTTGCGTTGCTAGTTTCCCAGTTTTTTAACTCATAATTAGGTCTTTATTTTTGATCATAAAAATTGATAAGTCAAAAGTCAAAGTCAACTAGGGTATCAAAGTATTGATACTGCGAGAGGCGAGGTAGTTCAGGGTGCCCACCAAGCGGCTCAGGCAAACAAATGTTGACCTCGCCTTACGACAATGGTCGCCTGAAGACGCCCCCAAACGAGCCCTTCTCTGTCAAATGATTCTACTCCCTTTCTCAATGATTTTACAGCATAGAGAAGTAAGTACATTGCAATAGTACATAATTGAAATTAAATAAAAAACATATTAAAAACCACTAAGCCTAAAGGTAACAATAGTTTAAATTATTTCTTGAGTACATTAGTGTTTACTGTTTAAGTATAGCTGATTAAAATTCTATCTAAGAATATCATAGCTGGACTAACCACTTCACATGAATTGACGAAAACAATAAAGTGTAGTGAGTACCCTGTGAGTACCAAGTCTAATCTCACTTATATAACTATATGTCACTCTAGCGAAAATTTAGCATTCAAGTGATTTCAAATTAATTCGTCTGATTGATTCGACATTAATAAGTGCTCGGTATTTCAGGCAATAAATTTTATCAGTTGAATTGAATATTAAATAAACGTGTAAAATTGATTGATATTGATAGAAAGGGAGAAAAATGAAACAATCTCTGCTTTTTCAGAATTTTCGGCAAATAGCGCCTAAAAGTGTATATCAATTGGACTTTTTTGGACCACAAGATTGGTCTTTTCGGTCCATTTACGCGGCTATGGCTGTGTAGGAGATTAAGTGTGTAAGTACTTATTTTAAACTAGTCGACCCGGCGAACTTTGTACCGCCTTACCTATTACTGTGTTATGCATAATTTATACGTATAAACCTTCGTCTTGAATCACTCTATCTATTAAAAAAAACCGCATCAAAATTCGTTGCATAGTTTTAAAGATAAAGGATTCATAGGGACAGACGCGGAAAGCGACCTTAATATATACTATGTATTGAAGAAACCCTAATAATATAAAGTACTGAAAAAATAATTCCTTCAAATTTTACCGTAAGAAAACAGAAATAACTCACGCAACAGAATAAAAAATCAGATAGCAGTTCCAATTATTTCGATTCCACCTCCAACAATTCCCTTTTCAAATCAAAGGTGAAAATCGGAGGAGTGTCTAATTTAGTCGCTCACGAATACTCGATCAAAGCAGCAATCATCGCGTCAAAAAGCGTATGTTTGCTCCAAAGGCGTGCTTGACGCGTTTGTGTAAATACGTGGAAAATTCTATTAAGTTTAAGACGTACTGTGGTACTTTAGTTATACGTTAGGTTTATCTAATAATGTTACTCGCGGATATAAAGAAATGTTTTGAAAATACGATAGCCTCATGCTTTCTCACTCGCGGAGATAACAAATGTTTTGAAAAGACACCCTCATGCTTTCTCGTTCACAACTAATATACATACATACATACATACATAATCTCACGCCTTTTATTCCCCGAAGGGTTAGGCAGAGGTACCAGCTCAAGAGCCGGACCCACGTTTAGCCGAGTTTATGCTTTTATTACCAACGTGACAAGCGGCCAGCTTGTCGCCGCGGTTATAACGACCACTACTGCGGCCGGGACCAACGGCTTAACGTGCCTTCCGAAGCACGGAATCATCTTACTTTTCGGACAATCAGGTGATTCAAGCCTGCAATGTCCTATCCAACCGAAAACAACCACAACGTGATTTTTGTGAGAAATCAATATGTGGTGTTTTCTGCGGGGATCGAACCCACAACCTTCCGTGCCCCTTATTAAAGGCGCGACGCGCTACGCCACTGAGCTACGGAGGCGACAACTAATATATCTATCACCAATTCGTAGTATCATTTAATCTATGCATTTAATTTGTCTTGAAATGTCCCAGAGAGTTGTTATTAAAAAGTTGCACCAATCAAAGAATATTATTTATTTTTTAACCGACGAAAAAACAAAAAGGAGGAAGTTCTCAATTCGTCGCGTATTTTTTTTTTTTTATGTATGATCACGCATAACTTTTTACTGTGTGGACCGATTTTAAAAATTTGGAAATAATATTCTCACCCTAAGGGTGGGAAAAAGGGGGTGACTTTTTGGTCGGCGGGTCGATTTATCTACTCACATATTGCATTTCCGTGTTACATTATAACTTTTGATACCTACTTACAATATCTTTGGAAATGAAATAAAATCAGCCGAAAGACGTCCACTGCTGGACATAGGCCTCCCTCACCAATCAACTCACCGACCGGTCGTGATCGAACCTCATCCTGTTAGTCCCTCAACCTTCACCAGGTTGTGCGTGGCCACCTTGTGGGGTGCGACCACCCTGTGAAGAGTGAGTGATTAGCTGGGGTCAAAAAAATTAGCCCAAAGAAAACTGAAAAGCAAAAAATAAAAACTTTTTATAAAAAAATTAAACCGCCGAAAAAACTGAAAAGCATTAAATAATAGGGAAACATTTTCTATAAGGCCTTAATTTACTCACTTCTTAAAGTAATTTTGGATTATCAAGAAATTTCGAGTCGGTGCCACAGAATCAACGAATAAAGATCACTAAATTACCTGAAATTCAAAGAAATAACCGAAAAACGTATGCCGCTGCGCATCGTGCTTTACATAGATAATGAATTTGCTTGTGTGGTGTGGCGCCGACTTAAAATTTTTTGGTAATCCAAAATTACTTTAAGAAGTGAGTAAATTAAGGCCTAATAGAAAATGTTTCCCTATTATTTAATGCTTTTCAGTTTTTTCGGCGGTTTAATTTTTTTATAAAAAGTTTTTATCTTAAGCTATTATTAATTTGCAGGTTAAATTTATTAAGAGAAGCCCTGGAGCCCTGTTCTTTTAGTGAATTTTGGATAAAACCCTACATTCCATCTTAAAAGATTGCCTTTTGGTTGAGATGATGATGATAAATAAAAAGAATTCCTAAATTCTCAATTTCTCTAATGCTAATACTTTAAATTCTAAAGGTAAAAGGTAAAAAAACACTTTATTACATACAAAGTAAGGTACAAAAGTTATACCGACCGACATAGCCAAGCGGATAAGCTCGTTGAAGTGGCAATGGGCAGGTCATATAGCCCGCAGAACAGATGGCCGCTGGGGCCGAAAAGTTCTCGAGTGGAGACCACGGATCGGCAAGCGCAGCGTAGGACGTCCACCGACCAGATGGACGGATGATCTGCGCAAGGCTGCGGGTCCACGCTGGATGCAGGCCACCTGCGATCGGTACAGATGGAGAGCCTTGAGGGAGGCCTATGTCCAGCAGCAGTGGACGTCCTACGGCTGAAATGATGAAGGTACAAAAGTAAGTACATTATCCCATTACTATATTACCAATGGTAATACTTATACCTACTCGTACATTACAAAGGGTAATACTTACTCGTACTTATACAAACATAAGTAACTTGGTGTGTCTCAGCCTTTAAGCAAGCCACGCCTATCTGAGACTGTATTTTTAAAGGAAATTGGTGATCGTAATCTTTTGACCTTTTTTCTAATTTTTGTATTGTAACCTAAACTTTACCTTTATTTTACAGTTTATTCATACTAATGATATTTATTTAATATTTTTTGAGCCACTTAAAAACAATATTTTTTAGTTAGAAAATCAGTTATGTTTATTTCTATTCGTTTGTCACCAAATGAACCTGATGGTTCAGTTGATAGTGATATTGAATATGACTTCGATGGACCGAGTTCGATTTTTGGCTATCCAATGCTTATTTTCCGGGTCTTGGTGTGCTTGTATATGTTTCGGGTACCTTATATGGATACAGGTTATCTTATCTACCTTATTATTTCTTTAATACTACTATACGGTATCACGGGTTAGAGCCTGGTCCTTTGAGAGGCTAACGAGTGGAAGAATCTACTATACATATAAAAATAAATCGTGGTTCGTTAGTCTCGGTAAAACTCGAGAACGGCCGGGCTGATTTAACTGATTTTGGTCTTAAAATGTCGTTTCGTTTCAGGAAAGGTTGAAAAGCTGAGAAAATTTGAAAAAAATAAGGGGAAGTAAGCAAAAACAACAATTTAATTTTCCATATAAAATTGTAAGGCGCGGGACGAAGTTCACCGGGACAGCTAGTTATTATTATAAATTTATCTCAGAATCTATACATACCTACTTTTAAAATGGTTGGTTGCTTTCCTACTAGTGTTAAAAGAAAATCAGTTTTTTTTTGTTTGTAAAATAGAGCCCAGTAACATCTGTTCCCGAATTGCATTCTTGTAAAAGTTAATTTGCTATACTTTCCCGTCCTTTATTAATTTAGAGGTGGTACTGTAGACAGCACATTGAATTACCCACCCCTACAACCTTAATGCTAACTAAATAAAGAAGCTTTTCTAATAAAAGTGGGCAGGTTGAACAGCGGCCTTCAGTAGGTACTGAATGCTTTAATGAAAAAAATCAAAGTTAAAAGGAAAACCGGGAAAGAAATTCTTACTTAGTAGATTTTTTTTATTTGTGAAGGGAATTCGTGTCTAAGTAGGTATTTATTAATTTTGTGTGAAAATTACGCTTGAGTCCCTTTTTATCAAATAATACGTTTTTAATAGTAAAAGTAAAGTAAAAGTAAAAAATGATTTATTCAATACAGGATACAAGATATCGCTTATTGAAAGTCAATTAGACTAATCTAATTAATACCTTATTTCGTAAAGTATCCTATACTGATAGAGGCGAGGTAGTTCAGGGTGCCCACTAATTGGCTCAGGCAAACAATGTTTGCCTTGCCTTACGACAATGGTCGCCTGGAGACGCCCCCAAACGAGCCCTCCTCTGTCAAATGATTCTACTCCCTTTCGCAATGATTTTACAGCGTAGAGAAGAAAGGGGTAACAAATAAAGTCTGCTTGTATGTTTGTAAATACTATACCGGACCGGGTGTTTCTGATGAGGCGGTAATAAATCAAAGGAGGGCTTTTGCTCACCATAACTAACAACTTTTCTAAAACAACATGGGTCGAAATCTCAAAAAAAATAACAGCGGTTCCGTACATTGGTTCGATCAGCTGGCGGGGTCAATGTACGGGACAGCTAATTTTTTTTTGAGATTTCGACCCATGTTGCTTTGGGAAAGTTGTTAGGTATGGTGAGCTGAGTCCTTTTTTTTTATTTATTACCGCCTTGTCATTACCCGGTATATTATAACCAGGATTGACGGTTCCTAAAACCGACCTTCATTAATCCTTGTATAACAATAATTAGGTAAAATAATCAAATTCATCGATTATGCTAGCAACACAACATACACAAATATTCAAATCCTTGCATCAACTAGAAATCAAGTCAAAATCCAGGGTTTCAGCTTTAAATTATAACGAGTATAACTATTGCCATATAAACACTACTCTTTGTTCTATTGTTCTGCACTAGACGTCACAAGACGCGGCACATGTTTTCCAAGAGCCCATCCCGCTTTACACTTGAGTGTTAGAGTGTGATAGCCTTAGTAGTTGTCGCGGAGTTGAACATAACGATCGAAAGATCATCCGATCACACTTCCTTGCTAACAGCCGAAATGGACACCGAAAGGTTTTAGTGGGTACGAACCCCACTCCTAATGAGTACCCTGCGACCCCAGGGGGAGTCGCGGGGTACTCATTAGGAGTTTCCCCGGTTTAAAAAAAGCCTTAGTAGTTGTCACTTTGTGACAGTTGTCACCTTTATCGTGCCTAAGGTGCTGTAATTCACCTGAAAGCAAACTCACGCTTCATCTTTCTTCCTTTAATAAAGCCTATTGGGCTGTAAAAAGAGTTTACGGCTGCTCGCAAGACGGCAACCCAATTAGTAGCCAAAATTTATGACGAGGCCCGAGCCATAAATTGTAACATTTTAATTTAATTTTCACAAAGAGACCTGAGGGGTTTGCGACGCGGTCTGATGCTTCGGGTTATCGATTTAAAAAATTTTTTAAGAGAATTTTAAGATCGTGACTTTTTTTTTTTTAATAGGTATATGGAAAGATTTTGGAAACAGATTTTTTCTAAATATGTCATTTTTTTTTTATTTATCAAAAATAGAATAGAAAAACGCATTTTAGTCCATTGGACTGTTGTAATAAAGCCACAAAAAAAATTAAACAGTAATTTTGTGGCATTTGTGGCGAAGAAGCTTCGAAACTTTAGCAATTTCGGTTATGTTTTACGGTGTCTCTGAAGTGGTATTATTTGTTTTCAAAAGGAAATAAGTAAATCTAAATATGTATATTTTTTTGTATTTTAATACCCCTCCTTAACTATTTTTTAAGGTTTATCGATAAAAACGATCATGATCGATGTTACAGAGTACATCACTAAAGCAAGCTGAGCTCGGATTGGAGTAAGAAAGTTCTTCTGGTAGAAACTGTTCCGTTGAGGCAATCGATTGAGATTTGAATATGGAATACTTAAACGAACATGAAAACAAATGAGTTATGTAGGGCTTGCTAACACCTATTTATAAATGTATCTTTATTACATTTTGTGTATTTTAAATTTGTATCTTAATATGTATGCGTTTGTGACCTGATTTTTTTAAATCAATTCCTTCTTTTCCAGTCTTCATCATCATCTTAGCCAAAAGCTAATAAAAGCAGCAAATCTACTGCTGGATGTGGGCCTCCAATATCCTCACAAGGATAAACATTTTATGAGGAGGATAACCAATCGCCACTCTTGGCGGTTTGGCGATCGCAGTAAGGCTCTTTAATATTTTCAACGGAGGAAGTTTTATTTATCAATACTACATTATTATTAGTGTAAACACCAATGCAAAAGATATAATAGGAGTAGAATCATTTGACAGAGGAGGGCTCGTTTGGGGGCCTCTCCAGGCGACTATTGTCGTAAGGCAAGCCAAACATTTGTTTGCCTGAGCCAATTGGTGGGCACCCTGAACTACAGTATAGGATACTTTACCAAATAAGGTATCAATAGCGATTAGATTAGATGTAGTCTAATTGACTTTCAATAAGTGATATCTTGTATCCTATATTGAATAAAGATTTATTTGATTTGATTATTTGATATTTGATAATATTAACAATTTTATAAAATCATTATTCTTCAGAGCTAAAATACCAAAACATAGGGTGTTGTATCTTAGTAACATATAAACCATATTGCTGACCTCAGAGAACAGACAAAAATGACAATGTACTGATCTATGACGTTAAGCAATTTGAGCGCCTTCCGGAGCGAGTAAGAGGTGCCTTCCGGAGCAAGTTGCTTGTACTTCAGTCCTATGCCGCCACTACACGGCTATCAAAATGTCCAAAAGTCTTATATCTTAGGAGAAAAAATGTGGCGATCATAGTAAGACAGTTTCATATATTTTCTGTCCAACTAGCGTCAACGATCCGAATGAAGGGTAGCAAGTAACAGCTCGGCATCTTTCTAATCGAAGAGCATTAACAAAGTTCGCTAGCAATATTCGCCGGCTGATT
This sequence comes from Euspilapteryx auroguttella, assembly GCA_951802225.1. Classification (NCBI taxonomy): domain Eukaryota; kingdom Metazoa; phylum Arthropoda; class Insecta; order Lepidoptera; family Gracillariidae; genus Euspilapteryx; species Euspilapteryx auroguttella. Next base: position 9,826,637 of record OX637653.1, read on the forward strand.
GGCTCCGCGACAAACGGCTGTAATCACCGAGCTTCGTAAACGCTCCATAAACGCTCAGGGAATGGCTGAGACTGTTGAACGAAGAGACATCAAGGATCTCTTTGCCTTTGATTTATTTTCTATAGTTTTTTCGTGTTCGGGCTAGTCTGAGAGTCTGTGCTCATTCTTAGTTGGGTTTTCATTTGTTTGCCTAAAACCGCGTGGGTCACATCACAACTCTCTAATGAAAGTAAGATCACATCATTACTGGCTAAGCAAAATCATACGAAGAAACTTTCTTGTTGCTATCGTCCCTTCAAAATGTCATGTCATAATTATAAGACACTTTGAATGTGTGTCTTTAAATACCTTTAAGACAGTTTTGACAATAAAACAATTTCAACAGCGTTTTTTTATAAAAAGTTTCAAATTTTCTACTTTATTTTTGCACCTCCAAGTTATGTTTCTTAATCAATTTGTTAATAAGTTTATTCTAACTTATAGGATAGGCCGGCCATTTTAATTATTTTATATTTTTAGGAAAATGTTACTTATTTTAATTAAATAGATAGAATAGCATATTTTAACCTCCTTCTTCAACCTTATTCTAAATTTCAGGTATATTAAAAGCTATATTGGACTCCAGCTCCAAGTTTTACTTGCTCCAGTTTAAACATTTATTCGGTAGGAGTAACAACTTAATTTCAAGCCTCATAGACAGACTGTATATTTTGATGTTTATGTTTATACCCTCGCTCTGGGAGTAAAGGCGAGGGTCAACAAATTAACGGGGTATTAAGTTAGGATACTATTTAAGGTTTCAGTACCTTTTGAATAATTTTATTGGGCTAAACAGGCTTCAGTGAAAATTAATTTGAGAAAATATTTCCAGTGTATTAATTTACCACCTCCGTAGTTCAATTGGCAGTGATGTTAACGAACGTAAATAAAGGGGGCGAACATTGTTATAATAGTTATGATAAGTATATTAAATATTTATTGATATATTATATTTCCTGATGTACGAAATCCTCCAAATAAAATGGTGATGAATAAGCCATTGCCTTAGAAGACCTGAAGGAAATATCAACAGAATAGCTTTAAAACGGAACCCTACTGGCGGCCGAAGAAGACAGGGTAGCTCCGCTGAAAACTGGAAGGAAAGGAACATCATGAAGATCATCAGAACTCAGGGCGACAGGGATCCCCTATTACTACCACTTTTGCAATATTTCTTTTTGTTCTCTTTACGTTATCGTTGTATTGACTTTGAAGCTCCAGAGGACAAAAAGCATTGTTGCAAATGCGGCCATAACAGTACCCCTGCACCGATCCCAAAGAGGGAGCTCGGAACAAGAAGTCTGGAGGATGACTGTGAATGCCTCAATGCTCCCCAAAGAGTTAAAGTATTAAACCTCGCCGCGTCGTGCGCACATAAATTGTGCATATTTTAAACGTGTTTCAGGGTAGGTAGACGTTCGACGGATCGTCATCATGTTCCTGTATCGAGGTGAGTCCTATAGGGATCAGTGGCCACTTAAAGCAAAAAACAGTTTATTTCTTAGATCTTTAAGCTAAAAGCTACACAACCAGTACCTTCAAAAATTCTAAGCAAGATTATCTAGCTAGGGCATCATTGTTTCACATTTTAGATATCGGCCATGTCACCGGACAAATCTCTCTTAAGATCCAGTTTACCGCGATGCTAGCGCCATTCTCGAAAAAAAATTATAAATAAGATACAAATATCAAAAATGTGGCACAGTATGGCACTAGATAATCTTGCTTAGTATTTTTGGTCCTAACCTAAAAGAACAAAATTACAAACGGATTGTTGCTAAAAGTGGCCATTTTTCACAACACTTTTCTTTGGTCTTTAATTCAAAAGCTATACAACAGTGCCCTAAAAATACTAGGCTCCATTATCTAGTGTCATACTGTGCCACATTTTTAATATTTGCCTTAGTTTAGAAGATATTAATTTTTTTCGCGAATGGCGCTAGCATCGCTGTAAACTGGCTCTTAAAAGAAAAGTCAAAGTAAAGGATTGCCCTCATAAAAATTGCAAATGAACCCTCGGGGTCAAAGGGGACAAATAACTGGAGACGGGGTTTAGTACCGCTGTGCATTAATATCTATTTTGTTGACAGGAGGTCGTTCCAAAGGGATTTGAGTAATAAAGTAATTATTATAACCTTCTTCCCTTGAAAGCATAGGGTTATCGTCAAATTCAAATAGTACCGTGATGATGAAGTCAGAAAACAATGAAATTTATTTTAAAGAAGTTTTTTTCTAAATTAAAATTATAATAATACTCAGCAATTAATTGTTTGCCGTGTAGTAGTTGCATAGATTTCGCCTACCATCTCCTCCAGTGGGTGTCGTTAAAGACGACAAAGGTAACACCCGAAGGAAGGGCAGCAGTGTCTTTCGTTGAAAAGCTTGAAGAGCCATACTGCTAACCAGCCTGCCAAACGTGGCGGTTATAGAAAATCCTCCAACAAAAAGTTTGTCCTTGTAGGCGACCCGTGTAGAAGGCCTATATATTCTAACCCTCTTATTCATAAAAAGTTAAAGAGCATTTTAGTTATTTGACGTATGTCAATTTAGACTGGATGTCACGTATTTACCATACAACAAACCAGAGAAGTAGACCTCCAGTAACGCTACTTAAAATCTACTGTATCTTTATGAATAAGACGGTAATAGTCGACGTCTCACGCTCACGGCTGAGATAATGATCGCATTGCTATTTTTATTTTTCCCACAACTTTCCACCTCCAATTTATAATTAGTATTATTCGTTTTATTTAATTTGTATTGTTTTTTTGATTTAACGTGTTTTTCTGTATTTTTTGTGTATTTTTAAAATTTAGATGTGTTTACGTTGACGCAAATAAAAAAAACTTTCTTTCTTTTCTTTCTCCATTCCTCCATTTCGAATAGTTAATTATTTTTGGTAAATAATTAAAAGTTCATACCAAAACCCAAGTTTATATCACAGATGTGGTCAAGTACGACCGTATCATTTATATTTCAGAAACAGTTTCGCAAAAAAAAACTCTTTGGCCCAAAACTTTTTATCAGGAAATGTTGAATGTAGTTAATAATAAAAGCGGGACACAAAAGCTTGGCTCTACCGCATTGTATGTGACAGAAACATGTAATTTGCGGGCCCTCTCATTGTGGCTTGTTCTATATATGGAGTAAGGAAGCCCATTCACTGCCAGATGAACTGAGATTGTACAAATTTTAACAGAAAAACCGACTCCAAAATTATATGACTGACACCGACATAGCCCAAAGATTGCAATACTTAAGTGACGATGGGTAGGGTATGGAGGCTGAAATATAGTTGATGATATCCTTGTATGATGTCTTCATGGTTCAGCAGGAAGTGATATAAAATTATGGTCTGTGACTCCACATCCGGGTTCGATGGTCTGGGGTGTATGTTTATGTCTTTGTACATGCAATTACATAAAAATCTAAACAAAGAACATAATATGAATTATTATTATCATTGTCATACTTTTAATATCACGAGATGGAGTTCGGTTTTTTCCGGTAGTTTTGACAGTCTTGCTGTATTGTTTATGAATCACCAATCAGACAACATTCAACGAAGGCAATATAGGTTTTGACCATTATTATTTAAAACTAATTTTCAAACAGATCACAAAAGGAAACTGTTTTGTTATGTTCTATTTAATCATGTTCTTCCCGATCTGGTCTGCCTCCTCCATGGTGTCAGGCAGCTTGGATCCCAGGGTTTCTGGCAGCACCAGCATAGACAGGCCTGAAGCTACGCAGAAACTGGCGAACAGTATATATGGGAGAGGCTCCCACACCGACGCACCCTGAGGATCAACCAAATTGCTCTAAAAATACTAAACAATTTTTTTTATTAAATGGAATGCAGAAATATTTATTTTCACGATTTTGCGCTAGTAAATAAGATTAATAGGCATTTTAATCTCTGGAATTATAAACTAACTGTACTGAATACGTACAGGCTAAGCACTTATATGAATACATGAAATTCGAGTTGACGGAAGGAAGTTCACAAATTTTCAACTGTAAAATTGGAAATATCATAATTTAGGCAACCTGCGTTGCTTAAAAAAAAAAAATATGTTATTGATGCAGCAACTAAAAAAGCTATAAGTTGAAATGAAATGCTATGATATTTTGAGTTAGTTGGAGTACCCACCAAAGCTGGCGTCAGCGGTGCCACCATGGAGCCAATCCTGCCCATCATGGAGCAGAAAGCGAGCAGGCGATGCCTACACTCTGTTGGAAACAGCTCTGCGGTATATACGTAGATGACTGTCGCTTGAGCCGCTATGGAGACCTTGCCAACCAAGTACACCGTCAGTGACAGCCCGAAATAATCTGCAATAATGAGTGAACCAACTTCCAATAAAATTTTACATAAAATTATAACTAATCGACCCGGCGAACTTCTTACCGCCCTTAAAAAAATATAAACCTTTATCTGGAATCATTTTATTTATTTAAAAGAAATGCGTTGCGTTTTTTAAAGATCTAAGCACACATACAGACAGACAGCTAGAAAAAACTTTGTTTTATAATAGAACTAGAGGCTGCCCCGCGGTTTTTTCCGCGCAAATTTTTCATAAACACAAAAATCCCGTTTTTGCCCGTTCCCGTGGGAATTTCGGGAAATCCCTTCTTAGTGCTCACCTACACTCCCCAAGGAACCCATGTGCCAATTTTCAGCTTTCTACGCCCAGTAGTTTCGGCTCTGCGTTGTCTGTCAGTCAGTCAGTCAGTCCTTAACGGAAGAGTTTTATATACCGGGTGTTTCTGACAAGTCGGTAATAAATCAAAGGAGGGCTTCTTCTCACCATAACTAACAACTTTCCCAAACCAACATAGGTCGAAATCTCAAAAAAAATAACAGCTGTTCCATACATTGGTTCGGTCAGCTGGCGGGGTCAATGTACGGGACAGCTGATTTTTGTTTTGAGATTTCGACCCATGTTGCTTTAGGAAAGTTGTTAGGTATGGTGAGCTGAATCCTTCCTTTGATTTATTACCGCCTTGTCAGAAACACCCGGTATATTGACTAGAGACGCAGATTTCTCATAAACACAAAAATCCCGTTTTTTCCCGTTCCCGTGGGAATTTCGGAAAATCCCTTCTTAGTGCTCACCTACACTCCCCTAGGAACCCACGTGCAAAATTTCAGCTTTCTACGCCCAGTAGTTTCGGCTCTGCGTTGTCTGTCAGTCAGTCAGTCAGTCAGTCAGTCAGTAACGGAAGAGTTTTATATATATAGATTGAAAGAATTTTTGAGGATATTTTATAGTCATGTTTGTCAGACAAGAGTTGCCAGCGTAGAACAACTTTTTCGACTGGCAGGAGAATGAGAAGCATTTGCGGACCTGACAGCCAACCTCTGGAGACTACTGGTAGTGGATAGGCACCGGAAGAAGAAGAATGCTCATCAGGAATAATGTAGATTTCTAATGTTGAATTTTTTTTCAAATCGATTTAGTAGTTTCAGAGCCTATTCAATTCAAACAAACAATCAAATATTTATCTTTGTGTATATGTAGATAACAATGATAATCAGTTTAATTTGTTATAGTCATAAAAATATAAATGTTGTAAAGATATTCTTAATCGCACAAGTATCTTACCGTATGGTATGAAGATAAAGGTGATCATGCAGACGGCACACGTCCAATAAGCAACACTGAGCACGAACTTCCTTCCAACGTATTTTAAGGCTACCATAGCCATTGCGTACCCAGGGATCTCAACCACTGCCACTAGTGCAAAATTCAGGTATCCATTGCCAGAAAGATTGACTGAGTTCAAAGCTAGACCGTAATAGACCAGCGTGGATGTGATCCATAGAATCGGAAGAATCAAGCAACGTTGCAAAACCTGCTTGTGTCTGTACACCACAGTCACTAGCCACAGCTCTTCACTATCTTGCTTCATATCTTCTAGAACCTTCTTTTCCTCCACAGAACGTCGTAAATCACAAAGAGATTCCTCTAACAATTGTGTCCGATTCACTTTAGCAACATTTCTTAGAATTTTCTCTGATTCATCATATCTCCCTTTCATCATAAGCCAGCGTACAGATTCGAAAGTCAGCCAGTAAACTGAGATCGTCATCAGCTGCGGTATGTATAAGACCAATGTCATTTGGCGCCAATTTGGCACGGCCCACGCTACCAAAGCCATCAGCATTTGTCCTATTGCGAAAAATGTACTGATGCATGAGCCCACTGGCACTCGGTACTTTGGTCCTACCAACTCTATTACTGTAAGGAAATAGGAACATTTAAAAATGTTATTTTCTATACCAAAACTTAACTACAAAAGGTTCATTATTGCCCAATTAATACAGCAAGAATCTTGTCATGGTTTTCAAAAAACTTATTACAACATTTAAAAACTAGAAGACCCGGCGAACTTCGTTTCATTACATAATATTACATAACACATGTATATCATTAGTAATTATAGCAGAGCTACTGTGAAGTTCCGTCCAAATTGGAATGAAAGTGAAACAGACATCCATTAAAAATATCCGCATTTATGATCTTGGCAGGAAAAATTAAAACCACATAAAAACTAACACAAAATGTATGCGCACGTGAATCCAGCTGATCCAAAAATAGCTTCCACAACCTCCGATATAACGAAGCCCCAGTAGGTGTTAGCCCAATAACGGACGAGACCAAGCCAAGCTGTGTTGAAAAGGCAGGCGACGAGAGCGATGCGACGGCCCCAGCGGTCCGAAACCCAACCCGTGATAGGCAGAGCCACAAATGTGCCGAATAGACGATATGTGCCGATGAAAGACCTCGACCATTCATCGCATCCTAGGTCAAACTGAGGAAAATAAAATCTTTATTAATATTTTTGACTGCTTTTGTACCAGTGATGTCAATATGACATATGAAGCTGAAGGTCTGGGTTTGATTCTCAACCTGAATTTTCAAATCAGATACTTGTCTCTTATGTTGCCTCCCTCTTCATACATACATTTTGTAGGTTAAATTTGTGCTTAAAAAATAAAAACCGTTTTAATAATGGTTTACTTACGTCGTAAACAATGGTGTGATCATTTTCGTAGACATATTGTTCACATGGTACGGAGGACGTCTGGTCAAACAGGGTTGCAGGGCAGGCAGGATCTATGGCGCTGGCGTTAAGGCTGGCGAATCTTGCGCAACCATCGCCGGCTGGTACAGCATTGCCAAGCCACCCTGGAGACCACTCAGGTGCATAGAGATCGCACTCGGGGATCAAGCATCTAAAAAAGAAAAAAAATTAAAAAAAACATAAAGTTGAAAAAAAAAGTAGGTAGCAATAATTAATTAAACTTAGTAGTCTAGCGACGCTCTTGCAGGCGGTAATTCATTGACTGAGAGGTCTTAAAAACAATAACAAGTTGTAGGTGCGTTGCAGCTGCCCTAAAGAGGTTCTGACTCAGTATTGGCTAAAGGTTTTCATTGAAAGCGCTGATTTAAAAGTTTCCATTAAGTGTAGGTTATTGGCAAATGAGGAAATTTTACAGTTACTAGTACTAAAGTATGATGAAGTGATCATTAATTATTACATTCAAACATACCTGGTAGCTATCCTGTTGGTGGTGAAAATGTACTCTAAATTCGACCAGGCATTGAAAATAAGCAGAGGGAAGCAGAGCGCAAGGGTTCGAGCCTGGTGCCATCCAAACTGGCCTAGCTCCTCCACAAGCAAGGTATCCAGGTCCATCTTCCTTGACTTTCTCTCAGATCCTAACTCCATATTGGTCTTCTACCTATAAAACTACAGGTTTCTCTTTCTATTGGGCCTATTTCCTTGATCGCACCAACATGGCTGGCAAAGTTATGTCTTCGTCAGTTAGATTATTAGCTACCTATAATGTCTTTGGATTATTGATTGTTTATCTTCTTTTGTTTATTAATTTATTAGTAGATAACCGTAATACAATACATGAGCTGTTTCAGCATTTTAAAGGTCCGTTTGTGTATATGTATATTAGTGAGAAATGTTTTGGTTAAAGTGAAATAATTAGGATCTGTGATGAGATTAAAAATAAAATATCTAGTTACTTTCTGGCATCAGACAGTTAAAAGAGAAGATTTATGCTCAGCAGTGGGGTATTAATAGGTTGCTACTGATTATGATAACGATGATGATTTCTTAATATGTAAGTATTTAATAAATCAATATATATAAAACTCTTCCGTTACTGACTGACTGACTGACTGACAGACAACGCAGAGCCGAAACTACTTGGCGTAGCGGGCTGAAATTTTGCATGTAGGTTCCTTAGGGAGTGTAGGTGAGCACTAAGAGAGGATTTTCCGAAATTCCCATGGGAACGGGAATAAAATGGATTTTTGTGTTTATGAGAAATCTGCGCGAGTGAAACCGCGGGGCAGCCTCTAGTAGTGATTAAAAGGTAAGTAATGATTTAAAGATAGACAAAAACGTCGTAATATTCATATTATAAAACTGTTAGTAATCAGGTTATTGAACATTTATGACATGCTCATTAAGATAAGACCTTCAAATTTTATATTAAGAGGTGTAATCAGATATATATTTATATTGTGACGATATTGATATCGAAACTAGGAAACGTTAAGCGATTCTAGTCTAATAAAATAAGAGGAGAGATGAAAATTACAACTGAAGTTTCTGTGCTTCAGATGGCAAACGTCAATGACAAGGAGTTGCTGTAATCCCGATGAGAGTCGTAGCGATTGAAATTATAAATAGGCATTGTGTTTTGCCCCGGAGTTTTTGGCCTAAATATCACACACGTTACATACCATACGATAAGTTTATTGTATAACCCGAAGTTTGATAAGAATACAATTTTTTAATAACGAGTTTGTAGCCTTTTATATTGTCACAAATTATTCAATAATCTTGTTTAATAAGCAATCTCAAAAAATTCAACCATTGCTAATTAAATTAATAATTAAATTTTCAAAAAAAAAAAGTACATCAGTTTGAATAATCTCTAGGTCTTAAGAGAATAATTAGTTTAAAAACACCACACAGAATGATTTAAATCATCTGCTTTTCATTTTAAAGTCTAGTTTCCAGTGCAGTGATCTTTAGTACTACCGGACTGGTATAAAATAAAACTCGGAAGGAATCGCTGCCAGCAAACTTTGAACGACCTGGGACTTAATAATTTTTTGATCAGTGCCTTTGATTAAAATGAAGTCTTATAATAATTATGGAAAGTTGAAATCAAAACTCTACCTCGACTTGCTCGAGTTTTTAGTTATGAAATAGAATAGGTACTTATATTAATTTATACAGAAGCAGTGAGATTTGGATTTCGATAGTCAAAAATATTTTGCTAGACTCGCCAAAGATAGGTGGCGGACTAGGTAGCCGTAACAGATTCGTCTATGGTTTCGTCAGCGCAAGACTGTACTGCCAAAGAACAAGAGATATTTTCCAATATACAGAGAAATCGGAATTGTTACGCCGTCCGTGTCCGCCACTGTACCGAAACATTAACTATAATAGTATTTATACATACTGATCTCTAAAATTTAAGGCACATGGTTTAAAAGAGGTTTTAAATCTGGAATTGTTCTATGCTACCATGAGATACTTATACGACACGCAACTGGTCTTCAACCCTATTCCATTGGATTTTAAGACCAGTTTTAAAAGTCGCCCTCTCGGTATCTGTTCCTGGTGCCTTGCCAGTTATGATATCGGCCTCTTACAGGATGTCTGTATTAATTTTTTGCAGTATGAATGTACCGCTACTTTTGCATTTTTAGTTCAACATTTTTCGCTTTCTCGCAAATTTTCACATGTGGAATGAAGAAGAGAAAAGTATATTAAAAAAAGTTTTTTTTTTTTTTTTATAAAAACACACTTTTATGATTCAGCATCAATTTTTTTTGCATCTAAAAAAAAATATGAAATCTCAATTTTGATCTAATGCTGCTGCTCGCATAAATTGAAACATTCTCAACAAATACTCGAGGTACAAATTGCTTCAAGGCACACCTTATATCCCACAGCCTACAACATAGCATAGCGTCGTATCGTAACAGCGTAGTATAAGAGGTCACGCAAGCGTCGTCACCACGACACGCGTCCCTAATTACCTGTCACAAGTTTCACGTCTGGGAAACACTTTTATTTCTGGAGCCAAATCGGTGCCGCGATTTTTATGTCGGAGATTTAGACTTTTTTGTGAATCATTTATATTATACTAGTCGACCCGGCGAACTTCGCACCGCCTTACTTATAACTATTTTGTGCATTTATTATAGATATAAACCTTCCTCATGAATCACTCTATCGTTTAAAAAAAACGGCATCAAAATCCGTTGCATCATTTTTAAGATATAAGCATACATAGGGACAGACGCGGGAAGCGACTTTGTTTTATACTATGTATTGATTGTATTAAATCATATTATCCTAGCATTGGCGGAAATTATTATTGGTAAAAAATAATGTTAAAAAATAATACTTAATTCTTTTTTTAGTTAATTAGGTAAGAGCTTAACAGCCTTTTTACGCGAAAAGTGGCGTCACTCTAGTCAAAAAATTATATCTTCTAAAGTATTGCAAAACGTATTTTTTAAAACGGCTCCCTATTGTGCATTCGATCTTGGTCCCTAGTATTTCTTAAGTACCCATTTAAAATAAAAAAAATTAAAAGCAGGTTTAGTTTAAAAAAAAATAGGTTTTTAATTACTTAGCTTTCGATCAAGACCTAAAAATTATTAAGCTTCTGAGCCTTACATCTTAAACTGTGAATTTAAAAGTAGGGGGTCGACTATATCTAAAAAAAAAACATATTGAGGGGAGGGTGAGGCAGCGACTGCCCATGCCCATATGGGGTATTTTCGTCGATGAAATTGACCAAAGAATACAGCCTTGATATTATGTTATTACTTTTGTATCAAACTAGTCGACTCGGCAAACTTACGTACCGCATAAACTATTACTATGTTGTGCGTGTATCAATATCAATATATAGTATAAAATAAAGTCGCTTCCCGCGTCTGTCCCTTTGTATGCCTAAATCTTTATAATTATGCAACGGATTTTGATGCGGTTTTTTTAAAAAGATAGAGTGATTCAAGAGGAAGGTTTATATGTGTATTACACGCACAAAATAGTAATAGGTTAGGCGGCACGAAGTTCGCCGGGTCAACTAGTATAGTATAAAACAAAGTCGCTTTCCGCGTCTGTCCCTATGTATGCTTATATCTTTTAAACTATACAACGGATTTTCATGCGGTTTTTTTTAAAAGATAGAGTGATTCACGAGGAAGGTTTATATGCTTAATACATGCACAACATAGTAAATAGTAAGGTGGTACGAAGTTCGCCGGGTCGACTAGTTAATACATAAACCTTCCTCTTGTATAATAATAACACAATAACACACATCACACTCAGAGCCCCTAACTAGGAAGAACCTGTATCTAGGGTGCCCGAAACACACACAGAGACAAACATCACACCCAGACCGGAAACAAACACCGATATTCATCATATCAATATTCGCCCCGCCCGGGAATCGAATCCAGGTGCACACGCTTCTCAGTCCACATCACTGCCAACTGAGCTACGGAGCAGTCAAACTCACTATCACTCTATATTTTAAAAACCGCATCAAAATCCGTTGCATTTTTTTAAAGATTTAAGCATACATAGAGACAGAGAGCGGAAGCAACTTTGTTGTAAATAATAAATGTCAAATATTTCAAAAAATAATTTTACAAAAACCTATCCTCACTATACGCAACTTACGCAAATTGATTTAACATGGTTAATATTACAATTATTCTCTCCTAAAGTGATACTTAGCTTGTGACATTAAGAGCCAGTTTACAGCGATGCTAGCGCCATTCGCGAAAGAAATTAATATCTTCTAAACTAAGGCAAACATCAAAAATGTGGCATAGTATGACACTAGATAATCTTGATTAGTATTTTTTGAGCACAGTAAAGTAGTCCTAACTTAAAAGAACAAAATTATAAACAGATTGTTGCTAAAAGTGTCCGCTTCACTTTCTAGCTTTCTTTGTTCTTTAATTCAAAAGCTATACAACTGTGCCCTAAAAATACTAGTCTAATCTAGTGTCATACTGTGCCACATTTTTGATATTTGCCTTAGTTTAGAAGTTATAATTTTTTTTTCGAGAATGGCGCTAGCATCGCGGTAAACTGGCTCTTAAATTGAATGTAAAATTATAATTAATGAAGACAGCAAATGGGCAATATTGAATCCAATTAGAAAAGAGAAATGAAATAATTTAGAAACTCAAGAAACAGTAAATTATATTTTTAATTTATTAAGCATTCACAAGGTTTCCTGAAGTCCAAGTAATGGAAAGTTGCTGACCCTTAAAATAATCTTCTGTTGTGAAAACAATATTTTTACATTTAAATGATGAAATATTTAAATATTTTTAAGAATTAAACTGGTAAACTTTGAGATTGGGAAACGTTAAATCGGTAGACCCAAAAACACGTTGCACAGCACGCTAAAATAGAATTGAGAAATACTTGGGAGGAAGATTTAGACATCGCGGATTAAGCCAACGACGTTCTGTTTGATTATGTGCTTATTTATGTGAAGTACGTTTTTATAAAATCAATCTTTTATGGAACTTTATTTTTGACCTTCTATCTCTTATACACAAAATCCATAACTCTGTCTTCGTTTCGCCTAAAATAAAACGATGTTGTGCAAGAATTTTACATATAAACCTTCCTTTTGTATCAGTCTCTGTATAAAAAAAATTATCAAAATCCGTTGCGTAGTCAAAATATCTTTGTTTTATATCATGTATTAATATTGATACTTTAATTTAAAATTAAAATTGACTTTTTCACAGAAAAAAAAAAACAAAAGATCCTTTTTATATTTTCTCATCGAGGCACACTGAAAATTCATTTATTGTTGAATAATTAAATAAATCATCATAATGGACCTGTGTTGTTGCCACTAATGGATTTGTTTCAAAAAAATGCTACTGCCCTTTAGTGAAACTGAAATAACCGGTCACTTCACAGAACAGTAAAGTGACCAAAATCGTGTTTAATGACCGTGGTAAAGAGATGTATGTTCTTGATAATAACACATCACACTCAGAGCCCCTAACTAGGAAGAACCTGTATCTAGGGTGCCCGAAACACATACAGAGACAAACATCACACCCAGACCGGAAACAAACATCGATATTCATCATATCAATATTCGCCCCGCCCGGGAATCGAACCCGGGTGCACTCGCTTCTCAGTCCACATCACTGCCAACTGAGCTACGGAGCAGTCAAGCTTGCTTGATGGCTTTGGAATTGTAAAAAAGTTTCACCTTTCTAGTTGAAAGAAGTCCACGGCGAATATAGGACTCCCTCCATAAATCGCCACAACGACCGGTCTCGAGCGACCCTCATCCAGTGTTTTCCCACAGCTTTCACCAGTTCGTCAGACCACCTTGTGAGGGTCTGCCTACTCTTATTACATTACTGTCTTATTCTACCTAAAATAAACCTAATGAAGAATATACCAGGGATGTTCCGAACGTTCGCATTCGCATTCGCGAATGATTCGCATCATTTTAACATTTGCTTCGACATTCGCATTCTCATCCAAAATTTGCGAATATGATGCGAATGCGAATGTGCCGCCATCGACACCAAGTTTCTTGTGTGAAGATCAATTACTTTATGGGGATACGTCATTGCCAGCGCGAAATTCAAATTTATTCGCGTTTTTTATTTATTCTAGCAAAAATATTTGCTTTTAATAAATTTTAAATGAATTCTCGTATGTAAAAAACCATTTCCCACATTTTGATACAACGTTCTTTGCAAACAGAGTTACTGATTTTGTGTAATGTGTGAATCATGATTTTTGGTTTACAATAACTACTAAGAATTAAGTACCAATATTGATTGTATGTTTATGTTTGTTGTATTTGTAGGATCTACTTACTTTTTTTAATTGTTATTATTGTTTAATAAACGTAATGATTTTTCTATACCTAATTTTTTTCACTTAACTGGTCCAACTGGAATTCGCATTCGCATTCGCATCATTCGCATGCCTAACATTCGCATTCGCATTCGCATTCGCGAATGTCTAAAATTCGAAATTCGGAACATCCCTGGAATACACAACGCAACGAAGGGACACCTATCCAGCGATAATCTTTTAAAAAAAGTTGTATCAAAATTTATTTGAAACCGCCTAAAAAGAGAGAAACAATAAATTAGACCTCATCTCTTCTGAAAAAAGATTACAACGCTACAAAAATTATGGCTCCGGTTACTTTGGGAAAATAAAATTTATGATTGTCTCCGAAGTGAGTGTTCGCGTTCGAAATTAATTTTATTCTTGGGTTTTGCTTGTTAATTTCTCAATTATTTCTCGGATCCGGCAGCACATTTTACTAATTCGGTAGACGTTGTTTTAACTAGCCTCGATTTTGACTATCGACAGCTGTGCGGAATTATTTCCCTTTGCTTGGAAAAAACTATACAAAATAACAAAAAAATTGTATCGAAAAACAATAGGTAATTATTTATTCTGATTAATGCTTTTTTTAGTTTTAGGTCCCACTGCTGTGTAGAGGCCACTTACATCCGTTTCAAGTCGTCTCTATCCAGGGTCAATGTCATCCATCTTTAGTAATAATAACAATTGTAACAATGGAACAATCATTAAGTAATTAAACAACCATAAACAAAAGCTACTTTATTGCGCGAACATTAAAAAAATGACTTTAGCTTATTCCGTCCAGTTTAGGGGTTCTTAACCGTCTGAGACAAACATTGGTGTCATATGATGGACTAGAGGCTGCCCCGCGGTTTCACTCGCGCAGATTTCTCATAAACACAAAAATACAGTTTTTCCCGTTCCCATGGGAATTTCGGGAAATCCTTTCTTAGTGCTCACCTACACTCCCTAAGGAACCTACATGCAAAATTTCAGCCCGCTACGCCCAGTAGTTTCGGCTCTGCGTTGTCTGTCAGTCAGTCAGTCAGTAACGGAAGAGTTTTATATTGATGACTAGAGGCTGCCCCGCGGTTTTTCCCGCGCAGATTTCTCATAAACACAAAATTCCCGTTTATTCCCGTTCCCGTGGGAATTTCAGGAATTTCCTTCTTAGTGCTCACCTGCACTCCCTAAGGAACCTACATGCAAAATTTCAGCCCGCTACGCCCAGTAGTTTCGGCTCTGCGTTGTCTGTCAGTCAGTCAGTCAGTCAGTCAGTAACGGAAGAGTTTTATATATATTGATTGTATCTGTTGCGTTCTGGTATCAACCTAGTTCGGAGATCTGAATATGTTGCATTATAATATTTTTTCCTACCAATTGGATTTTTAGGGAACGAGTCTGGTCCTAAAGCGTGGGAGAGGACGAATCAAATCTGATTGAATCGGAGGGGCCTTATTGTAAAGTTCAAGCCTGTGTGGCGCGAAATTCAAATTTTTTCACGAGATTTATTTCCCGCAGCTAAATAAGCATCTCTTAAATTGTTATACATCGTTTTTGCAAGACAGAGTCACTGATTTTGTGTATAAACCACATTTGACCAAAATCAAGATAATACAAAAATTCAAAAACTCTGTTTTACAAAAACGATGTAAGTATATAACATTGTGAGAGATGGTTACTTAGCTACGAGAAGTCATAAAAACTTTATTGAAAACGATTACTATGGCAGAATAATTAAAAACTAAAAAAAAAAACGCGCCTCACATGCTTGAACCGCCTTGAGATCACCAAAAAGGCTGCAGCAACTAAAAGCAATCAACCTACAACAACCAAAAAAAATTTTACGAATATCTAGTTTCTAAATCGACAGTCAGGCTCAATCGACAGGCTCTGACATGGCACGCATCCGGTAGCAGAAGGCCAGGTCGCCCTCGCATCACCTGGAGGAGATCGGTGGAGAAGGGGATCGCAACAACTGGTCTCAAATGGCGGGACCTGGAGGAGGCAGCCCAGGACCGTATAAAATGGAGAAAATTACTTCGAGCCCTTTGCTCCTGATGAGGGGCTATAGGAAGAAATCATCATCATCAAATCGACAATCAAAATCGCGCATCATACACTCAGCCTCTGGAAGGCACAAGGGTATACCCCCCACCGCTCACACCCTCCCCCTCTTTGCAGACACAGAACTGAATTATGTAAAACTTTTAATTGTCCCGGTCGCCTTACGTTCATTAATTTTCTAGAACATTCCCGTAGGTAAGATGCTCGTCGTGTTTTAAAACAAAACTTATGCATCAAGGTAATTGTGTTTTGTCTTGTAAATACTGTATTTGAATTGTATTGTTATTGTATATGTACATATCATGTTATAATTAGGTACAGTGGCGGACTAGGAGGCCGTAACAGATTTGTCTATGGTTTCCTCAGCCCTGACGGGGCTCTTGTTCTTTGCTAATACGTCAGACTGTATTAGCAAAGAACAAGAACTATTTTGTAATACAGAAAATCTGGATGTGTTACGCCGACCGTGTCAGCCACTGTACCTACAAATCTTACAAAACAACTAATATTATGGTGCGCAATATTCAAATAATGCAAAAGGCGGCCATTTTAAGTACTTATGTAATTCTAAACTACAACCAAAGCTTTTAAACTTGTTATGGTTTTGGAAGACATTTTAGAAAGATATAGCAGGAACTTAAAAATAAAACTTTAACAGACTCTTAGCCGACTGGACTCAGGTGGCACAAGACAGGGAAACGTGGAAACGGGAGGGGGAGGTCTTTGCACAGCACGCCCTGCAGTACCGGGCCGAAGAATAGGACTGAGGTATCCCCTGCTTGTCGTAAGAGGCGACTAAAAGAGGACCCCGGGGTCGTTGGGTGCATGAGGCGGGGGCCTCGTGTAGTCATATAACGGCCCCGAGAAGGACGGCGGAACGCGGTGTCCCTATTCCGTCGTCGAGCGTAGGAAGAGCCATCCGCGTTCAGGGAGGACTACTACCACCTGTCCCCCCGCGAAGAGGCTACCCAAGCAGCACATTTGGTTGCATAGGAGCCGCGAAGAGGCTATAATAACACATAACAACACATCATACTCAGAGCCCCTAACTAGGTTGAACCTGTATCTAGATCTGTGCCCGAAACACACACAGAGACGAACATCACACCCAGACCGGAAACAAACATCGATATTCATCATATCAATATTCGCTCCGCCCGGGAATCGAACCCGGGTGCACACGTTTACTCAGTCCACATCACTGCCAACTGAGCCACGGAGCAGTCTGCCAGTCTATAATCAGCCAATGCTGGAGGGGGTCGCGGAGTTGAACATAACGATCGAAAGATCACCCGTGACCCCTTTGCCAACAGCCAAGATGGACATCGGCGGGGTTTTAGTGGGTGCGAACCCCACATTACCCTGCGACTCCCCCCGGGTTCGCAGGGTACTCGTTAGGAGTTTCCCCGCCAAAAAAAAAGGTCTTTGCACAGCAGTGGGACACAGACATAGACTAATAAACCAAAAAAAAACTCTTAGCTGTGTAGTCTCGGCATAGAATACAACCTCACTCATCTCCTCTCTCCTCATATCCTCCCGTAAATGAAAAAGAACCTCGAAACTGCGATCACCAATTAGCCTGCGTGTTGATTATGGCAAAAACCTTGGCCGACGTCTTTTTGGCTAAATAAAAAGAACAAGTAATAAACTACCTACTTTATTAGCATACCAAAATTCAAATAAAGTAAAATGTTTATCCCTCCCTTCGCCCCCATCGTAAGGGAGGAAGCCCTAAACGCAAATTCCAGCAATTAGGCCAGCTGTAATTACAACATGTCTGTCTAACGAGAGCCGTCATTTCTGTGCCACTCAGTTTGCCTGGCCTACTGCGTTTAGACAAAGCTAGTAGCGAGTAGAGTATAATATTTTTAATTTATAAAACTCTAAGGTGAGACTGACATAGTGATCTATCAACGCAAGGCCCAAACCACTCGACGGATCGGGCTGAAAATTGGCATACAGGCGTATATGACATAGACATCCGCTAAAAAAGGATTTTAATCAATACCCCCAATGATACAATACAAGGGGATACAAATAGAAGATAAAAGTTTGTATGAAACTTTTTCATTTTTAAACTGATCAGGCTGATACTTATAAAGCTTCTATGACGTAGGCATCCCTTAAGAAAATATTTCTATAAATTTAACCCATAAGGAAATAAAATAGGGTTTAAAAGTGTGTTTAAATGAATAATAATACTTCGTAATGCGAGCGAAGCCGCGGTCAAATTAACAAAGAGCTATCGTATTCGGCAACAGTGATCATCCATATTAATTGGATGATATGGTCATAATATGTAGGTCGGAAGATGAAGAGTAGGCAGACCCCTTACAATATGATTACAGGTCGTCTTCCTGGTGAAAGCTGCGGGAGTACACCGTATGAGGGTCGCCGAAAACCTGTTGTTTGGCAATATATGGGGGAGGAATATGTCCAGCAGTAGATGTGTTTAGGCTGAAATAATGATGGTCATGTGTTGATTGAATTGGATTATAGTGGAAAAGCAGCTACGCTGAACACAAGCTCACTCTCTAGTCTCTAGCTCCTTAGTGTCAATTGGACGGCTGATGACAAGACTGAGGAGGAGTTAGAAATGCCTTGACCCATGGTTTAACCTGCCTACCGAAAAACGGAAGAGACGAGCAAAGACGCCTTTTACGACATCCATCATCATCCTTTGGTTAAAAAAACCTCTTTGAAACTAATCTACATTTTTAACTGTTTAAAAGAACATACCAGTTATCAACTAGACAAGCATAAACGAGGCTCCATTTCAATTCAACTTTGAGCAAACAAACTGTTCAAAATGGCCGGTATGGCATTAAAACCATTACCCCTTCGTTATCGAACGCTTACCGATTACATGCCTCTCTGCTTGTACGTAGTTACCTTAAAATAAGTAGGTTTGTACTCTGTTTGATTAAAAGTATAGTCGTAAAGTGTGTTTTTACAGTCTGCTATAAAAAGGCTACATTGAAATTGGTCGTATTTGCAAAAGTAAATTGATGTTTTTTTTTCGTTCAGAGTTCACAGCAAGTTTTTTTTATTCAGGACAACCTAAAGAACAATAAACAATTAATAAATAAAAAAAACAATAAAAGTTGAACGAAGTACAATTACTGAATTAATCTATTATATAATTTACTGTTATACACGTTTTAATATGTCCAATGTTCAAAAGTTATACCATTTTAAAATAGTGAAATAATTTACATACTTGAGAAACGGAATCGTTAATTGAACATTATTATGACCAAAAATATTTTATGTAGCTGTTGAAGCTTGCTACTAGGGAAAAAGTAAATAATTTTTTTTTTTTTCCTAACCACATTTGTCGTTATGACTTTCCTCACTAAACAACCTCAAAACGTTAAGCCGAACGGAACAGCAAAACTGCTTTTGTTTTCAGTTCACACCCGCCATCAACTATTTGCAATTAGAACACCAACCGTGTTTTATTCGAATCGAACACTTTATTGTGGTTTTAATGCCAGCCAGTTCGAATCGTGAACTTTTTGCGGCGGACGCAAACTGTGCATTCCGAGGCGAAATTAGTTGCGCACCGCACAACGATTGGGCAACTTTTTCCTAATGAGCTAACGTTTTGGTCCTAAGCCGGGGAACAAAATGAGAAAAGTTTGCATAGAGGGGTGCCTTTAGTACTGAGCCACTGGTATTGCACAATGCACTGACATTAGGGTCTGAACAAAAGTACAAAAGTTTGACCATTTCTTCTACTGCCTCAAACCTAGAACCAGATTTTTAATTAAAATATTTTTTTAGAAGAAGTAGTAAAACTGCAACATATAAGATTTTTGGGGTAATAATTGTGTTTACTAATTTAACTGCGACAATTTTAATAAAAATCATAAAAGTTAATAAACTAAAGACATTTCACGGGGCATCCCAATGATATTCATAAAACTCCCTGACTAGGTATAATACAAAAACTTGTCAAGAACTAAGAACGATCATGGACGACGCAACTTTTCTCATTCCCATCGCGTTGCGGTTAAAAAAACGATCCCTAACTTTTTTGTTTTCATTTAGACTGTGAGAGACAAGTTTGTGGCATTTGTTATAAAACTACGTACTTTGAATGGAATTTCTTTTTAAGCATTAGGTTAGGTGTTTTAATTATTACAGTATTTTTTACTTTAGAAAAAATCAGTACAAAAAAAGGTACTGGCTGTTTTAGAATTAAAAAATGTGTAGGTAATTTTCAAGTTCTTTTTTTGTAATATTCAAAACTATGATACTGAAAGAGGATGTAAGTAGTGTTCAAGAATAGGCACGATTGGAAGAGGTAGGCCACGGCAAACTTTCACCGACCAAATCCAAGTAAAGAGTTGACGAAACCAACGCGCTTGTATGGAAAGGGTTACGACTGTAGACGAAAAGAAAGACGTATGATAGGATCGTAGTAAGTGGAAATCGATTGTCTCTTCCTACACCTATGTTAAGCAGGCATAAAAGTGTGATACTGGCACAAAAAGTGCAACGTTAAAATAGAAGAAGAAGAAAAAGCCATTTCACAAATTCAACTATACACACATCTGATTCTTGCGCGACTCCAAATAAATACTGGTCACTACCGAGTGATATTTATAGGGGTTATATTGCCCGCACGCGTGACGGGGGCACAAGCCGGGGTCCCGTGTTGGGGCCCATTTGTATTCGGGGATCGCTGCGCCTCTGTTTGACCCGGGAATATACGGGTTACAAGGCACAAGGCGGGGATTAGATTGTTGACCTAATGTGCGATTTGTTGGCCGTCTTAGATAGTCTTTCAAATTAGGAATCTTAGTTTGGTATGGATTTGGCATGTTTTGCAAGGTACTGCGGATATAACATTAGAAATATAAGAATTTTTGTTTGTTTTATTACCTAACTAGCTGATATCGTACCGCCTCACACGTAAAGAGCAGCTGCTATTCTGAATTTTTGAGAACATTCAAGCCTTTGTTTATAAGGGATAATGTAGGATTCTAAATAGTGAAAGAAGTGTTTTAAATTAGTCCAGTGTAGTTTCGGAGCCTATTGGATGCAAAAAAAAAACAATCAAATCTTTCCTTTTTATTATCTTAGTGGTGTTCGCGTTAGTTTTCGTAATTTTCAGTCACATCGTCATAAAGCTCATAAAAATCAGCACAGCTATGAATCTTTTTGTAATTTTTGTGTTTTACTTGCTTCTTAGATAAGTTTACAGGCTAGAGAGAGAGTATCTTCCTTGTTCTGTGGGCTAGATCGAGAGAGAGGAACTCGCCAATTGGTTTGCTATTCTCTTCAGTTCGATTTTATTTGTCGTGTTTGCTGTCTTTTAACCTTAAATAAAATAAAAATTCAGAGGAGTAATCTCATGAAGAATGAGCCCATTTTTGTGAAAATCGTTTCTCATGTTTAACGTATGGAAGATAATTATTTTAATGCATGCTAATCTGACCTTTATGATATATGCCTTAGCCATAGCATGTAGAGTAGAGATGCATTATTTTGTACTTATTCCAAATATTTCATGTGATATTTCTGTGCTTAAAGAAAAAACATTATTGGATTATTATTTTTACCGAAAAGACGTCAAATGCTCTAGAAATAGCCTCCCCCACTGATTCACACGAGGACAAACATTCTAAGAAAGTTTTGCGATAATCGCCACACTTAACAGGCGGGTTGGCGATCACAGTATGGCTGTTCAGATTTCTCAACGATGAATACTGCTGCCCAACCTTCGAACATTCTTTAGTCGCCTTTTACGAAACCGACGCAAAGAGATTATTGGGTTGGTGGAATTCCATGCTGCCACCACACACACGTATATACTAAGTAAAAAAAGTAAAAGTAAAGTAAAAAATGATTTATTCAATACAGGATACAAGATATCGCTTATTGAAAGTCAATTAGACTAATCTAATTAATATTGATACCTTATTTCGTAAAGTATCCTATACTGATAGAGGCGAGGTAGTTCAGGGTGCCCACTAATTGGCTCAGGCAAACAAATGTTTGCCTTGCCTTACGACAATGGTCGCCTGGAGACGCCCCCAAACGAGCCCTCCTCTGTCAAATGATTCTACTACTGAGTGACAGGTCGTCTTAAAATTTTAAAGGGCGTGCTAAAGATCAATGAAACATAATATATAAATCATAACTTTAATTACTACTAGTGGGCACCCCGAGGTTTCGCCAGCGCATTTTACCTTGAAACATCAAAAACCAAATTTTCCCGTGGGAATTTCGGGATAAATAGTAGCCTATGTCCTGTTCCAGGCTCTAGACTATCCATATACTAAATTTCATTCAAATCAGTTAAGTAGTTTTATCGTGAAAGCAAGAGAAACAGACATACAGAGTTTTAACGCATTTATAATTTGGTGTGGATTATTTAAAATAGTAATTAATTCGACTGCTCCGTAGCTCAGTTGGCAGTGATGTGGACTGAGTAAGCGTGTGCACCTGGGTTCGATTCCCGGCGGGGCAAACATTTTTATGATGAATATCGATGTTTGTTTCGGTCTGGGTGTACTTCGTCTCTGTATTATGTTTCAGGCACCCTAGATACAGGTGCTTCCTTAGGGGCTCTGAGTGTGATGCGTTATTATTATTATTAGGAAATATACAAAATACACTGCCTAAATTGAAACCAAAGCTTGCATGCATCCCTTACAACACGGACATGCAAAATTATGATTCGCATTTCACACACGCACAGCGCAGCCGTTGTAAATACAAATTCTAATTCCAAATTTCGTATTTGGAACATTGGTTATTCCCTAGTGGCTGGTGAATAGTTTTGCTTCTAGTGATTAATAGCTGCGTATTAATCAAGCCATTATGCTTTTGGTATTAAATTTTCAATGTGTTCCGCTCTCTGTTTGTAAGGAAGGGCTCTTCCGATGTTAATATGTGTTAGTTAGAGAAAGGTTATATTATCTGAGGAATACACAAGTTTCCTTCCAATCTCCCAATATGGTTCTAGCTTTGAGAATTGAATCTACTATATATAAAAATTCGCTAGTCTCACTAAAATTAAACTCGAGGAACGGTAGGCCCGATTTAGCTGGTTTTGGTTTTGAAATGTTTGTTGTAGTCCAGGCAAGGTTTAAAAGGTGAGTAAATACTTTTTTTAAAACAATCATTTAATTTTCCATATAAAATAGTAAGGCTAAGGTAATAGCCCAAGGGTTGCATACCCGGTTGGTCCGAGGTTCGATCCCCAGTAGCATTTTAAGTTTTCTCAGACTGAAAGTTGCCACCATCGCCGTTTTCGTGCTTTCGAAGGCACCTTATTTATTGAATAAGGCAAGGTGATTTAGGGTCGTCCTCCACACGGCTCAAGGCAAGTGAATGAGAAAGCAACAGTCCAAAAGAGCTTGGAGTATGACCCCATAATACACAATGTAAATGTTTCGATCACTCATGTTAGTTTAAACGTCGAAGAAGCAACCAGTAGGTAGCTTTGTATATTCCAAATGGACCGTAAATTTCACGCTGAAATTTTGCATTTCCGAATATGCGGTGAATTGTTTTGACAAGTAAATTTTGAAATGGTTACAACGAAATTGTAACTAAGCTTACTGTAAACCTAGCTTGAAATGTGCTTGATGAATTTAGGTGAAAGTCATTTCAAAACCCACATTTTTGCGCATTTTGAAAAAAAAATGTGGTTTAGACGTCAAATAGTTTTGCTATTGATTAAATTAATTATTTGGAAAATTAATTATTCTGTTAATGAGTGCAACAATTTGAACTGCGCTTATAACAATTAAACTGGAATTCCTGTTCTCATGGGATTTTTTAGGAATTACCCCCATAATCAACCCCATTACAGGCCAAAAAACTTAAATTAAGTCTGTTTCGCTAGTGGTTTCGGTTTTAATTTACTGTATATGTTAATCAGTCTGATCAGAAAACGGTTCCTTCAAGGCAACACTTATAATTACCTAGTAGACCCGGCGAACTTCGCTAAACCGCTCCGCTCCGCCTAACCTACTTCTAAGTTGCTCATGTTTATACTTATAAAATTTCCGTTTGAAAACGCATCAAAATCCGTTGCATAGTTTTAAAGATTTAAGCATACATAGGGACAGACGAGGTAAGCGACTTTGTTTTATACTATTTAATGATCTTCTTAAATAAATAAATTGATTGACTTGCTGTGCTGAGGTGAAAATTTTTATTCAGAAAATTGTATATGTTTCTATCACCCTAGATACCGGACACCGGGAAGCGATTTTGTTTCATAATAATGTTTTGAGTATTGATTGATAATACTGATACTTGCAGACTAGTTCTTCTATTAGTTTATGCCTATAGCTACCCATCAGTTACAAGAATTCCAAACAAAAGACAAGCGTCACAATTGTGTCCTTAGAGACACAGTTTGGAAAGCAAATGAGATAACTTGTCACAACTTAACGAAGGCGTGACGGCTGATTCCTATTTATACAATTTAACTAGGGTAGGTATTGTTGGGTGATTCTTTGAACAATAGGAGTTTCTGAGTATTAGCTAACTTAGTCTTGTTTATAGTTAGTAAAGTAGTTTTCAGTAGTACTATTAGTACTTAAATCAAAAAAAAATTTTTTACTATGTTTTTAAAATTTTAAAATCCGATTGCGGGGAGCCCTTCAGGTGTTTAATAATAATAATAATGATTTATTTAAAAATTTGTTTTACAAAGGGCCTCAAAAAATACATTACATTATTTTTAATAATTATTTTAACTTAAGTTTGTTCTGCTATACGAATTATAAAATACTAGTTGACCCGGCGAAAGTCGTACCGCATAAGCGATAACTATATTGTGCATGTTTTATACATAATAATATAAACCTTCGTCTTGGATCACTCTATCTAATTAAAAAACTACATCAAAATCTGATGTATAGTTTGAAAGATTTTAGCATACATGGACAGACGTGGGAAGCGACTTTGTTTTATACTATGTACTAGAGGCTGCCCCGCGGTTTCACTCGCGCAGATTTCTCATAAACACAAAATTCCCGTTTTTTCCCGTTCCCGTGGGAATTTCAGGAAATCCCTTCTTAGTGCTCACCTACACTCCCTTAGGAACCTACATGCAAAATTTCAGCCCGCTACGCCCAGTAGTTTCGGCTCTGCGTTGTCTGTCAATCAGTCAGTCAGTCAGTCAGTCAGTCAGTCAGTCAGTCAGTCAGTCAGTCAGTCAGTCAGTCAGTCAGTAACGGAAGAGTTTTATATATATTGATATTTGTCAGTGTTCATAATATTATTCAAGTAAAAATTAATACTTTATTTATTCTTTTTTGCTCTCTTGCTTAAAAACTCGCTAAGGCTTCTCTGCTATTGTTAAATTTATGTAAATTAGTACACATAAACCGTACATCTACGCAGCCGGTGGTGGCTTCCTCGTGAATACAAAACGTTGTTGGAGGGAGCTTCATTTTATATACTCACTTCTTAGGGCCAGCGCACATAATATTAGGCGAAGCGCGGCAAACGAGATAACGAGAGGTTAACAATCTTAAACTAGTATCTAAATTATATTTTGGCACGGTACTGGGTTGAGAAACAATTACGTGCGTTGCCTATTCTATAATCTTTAATTTAAATCCATAATATTATTAAAAATGCGAAAGTAACTCTGTCTGTGTCGCTTTCACGACAAAACTACTGAACCGATTCGAATGAAATTTTGTATACGGATAGTCTAGAGCCTGAGAAAGGAGATATTCCACTTTTTGTCCCAATATTACCACAGGGAAATTGGGAATTTTATGTTTGAAGGTAAAATGCGCTGGCGAAGCCGCGGGGCGCCCATTAGAAGTTATTATATTTCCCTATTTTCTACTCTAGTCTATGTTAGCACTAGCACAACTCAACTCAAAGGTGCATTCAAATGAGAATTGAAAAAATTCATATTCACATTACTATGAACATTTTTATTATTTAGTTTTTCATTCTACACCCTTCATTTCTGCCTGCATTATTCTAATGCTGGACCATTAGAGACAAAAAGTCAAGAGTGAGTCAAGCTCGAACAATATTGTTTCCTTTCAAAGCTCCATAGTATTTTAAAGGAATTTAGACTAGTGTTTTTGTGTGTGTGGTGTGTGTTTATTTTAGTTGTCTGCTCCAAAGCTTAGTTAGCAGTGATGTGGACTGAGATGCGTGTGTAACTGGGTTCGATTCCCGGCGAGGCGAACATTGTTATCATGAATATCGATGTTTGTTACCGGTCTGGGTGTAAATGTTCATCTCTGTATTATGTAGAGCCTCTAACTAGGCAGAACCTGTATCTATGGTGCCCGAAACATATACAGAGACGAACATTACACCCGTTATTACAACACTGGTGGGCGTCCCTCGGCTTCGCCAGCGTATTTTCCCTTGAAACCTAAAATTCCCAAATTTCCCTTAGGAATTTCGGTAAAAAAATAGGCCTATGTCCTTTCTCAGGCTCAAGACTATCTCTATACAAAATTTGATTTAAATCGGTTCATTAGTTTTTTCAGGAAAGCGAGACAAACAGACAGAAAGACAGACAGAGTATTAGATTGCAATCCCGTTTTTTATTTATTCAATATATTATTAACTTAATAAAATCCTAAAATCTGCTCATTCAATCATTCAATCTGTTCTAAGCCGAAACAGAGATCGCCGGGTCAGCTGTAAGTTGTCAGCCAAATCATTTCAGCCGTTCCTGAGTTATAAATAGTGTAATTAAAACGACTTTCTTTTATATTAGAATTCTTAATGACGGAACCCTAAAACTCATTTTCTATTCAGTAAAAGCATAACAGCAACATAGAGTTGTCTGCGACTACTATCCTAATGTTAAATTATTACTTTTGATTTAGAATTAGTTGGAACAATGGTTCTAATAACTAAATAAACTATGCTTGTATTTTTTTTTACTGAATTAAAAAAAGGAGGTTATCAGTAAAATTTGAATTATCAGTATGTTTGTATGTATGTATGTTTGGCCGCGATAATCTCGCGTTTGGCTGAACCGATTCTGATGCGGTTTTCAGATAAGTATTTATTATATTCAGGAGAAGGTTTGAAAGCGGGTTCCTTTTTTGTAAAAATTATTATTAAACAATATCTATTTATTTACATTTTAACATAAAGACAGTAAGATCGAGGGTAAGGTCGCCTTTTTAAAAATTACAATGTCTTAAGTTTCTTGAACTGTATTTTTTTGTACCTACATTAAAAAGATCAATTTTTTTTTTACGTAACGCCTGTTTTTCATTGGGCTAGGTACCTACATTCAGCAGTAGCGGGCCGAAGAATAGGAGTGAGGTATCCCTTGCCTGTCGTAAAAGGCGACTAAGAGGGGACCCCGGGGTCGTGGATGTACGAGGCGGGGGCCTCGTGCATTCATTCAACGGCCCCGAGAAGGACGGCGGAACGCGGGTGTCCTGTTTCCGTCGTCGAGCGTTGGGCGAGCTATCCACGCTCCGGGGGGACGACCACAATGTCCCCCCGAGAAGAAGCTCTACAGCCTATGCTGGGGGGGTCGCGGAGACTAATCACTGCCCGCGAGCCTCCTGCTAACAGCCGAGAAGGACACCCGTGGGGTTTTAGTGGGTGCGAACCCCACATAACCCTGCGGCTCTCCCCGGGGCTGCAGGGTACTCTTAAGGAGTTTCCCCGCCTTAAAAAAAAAGGTACCTACATTCTTAAAAAAATCTACCTATTGAAATTCAAACCTTAGCCAATCACGTCCGTGCAAGACAAGCCAAGAAGTCTTTATTAGTTTATTTTCTCACGCCAAAAATATAACGTCACCAGAATTTCTTTATCTCGTTAATAGGACGATTATGCCGAGTGCCAGGGCGTGATATTAATAAATCCATTATAGCACAGTGTTTCCGGAGGTTTTTCTGCTCGCGACAAGCTGAATTTATTGCTGGGGGGGACGCACAGTGCGGTAGGTAGACGTTATCATAGAGAAACTTTTTTTTTCAACTCAAAATAAATATTTGTTTGATTTGAGTGACCACAGTGACCGCCCGCCGGCAGTCAAAAGAACATAGTCTTTAGAGCCAAGTCTTTAGTAGTGTCTTATATTCTATGGCGTAACGAAGTAAGCCGGGACAGCTCGTAAATTAATATTTTATTAAAATTTTACTTTCATCTTATGCATACAAAACTACGTAAATAATAATAAAATATAATGTAATTTGTAAAAGTCCGACTGTAAGAAGTTAAATGGGTGTCATCTGGAAAACCAATGGAAACTCACTTTTAAATTCGGTTCAATAGTGTAGTGTAATTAAAAGTGTGTGTATGAATCAGTTTCTGAGCAGACAATATCAGCACTGTTTTTTTTCTTTTAATTGAACTCTATATCAAATGTTATCAGCGTCACAGTTTCATACAAAAACACAACCGCAAAAGGGATAATATTAGCGAGTTGACATTTTCTGAGCAATATGCGGCGAATTCCTAACTTACGTATAAGTGATAAAAAAATATAATATTTAGAACAATTTCACAGTTTCTTTATATTAAACTAGAGGCCGTCCCGCAGTTTCACACGCGCATATTTCTCATAAACACCAAAATCCCGTTTTTCCCGTTCCCATGGGAATTTCGGGAATTCTTTTCTCCCTTACCAAGGAACCCACATGCAAAATTTCAACCTGCTACGTTCAGTATTTTCGGCTCTGCGTTGTCTGTCAGTCAGTAAGTCAGTAAGTCAGTAACGGAAGAGTTTTATATATATTGATAACCGGAAGATAAATTTCTCCATAATTTTTTTTTATATTTTATTTGGCAATGACTACCATAAATTTAATTTCTAAAAAGCATTATTTGCCAAACTTTTTTTTTTTTTTTAAACTTTCCGTAACTCAAACAAGTGGACGAAAACACTGTATTTGAGTACTTTAAAGTGTTAATTCAATACTTCATTAACTATTCGACCCAGCGAACTTCATACCTAACCTATAACTCTGTTGTACACGTAAATATATATAAACCTTTATCTTGAATCACTTTATCTATTATAACTAAACGCAACAAAATCCGTTGCGTAATTTCAAAGATCTAAGTATACATACATATACACAGACAGCGGGGGAAGCGTCTTTGTTGCACAATATGTAGTGATTTTGTGGTCATTTCTATGGACATTTCCGTCACGAACCCCGTTTGAAGTCCGGCTGGTGATCGAAATATCCATTAATATTTGCCTGTCTCATTTACCGACAGTGAATTGATTTCACATCGGACCAGAAGACTGATTCTGTTGTTAAAAACTAATTTTAGTGTTAAAGAAAATTATAAATTCTTTGCAAAACCCGAAACAATCGATTATTTTATTCAATTTTATAATGACTAATACATTTTTCTGCTTCTTGATTTTTTGAAAGGTCATATTTAGCTGATTATGAAACAGATTGGAAAAGTTTTTGTTACATTTTTGACAAATTTAAAAAGAATACAGCATACGAAAAACCACTTATGAACATTCAAAATCATATTGGGAAGCGTATTTTGTAGCTCGTAGCACGTGGCGTAGCATCTAGTGCGATGCGTAGCACTTAGCGCGTGGCGTAGCACAATACATTAGAAGTTAAAATCAAAATTATATGTAAAAAGTGTTTTATTAAAATCTAACAAAATTTTATATATTTTATTAATTTCAAAACAAGCTAAGAATTGGGCGTCTCTCCGCTCTGTTATAAAGAGAGTCCGATATGAAATGACTAATCATGACTAGAAATTGCTTTTCTGCTCTGAATGTATGTTTATAATAAAACCAAAATAGGCAGTGACAAATAGAACGTATATATTTCATACAAAAACATGGCTTGGTAGACAAACAGTAGTACTTCCTTAGAAAATAAGACATTTACCTCACAAAGCCCTCGTTTTACAACACCATTGTATTTAATCACCATCTTCATACCGGATTATAAGGGAGAAAATAGTGATGACCTCATTCTATCGATAAACTTCTATGTCGATAAAAGCATTTATTAGTTTATTTTTTTATTAGTTTAACATCTTTACAATTCAATTCAATTAATTTATTCATTGCAAACATGTACATAATATTTTAATACAGATTTTATGTAAAGTTAGTAAGGTACATGCATCCTGAAAGGACGTAGCAAACTTATTTACATCCAGATAACATATTATTAAAAAATAACATGCAAAATTTCTTTTAAAAAAAAGTTGTTTTATCATCGTACACACGACATGATAAAACAACGTTTTTGACATGAACCAAATTGTTTAACTCATTTGAATGCGTATTTAGTTGTGTACTATTGTGTCACCTAATAAATAAATAAATAAATAAAGCATTAATAAGACGGAAGAGAATAAAGTGTGTCAAATTTGGATCACTTTTAAATTATTTTAGCCTAATTTTAATTACATTATACGTAAGTATAAGAATTTATTATAAGTTTGATTGTGTCACTTTTACGCTTTTGTAGCTTAACTCAGTTGATTAAGATTTATAAAGTGAACACGTAGTTTAGAAAAAATTAATTTAGGTTGTGGATCTTCAGGTCTTTCAGTGTATCAGTGTGTTACTATTTTGTCTATTTCTAAACCACTAATTGATCAGAAATAATTAATTTTATTTCCTAAACCTAATAAAAATGATTTTTTTTTTACAACGGTTTTGTAAACAAATATTAAAGTGTCCTTTCGAGAGAATCCACATCAAGCTAGTTGTTATTTTATTTAATACTAGAAGCTGCCCCGCGGTTTCACTCGCGCAGATTTGTCATAAACACAAAAATTCATTTTTTTCCCCGTTCCCATAGGAATTTCGGGAAATCCTTTCTTAGTGCTCACCTACACTCCCTAAGGAACCAACATGCAAAATTTCAGCCCGCTACGCCCAGTAGTTTCGGCTCTGCGTTGTCTGTCAGTCAGTCAATCAGTCAGTCAGTCAGTCAGTAACGGAAGAGTTTTATATATATTGATAAAAATAATGAAGGTTAGCATTTAATTAATTTTTTTATGGAAAAGATTGCATTATCTTTCTTAAAAACTTTTCTATGTAAAAAAAATTTTTTAAAGCTTTTATCATTGTATCGATAACGCTTTCGTCGCACTTCCCTAAAAAAATTCGTTTCAAAACAAAGGAAGCTTCATTAGGATGCATTGATATAAAGACATTTTGTTTCATGACACGCGCTACTATGTTAAAAGAAATACCGACCGACATTGTTTGACTTTAAAAACTGTCTTTTGTTTTAATACAACAACCTTCTATTCCGTAACGCTAAAATAGTGCTGTTTTTCAACTTTACCACCGTTTTAAGACTTTTGTTTCAAAGAATTATATTAAGACCTGTTCTTAATTTTTGAGAATATTCTATAGCCTTGTCACCCGGGGATAGTGTAGCTTCCCAACTGTTGGGAAGCTATCGGTTTTGTACTTTTGGAGCCTATTCAATGCAAAATAACAATCAAATACTTCCGCTTTTTAATATTGGTATAGATGTGAGAAACACATTGATTTCATTACCTAAATAAATTAATACTTTATATGAAATGGCTCAAAAACGTGGTGAAGTTGAAAATCTGTAATTTTTCAGCATTACAGAAGTTTTTATTCCATGGGTCGTCTTACATGGCAAGGGGCTTGACTTCTTCAGCTAAATATGGTTTCGTCACGGCACCGTTTATGTTTGTCTTTCATTATCATATAAATGACAATTTGCCGAGCCCTTTTCAGTATTTCTCTGTTTTCCTAAAGCCTACTTTGTGTTTTAATATAATGCTATTCTTTGTTTTTGTAATGGAGTGTTAATTACTTACTTGTTGTTTTGTTTTTTTATCGTTAGATCGGTTTTCTGTATTGAAAAATAAGTAATGTTATTTTATAGACCACCTTTCAGTGCTCTCACGCAAGCTCTTTCGGTCCTCTGACCACCTTGTAAGGGGTGTTCACCTACTCCACGTCTTCCGGTGCGTGGTCGCCACTCGAGGACTTTTCGGCTAAAGCAACCATCATTAGACCATGCGTCTTACTATGACTATTTTGTTAAAGCGTGACAAATACCGTTCGCGACATGTTATTTATCACTTTTATAGCAAAAAGCACTCAACTTCTATGAATACGTTTTTATGTCAATAGCCGTTGAAAAAATGGCCTAAAAATACTTACATTTCACCTTCGGGAAGTCGAGACGCAATCTTTTTCAGAGTTATAACTTTACCAAAGGGTTTTTAGGTGTTTTTGTTTCTAAAAAAGGTTCCGTATTTTTTTTAACTAGTTTACTTTGTTCAAATCACAAAAGAAAAACATAACTTTAGAGAATATATTTTAAAAATATAAAATAAGTATAAATAATAGTAACCAGTAACAGCGTCATAGGTACATTTGTTAAAAGAGGGTGTTTTAGAGATTAAATTTAACAATACAAATTTCTCTCTTTTTATTTATTTTTTCAATACGGAACTCTCATTGAAATTGAAAAGGATTATAGACTTTCGCTTTCCGAGCTTTACGACGGGAGGTCAAGTGCAAGTATGGGATCGCTAAGGGTACGATGAAGTGAAGCATAACTTTTTTTAATACATTTTAGTGTAAAACCTTACGGTATCTACAGTATCCTGCGTGTTTCAGGTCTCTTATGAGCACAACTAAGATTTTTCGACACAAAATACGCTTTTCTTTTTTTTCATTTTAGAAGTTTTAAGCCACGCCTCCTACAACCCGACTTTCTTTGGGTTAAGTTTCACCGAGAAAACTAGCACACTAATAGCCCAGATCATCAAAACTGATTTTAAATCTCTATTTTCCACGGTACAAGGTAAAGTACCAATCGCGGCATGTTTTATAAAATAATTTTCGATCGAAACCCTTTTGTGACTTCTGTGCCATCAAAATGAGACCAGTTTAGATTGATATCCTCTCGGCATCTATAGTGCGACACAAAAATCTAGAAATTAAATAGTGGCAACACTGCATGGAAATTTGACGGATATTGAAAAATTCCCATACAGTATTGTCAATTTTTAATTTTAATTTCTAGATTTTTGTGTCGCACTTTATGCCGCCCCACGCCAGACCTGTTTTCACTGCAGCACAGTTTTCTAAAAAAAAACACATTTTATTCGTTGATTATCCAAAGCAATTCACGGCACGTGCCGTCACAGTAATCAAAATGACCAGCCAAATAGCAGTTGGATTTGAAACGCAAACAAAGGACAGTCTACGCTCGCAATCAGCGAGCTAGTGCCACTTGCAAACTGGAGAGATGTTCATCACCACAACTACCGACTTTTGACCGACTTAAAATAAAGGTTTTCTGTTTGACCTGTATATGTTTGTTTGTCCGCGAATATCTCGAGAGGTGATCCGATATGAATGCGGTTTTGAGAAGAGTATTTGTTGGTTATATTCAGAAGGTTTTAATACCGATTTTTGACAACCTTGGAAAATATTAATTTTTCAGCTTAAATTATGTGTAAGTTTATTGAAGGCGGATCCTTTTTTTTTCGTCATTCGCGATATCGATTATTGCGAATTGCACACTCTTACAAACGAACAAGCACAAAAAATTACAAAATAAAAATGCCTATTTAAGTATTAAGTACGTGAGTTTAAGATTAAGTATGTGATTTTGACTACCACCGTAAAATACGTTTTACCCTAAGTATTTTTGTGTAGACTCGCAGTCGAGCTTTTGTTTTACTTACCTAGTACCAAACTAAGTTTCAGGTAAGATCTAAATTTGAAAC
The DNA here is from genome assembly GCA_951802225.1 of Euspilapteryx auroguttella. Taxonomy (NCBI): domain Eukaryota; kingdom Metazoa; phylum Arthropoda; class Insecta; order Lepidoptera; family Gracillariidae; genus Euspilapteryx; species Euspilapteryx auroguttella. Next base: position 9,860,399 of record OX637653.1, read on the forward strand.
TTTGACCATGATTACGAACTGTTGTGTAGTTTCTTGATAACTGCCTAGCTGACTCCGGAAGACACAGAGTAGGCAGACCCCGCGCAAGGTGGTCAGACGACCTGCTGAAAGCTGCGGGATTCCGCTGGATGAGGATCGCTCAAGACTGGTCTTATTTATTAGGGTGGCCATGTCCTGCAAAGGGATATATTTCAGCCGAACATAAAGAGAATCAGTAAGAAAAGTAATCAATATATATAAAACTCTTCCGTTACTGACTGACTGACTGACAGACAACGCAGAGCCGAAACTACTGGGCGAGAAAGCTGAAAATTGGCACTTGGGTTCCTTGGGGAGTGTAGGTGAGCACTAAGAAGGTATTTTCCGAAATTCCCACGGGAACGGAAAAAAACGGGATTTTTGTGTTTATTTTTTATTATTTCAAATTTGAAGCCAAAAACGTCCACTGTTGATCACAGGCCCCCTCAGTTCGCCACAAAGGCAAACATTTTGGCAAACAACCCCCCCAGCATGACGGACCATTTGACGAATCTTTCTGTCACTTTTAATCGCTTTTGACATTTAAATGCGGGAAAATGTATGGAGTGATCGACAAAAGTGACACATAGATACGACAAAGTCGACAAATTTTCGTCATGTTACCACGCCACGCTTGGCAGGCGGGTTGACAATCACAGCTTCAAGTATTTCAACAAGGAACGCGCTGCTTTCCAAAGTTACTCTATGATGCTTCCCGTCCTTCAGTTATCGCATTATGCGACATCCATAGGAAGAGATCGTGTGGTGATATTTGAAACTGCCACCACACGGTAGAGTTTTACCGTATAAATAACGCATAAAGATATAGTATAAGATACAGTAGATTTTAAGTAGCTTTACTGGAGGTCTGCTTCTCTGGTTTGTTGTATGGTAAATACGTGACATCCAGTCTAAATTGACAAACGTCAAATAACTAAAATGCTCTATAACTTTTTATGAAAAACAGAGTTAGTATCTTTATTAGCGGGCGAACTAGTAAAATACTAGCGCCACTTCTGTGCTGTGGGTTTAAGGTTAGCTAGGTAGTTTTTAGGATAGTGATGTTTGAAATATTCTTTTATGAAACTAAAGTGACGAGTTTAGGCAAGACACGGTTTATTTCTTAGATTTAGAACCTAAAACAACACAACATCAGGGCCTGAAAAATTTTAAGCAAGATTATCTAGGGAGTCTAAGACGCATATTTTTTATTTCTGCCATGATTTATAAGATATCAATTATTTATCGAAGTGGCGCTAGTTTCGCACCGTGTAAGCCCTTAAAACCTTGACCTTTCTACAGACTCAATCTGTCCTTCTATTCACGCAGAAATTTTCTAAGAAATCTTTCGCTCTAATTCTCATTGCATGTTTGCCTATTGAGCACTCAGGAAGGTTCGAGAGTGATCACGCGAGACGAGCATGATCACGCGATCACGTGACCAGATAGATCACTAGGTGGGTGGGAATGATTGCCGCGTTTGAAGACTTTATTCGCATAGGAAGGTTTTTTTTTCTAGGGCTTTTTGAGCTAAAAATAGATGAATATATTTAAAAAAAAAGTTTATTCGTAGACCTCACCTTCATGGTTCAGTTCGCAGTCATGTGGACTGTGACGTAGTAGGTTCGGATTCGATTCCTGGCGGGGGCGAACATTGTTATGATGAATATCGATGTTTGTTGCCAGGCTATCGGTGTGCGCAGGTCTTTGTATGTGTTCCTAGGTAACCTAGTTAGGGGCTCTCTGAGTGTGACGTGTTATTATAATATGCAATACAGATTTATCACATCATAGTTATCGTCTTTTAAAATATAAGTATAATTATAAAGATATTTTGGGATACATTTTTTAATTAGTATTCCTTCAAAACAATAATCATTGCAATTAGCTCAGTATTCTAACATACCAAAAAGAACCTATTAAAAATTATCTTGTACAATAAATACCCAATCGACTGATTAAAGCAATATATAGCTATCTAAGTATGGTGAGCTTAATTACTTTTATAATTTACTACCAACGTGTCAAAAACACCCTAGCACCTTGTACCCTTTACTATATAACACACAATTTTCCTTAGGAACATGGGATAAGTTATGAATAGGGAAACATCTGAAGGTAGAGGTATGTTCTTCCCCTAACTCTCAACTTGATTAAGTAACCACCATGGTAAATATATAGAGTCATCAATTGTTGATCTTCATCTCGACCCCCCGTGCCGCACGCAACGGGAGACGGATTTTTAACAATTTTATTTACGGCCTCAAATAGGAACTTTAATTGGGAATACTTTGTAAACATTTTTAAATTCGTAGTATTGCAAAGCCTGAAAACCATGAAGTACCGGATGCGTAAACACGTCCACATTGAGTATCCTGCCTATCATGATTTAAGAGAACTCAGACCTGCCTCCCTACTTTGAAATACTAATTTCAATACCAATTCCATCCAATATGATACCATAATTAATGAATGAATGAATGATCTCTTTATTGTTCAAATAAACACAACACAAGAAACAATATATATAAGTGAGGTGAGGTTACCATAATAAATGAATCAATGAATAATACACTTTATCGTACTCAAATATAAGAATTAACAATTAGCATACAGTAAGGTGATAATAGGCGACCTTATCGCTTAAAGCGGTTTCTTCCAGGCAACCTGTTTTTACCATAATAGCCTATTCTGAGAAACGTCTACGTATAGTCCGTTTAGGAAATGGTTTTATGTCATGATGATATGGCTTTTAATTTCGAAGGAAATTGACAGTGCATCGAGACGTGGGACACAGTTTCCCATAATAAGGAGTGAAAGTTAAAAAGAAAACTAAAGTATAAATATCAAATTGCTCTATAATTATAACTGAAAACATACGCTTACGTTTAGACTAAAGATATTTCATTCACGATAGGCTCCAATAAACACAGCAAGCCACTCTCCAAATTTCCAAGCTACCCTCATCACCTTAAAGAACCTAATATCGCCTCTAATTTACGTCACAAGATCCATTTGTCAAATCAGCCGAAGTGTACATTATTGCCTTTGAGAAATGGAATCTATTATTCAGGGTAAAAATAAATGGTTAAACTGGAAATCGAGTCGCTTACTGACGGTTCCGTATAAAAAAATAGATATAAAAAAATATATATTGGAGGGCATTTTTAATTAACACTTAAAAATGTTTATCTTTGAAGTTTAGAGTTTTTTTTTTTTGAGAATGACCTTCGTGAAAACAAGCAACTGTTATATCACTAACTGCTAACTAATTGCTAACAGTGTAAGCTTTAAAACAAAATAGTCTCAAATGCCTTCTTGTAGTTGGCGGAGTCCTAAAGCCAATTTAGATAACTTAGCCTATTGCAGCGACCTATGTTAAGGAATTCCTTTAAGTAGGTTGCTTACCTATTTTTAGTTGTAATAATTAACTATTTATAGCACAATGACACATAGTAAGGTAATACAGAAAAATATTGAATAATTAGTTTTCAACGAACAGAAGCGATTTTGTAGTAACTTACAGCCATTCTGTAAAAAAGAGCCTTGAGTCTATTAATACGTATTTCATAGTGGGTTTAGTATTTAGGTTTCCCGTTTTACACTCTCCGTAAGGAACCCTAAAAACTAGCTAGCGACGGGCCTGATCGTACAACCATGAACCATTTGACATAAGCAATTTTTGTCAAATTTGGTATTCGTATCGCGAGTGCCCAATACGCTCAGAAATGGCAATATCCTCGACGTACGACGCGGAGAGCTACGCACACGGTGTTTGATGCGACAGAAATTCCTGCTACTGGCTGCAGCATAAGGGTAGCCTAAACTATGGTTATGTTGGCCTCCAAATGTTATCTGGCAAAGACGAGCCCTCTTTATACTGTCTTTGAGACCACAAGAACTCTATTTTTAAACTAAGCTATGTCGTTTTAGCCTTTAGAGGGTTTCAGTTCTAACTGCGATACTAGCGTCACTTTCGAAAAAAAAACATCTAAAATGTCCGAAAAATGGTGCTAAATGTAGATATTTTAGCGAGAAATGTTTAAGAAAGCAAGCAAATTTCATAAAAAGTTTCCGTGTGCACAGAAAATAAGCCTTAGCGGACGGAAGGATGGAAAATTATAAGGAGATTGTCAACGACTTCCGAGTTTCAAAGACATTGTCTCGAATATCGTTTGATAAAAAGTAAAAAATATTTGATATCAAACCCTAAGAGTATAAGTCACTTTATATCGAAGATATTTTTAAAGAAAATATCTCATTCAATTTAAAATTGCTTTAGTTAAGCAAATTTTACAAACTTTGAAGAATGAGCAGCAGTGGCCTTTGTAGAAAATTATCGTTCATATTTGCTTTACAATAAATTCTATCTGTTTCTGGATCATGCGTGGTTTTGCACTACATATTAATGTTCGCACTTGTGTTGTGGTGTGAAGTTTTAGTTTACCACTATTTGCACCAAAATAAGTTATATATACGACAAAAATTGATAACTCATCCCAAAAAGCAGTTCTAAGGGGAATTGAACCGCAAAAGTGTTGAAGTAAACGCTATCACATATTCAGTCGCCGTCTCCACACACGGCACTTGTCCCGGCTCCAGACAGGACGACAGACTGTGATAAACGACTTAACTCAATGACTGATGCATAGCGTAATGTCTTCGCCAAGTTGTGGACGTGATACGAATTTTTGGGAACCTTTGACACACTATTCGCTGAGATCTGAAGGTAAGACTTAGCTTTCAGCTCTATACTAGGTCTACTGAAAAAGGCCTAGGATTAATGTCATATTCTAAATATAATGACGGTATAACGTCCTATTTCGGTTGTAGTCAAAATCAAGAACCAATACGTTGTTTTAAACATAAACAAATTCACATAATTATCATAAAAAATGCCTACGTATAAAAGGACGGGATTTTGACTACTCCCATAATAAAGGATGATATACTTTACATTGTAATGTTTTATAATTTTCTGCTTTTTTTAGTAGGGTTGCAGACATGGGTCTCCCCTACAGGTCACCATGCCCACCGATCTAGTGTGACCCTCGTGAACTCTTGCAACCTTTAAGGTCTTCTGACGGGTCAGCGACCATCTGGTTCTTCAATCTACATGCCCTTCCCATTGCTACTTAAATTATACAATCATTTGAAGTTTGCATGAGATTTATAGTGCGACACAAAAACAAGCTAGTAATAAAAAAGTGGCAACACTGTGTGGAAATTTGTCGTATTTACGAAATTTTATTTATCTTCTGCCGATCTCATGAATAAATATATGATATGTATAACGTACATCCTGTATAAACTTCAAATTGTTTGTACAGCTATTGAATTACTAAATCAACATGGCGGCCAAATCAAACAGGCAGCGATATGAAACAATATCGAAACGGCATGATCTTAGTTTAGTATTTACATGAATTAGCATTCCGATGGCTGCATTCAATCTACAGATACGATCGCTATCGGATTTATACTATCTCTTGACCGAGTGAATATATTACCAGTAAAGCTATACTTAAGAGCCAGTTTACAGCGATGCTAGCGCCATTCTCTTAAACAAGTTATATCTACTTAACTAAGACAAATATCAAAAATGTGGCACACTATGACACTAGATAATCTTGCTTAGAATTTTTAAGGCTCTGTTGTGTAGCTTTTAGGTTGATCTTAGAAATATTATTTTATGAAAGTAAAGTTGACACTTTAGGCAACAAAGGGTTTATTTCTCAAATTTCGTACCTGAAAGCTTCATAACAGGGACTTTAAAATTGACTAAGCAAGATTATGGATTGTGGACGCTCGTGAATACTACCGGCGCTGACTGAAAACCAGCGCTTTGGGATCAAACCCATAGCAAATGCTGAGGCAGTGCCCTTTGCTATAGTGGCATATTGTTACCGTTAATTGTTTTTGTTTACCTTTTTGTGTATTTTTGTAATGATTTGTCACCGTTGAGCAATAAACGTTTTCTATTCTATTCTATTATCTAGGGAGTCAAAGACGCATATTTTTGATTTCGGCAATGGTTTAGAAGATATTCATTATTTATCGGAATAGTGGCTCTTTTTTCGCACCGTGTAGCCCTTAAAACAAGGTTCGATGTTCATCAACTCAGCTGAAACAATTTCACTGTCGGACATTGTAGACGGATCGTGGTAGCTTCTCTAGTTTAAAAAAAAGAGATTCTGCTGCCTTTCCTTTAGTCGCCTTTTACGACACCCAGAGGAATAGGGACGTTAGGATTTCTTGCCGGTACCACACAGTAAATAAGCAATAGTAATGAATCACATGACTTATCATTATTTAATGTAAACGGTTATTCATAGTTTATGTTTCTTGTGTAGAAAGTTAAAATTAAAAAACAGATCCTCAAACCGCACCCTCAATAATAAAAAGCATTAACTCGAAATTTGAAGTTTTCGGGAAATCGCATTTAAAGTTTGTGAACTTTGATTATCACACTTCAAAAAGCAATAAAAAAATAAATAAAACAGACAGGAAACTTTTAATAATAGATACAGCTTGTTTGATTAATAGGCAACACAGTCTTATGTATTATTTTTGTCGTATATTCAGGTAAGTATTTTAAATTATTATTTTTAAAAAAAGTTCGTTTTTAATGCACTTTATTATTAAATTATCATACAGAAATAAGTAGTTTACATGGATTAACTCGAAATGACGCAGTTTAGTTATTAAAATATGTATATTTTTAATCAATTAAACCTTAATAATTTAGTGTTTTAGTAAATCACGTGATGAAATTAATAAATATATTTTCAAATAAAACGCAGCGTTCATGTTGAATGTCAATTGCTGTACATTTTCTGAGTAATGGATCCACATTTGAGTTGGGTCACAGTCTTAAAGACGTAAACTATTAATAAAACTCATCATCATCATCATCATTTCAGCCGTAAGACGTCCACTGCTGGACATAGGCCTCCCTCAAGGCTCTCCATCTGTACCGATCGCAGGTGGCCTGCATCCAGCGTAGACCCGCAGCCTTGCGCAGATCATCCGTCCATCTGGTCGGTGGACGTCCTACGCTGCGCTTGCCGATCCGTGGTCTCCACTCGAGAACTTTTCGGCCCCAGCGGCCATCTGTTCTGCGGGCTATATGACCTGCCCATTGCCACTTCAACGAGCTTATCCGCTTGGCTATGTCGGTGACCCTGGTTTCTCTGCGCAAAAAAAATAATTTTACCATACAAAACTGTAGGAAATAAAATTTAAATTTTGTAACTTTAGTAAGTACTTACCTATTCGTCGTCTTTAAATATTATCTTTTTTGTTGGAACTGAACTTAAGGTTTTGTTTTGAAACCATACTAATATTAGAAATTCAAAAGTAACTCTGTCTGTCTGTCTCCGTTTCACGCCAAAAGGCACTGCACCAATTTTAATGAAATTTGGTAAGCAGATAGTCTAGTCTAGAGTGTGAGAATGGTACGTATGGACTACTTTATATCCCAAATATCTTACGGAAAATTGGGATTTTGCTGTTTCAAGGGAAATTGCCTTGTCCAAGCCGTGGGGCGCATTAGTATATTTTTACAGAAATATTTTATTTTTATAAAAAAAAAACGTTGCATTTTATTACGAAATCAACAGAATCATTTAAGCCTATTTTTGTGGATCTAACTAAAACTTAACAGAAAAAAGTAGATACTTTAAAATCTGCTAGAGTAACAGCAGCAACAAGTATTTAGTTATTTAATTCAATACTGTAGATAAGCCTACCTACATTATTGAATAATGAAATCTTGCATAGTAGGAAGGTGTTGTTCGCGCTGAATTTTGTTTTTATACTTTAAAGCCAAAGGTGACGTGTTACAGTTTCTACAAGACGTCTACTGTTATTTCATTCTGATTGACAATTCTGCCTTCTGTGTGTTGTTCGAAAAGTTGTATCTTGAAATAATTTCAGATCATAAAATTATTCGAAACTTAGCTAATGAAAATTGAAAGGGCTACGACTTTTTAGCATTTTTTTATGTGGGCTAGGTTATTTACAATATTTCTTTTTGTCCTCTTCTTTCTTTTTTGTATTGACTTTTATATTAATATTATTAGTATTACAATTTTCGGTGGAATACAGTATGAACGTATCTATTGTTAATTATTTTTGGGCATCTAGCAAGATCTCATAAAACAAACAGACAGTTAAAAACTGACACACCTAATTACTAAGTATACTATACTACTACTTATAATATTTCATACCTCTTTTACTTGTTCATTAGCTGTATTATTGCAGCATATTGATTCCTGCGTTAGTAATTCTTTGTCTATTCCCATATAACGCGGACCATTATTTTCTATTTCTATTTACTAAAAAAATCTGTTCAATAATGAGAGAGAGAGAGAAACATAAATCTGAGAAACGAATGCTAAACAGTGTTTATAAAAATGTAACTCACAAGATATTGTTTACAATATTCGGCTTTTGGAATAAGACCCGTTGATTGAATCATTCTCGCTTATTATCAATCTAAATATCTTTTGCATATTTAGTACCTTTTCAGCGGTTGTTGCATATTTTAGAAAAAATAAATAAATAAAGCATATTTACGCTCGATTTCGCTCATTGTTCGATGCTTTTCATAGTCAAAACTCAAAGAAAAGTTTGAAAATATATTGAGCAACCACCCAGGGCTTGAACCCTTGGTGGGAAATTGATACTTTCATCAACTGGATGGGTGAAATTTTGCCCGGCACAGTAATCCCAAACATATTGCATCGAAATTTAAATTCTGCCCAGTAACCTCAGTAGACGTAGAACGCTCCTTTTCTGCTTACAGAATTTATTAAGAGATCGTAGATAAATTTTTAAAGGTAAATTTTAATTGTTACCTAAGTAGGCATACCTATATTATAATAGTTTTTTTTACAAATACGATTGTCAGTAACAAGCATTTATAAAATAAATGAAAATACGACTTTTTTTTCTAGTTTAATTGTATGCATATTTGGCCTTTTTATGGATTTTCGTGCATATTTTAGCTATTTTACTTGCATATTTGCATGCATATTTTGGGCATTTTTTGTTGTATATATATAATCCAGTCTCGATGGCGTTTCAAGAAAGATAAATAAAATAATAATAATGATATAGGTATAAAAACGTTATTTATTTCATAAGATTCAGTATATTATTAAGTCTCTTTGTAGCCAAAATAATTATTACCTTAATAATAAAGTGAATCAAATCATAATATTATATAAAGCTTCTATTATATAAAGCAGTAAAACTTATTAGACCCTGTCTTCAATCAAATTTGTAATGCTACAATGAAACAAAACACATTCGAATCAATAATGAGATAAAATTTCAATATAAAAATGCATTAAACTGAAATCATTCATACCAACTGAAAAATATTTAAAAATAAAATGAAATTCATCACAATAATACAAAAAAAAACTTTAAAAAAAATTCAATAAAGTGCATTAAAACTTGTAATCGTCACTTTATCATTAAGCCATTACAAATAAAATGTCTTACCAGTTAGTCAAACAAAGAATTATTCCATTTTATTACGTTTTCATTTTACGAATTTGGGATGTTTTCTTGACCAGTGCCGGCACATTACTAAATTCGTCGTTTTAATAATTGCTGATTGACAGCAATATTTAATCAAAAAGAGATGGACGATCATCTATCGCGGCTACTGAAGTCGTATCGAAGTGTCTGTTGGAGCGATCGTATTCTTCTTTCCAAGATAATGCGTTTTATGATTAAAACTCGAAAACCCAAAATTTTGAGTTAATGCGTTTTATTATTAAGGGTGCGAAACGTTGGTATACAATCACACAACCCTACAACAACCACTCTAAAGGTACATTCCTACTGGCCTATAATTAATTAATGGCTCTCTGGAAACGTAGACCATCCATAAGAATAGACGATACAAGTGACGAAACATTAAACCAAGTTTCTATGATCATCACAGCCGTATACTAAGACTTCATATACTAGAAATAGGTCACCTCCCAAAGATTGCCATACCGACCCGCTTTTGTACCGAACCTTCACGAGGTTATTTGTCCTCTTTTGGGGTCAGCCTACCCTGTGTCTTCCAATACGCGCTCTCGCTCGCCACTCTAAAACTACAAAGGTACTTTAAACTACTAATCAGAATTCAAAGAGATTATGCAGTGTAATACTTAAAATAAAACTTACTTAAGTAAAGTTTTTGTATTTATTTAATTACCTTTTTGGTAGGCAATATCAGCTCTACCACAAAAAGAGTTAATCCTGGTCTAAATCATAAGACGAGGTTTAAATTACCAAAACGTCATACAAATTGGCGATTTAAACCGGTCTTACTTTTTTGTGGTAAGGGGGTCAAAGTTTGCCGGATAAGCTAGTTTTGAACTAATCGTCATTGTAAGGATCGTTAGCAGTCTCAGGGCATAAATAGTAGTACAGTCACGGACTAGGACGGCCACGGACAGATTTGTCTATGGTTTCGTCAGCCCTAGGCTGTATTACCAAAGAACAAGAGCTATTTTTCAATACAGAAAAACCGGAAGTGTTACGCCGACCGTGTCCGCCACTGTACCTAAATCAATTTACCGAGTTTATTTATGCCGTCTACTTTTCGGACCACAAACGAAGTCTATTTGGATAGATGATTAATGGATTTGTAGCATAACCATTGAATTCTGAAGTTAGGCTATCAATAACTGGCGAAGCCGAGACCAGACCTGATAGGTAATAGACAGCTTCTATATGGGAGGAAGGAAACACGTTATTTCGGTAATAAAGTTGAAACTGGATTAATATCTTTGTGGTATGAATTATTAATATTTTTCTTTTTTATAAAAAAGGAACTCGCCTTCAAAAAACTGACTCCTGAATGTAACAAATACTTATCTGAAAACCACATCGAAATTGGTTCAGCCAAACGCGAGATACATACATACATATCATGAAGGTCAAACTGATAACCTCCTTTTTTGAAGTCGGTTAAAAATAGTACCTAAGCCCGGCTACACGAGGGTAGTTTTTCAAGCTGGTAAGCTAGTACTTTTGGCTAATTGAAATTAAGATAGTTTTGTCTACATGAAGCTTGAAGTAGCCAGCTTAAAAAAATAATTCTAAAAATTAAAAAAGTTGAAATTCAATGTTTTGTATATTTGAATGAATGATGAATGATTTCTATTATTGAAAGGTATCACTAATTGAGGGTCTTTTAAACTTAAATTAATGAAGAATGCAGTTTATTATATTCGATGAGGCGAGGTGTTATTGTACGGAGACAGCCTCCGCGAGCCAGACTGCACCCTTACCGTATAATCCTTTACATACCACTTGTGCTTACCTACTACTCAGCGAAACCTGTTATTTTGGAAAATGTGTAGCATCCAATTTGCATTCGCTATTGAGTCGTGATATAACCAGATTATGTTCTGTTACATTTTTAGAGTTTTAGCCTATTGAAAATAAACCTTTCGCTAGCGAGAAACTTTTTTAATAAGAGAGTTATATCCCGCTGGGCAGGTATAGGCATAGAAGTAGATACCGTGTAGACACACAGTAGTAACCTGGGTAAAGTTTTAGAACACACGTTATGACGTGACAGACGCCGGAAGTTGTCACGGGCATGAGCCAGTCAATATCCGGTTCCGTACCGGAAGCTTTGACGACAGCGGGCATAGAGTAAATGATGTGTCATGGTGGAGAGAATTTACTCGGTAGAAGTATATTTTTTGATGATTGAAAAAGTAAATTTTTTTTTACTATGAAAATTTATATTTGGCCAAATGTGGACTGTGGACGACCGACGATCAACGAACCAAAATCAGTAACCCTGTCTTAAGAAAACAATGTGTGCATAAGGATTTGAGAGACGGTTATTGATGAACGTGAAGTCATTTTAATTTTATTAAAAACGAATACTTTCGCCAGAATAAATTAAAACGCGAAAACATTTTAATTTCGATTCAAATCCTGACGAACCCCCAACACCTAACTAAGAGATAGTGAGTACATAATCATAAATATAATTGTATTAGTTAATAAGTCCCCTCTTTGTAACGAAATCTAAATCGCTTAAATTTTATTTGAGACTACCACCTAGAGCATTCAAGCAGGTTTTATAGCTTATGTTACGAAAACAAAAAAAACTTAGGCATTTATAAATTACTTTAGGGGCAGTTACTAAAACCAACTGCAGCCGTTGACAAACGAAAATGAAAATGCACAGCACTCCGTCGGCTGGCGTTTGATGCGGCTTCGTCTACCATCGATGTCCATGCCTTTTGTGTTCAAAACTTACTTAATTGTATTTTAGAATGCTGTTGGATTGGTCTCTGGGACTCTTCTTTGGCCTTATATTTACGTTAGTATTAACCTCAAAAACACCTTCAGATAATATGGGTTTGTAACCAAATTTCTAAAAGTTTCTTAAAAAAAATTGGTTTTGAATAATTAAGAATCAATCTACGAAGTTTTAGCTTGTTAGCTTCAAAAATATTTTAAGCACATCTTGTCTTTTCCGAAATTTCGTTGGTATTTAAATCTGTTCTAAAATAGGAGATGATGACTTTCAAGTAAAGGTTGTTTCTATATTATAAACAGAGGCATTAGGATTTCGCCTTCCTTCAATAAGGTACTAAAATAAAACATTATTTATAAAAAAAAATTGGTACAGTGGCGGTCTAGGATGGCGTAACAGATTTGTATATGGTCTCGCGTGCCCTAGACTTATTAGCAAAGAAGAAGAGCTATTTTGCAATACAGAAAAACCGGAAGTGTTGCACCGTCCTAGACCGCCACTGCTCAGGTAAAACCTATAAATAAAAATCTAAAAAGAAGGCAATAAAATCCAATGAACATTAAAAAAACACTAATCGAACATTTCCATTTCAAAAAATAGAACGGCAGTTCCTCAATATTTCTAAGTGCTCGATTTGAACCGGATTAAAAATTAGTTTGCGAATTCATGCTTGCATCGACAATCACGGTGATTGCTAATTCCATTACCCGGCAACGTTGCGTGCCGGGTTGGCCGACTGATTGCAGAGGTAAACATGTTAAAATTGGTGTTTGGGCTCTCATCGTTCAACTATCAATTTATTGTCGAGAGTTGTTAAGACGATATACGCGAAATAAATCAAACGACCAAGGATCGACGGTTGACCTTTTTCCTCAAACATACTGAGGGAAAAGGACAGTCATATGTCAGTCGCCCACATCGGTTACTACATTTTATTCGAAAAAGTAATAAATATTAAATATCTTTTTAATTACAACTTTTAAATCAAATTCAAATTACCAGAATTTAATTTACTTTATTATCATTATTCCTATGTAGTTTCAACAAAAACTAGTTAGTAATTTCGAAGAACTAGCTATTCCCGTTTTTTGGAATGGTTATCTTTGACTTAATAATATATCAAGGTTTTTTGATTCCACAAGTGATTCTCAGTTATAAAAAAACTTTGTTATATCCTCAAAAACGTTATGTTAAAATTCTAGATCTTAACCTCTTATAGATTATGAGAATTACTTGATTTAAAAAACCTTAAAAACTCATATAGCGTCTTAGCACATTCCGGGACACAGTTTAATCTTGAGATATTGTGATATGACACCTCGAAATCTCATATAAAATTTTCATACGTCCATGGCCGTTACGTCATATCACATAAGATTTTCCATAGTAAACAAAAAATCCACCAAACCAACTACAGTGTCATTATAGCGTTCTCAGGGTAAGGTCTTTGTTTTACAGTGGATTTCTCTCGTCTGAGATGGTAAGTTGATACTTTAAGGCTTTTCAAACTAGGTAGAACCTGTATCTAGGGTGTATCCGAAACACAAAAACAATGATATATAGGTACGAACACACCAAGGCACAGGAAACGAACATTGATGTCCATTTTAACGACGATTCTATATTTTCCAGCCTTTCTAGTGATTGAATTTTCTAGGCCACTAACTAGCTACCTACTATGACATAATAATATATAAAATTTCAAACAAGCAAGACTCGTAGTTATTCGCCAGGCGAAAAGCAAACTCGTATTTTGTATAGATAATCCTATATTGTGATGCATATCGTAAAAGAACTCATATATCCTAAGCTTCTTTATGGAGATATATTTAGGTTACCTTTTCAAAATTTAATAGGTTTTCTTGGTAAGGATAAAGATAATATTTTACTATTATAGTCGTTACAAAATAAGATGCCCGTGGCCAAGGGGCCTAAAATGTAATTTCTTGACCTGTAAAATGTAATTGAATGAAACAAAAAAATATTATTAACTAGTCGACCCGGCGAACTTCGAACCGCCTAACCTTTAACTTCCTTGTGAACGTATTATACTATAAACCTTCCTCTTGAATCACTCTATCCATTAAAAAATACCGCATCAAAATCCGTTACATAGTTTTTAAAATATAAGCATACATAGGGACAGACGCGAGAAGCGACTTTGTTTTATACTATGTATTGATGATATTGATATTGATATTAATAATCTATGGTGTTTTTTATTCATTTACAGGTGAACTGTACACATAAAATTACATACTTATTTTAACAATTTTAATACAGTAAAGTGAAAAGAGACCTCGTGATTTAAAATATAAAGAAAGGTCTTTCTATCTGAGCACAGCTGCTGCTGAGAATGATCTAATTAGCCGACTTCAAAGAACGAAGTGGACGTAGTTAGGTAACTTGAAACTGGCCACTGGAAGTGTTCGGGGTTATTCTGCTACGGAAAGGCTTCGAATTTTGATGCAAAAAATATCATCATCATAAGTTTGCCCACAGGGCGCCTTTGGTCAAGTAGATCTCTTTATTATAAAAAAGTTTTTACTTTTTAAACAAACAAAAAGAACTAGGTATCTACTATTATAACATTGTAACACTCAAATTAATATAGAAAATCAATTAAATTTACTTTTAACTATATTAGAAGGTACTTTTTTTTCTACGTGCTCTTATTAATCAATACATAGAATAGAAATAAAGTTGCTTTCCGCGTCTGTATTTATTTATGCTTAAATCTTTGAAACTACGCAACTGGTTTTGAATTTTGGATGCGTTTTTTTTTAAGTTAGAGTGATTCAAGAGAAAGGTTAATAAGTATAAAACATGCACAAAATACTATTAGGTTAGGCGGTACAAAGTTCGCCGGGCCGACTAGTTTAAAATAAAAACAGAATGGACCACCTAGCCCGACCTATCCAATGACAAAGTTAAGGCCTTTGTAACAGTACACCTTTGATTCCGGAAGTGCTGGTTTAAAAACATTTTAGTTTGTTGTATAAATTGATTTTTAAATTCTCCTCTGCCCTTTTTTGCAGTGGCTATACAGAATTTTAAGTGGTCAGACGGCTTAGTGAAGGTAGCGGGGATAAGGCTCGCATAAGACCGTTCATTGTGGCGATCTACGGGGAGGCCTATGTCCAGCAGTGGAAATCTTTTGCCTGGGGTAACTATTAATATAACATCTCAATACCACTGATGTTCAAACTTACTTAACATCATCATCCCACTAAAACCACTGAAGATAGAAATATGAAATTTGGACGGAGCTTCCTTTCATGACGTAGGCGCCCAATAAGACGTCATTTTAGGATATTTTTCTCTCGACCCAAATATACATACAGAATCAAACCAGTGTTTTAATACACAAACTTTACTGCTAGGTTTAGAAACTTTTATGGTATAAAAACATCGCACTTTGAACCTTTTTTTGCTGCATTCTCTCATACCTACATACAAAAGAATAGAAAACCTTTTCTCTTTCTATGTAAATGTCACTTTGCTACAGTGAGGGCGACAACAGTGCGATGTGGTCTAGTGTACTTGTAATAAAGGGTTGGAGTTGCAGCAAAAAGGTTGCACACGTCTTGACGCGTTTAACAAGGACTGTGACACTAAAACGTTATTTTGATTTGATGTAAAGATAACCGTAACGAAACATGAGAAGGTTTAAATTGCAATGGCAAAAATGGACTCTCTAGGTCTACATACATCTATAAAGCATAAAAATATACTGTGTTTCATATGAGACAGACTTATAAACAAATTCTCAAATAATTGCTCTGGAATTTATCGCTAACTTACTTTTAAATAACAACACCTTACGATTTTGTTTATATTATTATGTATAATGTGTTGTTATTATTATTTGTGTTATATCTAGTGGAATAATGTTTTACATTTTTGATATTTGCCTTAGTTTAGAAGATATTAAATTTGTTCGGTTGCTACTTTAGCTGTGCCTCTTATCCACAAAGGTAGTCAATATTTTTAAAAGCTACATTTGGTAACCAAACATACTTAATAACCCAGATCATTTTCTAAGAAATTTATGTTGACAAAAAGGTTATCTATACGGGTTAGACCGATTTATACGTCCGGTCGAGCCCGGGTCTCTATATCCGATTGGAAATAACCTTACGCGTTTGCGGGTAAGTTACATGGGTACAAATTTGTGTATAGTAGTGTACCTTCTTTCTAAATAGAGTTATGTTACATTTGAAAAAAGTTTACGCAGAAAACACTCAAAAAAAATTGTTTTTAAATACATTATAACAGTTTTTGTTTATGACTTTTTTGGGATAAACTATCGTCTTTTTAAATAATTTAGTTCAAACATTTCAAAATTTGAGAATAAATCATTAATAAATAATAAAATTTATTGCGAACTAACCGTATTATTCATAAAGATACATAAGGTTTTAAGTAGCTTTACTGGCGGTCTACTTCTCTGGTTTGTTGTATGGTAAATAAGTGACATACAGTCTAAATTGACATACGTCAGATAACTAAAATGCTCTTTAACTTTTTATGAATAACAGTGTATGGGTTTTACAGATGGTTTATAAAATAAAAAACAGAGAACTTAGTTGCCCTTAATGGGCGCAGCAAATAGTAACACAGCAGATTTTTTAAATCAAAATTAGACACTGTAACTTAACATAAAAAAACTAAACAGAGAATTACTCTTTCAACTTAATACTTATTTACATAAACTATTTAATATTACTCGGTAATTGCAAAAATTTCATCCAAATTGATCCGTAATAGCATCATTAATATATAATCATGAATCGAAATAAACGACTACATATCACCAATTTATGTCTCTTGGCTTATAATTTCGAGGCAAAAGACGACATTTATATAATTTTAATCTCTAGAAGTCTGAGTACCTATTTATTTTCTTATACTTACGGCGCATTCCCTGAAATTTCTCCATACTATACTTACTTATCCAAAGAACTCTTATCACTTGCCCAAGTCCAAGTCGTTGAATGGAGGGTCATTCTGCAGGGTATTGTCCACGTCTTAGCATCTGTGTCGCCGTCGAGTGGGGGTCTGCTGTTTACTGTTCACCCTCTTGCGAGCCTTCGGGCATCGTTGGGTTTGTTTTGCCCACAGACTGGCGGGTGAAACGCTCGTAATCGTAACCCTTTTAAATTCACTAATTCCTGAAACGTCAGGGGACAGCCTAGTGATAGATAGATGTAAACTTTATTGCAATGATTCAACCTAACAAAATAGCGATTTTCATGAATTGATACTTTGATTACAATAAGCGGCCTTATCGCTTACAGCTAATTCTTCCAAACAACCAATTGTTAGGATAAAAACTTGTTAAAACAAAAAAAATATCAAAAATTTTAAACAAAAAAAGGAACAATGGTTTGCAGTTGCTGTTAAGAAGAAACAAGCCTCATGTTGTTATTTAAAAACTTACGTGTCTTTTAATTAGGTGCTTACTTGTTTTGTTTTTTTCTACCATTTAGATCTTATTATTTTCTTTGTTTCTTCACATATAAAAACAAGTCACCTGTAAGAAACCGTTTAAAGCGTTTAGGTCGCCTTTTGTCAATTCACTAAGTAATTTTTTTTTACAATAAAATAAATAAATAAATCTTTCAATTTCGAAGTTTACACGCTCGTCTGTGAGCACCAGAAGTTAATCTTTGTTTGTAACGGATCCTGAAACAAATAGGGCCTGAGACTGTTTGTTTGGGATCTTGTAAGTGCTCGACATCTTCACTGAGCCATCGGACGGTTAGGCAGTGATGCGATACTTATGTGTTTGTTGAGAAAATGTTGCTTTAGTTTAGACTTTCCTTTGGTTGATATTCTCAATCGTTTCGCACTACGATCATGCACTCCAAACTGTCAAAATGTGACTTTAAATCGTTCTCTGCTTCATAATGATATTAGATAATTAAGACCCGACTTCGATAAAATTAAGTATACGCTCGACAGAGTATGAGACGGTTCGAGCCAGGATAATCTGTACTCGAGAATCACTTGTGCGAGTGGAAACTCGAGTGAGTAGCCTCCAATACATTGACTCTGAATGTCAGCCTTAGATTAAACGAATATTACTACTGCTACTAATTCCTACCTATGTTCTTTTAACTATTTCGGTGATTTTAGTTCTTTTGCCAATCTTTTCATTTTTGTGGGTCTATTCCCGATGATAATTTAATAATAATAATAACACATCACACTCAGAGCCTTGTGTATCTAGGGTACCCTAAACACACACAGAGACAAACATTACACCCATACCGGAAACAAACATCGATATTCATCATCAATATTCGCCCCGCCCGGGAATCGAACCCACGTGCACACGTTACCCAGTCCACATCACTGCCAACTGAGCCACGGAGCAGTCAGATCAGTCAGCACTAATTTTCGTAACCTAATGTTGTATCAATCTTTTAAATAGACAAAAAGTTATACCCATTGTGTGTTTTGATACCCACTATCTACTTATTTAATCTTTATCTAAGAAAAAGAGAATAATAATCGCAATCTTGCACTAAAAAGGGGTAGATTTACGAAGAAAGATCGAGCAATAATTTCATTTGCGAAAAAGAAAAGCTTTTATACGGATCCCAATCCTGAATTACTTTGGCCCGAATATCTTCCATACGTACATATGATATTGCCTATTAAGGCCATGATTGAAACCTATTTTTAAAGGCTGGTCACATAACGTTTTTTTTTTGGAAGAAATAAGTAAGTAGTAAATTGATTAATATCAATTAAAAAAATGTTATGTGTGTCTTTGGTATTTTTAATCGTATTTATGCATTGTTATCAGTATTTATGTATATTTGTTAGTGTGTCCACGATTATCTCGCGTTTGGCTTAACAGATTTTGATGCGGTTCCCAGAAAAGTATTTGTTTTTTAAGAAAAAGGTTTTAGTACTTATTTGAACCGACTTCGAATAAGTGGAAGTGGTCAGTTAATGTATTTTATTGAAGGTAAATCCTCCCCTTTTTTGTAAAAAAAAGAACTAATTATTATTAGTGAAAGAATTAATGACAATGTTAACTGTACAAAAAAACAAATAAAACAGGAAACATCATTTCCCATTACGTTGAAAAAAAAGAAAACCTTATCACTTAAAGCTATTTCTTTAATGTAACCTTTTTTGTCTGTCTTCAATGGGTAAGAAGACAAAAATTATAATTTTAACTTTTAACGTAGAAAAACCATTCTGCTGCTTTTTAAAACTTTTTTTTTTTTTAACGAGGGGAAATGCCTATCGCATTTCCCGACGCTCGGGGGAGCGTCGGGGGTATGTGGGGCTTGCACCCACTAAAACCCCTCGGCGGCCGTCTTGGCGCTTTTGGGAAGAACCCCGGGAACCACACATTATAGCGTCCGAAGTCTTCCCACGCTCAGCTACTATTAGCTTCATGCTCGGGGAGGGCATATTGTTCCCTCCCCGGCTCGCCTTTGGAGCTGCGGCGGCACAGTGCCACAAGTTGTGCCGCCGCCCATCTCAGGGCCGTTTGATGAGTGTGTCGGGCCCCCGCCCTTCACACCCACGACCCCAAAGACCCCTTTTAGTCGCCTCTTACGACAGGCAGGGCATACCGTAGACCTATTCTTACGCCCGGACCTACAGGGCTTTGCTTTTTAAAACTTAGGAAACATAAGAATATACTATTATCATACTTTCAAGAATAACACTAAGCTTAATCCTTTCCTTTGTAAAATATCAAATGTGTAGATGCGTTTTCTCTTATCCCGCCATACAATAAAACCAAAGCACCTTGAAAGCTCAAGCCGCAGCTATTCTAAGCCTTTGAAAGCAATGCAGCCATGAAAATTTGTAGATGTGCTTATTTGAAGACGTGTTTGTTATGGCTCAACGATTTTTACGTTGTTAAAGTTTCGTTACGAGGTGTATGTATATCGGTTATGTACAGTCACGGACTAGGAGGCCGTAACAGATTTGTCTATGGTTACGTCAGCCCTAGACTGTATTACCAAAAAACAAGAGCTATTTTGCAATACAGAAAAACCGGAAGTGTTACGCCGATCGTGTCCGCCACTGTACAAAGAACAAGGGGTTTTTAATGTTATTTGCCATCTTATATACAGTAACTTCACGTATAAATTAACGTTAAATTTAGTATCTTCAAAAATTTTTCGCCTACATGGATGACTTGGTAGTCATCTCGACTTTGGCTTTGAAGGTCCGATTTCGAGTCCCGGCGGGGTGAACGTTGTTAAGATAGATATTTTTTGTGAGTCTGATTATGTTCTTACGTCGTTGGTTTCCCTAGATACAGTTTCTACTTACTCGAATGCTCTGTATGATGAGTAATTATTATTATTATCTTTATTATTTGTAACTGTTTTGTAATTCTTTATAAGCACGTTTTTATTTTTTGTCTCTGTAAAAGATTGGATTCTCCTACTACGGTACTTAATACTTAAAAAAGAGACCCCTTGTTCGTAAACTTATAGGCAATGGAAATAAATTAAATTATTATTATTATTAACTAGCTATGTCTGCAATTTCATCCGCGTAGCAACACATTTTTGCATATTCTCTCATGATTTAAACCTTCCCTGGACTACGGAAAACATTTCAAAACTTACTCAGCTAAATTAACCACTTGCTCCCGCGTTTTAGCCACACAAACGAACAGCAAATGTATGCTTTACTTACTTATAGATGATTGTATTTGGTTTCTTTTGACTTCGCAACGGCATCTTAGAGCTGGCGCACAATTTCTAACGATAAAATCGCACGGTAACGAAAAAACGAGATTTTGAGGTTTGAAGAAAAATTGCGCAGGTGAAACCGTGATACAGTGACGGTCTAGGAGGGTGTAACAAATAAGTCTATGGTTTTGTGCGGCCTAGTCTGTATTACCAAAGAACAAGAGCTTTTTTGCAATATAGAAAAACTTGAAGTGTTACGGCGACGTTGACCGCCACTGTGCAATATAAAACTAAATCTACTTTCCTAGCTCCAGAGTTTACAAAAGAGTGCAAAGTAAACAGCAAGTCTCACTGCAAACAACCCGCATTCTCGTTCAAATGTCGGTCTAGATCTAGATACAGTCTAGCTTATAGTAACGCGGCTTAGGATCTAGCCAGACATGTCAATTTAAACTTTTATCATATGAAAATGTTAGTTATTTAGGTCTACAATGCGATATACTGTGTTTTGTTTCGGAAAATGGTAATAAATGGACAGCGTTACAGGTACAAAAAAATAATTATAGAATAAGTTACTTACATAAAACTAGGTTGCACAACTCTTCTTCACCCGCGCATTTTCCCATCAATACTCAATTTTTTTTTGTGAGGCCCAACGCAAATTATAGCGATATATAAAAAAATAAGGTAACTATTTTTAGGACCATAAGGTGGTGAATCGTCTGTATCCGATCATAATTGTAGACCTATAAATGATTTAAAACTCGCCAGTAATACAAAAGAACTTTGCAATCCTAGATCTATAGCAAACTTTATCCGGCCTTACTGTCAAGAATACGGCAAAAGAAGCTACCGTTTAAGATGCACTGTATTATTTAGCCTCGCTTAGCCTTTTTTAAATCAAGAAAAGGCAGCTTTTGTAAGTTTCCTTTCCGTTACTAGAAAATAAGGTAATATTTAAGAAAACTGCGAAAGCAAAGTTACGGAAATGCAAAGGATAACGGTTTCAAAATAATGACATAATGGTAATATTAATAACTAGAGGCTGCCCCGCGGTTTCACCCGCGCAGATTTCGCATAAAATCTAAAATCCCGTTTTATCCCGTTCCCATGGGAATTTCGGGAAATCCTTTCTTAGTGCTCACCTACACTCCCTATGGAATCTACATGCAAAATTTCAGCCCGCTACGCCCAGTAGTTACGGCTCTGCGTTGTCTGTCTGTCAGTCAGTCAGTCAGTCAGTCAGTCAGTCAGTCAGTCAGTCAGTCAGTCAGTAACGGAAGAGTTTTATATATATAGATTGATTAATAAATAAATGAAATGTTTATTGCTTAAAAAGTACATTGTTACATTAAATAAATACAGTTATCAGGATTCTGTGGGGAAAGCCCATGCCCAGCACGTAGCCTGAGATGATAATCATTTAAGCAGTTTCTTTTATCACGTAAATATTTAATTCAGCATGTTAGAGATGCCCCTTTTAAATGTAGAGATGAGATTAGGTAATAGTGCGGGTTGTCTTGAATAAGTCGCTTTTTAACCGACTTCAAAAAAGGAGGTTATCAGTTTGACCTGTATGTATGTATGTATGTTTGTCCGCGATTATCTCGCGTTTGGCTGAACCGATCTTGATGCGGTTTCCAGATAAGTATTTGTTACATTCAGGAGAAGGTTTTAATACCTATTTGAACCGACTTCGAAAAAGAGGAAGTGCGAGGTTGATGTATGTGTAAAGTTTATTGAAGGCGGGTTCCTTTTTTGTAAATAATAAATTATAGATATAATGTCTCCGATGTCCTCTTTTTCTCCTGTTCAAAAATTTTCTGTATTTAAATGATTATGTTTTTCTTTGTTTAAATTTTTGGAAATATGACCGTTTTTTTTAACGAAAGTATTGTACTTACTTAATAAGGAGTGGACATCTTTTGGCTAAGATCTTGCTAAGATGGATGGATGGATGATTACTTAGGTGACACTAAACTAAACTAAAGCGTAGCTGTTAACAATAGCCGTTAATGACAAAAAATAACATTCTAAGAGATTTATTGGAACGTCTTTGTGTCATTTATCCAATGAATATTACATGACTGCTTCCGTGGTTCAGTTGGCAGTGATGTTGACTGTGATTCCGGAGAACTGGACTCGATTCCCAGCAGGGGTGAACATTGTTATGAAATGACGAATAAAGATGTTACCCTAGATTTTGGTTCTATCTTGTATAATTAAGTACCTTCATTCTCTTCTCTCATCGATCTTTAAATAAAAGCAATTCCTAATAATTTTCAATTATTGATTTTTTTTTAATAAAATAAATATACAATACCTCACCATCACCATGTGTCAGAAAACGCCTCTGAACCTATGTACTTACAGAAAGATAGACAGAATCGACATCCGAAGAATTAATGAAACACAAATTTTCGGAAGTATATAGTTTTAATAAAATTTAATTTATAATTAAATTACAGCTTACATACTTATTACAACTAGCAGTGTGCTCGAAATATTAATATTTTTTTGTAATGTGAGCATTATTAATTTGTAATTTACGTACAATTTTTTTTTTCGTGACGTTTCAATAAAATTGTATGCACTATACTTTAACTCTTCCCCTTAGTTTAAGTATAATTCATACTAAAATGTAATATGTTATATAATGATAATAAAAAAGCACTTGGTCATTTTTATGACTGTTATATCACCACATTGCATAATTTGTGAAATGATCTATTAAAGTTTAATTAAAAAGCAATGAATGCAGTAATATTTTCATAGGCAAGCCAAAATAACCATTTCCTAATTATTATTTTTATTCCTTCATTTGACACAACATTAGACTTTTTCCAATTTTTTTTGTTTATTCTTTCTGTTTATACAACCGTTTATGATTTTACCATTTTTTTCTAATGCTAAAACTCTTAACTTTACTTTCTATCATATCTCAGAAAGATGCTTGCTTTTGTGCGCTTGCGAAACTTATTGGTCAAATCTAGAAGTGCGAATTTACTTTTAAATAACTATTTTACTTATAAACATTGTTCAAAGAGTTAGTTAATAGTTTTTTTTTATGCCTTGTTTTTTTTTATACGTAAGTATAAAATCAGTTCAACCATTATGATTATCATTTTTCATAGTAAAATAGCAAAAGTGTAGATTTCCCCTATGTACACTTTTTCTACTTACCTATAAGATATTAATGATACAGTTTTATAGTACGAAGTTTTCATGATAAAAAAAAAACTATTAATTATCAACCTCCTAGATAAATAAGTTTTGATAAGATTAATTATTCTATAGAAGAAAAAAAATCTATCATTACCTATCTTCAAAATCTTAAACAACTCACAACGCGCCTCTCTCGTAGAAAAATTCAAAACTAAGCACAGATTTTTATATGACTGTTTGCCGTATAGAGGTCAATTTTCTAGAAATAAAACCAGCTACACAACTATTCTCTCTTAAAGAAGGATTATGGTCCCCTTATATAAATCTACGCTACACCGCTCTATGTAAGATCAAGGCAGGGGATAACTAGCATAAGTATGGAAAAAATATGATAAATTCACACTACTTAAAACTATTCTTAACCAAGTTAAACTACCGGCCAAAAGCTTCCATAGGTTGCGCTAAGCTAATCTATTAACTACGTACATCAAAATTTTCAAATTAATCGTTGAATTGTGCTTATAATGTTGTTTTGTAAAATAATTTAAATATTCTTATTTACTTAGTTAAGTTAGATTTTGTAAGATTATAGTTAGCTTTATAACTAGAATTATTAAGGTGCATACCATGTTATTTTATATTAAAATGCGTTTGAGATTTAGGCACTTAAGAAGTGGCTGTTTTATTAAATGAAACAAAGTGTTATATAAAAGACTTTACACACATTTTATAGTATTGCCAAAATGTATGTAAAAACTTTTTCTTTCTATAACTGAAGAAAGGAATATGCGAGAGATGATAATCAGTGCTTAATCTTAAAAATGCAAGTTAAGTATATAAATTTTATCACAAATTATTGTTTAAATACATTGGACAATTCTGATGCACAGCTTTGATGCGTGAGATCTTAAATCGCGATCAAATCTTAAGTTACGTTTATTATTTCGAATGAAAATTTCAGCTTTAGTCGCAGAAATATTAATTAAACAATTTTTAAATTCGACATTTTGTTATGATAGTTTGTCAAAACCATTTATTTAAGCAAACCTCGTGCGATCAATCATAACACAATACCATATTAAGTCATGGCAATAAAAATCATTTATACTTTTACTTACTATTTAGTGCTCCATTTTGTGCTTAAAAATCATCTGCTTTACCTCAAGTCTGGGTATCAATCAAATAATCTTTTCTTTAGTCAATTTAAATTGAACTTTACCACTTTTAGTAACGTTAGTTCATTGTAAAGGACATTTTGATAAACTAAGTAAGGGCATATTCAGCTACAAACCTCGCAAATAGCACTTGTTTGCGCAAAAATGTATAGAAAATACCTGCGCAGACATAGACGCTTGTTCCAACAAGCCCTGCGACAACAAGCGCTTGTTGCCAGCTTTGTACGTGAATACGCCCTTAAGCTGAAAACAGTGCGGGACCAATGATCATCGCTGGCGTTGGTTGGACATGGGGGTCTATTGCGGTTTGCAATGGATATGATTATGACTATTGAAAAAGAGACAGCACTCTATAACGTGTCTAGCGCCATCTTTCTTTTTCGATACCCATATCATGTCCATTGTCAACCACAATAGCAGTGGTTAGCTGTTCGCGCGTAGATTATCATCAGCGCTGCAGTATTATACGCGTTTATACATTTTGCATTTACTACGTACGACCAAATTCAGTACTGACCGCCGGTCAAGCACTATTTGCAGCCAAATATTTTAAAAATTTTCGATTTGTTCTTCTTCCTAATTGTCAGGAGGTCTTATTTCAACTGTAACAGAAGTGGGTCCAGGTGTTGTTGGAGATCTAAGAGTTGCAGACCTTAGAGAAGTGGCTGAGTGGCCGCTGCTGCGTGACCCACGCCTCGAGCCTGGAATTTTAGTATTATCAGAAGGTTTGATTGAGATATTGATACTATTTTATGGTGGTAGCACTTCTCCGCTGCGAAATCCAAAGAGAGAAACCGCTGCGCGAGAAAGAGACCGAAATCATCGTCAGTTACGTACGCCAGAGCAGGCAGTCTCGCTCCTGTATCGCCATAGAACAACGGTGTCGAAACAGGATTAATTTTTGACGAAGACGTTTCTCTCTCAGGGTATCGCAGTGGAGGTGTGATACCACTGTGAAACGTCTAGTAACATGCTTTTAAAAAAGCGTCCTATTTCTCTTGTTGTGAAAACATGCTGTCTATTAAAACAAAAAAGTAAGTACGTACACGTATAGTCAGTTTGTGAGTTTTTTTAATAGTTAAAATGTGTCTATCCTGTGATTTAGAGATACCTACCTATAAAGATAAATGGATAGGTACTTTACTGGAATAAAATATCTTGACATTCTTAGTTTAATGTAAGTATGTATTATTTTAAGTTATGATTTTTCGTTTCTCATTAGTTATAAGCTTCAAATTATTTTACCGTGCAACGCTGTCTTACTATCTAAAACTTGAAGTACATATGCCCAAATGATAGTATTTCAAGTGAATCCATAACAAATATATAAAATTCACACAGCAAACAAAAAAACAGCAATACAGATTGAAAAAATCAGGCTTAGCTTGCTTAAATCTTCACTATCTACCAACGAATTTAGCAATCAAAACGTGCTTTTCAAAAAAACTGCTGTAAATACAGTTTTTAATGTAAATTAATACAAAATAACCTGAAGGCTTTCGGTGTAGTTGATGGCTTGGATGATGGCGTGCTGTCGGTCAATGAAACAACAACTTGTATGAGTTTGTTCGATGTATACGTGAAGTTAGAGGTAAAAATATAAAAGTAACCTGTTTTACTAGGAATAGGATAATAATTTTTGTTTAAATTACTTTGATTATCCGCTCGTTAGTTATTCTATCGAGCCTATTTTAAACCGTGTTTATGGTAATATGTACAGTAACTAGTAAAACATGTTATATAAAATGTAGGAATAACTAAAGAATAAGGTTAAAGTATATAAACAATAACCAAGAAGCAGAGAAAAATACATCGAGATATTAGAAAATTTGATAAACAATTGTTGAATGAAGATTAGAAATTACAAAAACAACAAGATGGGCAGGTACACACAGGGGAGACACAATGGCAAAAGCGTTAAACAGTGACAACAATTAAAAAAATAGAGGGATAAAAGATTAAAAATTAAAGCATTTATGTAATTTTTTGACGTGGAACTGGAAATTGCGATAGTGTATTTATATTATAGCATTACCCTGTTATTCATAAAAGGTTAAAGAGCATTTTAGTTATTTGACATTATATGTCAATTTAGACTGGATGTCACGTATTTACCATACAACAAACCAGAGAAGTAGACCTCCACTAAAGCTTCTTAAAATGTACTGTATCTTTATGAATAAGACGGTTAAAATATATATATTATCATCATCATCAACAAAATCAGATCATCATCAGAAAAGTCTGATTATATTAAGTCGATTGATTGCAATAAAGAGTATTTCTATTCTATTCTATTATTCTATCATCTCGACCGAAAAATATCAATAATTACTGGACATAGGACTTTCCTACAGATCAACGTATATTAGGATGAGAAGAAGAAGATTAACATGTAACTATGGGGTATCTGTTTGTGCTGTTGTATTGAGAGCCATAGCACAGCTAAAGTAGCGCCACTCGAGAAAAAAATTAATATCTTCTAAACTAAGGCAAATATCAAAAATGTGAAACAGCATTCCCCTAGATAATTCAGCCTAGTATTTTTAGGGCATTGTTGTATAGCTTTTAGGTTAAAGACCACAGAAAGAACCTGATACTTGCCAAAAGTGGCCGTTTTTAGTGCAGTTTAGCTCACATGGAACACTGTTCTGTTCGTTCTGTTCTAAGAGAATAAGGCTCCTTGTCTATTATATACTTCTGTTGACAGTTGCGTTTCACATTAAATTGCTTGCCTGGACCACATGGGGGGCGCCCCACCTCTCCTCATGCAGTATGAGACAGTATGTTTTTAACTGTATAAATGTATTTTAGTTTACCTACTAGACCTTTGATAAGCAAACATTACGTCCTTTAATAAATACAGTAATTTGTTTTTAAAGTTAGTCATATTCCAGTTCCACATAAGAAGGTGCAGAGTGTAGGTCATGCAGTGTGGGGGAGACATGGTACCTGCCGTGGGGGAGTGTGGTCGCAGCTCCTGCTGGCTCGCCTGGCGCGATGGCGGACGCATGCTCACGTGGGAGCCGCGTCGGTCCTGGAATCAGGTTTGAAGAATAAATAGAATAGGCTTAAAGAAAAAAAAAAAAAATCCTCTTCTGCAATGTGCAAAAAAGTTTGTATACGCAGATAAAATCTTATCGCGTCTGCCCAATGTGTGACAAGCTTAAGTCACGATTAATTAAACGTCAAGTTAGGCGGTACGAAGTTTACCGGGTCGACTAGTTATTGAATATAATAAAAGATATTGCTAGTAATTTCTTTTGATTATTTACTTTTGGCCAAGTTTATTTTTGAAATATTGGGAAATGTTATTAAGCAATATTTCAAAAATAAACTGGGCTAAACGTGGGTCCGCGGTTCTTGAGCTGGTGCCTCTGCCTAACACTTCGTGGAATAAAAGGCGTTAGATTATGTTATGTATGAATGTATTCAAAAATAATTACCTGAGCGTGCAAATGTGAGTCTTTCAATAGAGACACGTTCATTAGCCGAGGGTTTGGTGTGTTGAAGATAGTTCGGTTCTCTCTCCATCTAGCCCTGGAAATTAAAAATATAAACATCTTTATTAACGGGCCACACGGTACGATACTAGCGCCACTTCCGATAAATAAACGAATCTTCTAAACCATGGCCTAGATCAAAAATTTGCGTCAATGACGCCTTAGATAATGTTGCTTAGAATTGTGTAGTAAATTTAAGGCTCTGTTGTGTAGCTTTCAGGATAATGATCTTAGAAATATTCGTTTGTTGGCTAAGTGACCACTTTTAGTTTACAAACTAATATTTGTTATATAATAAAAGTTGACCTTTTGGCAGAAATAATAACAACACATCACACTCAAAGCCCCTAACTAGGTAGAACCTGTATCTAGGGTGCCCAAAACATATACAAAGAGACCAACAGTACACCCATACCGGGAAACAAACATCGATATTCATCATATCAATATTCGCCCCACCGGGAAGCGATTCCAGGTGCACCCGCTTCTCAATCCACATCACTGCCAACTGAGCTACGGAGCAGTCAAAAAAAAAATGAAATGATGATTATGAGATGGGAACAAACTAACCTGCTGAAGAGCTGCAGCACGACGCAAATGATGATGAACATCAGCGCCATGCCGACCAGCACTCCGATCATGGCTGGGTCCAGGGTCTTCGTCGACGGCTCTATCTGCTTCTCAGCTGGAACCGAAAATATAAAAAAATATAAAATGTCCCTCTTTCAAACCAATACCTTTTTTGTATCTCTTGATATCGGTACAGTGTTTGGAAATAATTTGAAAATGGATTAGGGCAAGGATGAGATAGCGGGACGATCTTGATTCCCATCTGGAGAACTGGCCGGAGTTGGCGCAGGATCGGAAGGCTTGGAGAACTAGGGGGGAGGCCTTTGCCCAGCAGTGGGACACTTTACAGGCTAAATAAAAAAAAATAGGGCAATGGTCAGGGCACATTTATTATTTATTTATTTACATTAACTTAAACTATCATTACAGGCTAAAATCCTAATACGATTATGGTATCCCTAGCCAAAGTAGTAGTATGAGGCAAATAAAAGAAGTTGACGGGGACAGGGTCGTGAGTGAGAAGTGCCCGATACATTCATTATACAAATAAGCAGCGACTCAGCCTGTGAGGTACTATGCCACCGCAGCTCCAGTGCGAAACTGGGAGGGAAACAATATGCCCTCCATGAAAAAAACAGCTAGGCGTGGCAGGGACACCAGATGTCGATCATCAATGATTTCTTCGGTCTTTTGCAAAGGTCATCGAGAGAGACACTTGCCCCTTTACCACAAAAAAGTCTAAATCGCGATTTTGTATGACGAATTAGTGATTTAAACCTAGTCTAGTGATTTAGACCAGGTTTAACACTTTTTGTGGTAGAGCCGTTGGGGATTAACGAGAAATACTAACGTGTGCAAATAATAGCTCCATCGACGGAGACCTCGGCTATCATCTCGTACTTGCAGACGCAGCGGTCGTTCCTGCACTCGGTCTTCATCACGACGTCTTCGCATTGTTCGTTGAAGATACAGGTCTCGTTTATTCCAGCCGCTGTAATAAGATAACATTACATAACATAAAAACGCTTTATTGCCATAATAAACACAGAAATAAATAACATAAAATAAAACATATAAGAAAAACATGCCAGAGAAACATGGAGCGCAGCATCCTAGGCGTTCGATTAGTGGACAGAGTCCGAAACACCGAACTGCGCTCCAGGACTCAAATTCTGGACGTAGCTCGGAAGGCGGCAGAGCTCAAGTGGGACTGGGCCGGCCACGTAGCCCGCATGCATCCGGATCGTTGGGCCAAACGGACCACCGAATGGTTCCCAAGGGATGGCAAGAGGCTGCGTGGTCGACCTAGGAAGCGGTGGAGCGATGAGCTGGGAGCCCACACCAAGACCTGGTGGGAATGTGCCCAGGATCGGGAAAAGTGGAGAAAGGGGAAAGAGGCCTTTGCCCAGCAGTGGGACACTACAGGCTACAAATAATAATAATAATAAAAACATATAAGATAATGAGTTTAATGTTAAAAATATTCTTAAAATCAAACTTTTATTTCATTACTAGAGGCTGCCCAGCGATTTCATCCACGCATATTTCTCATTAACACTCAAATCCGGTTTTTCCCGTTTCCATTAGAATTTCGGGAATCTGTTCCTTAGTGCTCTCCTACACTTCCCAAGGAACCCACGTGTAAAATTTCAGCCCGCTATGCCCAGTATTTTTGGCTCTGCGTTATCTGTCAGTCAGTCAGTCGGTAACGAAAGAGTTTTATATACAGGGTGTTTCTGACAAGGCGGTAATAAATGAAATGGGGGGTTCGGCACAGCATACCTAACAACTTTCCCTAAGCAACATAAGTCGAAATATCGAAACAAAAATCAGCTGTCCCGTACATTGACCTTGCAGCTGATCGAACAAATGTATGGAACAGCTGATTTTAGTTTTGAGATTTCGACCCATGTTTCTTGGGGAAAGTGGTTTGTTATGGTGAGCTGTATCACTCCTTTCATTTATTACCGCCTTTTCAGAAACACCCAGTATATAGATGTTATTTTTCGAGTTATTCTCAGCTAGACCTTTCATTTGTATTGTAGTAGTACACTAAAAACAACTCGTCCGCCATTTTGATTTTTCTGCCATGTTAGATTTTCTAATGATGTCACATTAGCATTAGCTTAATTATGTATTGTTAGGCTCTCTGAACGTGGATACAAAATTTCAGCTCAATCGGTAAAATAAATTCATCCGAACATCATTCATGCATTTATTGCAAGTTAAATTTGGTAATTAAATAAAAACGACGTTTCAGAAGAACCAACGACATAACATAGAATTGTTGGTCCATTTCTCGCTGAGCAGATGACTGGTGGAGTCGAAAAGTTTAAAGTGGCGACCACGTATGGGGATCATGCCATAATCCAGTGAGATTTTGACGTTAACGGGCCATCGGCTGCGTAGTGACGCGATACTAGCGCCACTTCCGATAAATTATTATCTTCTAAACCATGGCCGAAATCAAAAATACGCGTCAATGATACTCTAGATAATCTTGGTTATAATTTTCAAGGCTCTGTTTTGTAGCTTTTTAGGATAATGATCTTAGAAATATACGCTTTTACAACTAAAAATGGCTACTTTAGGCAACACACAGTTATCTTGGGCTCATATTTTTGATTTTGGCCATGGTTTAGAAGATATAATTTATTTATCTAAAGTGGCGCTACTATCGCGTCACACGCACCCGTTGGCCCCTATTTACTACTTGAAAAAAAAAAACAATACGATACGTGGCGTAGCCGCGTAGCAAACGTAGTTTGATTTGTTCTGTGGGGATAAGAGTTACGTAGTAGTTGACCGTGTGCTACGCTCGTAACTCGTAGTACAGTACAATATAATAAATAACATGAATGCTAGTCACGTAAATGTTCGAACAAAGAAAACAGCGCTTTTTCTTGAACTTTAATGACTCATTCTTATAACAAAGCATGAAAATAAAATCTTCTTGTTCGTAAAATAAGCTTCATTACTGCAAGTATTTTATTTTAAACAATTTTTTTTTCGGATATACCTATATTAATGTTTTTGTTTTACACATTTTTTCTAAATTTTATTTCACTGAAGTTAAAAAAGTCTCTATTGAAAGATAATGTGACAGAACTATAGCTTAAATTTTAGTGTAATTTGTTGTCTCCATGATTCAGTTGGCTGTGACGCGTAGCACCGGGTTCGATTCCCGATGGAGGCGAACATTGTTATCATAAATATCAATATTTTTTCTCGATCTCGGTGTATTTATTCGTCATTGCAAGTGTTTCGGGCAGGTTCATCCTAGTTAGGGGCTCTGAGTATTGTACGTTATTTATTCTTCTTTCCTTTTTTTTCAACAAACGCGCTTTCCAAAAGTGGCAAACAAGGCTTATTGAATCTAGGGTACAATAAACTCAGAACACATTACGAGTCCGACCAAACGACATGCAAGGTGCAAAACGCAAATCAATAATGTAGGCTTTGAGGGGTTGCACGGCAGCCAACTGATAAACTTTTTGTATACCGAATATACCTCTAATATTGACTGCAATGCGGAATGTGGATGTAAAGATTATTTTTTTGGAAACGGCGGGAAATGCCTATCGCGTTACTCGACACTCTCGGGAGCGACGTTGGTGCGTAGGGCTCGCACCCACTAAAACTCCCCAGTGGCCGTCTTGGTGTTTTTGGAAAGGACCCATACATCAGAGTCTGGTTTCCCACATGTAAATGGTCTTATAGTTTCCATCTCAGTGTACTTTGGTTTTTCTGTCCTAATGCATCAGATCCAAAGCCCTTTACTAGCTAGAACTAGAGTGCCCTAAACACAAAAACAATGTAATTTTTCGCCAGAAAATCTTTAAAAAAAACAACGTAGCTACATTTCTGAGTTAATATTAATGCAAAGCATATTTCTTATTTTCTCCATTCAGCAATCAACTTTGAATACTGAATGGTAAAAATAAATAGATTAGGTATATCTGCATCAGTTAAAAATATCAAACAAAAACCTCCCAAATCCATGCTTTATTTTTATATACCATTCAAAAGCTTTTATTTTTCATACACCTAGGAAAACCAGTTGTCCGCAAAAAATCGCTTTGAGCAATACGGTCGCGTTTTATCAAACAACATAGAAATTCAGTTTCTAATGGTTTGTGTGTATTTTTTACAGTTAATAGGTCATTTTTCTTAGTATTCATTATTCGGTAGCCCTAGATTATCAGTTTTTTTTATAAGTAAAACTGCATACAGTTTTATTTAGCAAAAGCTTTAGCGAAAGCTATGAGTAAGCTCGACTTTGCATGACGTCTGCTAATAACTAAACTAATACATTATACAACCTTTGTTTCAGAACTTTCGTCTTAGTCATGCTAAAGCACGACCATTAATATACCTCTATTTAAGCTAGAACTTAACTTTAATAGGTGCATTTTAAATAATATTTCTATAAAGTTTATTCAGATTTTGCGACAGATACGAATTTCCGAAGTAGTAGAAAGTGAAATTTCTACTACTTCGAATATTCGTATCTCAAGCGGTTTGGACTATTTGTTGTCTATTAGTCACTGAGTCAATAATGGAATTTTACTTTCAAATGTAAATCAAAACCTACAGACATTATTTTTGAGTACCTATTGCCAAAATATCCAATAAAAGAGTTTACCAAAGAAAACTCTTTGATAAACTATCTAAGTTGATTTATTCTCTCAACTCAACTAAAGAAACCAAGCTGCAAAGTGCAGAGACGATGAATAATGCAGTCAGTCAGTGAAAAAGAGCTCCGTTTGAAATAATACCTTTCACATGGGAGTAACTTATTATGCAAAAACTAGAAACGCTTTAAAATTCTTGAAAAAGAAATACTGAAAAGAAAACTGAAACCATCTGAGTAGCCAATGAAACAGAAATATTTTATCTTGCATCCCCGTTTGTGGCGCTGTGGGCAGTAATGTTGACTATGCCGCTTAAGGTCTGTGATCGATTCCCGATAGAGGCAAATATTTTTGTTCGCACACAAGGTAGCTAGACGACCTGTTTAAGGTTGTGGGAGTACACAGGTGGATAAGGGTCAACATCGGATGTGGCGAATGTGGGGGAGGCCTTAGTTCAGTATTTATGTTAAATATATACATCGTTAGTGTGTTCTCAAAGAAACAGTTTCTACCTAGAAAGATAATGTGGTCAGTGATGCGTTAACAAGAGCAAAGTAGAATCAGGCATTCTATGGTATATTGCGTTAATTAGTACCAGCTTGATATTAGATTGCATTGACTAGTTCCATTATAGTGTGTGAAGCATTGTTTGTTCTATTGAATAGAACATCTGAATAGTTCATGTGAAGTTGAGTCTGCCTTTAATATACATGTATGTGTTACCGCATTAACTAGTTAATCTGAAGACTAACTGGCTGAATCCGTTAGAGTTCGAAATAAAATATTGTTCTCAACATTACCTAGGTAATCTGCAAAATCCCTAGGTAATCTGCGAAGTAACGACCAAGCATACGGTAAGGTTCGAAAAACTGTTGCCTTAAATTTCAGTTTAACACGGGTATTTCACATAAAATTTCGCATATTAACTGACCTAAACAGTTATTGTGCACATTAATGTATTTCGCACTATAACGGTGATATATGCACTAATACGACTTAAACATTTTCTAATTCTATCTAACGCCTTAATCTTATTACCAGATGTTTAATTGTTATAAAAATCCCGCTATACTTTTCAACTGTAACTGTAAGTATATAAGAGAAAAAGCTAGTTTTAAATAATTTCGTTCTGGCTGGTTAAAATTTTCATACGTTAAGACCATTAAAAATATTGGACGCTAATAACTGATTTTATTTCGATATTTACAAAAAATAATAATATTGTTTTAGTTTATTTTAACTATCACATTTTAACAGCCAAAAAAATCCCCAGTCAAATACCGAAGTTTCTGTTTGTGTTTGATTTGTGCAGCCTTTTATTTTTTAACAATTTTCATTATAGCGTCTAGCAGAAATCTTTGTATCTTGTATGGAATTTACCAGTTTTTAGTAAAACTTTGCTGTATTGCAAAAAAACCCTTGTTATCTGATATTACAGTCTAATGCGCACGAGGCCAAAAAAAACAGTGTTCCGTGACTATATCAATTCATATCTAATATATTTAATCTACCATTTTATACTTAGGCAAAACAAAAGATATACTAACCATTGCCCAACCAAAATCAATTACGAATGCAAACATTGGCATGCCCCAGTCTATCATGCCCCATCCGACTTGGAATACAAACAGAAAAAAAACAACAGAATAACTTAACACACTCAAATTATGTACTTTCTATATAATTGTAAGTAAAATGATTTTTTTTATTCGTTAATTGCACTATGAGCTTAGTACAAAACATATACTGCTACAGATGAACCATAGCAAACGTAGCTACAAATGCTACGGTGCTACGCCAATTATTTGTAGTCATGGTCATGTTCTCTTAATAAAACAAGCACTTTTGCTTTTCTCCTACGATGGGTGTCGTAAAAGGCGACATAGACAACAGCCAAAGGACAGGCAGCAGCGTCAATGTTTGTCAATGTGACAATCTTTGAGGGAGACCTATGTAGCAGTGGATGTTTATCGGTTACAATGAAGTGTCTATCCTCTTCTAATTTTTGAAACTAAACAAAAGTGCCAGACATCATGGCAGAACTCTGATGGTTATTAGAAATTGTATTTAATGTCTTACTGTATTGTATTGTATACCCAGTGTTCATACAAATAAATGACTAATTACTGACAGTGAAAATGACACTCACGTCTTCCACACTTGTCGACGTGGTTGGTGACCGGCGTGTCCGGGTGACAGCGGCACGTCTTGTGGACGTCGTCGCAGATGGAGTCAGGGAAGCCACATTCGACGACCGTTGAGCATGGGTCGCCGTATATCATCTTGCCGCGTTGGGATGGATCTGAAAATTTTAATTTGGACTTTTTTATAGTTAAATATCTAAGCGAGTTTGCCCATTCTCGGCTCAGCTGGCCATCTAGCTGAGCTGATGGAGTATCAAGGCATCATCCTGCAGATTGCTGATGAGCTCGGAGGCTCCAATAAAATGTGAGGCAATGTAAAATGGCTCTAAACCACGAACTAAGTGCACGACCTTCCATACCCCCACAACAGAAAAAGAAGGGTTTTGTGTGGAGACAAAGTCTAATGTTTCGCAGGACTCTTTGTCTCACTTCAGCACTACGCAAAACGGAATAGCTTTGCAGTCGTTTCGCTGCCACCAGCGAAGACGTCTATGTACAGGCATTTAACAAACACTGCGGGTTCAGTAAAGAACTTACCAAACGCAACAGTAGTAGTCGGCTCAGTCTGTGCCGCAGCCAGCGGTAGTGCCGCCAGCGCGACGATCGCCGCCAGCACGGGCAGCCGGCCCACGGCGTCGCCCTTCCCGCCACGCATGGCGTGCTGTGTGCTCACGTCACATTACAACTGAACACCTGTGAAAAAAGGGGAATAAACTAGTCAATAGTCATCAAACAGCCCCGAGAAGGTCGGCGGCACTGCTTTGCTTGTGGCATTGTGTCGCCGCTGATCCAGAGACGAGCCGGGAAGAGAACAAGATACCCTCCTTGAGCACGAAGCTGTATAGTAGCTGAGGGTGGGAAGGACACCAGACGCCGTTCGTCAATGGTTCCCGGTATCTTTCCCAAAAACGCTGAGACGGTCACGGGTGGGTTTTAGTGGGTCCGTTCTCCGAATGATGGGAAATGCGAAAGGAATTTCCCCCCCTTTACCAATAAGAAATCGGCAGGTTGGCGATTGCAGTGGCTCTTCAAGTATTTCAAAGAAGGACGCCGCTGCTCATCCTTCAGGTATTCCCTTAGTCGCCTTTTACGAAACCCGAGGGAGGAGGTTGGATAGTGGTATTCAATGCAAACTCTTTACGGCCAAACTAGTGTTCACTCAAAGCATAGTCATGTTCATCTATTAATGAATTGTACGATTTAATGAACAAAGTAACTAAAAGGTAAACGGATATGAATTACACTAAGTGATCAGATTAAAAAGAATGAGATCAGCAGAGGAATCAAAGTCACCAATATAGCCCATTTGTAAAGATTCCCAAGATTTTCCAAACGCATTAATTTCCTTTCCAAAATGATTTTCATCTTCGATCAGGTAATCGGATTAATTAAAATATGACGCAAGCAATACCTAACTCTATACAAAATATATACCTATGTGTTTCTTTGTTAAAATGTAATCTCAATCTATTCGCATTCGGTTACTCGAAAGGTCTGAATGAGGAAAGGTGATCCCAAGGGATAGCAGTCCCGATCCCTTATCTTCCCGATGAGGTACCTAATCTTTTACACATCTATACCTACCTTCAATACCTACCTAAAATAAAAACCTTAATTAAGAATTATCCTAAACCATTGAACTTAATTTTAATATAACGAATTTATACTTTCAGCAAAATTTGAATCAGCCTTATGTTCACGAAGCGTTTACGCGATAAATTATATTTTCTTCGAAACAAAGGAAACAGAATTCAACAGAAAATTACTGCTGAAAGTTTTATCTAAAATGATAATCAAATTTGGTTCATTAAAAAGTTTTTTTTTTCTACACTGAGAAGATTATAAAAAGGAAAATCTGGTTATTGAAACAGAATTGAAAAATAATTTCACGATTTAGTCCTAAATTATCCCCAATGATCATAGACTTTATAATATTCTCAAACATGGTACGTAGTTTATAAATAATAATATTAATGGCGATACGAAAACCACCAACCAATAAATGAAAGTCAGAAATAAATCCAAAGACACAAATAAGACAAATATAGCTCTGCTACAGTTATCTTGGGATTGGATTAATCTGAAAGCCAATAAGGTCTATAATTGCATCAAAGTCTAGCGTCTGACCTGATTGAGTTCATGACAAGAATTTAACCGAATGAAATAATGTAATTTTCGATTCATCTCTCTTGTTCTTTTATTTAAGAGCCGAGCTCTTGTCCGTGTAGCCTCCTCCACTCCAGTCGTCTCTCCACTGCTTCTTTCACGTCCTTGTAGGTTTCCACTCCAACTTTCTCCTTTATCTGCTTCATTTAACTTCCTCTTGGTCTGCCCGGCCCTCTCCATTTATCTCAGTCCCATTTCATGCGGATAAATTTATACTTTCTGTTCTATTAATTACGATATCATCCAGTTAATAATATTATGTAGGATTATTAAAACTCGTTAATTTTTTCTAAATATTTATTTTATGTTAGTCTTTGTTTCAAGGACAGAGTCCTTAATTGCTATACCCTTGCCGGGTCACTAAGTATAAGTTATTTGTACTTCATTTAAGACCTTTATATACACACTTATTTTGCAATAAAAATCTTTTATGTTGTATCTTTTTCCATGTTCCATTAAAGTTATCCGGGTAACCACTTATCAGAAGGTTTTTATAGAAAACATAGCGATTTGCAGAATACTCAAAGTTGTCACTTTGGAATTCGTTGTTCATGATTTAATATATAGGAGAAATTCTTCTTAGTTATATTTTATCGTAACGAGCACTAACAATCAGACCAAAAATTAATTAATTGACCAGACTATGATTGTTTAAAATATACTGAGTTGTAGTATAAAGACGAATTTAAAACTATATCAACCGATAAATTGACATATGGAAATGTATATAAAAAAGTATGTAAGTAAACTACTAAGTAATTTTCAAAATCACAAACACAAAAACTCGTTGTTTTTTTTTTTGTAATGTTATCACTCTCCGTATAATTTATGAAGAAGAATAACGCTGTATTAATTTTAAAAACATTAAAAAAATCTAGGTACTTTAAGTGTATTTGATCTCGTTCGATCAAGCTCAAGTCTGAAATAGACCATAAGATAATTCCTCACGTTTTCGTTCATCTTTAATCAAGGAGTATCAAAGTACTTTTACCCAATCTCTTAAAGATGTTCCTACATTATCCTCAGCCCACCATTATGTTGATTACGTCTTCAAGTAAGGAATTGTATTTTTTTAAGAGAAATGTTTATCTTTTTATGAAATCTCGTCATGCTTATGTCATAATTATCAAGTGTTTGTTAACTTATAAATAAAAAATATCTTGATTGTAAAATATGTTTTTTGTTACTTTTGTTATTTGAATTTTTTTATGGCCCACTACATCAAAACCAGAAGAGATATGAAAATATTGGCAATAAATTTGATTGGAACTAACAATTTATGTTTTCGATTGCTTTAAAACCAATTTTCATTCGCCATAAAAACCGAATACTCTAGCGTTCTTTCGACAAATAAATCAATGATGATTGCAATCAAAAATATTAAAATAAAACATCTGCATTGCGTTTCGTTTTCATTATTAATTTGCATTCGAAATAGGTTTGCGTTGTTTTGTTTATCAATTACTAGCTGACCCGGCAAACTCCGTATCGCTTTAAATTATAAGATAACACTATTATTAAGTATAAAATTACCTACCCACTAAAAACTTGGCTGTATGGACTTTGTTATTTGCCCGCCCAGAATGAAAGAATGTAAAAACAACGTCAAATCAATCTTTTGATTGACAGGAAAATGGATACAGCAGTAATGGAACACTTTGTATGGGAAATTATTATTGTTGTTTTTTACTAACTTCCTCGCAATTTTTCATTATTTCTTACTACGACAAACATTTCAAGACCAACATTAGCTCGATCGACCCGGCCGATCCCCTTGTCTGTTGAACTAGTTATTTTCAACCAAGATGGCCGCCATGACTTTTACCGCATCTGTTGAAGGCGCCACTGTGTGGCGTCTATGGGCGACCAATTTTGTTCATTATGTTTTTACTCTGTGGACTGTCATATGTCAATGGTTTTATGTCCACATTTATAGGTCAGTGGACAACTTTGATTGATTGACAGAACAGATTGACATCAATAATAGCTCTTTATTTTGATTTTAATTTTTCGACACTGCACCCTGCATCTGTTGAAGGCGCCATATTTATCCCCACAGAGAGGGGTATTGACAAACAAAATGGCCGCCACGCGCGTCACATACAAGAGGGAGACTAACGAACCACGATTCATTTTTATATATATATAGTAAATAGTAGATAGATAGTAGATATATTTTTTATCTATAAATTATAACAACCAACATTATCGCTTGTCGATCTCAATTAGATTTTGTTTTTAAAGTAAAGCTATAATAATGGATTTCCACAGTATTTGTAATAGATGTTAAATAAGAAATGATGAGATCCGCAGAAGAACCCAAGCCACCGACAAAGTCCAAGGAATATCAAACTAAAGTGGGAATGGGAGGGGCGGCACATAGCTCGAAGAAATATGTTCGCTGATACTGTAAAGATCATAGCGCTCAAGAGATGACGCAGAGTAGGCAGACTCCCCA
Organism: Euspilapteryx auroguttella; assembly: GCA_951802225.1. Classification (NCBI taxonomy): domain Eukaryota; kingdom Metazoa; phylum Arthropoda; class Insecta; order Lepidoptera; family Gracillariidae; genus Euspilapteryx; species Euspilapteryx auroguttella. Next base: position 9,901,208 of record OX637653.1, read on the forward strand.
CAAAGTGGTCAGACGACCTGGTGAAGATGACCAGAATGCACTAAATGAAACATAATGGTCATCTGTGGGGAAGGCTTATGACACAGGTCACCCAGTCTATCTTTGAGCTATTTTGGATGAGGTGATGATAGGTCCCTTAAATAGGTTTAACACTTTCGTGGATGCAAGAAAAAAAGCATGACTTCCCTATTGGGCACCAAAAAATTGTATGAAAAATTTATCCATGCAGTAGAAGTCGTTTCCATATACTGGGTTACAAAGCATAAATATGGTTTTCTGGACGCTGACAAATTTTGATCGGTTGCAAAATGTTCACTGAAAAAAGTTTTCTTTGACTATGTATGACAGAGTGGTGTGTTATAAACGGTGTTCCCGTGAGAAGCTCTAACATTTAGACTGCCATAGCGGCTTTGGCCAGTGTTAGTGTCACAAAAACGACTGCTTTAGAATGTGCACCCGTGAAAGTGTTAAGGATATTATGTAACATTTAAGTCAGTTGTGAAACAAATTAAGTTCATTTTCATTGTAATATTATCTATCACGGCTCACTAAACGGTTTCTGATGCCGCTTCCGAAAGCTATTTAGATACTTAATCAATCATTCTTCTCTTCTCCTCTCTGATATCTTTTTAATAAGTACTTAGCCACGTCTGACATTCTCAGTCGAGTAGGGAGTAGCACTCCAAAGTTTTGAAATAATAATAATAATAACACATCACACTCAGAGTCCCTAACTAGGAAGAACCTGTATCTAGGGTACCCGAAACACACACAGAGACGAACATTACACCCATACCGGAAACAATCATCGATATTCATCATATCAATATTCGACCCGGGAATCGAACCCAGGTGCACACGCTTACTCAGTCCACATCACTGCCAACTGAGCCACGGAGCAGTCACATGTAACTTTTAATCGTTCTCCGCTCCTAATTGATATACACAGTCGAGTGCCAACTTCAAGACAGTGAACTTAAGTACGACTTAAGAGCCAGTTTACCGCGATGCTAGCGCCACTCGCGAAAAAAAATTATATATTCCAAATATTAAAAATGTTACACAGTATGACACTAGATAATGAAGCCTAGTATTTTTAGGGCACTGTTGTATAGTTTTTAAGTTAAAGACCAAAGAAAGCTACAAAGTATTGCTAAAAGTGGCCACTTTTAGCAACAATCTGTGTAGAATTTTGTTCTTTTAAGTGAGGACTACTGTACTATGCTCAAAAAATACTGCCTAAGATTATCTAGTGTCATACTGTGCCACATTTTTTATATTTCCTTAGTTTAGAAGATAATATTATTTTTTTCGAAAATAGCGCTAGCATCGCTATAAAATGGCTCTTAAGTCTGGATAACCTGTGGTCGAGAACGACTTCTCCGAGTTGAAACTCGAGAGAGTAGCCTCCAAAACACTGACTGTGGTCAGGATTGATGTCAGCTGTACATACAAAGACATATTGTTCAGATTTTATAATAATTAATTAAAATTAAAAAAAAAAATTATTCACAACAACTGTATTTTCATTACGATTTAATTACATTATTTATGCGATATAAGTAGGTACCCAAAATTATTTATTTCAGGGTAATATACAGAAAAGCTGGAAGAAAGCCAAGTCTGGCACGAAGTGGCGAGGTACTTGTTTCTCGTTATTTTGTTGATATATCACTCTAAAACAATTTCTTGGCAAAGGATTTAGTAAGTTTCCTTAAATTTGCTAAAACAAAGCGTTCAGAAGATTCCTACTTAAAATTCAAGAGGCCTAAGATTTTTAAGACTTAGTCCCAAACGTAAAAGAAAACTTCTCTGACTTTAACGTTAGTATACTAAGGCTTAGGCCGGCTTGCAAAACCTAGATAACCGTTAACTTGTAACACATTGTAATGTAATCTAGGATTGCATGCGTTAATTATAAAATTAAGCCAGGTTCCGAAAGTCACCCTTTTTTAAGTTCTGTACTTACTAGTCCTTGACTTCAATTTCCGTTTTCGGATTGAAATTTAGATATTTTATTTTAAAACTATATCAATATTACTAGAGGCTGCCGCGCGGTTTCACACGCGCAAGATTTCTCATAAACACAAAAACCCATTTATTTCCCGTTCCCATGAGAATTTCGGGAAATCCTTTCTAAGTGCTCACCTACACTCCCTAAGGAACCTACATGCAAAATTTTAGCCCGCTACGCCCAGAAGTTTCGGCTCTGCGTTGTCAGTCAGTCAGTCAGTCAGTAACGGAAGAGTTTTATATATATTGATTATCAGACGAATTTGCGGCAGTAAATGGATAATTCTAGTTAAAACTTTAATTTTTATATTTGCAATAAAAAACTGAAACAAGAGAGATACTAAAATGACAATTGCATGTTCTGATATCCGTTCCCTAACGATCTCTGTCATAAAACTGTCGTAAAGCGATATAACTTAACAGTCGCAGATACGTTATCACAGCTATAACCGATTATTAAGGTTTTAAACTTCTTCCCGGGAGTAGAATCATTTGACAGAGGAGGGCTCGTTTGGGGGCCTCTCCAGGCGACTATTGTCGTAAGGCAAGGCAAACATTTGTTTACCTGAGCCAATTGGTGGGCACCCTGAACTACCTCGCCTCTCACAGTATAGGGTACTTTACCAAATAAGGTATCAATAGCAATTAGATTAGATGTAGTCTAATTGACTTTCAATAAGTGATATCTTGTATCCTATATTGAATAAAGAATTTGACTTTGACTTTGACTTCCCTAAGGAGAGGTTAGTGCCCTGCATTGGGACGTGTATATTGCTCGTTGCAGCATAGTTAAAAATTGCATAGCTTAAATAAGATGGGTTCTCTGAAATTCATTTAAGGCTTGGTGGTTCAAAAATTTGTGTTTTTGAGATTTTTTTAAACAATCTGAGACATACAAAATTGATGTCTTCATTCTGAAAAAAATATATGTGTTAGTTAAGGATCTAATCTAGTCATCATACTAAAGGGAAACAGGATCTAATTAATTTTAGTTGATAGAAAAAAATCTCAAAGTTACCCCTTTTTGTTCCGTTTTTTCCATTTTATTTTTAAACCGCTGATTGTTTTTATTTGATTTTTGGAATGAAAATTGCTGACCTTAAATTTTAGACATACTACTATAGTAAGAATTTTTAAGTTTAACGAAAAGACAAAAAACCAGCAAAAACTAAAAAAAAACATCGTTTTCGCGCGGTCCGATGCCATGCCGCGCCGCTCCCTACCCCGTCAGTACCCTTGTGGCCACGGCCGAGGCCGGTTCTGTGTCAAATTTTTGTTTTCGCGCTCTCGTATTTCGTTTTATTTTTATTCAAATGTAAACAAGTTTTGACAACAGATGTCAAAACAATGAACCATAACATCTGATTAGGATCTATATGAAGCTGAAAAAAAAACAATTTTGATACCGATATTACATTTAAAAAACCGTCGCATTACAAACTTACCTTTTTTATTTTCACAGACAAAACTTAAATCGTAGGGATGATAGAACAATAGCTGCTGACGAAAACTTGGTTGTTTAACTGTAGCAGCGAGCGGTCTCAGATCAGACAGTGATATTATAATATTATATAAACATACATAGACCTAAATATTTTACACAAGTTATTTTGCGTATAGTGCTTGATAGCTCAGACTTGCCTTTGGAAAGTTTAATAGCTCGAATTTCTGCCATCTTGGTTTCAAAATGTTGGTAGGTATGTCATTTTCGTTATCAGCGAACCCGGAAATCTACTTATTAAATAATTTTTCTCGTAAAAAACCTATATACTTACAATGCAATATACGCGCTACCGCATCCAGTGTGCCCGCCAGTTTGAGAATTAAACAATAGATAATAGAGGTACACAACAATTTTATTTAATCCAACAGTACACGCAAAATCATACCTACAATATAATTAAAAACAAAAAACATAGTTTACCTTCAGTTTACATATTTAACTAAAATAAAATAACATGTATGTAATGTAAATGTGCATGGCGTGCCAGAGAAGAGGCCTATGTCCAGCAGTGGGCTCTTACAAGCTGATGATGATGATGATGAATGTATTGTCAAGCCTTTTTTTCTGGCTTACTCCGCACTTTAGGTATAAACCTGCAAGTACGTGCGGCGGCAATACGGAAGCGCAGCGTTCTACTTTGTCTATGCCTAAATACAGAATGTCAAATCAGAAGAAACCCAAGTTTCTTAAAATTAAAAAAATATTTAAAAAAATATATTAAGTACATTTTCAGAAATAATTAAATTGTGTACTTCTTACAATATTAATTTATTTTTTGAAAATAACACCATCTTAATGTGATCCGTTACAATAATTGTAATTATTAGAGGTACAATTGCGGCACTCATGCAAACGAACGTCTAAAAACTTTTTTATCAAAAAATTAAACCGCCGAAAAAAAAACCGAAATGCATAAAATAATAATATAATTACTAAGTTCTTAAAGTTATGTAGGGTATACCAAGTAATTTTAAGTCGGATATCCGATTCGGATATTTTCTTTTTGATCAATAATTGTCTTCGGATTAGTTTTTATTTTATTAGACTTTAGTCTAAAGACCCTCTAAGAAAACCCTTTAAGAAAAAGTCCTTTGAAGTCAGATCTGGTGGTGGCCAGGGAATGACGACTACTCTTAGAGAAATAAATTACGGACGATAGGGAAAGTGGTTTAAGAGATGTATCTATTTCCCGCATTTATAGGTATGTAAACATAGTAAATTGAGCAAAAAGTTATCAACTCAAACTATATAGTAATTTGTATGTAATGTTTTTTGAGTCACAAAATCAAATTAAAACAATCAGTAGTGTATTTCTAATGGAAAAAAACACTACAAAAAGGGTTTACTTTGTTTTATTTCTACAGAGTGAAATTCATTAGATCTTGTTACTTTTTAATAACTTGTCTAAACTAAATCCTACATCTATATTTTTCAGAATTAAGAAATCTGTTTTATATTTCTCAGATGGTTTAAAAAAAAACTCGTTATTACAAATACCTTACCTAAATGCAAATTCTTGTTAGCTGAAACGAAAATCGGAAAGAAAAATTGTGCGGTAGGTATAAACATCTCGATTTAACTTCGGCTTGTATGAAAAGTAATAAAATTTAAAACTGCCGCGACATTTCGCATTTCGACGCGCGCATGTCACAGCTGCGAGGGTGGGGGACCCTCATACCTAATTAGGTAAGAAGCTTCAAACTACAGGTCCTTAAACTTTCATGTTGAAAAAGTTTATTAAAACTTTCGAGGCTAACTATTTATTTGCAAATATTTTCAGATTTGTTTAGTTTATTATTTAGTTACTAAAGGCTGCCCCGCGGTTTCATTTGCGCAGATTTCTCATAAACACAATAATCCAGTTTTTTTCCCGTTCCCATGGGAATTTCGGGAAATCCTTTCTTAGTGCTCACCTTCACTCCCTAAGGAACCTACATGCCAAATTTCAGCCCGCTACGCCCAGTAGTTTCGGCTGTGCGTTGTCTGTCAGTCAGTCAGTCAGTAACGGAAGAATTTTATATATATTTATGTTGTTTATTTTTACTAAACGTTAATTTACTAATGTAAGTTGAGAACATTCGCTTGGGAAAAATACTACAAATTTACATTGTTGGGTCCTTAGGGAGAAACGGAACGAAAAATTCCTCTTAAATTTCTTCAATCAATTTTTATGGGTTTGTACTGTAAGTATGTACTATGTCTATCACTCAGATCGTAACGGAAGAGAATGTATTCACGACTGGTAAGTATGTTTTTTTTTTTTCAAGTAATACGTGAATCCAGCTCGATGCACTAATGCCATGCCTAGTGAGCTAGTGCCCCTGCCTAACCATTTAGGGAATATAGGCGTAAGTTTACGTTATATAACAATTAATCTCCTAAAATCTGTTAAGATTACAAACTAGAGTCGAAATCGCTAAAACCATAAAATAAAATAATTAATTCCGGTGCCGGGCGTGTGACACGCGACAAGCTTTAATTGTGAGGACTAATCGATAGTAAGTCACCTATAGGAAACTACGTGGGTAATGGAAATTTAAAGAGTTATGTACCTTTTTTTAAAATAAAGAGGCTACTTGAAATGATAAATGATTGTAGATCTACTTGCAACTTTGCATGTTTACTAATAAACAATCCATACTTCCATACTAATATTATAATAGCGAAAGTCTCTGTCTTTTTGTCTGTCTCGCTTTTGTATGGTATAGTAGGTACTTTTTATCCCGAAATTCCCGCAAGGAAATTGGAAATTTGATGTTTCAAGGGAAAATCCGCTGGCGAAGTCACGGGGCGCCCACGAGTTTTGAATAAGTATAGGATGTTTTATAGAAGTATAGGATAGGACGGATCGGCAAGCGCAGCGTAGGACGTCCACCGACCAGATGGACGGATGATCTGCGCAAGGCTGCGGGTCCACGCTGGTTGCAGGCCACCTGCGATCGGTACAGATGGAGAGCCTTGAGGGAGGCCTATGTCCAGCAGTGGACGTCTTACGGCTGAAATGATGATAGGATGTTTTAGGGTAGTTTAAAATAACGGACACAACTGTAACTGTATATGTTTTGCTTCTTTTTTTATAACGTGTATCTAGAATTCACGAAACACATAGAAAAAGGTTATCCAGAACCATGAAACAAACATAGATATCTTTTATAATAATTTTCGCAGACACCGGAAATCCAATTTATCTAGGACTCATTCAGACCTCCAAAGTCGAGTAAAAACACAGTATTTAACTACGTCAGTAACATTAAAATACAAAATGTTGCTCTACTGTAAGCAGCAAAATTGGCGGCTCTGGAAAAACTTGAAAAATTCAATTTCTAAGAATAACAGAAATCGTGCACGAAATCTTTGGATTGTAACTGAGTTTAAATAAAAGTGGCAATTTTTTACATCCTTTGAAATTTCTGGAAAAGCTGAAACTGCAGCCCTGCAATTATTCCCGTACCCTGTAACTTTACTAACACCGTCGCCATTATTTCTAAGATAAAACATATATCGAAGTAACACACTGTCTCTTTTAATAATACTAGTCGACCCTGCGAACTTCGAATCGCCTTATGTTTTTCTATGTAATGTTGTGCACGTATCATACATAAAAACCTTCCTTTTAAATCACTCTATCTATTAAAAAAAACAGCACCAAAATCCGTAACATAGTTTTAAAGATTTAAACATACATAGGGACAGACGCGGGAAGCGACTTTGTTTTATAATATTTGATATTTTATTTTAGACTAGCTTTTGCCCGCAGCTTCGCACGCGCATTTTCATAATTTACGGAAATAACTGGTGGATCACTTATTCAGGAATTCAGGAAAATAATTTTTGATTGCACCCATACATAAACATAACATAATTTTAAAATAAAATTTCAAGCGGTTTGTCCTTATATCAGTTAAAATTAGTAAGTACACATATTTCAGTTTACGTGGAAACTCCAAAAAAAACATTTTTACACTGAACCGTTCATAAGAAACCTATATTTTCATAGTTCCTAATACTGATAGTAGCGTGTTGCACTACTTTTAATTGGTTGGAGTATTAACTACGTAAATAAAAATAGTGTAGAGGATAATGTTCTGTTCCCATGTGAATTTTGGTAATCTATTTTCTACTTCACCTTCTAGCTCTAGGAGTTTAATACCTTCAAAACTTTCTGTTTTACCGCTCCCGTAGAATTTTTTGAAAATCCATTGTTATAGCTTACTTACAAACACTGAAGATCACGTTTTCCTATTTTCACGATGAAATAAAAAAAATACGTTTTCATGTATTTACTAATCGAACTCCCAATAAGGCTTCGCTCCATATTTATCTGAAAGACCTTAAGCCTAGACTTTTGAATGACATTGAAAAACCAAGTCTGAGCTGCGTAGGTAAGGATGGGGAAAATGCACATGTTCATGAGTTTTCGATTCAGACATAAGAGTAAAGTTCGCCTTTATGAGTCCCTTCACCGGCTCCGCAAGGCGTTTTTAAAGCGTCTTTCGACTTCTTTATTCTGTCACGCCTGTAAGGAGAGTATTTGGCCAAAAATTGGTATTATGCAATTCTCTGACGATCCACATCCACTACTTGCTACAAAATGTTGGTCATGACAAAACTCAAATTAGATGTAGCTCAAAAGGCGGTTGAATTAAAATAGGACTGGGCTGGTCATGTCGCGCGTAATAAATCTGATCTCTGGGCATGGAGTACCTCTGAGTGGGTTCCGAAACATGGCAAGAAATGACTTTGCACCAGAAAACGATGGAGCGACGTATAGACGCTCGGCAGGGCCTGGTGGGAAAAGTCCTGTGGGTCCAGGCGAAATAATAGGTCTACGGTTTGCCGTGCCTGTCGTAAGAGGCGATTAAAAGGGGTCGTGAATGTAAAGGGCGGGGGCCCGACACACTTATCAAACGGCCCGGAGATGGGCGGCGGCACAGCTTGTGGCACTGTGCCGCCGCAGCTCCAAAGGCAAGCCTGGGAGGGAACAATATGCCCTCCCCGAGCACGAAGCTGATAGCACCTGAGCGTGGGAAGGACTTCGGACTCTATAATGCGTGGTGCCCGGGGTTCTTCCCAAAAGCGCCAAGACGGCCGCCGGGGACAAAGATCTTTGCACTTTTTTTGTAGCGCGGGGAGCGAAGGCGGTATTCGGGGCTCACAGCCACCAAAACCCGCCGGTGGCCGTCGTGGCAATTTGGAAAGAATTGTGATGATCGACATCCAGTGTCCTGTCCCTCCCAAGCCTATCTGTTCCTCTCGGGGAGGGCATGTCATTTCTTCGCCGGCTCCCCTTTAAGCTCAGTGCCACAGGCTGTGTCTGTTTGCTATAAACAGTTTGTCACTACTTTGGTCTTGGATATGTCGCTTAAGTGAACTACGATCTATGGGCAATATGGAGTGCATACATATATACCGCATGGCATATTGGGAACTCGCATGGTGCTGTGATTGATGGATAAAGTCTGAAACAGCGAACTGCGCGCCAGAACTCATAAAGTGAATGTATAGTTGAAAAAGCGGCTAAAAAAAAATAGGACTGGGCCAGCCATGTCGCCTGTATAAACTGCGATCTTAGGGCTAAGAACACCACTGAGTGGGTCTTGAAAAACTTTCAGAGATGACGTGGTTGCTTTGGGAAACGATTGGTGGAGCGACGAACTGGAAGCGCTTAACAGAGCCTGGTGGGAATCTGCTTAGGACAGTGAAGTGTGGAAAAGGAGGAATGAGGCCTTTGCTCTGCCGTGGAAAAGTTAAAGCTTAGCTTATTATAAGGCTAAGAAGAACTCCTGTCGCATTTGCAAACAAAGACCATCATTGGCCATGTGTCGCATATCGGGAAATTTTCAATCTGTTATATCTTCGAAAATATTCATTTGAATCTCATGCTGTAAACGACTATTTGATCTTTATTAAATCCACAATGTATTAAAGGTATTAAATTGGATAAGGATTAATGCCGTATTGCTTTAAATTGCATCGAAAATATACCATTATTATTTTTGTAAAAAATTTAGGATAAAAATGTTTATTTTGGGTTATATCTAAGAGATAGACATATACCATCGCGGACTTTTTTGTAGAGCTTTTTGAGATCTACAATACTGTGGAACATTATTTTTATCTATCTCCTAGGGTTCAGCCAGCGTTTGCAATGTAAGCTCAAAAAAAATCATTTACGACATCACTTTAGAAACCTCTTAAATTATCCTTGTTACTCTTTTATATTATGCATTTATTATACATATAAACCTTCCTCTCGAATAGATCTATCGATTAAAAAAAAACGCATCAACTTACGTTGCGTAGTTAAAAAGATTTAAGCATACATAGGGACAGACGCGGGAAGCGACTTTGTTTTATACTATGTATTGATGACTATTGTGATCAATTTCCAATTAGTGTGTCAAAGTATAAAACATTTTATATTTTAATCTCCAGAAAAATTATTGGCAGTATAGACACATAATCTAAATGTATGTAATTAATTTTTGTCTAAAATGGTGTCTCCTATTTTTTCGGTAAAGTTTACGTTTCTACCCACAAAATGTAGAGCATTCATAAATATGAATAAAAGGCAAACAGCGGTGACCTCTTTTCAAGACTCCGCGGGAGATATCGCGTGTTCATGATGGTGCAACTTTGTCATGTAATTCTGAAAAGACTTTGAAGCCTCAGAGTTCATGTAACAAAACTTTTGAAGCTTTCTGGCTAAGCCTTGAAGTTTGAATGTAATCTGTTGTCTTATAAAAAAAATGTCTGTATTTATTGGTTATGTAATTTTTTGACTGCTCCGTGGCTCAGTTGGCAGAGATGTAGACTGAGTAAGCGTGTGGGTTCGATTCCCGGGCGGGGCGAATATTGCTATGATGAATATCGATGTTTGTATTCGGTCTGGGTGTAATGTTCGTCTCTTTGTGTGTTTCGGTTACCCTAGATACAGGTTCTTCCTAGTTAGGGACTCTGTGAATGTTGTTAATAAAAACACATCACTCTGGGTGTGATGTGTTTTTATTAATATTATTATCTCTAAATTATTTTTTGTATTTATTAATAAATATAAAAATTAATCCCTAAGTATATCCTTTTGTCGCGGCACACGCGTGAACGACTGGACCGATTTCGCCTAAGTATTATTTGTTCGTTCTGTTTGGATTTATCATCATCATCATCATCATCATCAGCCTCTAAGAGTCCACTGCTGGACATAGGCCTCTTCTCTCGCACGCCATGCACCACGGAGATAACATAACATTGGATTTATCAGGAGAAGTTAAATAAAAAATCATGGACATTGCAAAAACACTAATGTAAAATTATTGCGTAAGGCAGATCAATATATCTGGGGTCAGCTAGTTCACCATTAATAATAAATAAATAAAACATCACATAAAGAGCCCCTAAATCAGTATGACCTATGTGTGTAAGGTTAAATGACCCCATATCGTCAATACTTATAAAATCATAGTTACTGTCTTAAGCAATAGTTAGATTTTCAAATTAACTAAAAAATGCAACGAATTATATGCTCATTACCATCTGATCTACAATCATCTATAATGACGTCACAATTAAAAAATGCACAAAGCTAAGCAATTATTTCAATAAGTGCCTTTTGCCTATGAAACTACTTGGTGTCTCTGTTACTAATTCCCTGTCTGTTCAATCTTATTGTTACTCGTTTAAGGTTGATATTAGTATGCAATTGACGCATGCGTGGTTTTTCTACCGCAGTGCGCGGTTGGCGCCTTAACGACTGAAGGCGTGTGGGAATCCCATAAAAAAATTCCACTGCCTACAACTTTGTGCGACATTATTTTCTATAAGTCCTTGCAGTTTTACTAATTTCGATCTTTACGTGAATCATATATTTTATTTCTCACTAGTTTAAGACTATATAATCACAAACTATTAGGTTGCCTGGAAAAGGTCTTTTTAACCGACTTCAAAAAAGGAGGTTGTCAGTTTGACCTGTATGTATGTATGTTTGGCCGCGATTATCTCGGGATTGGCTAAATCGATTTTGATACGGTTTTTACAAAAGTATTTGTTACATTCAAGAGATGGTTTTACTACCTATTTTAACTGACATCAGAAAAGAAGAAGTTCTCAGTTTTATGTATGTGTTAATTAATTGAAGGCGGGTCTCTTTATTAAAAAAAAAAAGAAATTATTTTTAATTATTTTTTCAGCCTGTAGTGTCCCACTGCTGGGCAAAGGCCTCTTTCCCCTTTCTCCACTTCACCCGATCCTGGGCACATTCCTACTGTGTGTAATAAAGTGTCTTATTTATTAATCTAAAAGAAATTGCAACCAGCTTTAAACCCAACTTAATGGCTACGATTTGGCAGAAGCTTCTTAATAGCCTTTTGAAACTTTATTTATTTCAACCCTGGAGCGCCCTTAATACACTAAAGATAAGACCCATTGCAGATTAAGTGAAGCGTTGCGAAGATACTGTAAGGATGATAATTTGGACTAGGGCTCTAAGAAGACTACATTTATTAGAATAGTTTTTTTTTTTCATCTAGAGCAAGAAGTTAGTAAAAAAAGCTACTTTTATGCCTGAAAGATAGCGCGTAACACGCGGATGTTACGCACGAGTTCATGCATTTTAGGTGCGTTTTGTTTTTTGACGATTGACTGCTCCGTGGCTCAGTTGGCAGTGATGTGGACTGAGTAAGCGAGTGCACCTGGTTCAGAATCCCTGGAGGCGAATTGATATAATGAATATAGATGTTTGTTTCCGGTCTCGGTGTAATGTTCGTCTCTGTATGTGTTTCGGGTACCCTAGATACAGATTCTTCCTAGTTAGGGGCTCTGAGTGTGATGTGTCTGTCTGTGATTATGTGTTATGTTATTATTTTATTCAAAGAATTGCGCAAGAGCATTTGGACAAAATGTATGGAGCTGCTGTAAAATGCGCTTTCTGGACAGGCTCTACAAGTAGATGAACGATAGAAGTAGTTCTTTAAACGGCCTTATTACGTGTTATCGTGTTAGGCCCCTACTAATTTAGTAAATATTCAAAATCATAAAGAAAAAGGCTGTCCGTTTTTCCTTTTTTGAATTTTTTTTATTGTAAATCTTTTAAATGGACTCTGACTAGATTCCTAGTCGTTAAATAGAATATAGGTCGGAAGCCGGCCTAATTCAATATTGTCTCGGGCTAAAATTATGCTATTCCGATATTAACGGGATTTAGGTTAGTGTTCTTTATTTTCGTTTATTTATAAGATACATACATACATAATCTCACGCCTTTTATTCCCCGAAGGGTTAGGCAGAGGTACTGGCTCAAGAGCCAGACCCAAGTTTATTTATAAGATCAATTATGCATATTATAAATGCGAAAGCTACTCTGTCTGTTATTTGTCTATCTCTCCGGCTTTCACGAGAAAACTACTGAACCAATTTGAATGAAATTTAGTAAATGGATAGTTTAGAGCCTGAGAAAGGACATAGGCTACGAATATTAAGAATTTTATATTTCAAGGGAAATGCGCTGGCCAAGCCGCGGGGAGCCTACTAGTAGGTTTATATTTTACTGCTTTCAAATTGTTTGATTTAACTGTCATTAAACGCATCACACTCAGAGCCTCTAAATCATTTGGGGGCTCGTTTGGGGGCCTCTCCAGGCGACCATTGTCGTAAGGCAAGCCAAACATTTGTTTGCCTGAGCCAATTGGTGGGCAAAACGAACTACCTCGCCTCTCGCAGTATAGGATACTTTAATAAATAAGGTATCAATATTAACTAGATATGTGTAGTCTAATTGACTTTCAATGAGTGATATCTTGTATTATATATTGAATAACTAATTTTTGACTTTTGAGCCTGTATCTAGGTAAATAGGTAAAACCGCATCATCTTGCATGTTTATTTTAATCGTAGAATCGTGCATAAACTCGCTTAGATAGTAATATATTATCAGATATAATATTATATATGACGTAAAATTAACTAGAGTAAGGTCACTGTTACCATGTAAAGCTTTAAAACTGTATTTTGTAATGGATGATTTTAATCTTCATGGAATTCTAAAACAAAGTAATAAAAAAAAAAAACATTTTGTTTTAACTGTACTTTAAACTTCTCTACAATGACTAGGTAATTGATAATAGTAATGCATCACACAAAGAGCCCCTAACTAGGTAGAACCTGTATACGACATCCAGACCGGGAAACAAACATCGATATCCATCGTAATAATGTTAGCCCTCACCGGAAATTAAACCTGGACAGACCTCTGAAGTCACGGATTTGGTAAGTAATCTTATTATACATACTTTGAGTATCATCATATATTTTTTTTACACAATTATGGTATGTTTCTTTCTTTCTTTCTTAAAATGTTTCTTTGCTTATAAATTCCCGCCTATTTAGGGAAGCATTTTATACTCTTCACTAATTGCCTTGTCAGAATCTTTATATCACGATAGTGGCCAACAATGCCCACTTCCGGTGTTAGATGACGTCGTTTCCGGTAGATTTTATCTTGACTAACCTAATGTTTATAAACATTAAACTGGTTACTATTACTAGCGTACCTAACCTAGCTAAAACTTATTTAAAAACTGAATTCTAATACAAACTATGATTTGTTTTTTAATCTTCTCCAAATTCAAGCTTACAATTACTATACCTATTTTGCCTAATAACTGAACAGCTTGGCAAAAATATCATGAAACGGAAGCTTTTTTATTTGAGTAGGAAATCCTAACAAAAATTTAACTTCTTGTAAAGAATATGGTGAAAGTGAATAAAAATTACTAATTTTTCATACAAAGTGGCGCGCCCATTATTTTCACAATTTGTGCTGAGCTGAAGAAACTCTTGCTCAATATGATGATTTATGCCATTTCGTAACCAAAACCAGGACTTAAAGATCGATAAGCATTTTATCCTTTTACGTATTATCCTCTAATTAAATTCTCGTTTACTCCCCTAATGCTGTAAAGTTGGTGCCAGGTCCTGTCTAGCACCGATTTAGTAATAGAAAATGATTTTAAAGGAATACCTACCCTGTTACTTAGATTATTGAGTTCAAAATAGTTCCAAATTATTTAGGAAAGCGATATTTACAGCTACAGAAATAAGGTTCCCGATAAAGTATGTCAAATCGATGCATTATGTATTGGGTATTTACTTCCGACAAGTCATTATTTAATCTTGTGAATTCATTTGGCATCTTCAGCCAAAGGCGCGACCGCGCACCAGAAAACTTAAAGTAGGCAGGCCTGTCATAAGGTGGCCAGAAGACCTGGTGAAGATTGTGGGAGTGAACTGTATGAGTGGCGCACAAGAATGGTAATTGTAGCGATCTATGGAAGTGGCCTATGCCCAGCAGTGGACGTCGATGATGATGACGATGATGATTCTCAGCCTTATATCTTGACCGAGGTAAAGGACACTTCCATTCCTGAATGATCAAGTCTTCGTATTGCATTCGAGTGTTACTCCTTCTCAAAGTTTCTATTTATCTAGTTGTTAAGTAATAATAAAATACCTAATTACGCGCTCCGATAAAATTTCCAAAACACAAAAAAAGTCTGGTCCAAATTCGAACAGTTTCCAAACATTTCCCATGCAAACAGCTTTGGTAGGTGTGGCTACTTCAAACATTTGCTAGTGTTATTGAACTCTGAAGCAAATAAAAGGTAAGCAATATCGAGCCTCAAGAAAGAAACTGCTCTTCTGCGAGTATTGTGTATATTTTTTTATGTTTTTGTTTGCCTGTATTTTTTTGCATTATAAGATCAATATCTACCTAGTTATTTTTTTAGTTTGTCTGTTTATCTTTGAGAACCATGGTAAAAACAAACGATCTGCTGAAATTTGCCATAGGTAACTCAAAGATTAAAAAAAACTCTTACTTAACTAAGGTAAGCTAAACTATCTATCTAACATAAACATATATTACAACCAAACACAAAAGCTTTGCACTAAGTTTTTTTGTATAAGTTATTGCAGTCTCCAAATTTTTTAAACCTTCATACTATGTAGTCCTATCTCACAAGTTATAAAACTCAAATTAAAGCGTAGAGATATCCTTAAAAAATAAAAGATAGACATACAGACAGAGAACGCAAACTAAAAAAAGGATTCAGTAAGACCGTAGGTAAGACCTAAAGACACTAAAAAGTACTTCAACATAATCGTGACCTGATCTCTTGGCGAGCGTAAAACAAAGGAGAGAGCATTCATTATGCAAACTCCGGCTGGCACGAGTTTGCCTCCCTTTGGGACACCGAACCGGAAGTCGGAACCGGCCTAGTCTGGACGGATAGTTATTGGAAACGGAAATTGACGCCACTGTCTGTCACCAGCGATGGCATTCGTGCAAGTGAAATATTATCATGTGTTTTTTGAATGTTAATTACTACTTAATGTTAATTAGTACTTGTTTGTTCCTAACCACAAGGATTCGTTTAGCCTATTTTTAACAATTCAATCTAATTCTTGTAGATATTAAGCCAATATTTAAGGATAAAATCTTAGTTATGGTAGTGGTATACTTATAGCAATGATTGCATTTGTTTTTGTGCAGATACATGGACGAACGGTACTAAGAATATTCTAAATATAAGGCCGTAGATAGTTAGCCGCCACGAAGGCCCTAAAAACATCTCATTACACAGCTAAACTAACTTGTAGTTCCGGTAAAAGAGACCAAAGGGTTGACTAATTTTATTCATCAAGCCATTAAAAAGTTTCAAGAACATGCATAAATACATTACCTAGTGTTTTATTGCACCTGCAATGTTGGACCTCAGGGACAGTAGGAAGATTCAAGTTTGAATATGGAATGGGCATCGGCCGCAAGCGATTACTTCCGGACCGATGAACCGGAATCTAAACCTCTAAGTACATACAGCAGCATAAATTTGGAACGGGAATGGGATGAATTATGAATGACATTACCGTTGTGTCCAACGGAATCCTATAACCTTTGACCTAGTATTCACAATTTCAAACGTCAAAAAGGTTATAATTTTTTTTTACAGGAATTTAATTATTTTAGGTACTTATGAACCTCCATATTGGTTATTTATATTTAGCTATGTAAATATTGCATAAGTATATTATTATTAAAAACAAAAATGTTTTATTATATTGGCAAATACATATAATTTATTGTGTTCTGCTGTAATGCTGACGCAAATTAGGTATTAAACCTGTATTTACAGTAGTATGTAATACAAAATATTTCAATCAAAATCCTCAAAGGATTTGGTTTACACACGTCTAAATTCATTTATAAGGTGTTGTACGTTTAGTATAATAAGATGTTGCCAACATTGTTTCCATTATTCAGATTTTTTTATAACGCAAACAGCTCTGCTCTCGCCGCAGGAATAAATTTCTAGAAAACAGCGTAATACCGGTGTGTAGGCTATTTGTTATACAAACCGGCAATTTATACTAAAACAATTCCATATGCTTTAGTACTTGCTCTGCTATTAAGAATGGTATTACATACCACCATTTAACATTATACTACTTTTAAACATTTATATTTCTACTACTACGGGTTGCCTGGCAGAAATCGCTTTTAGCGATAAGTCCGCCCATTGCATGCAAATTTAATTATGGGTACCATTAAATTGTATAATGTTATTTTGTATCTATTTTGTGCAATAAAGTGTTTTTTAACTTTTACTTTACTATTCTGTAAATTATGGTAAATCATTGCTAGTGGAATTTAACATGAACTCTTTAATTTTTATTCTTGCAAACATCTTTGTGAATCATGGTTTAATATAGGTACACCCAAATCATTGTATTAATTTCCACAAAGATCTTAAGAGTGTAACAGTTTTTTTTTTTATACAAATGACGGCAAGGAACGATTGGAACGGAGGCGGGCGGGTCGTAACGTACGTTACCTTATTAGGTTGAGTTGAGGGTACCGACGCGAGGTACAGGATAATTATAAAAATACCTCTAGTATAATATAATACTGTAATGTAATGAAGACTTACTAAAGAGTAAAAATGGTATAAAACTAATATTATAAATTATGCATCACACTTAGAGCCCCTAACTAGAAAGAACCTGTATCTAGGGTGCCCGAAACATATACGGAGACGAACATTACACCCAGACCGGAAACAAACATCGATATTCATCATAACAATCAAATGTTCGCCGGGAATTGAACCCAGGTACACACGCATCACAGTCCACATCACTGCCATGCCAACTGAGCTACTACGGAGCAGTCAAAAAGTAAAAAGAGGAAAGATTTGATTGTTTGTTTGAATTTAATCATCTTTAAAACTTCAGAGTCGATAAAAAAAAATTCTATCCAAATACCACCTTTTCCCTGAATAAAATAGGATAGAGGTAGGTATAGAATAAACTCAAATATTTACGAATAGCACATAGACTTTAAATCATAATAATTGGTAAACTTATAATATAAGACCGGTGGCAATTAAGTTCACCGTGTCAGCTAGAATGTAAAAGTTACATCACTCTTGCACACACAGACACAGGTGTGTAATATACACACAAAAAAAAAAAAAAACATTTTTCTTAAAGGATAGGAAGTAAGCCCTTTGCTTAGCAACATCTTAACCTCCTTTTTTTTAAAGTAGAAAATAAATTTAAATAAAAAGGACAGCCCCTTGCTTAGGCTTCAAACGCACAGGCGGATTTTTTCCGCGCGGTTTTTATGTAACATATTGAATCCTATGGAAGTGTCCGCACCAGCGGATAAAAAACCGCGCGGTTAAAAATCCGCTGTTGCGGTTTTATTTCCGCGCGGGTAAAAATTCACCTGTACGTTCGGGAACTAAGAATAAGGTTGAAAATTAAATAACAACCTTTCAAACCGCGCGGAAATAAAACCGCAACAGCGGATTTTTATCCGCGCGGCGAAAATACCGCGCGGAAAAAAATCCGCCTGTGCGTTTGAAGCCTTAGGGTTAGTGTAGATTCACAGGTACATCTCGTACCCTGGCCGAGAGGGTTGGGTCCGGCGGGCGATGTCTTGCGGGGTTCCTCAGGGGTCCGTTCTCGGCCCCCTTCTGTGGAACCTTGGCTATGACTGGGTGCTGCGCGGATCCAACCTCCCGGGTGTCCAGCTAACCTGTTATGCAGATGACACCCTGGTGACGACTCGAGGGTACGATTACAGGGAGACGGCGATAACCGCCACCGCTGGTGTCGCGCACGTGGTGCGCAGGATCAGAATGTTGGGCCTTGAGGTGGCCCTCCAAAAGTCTCAGGCGGTGTGGTTTCACGGGGCGAGAAATCGCCCCCCGGCGAACACACCCCTCATTGTGGGTGGGGAGACCATTGCCGTCGAGTCGATCCTGAAGTACCTGGGGTTGGTCCTCGACGGCAGGTGGACGTTCCACGCTCACTTTGAGCGCCTGGGACCAAGGTTGCTTGTGGCGGCAGCAGCCCTGAGTAGGCTGCTGCCGAACCTTGGAGGGCCAGCGGCCTTTTGCCGGCAGCTCTATGCGGGGATCGTGCGGTCCATTGCAATGTACGGCGCCCCGATCTGGGCACCTGCACTGGACAGCCATATCGAGGTGTTGCTGGGCCGAGCCCAGCGAGTGATGGCTGTCCGGGTAGCGCGTGGATATCGCACAATCTCCCGCGAGGCGGCATGCGTGATGGCGCGGAGTCTGCCATGGGACCTTGACGCGAGGGCCCTCGCGGACATCTTCCACTGGCGCGAGGAGGCGCGTGCGAGGGACCACTGGCCCACTCCGCGCGAAATAGCAGCTCGCCGGCAGGAGGCCGACGCCGCTGCAGAGGAAGTTTGGGCGCTCAGGCTGGAGAGGCCGAGCGCGGGGCACAGGACGGTGGAGGCGATCCTCCCCGTCCTGCCACAGTGGTTGCATCGGCATCACGGGGCTCTCAGCTTCCGGCTAACGCAGGTGCTCTCGGGGCATGGTTGCTTCGGGAGCTACCTTGCTATGCTGGGGCACGAGCAGTCCCCCCGATGCCATCACTGTGACTGCCCTGAAGATACGGCCCAGCACACCTTGGAGGTGTGCCCAGCCTGGGCGACTGAAAGAGCGGCTCTCAAGGCCACCATTGGGCAGGACCTCTCCCTGCCGGCCGTGGTGCGAACTATGGTCGGCGGCAGAGAGGCCTGGGCGGCGGTCGTCTCCTTCTGCGAAGCAGTCATGCTCGCCAAGGAGGCGGCCGAACGCGAGAGGGAGGCGGCGAACCCGGCCAGACGGCGAGTTCGTCGCCGCGGCGGCGCGAGACCTTGAAGCGCCGCCGCTCGCCCTGCAGTACCGGGCCGAAGAATAGGACTGAGGTATCCCCTGCCTGTCGTAAGAGGCGACTAAGAGGGGACCCCGGGGTCATTGGGTGCACGAGGCGGGGGCCTCGTGTAGTCATATAACGGCCCCGAGAAGGACGGCGGAACGCGGTGTCCCGTTTCCGCCGTCGAGCGTAGGATGAGCCATCCGCGCTCAGGGGGGACTACCTTCACCTGTCCCCCCGTGAAGAGGCTACACAGCCAATGCTGGGGGGGGTCGCGGAGAATTCCACAGGCTTACCCGCGACCCTCCTGCTATCAGCCGAGAAGGACACCGGCGGGGTTTTAGTGGGTGCGAACCCCACATAACCCTGCGGCTCCCCCCGGGGCTGCAGGGTACTCGTTAGGAGTTTCCCCGCCTTAAAAAAAAAAAAAGATTCGCCAAGTGCTCATTTCGCCAAGTACTTTTTAAATCCATACATCGAGTGTATTTTCGCCAAGTGATTTATTAACTAATTTTGCATCGTGTATTTTCGCCAAGTCGTAAAAATTATTACAGTTAGTTTCATTAATGCAGTTCCAATTTAGCAATAGCGTATCTGCCTCTTGCTAAGCATTTGTGAACTATGAGAAAGCTTTTGATTCGTTTGAGTCTGCGGTGCCAAGTAAACCATTGGTATATCGAGTGTTGAAGTGTTTGTACAAAAAAGCCACTATATGTATAAGTTAGACTACAGGATCAAAGCTCAAAGCCTGCAGCGGGGATTCATAATAAAGGCATAGGGGGATATCATATCCCTAAAACTGTTCAATGCTGCACTCGAGGATATCTTCAAGAACTGGAAAGATCTAAGCATCAACAAACGGCGAAAGTCTACGAAAATTGTGTGTTGCCAGTATGGGCAAACGCAACAGAGAAATGGTCACTGAAAGGGTAACAGAATTGGTTTTGCTCAGAGTTTCCCTGCGTAGTCGAATTAGAAGTGATGGCATCCGCAGAAGAATTAAAGTCATCGAAATAACCCAAAGAATTGCGAAATGCAGGCAATGGGCAGGGCAAATAGCTCGGAGAACCGGAGAACAGATGCCCGAAAAGCAATGGAGTTGGTGACAGCGCACAAGAAGACGCCGAGTAGGCAGACCTTCTACTAGTTCATGTAGCCCTGGTACTTTTAAATATAAATTTAAAACTAAAATGCATGAACAAGTAATTTTTAAAGGAAATACCTAAGAAATAAGTAAAACCAACTTTACTTTATAAAATTTTGTAATCAAAAACAACTTGGCGAAAATACACGGCGTTTGACACTTGGCGAAATGAGCACTTGGCGAATCTACACTAACCCCTTGCTTAGCAGCATCTTACCTACTTTTATTATATATTTTATCAAAGAAAAGACTAAAGAACAAGGTTCTAAGTAAAAGCAAAACGGCCCTCCGGAGAAGCTGTAGAGGCGAAATGTACTTTCCTGTTGATTTGATATTAAATATTTACAAGCCTTCGTAGTTTAGGCGACTTTTATGTTTTAAAAGTAAACACGTAAAAAAAGAAAAAAGTTTTAGAGTTCAACCCAAGCTTGAAACATTTTAGTTTGTAAAGTAAAAAATAATTTATTCAATGTAGGCTACTAATTAACATTGATACCTTATTTGGTAAAGTATCCTATACTGTGAGAGGCGAGGTAGTTCAGGGTGCCCACCAATTGGCTGAGGCAAACAAATGTTTGCCTTGCCTTACGACAATGGTGGCCAGGTTTGAGAACCTACATTTGGCAACGGTTACTTGAAACTTACCCAAATTTATTTTGAGTTGAAAACTCTAAAAAATAAACTTCTTGTAAAGAAAGAGATCACGAATTTGTTAATTATTGATTTTGACTAACTTTGGGCTTAAATTGTGTTTTATTTAGGGAGAAAATGAATAAAATTTACTAAGTCCACGTACAGTCACGGACTAGGAGGCTGTAACAGCTTCTTGTCTATGGTTTCATCAGCCCTAGACTGTATTACCAGAGAACAAGATCTATTTTGCAATACAGAAAAACCAGAAGTGTTACGCCGATCGTGTCCGCCACTGTACAAAGTGGCGCCATCATAATTTTCTAGTCACCTGTGCCAAGCTTTACACAGTACATAGTAAGAGCGTTGGTAGGCAAAACTAAGTGACACGGTAACTTAGTACCGCCTTACTATATACTTACCTAAGTTTACATAATGATTATTTACTAGCTATGCCCAGCAGTACTACCCGCGTCTAAAATCGCAGTAAAAAGTAGCATATGTGTTAATCCAGGGTGTCAGCTAACTCCTTACCAAATTGATTTGAAATCGTTAAAGCCGTTTAGACGTGAAGAAGTAACAAACATACACACTCACAAACTTTCGCCTATATAACATTGGTGCGATAAGATTATAGCCCTTGTTCTGTTCTGAATTTTGTAGAATATTCTATTAAAAACATCATAAAAACATAACGTCACGCCTGTATCCCATCGGAGGGGTAGGCAGAGACAATAGATTTCCACTTGCTACGATCCTGACACACTTCTTTCGCTTCTTCTACAGTCATAAGCCTTTTCATACACGCACGTCGGTTTCGTGAACTCTTCACGCGGCCTTTCCTCAGAACGTCACCAATTTGGTCGGTGAACGTTTTCCGTGGCCTACCTCTTCCAACCGTGCCTTCCGCATCCGCTCTATATATTTCTTTTGTCAATCTCCTGTCATCCATACGCTCTAAGTGACCAAACCACCGAAGCATACCCTTTTCAATCTTTTCAATATTCTATTCTATAGCCTATATTCATCATGAATATGTAGAATTATAATAGTTAAATAATTTTTCAAATCGGTCTACCAGTTTTGGAGCATTTTCGATTCATACAAGCTTACAAATAATGAACTATTTCCTCTTCAAAGTAAGTGTTTATTATGAATAATTAGTGGAACTCACATTGGACAACTAATAGTCCAGAGTTAAAATAATATAAAGTTTGAATCAGCCTTTATTTTGTTAACCAACAATAAACGGTTGCAAAAACAACTCCTTAATTTATCTCGTAGCAAATCCAGGAGTTACTTCATCAGGCAAACTTTGTTATTATCAAGTTTAGTTTCTCTCGAAACTCGAAACTGTGGTTTCATTGCGCATTGTCTCGGGTTTTAAGTCTTATCGAGATTATACATAGAGTATCTGTTTATGATTTGTTGCTAAATTTTGAAAAGATAAATGAAACAATTCCGTAAGTAATTTTAGAGCCATAGCACAGCTAAAAGTAGCGCCACCAGTGAAAAAAATTCATATCTTCTAAACTGAGACACATCAAAAATGTAAAACAGTATTCCACTAGATAATGCAGCCAAGTATTTTTAGGGTACTGTTGTATAGTTTTTGGGTTAAAGACCAGTAAAAGCTATTGATTGTTGCTAAAAAAGGCCACTTTGGGCAACAATCAGTAAGTAGCATTCTTTGGTATTTAACCTAAAAGCTATACAACAGTTACTTAAAATGCAAGATTGCGTTATCTAGTAAAATACTTACTATTTCACATTTTTGATATTTGCCTTAGTTTAGACGATGTTAATTTTTTTCGCGGGTGGCGCTACTTTAGCTGTGCTATGCCTCTTAAGTCCAAAGCGAACATTCACAGTCAAGTCGGAGTACGAAGTAGCACTCCAATGTGTAAAAATTTAACTTTAAATGGTTCTCCGCACGCAAATTGATGTAATTATAGAGTTGAGTTTCGTCCTCAACACAGTGAGTATACGCTCGAAAGAGTATGAGACGGTCCGAGCCAGGAACTGTACTCGGGAACGGCTTGTTTGAGTTTAAACTTGAGCGAGTAAACTCAAAGCACAGACTGTGAAATGTCAGCATAACCTACGGGCTGCTACTTAACAACAAACAGCAGGCACTTAATGAATGCAATAAGGGACCAAATGCGACGTATTGCGTTTTCCGCATTTTTCCCATGGGAATGCACGCATAGCTGAGGAATGAGTCCTTCGCGTTATTGATTGCTGTAATACATAGGTACTGTGTAGTGTAATGTAAGACATTGTAGCAAGCGTTTATGTCTAAGAATCTAGGTACTTATAAAACACCACAGTTAAAGTATAAGATTATCGATAGAGCATAGCACAAAACCCGAAGTTTTACATTTTATCAAAGCCTAAAGGCATACTTGCTTGATGACGCCGCTTGATTTTAGTAATAGCTCCAGAAAAACCTAGAATATTATGAAAAATAATTAGATTTATCAGTATTCGATTGCCTGGAGCCGTATATACAACGACCCTGAACCGCCTTGTCTCATGTCGTTATAGGATACTTACTATGTTTCTAATTAATTGAAGGTATTGTAGTTTACTAGACTTTCACTTGAGATACCTGTGTCCTATATAATATGTAATAAATACTTTTTCATTTTTAATCTAAGCGAATTTTTGAATTTAGAGAATGTTTAAGCGGCCCTAAAATTCAATTGGTGCGTTTTCCTCAGAGCTGCGTAGCCAAAGATGTTTTTCTTTATATTTACCCTATCGTCGGTCAATATAATGCTCAGATTATAAAAAAAAAAGTTGGCAGTTTAAACATACATCTGCTACGCATATCTCCGGGTGGAAACGCTCCTTTACGTTAGAGACTCGTTCACTACGCATCGTTAGCTTTCCTAAATGTCACAGACATCATTTATTAGAGTACCTACCTACCTACTTTTGTGGGGAGATATTTTATATAGAAACTAGAGGCTGCCCCGCGGTTTCATCCGCGCAGATTTCTCATAAACACATAAATCCCGTTTTTTCCCGTCCCCATGGGAATTTCGGGAAATAATTCCTTAGTGCTCCCCTACACTCCCGCCGGAACGCCGCCGCTACGCCCAGTAGTTTTGGCTCTACGTTGTCTGTCAGTCAGTCAGTAACGAAAGAGTTTTACATAATATATTGATTGTATTTTTTTGCCATAGGACTCATTTAAATAGGATGTCAATTTAGATCAGCTTGTCATCTCGACATGGGGAGGATAGGTGTATGACCCAAACTTCCAAAGGACCAATCCAAAGGACGATCAGCGTCGTACAGTGGCAGTCTAGGGAGCCGTAACAGATTTGGTTATGGTTTCGTTTGACCTAGACTGTATTGCCAAAGAACAAGAGCTATTTTGCAATACAGAAAAACCGGAAGTGTTACGGCGACCTAGACCGCCATTGTACAAGACCGATCATTACGCTGATCTAAGAGGGAGACAATATCTAGCAATGGACGTCTTTTGTCTAAGTAAAAGATAAAACACGCTGCATTGCCAAAAATATTTTAAAATGATACAAGTACAGCAATTTTAGAATAGATGAGAAAGAAAGAGGGGCAGCGTTATCGCTAAAATCAAACTTTACCACGTAACCCGATAATGACCGATTTTCGTTTAATATCTTTATAATGGAGAACTTTAGATAAGGGATTACACGGTGTGAAACTAGCGCCATTTCCGAAAACTTCTGGTATGTGAATGTGACCGATTTTTTTTTTAATATTTTATCACAACCAAATTTTAAACATAATGTAAAAAAACTCTCGATTTATAACTCAGAAAGCTGCATAAAAGGGTTTTCTGTCTTAAGCTTGGCTGGTTGCCAACAGCATGAGGCGAGGTCATCTGTGGTGAACTGTGTCCTTGCAAAGTACCCTCTTTCCCCTTAAAAGGGTTTAAATCCCTCTCATTTGGCCAAGCTCTTAGGTAAGTACCTAAGAGCTTGGCCAAATGCACCTTGGCCACAGAAGGCAAGTGCCTTCTTCATCTTATTTGAGAAGCGTGCACTGTTGGACATAAGCCTCAGCCAAAGATCATCACAAAGGCAAACATAATGGGTGCGTTTTGATAACGCGTTGTCGTCGTGGACGCTCTTAGCAAGCGGGTTGGCGATCGCATTTCGGCTGTTTGAATTTACATGACAGTATAATCGACATACGTCAAAAGAGTTCTTTAAGTTTTTATGAATAATAATCTTTAGGTAAGGCTTTAAATATCAAACAATCTCACGGAATACGTACAGTGGCGGACTAGGAGGCCGTAACAGATTTGTCTATGGTTTCGTCAGCCCTAGACTGTATTACCAAAGAACAAGAGCTATTTTGAAATACAGAAAAACCGGAAGTGTTACGCCGACCGTGTCCGCCACTGTACGTGACATTTGATACCAATATTTAATTAGGACTTTATTACAATGCTATTTAAACTAATATTCAAATGGCAAAGAGCGGCGCGCGTGCTTCGAATACTAATTAATTTCGAATCCTTTGGCGAATCTACACTAACCCTATATAGCCTGCTTTTTAATTGGCTTAGTTACAAAGCTAGAAATTAATAACATTGTTAAAATGTATAAAAAGTACTATAGCCGATAAAGCTTACCATTTTTATTGTAAAACGAGCTTTCCCGGCTTACTTCGTTACGCCATAGAATATAAGATACTACAAAATACTTGGCTCTAAAGACTATGTTCTTTTGACTGCCCAGAATGGCCGAATAAAAAACAAACAACAACAACAAACCACCTGTCAAAATATGTAAACCGTTGTTTAAACGGAAAATATATTGCATCTTAGGTTATATTATTTAAGTTTAGGTAAGGATCCCTAATTTTTTTGAAAATCTCATATAGCCTATGACACTCGGAGTTAATGTAGCTTCCTACCAGTGAAAGAATTTTTCAAATCGGTTCAGTATTGCCGGAGCCTATTCGTTACAAACAAACAAAGAAACAAATATTTCCTCTTTATAATATTGGTATAGATAGTCATTATAAATTAAGCATTAAGGCTGTAGGATACATATAAGATGATATAAAATCTAAACAAAAATATTTCATCTAAAAGATATTTCCTTCAGTAAGAAATATGAATTTATTTTGTCAACCAAACGACTTTTGATGCTCTGTTGAAGCCGAGGTTGTATTACAAAACTGCTTACAGAAAAATAGTTCCTATTTGAACTCTTTAAGGTTTACAATCCATTGTTACAATATAATATTGAAATTTTAATATCAGGTTGATCGTAATAAAATATAGAAGTTTGGTACTGTAAAGTCAATACGAACGGTGACTTTGTTTGTTTGATGTTGAAAACACGTTCAAACTTTTGTCACCAACAAGTTACATTTTTATGAAATAGTAACCCAAGGGTATACGCGTGAGGGGTTAATCCGGCAAGTCTCGGGCGGCATATATAATTGAGTCTTCTGAGAAATTGAATGTTGCCACCATCGGTTTTGGTCTTCGGAAGGCACGTTAAGCCGTGGATCAGCCGTTCCATTCCATTCCATCCTAAGGAGCTAGAGACTAGAGCGTGGGTCTGTGGTTCTTTTCCACTACAACTGCATCACGTGACCGTGACACGTACAAGACCATATCTTCCTATGATGTTAATGGTCACGTTTATCGAATACGGAAGGTCTTTATTTTTAAAAATAACTAACTATCTGACACGGAGAACTTCGCACCGCCCTGTATTCTGTGATTTTTGAGAATATTCTATAACCAATGTCACCCGGGGATAGCGTAGCTTCCCAACAGTGAAAGTTCAGTAGTCTCGGAGCCTATTTAATGCCAACTCACACACAGTCAAATTTTCCTCTTTATAATAATAGTACCCTGTTTTTCATAAAAAGCTATAGAGCATTTTAGTTATTTGACGTATGTCAATTTAGACTGGATGTCACGTTTTTACCATTCACGTTTTTACCAGAGAAGTAGACCTCTAGTAAAGCTCCTGAAAACCTACTAAATATTTATGAATAATAGAGTTAGTATATAGATATTTGACAAGCTATAAAAGTAGTAGAATATTACCACCAGTGCCTTAGCAACACCTTCAGTAATTTCCACTGTTTAGGGGAAAAATGGAAAATACTGCAATATGGCGTGATCGCACGATCACAACTAGCGACCAACAAAGAATAACTCAGAATAAGCATTCAGTTTAAAACAAAGGCAAATTAGAGGTGAGATGTTTTCTTTTAAACAAATAAATGAGGAAGTCAGTAAAACTTGAAAATAAAAACAGGTTTTTTGTCTCGTTTGTAAGTGGTAATTAAAGTTTTTATTTGACTTTGTTTAATCTATTCGACTGATAAAAACAAAACTCTCGAAATAATTATGTATTGTATACTTACTTAATTATCAGAATTCGACAGTACCTACATATTTTAATTAAAGCTTAAAAGCTAAGCATAGATCAAATAAACAAACTATAATAAAATCAAATTTCAAATTGTATCGCCCAGAGTCAACAATGTTACTCAATGAAGTCAGCTTAGTATAAGTAAATCAGTTGTGGAAATAATTAATATATGAGTATTGTTTTTAAACTAATTTTACTAAAGTTTGCTACTTTAAAAAATGTCTTTATGATGCAATCTGATAAAAATCACTGACAAAAGTTAAAATATTGTATTAATCTACTAACAAAAAGAATCACAAAACACATAAAACGGATGTGAAAAGAACCACATTATCTTTGTCTTTAGTCGGCGAAAAACTCCAAAACAATAAATAGGTACTTACCAAGTCATTCCTCCGTCTTTTTTCAGTTCCTCAAAAGCTAACCAGGCTTGTGCCATGCAAAATTGATTCTTGTCCACATGTAACCACGAAACTTATTATCACTTGTTATTTAGCATGTTTTTTTTAATAATATTAAAGGTGATTTTCGGTTATGCGGAACATTGGTGAGCAAGGGGCGAGCGGACGTCCCCTTTTTTGCCGCAGACTACGCTGCAAAAGATTTAGGGATGGGCAATAGAGTAAAAGGGTGGTAATTATCGATGTTTTTGGGACGGAAAATCGGAAAGCAGGTGACTGTTCAACTAACTTGCCACTGAGGCATCTCCACTTGGCCAGATCTGGGAAGACCTGAAAATAAAGCCGCAGAAGAAAACGGCAAAGAATTATACTTCGAGCTTTATGATGTTACTAGAGGCTGCACCGCGGTTTCACCCGCGCAGATTTCTCATAAACACAAAAATCCCGTTTTTTTCTGTTCCCATTGGAATTTCGGGAAATTATTCCTTAGTGCTCCCCTACACTCCCCAAGGAACCCACGTGCAAAATTTCAGCCCGCTACGACCAGTACTTTCGGGTCTGCGTTGTCTGTCAGTCAGTCAGTCAGTAACGGAAGAGTTTTATATATATTGATGGAGCATATCAGATCTTATGAGAACATGGTAATCCAACACAATGCATGTGTTTAGTGTAAGAAATAGATTTTTGTATTAAATGAGACAAAGTCATAAATTATTCTTCCTTTTATTGTTATTTATGTTATTTAAATTTAATTAACCACCTTTTTGCGGATATTTTCAATAATTAAAAAAAATCACTGTATCCAAAAAACTTTAATAAGTAATTGTGCATTTGCGAAAAAGCCTTGGCAAAAATTTTATTTTCGCATTCATCACTAAATCAATCAAACAACTATCGTTATCAGATATTCCGGAAAGTAAAACCATTTACACCTCACTACGGAATCCTCCACGCATGCGCACAAACCTACAACTTGAAATAGCTTAGGCATGAAAGCTAGATCTATCTAGCCGAGACGGAACTATACGTACATATCAAGTAAAGCCACCGCAGATACATGTTGTGGTAAGTACTAACAAGAGTGAGTTGTTAAAATGGACATTCGGATATGTTTGTATTGATTTTTGAAGGTTTTCATTTATATTTTTGTAGGCAAACAGGAAAATGGGAAATATACAGATTAGGAAATAGGGAACAGGTGAGCTTTGTGATGTTTTAGGGGTCCATAGTGAGAAACGGAGGCTATTTACAATATTTGCCCTGAACTGAACGCACACTTTTTTATATAATTTTTTTATGATTTATTTTTCTTTTTCCATCAGTTACAAATGCCTGTTTAGATAGAACAAACAAAATAAAATAAAAAAAAAACAAAGTTTTTAAGGTTTGTTATAATACCTGAATCGGAGACGGAGATCAAAAAAATTTAAGGAGTAATAATACTATAATAAATTCCTACATCGGTCGTCAGACCATCTTTTTTGATCTGCTTATTTCTGATACCAAAAAAAAAACTTATTAAATTTACATAATGATTTACCTTGGTATTTAGGTACAATGTAAAAAATAGCGCAGCTTTCACTGAAAAGCTTATCTCATTGAAGTGACGGGCTTTACGGAAGCCTAACTATGAAATGGCCAGGTGAAAGCTGCGGGAACAAAAGCTCCCACTGAAACATCTGCTTCGAAACGAGCTTTCATTGTACCATTGTTACGAGGTTGCTTATTGTGAAGCTTTTTGTGATTATTACTGTCGATTATTTACTAAGGGCTGTTCCAGTATAAAAATATTTAGGAGATTCGCACTTAGGTATCTAAGGCTAATTTTCATAGTTAGTTTTTGGAGCCTACTCGGTCGAGTATGATTCGGACAAGTCTTTTCCGAGTACTGATTATACTGGCCCTAGCCGTCTTATACTCCGTCGAGAGTATGCTTCACTGTCTTGAAGTCGAAACTCAACTATGTTTATCAATTTGGAGTGGAGAATGATTTAAAGATACATTTTGACACTTTGGAGTGCGAGTTCGAGCTGCGACTTGAATAAGAATGTGTGTGATTACTAAGGGAATTTTTGAAGGACGGACACCAGGATTGTTTCCTGGAACTGGGTAGGTTGTATATTTCTATTATTTTTTTTTGTTTTGGGCAGCTTGATACAGCCTCTACTTTTAGTAAGAAGCTCCTTAATATACTGGCTACCGAAATTACAATTAAAAAAAAAACCAATAAAATAATGCAATAAAATAAAAATACTGCCGTGACATCTATCGGCAATCATGCGAACCGACGTAGAGTAACGAATGCTTTTCTATCCAAAGTCAGAGTTGGCAAAACTAAAACAGACCATTTCGCAGTTATTTGTCGTGCGTGTGGTTAGCATGTTGTACTACAGATGTCATTGGGTATTTTAATTTCATTATAATTAACCTCTAGCTGACGCGGCGCACTTTGTACAGTCACGGACTAGGAGGCCGTAACAGATTTGTCTATGGTTTCGTCAGCCTTAGACTGTATTACCAAAGAACAAGAGCTATTTTGCAATACAGGAAAACTGGAAATGTTAAGCCGATCGTGTCCGCCACTGTACCGCCTTGCAATAGAAGTTTGAGAAAATTCTATAGCCCATGTCATTCGGCCGGAGATATTGTAGCTTCCAAACAGTAAATTTTTTTTTTTAATCGGTTCTGTAATCTCGGAGCCTATTCGATGCTAACAAACAATCAAAATTTCCTCTTTATAATATTGGCATGGATCTAGCGCCAAGTTCAGAATTTCAAAGGATGTCAAAAGTGGCCACTAGCACGTCTTCTGCGATACCATCGCTAATCTAAAAAAATAATTAAACATTCTCCACGGGCGAAATCAAAAATATGCGTAAAAGAAGCCACTAGACAACCTACAAATTTTTCGCAAATTAATCGAAAAAATCTGTAACCAAATAACACACATTTTTTCGATCAGCTGACGAGTTTTGTTACAACTTATTTTTGATTTGAAATTTTTACCTCTGTTGTACTTTGGGGCAGTTGATCTCATAATTTATTAACAACTTATCAGAAAACACAAAGTAAGTAGAAGTAAAGTCCATAGGTGTAAATTTCACATGAAAGAAGACACGGTAAAACGTGTCTCCCATTTAATCAGAGCGAAACACCCTTGGTAGGAAATTTACAGTAAGCAAAGTATCGTTTTACCTAACCAGCACCGAGTGAAAACTAGACTTTACTCAAAACCGCAGTCAGTGTGATACCGTCATCATGGCATCTTAATTATACTAAACCTTTTAAAAACTAATTAATTTCGAAAAACTAATCCATAATATTTCAAAACGTTAACAAATTCGGAAGCAATTCTAGTTTTAAATTTAAAGAGCAAACCATTTTTTTCGTATTCATTTGTTACTGGCTAGTTTTGCCAGTCTGTCGCCATTCGAAATTTAACGATATAATTATTTTACAGATTGTCATTTGTTTTTTGATTGTCAATTGTTTTTTTTCTAATGAACATGAATACAAGTAATACAAGTATGCTAGAAGATAGCGGTGTTTATGAGTTTGTGAGAGGTGCGGGAAGGCTTTTTTACGTTATAAACCCAAAGGAGGCGCAGTTTCAGAAAGTAGAAGAAGTTCCAAACTTTTACGTTCAGGTGAGGTTGCTATAACAAAATTTGAATACATTTTTCCCTTATAATGGGACTTTTTTGCCCTAGATAGATAGAGAAGACGTCATTATATTTGTTACCTATAATGACTATCTACTTTTACTGTTTACTCTTTTACTTACTACCTGATTCTACTTCTTCTTCTTCTATATAATAAATGAACTGCGGTTCATTAGTCTCGCTAAATCTTCAGAACCAGCAGTGCAATTTTAGCTGATATTGGTATTGAAATGTTCGTAGTAGTCCAGGGAAGGTTTAAAAGGTGAGAAACTATGGAAAAATTGAGGAGAAGTTATTTTTTATTTTATTTTTTATTTTTATTTTATTTATTTGGCACACAAAACAGAGTACAATTAACAAAAAGTATTCTTAGGTAAAGTTAGTAAAAACCAATTTTTTTTTTTTTTTCATTTAATATTGTAAGGTACGATACGAAGTTTTACGGGACAGCTTTGTTAATATAATTTTAATAGCATTAGAAGCGTTGTCGTAAAATGCATTTGCAACAAAGTAAATTTCTAGCCGTCTAGCCGTATCTTTCGTATATCTATGAATCTTATCGTATTTACGAGTCTTTACACCCTATTTTTTTTTTTTCGCAGTCCTGGCCATATTTCTTCATGTTCATGCTTTTAGAGCATATCGTGCTGAAACTCGAGGGAAAATCCGGAATTCGTCTGAACGACGGCATCACGAGCTTGTCTAATGGCCTCTTTCTAGAAAGTGGCAGGTAAGCAAAAGTTTTTTTCTGTTTCTGACTAAAGATAATTATAAAATAATAATGTCTTATTACAACCGAGATAAAACAATAGCATAAACATTTTGACTGCTCCGTGGCTCAGTTGGCAGTGATGTGGACTGAGTAAGCGCTTGCACCTGGGTTCGATCCCCGGGCGGGCGAATATTAATATGATAATTATCGATTTTTTTTCCGGCCTGGGTGTATGTTCGTCTCTGTGTGAGTTTCAGGCACCTTAGACACAGGTTCTTCCTAGTTAGAGGCTCTGAGTGTGATGTGTTATTATTATATTACAAAATTAATACAATACGCAAGCACCTACCGTCAATAAAACGCCTATTTGACGCTCCCTCATTACTGCAACTCTGTCACAGTTTGCACTGCAATCGGGTGGGGCATGGGTCAGTTTTGTGATCATTAGGTCAAAGCCTCGGCTAAGGTACTTGCCTCATGCATATGGAATATGTAGTGCGGTTTGTTGAACTAGAAAACTGCGTTCGTTTTGATGTTCTTGGATGAGAATGTTTTGTACAATATCATTAATAACAATATACCTTTAAATATTAACAATAAGGATTACAAACATTCTTTCTGATAAAAAAATGTTAGGAATTTCTTAGTTTTTTTTTAATACAATTTCATTTAAAAAATCAATAAGAAAATTAACTAAGTATAACACGTAATCGCATGGGCCGATTGTCGAGTGTCGACCGCGCACAGAAAAACACAGAGTAGGCAGACCACCACAATGTAGTCAGACGACCGAGAAGTTTTGTGAGTGCACTAGCTGAGAGTCGCTCAAGACCGGTCGGTATGTCGATCTGTGGGGGGGGGCAATGTCCAGCAGCGGACGTCTTTCGGCCGAGATGATTAAGTCAAGTTCATACAACACTGTATTTACAAGGTTAATTTGGCGTGGAGCGGAATCCTACGCTTACGCCTGGATCTACAGCAACTACCGTGTTTTGGACCTGGAGTGGGACAGCACGACCACCTGGGTACTTGCTGCTCTGGGAATAGACTTCTGCTACTATTGGATGCATCGTGCTTGTCATGGTAACAATTTTACTCTTTAAACTGTCTCCGTAAATCAGTTGGCACTGCGACGCGGTAGCACCGATTTCGATTCCCAGAGAGTTCTATTGATATGATGACTATCAGTCGATCTGGGTGTATTTGTTTCTTTGCATGTGTTTCAGGTACCCTAGGTACAGGTTCTTAAAAATTAAGGGCACTGATTGTAATATATTATTATTTTGCTCTCCTATCTCGTTGCAGCTGCAATAATTGATATGAAGTTTTTAAAGCCAAAGTCAGGTTTTCCCATCCTCAATGAGAGCATTTACCTGTAACATAACGTATGCAAATTTTAAAATTACATTAGTGAGTAGAGAAAATTTACCATTATTTTCTCGTAATGCTTGAAATTTAATCTGAGGTGGTACATTAAAGGCGAAGGTGTTATGTGCCATTAATAATGATTATTATTGATTTTTTTTCAAAGTGGCGTTTTTTTATAAATAGGTACTTAGCTAATAAGATAATATATACTGTGCTTCTTATTCATAAGGATACAGCTACATTTTAAGTAGCTTTACTAGAATTCTACTTCTCTGATTTGTTGTACTATTTGTTGAACTAAAATGCTCTTTAACTTTTTATGAATACCACGGTGTGTGTTTCGCTTAGCTGGTCATCAGTCGAACAGCAAATATGGACTGATAGTATTTGAAAAAGTTATTTAGTAAGTGGAACTGAATCAAATTTCTTTGTCAGAAACATTATTGAGATAAAACCAGACTTATATTTTTAGAGGTGCACATCCTGTGGGCGCAGCACCAGGTGCACCACACTTCGGAGGACTTCAACATGGGCGTCGGCATCCGCCAGTCCGCGCTGCAGGGCTGGTGCGGATTTGTAAGTCAAACATTTAATACTTCTTCCCACTATTGTGTAGAGGTATAGTGACCATGCTTATTCAGCAGATAAACAAAACACTAACCTATGTTTTGGGCACCCAAGATACAGGATCTTTCCAATTAGGGTTCTCAGTGTGATGTGTTATTATTATTATATTTTAAGAGCCACACTGCGATCGCCAACCGGCCTGCCAAAAAAAAAGGTATGGCGAACCGCAAACTTCCTCCACAATGTCCTTGTGGAAATTTTTGGAATAATCTATATCCAGCAGTGGACTTCCATTGGCTGTAATGATAATATACAAAGCTACAAATCTCAGGTAGTAAAATATAATTATTTAGGTTTTTATTGGAAGGAGGCTGTAATGTAAGTAAGTACATATTAAAGTAACTTTTTATGTTAGGTCGGATCCCTGTCTGATCAAGTTTCTTTTTGACTCAAACGAAATCCCTTTTACATAATAAATAAGGGTTGTGTGTGTTCATACATCTAAGCCTTTTAGTAGCATCAAAGGATTTTTTATTTAAACATATATAATTATTTAAAATCCAAAACATAAAATTAACTTGTATTTGTGAATTGAATGTGATTAAATTACAATTATTTCATAATATATGGCGAAGCTGAGCATAAATATTATTCTAAGCTTATGTTCATCATGGATAATGTAGGATTCTAGCCGGATCTCCACTAGAACAGTCTCATCCTGCTGAGCGTGCTACTGTAACTTAAGCCACACTACTAAGTTCATGCAGAAATGAGCTTACTGAGGCTTCTTTGAGTACACGTATTAATTAACCCACAAAATTGGGCTCGCGGTGCAGCCGCCGTTTTCCTTCCTTTTGCGGCATGCCTCGATATTTTTTGTTTTAGGCGGAGAAACTCCTAACTAGTAAGTACATTGTGGCCCCGGAGGGCGCCACCAGGTTTTGTGGGGTTCGCACTCACTAAAACCCCACCGGTATTCAAACTACAGAAGAAATGCGTAAGAATCATAGCCCACATAGATAGCGAAGAAACTTGTAAACCCCATTTTATTAAACTTAACCTTCTCACATTACCCTGCATATATATTTATGATATAAGCTTATTTGTTTTCAAAAACAAGTCATTATTTAAGCAAGTCAAAGATACTCACAATTTTAATACCCGATACAAAGACCGCCTATACCTCCCAGGATCCAGAATAAAAATGCTAAATGAAAGTCCATTCTATATGGCAATAAAAATATTTAATAAACTTCCAGCAAAAATAAAATACGAAACAAAAGAAAACTTATTTTCGAAATATTTAAAAACTTACTTAATTACAAAATGTTATTACTCCATAGAAGATTTTTTATCAAGCTGAGCTTTAGTTCCTATGCTACTCAAAAATGCTTTTATATATATATATAAAAAAAAACAAGTTCCTATTTAGTCCTTAGTTCCTATTATAAAAAAAAAAAAAAAAATTGGTTACTTAAATTTTATAGAGTTTATTTATAGATAATAAGTTTAAAAGGTAATTTGTTAAGTCACAGTGTTAAATTATGATTAATTACTTTGAAATTCTTTTCTGTGTTATACTAGTTGCGGCGCCCTATGAGGGCAACTAAGTTTTTAAGTTCTGTTTATTTTACCTACCATCTGTAACACACACACTTAGTTTGCAATAAAATTTATGATTTATGATTTATTCTTCTCAGTTGTTAGCAAGCTACGGGAGATCAATTCAAGCTGGTTCAACTCAAATAGCAACGTCTCTATTAGATTATCCTCGGCCCGAGGCTGTCTCTAATGAAGACCCGGCTTAATAGTGAAGGATTTTTTTAAATCGGTTCAGTAATTTAAAACATTTTAGTGTAAAAGTGAAGATAACCAACACAGCGATTCCATCAGATATTCTACTTGCCGCTGGCGCTGGCGATCCCGCCGGCCCAATTTGTGATGCACCACCAGTTCAGCTACCTGTACATGTTCTGGATCCACACGGAGGCTGTGAGGAGTCTCGGGCCTTTGGAATACGTGCTCAACACGCCGAGCCACCATCGGGTGCATCATGGTGAATTTTCTTAAAAAAAAACTTTTGATTTTTCTATGAAAATCTTTAGGATTTCTAGATTTTGTAGCTGCAGGCCCTGTGGCGTCACTTTGATTTTTCATTAAAAGAATGCTTTATCATTATTACCATCATCTAAATCAATAGACTTTCGACTTAATTGATTGCAATAAAGTGTCTAGTTTATTGTAATGGTTCTTTCAATAAATATATTTTCATTTTCATTTTCTTATCTATCTACTTTTCAGCCTCGGCGACCATCTGATATTCGAGACATGTGCCCTGCTCATTGCAATTCTTTGGTGACTTTGGTTCTTCTAAAGATCTCTTTATTAATTTCATATTTATTCAATTGATTTAGTAATAAATAACTAATTTTGTACGAATAGACATTTAAGTAAACAAGAATAAAACATTTACAGGCAGTAATCCATCAGCAATCGACGTGAACTACGGTGGAGTTCTCATAATATGGGACAAGTTATTTGGGACTTACCAACCTGAGAGCAATTGTAAAACGAGAATCGTGTATGGACTAATCTTTAACGAACCTTCCTTCAATCCATTACATTTGCAGGTAAGTAATTATTGTGTTTCTATAACATAAAAATGTTGTTGTGTGGTACAGTCTTTGAAAGCAATCGCGTATTCTTTGAAAGCAATTTTCGATTGAAAACTGGGTTTGATCCTCACCTCTCGATCTCAGCCACGAATCTTAGCCGCCCTTAGGCTTTTGAGTTAACAGAGGTTTTAGACACTAGTGCCTGTTCGTTGGCTGTTCCTTTAGTCGTCATTTACGACTCCCATGGGTAGAGTATATAGATATGCGGCCACCATACGAGAAAGTTTGAGGCAGATATTCAAAGTCGAGAGTAAGTTTGAGATAGCACTTTAAAGTGACAAAATCTTAACTCGTTTTCGCTCCAAATTATTATTCACAGTTGAGTTCCGACCTTAACACGTAGAGTTTGTGGTCGACGGAGTATGAGACGGCCTAAGGCAGGATAAACAGTGCTCGAGAACGGTTTGTCCAAGTTTAAACTGGAGCGAGTAAACTCAAAACCCTGATTGTGAATTTTACTTTTACTTTACTTTACTTTACTTTTTTTTACTTTACAGCCTAAGATCATATATCAGATACCTATTACCAACTTTAAAATTTATTTATTTAACGAGTTATAATTTCCACAGACATTCTACACAAAGAAGGTTTGGAATAAGTTCAGGAGCTACGACAACTGGCTTCATAAATTTCACGCAGTTTTTAACACATCGAGCTGGAAACCCGGAGGCTATGTTCTTTTCAAGAACTTGGAAGAAGACGTAAGTACCCACAAAAGTCATACGTAGGTCGAGTACTATAAAGTAAAAATGTATTGTATTGTATAGGTATTCAGTACAAAAACGTTATTTTCATGTTATTTTCCAATTTGGAAGAAGACGTAAGTACGCAGGCTGAGTTAGTTGTAGTTAGGTACTTACTAAATTTAAAATAAAATTTAAATCCAGTAAAAAAACTTAATTTTCATGTAATTTTCCTGATAAGGTCGATTTTTGTCATAATATGTAAAACAATAAAGTTTTAAATTATTCATTCATTGGCAGGGGACCTCAGAGCGCCCCATTTCGTAGAATAATTTTCATCTAACCTCTATTACCCCCTGGGGTCCCAATGAGATTCGATCGGGCACTAAGTTGGCATGACGAAATTTTATTTATTTTGGTAGTATGGTTGAAATTTGTATAGCTGCAAGGGGTAGCCACCGCAACCAGCAATTTTTTTAAGTGTTCAAGTATTGTTGTTTGTAGGTTCTATGAGAAAAAAAGTATCGCGAACCTTAAAAAACGTCAGAAATAAATGCTAAGTAGGTAGATGAAGAACGGTGTTTCTATATAATTCAGTAGATATTGAGCCTTATTACGGTACTGGTGCAACGATAAGTGTTCTATGCATTATAAATGTAAATTGTCTTTCTTCTTCTTCTTCTTCCTCAGCACATATCAGCCCACTGTTGAGCAAATGCCTCTCCAATAATTTTCCAGTTCGTTCTATCGGCTGTCAATCTCATCCAAGTCCTCCCCGCAACAGTCTTTATATCGTCGGTCCATCTGGCTGGTGGTCTGCCTACACTCCTCTTCCCCTCTCTTGTCTCCATTCAAGGACGGCTTTGCTCCATCTTTCGTCTTCCCTGCGTGACATGTGTCCCGCCCACGCCCACTTCAGTTTAGCAACATGAGCACCCACATCTAATACCTTCGTGCGTTCTCTGATAGTGATATTGCGCACTTTGTAAAATTGTCTTTACGTAATGTTAAACAAAATATTTATTACAAAATGATTTATTCGCAAAATGCACGTAGGAGAATATGTTTTGTTGTTTGTATTTTAGCTGTTTGTAAGTAAGGTACTTATTCAAAGTTTCCATGTTGTAATTTTGTCTTGACGAAGAACAAAATTATTCAACAAAACGTCACAAGTTTCTGTGAGTAGTCAGTCATACAAAAAGTAAATGTTGAAAGTTGCTCCAAGAGAATAAAAATGAGGCATTGTATCTACCAACTCAATAGAATCAAGGTCCACTAGAAGAGGTCTTTGGAAAATTAGAACACTGTTTGCTTAGAGAACGAACTCTTAACATTTTGCACATAAATTTGATTTTTTTTTTCTCGTTCGCGTGGTTAGTATATTTGTGAGTTTATGATATCGATTTTCGATTTCTGGATTTTTGTGTGTTCTGTGCTTCGCATAGCCAAGAGCTTTGAGTGTGATTAGTTGTAAGTAACTATTTGTAACGAGAGCTAAAAAACCAAACCAACAATTGATCCAACCCTTCATCGTGCTATTGAAGATTTTAACATCATAACAGGTATCTATATATATATATACCAATATTATAAAGAGGAAAGATTTGTTTGTTTGTTTGTAACGAATAGGCCTCGGAAATACTGAACCGATTCGAAAAATTCTTTCACTGGTAGGAAGCTACATTAACCCCGAGTGTCATAGGCTATATAAGATTTTCAAAAAAAATAGGGATCCTTACCTAAACTCAAATAATGTAACCCAAGGTGCAATATTTTTTCCTTTGTTTACATATTTTGACAGGTGGTTTGTTGTTGTTTTTTGTTTTTTATTCGGCCATTCTGGGCAGTCAAAAGAACATAGTCTACAGAGCCAAGTCTTTTGTAGTATCTTATATTCTATGGCGTAACGAAGTAAGCCGGGACAGCTCGTCATAAATAAATACATTAGAACATTGGGGTGACTAGTAAGTTCCTTTTTTGAACTTCCTAAAGTGGTGACCCCGACGTTATTAGTACGATATCGTTAAATAATACTTGCTAGAGATATCGGTGGAACAAATTTTCTTTTTGCGGATGTTTTAAAGGGCTGATCTAATAATTATAATAATACATTATAGATCGATGTCCGACCTCGACAAGAAAAACAGAGGTTTCCTTTCCCGCAGATACATAGAATCTCATTTTCTGGTTTATGTTTTTTTTTGTATGTAATTTTCAATAGGAACCGTATCGCGGTTTTCTCTGTATCTATAACTAGTCGACCCGGCGAACAACGTACCGCCTAACCTATTACCATGTTACTCATGTGTTCAACTTATAAACCTTCCTCTTGAATCACTCTCTATATATTTGACTGCTCCGTGGCTCAGTTGTCAGTGATGTGGACTGAGTAAGCGTGTGCACCCGGGTTTGATTCCCAGGCGGGGCGAATATTGATATGATAAATATCGATGTTCGTTTCCGGTCTGGGTGTGATGTTTGTCTCTGTGTGTGTTTCGGGCACCATAGATACAGGTTCTTCCTAGTTATGGGCTCTGAGTGTGATGTGTTATTATTATTATTATTTAAAAACAACCGCATCAAAATCCGTAGCAAAGTGTTAAAGATTTGAGCATACATAGGGACAGACGCGGGATGCGACTTTGTTTTATAGAATGTATTGATTTTTAATAAGATTAGTATCTTACAATAATGCGTAATTTATTATTTACGTAACCCTATCTCAGTAGTAAATACAAACAGTAGATAGTCCTAAGAAACATTTCGTTAATAGATAAAGTTTAGTTTGATTGGTATCCAAAGTTAGTCGCCTTGGGTTAGGTAGTAACGACTTGCAAACGGATAGACGAGTTGGTTAATTACGTAGTAATAACTGTAGAGATAAACTGTTTAAGTAATTACTGAAAAGATTTCAAGAGATACTGTTTAGATAAAACTGTTTAATAGAACTGTTTAAATAAATATACGATAAGTGGTGGGACTTCAATCTTTTTTTCTAATAATTTTCATTGATATATTATGAGGAATAATAATTTATCAACTGAAAAAAGGGAGGTAATTTTAATCCTTTCAAAATTATAAATTTTTATCAGCATATATACAAAAAAAACTATAATGATATCTTCCTTTTTAATTCCAGCCAGCAATTCAATCTCGCGTGAAGTACGACGTAGTTTTACCTTCTTGGTGTGTAGCCTACTTGCTGGCACACTACAGTATTGTACTGTTTGGTTTTTATGAACTGTTTTTGATGCATTTGGTAAGTATTAAAACATCTACCTACACTCATATTATAAAGAGGGAAGATTTAATTCTTTGAATTGAATGAAAAGGGTATGCTTCGGTGATTTGGTCATTTAGAGAGGATGGATGAGATGACAAAAGATTGACGAAAGAAATTTACAGAGTGAATGCGTAAAGAACGGTTGGTAGAGATAAGCCACTGCGAACTTTCTCAAACAAAATCTGAAAAGGCAGCGTAAAGTGAGAAGAGATTCACCAATCGAGTGCGTGTAAAGGTATATGACTGTCAAAGAAGCGGAAGAAGTCGTCGCGAGTGGAAATCAATTATCACTGCCTACCCCTATTGAAAACTGGCGCTACGTTATGAAAGTAAAACCTAACTGACATGTTTCTTCATTTAGTCTAAAAACTGTAGAGCAAAGCAGCTACGCTGGATGATATGTAGACACAAAAAAGGCCTATTTCCATCAGTAAAATATTATGTGCTTAATAATGATTATAAGTGCAGAATTATTATATTTAATAAAAATTATACTTTCGCTTTTAGTATAAAAAGAAAACGAAAGGATAAAAGTCAAATCAAGAACTTTGCTTGACAAGATCTTAAAGAAACTGTCTGTGAGTCCTTCTAACTTAAAAAATCAACCCTACAGAGTTTCCCTCAGTTTTTATAATACTTCGGTACTTTGCCAGACACTTCTAAGTTTTCTTAGGGATCGTCTCGACGAGTGACCCCCAGTCGTCGTCTGTCGAAACGATTCATATTGTTTAATTTACATACAAAATATTGAAATTATCTTTCGATAAATGTGAGAAGCTTCATTCAAATTGTTTTGTGAATGGAACAACCGATCTAATAAAATACCCTACAAACGACAAGGTAGGTTTGGATTGACGTATAGTCAATTGGGTTGATATTATCGTCGTGCCACGTATAACCTGAAATAGAAAACTCATAAAGAAACGATCTCAAAATGACGGCCGTTGTATGGGCTGTGTCTCTTTTAAACTCTTCCCTCATACTAATATACGCGAGATAGCATGCGTTCGGCCGCCATTTTCAAATCGTTTCTTTATTTGCGCGGCTTATTTTGTTTTTCATACACTCTCTTAAGACGTGCATACACACGGCAATGATATCACTGCGATTATTAATTCGCTTTTCTTTTATTTTATTTTGTAACGTCATTACGATCAGTTATTCAAATTCAAGGTCAAGACTGGACCTTACTGTTAGAATTCTTGCCTTTATTAGTTAATTTACTAAGTCCTAAATTAATGTCATCTATCCACAGAGCCTATCACCAATCTCCGTGCTAATCTTCGTAGCCGCCATCATTGGTTCATTAACAATATTCGGTATGATACTCGACGCTGCGCCACAAACACCAAAACTTGAAACTATTAGGTGCATAACTCTCTTAGCTGTTGCTCGGTGGATTCTACCTTTATACGGAGTGGCGGTGCGAAGCGAGTTGCAATTGTTTTTGGCATCGTCAGCTGTTTTTTGGTTCATGTTTGTTTTTGGGTCCGTTGAGATGAACGTTGTTAAGAAGGGTGATTAGATGATTTATACGATTTTTATATAATATTATTAGTTTAATGAGATTTCTTACATGTAAAGAGTTGTATTGTGTTACTGTTTCATTGTGTAATCATTTTATAATTAAAAGCAATTATGAGCTTTAAAAGCCACTCGATTAAAATGTTAGTGTATACATTACAAATAATATATTAGGTAAAATTTACACATTTTTTTTTGTTATTTAAATAAATGCGTTTTTTTGTATTTTTTTTAAAGTATTTTGTTAACTTATATAATAAAAGCACTTTTATATGTATTTTAGTCATACTTATTGCATAATCAAATAATTTTAAACGAATATTCGTTGTTTATAAAATTTTTTATAGAGAAAACAATAAAAAAAAAAAAAAAAAATTTCAATAATCTTCTGTTAAAATATGTTAATAAAACAGAATATTCTGTCAAAGAAATGTAATATTATAAAACCACAAAGGATAATTTCTCAAACGAATACTATGAACTCTTTGAAGACGGAGTGAAAATTGTGAATAGCATTTCCGTTTCCTCATTCCACTTTGTAACGTAACGTTGTTTTAATTATTAAACGTGGAAGTAAAATAAAATAAAATAAAAAAACAGTCGAAGCTATAAAATAATGCATTTTAATTCTAAAATTCACGACTGCGCTTTAAATTCATTTGAAAAATCTCGCTTTCCCATTTTGTTAGAGGTAAAATATTTACGAATCCCTTTTGTACGTAATAAATAAAAACCTTCCACCTTCGAAATTTCAAATCTTTATCTCAAGTGGTTTGTATAGCGTTTCCTGTAACAATTTTCGGTAATTCTTTCCTTTATATTACACCCTTAGATCATCTTACATTAAGTATTTTAACAAGTGCGCTAATATAACTGCAAATATTTTCTTGTCATCAAAACATGCTAAGGTCCACCGCACATTTAGCGAGGCACAGCGAAGATACCGAGACTAAATTATATAGCAAACAAAGATATTTAATCCAAAATTATTTTGATCTACCATGAGAAAAGCACGCGTTAAAGGTCGTAGCCCACTTACGACGACGACCACGACTCTGCTCCCACCCTGCAAAAATTATGTTAATGGGCTTTAAATACTGCTCTTTAGATCTATTTTACATTGGCATCATAATAAGCAGACAGCTCGCTCTCGATCAGGCTGACGGCGGTAAGCTCGCTAGCTTACCGCCGTCAGCCTGATCGGTAGTTGAAGCCTTCCTGGCTGCACGTTATTAGACGGCTAATTTACTGCTAGCATTCGCCACGCGCGCCGTTGCTGCTCGTCAGTCGGTATATACCAATAATCCGCACGTCTGGCCGTCTGCTAGCTGTCGCCGCGTGGACTGCTGGGTGCCTGCTAGCTGTCGCCGCGTGGACTGTGAGCAGTCGTCTTTGTTTAGGGAGATGTCGGGTGAAAGCGGTGTTGGAGCAGAGACGAGAGTGAGCTACGACCTTCTCTTCAACCCTGTTCCATAGAACTTATGAGGCTAGTTTAAATTGTTAGCTTCGCTGCGCCTCTCCATGTGTGGAGTTGGGTTTAGGTAGTATTCTGTATCTACCTGCGACATAGACAACATTGTTAGAAACGGAAGAGAAATAAAATAAGATTTATGTTAAACTTCCTCTATAAATGCAAGAAAAGTGATGTAAACATTGCACTTTTTTCGTCAGTTGTATTGATAAAATGATAATTACTATTATTGATTTGTTCCTAGCAAATAGCTTTATTGATTGTTAATTAAAATACGACAAATTAATGCAGAACTGAGATCCTGATTGAATAATAAAACTATTTGTTGCAGATAAGTAATACGATCAGGCAGTTAGTAGTAAAGTAAAGATGTATAATGGTAATAAATAAGGTAATACGTCCTAATACGGAGACATTTTTCTTTTGTAATTTATAAATGAAAAAATTGTTTCTGTTTGTGTCTGCGTTAAAGACACACATAATTATGTATGACAAAAGAAAAAAATACCTACCTACCTGACTACCACCTCGGAAGGACGTTGTAGTACGCCTAATTTTCACTGAATTATAATAAAGCTTAAGGCTTCATAAGGTAGAAAATGTACCTATAAGGTTGCCTGAAACACATACAATCCATACTTCCATAATAATATTATAAATGCGAAAG
Organism: Euspilapteryx auroguttella; assembly: GCA_951802225.1. NCBI lineage: Eukaryota > Metazoa > Arthropoda > Insecta > Lepidoptera > Gracillariidae > Euspilapteryx > Euspilapteryx auroguttella. Next base: position 9,946,140 of record OX637653.1, read on the forward strand.
TAACTCTTTCTCTCTGTCTGTCTGTCTCGCTTTCATGCTAAAACTACTGAACCGATTTCGATGAAAATTTTAGACTATCTCTGTTCGCGACAAGTGTAACGGCCTCATATAGACTATGTAAATAGATATTAGTTTAAGATTTTTAATATTAAAGAACCCTGTAGGGCATTTTTATAGAATAAGATATAAGTTTGTAAATAGAATTTGGTTTAAACTTTGAGGTAAATGCATGTAATGAGCGGTATGTAACGAGTCGGTAAAAGGTAATAAGGTCTGTTTGGTAAAAATTGGGTAAAATAAAGTATTATGGAGTTGGTAATATTATTCTGGTAACCTATTAGGAAATACAACCTAGGTAGGCTAGGTACTGCCTAAATAGTAAATAGTAAGTAGTTAAACGCTAGTCATATACAAATAAATAGAGAATAACTTGATATTCAGTATAGTAAATAAGTAGTACATAAGCTATGAACCTTTAGGGAATAGCAGGTAGCTTATATTTGTATTAGTTTTAGAGAGGGTAGTTGTGTGTAAGTGGGATCTCGCAGGCCTCCCCTCACCCCCGCCTTCGTCACCTACGGGTGAAGGGGTGAGGGAGGAAACGCCCGCGATTGGCCTGCTAGGTCTCACACGCGCTCTAGGCTAAGCTCATGTAAATAGTAATTTTGTAAGATAAGTAAGGCCATTTTTGGGGTCTGGGCTTCCTGCCGACCACCGGGCCTCCAATAAAGAAACAAGAAAAAGAAAGCTCCTGAGTTTCCTTCAAGCCTCCACCCTCTTCAGTCATTAACCAGCACACCGCCTAGGATTGTGGGTCGTCGAAGGGGCCCACAATCTCTGTACTAATTTTCATTTAGACTTTAAAGCCTGTTATAGGACATAGGCTACTTTTTATCACGAAAATCGGACGGTTAGTAAGACATAAAATACATCCAAACCTAGGAGATAAACATCATACACCGTAAAAACGAGTTGGTGTTGTATTATTTGCAGATATATAATTACCTCTTTATCATTAGGTACTGTTAAATTTAAGTTACTTTTGGATGGAAAATGAGAAAAGTTTACTAAGATAATTTTATTAATAAAATCTGTAAGTATTTTATTTAGAATTTTTTTTTCTTAATAAGTACCTATTATTTTTTTTTATTATTATTAGCCTATATTGTCCCACTGCTGGGCAAAGGCCTCCCTCCCCCTCTTCCACTGCTCTCGCTCTTGCGCGGTCTGCCACCAGTTCTTATCCAGCGCACCCAGCTCGTCGCTCCACCTCTTTTTCGGGCGACCACGGCGCCTCTTCGCGTCTCTTGGTACCCATTCTGTGGCTATTTTGGACCATCTGTTCGGCTGCATCCGTGCGACGTGACCGGCCCAATCCCATTTTAACTGGGCAGCTTTCTGAGCTACATCTAATATTTTAGTCTTGGAGCGCAGCTCAGTGTTTCGGACGCGGTCAATCAACCGGACCCCGAGAATGCTGCGCTCCATGTTTCTTTGGCAAACCCCGAGTTTGGACTTTTGCATGTCAGTCAAGGACCAAGTTTGAGCTCCGTAGGTAAGGATGGGGAGAATGCACATGTCCATGAGCTTTCGTTTTAAAGAAAGGGGAAGGTCCCCCTTCATTAGCTCCTTCATCGACCAATAGCTCTTCCAGGCATTGTCCATGCGTCTTTCGACTTCTTTGTCTTGTCGTGCCTGGAAAGAGACTATTTGGCCGAGGTAGATGTATTCTTGGACATATGCGATCCTTACTCCATCCACGTCCACTGTATGCTCTGTATGATTTGTCATAACCTTGGTCTTCGACATATTCATGCTTAGTCCCACCTCGAGGCTTGCATTGCTAAGCTGTTGTAGCATAGATTGTAGCTCAGATGCTGAATCGGAAAACAGAACAATGTCATCGGCGAAGCGGAGGTTTGTAAGCTTCGCCTCGCCGATGCCAATGCCCTTGCTCTCCCATTCCGGTTCTAATTTCCTGAATACCTCCTCCAACACGCTGGTAAATAATTTAGGAGAGAGGGGGTCACCCTGTTTGACGCCCCTTTTTATCGGGAAAGAAGGTCCTGTTAATTGAAGTTTTATAGCGGCTGTACTAGAATTATAAATGCGTTTGAGAAGATTGATGTAGAATGAATGTATGTCTTGACTATAGAGAGACTGAAATATAGAGTCGTGACACAAACTATCAAATGCTTTTGAGTAGTCCACAAAAGCAACATAAAGTGGGAGGTTGTATTCCTGATGTTTTTCAATGATCTGATTTAAAGTATGTAGATGATCTGTGGTTGACATACCAGAGCGAAAACCAGCCTGTTCTGGTGGTTGAGCTTGGTCGAGAAGAGCAGATATACGGCGCTCAATAACTTTAATAAAGGCCTTGTAGAGGTGGGATGTAAGGCTGATGGGACGATAGTTGCCGACATCCGGTTTTTCACCCTTCTTGAAAAGAAGTATTATTTCCGAGTGGCAAAAATTTACTGGGAATCTCCCTGTATGCAGGATGCAGTTAAATAAATTTGTAATGTGGGGTAATAAGACGGGTTCTCCAAGTTTCAGAGCTTCCGTTGATATACCGTCATGGCCCGGGCTCTTGTTAAACTTCATTGAGCGGAGCGCGCAATGAACTTCATAGCCAGTGATTGGTGGTATATCATCGGGACAACGAAAGTCTGTATCAGTTTCGGGGTCGGCTGTATTATTGAAATTGGAGTATAGATCCTTATAGAAATCGGTGCATATGGACATGATCTTGCGTCTGTCACGTTGCTTGACGCCACTTTTGTCTCTTAAACATGTTATCCAGGACTTATTTTGGGATATTCCTTTTTTAGCAATTTTAAGGGATGTGTTCTTTTCTAAAGCTGATTGAACTAGTTTTGTATTGAAATTCCGTACATCGCTTCTGATTGCTCTCTTTACTTTTTTATCTAAACTTCTGTATTTTTCGCTACTTACATCATTTCTATGAGTTTGTCTTAGATTTATAAGTGAAATTGTTTCATCAGAAAGTTTTTTCAATTTGAGTTTTGTTTTTTGGATTGTGTTGCTGGCCCTAGTTACGCATTGTTGAATGTTATTGTAGCATCCTTGAACATCGTCCTGTTCTTTTATTTGAAGTAAATTAAAACTATTTCTAAGTTCTAGTTTAAACTGGTCAATATTTGCAATCAATGTGTGACGATTTAAATGTTTAATTCGGGATTTGATTAGTTTTTGTCGATAGATTTTTAAATTAAATACCAGTTTAACGCGGAGTGGTCTATGGTCGGAAGAAAATTTAATATTATTTATTATGCCCACGTTGTGGACTATTGATTTATCAGATGTTAGTGCAAAATCGATTTCATTCTTCACACAGCCATTTGGCGAGATCCAAGTCCACCTTCTTTGTTGCCTTTTTTCGAAGAAAGTATTGCTGATAGCAAGATTTTGACCTAAAGCGAAGTGGATAAGGCGTGTGCCTCGTTCGTTTCGGGCTCCAGAGCCATGCGGTCCCTGTATTTGATAGTTGTCGTTTTCAAGCCTTGGTCCAATCTTTGCATTAAAATCGCCTATGACAGTAATCCAATGTCCTCGATTGTCATCGCATGCCTTATTTAAAAGGTCATAAAACGACTCTACCTCTTCGTCTGGATGTGTTGAGGTAGGAGCATAGACTTGGATGACGGTCAATACTTTATCCTCTGTTATTCTGAATTTAAGCACGGCTATTCTGTCCGAGTAGGCATTAAATTCTATGACGTTATTCATCCAGCGTTTTGCCACTAAAAACCCTACTCCGTACATGCCTCCAGCTTTCCCTGAATAAAAGAAGATATCGTCTTTCCGTTCTAGTGTGTCCTCGCCTTCTCTTCTAACCTCAGATAAACCAATTATATTAATAAGTACCTAGTTTAAAAAAAAAGAGTAACATCATCCATTGATCCTCTCAACATTCCGCTACCTAAGAGGAACTTAATGATCTTAGGGATAATAATTATTGATTAATTAATCAGTTCTATATTAGCAGGAAAATGTGTAAATTGAAAGAAAATCCATGTATTGCGTAAGATTTTGTACACGAGTAGAATCATTTTGAAGGAGCATTTGTAGGACACGATTTTTTATTACACCCACACACTTACAGAGACGAAAATTACACCATGTACAACATTATAGCCTATTCTTATTCTGATTTGTGAAATTAGTAGTTTTTGCGTGAAAGAGTACTGACAAATATAATAATAAAAATAATTAAAACGCATCACACTAAGAGCCCTTAACTAGGAAGAACATGTATCTAGGGTGTCCGAAACATATACAGAGACTAACATACACCCAGACCGGAAACAAACATCGATATTCATCATATCAATGTTCGTGCCGCCGGGAATCGAACCCAGTTGCACACACTTCTCAGTCTGATCAACGGAGCAGTACAAATATTCCATGCACAGCATATGTTTGCTATAGCAAACATCTTTCGAATTTATAATATCTATCTATACCAATATTATAAAGAGGAAAGATTTGTTTGCTTGTTTGTAACGAATAGGCTCCGGAAATACTGAACCTATTTGAAAAATTCTTTCACTGGCAGGAAGCTACATTAACCCCGAGTGTCATAGGCTATATTAGGTTTTCAAAAAAATTAGGGATCCTTACCTAAACTCAAATAATGTAACCTTAGGTGCAATATATTTTCCGTTGTTTACATATTTTGACAGGTGGTTTGTTGTTGTTGTTTGTTTTTTATTCGGCCATTCTGGGCAGTCAAAAGAACATAGTCTATAGAGCCAAGTCTTTTGTAGTACTTATCTTATATTCTATGGTGTAACGAAGTAAGCCGGCAAAGCTCGTTAGTAGAATAAAGTTTTTATCAAATGGATCAATTATTAAATGATAGCCTTTGCTTTGATAAATTAATATTCTTGTAATAACCATTGTTTGTCGGTGCATTAAACAATCGAAGAAGGATGTTGTGTTTACAAATCCAACGTGAAATTTTTGAAACTTATTGCGTATGAATTTGTATTTTTTATTCAGAAAATATTAAATTAGAAGATTTTAGAAATTATAAAATTACAAGAAGTTATAGAGCACCAAGGGAACGCCCGAAGAACCAGCAGCAACGACTTCGTTAAAAAAACTGGAAAAGACATACTGCGATCGCAAACCCTCGCGTGATTCCAGCTTAGCGTGGCGATTACACCAAAACCAAGGACCTTAACAATTGTCATATTAATAATACATACCGAAACCTTAAAAAGTACTTATTAGCCCCTGTATTACGGTCGCTTTTGCAATATTTCTTTGCGCACAATTTGTTTTTTTTTTGTATCGACTTTGACACTCTAGAAGACGAAAAGCAATGTTGCAAATGTGGCCATAATAGTACCCCCGAAATGGTTAAATTTCTCGGTAAAATAATAATAATAACACAATCACACTCAGAGCCCCTAACTAGGAAGTACCTGTATCTAGGGTGCCCGAAACACACACAGAGACGAACATCACACCACGGTTCCCAGACCGGAAACAAACATCATATCAATATTCGCCCCGCCCGGGAATCGAACCCTTACTCAGTCCACATCATTGCCAACTGAGCCACCGAGCAGTCAACTTCAAAATGTCAAAACTTTTGTTTGGACACAAAAATACAATTTATTAAAAAAAACGAGCGTTTCCTCTCAATTAATGAGGCTGGACTGTACAGTCATTTCCAGTGCACTTCAATCTGGCGGATAAATGATCAAATTTAATTTGAATTGCTCTCTCTCTGACAGAATAAAACTATTTTGTAATTTATAGTACATACGTACCTACTCTTTTCACTGGTCCCTGTCGGTATGGCGCGAAATTCAAATTTTTTCGCGTTTTTTATTTATTCTGGCGAGAGTATTCATTTTTAATAAAGTTATAATGAATTCGCGTATGTAAAAAACCTTCTTCCACATTGTAATACAACGTTTTTGGAAGACAGACCTACAGATTTTGTGTCTAAGGAGTAAAAGGCCAAAAATCAAGTTCCTTGAATATACACAAAATGGGTAACTCTGTCTTTCAAAAACGATATATCACAATGTGGGAGATTGGTTTTTACGTACGCAAATTTATTTATACTTTATTACAGATGAATACTTTCGCCAAACTAATTAAAAAACGTGAAAATTTTTGAATTTCGCGCCATACCGAGAGTTACCGCCTTAATGGAGCGTTTTCCCTGTCAAACAATCCATTAAAAAAGGGTAAAGTCAGAAAACTATCAGACCGATATTGACTGCTCCGTGGCTCAGTTGGCAGCGATGTGGACTGAGATGCGTGTGCACCTGGGTTCGATTCCCGGCGGGGCGAACATTGTTATGATGAATATCGATGTTTGTTTCCGGTCTGGGTGTAATGTTTGTCTCTGTATATGTTTTAGTGAAGGAGGTGCGTAGCATTTCGGTAAAGTACTTGCACGGAATCCACATCGCGGTGGGTTGCAGTTTAGGTCAGTACGAATTGATTTGGTTCAGTAAAATTTTGTCCTATGTCGCTGCGTTTTCGCGTTACAGCGGATTGAACTTGTCAAAAAAAAAAACTATGCTAAATCATTTGCACGTGTCTGCCTTTGGGGTTCATGGTTACAATCATCTTGAAACTAAATAAAATCAAAAAGGCAGACAATTAGGGCTCTGCGTTTTCATGGGACGGAGTTGTAAAAATGTAAAAAAAAAAAACTATGCTAAATCATTAGCACGTGTCTGCCTTTGGGGTTCATGATTACAATCATCTTAAAAACCACGAAAATCGAAGAGGCAGACACTTAGAGCTCTGCGTTTTCATGGGACGGAGGTGCAAAAATGTAAAAAAAACACTCTACTAAATCATTTGCTCTCGATTCTAATTGTGATCATTCGATTCATTTGGACTCCCTGGATAAAAAAAACCATTTGGAAGACACTTTGCTCGCTGATTTTTAGTTGTACGACTGTTTGAAATTCACGGAATCAAAGCAATGCGTGTATTTTATCTGATAAATAGGATTCCTTATAGTTTTAATTCCGTCATACGTTTACAGGATGACTATATAATCATTAGCCCCAGAGGCAGACAATGTGCAAATGATTTAGTATAGTTTTTCATATTTTTACATTTTTGAAACGTTGTCAATTGAAAACGCAGGGCCACCATGTTGGCAGACTATTTTTCCGAGGTCCTTTTTATTGTTTTTATTCTAACTATACATGTCTGCCAAGCGTGCAAATATATATATTTTTTTTAAATAATAAAAATAAATTTAAAAATTAATAACTACAAAAGTCAGAGCCCTAGATGTCTGCCTCTTCGATTTTACGTGTTAACAGGATGGCTGTTATCATCAGTCCCAGAGGCAGACACGTGCAAATGATTTAGCAGAGTTTTTTTTTTACATTTTTGAAACCTTGTCAATTGAAAACGCAGGGCTACCATGGTGGCAGACGCGGTCCTTGATGTTTGTTAGGGTATTATTATCGCTATTAATAGCGTCTGCCAAGCGTGCAAATAATTTATTTTTTTTAAATCATAAAAAAAAAATCAAAAATTAATATCTACAAAAGTCAGCGCCCTAGATGTCTGCCTCTTCGATTTTACGTGTTGACAGGATGGTTGTTATCATCAGCCCCAGAGACAGACACGTGCAAATGATTTAGTAGAGTTTTTTTTTTTTACATTTTTGAAACCTTGTCAAATGTAAACGCAGGGCTACCATATTGGCAGACGCGGTCCTTAATGTTTGTTAGGGTATTATTATCGCTATTAATAGCGTCTGCCAAGCGTGCTTATTATTTAGAAATTTTGCTCGCCACCTCCCTAATTATTTCGGGTACCGTAGATACAGGTTGTTCCTAGTTCGGGGCTCTTAGTGTGATGTGTCATTATTATTATCATTAGGTACCTATTGTCATGCTACTTTGATCCAATTACTTTACTAAGGCTTCAAACGCACAGGCAGTATTTTTCCGCGTGGCTTTTATGTAACATATTAAATCCTATGGAAGTGTCCGAAACTGCGGATAAAAATCTGCCATTCTGCCAATCTGATAAAAATTCGTCTGCGCGTTCGAGCCCTATGAATAAGGTTGTAAATGAAATGACAACCTTTAAAACCGTGCGGAAATAAAACCGCAACAGCGGATTAATATCCGACTGTGAGCCTAACAATTGCTAGTCCCTGTTTACCCGATTAACTCCCCGTTCCCGGTTGTCAGCTGTCAGGCCCAATTTTTAATTTGGGTGTTATATTTACATTGAAATTGTCGTCCGAAAAGTGTAACCATTGGGTCAACCAAGTAAAAATCGGGCCCGACAGCCGACAATGAGGGGTAAGCTAAGGTAACTCGTTTCGGTGGATAGGTGGTTCATGTATATAGTGTACGATGTGCGGGCCAACTTTCAGCCTAAGATTCTTTAAAAAAAAACTGTTGACAAACTTTATGCAACGAAACCGGTCCTTACGCGGAAACTGGTTGCAAATGGGCCAATGCCATTGCTCCAAGTTCAATGTCTTTTGTTAACAAAACAAGCTTTCTCGATTATATTCTTCAAAAGCACCAATTTTTGTAAAAATCGTTGTTTTTGTAATATTTTTTAAAAGTTACCCTGCATAGTTACTCCGAGCCTGTTGTCAACAAAACGCCATTTAAACAACTGAACTTTTAACAATTCCGCTCTATTGAAATGTCGTTCGGTTTTTAAACTTGAAGGAGAAAAAAAAAGAAAAAAACAACTGGTCACAAAACGTGCCTACACACGTGATGGTTAAATTTATGAACGAGTTTTTTTTTAAGATTCACGTTGTCACCACGCCATTATAACAACTATCTCTAACATTACGAGTAAAAGACCTTGGTTCGTATCCAGTTGTAACATTGCTTTGCTAAGAAACTGTTAAATAAAATCTAGCTATAATAACTATGGTAGCCGTTGCAGCAACGTCTTTCCGGGATAGTACTGGCTGGAAGTTTTCTTTTGAATCGAATGATTTTTGTTCGTTGTTAAAAAGTAATCTGAGGAAATATTTGATTATTAATTCATTGAACTCTATATTTGTCTATGGTTAGTTTGTTTGCTTGATTAAATTAAATCGGCTCCGAAACTATTGAAGCTAATATCCGAAGCTATTGAATCAATTTAATAATATATTTCACTATTAGAATTCTACATTAACCTGTATGAAAAAAAAAACTATATAATTAAAAAAAAAATGAGTATAAAATATTGTGTAATATTCCGCTATGTTAGAGAAAAAGACTGATATTTTTAACTAACAATGTATTTTATCTAATTTTAATGTCAACTTGTCTCACGTCCTATAGTGTTGGTTGTCGTCGTCCTAGTTACCTACCAATAACAAGTCCGTCACCGTCAATGTGTCTAACTGTCTGTCACTCTGTCACTCACCAAAATAATATGCAACAATTGACAATGGCATCTTATACAGTACCTATGCAATACGCTCTTAATATCTTAAACTTTACAAACTATTAAAAAACTTGATTAAATATTATGTAACATCACGCACGGAAACAGAAATTCTAAAATCTTTTTTGCTAAATTTAAATAAAGATTAATTACTTACTTATTATTTGTGAAGCGATAACCCCTCGAAGATACAAATTTATCTTTTACAATGCAAAAAAAAACGCACAGTTACCACACGTGTAGAAAAATTATTAATGGCACAGTTGTTAATTTTTTTTTACTGAGGGGTGGATGTCCTGTGACCGCATCAATTTTTTTTTTACTTTAGTCCAGTCCGAAATGATTAAATAGAATATTGTAAGTTGGCTTGTATTTTTTTTATTTTGCTTAGCCAGAGTTAGCCTTAGAGTTCTATAGGTTTCCCTTTTCAAAGAAAAATAATTTTGATGATAAATCACTTTAAAGGTACATTTTTACTTTAAAATGAAATGAACATTACATTATGTACTAAAATTTTTATGTCCTATTGAGAATGGTTGAATGCATTTGACATTAAGTTACTAACATACGTTTGCAAGGCAGCCAGACTCTAATTAATCTTCTATACCAATATTATAAAGAGGAAAGATTTGTTTGTTTGTTTGTTTGTTTGTTTGTTTGTAACGAATAGGCTCCGGAAATACTGAACCGATTTGAAAAATTCTTTCACTGGTAGGAAGCTACATTAACCCCGAGTGTCATAGGCTATATTAGATTTTCAAAAAAATTAGGGATCCTTACCTAAACTCAAATAATGTAACCCAAGGTGCAATATTTTTTCCGTTGTTTACATATTTTGACAGGTGGTTTGTTGTTGTTGTTTGTTTTTTTTATCAAGTCCATTCTGGGCAGGCAAAAGAACATAGTCTATAGAGCCAAGTCTTTTGTAGTATCTTATATTCTATGGCGTAACGAAGTAAGCCGGGAAAGCTCGTGAAAAAATATTTATATATTGTGTTACTTTGCATTGCATAACGATGGTGTAGTTTTACGAAAATGGTCAACAAAATGATTAAAGTGATTAGGCCTAAATTGATATCCTCATTTAAATTGTGTTTACAATTTGTAAAAACACTTTTAATTTGACAATTAAAAAAAGACATAGTTAATTAGATATTATTTTAAGACTTAATTTCAGTCCTGATGTCTAAAAATTTAATTAATAAAAATTTGGGACATGTTTGAAGAAAGTTTTTTTTTTCTTTTTTTTTATCTACAATATTAAATATAATTGTTGTTTCGTGTGTATTTAACAAATATGCAAGTATGTTTGTTCAAGCGTGTCACAGACATCGGTTATCTTTATCAGTGTTAAGAGAATATTGTCAACAACATTTTGCTGAGAGCGTGTAAAATATTGCTTAAAAAGATTCCGTACGTTTTGTTTGGATAAACTATGTATAATTTCCTTTTTATTTATTCTAAAATTATTTATGAATATAAAAGTCTATGCCTTCAAATATCAACAGAAAAAAACACAGAATAACTTGAACAACTGATAAAATTTACAATAAAAAAAAGTTGTTTTGTGATGCGGTGCGTGGGGAATAGTGAATCAATATTTATATAAAAGAATTTAAAATAAAGATATCTGTTTGTCTACACAAGAGTTTGACTTAGACTGACATGACAATCTTTATTTTTTTAATTTACATTTATTGGATTTTTTTTTTTGAGAATCTCCGACACATAGACTACCTTTCAATCAGCTATCTGACAGCTCCGTTAGAACCCTCGAGTAGGGAACCATGAAAACATTCCACAAGCTTAGCTGACATTAGATTAAAAGAGGTAAATGCTACTCTAATTAGTTTAAATTTGTGCCTTTGTACGTATTTCACAATAATTTCACAAGCAAGAAATTGTTTTAAGAACTTTATTGTTTTTTTTTTTTTTATTTTATCTTATGTCTAATCTTAAAGCGGTCACTCACCACTGTGTAAACAAGTGATCTTTATAACCTATATTTTTTAACAAACAAAGATATTTTTGCCATATAATGTATTTTACCTACATTTAAATAAAAAATAAAAAAAACTCGCATGGTAACAACAATTCAAACTACTTAGAACTAATTGATTTATATTTGATTTATCTAATTGTCGTATCGATTAACCCTACGAAATCGTTCTGTACTTATTTTAAATTATTATTTCACAATGAAATGCAAATAATAAATTTATTTTAGTAAGTAAAGTTTTTGGATGTTTGTAAACCTTTTTTTTTTTTATGAGAGTTTGGAAGCACACGATAGGGTTTGGTGGGAATCTGCCCAGGACAGGGAAGTGTAGTAGGAGGGGAAAGAGGCCTTTGCCCAGCAGTGGGATAACATAGGCTAGTAATAATGAGAGTTTACATTGTTGTTATTGTTCTTCTACAATAGCTGCTCGCTGAATTACATTGCATAATTTTAGAAAACTTAAGTTATAGGAATCAGTTTCAGTTTCATCACAACTCAACAACATCCACTGGACATCATAGGCCTTTCCCGCAGACTTCTACAAGGACAAACATTGTGATTAGTTCCAAAGTAAAGTTAAATACGTAGTAGTACAGGTGGCGGTCTAGGAGGCCGTAACAGATTTGTCGATGGTTTCGTCAGCCCTAGACTGTATTGCCAAAGAACAATATCTATTTTGCAATACAGAAAAGGCGGAAATGTTACGGCGACCTAGACCGCCACTGTTCCTTACTACTGAGATAATTTCTCTCTCTCTACCTTAGATTTCATCTAGTTTTTAGTTATTTTCCACGTGAAAGAGAATCGGATGGTAACATTGTAAGAGAGGAGTTCAAATCAAAGGTTATCGCAACCAAAGTGGTTGTAAAGTTGTTGCTGTTTTACATTTATATATTTTTGCAATTAACATTTATAGGTAGTTCCTGTTTCCTTGTGACTGTGTTACTAACATGATCTAGCATCTATCCCTCTTATCATAAGAAAGTTAGACCAATCTAAATCGTGAATTTGTATGACTAATCTACTATCTACTTCTAGTATGAATCGTTAGTCTTGCTAAAACTCGAGAACGGCCGGGCCGATTTAGCTGATTTTAATCTTGCAATGTTCATAGTAGTCCAGGAAAGGTTTCCTCTTCCTCAGCACATATCAGCCCACTGTTGGGCGAATGCCTCTCCAATTATTTTACAGTTCGCTCTATCGCTTGTTAATCTCATCCAGTCTCCCCAGCAACTATCTTTATATCGTCGGTTCATCTGGTTGGTGGTCTGCCAACACTTCTCTTCCCCTCTCTTGGTCTCCATTTAAGGAAGGCTACAGGGAAGGTTTAAAGGGTAAGAAAATTTTGAAAAATGGGCGGGGAAGCTATTAAAAATAACAAAAAAAACCATATAAAATTGTAAGGTACGATACGAAGTTCGCCGTGTCAGCAGTATTTTAAAATTTAAAAAAAATCTGTATGTATACGGAAGAAACGGTCCTTAAGTCGATAGGGAAATCTCCAAAACTGTCTACTATAAACTATTTTATAGTAAAATAGTAAATAAATGAACTGATAACAGCAATAAACGTGATGTAAACATTGAATGCCCCTCGCGGCGCGGTTTGCGTCCGCCGACTGAGTGATATTAATACCCTGGGTCAACCGTTTGCTAACCGGTTGGTCTGTCAGACAATCCATTATGTACTATTTACATTTTATTAATATCATAAACAGATATTATCATAGCGAAACACAAAATATACCCTACTGAGGTAATTTAAAGCTGCCTGTAAGTTTGTCTTGTGATGGCGGGTTGGTCTATCCGATAATCCATTTTGTGTACTATTTATTTTTAATTTATAACTATTATTATTAATGGAAATCAAAATATAGTTAAAAAAAATATAAGCCTTAAAATATTAAGGATCCAGGATTTTCTTTTTTACCTTATTTGACTCGTTTACTTTAATCAATAACATAACTAAAGTCTCGAAAAAAATCACTTGAGTTCAGGCAAATTAATTCGAATGGTTTTAATTTTTTGTATTATTTATTTTATTTTATATTTTATTCATACCGATATTTGTTTTAATATGATTTGAATGATTTAGTAGTTTCAAACATATTCAATGATTAAGTAAGCAATGAAATTTTTTTTTTTTTTTTATCACTGTAATTTTTTATTTGGATTTTAGGATTTAAAATACTCAATTCTTATAACAGTTCGATCAGTTTTTTATTAAGAAAATTATAACTGCTAAACTGCTGCACATCGAAACATAGTGCCTATTTTATGCATTTCTCGATAAAAACCATATATAGGGTGTTTCTGACAAGGCGGTAATAAATGAAAGGAGGAATTCAGCTCACCATAACAAAAAACTTTCCCAAAGAAACATGGGTCGAAATCTCAAAACTAAAATCAGCTGTTCCATACATTTGTTCGATCAGCTGACGGGGTCAATGTATGGGACGGCTGATTTTAGTTTTGATATTTCGACCTATGTTGCTTAGGGAAAGTTGTTAGGTATGCTGTGCCGAACCCCCCATTTCATTTATTACCGCCTTGTCAGAAACACCCAGTATAAACAGAAAAAGGCAAGTCGTTATTTTTAAACGGTAAAATGTGTTATGAAATGAATCATATTCCACGACAGCTTCAGGGTTGACGTAGTGTCAACGCAGTGTTTTGCCGGCTATTTATACAAAAGCGAGCGGCTTCGTGCGATTGTTAGCACTCGATTCTTAGACGCGACGAGTTGTGATCGATATTGGAATCGATTGTATAATAATACAACGAGTATTCTCATCAATCAACGCAAAATTCTTTATTGTATTCTGTGGTGAATTAAAAAAGACATTAAATAGTTTTTTTTAAATAAAGTTTAGTGTAAGTACATAAAAAATACTGGCCAGTGTTAATTTATTATATATTTTTCACTGATAAGTGAAAGAATGGTTAGATAGAGGTGCAAGTGCATTGAGCAATACGTGAGGCGACCGAAAGTTATCTTTATTATTATGTAAGTATTTTTTTGAATTATGGTTAATTTTTGCATTTTTTGTTTTTCAAACTTGGTTTTGGAACCAATAACGGTTGGTTTCAAACTTTTGCGATAGATCAATAAAATTACCTTGGTACTTTCTTAATTTACTTTTCCCGGCTCTGTATTTTTTTCGTGATATTTAAAAATCTTATTTTAAATTTATCATACTAAACATCTTTGATTTAAAAGATATCTGTAATCCCTTACTGAGGGACATAATAGGTGAAAAATATTTTAAATACTTACTGTGATTTATTTAAATTAAATTGCTAGATGCGTATCAACTTTAGGTAAATAATTAAAGAGTCATCAAAATGAGTTATAGCACAGAGCTGTGACCTAGAAATTAAATTGCCAACACAAACAAAACGTACTTACTTATATATCATTTATTAAACATGAGTAACATACCTACATACTAACTTTTATTAGTAGATGCCTACGTAAAATATTTTATATACTTTATCGCATACCGTATTATTGTGCAGTAGGTAGATATTGTTTTGCAATTAAAACACAAAAAAAAAAAAATTGTGTGTTCGATAGGTACTTACACTTATCGTTAACGTCAGTTTTAAACACAAAAAAAATGGTTAATTATCCGTAGGTTGCCTGGAAGAGATGGTTTTAGCAATAACCCATTGCCTTCTTTCCAAATTTCAGAATTTTTTGGATTATTTATTTTAAAATTTGGTAATAAAGCGTTTTTATATTAAAATCTACATGAGTTTGTTATCCAAATTACAGATTATTTATTTTCCCTCCTCAAAAAAACTTCTGTTCCACATTTGAATAAACTTCACAGTACATGAGACATTTCAATTATTATTAGTTTTTTTTTTAAATCTACAGTGTAGTAGCTAGGTAGTAGCTTAGTTACAGCTATATTGTGGTTCACCAATAGACATTTATAGCTTTATATCAAAGTTTAACCAACACTTTCTCACTATTATTAAATTCAAGCGACATAATAATAATAATGTGTCGCGCAAATTGGATTATATTAAGTGAAAGCAGCTGCACTAACCACGAACCTAGTCTTTTGTCCTTAGTTCCGTGTTAAAGAGACGTGAGACTAACATGCCTACCCCTAATGCTTATGAGCATAAGGTGCATATTGCAATAAATGCTTGAAAAATAAGGGCCAAGAATGCTGAAATTTGTAATCAATATAGCTTTTAGCTTTTACTCCAGATAAATATAACTTAAGGGTGCCGTAGTACAATGGACGACGTGTATTGTATAACGGATCCTGGTTCCGTTATAAGACCGCCTAAAGGACACGTTTCGTTCATCAATAACGAAAATTGATTACACAAAAAGCTAGATGAACGAAAGCATTTCTTCCTGCGGCCTTATTAAAGAAGCTGTTCAACCGTCTCTCCTTTTGTTAAACAAAACGATCGCACTCTCATAATCCTCGTGTCAAAACCGTTGTGAAGATAAGAGATAAGATATTTAAATGCTTGAATGTGTCAATTTTTTTGCTCTCACAAACAATCTTATCTCTTAATCTTTCATCTAACTAAGAACTGATATTTTCCTATACTTAGTGCAAAAAGCCCTATTACGGCGGAATAGTCAACATTTAGTCCTGATTTGGCATTTTTTTATTTAGTATTAACTATAGGTAGTTAGAAACTGTATCTAAGGTGCCCGGAACATATGCAAATGTATGCAAATACGTAGAACAAAAAACATACAAAATCATTTATAAAAGCATATATCAAAAATAAAATAATTTTCTCGGCCATTTTATCCTTTTTTTTTGAAGTGAAGAATAACATTTTAATCTTTCCTTGCCAAATTTATTTACAGAATATTGATTTTTTATTAATTTTATGCTAGTGTTAATTAAATGAATTAGGTACTTGATGTCGAACGATTATTTTCAGTTTATTGGTTTAGTATAGTTCAGAAAAAAATTCGTTAGTAAACTCTTTATCAACATCCCTTTTTTTTTATTGTAAGTTATTTTGTATTTGACGTTTTTTTTGCGATGATTATGGTGAGTATTTAAGAACCAGTTAGGTTATTAACTTTCAATTAGTAATAAGTAATTTAAAGCATTACTGATTTATGGAATCATATTTAATAAGTTTTTTGTATGTTTTCGCGGTTATTTGCCAAGTCATTCGGTTTTGTATTTCACCACAATTTTTTTATAATAATTATTATTTTCTACGAGTAAGAATCACAAATTCAAGCAAAATTTAAATTTCTTACAAAGCAAAACAAGCGGTAAAAAGCTGCTCTAGTCAAAATTCGATTTGTTTTGATAATTTTTGTAGAATTTATTCTTTTGAATAATAAATTGTGATATATTTTTATGTATTTCGGGTACCTTAAATACACAGGTTCCAACACAGGGTTCTGAGTAGCTAGGGACTCTGAGAGTGATGCGTTTTTATTTAATTATTTCTATTACTAAAGGGACGAACGGTTGCGATACTAGCACCACTTCGATAAATAATAACATCTTCGAAACCATGGCCGAAATCAAAAATATGCGCCCTTGACTCCCTAGATAATCTTGCTTAGAATTTTTAAGGCTCTGTTGTATATCTTTTAGGTTAATGATCTTAGAAAAATACGCTTTTAAAACTATAGTGGCCACTTTATGCAAACAAACAATTTATTTCTTTAATTTTGTACCTGAAAGCTACACAACGGGCCTAAAAAATTCAAAGCAAAATTATCTAGGGAGCCATCGACGCATATTTTTGATTCCGCCCATGGTTTAGAAGATATTAATTATTTATTCGAAGTGTCACTAGTTTTGCACCGTGTGGCCCCTTTATTAATAAACACTTTTTAAAATGGTTCCAGATTTAAAAGACATTACCATGGCAACGGGTTTCTCCTACGCCAACGCTACCGTTGAAAATGGGTTCGGAAATTTCATCGGCAACCATGCTAAGGGGGTCGGCAGAATGTTCTACTTAATATCACCAGAAGACACGCTATATGAGCACAAAGAAGAAGTGCCCAACTTTTATAGACAGGTAAGTTAACTAAATCAATCTTCATTATTTTATTGTTATTTTTAACAATACAAGGTTGCATTATAAAATCGTTTTAAACGAAAGAGGTATTGTAAAATTGTTATCTTGATTGATAACAATAGCAACAACAGCAAACGATAGTAACAATTGTCAAAACAATAATTTTGGTTAAAAGCAACTTTAGCAACCCGTCACACACAACTGATTATTAATTTACTTTTATATAATTTGTGTCATCATCATCATCCTGAACTGGGGTGTAATTTTTTAGTATAATCTGAAGGTAAATTACCCTAAAATTGCCTATTAATTACTTACTTGAAAATATTCCACTTTATAAAATTAGTAAAAAAATATTTGAAACGCCATTTCATCTCATGTCAAAGCGGTCTTTTATTTTAATTTTTTTTAATTTACATAATGAACGCAGACCACAAAGTCAAGGGCAAAAAAACTCGAATTCATTGCCACATTGAAATTTCACAAACTTCATTTAAGAAACATTTCCATTAAAAAAAATACGTGTATGTTGTATTTCATTAGATTCCTATTAATTCACTAGATATTGCTCCATACTAGAGTTTATTGACAATATTGAACGTCAAGGTTGTCGAATTTGTCAATTCTTTTAATTAGTAATTTTTCACTCATCAAGGCCGATAGTTTTTGTTTTTTAAATGAGCCTTACTTAAAAACAAACGTATTGTTATGTTTACAATAACAACCTTTAAAAAAAACAATTGAATTAATAATATGTAACATTTCGAAGCCGGAGCTGACACTTATTAGTTTATTATTGTGTTATACTAAGGTTAGCCTTATACTTTATGATTTCCTTGTATGGCTTTGTGATATTATTAAGAGAATAAAGTTTTCTATTTTCCCTACACCTTCACAAATTCTATAATCCCGTGAAAATGTCAGAAAATATTTTTATAAGCATGTATAAGATAAGCTATATTAAAATGTGCTCTTTCCTATTAATTACATTACTGTATTGTTTGCAAAATGCACTGATTGTAAAAACGAGTTCATCGTCTCATATTTCGCATAGTTTCGTATGACACGTATTAAAGCTTAGTTCACACAATATGCGAAATTATTATAACTAGTTCACATTATATAGTGTATTGTCACTTCACTGCTGACTGACCACCTTTTAGAGGGACATATTAATTCATTTAATAAAGTAAGGTCTTCATAAATCCTCACCAGTGTGACTCAGGAAGGAAACCATAGTTTCTCATTTTCTATGCTCAATAAGAAATTTCTGACACTGACAAAAAATCTTGATTGAAACTAGGTTTGAAACAAACTTATTAGTGAAAACGCGGCTTATATTTCCATGTGCAGCATAATGTTTCAGTGGTCAGCCCCTGGTTGGTTTCCACAATGTCTGTTTTTGTCAGTAATAAATATTATATTAAAACAGAATTTTACTATTGTTAAATAATAATATTATATCAATATCAATACATAGTATAAAGTAAAGACGCTTCCCGCGTCTGTCCCTATGTATTCTTAAATCTTAAAAAACTATGCAAAAAATGATGCGTTTTTTTTTTAATAGATAGAGTGATTGAAGAGGATTTTTAAGTATAATACTTGCACAAGATAGTTATAGGTAAGGCGGTATATAGTTCGCCGGGTCAACTAGTAAATATTAAAACAAACGTTTTGTATTGTTAAATATTTAACGGATACTTAAATCTTTAAACTTTAAATTTAATAAATAAAAAAATATACGTATTAATTTTAAATCAACTTAAATAATCAAAATTTATAACAGACATTTCGAGAATAAACTTTTTACGCTATTGGCGCTGCTATCGGGGTAATAGGATTCGTAAATATGTCAACGATAAAATTAAATCCATTAGGTATGCAAATTGACGTAGAGTGTCAATTATAAATCGATAGTTAATGTGCCATTAAAACATATTCAAAATTCAAAAATTCAAAATTCAAATCATTTATTTGTTAAATGTAGGTACATCAAAATTAGTAGTTACATATTATGATGTGGTAGATGGTAAGTTTAAATGTTTAAGTTCTCTACATTTTGTTTTAAAGGCATACAAAATATCTTAATGCTAAGGTCATGCATATATACAATTATACTATATTTACAGTAATTGAATTACAATAATAAATGCATTACATTATTTTATTTAAAAAGATTAGATGCTAAATATAAAATAATGTCAAAATTTTACCTATAATTAAATTATTAAAACTATATTATAAACATTATGTTAATTAGGACCCCTCGTTAGGGATTTAGAGTAAATATTATGCCATTAGCCAAGATCTAACACATTCTAAAGTCAGTGTAATCATAAATATTCGCAAAGAGTTGATAAATATTAAACAAATCAAACATTTTTTTATACCGCATGGTTTCTTCCATTGTTTCTGAATGATTTTGTCATCTGACGCTCGTGTGTTTTCAAATAATGTGACTTAACTATGATATGAAGGGTATACTAGACATACTTAGCGTGTATTTTCTAATTTATTTTGCTAAATTGCACTAAACTGACTGTACTGTTTCAATGTATATAGAGCTAATATTTCTTAGTTTAGCCTTTTTTTTATTACTTAAAATCCCGACAGTGTTCTCTTAAACGATCAGATATTTTTCGTGATTATAATATTTTCTATTCTATTCTATGAAACATTGAACTTAAAGAACAGGGTATCACAAATTTTTCTTCTTTGTTTCAGTCATGGCCATACTTCCTAATCTTCATGCTGCTAGAACACTGCGTACTGCGGATCAAGGGTAAAAAGGGCATAAGACTGAACGATGGCATCACCAGTATATCACATGGACTTTTAAATGAATGTGGAAGGTAAGGTTTATTTAACACTAGCTGACCCGGCGAACTTTGTACTTTCCTTATAATATAAGTCTCCACAGTAATGGCGCATTTGTTTTTATTTTTCGCATAGAAAGTGGCGTTGCATGTTGTGGAGGTAAAAAACTAAGTTTTCTTGCGAATTACGCGATTTTGTTGGTCTCTCGTGAAGATTGGGTCCATGATCATAGTCTAAAGTAGTCATAGTAGAAATTTGCAGAATATTCTATACTTAGCCTATGTTCATTTGGGATAATTTAGGATTGGAATGGTGAGTTTTTTTTTTTCAAATCGGTTCAGCTCTGCAGTTTTGGAGCCTATTCGATGCAAATATTATTATTAGTACTTATAGATTTTTGTCCGACCTGACACACTCTGAAATTCTGGTTTAAAACTACAAGTACATGTCGTTGTTTCCAATCGGATGGTCCAAAATGATACCATAACTTTTTCCAGAAAAAAAAAGGTACCCTATTGTATCGCAGTTAAAGTGCCCAAAAATGATTTCTTAATTCTTTTCCAGATTAATTTGGCGAGGAGCAGAATCCTACCTCTACACCTGGATTTACTCGCACTACAGACTCGTCGACCTACCCTGGAACAACACCCTCACGTGGTATGCGGCAGCTTTGGGTGTCGACTTCTGTTATTACTGGATGCACAGAGCTTGCCATGGTGAGTACTTTCACTTTTACACGGTTACTTTTTTATCGTGGAGGAAAATTTAACACTGTGTAGGCATAGTTATACAGGCAGGACTGATTCCTGAAAACAAAATTGAAAAATAATGAGCCGTATTCACTTGAGGTCCTTCGATTTTTTTTTTGTAAAAAAAACTAAAAATTATGTGTATCATCAGAGCTATGCCACCGTACTGGTGCTAGACGAGACAGGGGGTGGTGGGCAATGCGGCGATAAAGTCGCTATTGAATACACATTGTATTTTTTGTTGTTTTAATTTTATAATGTACTTTGTGGCAACTTTAGGTAGACTCCTAAAAACACAGGAGTACTAAACTGTGCCTTAAACTTATTAAGCTAGAGAGTTTTCTTGCAAGTAACTTATAAAATTGTTATTCATCAGAGGTGCACATCCTGTGGGCGCAGCACCAGGTGCACCACACTTCGGAGGACTTCAACATGGGCGTCGGCATCCGCCAGTCCGCGCTGCAGGGCTGGTGCGGATTTGTAAGTGCATGTGTTACCGCCTACCCCTAATGTGCGAAACTCAGTTAAATCTGCAAACAAACTGGCTGAATCCGTTAGAGTTCGAAATAAAATATTGTTCTCAACATTACCTAGGTAATCTGCAAAATCCCTAGGTATTATGTAGAGTAACGAACGACCAAGCATACAGTAAAGTTCGAAAAACCTTAGATTTTAGTTTAACACAGGTATCCCAAGCTCCGCTCGCTACGCTGGTTTAAGATCATAAGCCAAACCTTTTTTTTTTTTTTAAGGCGGGGAAACTCCTAACGAGTACCCTGCAGCCCCGGGGGGAGCCGCAGGGTTATGTGGGGTTCGCACCCACTAAAACCCCGCCGGTGTCCTTCTCGGCTGATAGCAGGAGGGTCGCGGGAAAGCCAGAATTTAGGAATTCTCCGCGACCCCCCCCCCCAGCATCGGCTGTAGCCTCTTCTCGGGGGGACGTTGTGGTCGTCCCCCCGGAGCGTGGATAGCTCGCCCAACGCTCGACGACGGAAACGGGACACCCGCGTTCCGCCGTCCTTCTCGGGGCCGTTGAATGAATGCACGAGGCCCCCGCCTCGTACACCCATGACCCCGGGGTCCCCTCTTAGTCGCCTTTTACGACAGGCAGGGGATACCTCAGTCCTATTCTTTGGCCCGGTACTGCAGGGCGTATCATAAGCCAAACCTAACCTAACCGTTTGCCGGGGCACTGGTAGCAAATCGTTTATGCGATAATGATCCGTGTCACTTCGTGTCTTTTAGTTTAAACCAACTTTTAATATTATAAATTATTAATTATAGAGTAAAGTAAAAAAAAAATGATTTATTCAATACAGGATACAAGATATCGCTTATTGAAAGTCAATTAGACTAATCTAGTTAATATTAATACCTTATTTCGTAAAGTATCCTGATAGAGGCGAGGTAGTTCAGGGTGCCCACCAATTGGCTCAGGCAAACAGACGTTTGCCTTACGACAATGGTCGCCTAAACTAGACTAAATGCAATTCTGAATTGTTGAGTACATTTAAGTTGAGTACAATATTATATAACAGTTAAAGCAAATCTGAATAACGTGTAGTAACAAGTTATTCAAATTAACATTAAAAAAAGTCGACAAAAACCGTGGTGGATGAAAAAAGCGAATAACATGTAAAACCTTTTAAACTTAATGACGCAAACTAACTTCGTTAATCATTACCTATGCGAAATGTTTGCATGGACGGACGTCACGTATATACCTACGAGTTTATTAAATTAATTCGAGTTTGTCTTAATTTACTAACGAACTATGTTACTTACTCGCAGCACTAATTACGTACCCAGTACCCTTTTACTAAAATGTTATTTAAAACTTTACTTCAATTGGGAGAACATTATAATTACCGGTGGTTAGGATATATCTCCGTGGTTCGATGATGTCGAATTTGATTTCGTAGCACCGGGATCGATTCCCGAAGAAGGCGAATATTTTTATGAGTTTCCTAGATCTGGGTGTATTTTTGTGTTTCGGGCACCCTTGATACTGGTTCTACCTATTGTGCTTTGAGTTCTCTTCCTAACTCTGAGTGTGATCGGTGTTTATTAATATTAATATGATCCCTGAGTTGTGAGCAATTAATACCTAAATAATTTGCATGTAGTAGTCCCACTGTGTTTTTAATTATATTTTAAGAGTCATTAGAACAGCTTAAGCAGCGCCACCCGCGAAAAAAATTAATATCTTCTAAATAGCTTTTAGGTTAAAGACCAGAGAAAGCTACTGATTGTTGCTAAAAACGGTTACTTTTGGCAACAATCAGTAGTTTTCTTTGATCTTAAACCTAAAAACTATACAACAGTGCCCTACAAATACTAGGCAGCATTATCTAGTGGAATACTGTTTCATATTTTTGATATTTGCCTTAGTTTAGAAGATATGTAATATTTTTTCGGGTGGCGCTACTTTAGCTGTGCTATACCTCTTAATTTTTTTGTTTCTATTAGCTTAGCAGGGAAAAATTGTTAAATAAGGTTGACGATAGTAAAACTAGGAGATATAGGTAAAAAGTATAAGTACGAGGGCTTTGTTGAATGCAATCACACAGCACTCTAAAAAAACAAAATCCTATCGCAAGAGGCCCATTTTCTGAAAACTAAATCAGCGACCTTATTCGGAACCCGATACGACGTTGATGAACGACCTTTGGTAGCCGAAAACGTTTTATTTCAAGACCCAAAAGTGTCAACGCAAATTTCGTCTTATTACTAAATTATTCTGCGTCTTTTTGTCAGTCTGGGGTAGGATGAATATATCAAGCCAAATTTTTCGAGCTTATCCCATCCTCAATTTACAGTGGCGGGAGTCTCATTAAGCGTAATACTTTTGTATATGGTCTTGTGTGCAAGAACAAGAGCTCTTTTGCAATACAGAAAACCCGGAAGTGTTAAGATCCAGTTTACAGCGATGCTAACGCCATTCTCGAAAAAATACTTATCTTTTATGTATGTATGACATTAGATAATCTTGCTGAGTATTTTTTGAGCACAGTAAAGTAGTCCTTACTTAAAAGAACAAAACTATCCATAGATTGTTGCCAAAAGTAACCACTTTTAGCAACACTTTGTAGCTTTCTTTGGTCTTTAACCTTAAAGCTATACAACAGTGCCCTAAAAATCTTAGGCTACATTATCTAGTGTTACTATACCACATTTTTGATATTTGCCTTAGTAAAGAAGATATTATTTTTTTTCGCGAATGGCGCTAGCATCGCGGTAAACTGGCTCTTGACCGAGTCCATTACTGGACGTCCCTATATCCACGTCTGTAATACGTATCTATTCTGTTTTGCACATATCACGGATGACGGTCGTATACATGAAAGAACATTAGACCTATTCGTATGAAAAGTCCTTAGTTATACTGTATTCTGTCCATCAGATATTCTACCTGCCGCTGGCGCTGGCGATCCCGCCGGCCCAGTTCGTGATGCACCACCAGTTCAGCTACCTGTACATGTTCTGGATCCACACTGAGGCTGTGAGGAGTCTCGGGCCTTTGGAATACGTGCTCAACACGCCCAGCCATCATCGGGTGCATCATGGTAAGTTGAATCTAGTGTCTAATGGAATAAAGACTTCTTTACTGTGTCATCTATGACCTTGACCTCGTTGGATTTGCGGATGGGTCTGATCTGCATGCCGCAGTAGGGTACAGTCTGGCTCGCGTGGCATGACAGCTGTCTACGTACAGTGTTTTTTTTGCTGCTTTTTGGGCTGGTCTGTACTAGTGTAACTATTAATTTCACATTTATTTGCTTGGAGCTGCATGTGAGTGTGAACGATCCTGAACCACCTGATTTCATGCAGTGTGTTTTTACACTTACTGTGTTTGCATGCATACTTACTGTGTTTTTATATAAGTTTTAGGTATTGTAGTTTACTACTAGACTAGACTACTAGACTCTTGTATCCTTATAATAAAGGAGCTGACTTGGCATATTTCGTACCGCCTTGAATTTTTAATTTTTTGAGAACAACGTATATTAAGTCACCCAGGGATAGTGTAGGTTCCTAATAGTGAACTTTTTTTTATCAGTTCAGTAATTTCAGAGTCTATTTAATGGGAACAAAAAATAAACAATCAAATCTTTCCTTTTTATAATATTGGTATATTTTTTATTTTATCGGATTTTGATTTCTAAACTCCTGATGAAAACGTAAGGCATACTTTCTAGTTTATCAGAACCCTAAAATTACCAAAAGCAGAGATTTAAATATCATCTCCATCACGAACAGATGTCACAAGTTATTATTCAAAGTAAAATATAAATGAGAAACACCCGGAGAATATTAAAAGCAAAAACAGCTCAATTACGCATTTTCACAGAAATTATGAATAATTCGACGATCATTAGGGGAATTTTTGTGTTCACTCTATCTCGATTATGCTCAGTAAATAATTAGAGGTAGTTTCTGAGAGGCAAAAACGAGACGCCATGTTTTGTTATCTTTTTTTAGGGTCTAATATCAAGCAAAATTGTTTCTCGAAATAAGATACTTTTTATAATAGGCATTAAAGTACTTTTTGATCTTCCTAATCTTTCCCTAATTGGATACAATTAAAGAGAGTTTATAATTGGGTCAGCTTTTTATACTTCTGTTCAATTAGTCTGATTAATTTTAGACAATTATGAGAAACCAGATTATTTTCAAACGATATCCATTTATTTATAGGATAGCTCGAATTTTTGGCCACGTTCTGCTGGAATTTTTATTATTAACTTTTGCGCACCCTCGTTGTTGAACATAATGTGTCATTATTCCAAAAATTAATATCTTTGAATACAATTATAGAGATTAAATACAATTTTGTATCGAAATTATAAATTTCATAGTATACCAACAAACCTTAGTTTGTTATTTAAGACCTCTCAATATTCAAACACAGGGTTTAAGAAGCTTAGGTCATGCTTGAAGTAAGGTAGTAGAACGAATTTATATCACCTCTCTCTCGGCTTTCTCTAGCCTGTTTTATGCACGTAAACAAACATTAATGTACAATAATATGTTTTACAATTTTGACAATTTAATTAACCATTTAATAAATAATTTAATTAACCATTGAATGAACCACTAATTACATATTAAATTGACAATTTAATTAACCATTAAATGAACAGTTTAATTAGCAATTAAATTAACTATTTCATGAATAATTAATTTAATGAAAATTATTTTGTTATCTTTCTCACAGGTAGTAATAAATACTGTCTTGATGTAAACTATGGCGGTGTCCTTATCATATGGGACCGAATATTCGGAACATTTCGGCCGGAGACTGATAAGATTGAGATCGTCTACGGGCTAATATACCAGAAGCCTTCGTTCAATCCGATGTATTTACAGGTTGGTTTGTTTGTTAAATAGGAACTAAATAACTGCTCAACTTGTACGAATGGATTACATTATTATTATAATGTATGAACTTTAACCACCGCCAACAAACAGCGATAACGTACTTACAGCTTGGCACAAATATGTAGGAAATAATTGGCGCGCGACTTTGTATTTGGAGTTAGAAATTTTTATTCATTTTCTCTTTTAATAAAACACCATTTAAGCCCAAAGCTAGTCAAAATAAACAAATCCATGATCTAATTCTTTACAAAGAAGTATTTTTTTTTAGGTTTTCCAACTTGAAATTAGTATACTTGTGGCAACCGTTTTTAAGCTTAACGTATAACTTATTTGTTCGTAACTTATAACATAAGTTTAACTTAGGTAGTTTTTGTTGGTATATCGTTTGATTGCCCAAGTGAATGACAATTTTTTCTTTTCAGATGTTCTACACGGGTTTTGTGGTAGACAAATTCAGAAAGCTTGAGACTGTTGGAGACAAGTTCAGGGCAGTTTTCTGGGGTCCGAGCTGGGAGCCAGGGACCCCCAGACTTGGAGACGAGGATTTGAAGATTGAGGTAGGAATGTATTTAATTAAAGTTATATTTAGTACTAGTGAGCGCCCCGCGGCTTCGCCAGCGCAATTCCTTCAAACTGCAAAATTTCAAGTTCCAGGTATTGTCAGGGATAAAAAATGACCTTTCTCAAGCTTTAGACTATCTTTGAACCAAATTCCATCTTTATCGGTTCGATAGTTTTAACGTGAAAGTGAGACAGAAGACTGACAGTTACTTTCGCAATTATAAAAAGGATATTTAGTATGTGATTTTTTTATAAAATAAACAGACTCATTAGGTTCAAATAGGTTTGGTTAAAAGTATTATATACTCTGTGGTTAAATCATGATGTTCGTAAGGGTTTGGTTAAATCGATATGGTTAAAATAGAATAACTTAATCAATAAAAATACTACAATGCATATTTTACTAACTTCTATTTATAAAAAAATGCAGCTTTAATTTTTAAAGTCTGTCATGATAAAATGTCAAACTTTGTCTAGGGGGGCCGATAATGATTTTATGCTTTTTTTGTTTTTGATCTTACGGAAAAAAGTAAGAAAAAGCATATAAAATAACTTGGTTCCAATTTGGTCTTGCATTTTAGCACTGGGTGGTAAGAAACGAAGTTCGCCAGGACGACTCGAGTTTATAATAATAACATTATTAATTTGATTCAGGCAATATAATATTTAAGTTATTAGAGGTATGCGTGTGATAGTTGGCATTTTTGTAGATTACAAATTTCTGATTGTATTTTTATCTTAAAAATTTAATGTCACCCGAACTATGCTGCAAAGAACAGAGTATAGATGGCGCTATAATTTCTTGGTCGCGCTTTGGTTGTCTTGCGGGTTGAGTATAAGTAGACGCTGTGAGAAATTTAATTTGACGCTGCTGCCCATTATTTGGGCTCTTCAAGTATTTTTTTTGGAACGCTTCTGTCTGCTTCAAAATCAGACGTCGCGCATTTCAGTAATTCATAATCAAGTCATTATAATAATAATTAATTATCTGCATTGCGTTTGTTGTGGATGTGAGGGCTCTACACTACATACAATAAAAAATCGCAATAAAATAATTGCGTCAAAATCTTGCTTATTATAATTTTCGCGAGGCACTATATTGATTCTGTTGTAGCTTTCAGGTTGAAAATGGAATTATATACAGTTTCTTGATTTAGCATCAAACCGTATATTTCTTAGCTAATAAAACAAATTAATTTAATAGTTAGTCAGAATACTATATTTACCACTAGATGGCGCTGCAATTTCTGCATCGCGCTATCGTTGTCTTGCTGGTTAAGTGTAAGTTGGCGCGGTACTATAATTCGTTCACAGTATAATAAAAGAGTACTACGTACTTTAAGTTTTTGAGACGCTTCTGTCTGTATATTACAGATATCGCGCGATATTGCTTACCACCATCCACTATTATTTAAGGGCCCACACCACACGGTACGAAACTACCGCTTCTGATAAATAAAATAATTAATCTTGTAAACCATGGCCGAAATCAATAATATGCGCCTTTGACTCCCTAGAAAATCTTTCTTAGAATGTTTGAAGTCCTGTTGTGTAGCTTATTCCAGGCAACCAATGTAATTGAATTTATAGAGTTGTTTTATATTTTTAAAACTATTTTTTTTCTTTTTGAAAGTATTATGGAATCTTGTAATAAATGCAATGTTTGTCCATTATTTTGTTAGTTTGAGTTCACAAAGAAAATAGGGCTGAATTTTTATACAAGTAATACCAGCTGCCACGGCGAACTTCGTACCACCTTGCTTTCTAAGGCCCCGAACGCACAGGCGGGTTTTTTTTCGCGCGGATTTTATGTAACATATTGAATCCTATGAAAGTGCCCGCACCAGCGGATAAAAAATCGCGCGTATAAAAATCCGCTGTTGTGGTTTTATTATAATAAAATTCGCCGTGCGTTCGGGGCCTATGAATAAGGTTCAAAATGAAATAACAACCTTTAAAACCGCGCAAAACTAAATCCGCAACAGCGGATTTTTATCCGCGCGGATAAATCTGCCTATGGCAGCCTATAGTAGCCTAGCTTCCCAACAGTGAAAGAATTTTAAGAATCGGTTTATTACTTTTGGAGCCTATTTAATGCAAACAAACACTTAATCAAATCTTTCCTCTTTTTATATTGGTATAGATATAGATTAGAAAGGTCGGCACAGAGCGACATCTTTCAGACAAACCGGAGATAAACTTTTTTTTAAACTTTTATTAACCATTTTGTTTTTTCTTTCTTTCATATTATTCAGAGGGACGATACTGTAAGTAAATGAACCCCCAGTAGTGTTGAAAACCCTTTGTAGTTGTATATTAATTCAATTTGAATAAACCCACATCCTCGAATACACTTACGCTACTTGGTTATTTTACTTTGCTATTTACCTATTAAGTATAGGTTAGTTAAGGTTACTTAGTTAAGAGCCAGATAACAGCGATGCTAGCGCCATTCGCGAAAAAAAAAAAATCTTCTAAACTAAGGCAAATCTCAAAAATGTAGCACAGTATGACACTAGATAATGTAGCCTAGTATTTTTAGGGCACTGTTGTATAACTTTTTGGTTAAAAACCAAAGAAAGCTACAAAGTGTCGTTAAAAGTGGCCACTTTTGGCAACAATCTGTGGATTAGTTTGTTCTTTTTACTTAGGACTACATAAATCTGCTCAAAAAATACTAAGCATGATTATACTGTGCCACATTTTTTATATTTGCCTTAGTTTAGAAGATATATTGTTTTTTTCCAGAATGGCGCTAGCATCGCTGTAAATTGGCTCCTAAGGTTTTCTCCCAATAGCGTTTTTTTAGTTTAAAACTGTAGCTGCACAAAATAGCAATGATAGAATAAGTTTATTCTATTATACAGTGAAGTTAGTTTAATATGAATAGCACAAGAGAATAATATTATTACTGCACCGTAATGCTTGGGCATGTAGAACTTTTAACTTTCATGTACATTGTAAAATAGCACAAAAATATACACCTATGTACCTAGTTTGTTTTAACAAATGAAATTTGATAAATGCATGCATTCATTGATGTTAGTTAAAAATTATTTTATTAAAATTTACTTACCTTTTCTAGATTTTTTATTTTGATGTAATTAAAAATACATTTTTATATAAATACTAGTCGACCCGGCGAACTTCGTATCGTCTTACCTATTACTATGTTGTGCATGTATTATACTTATAAACCCTCTTCTTGAATCACTCTATCTATTACAAAAAACCGCATCAAAATCAGTTGCGTAGTTTTAATGATTTAAGCATACATAGGGACAGACGCGGAAAGTGACTTTATTTTGTACTATGTATTGATTTGGGTAAAAAAAATAAGGTTAGAGGTTTCGATTTCCATTTCGATATGATTTGTAAAGTTATATTTCTGATATCGGTTTTTATTTTTTCTTCAAAGGTAGAGCACAGAGAAATATACGACGTGGCCCTTCCCCTTTGGTGCAAGACTTACCTGACCCTTCACCACGCTGTCGTCATGTATGGGTTCTTCGAACTGGCTTCTAGACATGTGGTAAGTACCAAAGATATATCTTATATTATCTACTAGCTGTCCCGGCGAACTTGGTATCACGCCTTACAATTTGTATGGGAAAAAGAAATTGTTACTTTTACTATCTTCCTCTTAATTTTTCCATATTTTCTCACCTTTTTAACCTTCCCTGGACTATTACGAACATTTTAAAATTAAGCTCAATCGGCCCGGCTGTTCTCGAGTTTTATCGAGACTTACGAAACACGATTCATTTTTATATAATATAGCAGATAATATAAAAATGAATCGCAAAATGTGTTGGTAAGCGCATAACTCGACAATGCCTGTACCATTTTTGTGATCCTCTTTTTTTAATATTCGTTAAAGTAGGTTGAAGTCTAAGGATAGTTTTTACGGCGAGAAATATTTGAATAATTACCGGGAAAAAAACTTAGGTTAGGCGGTACGAAGTTAAGTTAGTAAAAAATAATCCTTATTTCTATCGGTCACGTGACGGCAGGCGGCAACGGCTATGATTTCTGGGGTTTTTTTTAAATCGCCGAGACGGCCACTGAGGGGTTTTAGTGAGTGCGAGCCCACCCCGCCGCTTTTGAGCGAAAAAAAGGCATGAAAGGCTGGATCAAATTCGCTAATTCTTTTTTGTTGTGTTTTTTATTGTGTAAAAGGTTCTTTTTAAATAATACATTTTCGATTAAAGACCTGCGAAGAATTTAGAGTGAGTACAGAAAATCATCCAAATGACTATAACAATCACACTCCAATTATCTGGAACAATTTAACTGAATAAATCTACAATAATTTTATTAAATCTAGGCTGCGGCTTAAGCAATTAATAATGCTTTAAATTTTAACCCACGCCTCGCCAAAATATTGCAACGAGAATTAAACACAACAGATTTCTCGTTTGGTCGGCATTTTGTAGGAAACGCGGATTAATCACAAAAAAAAATTAAATAATTATTATTTTTTATTCGTAGCTATGTTTTAGTATTGACAATTAATTTATTTTATTAATTTTACTTTATAATAAATTATTCTTACAAATATCTTAATAATACTTAATGCTTTTCAAATAAAAAGAGAAAAAGGCAACATTTATAAGTTGAGGGTCTTGAATTAGCGTCTAGAAATCTGGAACCGAGTTTTCTTTCCAACTTTTTATTCTGAGATAGTAATAAGTTGTCTAAAAATAGTTTTTAATTTGTATATTAGCTTAGCTTTATTGAGTCTAGTGTGCCAACAACTTCTTCACGTAAATCTTAAAGTGAAATATAAATGCTTATTTTTAGATTAGAATAGAATAGAAAACACTTTATTGCATAGAAGGATAACTTATGATTACAAAGTACATTAAACAGTTTAAGGTACAAATAATAGAAATTGCATGCAATGGGCGACCTTCTTAAAGAACATATTAAATTGGTCAAAGAAGGCGATGTTTGTTACAAAAATAAATATTAAATTAATTATTATTTGAGTATTAGTTCACACATAGTTGGTAAATATAACTTTTTTCTCCGTGAACCGAATTTGATCAAATAAACTTAAAAGACCTAAATAATATACTAATAGTTGCCTAAAGTAGGCACTTTTAGCAACACTCAGTAGCTTTCTCTTTAACTAAATACCGACACAACTGTGCCGTAGAGGATCATATTTTTGATTTCGGCCATTGGTTTAGTTTAGAAGTTTTTTTTTTTTTATTATTTGCGACGGTATTAATAGGCACCTTTTAGTATCTTTTTTTTGTATCCCCCGGTTTAAGGCTTGGTGCTTCAAAAATTTGTGTTTTTGAATTTTTTTTAAACAATCTGAGACATACAAAATTGATGTCTTCATTCTGAAAAAAATATATGTGTTAGTTAAGGATCTAATCTAGTCATCATACTAAAGGAAAACAGGATCTAATTAATTTTAGTTGATAGAAAAAAATCTCAAAGTTACCCCTTTTTGTTCCGTTTTTTCCATTTTATTTTTAAACCGCTGATTGTTTTTATTTGATTTTTGGAATGAAAATTGCTGACCTTAAATTTTAGACATACTACTATAGTAAGAATTTTAAAGTTTAACGAAAAGACAAAAAACCAGCAAAAACTAAAAAAAAACATCGTTTTCGCGCGGTCCGATGCCATGCCGCGCCGCTCCCTACTAGAGGTGAGAATAACTGCTATTTTTCAATCGCATGCGATCGCTGTTATGCTATTTTCAAACAACTGCGATTTTAAACTGCGATCGGCAACGAAAATGCGATCGGCAACGAGAATGCGATCGGCAACGAAAATGCGATCGGCAACGAGAATGCGATCGGCAACGAAAATGCGATTGACAACGAAAACGCAGGATGTAACTAGACATGCAAGTTTGCTCTAATATCAATGTTAATAAGGATATTTTTATTGAAGTGCAGCAATTATCGATATTACAAAACCTTATATAAATATTTTTCAGCAAAATATCTTTTTAGTACATTTCATATTAATTCGATAGGAGTGAGATCGCAATGCTGCAATGCGTTTCGTTGCTTTGCTAATGACAAGCTGTCACATGCGATCGCGTTTTCGTTGCTGACGGCAACGACAACGAGATCGTTGCCGGCGGCATCGAGAATGCGATCGTTGCCGGGCAACGAGAACGCGATCGTTGCCGACGGCAACGAAAACGCGATCGCATGATACTCGTTGTGAATAATAGCAATGTGATTCGTTGCCATGAAATAACGAGTGTTTTTAAATGCGATTGGAAATAACGACCACCTCTACTCCCTACCCCGTCAGTACCCTTGTGGCCACGGCCGAGGCCGGTTCTGTGTCAAATTTTTGTTTTCGCGCTCTCGTATTTCGTTTTATTTTTATTCAAATGTAAACAAATTTTGACAACAGATGTCAAAACAATGAACCATAACATCTGATTAGGATCTGTATGGAGCTGAAAGAAACCAATTTTGATACCGATATTACATTTATAAAACCGTCGCATTACAAACTTACCTTTTTTATTCCCACAAATAAAACTTAAATCATAGGGTACCTATATAGTTATATCATATCTTTGTTAGTTCTGTGGCGCCGATAACACAATATTAATATTACATTAGCACAATATTACGTGGTATACTTACTCAAATTACTTTAAGAAGGCAGTAATTTATGTCTTAATAGAAAATGTTTCCTTTTTATTTAACGCTTTTCGGTTTTTTCGGCTGTTTAATTTTTTGATGAAAAGATTTTATTTTTTGCTTTTCAGTTTAATTTTTATGGAATCCCCCCCCCCCCTCACTTCAAGGTTCACCTTCACCTCAAATCACCCTCCAAACGCTGGTCTCACACCCCTGAAGGTGGTCAGACGACCTGGTAAAGGTTGCGGCCTATGTCCAGCAGTGGACGCTATCGTGTGAGATCGGCTGCTTAAAATCAAAACCTAGTAACTCGTTTTAACAAAAATGTTCAGGAGAGCCAAAAAACGGGTCGACCACTTTAATTCGTTGCCCCGAAGAAACCAGACGCAATAGCGATTTCGGTGTTTGACCAAAAGTTTGACTATATTGTTGACTATAGTCACACTTAAATCGATCCCACTATTTTTTTTTTTTTAATTTACCCAAATATGACAATGAAAAAAATTTTGAAATACAATCTCTGAGTTAATTCTCTACTTTTTAAAGCATTTTATATTTTTAGTTGTACGTTTCGAATGAAAAATGTTATTTTTTGAAGTGCATTCATTAAAAAGGTAAACAAATGATTTATTTGTGGCAGAATTAAGTTTTGTTTACGATTTGGTTACGACTCGTGGTTAATTCAGCCAAATTTGTATACTGTTTTTGTAACTTACTAAATTCCATCAAAATTTGATTGATTTTATAATCGGCGCCAAATTCAAAACATAGTAAGTCAGCTTTCAAATTCATAACCTAGTAAGTCGGTTGGGTTGCTAGGTTTTTTTATTTGTAAGCCGACATGCGCTATGTTAAGAATATGTACTTCATGGAAATTTCAATAACTTTTCCAAATTGGGTAGACTTGCTAAATTTTATTTTTAAAATTACGTAAGAAACTGGGTGTTTTAAGGTTCATATCAAATCTATACTGCCTAGTAAGTCGAAAAATGACAAAAACGGTTTTTTTGCAAAAACACCAGTTACTAGGTTTTGAATTTGGGCAGCCGAGATGATGATGATGATTATTATTATATTAGTCGGCGAGGCGCTTCTCCAGAAGTCCCCCAGAGTCCTCCAGAAGAAGGCAGGTAGTCGCCACTTACAATGGAACTGGTGGGCCGAGTGTTGAAATTTTTGCGGTTTTTGTAATCCAATCGTCGTAGGTCGCCAATTTAGAGAACTCCTATGTCCGCCCGCCTGCAGTAGAAATAACTCCAGAGGTTGAAGAAGGGATGATATATTTACACATGGTTAGGTACCTACACTATTTACAAGAAAATGAATGCATGTTAATGTGTACAGCGGCTGAGATGTACTGCCTAGTTAACAAAAGTCTTTTTGAAAGGTAACAATGTCAATTTTAAAATCTTCTTCTATAAATTAAAAAGTAACAGTATCAAAAATTAGTTTGGTTACAAAAAGGTTGGAGGAAAGGCACAATTTACTTTTATATAAAAAATATACATGCGAGCAGTTCTCATGTAAATTACAATATGGCAATACAATCTGTGAGTGAATAAAAAAGGCATCCATATTTTATCCACCCTTAGGCCGCATTTACAGGCCGCACGCAGGGCGTTACGCGAGGCGTCGTGCGGGGCGTGCTGCGCCCAAATCAAATGTATAGCAATAGTATGAGACCGTTTAAAGAGACGCGCATAGGCCTATGTTCGATATCGTATAAGGAAACGCGTCGGCTCCCGCGGCGGCGCCCGCAGCGGCGGCGCCCGTGGTGGGGCGCCCGCGTCGGAGCCCACACGACATCCCGCACAACACGCCGCGTCTTCGTAAATGAGGCCTTAGGGTGTGATTTTAGTTCCAAATAAAAAAAGTTATCAACTCAAACTATATCGTTATTTGTTTAAAATTAAAACAACCAGTGGTGTTTTATTTATATTGAGAAAACACTACAAAAAGGGTTTACTTTGATATTTTTTTCTACAGAGTGAAATTCATTACATCTTGTTACTTTTTAATAACTTGTCTAAACTAAATCCTACATCTATATTTTTCAGAATTAAGAAATCTGTTTTATATTTCTCAGATGGTTTAAAAAAAACTCGTTATTACAAATACCTTACCTAAACGCAAATTCTTGTTAGCTGAAACGAAAATCGGAAAGAAAAATTGTGCGGTAGGTATAAACATCTCGATTTAACTTCGGCTTGTATGAAAAGTAATAAAATTTTTAACTGCCGCGACATTTCGCATTTCGACGCGCGCATGTCACAGCTGCGAGGGTGGGGGACCCTCATACCTAATTAGGTAAGAAGCTTCAAAGTACGGAGTCTTAAGTATTTCACAAAATTCCCGAATAAAAGTAAGAGCCGGAGCCGTTAATGTATAACAGATTTATCGAATTTGCCTTTCGGTTGAGCGAACTGATTACTCTACGAAATTCCAGCACTAATTTGGTCTGATATTTTCATCGTGATATTTCAAGATTCATTAAATTTATTTATATTACTTTCATCCACGTGTGTAAACGAATTAAAACTCTTACAACATCTCTTTATTTTCTTTTAATAAACATATTAGGTGTTTCTAACAAGTCGGTAAATCTTATAGGAGTGGTTGAGCTCATCATTCCCAATAAGTTTTTCTGAGCTTATTCTCAAATAATAAACTGTTTCGTGCAATGACCCGATCATCTTATCAAATCAATGTATGGTGTTTGTTACGGTGAGTTTAATAATATCACTGAGATATCACTCTTTTGAATTAGCGTTATCGTGAAGTAGTGACCAATGGTAATACGGATTTGTTTCTATAAAAATGTAGAAAGAAAGATAAAAATAATATAATCTATGTAAATATTAAATTCAAGCTTATTTTGTGTCGTTAAAAAGTAATGCCAAAGAAGATTAGAGGTAAAATCATAATAAAGCTACAATTTTCTCGCCATAAATTTTCTCAACTTTTATATACCACTACGAGATGCATTCTAATGCTCGTAAGGAAAAGTTTAACGAAAGCTTTTCAGGTCAATTGTTATTGTGAGCATCCAATAAAGTTTGATTGTGGCGCTTTCAAGTTTGTGTCAATTTGATTGCTTAAATTTTTAAGATTTAACTTTATTATAATAGCTTTAAGATAAGGTTACTCGTAGAGCGTCAACTGTTGGATATAGGTCTCCCCCACAGATCGCCACAAGGAACATTTTGGCATATTTTTGCCATAATCGCCACGCTTGGCAGGTGGGTGGGCGACGTATACCCTGCCTGTCGTAAGAGGCGACTAAAAGGGGTCTTTGGGGCCGTGGGTGTGAAGGGCGGGGGCCCGACACACTCATCAAACGGCCCCAAGATGTGCGGCGGCACAGCTTTTGGCACTGTGCCGCAGCAGCTACAAAGGCGAGCCGGGGAGGGAACAACATTCCCTCCCCGAGCACGAAGCTAATATCAGCTGAGCGTGGGAAGAACTTCGGACGCCAGTAACGCGTGGTTCCCGAGTTTCGGCTGTGTGCGTAGCAAGCAACGCGAATTTTTCTATGAAGTGTCCGAGGTGTGAATGATAAGGCGGTTCCCATTCAGCCGGGTCGACTAGTATAAGACATTTAAACTAATCAAAAAACTTTTGTCACCAGGGCATGACGCCAATATCAGTCCTGGTCTACGTGGTCTACATCATAGCGTCTCTCACAATCATCGGAATGCTCTTCGACGGTCACCAGCTGGCTCCAATCTTCGAAGTTCTGCGTTGTTCAACCCTAGCTTTCCTATCAAGGAGTTTGGCTACCACCAGTCCAGGGTTGGCAACTGGTCTTCAGATGTTCTATGTTTCGTCTGCGATGTTCTGGTGTCTTTATACCTTGAAACTGTTTGAGATTAAGAAGAAGGTAAAAAGTCAGTGATTGTAAAATGGGTTTTAGAGCTATCTGGGTAAAGAAAAGCATTTTTTTTTCAAGTAAGTATACTCATTATGAGTATGAATGATTTTTAATCCCATAGCCAACAAAGGCAGTAGACCCACTAGACTGTGAATTCCAGCCTATAAGTCTAATCTATACCAATATTATAAAGAGGAAAGATTTGTTCGTTTGTTTGTTTGTAACGAATAGGCTCCGGAAATACTGAACCGATTTAAAAAATTCTTTCACTGGTAGGAAGTTACACTATCCCCGAGTGACATAGGCTATATTAGAATTTTAAAATAATTAGGGATCCTTACTTAATCTTGAATAATGTAGCCCAAGCTGCATTTTTTACCTGTTGTTTACATATTTTGACAGTTGAAGGTTTTTGTTGTTTTTTAAATTCGCCCATTTTGGGCAGGCAAAGAAACTTAGTCCATACAGCCAAGACAGTTGGTGGTTTTTTGTTGTTGGTTGAGCCAAGTGCCTATAGAGCCAAGTGTAATGTAGTATCTTTAATTCTATGGCGTAACGAAGTTCGCCGTGTCAGCTATATACAATACAATCACAGGTCCTATTACGGCCCCTTTTGCAATATTGCTTTTCGTCCTCTACAGTGTCAAAGTCAATACAAAAAAACGCATTAAGGACGCAAAGCAATATTGCAAAAGCGGCCGTAATAGTAGGCTACCAGGCGAAATTCAAATTTTTTCACGTTTTTTAATTATTTTGGCGAAAGTATTCATCATCAATATATATAAAACTCGTCCGTTACTGACTGACTGACTGACTGACTGATGACTGACTGACTGACTGACTGACTGACAGACAACGCAGAGCCGAAACTACTGGGCGTAGCGGGCTGAAATTTTGCATGTAGGTTCCTTAGGGAGTGTAGGTGAGCACTAAGAAAGGATTTCCCGAAATTCTCACAGGAACGGGAAAAAACGGGATTTTTGTGTTTAAGAAAAATCTGCGCGGGTGATACCGCGGGGCAGCCTCTAGTTTTAAATAAAGTTTAAATGAATTCCCGTACATAAAAACCTATTTCCCACATTGTGATATATCGTTTTTGAAAGACAGAGTTACCGATTTTGTGTATATTCAAGGAACTTGTTTTTTGGCCTTTTACCCCTTAGACACAAAATCTGTAGGTCTGTCTTTCAAAAACGTTGTAATGCAATGTGGGAGATGGTTTTTTACATACGCGAATTCATTTAAACTTTATTAAAAATGTATACTTTCGCCAGAATAAATAAAAAACATGAAAAAAATTAAATTTTGCGCCATAGCGAGAGTTACCACCTTAAAGTTCAAAGCACATTGAGTGCATGCTTAGTGACCTAAATTGCCGAGTGGGAATGATTTTGTACCGCAGAGAGCACAGCTACCTTGCCAATTAATAATTTAAACTTGATCAATACTTTACTGTATTTCCGGTTGACTTGCTACGCGAAAATGATTCCAATTTTTTTTCCATCAAAATCCATATTATGTTGTTATAAAGAGGCCTTTGCCCAGCAGTGGGATAACATAGGCTAGTAGTAGTAGAAGTATGTTATAAATTCGAAAGTAACAATTGTCTGTCTATGTGCTACGCAATCACGCCTCAACTGCCAAACCGCAACATATGGCTGAAAATTGGTGGGTAGGTAAAGACGAACAGGATACCCGAATTTTATCCCGAAGATCATACGGGAACGAAAATTTTTAAATTTGCGGTTTGAATAAAGAGGAATCATGCTCGCAAAGCCCAGGTATATACTTGTAAATGTATCTTTCGAATTAGGAAACCAGAACTTAAATTAAAAAAAACGATTTTACAATTTAATTTACCCGTCGAACGTCTACCTACCCTCAAAAACATTTAAACTATGCACAATTTATGTGCGCCCGACGCGGTGAGGTTTAATAACATTTTTCTAGAAACTCTTCTGTTGATACAAACATTTTCAATCTCATGCAATTCTGCCCTTTTCTTCCTGGAAATTGTATTAACTGGTATTTCTCGTTCCCTCATGTTTGCAGTTTTATAACCTCAACAATAAATACACGCTTTAGACACCCATTCCTTATACTGCTATAAAATAGAAAAGCTAGCTATTAATAAAAATAATTATTTTGTCTACTAAAGCTGCCACGACAGTATCTAATAAAATAAAAAACCAACGATAGCTAATATAGTACATTACTAGCTTTTGCCCGCAGCTTCGCACGCGCTTTTTCATTAAAATCGTTAATTACTGGTTGATTTACGACTCAGGATTTTGGTGACATCATTTCTGATCGCACCCATACCCCCTAAAAATATTGCCGTGGCAACTCCATAAATTCATTTCTACACTCCACCATTCAGACACTGAAACTTCTAACATTTCTATTAGCTGGTTGGGTAAAAGTAGTTGGATATACGTACCTACATACCTAGTATATGTACCTACTCGAGTAAAAAAAAGTTGAAGATTTTTAGGCGCTTTATGTTTTTGGGAATGTTCCGTTACCATGTGAATTTTGGTTAATTTTTTCTTAATAGAACTCTGAATCTAATTACACCCACTGAAGAACCCGTTTTCCTTTTTTTACGTGGAAATAAAGAAATATATATACATTGTTTTACTAACTAAAGAGTCCCGTTTTACGTTCCCGTGGGAATTTAGTATATTTCTTCCTTCCAACACCCTTACACTTGTAGACTAAATTTCACGTTGGCATACTCAAGGAAATCGATTTTTCATACTAAATAATTAGTCTTGTAACCCTATTCCCATGGGAATTTAGTAAATTCCTTTCTTCAACACCCTTTCATCTACTGAGGAACCTGTACACAAGTTTCACGTCGATACACCCAAGGAAGTCGAGATTTCATTCTCACAAAAAAGTCCCGTTATTCCAGTCCCCGTGGGAATTTTGTTAATTACTTTCTTTCAACATTCCTACATTTACTGAGGAACCTGTACACAAATTTCACGTCGAAACACTCAATGATGTCGATTTTTCATTCTCACTAAAAAAGTCCTGTAATTCCCGTTCCCGTGGGAATTTTGTAAATTCCTTTCTCTCAACACTCTTTCATTCACTGAGGAACCTGTACACCAAGTTTCACGTCGATACACTCAATAATGTCGATTTTTCATACTAACTAAAAAGTACCGTAATTCCCGTTCCTGAGGGAATTTTGGGAAATCCTTTCTTAGCGGATGCCTACGCTATAACATCTACCTGCATGCCAAATTTCAGCTTAATCCGTCCAGTAGTTTGGGCTGTGCGTTGATAGATCACTATGTCAGTCAGTCAGTCAGTCACCTTTGAGTTTTATATATATAGATTTATATTGTAAAAACACATGCAGTATAAAAAATATAGTAAACGAGCTTTCCCGGCTTACTTCGTTACGCCATAGAATATAAGATACTACAAAAGTCTTGGCTCTATCGACTATGTTCTTTTGACTGCCCAGAATGGCCGAATAAAAAACAAACAACAACAACAAACCACCTGTCAAAATATGTAAACAACGGAAATAATATTGCACCTTGGGTTATATTGCAAATAATATTGCACCTTGGGTTATATTATTTGAGTTTAGGTAAGGATCCCTAATTTTTTTGAAAATCTAATATAGCCTATGACACTTGGGGGTTAATGTAGCTTCCTACCAGTTGAAGAATTTTTCAAATCGGTTCAGTATTTCCGGAGCCTATTCGTTACAAACAAACAAACAAACAAACAAACAAACAAACAAATCTTTCCTCTTTATAATATTGGTATAGATGATACCAATTATTAATGCAACAGAATACCATTAATAAAAATAAAAATAAAGTTAGCTCCAAAGATTTTGTATTGCAAGATGACAGAGATTCAAGCTTTTTCATTAATTTATATTTGAACATTTGCTTTAAAATACTTTATTTTTTTAAATAGATACAAACAATTGTATGTATTTTAACATAAATAAAGTGGTGTAATGTTTTGTACAGCGACGGACAGCGTCAGTACTTCTAGTTATTCTGTATTGTAAAATAGCTTTTGTTATTTGATATTACAGTCTCGTGCGCACGAGAGATTAGTCAAAGCCGTTACGCCGTCCGTGTCCACCACTGTACAAAATAAAAAAGTTTAAATTATTGGGTTTAATGAGGCTTGCCTCTCAGTCGTAAGACTAGTTTTAAAGCATTAATCCGTGGTACAATAAATAATTTTAACCTGTTTTGTAGTAAGGCACATAATCTATACCAATATTATAGAAAGGAATGATTTGTTTGTTTGTTAGTTTGTTTGTAACGAATAGGCTCCGGAAATATTGAACCGATTTGAAAAATTCTTTCACTGATAGGAAGCTACACTAACCCCGAGTGTCATAGGTTATATTAGATTTTAAACTCAAATAATGTAACCCAAGGTGCAATATTTTTTCCGTTGTTTACATATTTTGACAGCTGGTTTGTTGTTGTTGTTTATTTTTTTATTCGGCCATTCTGGGCAGTCAAAAGAACATAGTCTATAGAGCCAAGTCTTTTGTAGTATGTTATATTCTATGGCGTAACGAAGTAAGCCGGGACAGCTCGTGAATAATATTTTTTCAAGCCGGGGCGTGATGATAAAACTGCCTAAAATCAGTCGTTTATTTTTTAATGGTTGCGTGGCCATATTTTGTTTTAAATTAATAACTTATTTAAGTATTTAAATAACTATAAAAACTCTCTTTATATATTTGTCATAATTAAAATAAATGTACGTAGGATGTAACTAGTTATAATATAGTTGAAATGTAGTTTTAAAGATATGTCGCATTTTATAAATCTCACTAGAGGCCAGTTACTCATAGCGAAGATATTAAATGATATTTTTAGGTTTAAGTGAGTTTGTGGCTTAATTTAGAAAATGGTTTAGTTTTGTAAACTTTTCAGTACACACCGACTGATATCAAATGTTACCTATTTATACATTTTAATAAACTTGTGTGCCTTTTCTAGATAACCAAGTAGTTTTAAGATTATTATTTTTAAATAAAATATTGAAATATAAACTTTCTTTTTCTTAACCAGATTTGAAATAAAAGGTGTTTCTGACGGACAAGGCAGGAGAAATTCTGCTCACCATACTTAAAAACTTACCCAAGGCTTACTCAAAATCATGAAAATGATTACTTGTTGATGGAACCAATGTTGGAACAGCTAATTTGCTTTAGAGATTTTGACCCATATTGCTATTGGGAAGTTGTTAAGTATTGTAAGCTGAATCAAATCTTTCATTTATCACCAACTTGTCAGATACACTCTTCAATACATAGTATAAAACAATGTCGCTTCCCGCGTCTGTCCCTATGTATGCTTATTTATCTTTAAAACTATGCATTTTTTTTTTTTTATTGGATACAGTGATTCAAGAGGAAGGTTTATGTAGATAATACATGTACAACATAGTAATATGTAAGGCGGTACGACGTTCGCCGGGTCCTCTAGTTAGGTATACAATACAATTCAAAATATCCGACTGCGTGAGGACTAAAAAGCAAACAATACGAATACCTTATGTTGCTTATTTTTAAGTCTCTTATGAAACTAAAGTGGCCACTTTAGGCAACAAACGATTTTTTTCTTAGATTTTGAACCTGAAAGCTACACAACAGGGCCCTAAAATTTCTAAGCAGGGAATTTAATTCTTTTAGTTTACGTTTAGTATTGTATAAGTTTCTTTCGATGTTGGAAAGAGTAACCTATTAAGTGTTCCCCCTGTCTACTGCTTGATGAGAGGTGCTCATTATTTCCTTTAAATTGTGTTTTCACTGCTGCTGCTAAAACCTTTGGCAATCGGATATCAGTCAAAAAAAGTAATATAATCTTATTATCTCTGCCAGACTAGGCTGTATAAGTTAAGAGACTAATTTCTTTTCTAGGGAGTCAAAGTCGGATATTTTTGGTTTAGAAGATAGTAATAATTTATCGAAGTGGCGCTAGTTTTGCACCGTGTTAGCCCTTAAGTTACGTTTGTATTGAGTAAGTCAGGCTCATCAGCTTATTCACTCACAGAATTCGTCTTTCCAAAACTTTTCCCGATCCGCCGTAAACCGTAAACATAGCCAAAGTGCTATAAATTGTATTCCAAAAGATCCCCGTGTTTGCAAAGGATGCGCTATAAATTATTTATGAGGCTATAGAGTTGATAGGAAAATGCATTAAGAATACTATTTTCTCGTTTAATGCCCACTTTGGAGGATTATATAAACTACTAGTTGACCCGGCGAACTTCGAACCGCCTAACCTTGTACTATCTTGTGCATTTATTATACTTATAAACCTTCCTCTTGAATCACGCTATCTATTGCAAAAAACCGCATTAAAATCCGTTGCATATTTTTTAAGATATAAGCATACATAGGGACAGACGCGGGAAGCGACTTTACTTTATACTATGTATTGATGATTGATATTGAAGTACCCTTTTAAGATGTGATACTAAATATCTATCTAAAATATATATCTTGACTACAATAAATTCCTACCCATCATACCTAACTAACTTATATGTATCCTGAATCTAGGGTGCTAAACAAAACTGCATAATTTAGGCTAAATATAAAGAGAGCAAATAAAAAAAAAATGTCAGTAAAATATACGCGCGTATTTTCTGAAACATCATGTATAGGTTATTAAATTACGAAACTATCACTAATAGGTATTATAAGTGCGAAATTTTGTGAGTGTGTATGTTTGTTACTTCTTCACGTCAAAAAGGCTGGACAGATTTTAATGCAATTTGGAACGGAGTTAGCTGACAGCCTGGATTAGCACATAGGCTAATAATTTTCCCTAAATAATGCGCGGGTAACACAGCTAGTTAGTAATTAAATCAAATAAAACTCAAATTTAACCATCAAATTTCCTTAAATTTAAAATTTGTTTTCCGATAACAAATTTCTTAATAAACTTACAACACAAATAACTGAACATCCCTCGGTTCGGCTAAACTTTGACTAAGCTAACTCTAAGACGACGGTTCGTCTCTGTCAAAGGCTAGATTGATTTTCTCGAGCGGGGTTAGTGCTCTGGCTTTGCTAAGCTAATCTAGATTTATTGATGAGGAACCTACCTAACTAATGCATTATGCTGGAACATTATGCTAGGTACTACAAAATCTGCCTAACATTACTCTGAGAAATCGAT
The DNA here is from genome assembly GCA_951802225.1 of Euspilapteryx auroguttella. NCBI lineage: Eukaryota > Metazoa > Arthropoda > Insecta > Lepidoptera > Gracillariidae > Euspilapteryx > Euspilapteryx auroguttella. The sequence continues at coordinate 9,990,808 of OX637653.1, forward strand.
TAATTAAAAATTAATTATTGAAGAAACAAACTTTGAGATGAAAGAACGAAAGTTCGTTCAGATATTAAAAGCAAAAAAAAAAATTAAAAAGTAACGGTTTTCTTATCGTTTAAATTTTCATAATAAAATCTTACTTTTATATAACTTTTATAAGTTAATTTTCTTAGTAATTATCTATCTTCTATCTTTTTAATTTTCATAATCATCCTACAGATCTAGACAGACTTCCGTCTTCCATGTCCCTGCTGCTCTTACGAATTATCGTCAAAACACTTTCTTTATCCGTGTTGTTAAAAAAGTTAACTTGTTATTAAAAACTACTGATGTGGACATCTTTCTCGATAGCTATTTTGTTATCAAACGTAAATTGAGTTCCTCTTTCTTTGGGAAAAATAAAAATTAAAATTTAAACTAGTAACCAATTTGAAGCAATTTTTATTGTATAATTTCACAATTGCTGTATTAGGAGGTATAGTATGCACTTTTTTCTGTCTCGTTACTTTTCTTTTGACCACCAGATATCACAATGTTTAGGGGTATTAATCATCTAGTTTTATTTTCTAGAAGTGAAAACTTGTAAATGGCATTGTAACTTTCTAGAATATTTTTTTTTCATTTACTTAAACTTTATGCTGTAAGTTTTCCGAATTTAATAAATAAATAAATAAATAAGTTCTTTGATCAAAGAACCTAAGTAAAAAAAATCATCCCTCATCAACAATCAAAATGTCATCAATTACATTTAAGCACATTTACATACTTATGTAATAAAATTAAATATATATCCTGTTATTATCAAATAATATTTTTATTCCCATCTCTGTGAGTTTCTGAAATAATATATATTCGAGAAAATACTCTGGAAATTTTCTCTTTCATTCATGTTTTATTAAAAACTTTATTACTTTCAAAAGTGGCTGTTTAGAATTAATCTCTTTAATTTTGAAATGGAGACTTTCAAAATTAAATAAGAAGACGTTGGTACAAACTTTATATACTTCCTTAAGATCAGCAATAATCGTTGAAAAAAGCATTAGAATAAACAAATATCGATTTGGAGGACATAACTAGCGCCAATTGCGAAAAAAATAATTCTAAACCATGTCAAATTTGGCCTACGAATGCTACAAAATGTTGCTAAAAGTGGCAAATTAGGGCAACCATTAGTAATTTTTTTAATTAATTAAACGTAAGCGTAGGACTATAAGTAGCACAACCGTAAAAACACTAAGCAAGATCATCAATTTAAAACAAGAAGATATTTTTATTATAGGGGCTAGTTTATGGAGTATATAGCTAATATATCGGTTATTTATTTTTTGCAATAACGTATCTACTGTTAAATAAACGTTATTTCTTTCTTTCTTTCTGTATCTGTAGATATATCTCTTAACAACTTAGTAATTCCTTACCACAGACAGGCATCCCTTACATTTTACTATGTTACATCCAGATTTTCCTTGCTTCCCTTTCCCAGTCGTTTCCCGGCCTTTGCGGGCTACATACGTGTAGCACACAGCTACTATTTCGTTCTTCCAGCCGAAGAATACTGGCCGTAAAATATTGTGAATGAAAAAAAAAAACGTTCTATTTTAAAATTTACCTGTTTGCGGAGTAATTTGGAGTTTGCTAAAAAGGTTAAGATAACAAAAATAAAACGGAATTTGTTCTAAAAACAAAAGTGTTGTGAATTGGATTTTTTATTTCGGTAAGTAATATGCATTACCTCTATCTATATAATTTTTACTGTTTATTTGAAATTACTTGATAAAAATCTAGATTTTTTTTTAGTGACGATGTATTTTAGTTTCTCAGACTAATTTATAGGTTTGTAGTTTATTAAAATAACAATAACGCCTAACACTCAGAGCCCCTAAATAGGTTGAAAAACACGTTTGTAGGCAGTTTACAACAATTACACCCAATACATCCAGTCCGGAAAACCAACGACGCCGGGAATCGAATCCGGTGCTCCCACGACGCAGTCGACATCACTGCCAACTGAATCACGGAGGCTGTCAGAAGATATTTTTTTATGTTAAACTAACTGACCCAGCAAACTTCGTATAGCCTTACCGTGTTATTCATAAAGATACAGTAGATTTTAAGTAGCGTTACTGGAGGTCTACTTCTCTGGTTTGTTGTATGCTAAATACGTGACATCCAGTCTAAATTGACATGTGTCAAATAACTAAAATGCTCTTTAACTTTTTATGAATAAGAGGGTTAGATTAGAAGTTAACCCGATTATTAATACTACCTACCTTATAAAAATTGAGTGTATTGACTACTTACCTTTGCCTGAATAGGCGAATTTTACAGGAAAACAGTAATGGAACATTTTCTGTAAAAAAAAATTTTGTTTTTACTAACTATCCCTCCATTTTTTCTCACCTTTTAAACCTTCCCTGGACTAATACGAACATTTCAAAACCAAAAACAGCTAAATCGGCCCGGCCGTTCTTAAGTTTTAGCGAGACTAACGAACCACGATTCTTTTTTATATATATACTTAGTAGAAGTAGATAGTAAATAAGTTATAACTTTATTAATACTTGTTGACGAAAACTTATATTATATGAATACTAAGGTCCCTTTACATTTGCAATGCAAATCGCTCTGTCGCCCGCAGAAATTTTGTTTTTAATACCTTTATTTAGCCCTAGGATCAAAACGAAAATTATTTTAATTATCTTTCTAGTGAAAATTAAATTTAGGGCTTTCATTTATAAATGCTAGTACTAGAATGCAAATAATAAAGTTTTCGGTTTCTTTGTAAGTTTTTTGCAATTTACAACGAACATAATCTAGGTTCCGCAGTTCATTTTATAGGTAAGTATAAACATTAAGGTGCTGAAGTGTATCTGAAGTTTACAATAAAATCAATACATAGTATAAAACAAAGTCGCTTCCCGCGTCTGTACCTGTATGCTTAAACTTTTAAACTATGCAACGGATTTTGATGCGGTTTTCTTTAATCGAGTGATTCAAGAGGAAGGTTTATAAGTATAAACACACGAACAGCATAGTAATAGGTAAGGCGGTACGAAGTTTGCCGGGTCGACTAATTAAATCATAAAAGTGTAAACATTTATTTCATAATTTCAACAGCAAGCTTTTTTTTTATATATTATCCAATAATAAACATTGTAGGACCGACTAACTATCACAAAACAAGCTTGGATTTTTGTGTTGATGTGTTGAATATAAAAATAACGTAAGGCCCACAAGGATACAGAAGATGTGAAGCAAAAGGCCGGAAACAATGCGAAACAGCTGGAGGAGGGTAATGCTATAAGGTTCGCTAATATGACAGACATTTATTTGTTTTAATAAGTTTGTGTAAATGATATTATGTTATAAATATTACTTTAAAAAAAAAAAAACTAAACAAAGACATATTTACAAATAAAAAATGGCCTCCAAATCGCTGCCACCGGAAGGTACGGTGCCTAGCAAGCTGGCTGCGTTACCTCTCTGAATGGCCAGACTTATTCTCTGGCCAAGGTACGAGCCAGCCCGCCGGTCACCGGAATGGTCGATCAGACGCGTCGATAATTCCTTAAATAGTCGACGCGCCCCTGGCCCCCAAGGCCCTAAAGTTTCGACCCCAAACGGCACAAACTCATACTGCTGACTAATTGCCGCGTATTTGCGCCGTTTGAGGTCTTCGGCAGCTGCGGCCGCCGCGCCAGCCTCACCTGATGTTCTTTGCACGTGGCAAGCCGCCATGGTGTCAACACACGTGGCGTCCCACACCAGCGGCCTGCCACGTGTCCAGGGGACGATAGTCATACCGTCGGGCCTCTTTCCGTCGTCTCGCGCCAGACCGTTAGGTTCAAGAACAGCCGGCACGTTGACAGTGGTAAGGGCCCGACGGATAATGTCATTTAGACTGGCGTGGCGAGCCATGCGACCAGCGCTGCGCATACAGGAGAGGCCGTGGTGGCCGAGGTGATCGACCATATCTCCACAGTGGCAGCGATGAGGAGCACACGTCCTGACTCCCAGTCTCAGGCACACCCCCAGGGAAAGTGTGGTCTTGTGTAAGAGGGTTCCCAGGTTAGCCGATGGTAGCGCCTGCAGCCAGTAACCTGACACCGGATCAAATGCTGCGTGTAGGCGAGCCCGTTCTGCAGGATCGCCGGCCGAAAGTATAAGCTTGTTTTGTATTATCTTGCAGATGGGCTCGTTTGTGTAAATATAATAGAAAAGACTAAATAACTAAAAATAATAATAATAACACATCACACTCAGAGCCCCTAACTAGGAAGAACCTGTTAGAAGGGTACCCGAAACACACACAAAGACGAACATTACACCCAGACCGGAATCTAACACACTAAAACCCAGCCGGTGTCCTCCTCGGCTGTTGACAAGGGGGTCACGGGAGTCTTTATGTTCAACTCAGCGACAGAGTAGGGCGACCCTCCACAAGGTGGTCAGACGACCTGGTGAAAGCTGCGGGAGTATACATTGGATGAGGGTCGCTCAAGACTGGTCGTTGTGGCGATTTGTGGGTCGTCTTTCGGATAAAATGATGATAACGCCACAGAGCTCACTAACTACGCTCTTAGGATGCATTCACGTACAAATTGGTAACAAGCGCTTGTGCCAACTTGTGCGCTGGTTCGAAAAAATTATAAAAAATACCTGGTAGCGCTTATTAGTTTTTAAGTTTGTAATGTTTACTAACCTAGATATAAAGATTTTTGTTTTGTTTTGTTGCTAACACTATGGACCAAGTTGTTCGAAATAAATAAATTATTATTATTATTATTACCAGCTTTGTACGTGAATGCACTCTGACATCTAAAGAAAAGTTTCATTAACTAAATAACCACGTGGTATACCAAGTTATTATAAATGTATGTTCCAATCAGATTTCTGCGCTGTTTCCCCAGCTGGGGTCACCACGGCTGCATGTTTACTCTCTGTATTAGCGGGAAAATTGACAACATTAGAAATTATAAACTCTGGAATTGAAGGTTCTGTATGTTTTTTTTATGTGTATTTTTTACGTTTTTGGCGTTTGTGTCAGAATTTCAGAATAGAATAGAAAACGTTTATTGCCAAAAAGTGACACACCATTACATAAATACACAAAAAACTAAAACAATATGCCACTATTGGCACTATTCAGGTTGTGGTTGTATGTCTTTGGGTTCTATAACGGCCATCTTTCCAATAATACTTGTCTTTGAGCAAAAATTTATGCAAAAAAAATAATGATACGGGGGCTTGTCATAGTTTTGAATTCCGAACGCTGGTCGCTCGATTGTTAGCGCCTGAACTAAACAAACTGCAAATTGGCCGGCGAATTGAACGTTTGTTTTTGCTAGGCGCTCCAAACATCATTTCTCTTTGTCCGCTTATTGTTTCTGTTCCGCTGTTGACATTTCCATTAAAGTTATTTTTAGGAACGTTTGAAAAAAATATTATATTTAACTGCTTAACTTTTGACTGCTCCGTAGCTCAGTTAGAAGTGACGTGGACTGAGCTGAGATGCGTGTGCACCTGGCTTCGATTCCCGGCGGAGCAAACATTGTTATGATGAATATCGATTTTTGTTTCCCGGTCAGGGTGTACCCAATGTTTCCGACACACACAAGTTCTTCCTAGTTAAGGGCTCTGAGTATGATGCGTTATTATTATTATCTCACCTGAAATACATTTACTGCTGAAAATAGACCTCTCCCACTGATTGCCACATAGAGGGTCATCAGTGGGCCACAATGGCCTCTTACTCAAAGCAAAATGACTCATTTGCGGTGTCTCATTTTAGCTCTTGAGGTCAAATTTGGATTTGAAGTCTCATTCCCACAATTCTTTTATCTTTTCATACTAAGTCTAACTAAGCCCGAATAACTGAAAACTGTACGGGGACAGGCTGTCATACGGCATAGCAGCGGAAAATACAAGTAGGTATGTTTTAGCGTTTCCCATCTCACTGGTATATGCCACATTATTATTATTATTATTACTAGCCTATGTTATCCCTCTGCTGTGCAAAGGCCTCTTTCCCCTCCTTCCACACTTCCCTGTCCTGGGCAGATTCCCACCAGTCCATATCGTGTACTCCCAATTCGTCGCTCCATCGCTTCCTGGGGCGACCACTTCGTCTATTGGCGTGACTCGGGACCCACTCAGTGGCCCTCCTTGCGATTTGAGTCCATACGGGCTACGTGGCCGGCCCAGTCCCACTTCAATTCTGCCGCTTTTTGAGCTACATCCCGTATTTTATGCCACATGATCACAAAAATACATCAAAACAGAGGTAACCTACCAAACTATTTACGAGCCCTAAATATACAGTTATTCATGACTAGAGGCTGCCCCGCGGTATCACCCGCGCAGATTTCTCTTAAACACAAAAAATACATTTTCTCCCGTTCCCATGGGAATTTTGGGAAATCCTTTCTTAGTGCTCGCCTACACTCCCTAAGGAACCTACATGCAAAATTTCATCCCGCTACGCCCAGTAGTTTCGGCTCTGCGTTGTCTGTCAGTCAGTCAGTCAGTCAGTAACGGAAGAGTTTTATATATATTGACAGTTATTCATGATAGCCGTTTGCAGTACGTACGTAACTTTTCTCAAACAAATTATTCTTCAAACATAATCATTAACTATATTTCGTACCGACCCACATTCATCATCTTGTACCACATAAATAATGGATCATTTTGTTTTACTATACCTACGCAACGCATGTTATATTCAGTTATCTGCCAATAAAACACTGTCCAGACGAAATAAAAACAGTTGCGACTAGCCAAATAAAGCAATTGCTTGAGATAAGAATAGAATAGAATAGAAATACGCTAGCAAACAAAAGGGCAGTTCCAAGTTCGTCCAGTCATAGTTTTACGCTGAAATTCATATATATAGAAAAAAAAATTTACACTTATAAAAAGATTTTGCAGTACGTACCTACCTGCCAAAATATATATAACTCTTCCGTTACTGACTGAATGACTGACAGACAACGTAGAGCCAAAACTACTGGGCGTAGCAGGCTGAAATGTTGCATGTAGGTTCAATAGGGAGTGTAGGTGAGCACTAAGAAAGGATTTCCCAAAATTCCCATAGGAACGGGAAAAAACTGGATTTTTGTGTTTATGAGAAATCTGCGCGAGTGAAACCGCGGGGTAGCCTCTAGTAGCTTATAAATCAGTCCCCCCCATAATAAAGCCCATGTACTTAAAGCCCCAGGATTAAATATAGATAGAGGCTCTAAGTGTGATACTGTTAAACATATAAATAAGTAATAAATGTTGTGCCAAATTAACATAATTATTTACTAGTCGACGTTGACGTAGATAGACGTTGTACGATCTTTAACTGTATGAAACGACTGACAGTTATTGGAAAGGTTTGTATGGAAAATAGGAAATTGTTGAAATATTAAAATTCTTCAATATTTCCTCACCTTTTAAACCTTTCCTGGACAAACAGACATTTCAAAACCGAAATAGACTACATCGGCTAAAATATATAGTAGAAGTAAAAGAAGACGTAGATTATCAAGTATGTAAGTGCTAAAAGAATCTTTGCCCTGATTATTCGTCTGTTCCCGCTAACTGAGCCATTAAATAATGAGAAAGATAGATTAAATAGATAGCGGCAACTATTTCAGCGCCCATTGTTCCAGAGAGCCGGAAATTTTCGTTCATTCTGTTGACGAAGAAGCGCGGCGAGTGTAGGCAGAACAATGAGCGGGAATGTGATGTTTAAAATGAAGAAAATAAAGAATTTTGATTCATTGTCATCTTTCATTCTTTTGTTTGTTAGGGACTGTGTGAATATATCATCCTTTTATGTGACTCTGCAGTTGGATCAGGACGTATACAGCCAGGAACCTCCCTCCCAAATGATAACAGCGATGATTTCAGGTGACTTCTTATTTATTTTCAGTTTTACAGGTTTTTTGAGTTAATGCGCAAGGGCTCGATACAGTACAAGGGACGTATTAAAGTGAAGTAAGAATGAATGGGAACGATTGAATGAAATTAAAGAACGATTGGTGAGTGAGACTAGAGAACGATTGTGCGATGACCGAGTGTGACGATATTGACGTGTATCCGCTTCTGACGTCACACGTAGACAACTTAAGATCATGAACATGTTTTTTTTATGGAGTTTTCAAGCTTTCTTAAAAGTGTCATTAATGGTGTTGCACACTAAATTAAACTATGTGTTAGTTTAGTATCCATTACATTTTCTATAATTCGTTAGTAGGTTCATGATTTTGTAATAAAAGTTCTTAATTATTCAAGAGGTAGGTTATCTAAAATAGTGATTTATGAATTTATATTCAGTGCAATAACATCGTACCTACATGGCAAAAATCTGTCGACCCTTGTCATACTAAACTTGTCTATAAGTTAGAGAATTGTCTGGATAGTTATGGTACATAGATACATCTATTTCTATATTAATCGTGCTATATTTGTTTCGAGTGGTTTAAGAGATCTTCCCCCCTACACTAATTCCGATTTCGTACCATTACAGCCTAATTAATTTTATTTAAGAAAAAACTACTGTCTTAAGTTTCTAAAACGAATAAAGTTGAAGCTGTTAGTTTATGAAAAGGTTTTTTGTCTGCGATTTTTTTTAATTTCACAAGATTTTTTAATTTCAACAGCTATTAAAATTTATCGGTAGTACAGCGTTTGATAATGAATGAATACATGAATACAAGAATGTTAACTCTAGACTTTTCCTAATAAATTTCAAAGTACATTCAGCTTATATATTTCTCGATTTATTAGTTTATCGATAAAATCACTCTACCAACGGTGTTCTAAAGTAAAATTTGCTTTCTACCAAATAGCTTTTAAAAATCCACTTCGCTTCAGGAAAAAAAGAGAATATTATGCAATGAAATGGCGGCCTCATAAATAAACGTTGCAGTCGCTGGTTTTCTACTTTCTAGAGTGCATACTTGTAGGTACAACGTACCTCTACTCTACTCTCTACTCTCAATATAGTTTTATTTTTTAAAGACAATATCATCAATACATAGTTTAAAACAAAGTCGCTTCCCGTGTATGCTTAAATCTTTAAAACTATGCTACAGATTTTAACGATGTTTTTTTTTAATAGATAGAGTGATTCAAGAGCAAGGTTTAGGAATAAAGTAAAAAAGTAAAGTAAAAAATGATTTATTCAATACAGGATACAAGATATCGCTTATTGAAAGTCAATTAGACTAATCTAATTAATATTGAGTATAATATATGCAGTATGCACAATACATAGTAATAGGTTTGGAGGTACAATGTTCGCCGGGTCGACTAGAATTGTAAAACCAAAACGAAATCCTTAGGTATTGATTCTGGTTAGGTTTTTATTTCGCTGACCATATGGATTTTATACTAAACCGCAATAGAATAGAAAGTAAAGAGATTTATCGCTAAACAAGTTTATGAGCGGGAAAATTGTTGCCATTTTCGTGTCTTTTGTATGACGAAGCTTAACACTCTGGCAGGATAGTAGATTGTATCACAAAGAAAAAATTTAATATTTTTACGGCGAGGCTGCTTTTTTGAATCCAGAGCTAAGGAGGGATGTTTGTCCGCGATTATCTCAAGTTTGGCTGAACCACTTTTGATGCGGTTTTCACAAAAGTATTTGTTACTTTTAGGAGAAGGTTTTAGAACCTATTTTAACCGACTTGAGAAAAAAAAGGAAGTTCTCAATTTATGTATCTGTAAATTTATTGAAGGCGGGTCTCTTTTTGTAAAAAAGAAATTATTAATTATCTGGTTTATCTGTTAATATCTCGTACCTTCCTTTACACAAAGCATTATTAAATTATCAAGTCAAATAATAAACAGATCTAATTACATTTTGTTATAAGCTTATTTCAACGAATTCCATGAAACCCTTATATGAAATATTAATTAAATATCTAAATACAAAAGGCAACAAAGAAATTTATACATATATTTAAACTTTTTTATTAATTTAAACAGAGTATTGCCTCAGCGGTGTTACCTCTACGCTGTAAAATCATTGCGAAAGGGAGTATAATCATTTAACAGAGGAGGGCTCGTTTTGGGGCGTCTCCAGGCGACCATTGTAGTAAGGCAAGGCAAGCATTTGTTTGCCTGAGCCAATTGGTGGGCACCCTGAACTACCTCGCCTCTAGCAGTATTGTATATGATACTTTACGAAATAAGGTATCAATATTAATTAGATTAGTCTAATTGACTTCTAATAAGCGATATCTTGTATCCTTTAATAAATAAATATTTTTTAACCGACGAAAAAACAAAAAGGAGGAGGTTCTCAATTCGTCCCGTATATTTTTTTTTTATGTATGATCACGTATAACTTTTTACTGTGTTGACCGATTTTGATAATTCTTTTTTTAATCGACAGGGTATACCTTGAAGTTGGTCCCATAATATTTAAATTAAATATTTTTTACATAAATTTGAAAATAAAATTCCCACCCTAAGGGTGGGAAAATAGGGGTGACTTTTTGGTCGGCGGGTCGATTTATCCACTCACAGGTTGCATTTCCGTGTTACATTATAACTTTTGATACCTACTTACAATATCTTTGGAAATGAAATAAAATCAGCCAAAAGACGTCCACTGCTGGACATAGGCCTCCCTCACAAATCGCCTCACCGACCGGTCGTGATCGAACCTCATCCTGTTAGTCCCTCAACCTTCACCAGGTTGTGTGGCCACCTTGTGGGGTGCGACCACCCGGTGAAGTATGATTAGCTGGGGTCAAAAAATTAGCCCAAAAAAAACTGAAAAGCAAAAAATAAAAACTTTTTATAAAAAAATTAAACCGCCGAAAAAACTGAAAAGCATTAAATAATAGGGAAACAGTTTCTATTAGGCCTTAATTTACTCACTTCTTAAATTAATTTTGGATTAACAAGAAATTTTGAGTCGGTGCCACAGAATCAACGAATAAAGATCACTAAATTACCTGAAATTCAAAGAAATAACCGAAAAACGTATGCCGCTGCGCATCGCGCTTTACATAGATAATGAATTTGCTTGTGTGGTGCGGCGGTTTAATTTTTTTATAAAAAGTTTTTTACTTTTACATTACTTTACCTCTGGTTATACATAACCTATATCAGACGTTTTATCCTTCATACCGTGTGGTGGCGGTATAAAATACAACCACCCCATCTCCTCCCATGGGTGTCGTAAAAGGCGACTAAGGGAACATCCGAAGAGCGGGAATAGAATGGCGCTATCATCGCTGCAAACTGGCTCTTATTCCTGTCACATTATCTCAGCGTGCCCAGTGTTCACCATAATCGTTTGCAAACTCAAATAGGGCTGCATAGTGGACGCAACACGCCCAGTTGGAATTTACAGCGTTCAATTAGCTGATTGGTTTACTTTAGCACCCCTCCGTAAATAACATGGCTAGCTGCCTTGCCTAGCTTGTTCTGTTTAGTTTAAGTAGGACGTTTTTAAGTCCGTAAACTTGGATAGTTAAACGTAGCGAAGCCTTATCTTTGAAACTAATTGAAAGACTTTTGAGTAGGTGGTCCCTGTCGGTATGGCGCGAAATTCAATTTTTTTTTCGCGTTTTTTATTTATTCTGGCGAAAGTATTATTCGCGTATGTAAAAAACAACTGTAGTTAATGTTATTGATTGTAGGTCTGTCTTCGAAAAACATTGTATTTCAATGTGGGAGATGGTTTTTTACATACGCGAATTCATTAAGACTTTATTAAAAATGAATTCTTTCGCCAGAATAAATAAAAAATGCGAAAAAAATTAAATTTCGCGCCATACCGAGAGTTACCACCTAATGTAAGAAATTAGGTAACTGTATTATATAACGTCTCTCTTTTGTTTCAGGAAGAATCGCTAACTCTGAGCGATATAAGTACGTGTTCACATGAAGCGGAAACTATGTAAAACTGTCCCTTTACTCAACTGCGACGACTTCGACGGAATGGAGGAGCTAAGTGCGGTAATTGTCTTATTTATTGTCATTTCATGCTATTCTTAGAGGGTTCCTAGAAGGGATATTTTTCTTGGGCTTACTCTTGCATTAAGCTACATCTGCAAGCCGCTTTTAGGGTTTAAACTTTAAAATTGTGTATAAAAATTGCATTTAAGTAGCCACAGAACAAGGAAGATGCTCTCTCTCTGTGCAAGTAGCAAGTATTTTGATCAGTGACGTCACGTACAAGACGCCCCCACAGAATTTATGGAATCATTTATAATCAGTTTGCAGTGACGACTGAGTAACTGACTTGTTTATATTGGCTTAGTAGGCACCCTAACTGATTCGTTATTATTATTTATCACCCTTCACCAAAGCACCCAATTTATTAAACATCTAATTACCCTTACCAAGAATATTTGAATACCTAAATGTTTGAACCTTAATAATCTAAATTAATTAATCTTAGTAATAAAAGGATTTACTAATAACAGCCTATCCTACTCAGAATCTAATTTTGTTATTTAATTAAATGTCACACAGCAAATTTTGTTACATTAATATTTATTTTGTAAAACATAAAAAATGTAAACAGTTAAAAAAATACATTTTATACACTATTCAATTCAAGTCACTTCATGCTCTAAACTCTGATATTGAAAAAGCAATTCAAAAACAAAACCACTACCACTTTTGATTATGAAACTTCTGTTTCAAATGGTTCCGCATTCTCATCCGGTTCTTCCTCTTCAACAATAGAAGTGACATCTCTAGATATAGTCTTTGTTGGTACAAAAGTCGGTGTAGGCGATTCTACCCCTTCCACCTCAAGCCTGGTCTTATGAACTCTTATAAAATCTTCATACGCATGCAACGCTTGCCTTCTCTCTTTACCTTCGGCTAAAGTCCCGTCCCATGAAAAATCAACCTTATACGGATGCTGATTAACTGTTTTGAGAGCATTATCCTTTATATACTCATAGTCTTCCATAAACTCCTTTTTAAGTACTTCCTTGTTGTCCGATAGCAAACTCTTCTTTGGCTTCTCCGGTTTCTTTATGGCTTCAGGAAATAGTATAGCTACAGTGTCTTTGAATATGTCTTTTTGATTCTTCATAATTTCTAGCATGCGTCTTTCCTTTTCTAACCTTTGAGTCTCTAATTCACGTAATGGTCTTTCGTGTTCGTAAAGCTCAACTCTGTTTATTCTCTTCTTGACAGCAATAGTTCTTTCAATTAGTTTTTGTATTATCATCTGCCATCTCTCTTCTGGACCTATGACTCTTAGTTTAGCAATTCTCCTAGCTTCAGCTTCATCTTCAAGTCTCTTTTCTTCTTCTTCTCTCGCTTTTCGTTTTTCTTCTTCCTTATCAGCTAACAGAGCCCCTTCTTTGCGTTTGATTTCAAGAATAATCTGTGGATTGTTCTTCATCCATTCGTTCTGCCATTGCGTAAACGTGTTCATAACTTTCAGATCTCTTTCAATCATCTTCTTCATCCGACCGACGTACGATGGATTCTCTATCATGAATATCGGTGGGTCTAAGAACATTTTAAAGGAACCGTTTATGTCACTCACTCCTATTATGTTCTTGGCTAATGGCAGAGTGTGTAAGCTAACTCCTGTAAGGGTCGATCCTGATAAAGTTTGTACTGAAATCGGTAGATCGCTTCGGTGAAGTAAGTCCCACGTTTCCATTGTGCCATCAGATGTAGTGACGAAAAACAAACTTGGCTTATACATAGACCAGGCAGCGTCTGTGAGACGGTGCTGCCTTTTCTTCCATATGAGAGGTCGATCTGTTAAATCGTCTGACCAAATAGCAAAAATTTTACCTCCAACTGTCAAGGCTATGGTGCTCAAAAACGGATTTTTCTTTGTGCATGTGACTATTCCGTCGTGAATGAAACACCTGAACTTTAGAACACAATATTCGGAATTTACAACTTCTCCAGTATTAAAGTCGTGTCCGTCCCAAGAGATTCTAGATAATTCGCCATGCATCGACCCACAGTACATTACTGTAGATATTTCATCTTCTGTTTGACTTTTTATTTTGCAAGTGAAGTATTTTCTACCAGAGCCTGAATTTTTAGGTATGTAAGTATATTCTATTACTGGGGCATTCAAATCAAAGCTTTGAAGTGGCATTACCTGCGGCTGTCCTGCGACTCCGAGTATAATCTTGTAACAGGGCTGAAGGTTTCTGTCTAAAACTTTTAAAGGCGAAAGGTCGAGCAATAGTCCCGCGGGGCGGATCGGTACCCTTTTTGATTTCTTTATTTTCTTTCCTTCAACTGCCGTTATATTTTGTATCGATAAATTCCAAATTAAAATATTGCCGTCTTCAGAGCCACTAAACAACATTAGAGATTTATTTTTATCAGGCATCATCATTGGTTTACCGGTTGGCGAAACAATAAAATTTGGTGACAGCCATTTTATAGCTGTAACTGGACCGTAGTGACTCGTCATTAAGTTAGTGAGAGCTGTCGATGCGACAACAGCCTTGTCTTGCACACTCTTCATCCATCCCATATGAGCGTTCATGGCTATACGATACTTTTCTCTTGTTTCACTCAATACTTCCATTTTCTCAACATTTTCCAACTTGTTTGTCAAATCCCAAACTACTATTTGTCCATTTATCAAGCCGCCAACCAAAATATTTTCATCAAAAGGACAGAATGATAAAACTTTTACCTCTCGCGGGGCCTCTAAATAAAGTTTTGGGATCAAACTATCAATGTGGCTCCAAATTAAAACAGGATTCAAACCGTAGACTGCCCTTTGTATAGGGTCTGGTTTTGAGCTCACGAATTTCATAACGCTTGGAGATCCATCAGCGTAACTAATAGCAACAATGCCGGACCACATAGGATGAAAGACTGCACTGGAGACATACTTGTCTTTCGCGCGTACATCTGTGAAGCAGACGTATTCCTCAAACGACATTGAATCGTAGCTATCGGCCTTTTGTCCAGGCATTAAATTCGGATAATCGTTACAATAAATATCCATTACGGTGTTCAATTCAACAATAGAATCCATTTCAGCATTTTGAGAATTTACGAATTGGTTGATCGACTTGATGTACGAAAGTCGCCGCATTCGTTTCATGGCTGCTCGGTACGAAGCTAGGCCGACCTCGTCTGGTGCTTCTTTGGGAGGTTTATCATCATCTTCATCAGAACTTTGTTCTTGTTTACCTTCTTCGCCTTCAACATCTGTTTCTTTACGTCCTGCGTCGCCACCAGCCTCCGTGTCTTCCACTTTACCAAGAGCATCAGCTATAGATTGCGTCCACATATTTTTTGGGTATCGTAATACTGTTTGAGCTTCTCTTTCAATCTTGGCAGGAGAGGCTTGGGACGCGCAGTCGACTCTTCGTCGGAAAACATTGTTGAACTTTTGTCTGTATGGTGTTAGCTCTATAAAACCATCTCTCACCGATGTCGTGTCTCTTGTGAAAAACTTCTCTGGTTCATACATTTTTGGGAACTTACTTTTGACTTCCACCTCGATAAGTGGCCTTGTATTAACAGGTATAAGTTCTAAAATCTCTTTCTCACTTCCCAGACTTTTCCATGGTCCTGGTTTCTTTTGTACAGCCTTTTCTAACTTCTTCTCTTGGCGTCTTATGTACCTATCAGATTGTTGCTTGCAATGATCCCTAGCTTCCTTGGTGCAACAAATATAGAACTCGTCTACATCGCTAGATTCGTCAACAATGTATCCCATGAGGATTTCGTCGCCATCGTATTCTTCGATTTCTTGTTTTAGCGGGAAGAATTCTGAAGTCTCACCGTAGGAGTCTAGGTTCTCTAAGATCTTGGCTTTGGAGACCATTTTCCATGGATACTGAGCGATCACGTCGGTCCCGATCATCATTTCGATGTTTATTTGTGTTTCTTCACCAAGTATTACCTTGTGGACCCCTTCCACTTCATAGTTGGGTATAAATCGTTTCCTCCTAGGCAAGGGTCTCTGTTGCGCCGTCATGGTGTCCGAAGACTCTGCTGCGTGAACTGGAAATAAATTTAATCACTAAATTGATTTATTTTATCATTTTTTCTCTTTAGTGTTTATATTTCGCAATGTTTACATTTATGATGAATATGAGCAACAAATGTCATTTTCAATCATGTTCTACTATGTCTTTGTTCAATAAAAACATAGAGTACCTATAATAAAGCCGGAACTAGACTATTGTGTGTTGCAGTTAGCGGTAGCTTTGGCGTGCGCGCCAGAAGCGTAGGTATCGGTTGATTTAATAAAATATTTTGTGTTTCTAGAAAACATCAGGACCGTAGTGTTTTGTGGCGCATTGTAGAGCGATTCTAATGTGTTTCTATTTCTAAGCATACAAAATGTATGAAACCGATACTCTTTAGGCGCGTACGCCACGCCACAACCATGTGGTAATAGTATAGTTCCAGCTAAAATCACTAAACAAGCTTCTAAAAACCTTATAAATGTTCACTACCTACCGGTTTGGATTTGATTTGAGCTAGCCTAGAGCAAGCAAACAGCATAGAATTTTTTATTAATAAAACATTTTTAAACCAAAAGTTCAACAAGTATTATTACTTACTTACTTACTTTTTACCAGTATTATTACCTTGATAGTATTTTTTATCACCATTCATAGTAAAATTCTACAGAGTTATTAATAAAAGTATTATATTTCGTGTTATCACCATTCATAGTAAAATTCTAGAGAGTTTTTATTAATAAAAGTTTCTTCGTGTTCGCAGCGGAAATAGCCAGGTTAATATTAAAAATTTGTTTAAATAACTACGCCGCCGTGTTCTGAATAATCTAATTTAATCCTCAACGCGGTGGCTGCTCGTAGCTTAGTTTACTAAACTGCATAAAGCTTAACTATGCTGACAAGGGAACGAGTTAGTTAGGCAAACAAAACTAAAATAATTATAATTTTCTAGTTCGATCCTATGCCAGTGGCGTTTAAACCTATGAAAAAGTTTTAACGATGAACTATGTATGTAATCTTGTTTATACTTGCAATATCGTTACCTCAAAATTAACAAAAAAACCCATATTCACCACTTTTCCGATGTTCATTCGGCAGTTATCTGTAGCGGCGGTTTCTAACCTCTTTGATCTTGACTGTGACTTCGGGGGTCCGTGTTCGATCTTAAAACTGATTGCGATAGGCGGCCTTATCGCTTAGAGCGATTTCTCAATACATAACATTCTCAAAAATTTCACAAATAGTAGGTATGGTAGGTTGGTTGAGTTGAGAATTTAAAAAGTTTTTTTTAAATAATACCTATTTTAAACCGACTTATCAGTTTGACCTCTATGTATTATGTATGTATGTTTGTCCGCGATTATCTCGAGTTTGGCTCAACCGATTTTGTTGCGGTTTTCACAAAAGTAATTGGTACATTCACGAAAACGATTTAGTACCTATTTTAACCGACTTCGAAAAAAGGAAGTTATGTTATGTTTATGTATGTGTCTTTTTGTAAAAAATAAATTATCTACTACTTAAAAATGTAATATCAATCAATTATTACTTAATCAATCAATTAAAACTGACTAATTTATAAGACTTGATGCTAAAATAAGACCTTAAATTTTAAATAACCATAATACTGATATTTTTAAATACTCACGCTCAACCAAAGTCTCTTTCTCCTCTCCAGGAGTATCCTGGACCAATTCTTCATCTTCATAGCTATCCGAAGAGTCACTATCCACAACAACTGCTTTTTCTTTAACACTTTCTGAGTCACTCATTATTTTTGAAATATCACTCGTCCAATGTAATTAGTCTTACCGTCTTTAGGGTCAGATTAAATTTGATTTTGTTATGTCACTTTCTGTTCTATAGTAATTTTAAGGGACAGTCGCTGTACCGATAAGATTCCTTTTTCTAGCAAATTAAATTTAAAAGTTTTTAAATATATAAATGGATCGTGGTTCGTTAGTCTCGCTAAAACTCGGGAACGGCTGGGCCGATTTAGCTGATTTTAGTTTTGAAATGTTCGTAGTAGTCCAAAGAAGGTTTGAAAGGTGAAAAAATATGGACAAATTAAGAGGAAGATGGCGATACGAAGTACGCCGGGACAGCTAGTATAGAAATAAGAAGCTTTTCTTAAGTTGGCATATTTAACGTTTATTTACAACTAGTCGACCCGGCGAACTTCATACCACCTAACCTATTACTATGTTGTGCATGTAATGAACTTATAAACCTTCCTCTTGAATCACTCTATCTAATAAAATAAAACTCACCAAAATCCGTTGCATAGTTTTAAAGATATAAGCATACATAGGGACAGACGCGGGAAGCGACTTTATTTTATACTATGTATTGATGATAATTACTACACACTATGCTTTAATCTGATGTATGTTTAACTACTATTGAACTAAAGGCTAGGATTGTATAAACAAGATTAGAAACAATTGGTTTTACAAATTGCAATTTGAGTTACCGGGTGGCAGGATTACTTCAATATGGCTGCAAACTTTAAGGAATTTGGGGGTTAGTTAAGTAGTTTTCGATGTTCGTTTGTTTAAATGTCACTTGGTTTCGGCGAACTATAACATTGTATTACTTAGTTGCTAGAAATGTTGGGAATAGAATAGAACTGAACTCGTAACTGAACTATGCTTTAATGCAAGACATACCGTTGCCACGTTAAACTCGTGTTAGTAAATAAAGTTAGTTTAGAACGCATGCGTTAGTTTGGTAACTGATACTAGTTGGTACGGTTGGGGAAAATACCAGCTACCCCTGATTTAAGGAAGTATACCGCCTGTTTTATAAAATAGAATAGAAAAAGAAACACTTTATTGCATACAAAGTAAAACACAAAAAGTACAATTGTTAAATTAAGGGTGCAGACCATTTTAATTTGCATGCAATGACCGGCCTTATCGCTTTAAGCGATTTCTCCCAGGCAACCCACTTGGAACCTTATGCAGATGGATACATATTAAATAATGTTCTAAAAGTAGGCGATACTGCACAGTAATATTAGCACAATAAATCAATATATATAAAACTCTTCCGTTACTGACTGACTGACTGACTGACAGACAACGCAGAGCCGAAACTACTGGGCGTAGATAGCTGAAAATTGGCACGTGGGTTCTTTGGGGAGTGTAGGTGAGCACTAAGAAAGGATTTCCCGAAATTCCCATGGGAACGGGAAAAAACGGGATTTTTGTGTTTATGAGAAATCTGCGCGGGAAAAACCGCGGGGCAGCATCTAGTGGAATATAAAATAAATACAAAACGTATATACGTAGGTTCAAACTTTGAGAGTTTGAATGAGTCATCATTGCAACCAAAGACGTCTACTGCTGGACTTAGGTCTCCCCCACAGATTGCCACAAGGACAAACATAAAGGAGGGAGCTTGGTATAACCGCCACGCTAGGCAGGCGGGTTGGCGATCGCAGTGTGACTCACAAAGTATGACAACGAAGGACGCTGCTGCCCGTTCTTTAGCTGTTCCCTTTCTCACCTTTTATGGCACCCAGGAAGGGAAGTGGTTGTGGTATTATATGCCACGATCACCACATAGGTTCTTGATCAAGTTTGACAACAAAGGAGGCTGAGTCCGTCCTTTGAATATGCCCTATTATTCACCTTTTACGACATTAATTGTAGAAGATGGCGTAGCGGTATCCTATGCCGCTAACACAAAGGTCCAGGTTCCAGTTCTAAATAACATTTCATTTGTTTCAGGCAGCTCTGTCGAGAAGAAAAGAGTCGGCTGCACCACTGACGGTGGAAAGAGACGGCGCTCTTTTAGGATCTACCCTCTCTTACCCACTCGCTTTGGTGTTGAGATTGAGGGTTTTGCAAGTAAGTTTAATGTCGCTTGTCTGTCGTTGTTGCAGTCAACTTTAAGGCTCCCACACAAAACTGCGATGAGATTCGACGCTGATGTTTGCCATTTTATATTATGCTGATTTTTGCTATGCTATTCGAATTCGTAGTTAAGTGTGGAAGCCCTATAGGCTGCAAATAGTGCTCGACCAACGACGGTCAGCCTTGCAGGCCTAGTATGAGTTTGACCAAGGTTACGTTACGCGCCAGCGCCTCTGGTGGTGCAAGTAGCAAAACTATAAAAAGTTCATTAATTATTAAACGCGTACCCCGCGTACGCTCCAGCAACAAAGAAACCCGTACTAAGCTAAGGGCATTGATATGATGGTCAAACGTAGCTCGACATCCTATGCAAACGTAGCTGTACGCGCGTAGCGCGCAGCTAATCCTCAGTGTGGCCAGTCTACGGGTTCAAACATTTGTATAGATACATCTCTACTTGAATGGACCGACGACTTCAGCACTGACCGTGCAATAATTGCAGCATGATGCCGGTAATATAATGTGCCTATATGTATAACTAGTGGGGGCCCCGCAGCATAGCCCGCGAATATTCCCTTGTAACATGGGAACAACAACTAAGTCCTTTCTCAGGCTCTAGACTATCCTTATACCAAATTTGTATTAAAATCAGTTCAGTAATTTTACGCGAAAGCAAGACAGACAGATAGATAGACAGACAGAGTTACTTTCGCATTTATAATGTTAGTAAAGATTTACTTCCTGTGTCTGTCATAATTCATAAAAACGCGTCAATGTTCGCGCCGATCAGCCGAAGTTTGTTTAAATAATTAAATCAGTACAACTATGACAACTAGTTGTACTAACTATGATATGAGTATTGAAAAAAAAAAGATGGTGCTATACACATTATAGAGCGCTGTCTCTTTTTTTATTAATAGCTATAATATATTATCAATTGCTAACCGCAATAGATCCCCTGAGTTGTAGTATATATTACCGTTACATACAACCGACATTAGACGAGGTTTACTCTGAGCTGAGCCATCGAGATTTTGACAATAAAGAGCTGCATACACTTATGATACCCTCACATCATCCTCACAGTACCTGTGTAAGGTCCTATACTGGTACCAACGGATGGATGGTATTTGGATCATCAGTAAAACAAGACATACGGCGAAATTCGTACTGAAATTTAGTTTAAATTAATTCAATTTGTTAAACCTCATCGCGTCGTGCGCACATAAACTGTGCATAATTTAAATGCGTTTGAGGGTAGGCAATCGTTACATTTTTTTTTAAGAGACCCGCCTTCAATTAATTGACACATACATAAAACTGAGAACTTCCTCTTTTTTGAAGTCGGGTTAAATAGGTACTAAAACCTTTTCCTGATTGTAACAAATACTTATCTGAAAACCGCATCAAAATCGGTTCAGCCAAACTCGAGATAATCGCGGACAAACATACATACATACATACAAACAAACATACATACATACAGGTCAAACTGATAACATTTTTTTTTTAAGTCGGTTAAAAATAACCGAGTGATACGTTTTTTAACAGCAACAGACTGAAACACGTTACCTTTACCTGCCCTCTACAAACAAATCCAGACCCTCTTCACTCTAGTACGCCTAAAAATAACCTAATTTTAATGAGGTAACCTAAATAAATACTTTAAAAGGTTTTGAGTAAAAACTTTGTAGGAATAATGAGCTTGCTTCTTTTGGTCGTTTCATGCTAACTAAGCAAGAGCGAGGGAGTGGACATTTTTTGTTGAAGTTTTCATAGAAACGCTACACTTTTTTAAGGGGTCGTCTTCACGAGCGAGAGAATCGCAGCGATATGTTATCGTCGTACCACGTGTTTCTCTTGAGGATCAATTACGTGCCTCGCGAACATCTTGTTCGATCGTAGCCGCGCGCGGCCGATTACTTTCGACAGCCCTCGGACCACCTTCGGAAGCGGTTCCATACATTTTGATATACGTGTCTGCTATTGTCGTGGCGTCGGCCGCTATGACACGAGGGAATGAATCGAGACGAGAGAAAAATATGGCATGACGATACCACCGTCGCCCGCGCTCATAGAGACAGCCCTAACGCACTGGGTTCGAACACCAGACAATCGCTACCAGGAGTAAATTTTTAGTTTAAAAGGCATTGTTTTTTCTGCATCATGACCACCAAAACATGGAGATATAAAACGGTTTCGTATTATTTAATAAATTTTAGCCTTTAACTTGCTTTTATCATATTTAATTAATAGCTTATTAAGCTCAAATACACTAAAGCCACCATTGCATTATAAATTAAATAACAATAACAGTAATGCCCGTAATATCTAACTAAGTTAAAACTGCTTCAGTAGTTTAAACTGCATCTGTTACTTTCTTTCTCATATAAACAAAAAGTGTCAGCTGCAGCTTAAACCAACGACACAAGTTTAAACCGAGTTGGATATAACGAGCCTAAGTAGATTATAAATTAAATAATGAACGTTTTATATTGATACCAAAACCACGACGTAATACCATTAAGTATTTAATTATGTATTGTTGTAGATAGTTTGCGGTATATCAGCAATGGTAATGGGCAGCGTTGCTTTTATTGAAGAGAGACAAAAGGTTAACATGGGCCTCGGGATCCCGGCTGGAGGCATCAGCGTATTGGCTGCAGGTAACATTAATATAAAGTAGCAGCTGACACCCGAGACAACGACCGAAAACTGAGACAAGAGACCAAGGCAGGAGACCTAACCGTAAGGCGTCGTTCTCATTGGCCAAGCTCGTAAGGACGACGTCTTTGGGGCTAAATGAAAACAGAAGAAGGCATGGCTCAGATACGGCGCAAACGATGGTTTGACTCAAACAAAAGCGGAGATGATACAACATAATAATTAATAATGATTCAGCGCCTCTGTTTGAGCATGAGCAGATGTGGTACTTATGCCGTATCCATGCCTTGCCTTATTCTGTAGGCGTCGCCACTTTAGTCGCATCGTTTACTGGCGCTCTATCTACGGATCTTCATGTCATACAAGCGTACGGTTGCGATTTCTAATATCGACCACCTGCTGGGGGTAATTCTCTTAACTAAATTCGATCGACTTGTAATTGTCTTGTTAGCGACTTCGTTAACCATTGCCGATTTAACAAAGACAATTTCTGTTACAAGCACAAATAAAACAGCAATGGTTAACGAAGTCGCTAACAAGACAATCACAACTCGATCGAATTTAGTAAAGAAACTTTACCCCCTGGTCTCTTGTCTTGGTCGCTCGCTTCATTTACCTAGCAACGAGTGAATAAATGATTCCATTGGTTCTTAAAAACGTTAAAAACACATTCCTCGCTACTCATCTCAGGTCCAAACACACTTTTAATATAATAATAATGT
This sequence comes from Euspilapteryx auroguttella, assembly GCA_951802225.1. Taxonomy (NCBI): domain Eukaryota; kingdom Metazoa; phylum Arthropoda; class Insecta; order Lepidoptera; family Gracillariidae; genus Euspilapteryx; species Euspilapteryx auroguttella. Next base: position 10,013,989 of record OX637653.1, read on the forward strand.
CTTTTCACGCAGCGGTGTCAATCCACACAGCTAGAGGTGTGGGCACAGTGACCGGCAACACGGCGATCGGAGCGGCATACGCTTTGTGGGCGACTTCTGCTTGCTTCCTTGTTGCCCTGGTAGTTCAATGCTGCCGTACTATTTTTGGATTAGGAGAGCATGTGTAAGTAAATTTGGATTGTTTTTATTTTTTAATTAGCCTTTAGAAGGTTCTACTATCGGAAAAGGAACTGTTAGTTGGTTTTGCTTAAAATATAAAATAGGAAAAATCTTTAATAGCTTCTTTATTATTTTATTTCATTTCAAAAGATATTAAAGTAAGTAAGTATCCAAAGATATAATGAAAATACAGAACACGGCAATGCAACCTGTGAGTGCATAAAAGTCCCACTGACCAAAAAGTCAACCCCTATTTTCTTGCCCTTAGGGTAGGAATTTTATTTCCAAATTTTTGGGACCCACTTCAAGGTATGCCCTGTCGATAAAAAAAAGAATTATCAAAATTGGACTACTTTGTAAAAAGTGATGCGTGATCATACATTAAACATAAAAAATAAACCTGTCGAATTGAGTACCTCCTTCTTTTTTTCGTCGGTCAAAAAAAAACTATACTTTTAATTCAAAACCTTTTAATTTTGTTCACCAGAGAAAGTTCAATAGAAGAGGACTCGCTTCCATCGCCGCGCGATTTGGTCGTCATTGCCTGCGTTCAAATAGCGCTAGCATTCGCAACGCTTCTTAGCGCAGCGTTCTGCGCGCGCATCGATCTTCTGTCGCGTGCATGACATGAACCGTCGCGACCGGTCGCGCGACGTCGCGTGAGCGAGGCACCAGCTGTCGCAGCTAATGTGACCGCACCCGAGGAAATTCCTGTGGAAAGAGAAAAGGGTAGCCGAGTTGCTTGGCTGATTTAGATGTGTTTAGAATTCTAAGCTTGCGTGGACGAAGGGCTTGCTAGAGATCAGACAAATAAAAGTACATAGTGTTTTTCGCCTCTCTGTGTTTAAAGTTGACTGACTGGTATTTTTTGCGAATAGTTGGCTTTTTATTTGTTTTCTGTATCAACCCTGAACTAGTTAAGACGATCTGCCTTAACTAGTTTAATTTTGACTTAATTTTAAATATACTAGATACATAACATAATCTCACGCCTTTTATTCCCCGAAGGGTTAGGCAGAGGTACCAGCTCAAAAGCCGGACCCACGTAATAATACAGTGTGTCCTATAATGAATAAAAAACAAAAAATAATATCTTTTCTTTATAAGAACATATTATCTGTATATGTATAAAATGCACTCAAATTAGATAATGTAAAAATAAATTCAAAAGCTATCTGTTTATGTTCTCGATTGTGATGAATATGAAATATTTCGTGGAAGCACACTCATCGGGCCGTATTTTGAAACACATTTTCTTAAAATAATGTTCAATAATGTAAATATTTCTCAAGATTTATGCGCTATTTATATACAAATGAATACTTTACGTCGATCGTAACGTTCTACATCGTTTTTCGTATGTATTATTATATTATTACGAACAAAATAAACATCTAATGATGAAATGAAGAAGTTATTTACGAGCATTGTTTCACACAAATTGCTTTTTCGTAAATAAACTTGGCTTTGTTTGTATTGGAAGCCAGTGGCTGGTTTGCCTTTAGTTTGGATTTCTGAAGTGCTTATGAAATCAGTAAGTAAATAGGTATAATCAATTTTGCCAATTATACAGGGTGTGTCTGACAAGGCGGTAATAAATCAAAGGAGGGATTATGCTCACCATACCTAACAACTTTCCCAAAGCAACATGGGTCGAGGTCGAGTGCCAAAATAAATCTCGCGAGGCACGGTTTAGGCTGATCGCAGTCAGTGTTTGGAGGTTACTCGGTCGAGTTTTACACTCAGTCAAGTAGTTCCCGAGTACTAAATATACTGGCTCGAGCCGTCTTATACCCCGTCGACCATGTTTCAATGTCACTAAGTCGGAACTCGACTATGTATATCAATTTGGAGTGGAGTGGAGTGAACGATTTAAATTAACATTTTGATACTTTTGACATTGAGTGCGAGTCCGAGCTGCGACACGACTGAGAATGTCAGCCTTAGTTAGAGTTAGCTTAGAATTTTATTTTATTATAATTTCATAATGTTTTATTACTATTTTAGTTTTAAACCAGTCTGAGATACAGGCTATTAAGTTAAGCCTAGTTCAGACTTCATTAAAGTGTTAAGCTATGTAAATAAAGATAAGGCCTAATTTAAGTTTTATGTAAATTTATGAATTTTCCAATAAATTTATTATTATTATTATTATTAGAATAATTTTCTATTGAGAACTTGTTTGGTTTGGAAAAAAGTAACACTTTTATTCTCAATAAGAGGGTATTCATAAAAAGTTAAAGAGCATTTTAGTTATTTGACGTATGTCAATATAGACTGGATGTCACGTATTTACCATAGGATTATTGTTTTAACGTTGGTTCCGAAACCACGTGTTTTGTTAGCGGGCTTTAAAACAATAATCCAATAAACTTACAATAACCGTACAACGTTGCCGGGCTTTATGACCACCCTTTTAATCTAATTTGTGAACTTGACATTGGCAAAATACTCTACTGAAGTGGAGTCAAGTCCATTAAATTAAAATATTAATAATAATAGTATTTACCATACAACAAACCAGAGAAGTAGACCTCCAGTAACGCTACTTAAAATGTACTGTATCTTTATGAATAAGACGGTTAGTCTGAAAAAAAAAATAGATTTTCGCCATACCTCGACAGGATGTGCGATGACTTTTATCAAGCATCGTTCTTTATCTGATAACCTTGTTTTGTTTTTTACATAGCATCGTAAAGGTATAATAAGTATAATTTTGATCATTATTATTTAAGTAAATAATTATAACTGATGCGTCGTCAGATTGTAAATAACATTATGTTGTTGTCAAATAAAAAGATATTAATGTTTAATATGGATATAAATAAATTCTCATAATATTATGTACATAGAAGTGTAAATATTACTATTAGTTCTTGTCATATAATCATTTAAGAGGCATAGCACAGCTAAAGTAGCGCCACCCGCGAAAAAATCAATATTTTTTAAACTAAGGCAAATATCAAAAATGTGAAACAGTTTTCCACTAGATAATGCAGCCTAGTATTTTTAAGGCACTGCAAGCTACTACTAGACAATGATCTTCTTTGCAGATGGCGCTACTTTAGCTGTGCTATGCCTCATAAGAATAGGTACCTATGTAATGGGTAAGTATGTAAAAATTGATTATAATCAAACAGACTAAAAGTTAGAATAAAATTGTTTCCTAGGAAGTCTATGTTTTAGTCCATGTTCTAGCTTACACGGCAAACTTCCGTATCGTCTTGGATTATATGGAGACTTTTCTATAGCCTATGACAGCCGGGGATATTGTAGCTTTCCAAAAGTGAAAGAATTTTTCAAATCGGTTCAGTTATTTCAGAGCCTATTCAATACAAACACACAAATATTTCCTCTTTATATATTGGTATAGGCCAGTTATTTTTATTATTGCGAGAAAACAAGATACTATCGGTTATATAGTCATAGTTAGTAATAACCTAGTTTAATAGAAATTTTAATTATTAAAGTAGGTAGGTATCTGCAAGTTGGTTAAAATATAATTGTACCTATAGTTTAGAATTAGAATATTATTAATCTTTGAAACTATCTAGAATAAACTTGTATTTTTGTAAATAAACTCCTCTTGTTAAAACATGTTTCTTTTTTTTTAATTAAAGTAGGTACATAGTATTATATACAAGTATTATAATTAATATTCGCAACACACTCAAGCTTTTTACTAGATAGATGGGTAGTCTAGGGTGCCCTAAACAAACACCTCTAAAAAAAACACCTCGCTTAGTGTGCACTGGGCCTAAGAAGAAAGCAACATAGAGGCTTGATTAAGCATCTAGATTAAATTCAATTAAAATATATGGACTTATGTAATAAATTAATATTACTTGCGCGCATGCGGTTTTCGCGAAATATATTACGGCAGGCAGCTCAGCAAGTATGAGCTATTTCTGTACTAAAATCGTCCTTATTTAGTATGCATTAAGGTGAAAGGAGAATGTTAATAAGCTATCTACTTAACCCAACCAAAGCACTTATTCAAAGTTCACCCAATTAGTCACACGGCCGCGCCAGCCGGGTGACGCCGTAACTTCCGTAACTCTACCTTGCTTAAATTAACTAATTAATCCTACACCTCCTTAACATTTTCACCTTTGAATGTAAGGCGAGCGCACATTGAAAAAATTGTTTACCATTCCTGAGATGAGAACTGTTAGGCTGGCATGTATAGAATCAGAATCAGAATCATTTATTCAGTATCACATGTGGTTTGTACAGATATTATTGTATTATTTCATACTTATAGGAGTATCACATGCGATAGACCATTATTAGATATTACATTTTTTATTGACGTAGATATACCCTGTTATTCATAAAGAGCATTTTAGTTATTATACGTAAGTCAATTTAGAGTGGATGTCAGGTACTTACAATACAACGAACCAGGGATGTAGACCTCCAGTAAAGCTACTTAAAAACTACTGTATCTTTATAAATAAAACTGTTATAGTTTAAAGTAAGTATGACTAAATAATAAGTTTATATCTAAAATTAAATTTTTATTTCAGAAAATAACACTTTAACAAAAACAATCTTGCTTATTATGGCATTTTAAAAATACAATAACAACACAACATAGTACAGTGAGTACGTATTACGTTAATTATTTATTTTTTAACAATATTCAGAGATTCCATAGAAATATTACTTTTACCTGAAAATTGTTTGGGTCGCATTGTATTGTGCTTCATACATTGAAAATATATAACCCGGGGCCAGGACCTTTGAGCTCGAAGTCATATCTTTATTCAATTTGTTTGCTTTAGATAGAGTGGATAAGATAGCGTAGCAGATTTATACGAACTTTGACTTTGACAAAGAAAAATGAAAATATAATACATAATACAGTTTTCAGTGCATCTCAAACCCGCGTATTTATCTAGAAAAGTGCGGCGAATATATACCGACTAGAGGCTGCCCCGCGGTTTTTCCCGCGCAGATTTCTCATAAACACAAAATTCCCGTTTTTTTCCGTTCCCGTGGGAATTTCGGGAAATCCCTTCTTAGTGCTCACCTACACTCCCTAAGGAACCTACATGCAATATTTCAGCCCGCTACGCCCAGTAGTTTCGGCTCTGCGTTGTCTGTCAGTCAGTCAGTCAGTCGGTCGGTCGGTCGGTCGGTCGGTCGGTCGGTCGGTCGGTCGGTCGGTCGGTCGGTCGGTCGGTCGGTCGGTCGGTCGGTCGGTCGGTCGGTCGGTCGGTCGGTCGGTCGGTCGGTCGGTCGGTCGGTCGGTCGGTCGGTCGGTCGGTCGGGCGGTCGGTCGGTCGGTCGGTCGGTCGGTCGGTCGGTCGGTCGGTCGGTCGGTCGGTCGGTCGGTCGGTCGGTCGGTCGGTCGGTCGGTCGGTCGGTCGGTCGGTCGGTCGGTCGGTCGGTCGGTCGGTCGGTCGGTCGGTCGGTCGGTCGGTCGGTCGGTCGGTCGGTCGGTCGGTCGGTCGGTCGGTCGGTCGGTCGGTCGGTCGGTCGGTCGGTCGGTCGGTCGGTCGGTCGGTCGGTCGGTCGGTCGGTCGGTCGGTCGGTCGGTCGGTCGGTCGGTCGGTCGGTCGGTCGGTCGGTCGGTCGGTCGGTCGGTCGGTCGGTCGGTCGGTCGGTCGGTCGGTCAGTCAGTCAGTCAGTAACGGAAGAGTTTTATATATATTGATTAAGATTTTTGCCGAAAGTGGCCACTTTAAGCAACACTTAGTAGCTTTCTTTGGTCTATAACTACTAGGCTACATTACATACAGTTCCACGTTTTTGATGATCTGTGAGAAATCGCTTTGAGTAAGAACGTCAATTGTCCTATTTCTCTTCTCTTTTTAATTTAACAGTATTTGTATTTTTTATTTTACTTGTGTTTATTTGTAATTATGGCAATAAAGCGTTTCTTATATTTTTATCTATCAATAAATATAAAACTCTTTCGTTACTGACTGACTGACTGACAGACAACGCAGAGCCGAAACTACTGGGCGTAGAAAGCTGAAAATTGGCACGTGGGTTCCTAGGGGAGTGTAGGTGAGCACTAAGAAGGAATTTCCCGAAATTCCCACGGGAACGGGAAAAAAACGGGATTTTTGTGTTTATGAAAAATCTGCGCGGGAAAAACCGCGGGGCAGCCTCTAGTAAATCATAGAGCAAAACCTAACTCCATCATATAATCTTAACCAAACGTATAAAAAAAACTCTTTTCCCATAATCTCGTGTTACACATACAAAGGTATTCACATAAAACCCCTAAATCTTATAATGAATGGAATTACGAAGCCAGATAAAAGCGATCCCATTCCATCAGGAATCCAATAAAATACCGCAAATATCCTTGCGGGATCTATAGAGGTATCCTTCATTCAAATTATTCCAAACCACCCGTCTCACAGTCGGATTAAACGCCCAGTTATCGGGAATATTCGTAATTTTAATGTAGAATTTGTGAATGTAGACAGAAATTAACTTATTGATATAAAGCTTTAAAAAAAAAAGAAAAAGTGAGAGATAAATTGTAAAAGTAGAGTTTGTTAGCCTTTCCACCCCATCGCGGTTTGTTGTATCATGGTTTTATCGAATTATTATTTCTATGGTAGGTATGTGGTTTCGAAAAGTTTACAGGGATGCTAGAGCCATTCTCGAAAAAAAATTATATCTTCTGAACTAAGGCCAATATCAAAAATGTGGCACAGTATGACACTTATGTAGCCTAGTATTTTTGGAGCACTGTTGTATAGCTTTTAGGTTAAAGACCAAAGAAGGCTACAAAGTGTTGCTAAAAGTGGTCACTTCTGGCAACAATCTGTGTATTGTTTTGTTCTTTTTACTTGGGACTAACTTAACTTTGCTCAAAAAATACTTAGCAAGATTATCCAGTTTCATACTACGCCACATTTTTGATATTTGCATTAGTTTAGAAGATTTTTTTTTTCGAAAGTGGCGCTAGCATCGCTTGAAACTGGCTCCTAATCGAACTAGTGTGTTTCGGACTTGTGTACGTACATTCGAAGTATTGGGGTTTTCGAAGAAGTGTCGCTTCGAAGTTTAGTACCATTCGAAATAAAATGTTTTCGAAATTCAGTACGACACCCGTTTCCAGGCAACCATTTTGTCGTAAGGCAAAGCAAACATTTTTTTAGATCCGTTTGGTGGGCTCCCCTGAACTAGGTACCTCGCCTCGCGCAGTACAGGATGCTTTAATACATAAGGTGTCTGTACCAATCAGTGAGGCGGGGAACGGGGAACGCTACGCTACAAGTCCCAATTACAATAGACTAATTAGTCTAATTGACCTGCAAATATCTTGTATCCTAAATTCAATAAATAATTTTTGACTTTGACTTTTGACTGAGTTTGACAACGTTCATAGATAGAATAGAAAACACTTTATTGCATACAAAGTAAGATACAAAAATTCAGGGTATAAACAAATAGAATTTGCATTCAATGGGCAGCCTTATCGTTAAAAGCGATTTCTCCCAGGCAACCATGTGACCTGTTTGGCCATATGAAGGCGCCACAGAGTACCACCACTCCATTTTTTCCCATGAGTTTCGTTAAAGGCGACTAAGAGATTACCCGAAGTGCGGGCACCAGCGTCCTTCGGTGAAATACTTGAAGAGCCACACTGCGATCGCCAACCCGCCTGCCAAGCGTGGCGATTACGGCAAACTTCCTCCACAATGTTTGTCCTTGCGGCAATCTGTGGGAGAGACCTATGTGGACGTCTATCGGTTGAAATGATGAATTCTTTAAAGTTAGAAATTTGTGATTTTTAATAGAAGTTTGTAATTTTTCAGGCAATAATTACCTTCATGTGAAGAAATATAAGTTTACTAATATCAAGAATTTATACAATGTCATTTAAATATCTGATTGTATCTTTAACAAAAGTCTGCAAAGTTGTTATAATAAACACCTAAAGGGTAATCTTCGTAATATTTGCTGAAATCTGCGAACAAATTGTAAGTTTCATTAGAAGTTTACCCAAACGAAGGTCGCACAGATCGGCGACAATTTAAACGGACCATTATTATACTGTATGTACGCCAAAGTAGAATCATTTGACAGAGCAGGGCTTATTTAAGGGCTTCTCCAGGCGACCATTGTCGTAAGGCAAGGCCAACATTTGTTTGCCTGAGCCGCTTGGTGGGCACCCTGAACTACCTCTCCTATCGCAGTATAGGATACTTTACCAAATAAGGTATCAATACAATTTGATTAGATAGTCTTGAATTTCATAAGTGATATCTTCAATTCATAGTATAAAACAAAGTCGCTTCCCGCGTCTGTCCCTATGTATGCTTAAATCTTTAGAATAGAATAGAATAGAAATACTCTTTAAAACTATGCAATGGATTTTGATGCGGTTTTTTTTTAATAGATAGAGTGATTCAAGAGGAAGGTTTTTAAGCATGAGCAACATAGTAATATATCAGGCGGTACGAAGTTCGCCGGGTCGACTAGTGTATCATAAATTGAATAAAAAAAAATTCTGCGTGTTACACAATCACTCCTAAAATACAGAATTTGGATACTTTTTATCCCGAAATTTTCATTTTATTTTTATTTTGTGTGTCTTAAAGATTTTGTGGTTCGAAGGTGAGTTCCACACAGTGCTGCCACATCTCTGCCACTCGGCCACATTGTCCCTACGTGTGAGTCGTAAAACAAATAGGACTAGCATGATTACCAATCTTTCTCAATTCACAGTTCTGTTTGTTGTTTGCTCCTACAATTTGAAGGAGCAAACAATGAAATTGTAGACTTGATCAAAATGCCTTTTGTACTTCGAAGGCTATGGAACAACGTTAGCCTTTGAAGTTCAGTAAATTCAAGCTAAGAATGGGTTGAAAGAGTGACCAAAACCTTTATTTTTCGGGCAGTTTTTTGTAAGTAAGAAAATATCAGTAGCTTATGTTTTGAGTTTTTTAATAAATGTTATGTTACGTAAATGCAGCTCTTGCAAAATTGCCCACGTAAAATTATACTAAAACATTTATGCATTACTTCTTTCATATACATTACATACTAAGTATAATATTATGAAAGCAAGAATAACTCTGTGTATATCGCAATCACGCCTTAATTACTGAATTGATTTGGCTAAAAATTAGCAGGTTAATAAATATATTAGTTTAGAACTACAAGACGTACACAGAATACTTTTTACCCCAAAAATCCCACGGGAACAAAAAAATGGGACATTGATCGGTTTTCCCTACAAAGAGAAGCCGCAAACAAGTATTATTTTATTAATTTGAATTTTTACGACTAAAAAAGAGGGAGGTGATTAAAATAAAGTCGAAGTCAGTTTGGTTAGTGATAACAATCTAAAAAATAACTTCATTAATATTAATCAAATCAATTCAATCAGATGACATTATTTCGTGCTTGCACTTATGTGGCTGCATAAGACTAGCTGTAAAATTACTTGGCGACAAGACAACGCGAAGCTTCGAACAATGTTGTTAACCTACTCTAGTTTGTACGACTGTGTTGCCAAATTAAAAATCAATTTTATTTAATTAACAGTCTGGCAACGGTGTCTTGAAACGGAATCATTTTTATTTAAAGTTGGTAACCCTAAAAAAACCCTAAAAAAATAAAACAGATCATAAATTGTTGACTTCTTATTTTGTCTACCAGTGGTAACATGACGAAAATTTGTCGACTTTGTCGTATCTATCTGTCACTTTTGTCGATCGTCACCATACATTTTCCCGCATTGAAATGTCAAAAGCGATTAAATGTGACAGAAAGATTCGACAAATGCTCCGTCATGCTGCGGGGGCTGGGGCTTTATTGGTATTTTATTTAAAGAGAAAATGAATAAAAATTACGTACTCCACATACAAAGTGGCGCCCCCGTTATTTTCTAGATTTTTTTGCCAAGCCGTACTTACTTATATAGTAGGTTTTTTTGAGTTTATTATTTTTCGGTGCTTTGCTGTGTACTGAACTAGCCCCATTTTGAACTACATTACCTATTTTAGTTTAATTATTGACCTCTGCCAGTTACTAGGTAGAACCTGTATCTGAGGTAACGAAACACACATTGCAACAAAACCCTGAAAACTAACATAACTTGATTCGCCCCCGGCGGCAATCACACTCCATATTCACAGTCAAAATCACCGCCAACTGAGCCATGGAGATAATCAAATAAAAAGTAGGTAGGTACATAAACACAACAAAATTTATCTATTTTAGTGCCTTAAATTTATAAAAGCTTATTAATAATTTTAATTTAGTTGCCAGTAACAAATTTTAAGATTAATCGTTTAATCTTCAGCTAAGATTTTAATATCACTAATAAATTGGATATATAAAATGTTATTAAATATTCTAGATATTTAGCCGAATAGGCGCTTGAAAATTGCTTTTCACAGTTTTGAACTTGAAGTAGCAATATTTTGGAACTAATTAAATAACATGATATCAATATATATAAAACTGACTGACTGACAGACAAAGCAGAGCCGAAACTAATGGGCGTAGCGGGCTGAAATTTTGCATGTAGGTTCCTTAGGGAGTGTGTTCCTACACGCACTGAGAAAGAATTTCCCAAAACTCCCATGGGAACGGAAAAAACGGGATTTTCGTTTTTATGAGAAATCTGCGTCAGTGAAACCGCGGGGTCGCCTCAAGTCGTTACATATAATTTGGATTCTAATAAACGTGCTGTAAGGTTCGTAAAATGTCACCCGTGACCCCTTTGCCAACAGTCGAGATGGACACCGGCGGGGTTTTAGTGGGTGCGAACCCCACATGACCATGCAACTCCCCTGGGGTCGCAGGGTACTCATTAGGAGTTTCCCCGCCTTAAAAAAAAGGGTGGTAAAAGGCGACTAACGCAGGACAAATATGACTCCTCAGATCGCTACAAAGATAAAAATTTTGGTGGGGTCTAAAAGTACCTAATCGTCATTGCTTGGCACGTTGGTGATCGAACGATGGTTCCTCAATTTCGTTTTTAAACAAAGGACGCTGCTGCCCGTCCTTTGGCTGTTCCCTTAGTCGCCTTTTACGACACCTATGGAAGGAGTTGCGTTGGTGGTATTTAACGCCCCCACCGGCAGCACAGCACATTCATTATCATCAATTTCACACTAACATGATTTTTAATCGACTTCAAAAAGGAAGTAGGAGTTGATCTGTATGCAGTCCGCAATTATATCGGGTTTGTTACAATCAGGAGAAGGTTTTTGCTAACTATTCTAACCGACTTTTAAAAGGAGGAAGTTCTCAGTTTATTGAAGGCTGGTCCCTTTTTTAACTGACTTCAAAAAAGGAGGTTATAAGTTTGACCTGTATGTTTGTATGTTTGTACATATGTTTGTCCACGATTATCTCCCGTTTGGCTGAACCGATCTTGATGCGGTTTTCAGATAAGTATTTGTTATTTTAGTACCGATTTTAACCGACTTCGAAAAAGAGGAAGTGCTCAGTTGATGTATATGTCAGTTTATTGAAGGCGGGTTAATTTTTTGTAAAAAAAGAAACTATAAATAAAAGAAGTTATTCTGTCCAAAGTTAAGAAACCGCTAATTCCGAGTCGTCGCGTTTGTCATCATTAGGAGTTGTCAAGTTGAGCTATGTTCCCTAATGAGTTCCATAAAGTTTACCCGCCAGGAACATTGGTTACTATGTCGTTAAAGATGGCGACTGCGTAAACTTTTCTGCTCCAATTTTTTTTCTTAAACTGTAATTAGGGTAGGGCGATATAAATTTTTAAATTACTAGTCGGCCCGGCGAACTTCGTACCGCCTAACCTATTACTATTTTGTGCATGTATTATTCTTATAAACCTTCCTCTTCAATTACTCTATCAATTAAAAAAACGCATCAAAATCCGGAAAGCGACTTAATTTTATACTATGTACTAGAGGCTGCCCCGCGGTTTTTCCCGCGCAGATTTCTCATAAACACAAAATTCCCGTTTTTTCCCGTTCCCGAGAGAATTTCGGGAAATCCCTTCTTAGTGCTCACCTACACTCCCTAAGGAACCTACATGCAAAATTTCAGCCCGCTACGCCCAGTAGTTTCGGCTCTGCGTTGCCTGTCAGTCAGTCAGTCAGTAACGGAAGAGTTTTATATATATTGATTGATATTGATTGATGCCCGTGACGTCACGTAGAATAATGACTTTTCCATATTTTCTTACCGTTTCATTCAAACCTTCCCTGGACTACCACAACCACAAACGTTTCGATATAAAAATTGGCTAAATCAGCCGAGCCGGTCCTCAAGTTTTAGCGACTCAAACGAACCACGTTTTATTTTTATATTTGTAGATAGAATATGTAGCTACATGGAGCAAAAGTTTAATTTGCAGCACCAACACACACAACCACAAAGCACTAGAAAATACGGTGTCAGATCACGTAAATCCACTCAACCTTTTCCATTGTCTGCTACATAACGATTATTGATGCCACTATATCATTCCTAAGACATTCTGAGTATGATGTACGGTGTCTATCACCTCGCTTAGGGCCGCCATTTTTCTTGCCTTCTCGTGATCGACGAGAAAGCCGAAAGTGATGGATGTGAGCCCTAATAAATGTGTTATAAGAACATTTCATAGGGACAAAGTGCTTTGCTAGTTAAGCGTGTTAAAGAAATATCATTTGAAACCAGTAGGCTAAGCCCAGTATTACGAAAAACCATGTTACTGAGATTTTTCTAATAGACAACTTCCTAAAACACTGCATTACCTACTATCAGATAGTACTAAAGGCTGCCCCGCGGTTTCACTCTCGCAGATTTCTCATAAACATTAAAATCCTGTTTTTCCCGTTCCCAAGGCAATTTCGGGAAATCATATCTTAGTGCACACTTAAGGACCCTACATGCAAAATGTCAGCCCGCTAAGCCCAGTGGTTTCGGCTCTACGTTTTATGTCAGTCAGTCAGTTCGAGATTTTGGTTACTTTTTAACCAAAATCTAGAACTTAGCTCGAATAATTTTAGCAATTAAATAAAATATCATATTTTAGCGGTTCTAAATTAAATGGCACAGAGTTGATATTATGTAGGGTAAACCACCCAATCGTTGGAATTTTAAGGAACCATCGAATGTTAATATGACGAATTTGTCATCACTAAAATGTGCTTAAGAGCCAGTTTACAGCGACGCTAGCGGGATTCGCGAAAAAAATTAATATCTTCTAAATTAAGGCAAATATCAAAAATGTGGCACATTACCCCTACATTGAGTTACCTACCCCGTTAGATGGGCCAATAGTTTTTATTCAATTTACAAAAAAAAAAATAGGGTGGATCGAAACGCGGCCTACCGGAAGTTTTATCTGTCACATCTACTAGGGAAAAAGTAAAAGAAAATCCACGAAATCTAGTAGACTATCCCATTCCCTCCCATTTCTGTTAATACGAAGCGTAATATTGGGTCCGGATGGTCTTGGCGGACAGGACAGCGACATTTGTTACAACAAAATTCCGGATATCGGATCACCGGATGCCTGTTACTGCCCTTTATTGAAACTAGAGAATGGGTGAAAACCTTTTTGCTAGACCTAGTTTTTAGGTGCCCATTATTTGACCTGATACCCCAATGTTTTCGCAGATTGTTTTTATAATCATTGTGGCTTTGAGTCATACTTACTGTTTTTTTTTATATACTTGGTACTAATATTGAATAAATATCTTTTCTTTTTCAATATTATATTATAGAAATTTTTGTCTTGCTCTAGTTTACAGTTCGTTGCTTCCACACGGATATTCGTTTATCAATCTTTTGTCATGTCCCAACGAAACAATGCGAACACCGAAAATATAGCGTGTGATGTGATCCAATACGACAGCTCGACATCAGGTAAGTAAGTAGGTAATAAGATTGAAGAAAACCGAGAGACCAGAGGCTCTATTACGGCCGCTTTTGCAATATTGCTTTTCGTCCTCTGCGTTTTTTTGACACTTTAGAGGACGAAAGAGCAATGTTGCAAATGTGGCCGTAACAGTACCCCAGCACGTTTGTTTTGGTTTCTTTTAAGTTTCAAACAATGATGGTTTCAAACGTTTCAAATATAAGTAAGTATTTAATTTTATTTTTGAAATTTCTTTTCAAATTAACTTAATAAAGTACCATTTTGATGTTTTGTTTTAATATTAATAAAATAGGGTTATTCCAGAGAAAGATTTTTCTGTATTGGTCTAGTGCGAGTCGGACGTAAAACAAGGGATGATTATAGAAAATTATCTCCACGCGGGCAAAGCGATAGTTTAGGTATAATATCATTGATTAACCACACTTTATCGATTCCCTATTCGTCCATATACGTCAATACCTAAGTAATTCCAGTGAAAGCAATCTACATTCAGTTTTACGAGTCTGCGTCAGATTAGATGTCGTGTAGCTGCAGGTGGGCGCGGCTTGGTCGGACTTGCTAATGAAATTAAAGTTAGACAGTATGTAGGTATCAACATTAGTACTATCAGGGTATACTGTTGCCAGTGATAACTTACAGAACCTACCATGGTCGCTAACTAACTAATACGAACATTTTTAAAACCAAACTCAGCTAAATTGGCCCGGCCGTTCTCGAGTTTAAGGGAGACTAACGAACCACGATATTTTATTATATATACCGGGTGTTTCTGACAAGGCGGTAATAAATCAAGGGAAGGATTCAGCTCACCATACCTAACAACTTTCCCAAAGCAACAAAAATCAGCTGTCCCGTACATTGACCCGCCAGCTGATCGAACCAATGTATGGAACAGCTGTTATTTTTTTGAGATTTCAACCTATGTTGCTTTGAGAAAGTTGTTAGTTATGGTGAGCAGAAGCCCTCATGTGATTTATTACCGCCTTTTAAGAAACACCTGGTATAATAATAATATCGTATACGGATAATGCTTACCTTATCCTAAATAGGATATCTAATTATCTATCTCTCATCTCTTCTTATTCCCAGCCGCAAAGACGTCCACTGCTGGGCACAGAACAGACTTCCCCCAATTACCGGGACATCACAATAATTAAAAAAATCAATATATATAAAACTCTTCCGTTACTGACTGACTGACTGACAGACAACGCAGAGCCGAGTAGTTTCGGCACTATATATCTACACTAATATTATAAAGAGGAAAGATTTGTACCTATTTTTGTATGTTTGTAATGAATAGGCTTAAAGAGTACTGGTCCGATTTAAGAAATTCTTTCACCAATAGAATGCTACATTCTTCCCATTTGACATAGGCTACATTTCATTTTGAAAAAAATTAGGGATCCTTGGTAAAATTTGAACAATGTAAACGAAGGTGTAGAAAAATGAGTCTTGAAATGTCTTTCGTCGAATGCGCTGCCGAAACTATTAGCGATAGAACAAAATAATGTACAACAATATTAAAGAACATCATAATGTCTATAAAAACCTCCGCGGTAGCATATGTCCAACTATTGTAGTTATGTCACTACAACAACTTTTTTCATTTTAAACATTAATGAAAATGCTAACCTAATTCAAACCATGCTATTTATGTGTTTATATTAATCCCTATACAAATAAATTATTTTATGGTCAAGATCATATAACTAACTATAAAATAGTGTTTTAAATTATTTAAATTGGACTTTCCATTCAAAAGATATTACGAATTAAAAAAATGAAACAGTAAACAAAACCGCCATAGCGCCGTGGCCGTTGTTTGCGATGCAGTCTGAAAAGCACGCCGGGCATCGCGGCGGCATGGAGAGGAGGGAGGGGGGAGGTGTAGCCGCCTCGGCTTCCATCTCTCGGAATACCGAGGAGCTGAGGAACAGAACCTCCTCTGAGGAGAATAGGCTGCTCGCGGCAGAGAACGCTCGCCTCAAGGGAGAGGCGAAGGCAGCCCGGGAGGAGGCGAGGAGCCTCCATGGAGAAATGGCCCTCCTCCGTGCTCGTGCGGCCCCACCGGCCCCACGAGCAGCCCCGGCGCCCAGAGCGGCTCCAGCCCCGAAGACCCGAGCGCCCGCCTGGCAACCAGAGGCGGGCACTTCTTCTGCCCCCCACGTCCCTCCTCCCACTGGTCCGGCTAATGATGATGGCTGCACCCTGGTGACGGGAGCCGGAAAGGGCAAAAAGAAGAGGAAGAGGAACAGGGACAAGGCGCAAGCTGCTCCAGTCCCGGCTTGCCCCTACTCCAGGGCCGAAGCAGACGGCCTTGGAAAAGTCCAAGGCAGCAGCCGAGAAGCTGCGCACTCCCCGCACTGCGGCGGTGGTAGTCAGCTTTGGCCTGGAGGCTGTGCAGGGAGGTCTCACCTATGCTCAGGTGATCTCCGCTGCAAAAGGGAGGCTTGACCTGGCAGGTCTGGGCATCGACAGCATCCGCTTGCGTGCGGCTGCAACCGGTGCCCGCCTGCTGAAGATCTCCGGGCCTCCAGAAGAAGCCCGGGCCAAGGCAGACTCCTTAGCCCAGAAACTAAGGGAGGTGTTGACCGAAGATACGGTGAGGGTCTCCATACGCATGAGCAGCGCAGAGATGCGCCACATGGATCTGGACGATTCCGTCACCCCTGCTGAAACCGCAGCCGCAGTCGCAGCAAGCGGTGGTTGCAGGGTGGCGGACGTCCATGTGGGGCGCATCGTCAACGAGAGGGGCCTCGGTGCAGTGTGGGTACGCTGCCCGACAGATGCTGCGCGGAAGATCGCACTCGCCGGAAAACTCAAGCTCGGATGGAGCATTGTCCGGGCTAGGCTCCTCCCGCGGCGTACGAGGCGCTGCTTCCGGTGTCTGGAGACGGGGCACCTCCGGGCAGACTGCACCTCGCAGAACGACCGCAGTGGCTTCTGCTACCGTTGCGGTCGACCAGGGCACATTGCCCGAAACTGCGAGGATGAGGTAAGCTGCCCGCTCTGCTAGGCGAGCGGCCAGCTTGCCTCACACAGTCTGGGTAGCTGCGGCAAGACCAGCAAAGGGGCCAAAGGAAAGGGGATGGGAAAAGGAAAGGGGAAGGGGCCCGGTGCTCCCCCTAGGCCTGCCACCGCCGATAGCCAGTTCGAGGTGGCCATGGATGTCGTTCCGCCTCAGGACCAATAATGGCCACCCGGATCCTGCAGGCGAACTTGAACCACTGCGCCACAGTCATGCAGAGTCTGGCGCAGTGGCAAATTCACGTCGCGGTGGTGGCAGAGCCCTACTATTTCGGAGGATTTGTGCCCAACGGATGGATCTCGGACCGCTCAGGCCTCGCAGCCATAGCCGTCCGTCCCTCCGCTGACCACGTGCTCCGGCCGGAGAGTATAACGCGGGGAGAGGGTTTCGTGTCCTGCATGCTGCTACTCAGCACGTACTTCTCCCCTAGCCGCCCATTGCGGCACTCAGAGGCAGAGTAGGCAGCGTCGGCCGAGCGCCTGCGCGGCAAAAAGACGGCACCAGGCTTGGATGGAATTCCAGCCAAGGCCTGGTTCCTGTCGTTGAAGGTGGAGGCGTTGGAAATTCGGCTCCGCAGCCTGTTCTCCACCTGTATGGAACAAGGTGTGTTCCCTCTGCAGTGGAAAACGGGCAAGCTGGTCCTCATCAGAAAAGAGGGCCGGCTCGCCGACTCTGTCGCTCCGTCAGATTTCCGGCCTATCGTCCTGTTGGACGAGGCGGGAAAGCTGCTCGACAGAGTCATAGCTGCCCGCACCAACCGACATCTTCAGTCAGTTGGGCCGAAATACAGGAGTGGGTCTTCGTCTTTATTAGGCAGCTCAGCGACGATTATTTCGTCGATCTGATCGAGCTGTATTTTTGTCTCCAGCCAAAACAACATATGACTAAATTGTCTACCCCGTGCGAAGCCGGGACGGGCTGCTAGTCACTAATAAATTGGATATATAAAATATTTTAGATATTTAGCCGAAAATTGCTTTTCACAGTTTTGAACTTGAAGTAGATTGCTACTTTTTGCTTGTAGATTACAATATTTTGGAACTAATTAAATAACATGATATCAATATATATAAAACTGACTGACTGACAGACAAAGCAGAGCCGAAACTAATGGGCGTAGCGGGCTGAAATTTTGCATGTAGGGTCCTTAGGGCGTGCAGGTGAGCACTAAGAAATTATTTCCCGAAATTTCCATGGGAACGGGGAAAAATTGAATTATTGTGTTTATGAGAAATCTGCGCGAGTGAAACCGCGGGGCAGCCTCTAGTCATATCATAAGAATTTAAGAACACACTTATGTACCATGCTTATTAAAATTTCCAGATTTTCACGACACACGGGCACCTATTTAAATAAGGGCAGGATGGCAGGATATAAAAACCCGTTTCCCCTTTCCCAGAGAAAATTGTGTTTGATAGCTGGCCGGGAAAAAGAATTACTTTGTATAAATTACCATGCTTTTACCTTTTTTCGAATATATCACTCTTGTTTACAACCAGATTTTCCTCTCACTTATGGGTACTATGCATGGAATAATGTTAAATTTGATGAACTTTTAAAACTTTCTGGAAGTCTTACTAGCTTAAGGAAAAATGCAATGCGTACGCTATGGCCTTTACCACAGAATACCTAATAGCCTTTACGCACTTGAGTTTTCATTGTTGGTCTAATAAGATAAAAATATTCCCAATTAATCATACTACTTTTACGTAGCGTATGTACATAAATATACTGTATCATAAACTTTAATCTAAAAAAAACCCATCCTCAGTTTAAAACTCTTGTGTTTTACGGCTTTGATACTGACACATTTATTTATTTAATTTAATGTTAAGTAATTACACTAAGTTAAATGGCTTCGAAAATATGAAAGAAACAAATGTATCCAACCCAATTATCATCTTGTCAAAAGAATTATGTAACTCTGAATAGAGATAAATCACGAAAAGTTTAATTTCAACTCGTCACGAAACTCGGAAACTCTCAAAAGGTCTAAAAAAAAAGTTTTTAAAAAGTAAGTTTATGAGACGGCACCAAAACCTTGCCGCGGGCAGACATTAAAACTTTTATTAAGAAATCTCTGAATCTACCATTTAGATATCTCAGTAGTACAAATTAATACAAACGAAACGACTGTCAGTTAAGAACGAGATACGTACGCACCAAGGTTTAGTTGTTGTTTTTTTAAACTATACCCTTATTCATCATCAATACATAGTATAAAATAAAGTCACTTACTGCGTCTGTCCCTATGTATGCTTATATCTTTAAATCTATGCAAAGGATTTTGATGAGTTTTTTTTTAATAGATAGAGTACAAGAGCAAGGTTTATAAGTATAATACATGCACAACATAATAATAGTTTAGACGGTACGAAGTTCGCCGGGTCGACTAGTATCTTTTAAAACACAAGGCTTCCCGAAAGCAGCTATTTCCGACTAGGTAGTATAGAAGATTTTTTTTTTAAAATAAAACCAGCAGAATACATTTTCATTCTTCTCTAGCCTTTGAAATCGAATAGGTCTGATATCTCGACATCTTTCTCGATGTAAAGGTAACTCACAAAGCAAAGTAACAATTCACAAAGGGGTTGTAAGTAACCAACACAGATACCTTTCTATATAACGTAACCAAGTTTTCTTGCACACATATTCTCAGTGTTCCCTTTGCCCTAAGCCTATAATATAAGATAATGATTTTGGGAATTCTAGTAAGTATTCACCATAAAATAAATACTTACACAATACACAATTATTTTTAATGTATTATAACACAACACAACAGAGATATAAGTTAGGTATATTTATCGTAACTAATATGACTTTTATCTTGTTACTTGTATACCTGCATCAAACAAAACGTTTTTAGACACAGAAGTAATAATGTTTATATCTCCCTAATAAAACATCAGCACGTCATAGAAAATCCCAAGCTCGGAAACCTTTGTGGAACAATATAATTCCACATCAAACAGTAACTAATTGGAGGGCTTATCACGCTCAGACTGTTTGCAAATAAATATATAAGATTGAGCAACTTGTTCATCAAATAATAGTCGAATTCGAGAAACGACAGCATAAGGATTGGTTAGATAACATAGGAAAAACAGCACAGGTGATAAAAATTACAAAAATGTCTAACGAAGCAAAAACTGCCGGAAGCCCGAGCAAGAACGAGGAGATGAATCTCAAAACAATTAACACAGAGACTGAACGCAAACCAAAATATGACCTCAGCCAACCAAAACAACAGAACATGGACGTCGAACCCGAGATCGACTTTGATGACCTTTTGACAAGCGCTGGAGAATTTGGCCGCTACCAACTGTTGCTATTCATCCTAACGATGCCCTTCTACATCTTCGGAGTGTTCGTGTACTTCTCGCAGTTGTTTATGACCGAAGCTCCGTCGCAACACTGGTGCTGGATACCGGAATTAGAGAATCTGACAATATCCGAGAGAAGAAGCTTAGCTATCCCGCTTGACGATAACTTACGGTACGGATACGCTCAGTGCAAATCTTATGTTGCAAACTGGACTGAAGTCTTGGTCACCGGTGAGAAACCAGACCTGAACTGGCCAACTAAGTCTTGTGATCAAGGATGGGAATTCGACAGAAGCGAAATACCCTACCCTACAATATCAACGGAATGGAACTGGGTCTGTGACAAAAACAGCTACCAAGCAAACGCACAGTCAATTTTCTTCCTAGGCTCTATAGTTGGAGGATTAGTCTTTGGATGGGTTGCAGACAAATATGGAAGGTTACCTGTCATGATAATGAGTAACGTCGTAGGCTGTATCGGTGGAATCGCTAGTATGTTTGCGAGAAATTTCATTGAATTTGCTGCCTACCGGTTCTTCATGGGAATGTCATACGACAACTGCATGATGATGACCTACCTTTTAGTTCTAGAATACATCGCTCCTAGATATAGAACGCTGATTTCTAACGTTTCCTTTGCATTCTTCTACGCGTTGGGAGCAGTTGCGTTACCGTGGATAGCGCTGGCATGTGGTCACTGGAAGACAATAGCTTTTGTCACGAGTTTGCCTCTAGCCCTTTCTCTGTTCACGCCATTCGTTTTCTTGGAGAGTCCAAGATGGTTGCTCTCAAAGGGTCGCGTGGAAGATGCGATCAAGAAACTTCAAACTGTCGGGCGTATTAATAGGAAGGAAGTCCCACAAAAACTCATTGAGCAGTTCAAGATAGCAGTTTCTAAAAAAAAGGAAGAGGAGCACACTAGTGTTTTGGAGATCATGAAACGGCCGGCTCTAAGGAAGTGCTTCTTAATGACTTGCTTCGTGTACATGTGCTGTGGTATAAGTTTCGATGCGCTTGTCAGAAGTATTGGACAGTTGGACTTCGACTTTTTTGTTTCGTTCTCCGTTGTCTCGTTCACCGAGTTTCCATCTTTGCTGCTGGTTGCGTTCTTTATGGACTGGTGCGGGCGTAGATGGTTGACGACAATGGTGCTGTTAGTTACAGCTGTGTTCAGTGTAGCGACAGCTCTGATTGGTGGAGGATTACCTTCAGTATTGTGTGCTGTTGTTGCCAGGTTTGCAGTGAACATCGCCTATAGCGCAATGATGCAATGGATGGCTGAAATGTTGCCTACTCCTGTAAGAGGTTCTGGAGTATCCTTAGTTCATATTTGTGGTTGCGTAGCTACGGTTTTATCTCCGTACATAGTTTACTTAGACACGGTAATGCGAGGTCTTCCGTTGATAGTTGTTGGTATAGTGGCGCTGTTAGGTGGTGTGGTAGCTTTTTGGTTACCAGAAACCACGAGGAAGGATCTTCCTCAGACGTTTGATGAAGCAGAGGACTTAGTCACCAATCAGAGGTTCTGGGAGTTTCCCTGCGTAACAAGAAAACAGACGAATAGTTCTAATCTAGGTCAGGCAAACCCATCGTTCGAGCCTTAGATAGTAAATCTGACTTTGTTTTGGTAATGAAAAGGTTTTGTGCAAATAAATAATTGAGATCACTTAAGTAAATGTTTTTTTCCACTGGTTTTTACTATATTTTCTTGCTCTGTACTAAAAAACACATTTTAAATGTAAGTTCTGCTGTAATGCTGGATTTTATCACAGATAGTTGAAGTGACACTGTATTGTGTATCACCTCTAATGGAGGGATGGTTAGTACCTTGACAAAATGAATGATGCAATTAACCCTGTCTCTGGTTCGCTGACTGAACATCTGAAACTAGGCATTTATTAAAGTTGGCTTCACACTGATATTTCATTCATAACAATTACTTAGGTAATGCTATGAACCAAAGGACAAACTGAAACTGCCTCTACCACTAGTTTATCTGTACAGTGGCGGACACGTTCGGCGTAACACTTCAGGTTTTTCTGTATTGCAAAATAGCTCTTGTTCTTTGGTAATCTGTTACGGCCTCCTAGTCCGCCACTGTACATATCCAAAAATACTAGAACATAACTTAATTATTGTGTCTCAAATTTCAAGTAGTAACAAAACATTTTGACCACACACGCGAAATTGTTTAAGCTTAGACCAAAGCAAAACTAATATTTTTCCTAATAAAATTAAACTTATATTCAAAAAATTCAAATTCAAATTCAAAATTATTTATTAAAAATTTCTTAGACAAAATTAACAAAATTCTGCAAAACCCACATTGGGGTTTGTCTGCAGAAAATAAAAGCCTAAACTTAAATATATTAGAAAATATTTAACAGCTTAACATTAGTTTGTTAAAACTTTAAATTGTATTGAAGATAACATACTTCAGTCCTCTTAATCTATAATCTTTATCTCCTTGTTTCGTTCGCGCGGACACCATCAAACCTTAATAACTTCTTTATTTGCTGCTGCTCCGTAGCTCAGTTGGCAGTGATGTGGACTGAGAAGCGTGTGCACCCGGGTTCGATTTCCGGGCGGGGCGAATATTGATATGATGAATATCGATGTTTGCTTCCGGTTTGGGTGTGATGATTGTCTCTGTGTGTGTTTCGGGCACCCTAGATACAGGTTCTTCCTAGTTAGGGGCTCTGAGTGTGATGTGTTATTATTATTATTTATGCTTCGACAAATTCCTGCTTTTCACCATTCAGTTTTGACAAATATCGACAGAATCTGAGCGTAATATTTTTTTTGTTACAGAACTTGGTTGCGCGGTCGAAACGGCAATAGCTAAACTGCCTGATGTTCCATGTATCCTAATATTAAAGGCATTCTTTAAAGATAAAAGATAAAGATAATTTATTTGCATAAATTGTAGTACATAACAAAGGATCTTATATTTAGGGAAACCAACACAATTTGTCACACATATGTTGACATGCAAAATTTATAGTTACCTACCTTTTATAAATAAGATACGAAAGAAGATAGGTAGGTATACTTACGTAACGTATCCCAAATTTCCAATACCTACACGAATAAAAAGAAAATGGCTGTGTTATAAATAATTTAGCACATCAGTCGCAGGCTCGCTCTCGCCAAATTCGCTAAATTCTCAATTTCCCATTACGGACGATCGCTCTACGTTACGGAATTACCAATGAAGATGAATGTGTTAAGATTGTTTACACTTAGAACACAAGCATACGTAAATAACTTTTAGACAACTTTACGTACCTAATATTAATTTTCGTTACATAAAGCAGTGGTTACATTTTTGCTTATAAACCACGCGGCTTATAATTTTACTAGGTGCTCCATGCGGTGGTAGTGTCTTCTAAATACCTTAGAAGGTTTTAGTCAACGGATTACTTTTATAGTGTATTCCATCTTTATAAAGCCTTGTTATATCTTAAAGCATAGCACAGGCTGTCGTTCGTCTGAATTATTAAAAAGGATTCCGCTGAGGAGAGTTGTGTATGTTGTATATTATTCCAGTACATAAAATCTATCTATAATATAAAAATTAAACCGTTAAGATTATCTTAAGTACTTACCCTTATTTTCTAAACTTACGCAGAGTAGGCAGGTTACAAGGTGATCAGACGACCTGGTGAAAATTGCAGAAGTGCACTAAAGGACAGTCGCATAAGACCGGTCATTGTGGCGATTTGTGGGGGAGGCCTATCTATAGCAGCAGTGGTCGTCTTTCGACTGAGATAATGATATTTTGTAACGTGAAAGTCACTGCGTTACTATTTCTTGTCTGTAGCTCCGTATAGTGATAATTTAAGATAGATTTTGTGTGTTGGGCTTCTTGCTTAATTAACCTTCTATTATTTCATGTAAGCCTGGTACTGTTTTCCTTAAAACACAGAAAAATCGAGATGAAGTGTATTCGAAGAATTGTTCAGTCGACGTTTCGTTAATCGAACATAATATGACTTTCGACAAAAAGTTACGGACCCTAATAATAATACGTCTGACAGAGTAAGACACAAAGTGTTCTTGTTATTCTTATAAACCGTTAGACGTCCACTGCTGGATATAGGTCTCTACCACAGATTGCCGCAAGGACAAACATTGAGGAGGGAACGTCGGCGATCGCAGTATGGCTCGTCAAGTTTTTCGACAAAGACGCTGCTTCTCGACCGTGTGTTCCCTTTTTCGCCCTTACGACACCAATGGGAGATGGGGTCTTTGGTTCTATGAAGCCAGCACACGACCACAGTATAATAAATAATAGTACTACATACAGTAGGGGCGATCCCTGCCTCCCTCAGCAAGTGCGGCTCCCCTGCTCTGGTTAACTCTCAGTTACCGCTCAGTACAAATAAAGCAGAACGTCTTGTCTCACTCACACAAACATGAAACGCGTGCACGTACACGAGTTTCGGCTGTGTGTGAGCGAAGCAACGCGCTTTTTTCTATGAAGTTTCCGAGGTGTGACACGACTACAGATAGCTGCTTACACTCAAGTAGGGTAAGCAGTACTAATGTTGGCCCCCCTCCAATGATTGGCCCCTTCAATGAAAAGTCTATTTATTAAGAGTTGTATTTATATACCAGAAATGAAAAAATATTTATATTTTTCTTTATTTAAAACACTCTAAAACGAAATTAATAGTTTTTAAATGCAACAGCTAGCAATTGATTAAAAAAATACTTTGTGTTGGACTACAACAGAGGGTGTGTTTTCTTATGAAAATCGTAAGAAGTACGTAACTTTTAGAATGGTTTTACTCGTTTTCTTCTTGTTTAAATTGCAATATATGTTTCCATATATGTTTATTACACTTCAATTCAGGTTTATTTATGGTAATTCGTGAAAAACACTAAAGATTAACCTCAAAAATAGGTAGGCCAACATTAGTACCTGTGGTAAGTATGAAGTATCAGTTGATTGGCATCTATGCCAATCATTGTATTTTTTGCTTTTTAATATTATTTATATTTAAATATTAAATCAAATCTTATCAACAATTGCGTTTAAAATGCTAAATCTTTTTATATAATAAAATCAGAGGAACTAGATTTTGGCAGGGCCAATCATTGTACTTTTGTGTGATTGGCCATGCCAATCATTATACTTTTCCCTATGCCAATCATTGTACTAAATTTGTAGTTAAATAATACACCAATTTGATTATGTACTTTTTATTTTGTCTTGTTTATTTAGTATTCTTATTTCCGAGAGATAATAGTGCGATTTTAGGTATATGAAGGTACCTTTCAGTTTTTGAGCTCAAAAAAAAATTGTCTGGGCATCATTATTGAATAATTTTATGGATCAGTATAGTCATTGGCCTAGGAAAGTATAAAGATTGGCCATGCCAATGCCCAAAAAGTACAATGATTGTCATGCCAATCATTGTACTAGGGTATGCCAATTTTTGTACATACCCTGCCAATGACTGTACTTTTCGCTACATTTTTATATTTTTATTGATAAAGTTGTTTATAAGCTAGCAAATAACGATTCCTGTGGTTTAATCTTATTCTCAGATAAATGAGCTACCATCCTACATTAACAGTTTTTCAATTTTGAACCTTATTTGGCACATAGAAATGTTCAAAGTCAAAACTTTTCTTAAGGGGCCAATCATTGTACTGCTTACCCTACTACTACTTGAGTGTAACCAGCGGGGCTGGAATCTTGCTCTCGATTGTGAACCGTAATCTCAAAAAGATAAAATTTAACTCAGTTAGTCAGTATTAAAATTTCGTTGAATGAAAGAGCAATCAAAATACAGAATCCACTCAAAGCCTTTGTAACTTATTTTTATGCTCGTTCGTGACAAAATCAAAGCTTGAGTATTTGCTTTTACTTACGTATAGAAATATTTCAATAGAACAAGGTTTTGATTTCTTGCCGCCCAATTATCATAAGCAAACAAAATCATATCAGTCACAAAAATGTAAATCAAACGGTCGGTCGCACCGACTATAGGCAGAATGTTTCTAAGTATTCAAGTTTAGTAAACAACTAAAAAGTAATCGAACTTTCATTGCAGCTGCTGATCACAATTCGCACCAAAGTACCTTAGTACTTACCTAATTGATTTTTTTTTTTTGTAACACAATTCTAAGTTAAAGTTGTAAGGTATGGTGGGGTGAATAACTCCAGGTCAAGAACACGCTATTAAAATATAGGTTATCAGGAAAACTTTGTTTTAAAATCAAACTCAGGCGACGACAAGTTTCGTAGCGATCTCTGTCGCTCGTCTGTTGTTTCCCTTATTTGTTGAAGTAGCACTCGCGCTAGCTATTGTCGCTAATGGCCCACTTTAACTAGCCACTCCGTCTCAGTGTCCTGACACCAAAATATGAAACCACGGCGCTCACTTCACTAATGTAAGTGACGACGTTATTAGGAAATATTTAGGTACTTCGGTAGAGCTATATAATATATGTATAGTATGTATATAATAGTAGAAATTTGAATGATTGATAGGAACTTTAGAAGTTTGTGTACTTTCACAAAATTTTCAATTAATTACATAGTTCGCTTTTTATTTAAAACTTTTTTTTTTAACTCAAACTCGAATCAAAAGGCAAGCAAAAGGTATTTCGACAGACGTCAAAAAAAGGACACAAAAATAGGTAAGTAGGTAATCCGATTATAATTTAATATTTAATACTTGGCAAATAAAAAAAAATTGAAAATACTACCAACATATTATAATAATAATAAATAATTGTAAGTAAGTAATTAGTTTATTTTATATCATACATTAATGTTTTGAATTCTGAAATACGTAAGTAATGAATTCTTATTTGGGGCCAAGAGATATCGTCATCATGAAAACTAACCCAGCAGCCGTTCCTGTACTTAGCCTATGTTTGTTCGTGTCAATGATGTAATTATTATAATTATGTTCCTCGCTTCCTGTTCGTCTGGGTGGCCTGGGAATTCGCAAAGCCTCATCCATAGCGCTCCCGGCATTTCTTTCCTCTGTGTCGAGTACGCACGCTCTCACTGGTAAAATAATAAACCCATCACTTGGTGATGTTGAGGTGTCGTACTCGGGCGAGGCAAGGACCGCCTGGAGCGCCGCTTGCCCGGGCGAAGATCCTCCGGTCAACCCTAGCTCGCAGAAGCAGTGGGACGAGCCGCTGTGCAAAATCGTTCAAAATTCTATTCTTGATTCGTCTACAGATCTTGCAGAGCGAGCCCGTCTTAATGCTGCGTCTGACCCGGTGTCAGGGTACTGGTTGCAGGCTTTACCATCTTCAACCATAGGGACACTGCTGGATAAAACCACATTGTCCCTAGCGGTTTGTCTAAGGCTGGGAGTAAGGACCTGCGTTCCACATCGCTGCCACTGCGGGGATATGGTCGACAACCGAGGGCACCATGGTTTGTCTTGTTTGCGGAGTGCAGGCCGCTGGTCGCGCCATGCCAGCCTAAATGATATCATCCGTCGGGCTTTTGCCACCATCAACGTACCAGCCATTCTGGAACCGAATGGCTTACTGCGTGACGATGGAAAAAGACCCGATGGTATGACGGTCATTCCCTGGAGCCATGGCAGGCCGTTGGTGTGGGACGCTACTTGCGTCGACACTCTAGCGGCTTGCCATGTCCAGCGGAGCTCGGCTGGCGCTGGTGCGGCAGCTGCGGCAGCAGAAGACCTCAAACGGCGCAAATACGCATCTATCGGACAACAATATGAGTTTGTGCCGTTTGGGGTGGAGACGCTCGGACCATGGGGACCGGAGGCGCGCCGCCTATACAAAGAGTTGTCGACGCGCCTTATCGACCATACTGGTGATCAGCGGGCTGGCTCATACCTGGGCCAGCGCATCAGCCTGGCCATTCAACGTGGCAATGCAGCCAGCCTGCTGGGCACCGTGCCGCCGGGTGGTGGTGATCTGGAAGCAGTGTTCTATTTATAATTAAGTATGTGTTTTATTATTTATTATATTTTTTTGTAAATACTTGTATATAAATGTTAATAAATTAAATTTTATTAGTTAATCTAAACTAATATTATAAATAGAAAATAAATAAATGTTATTTTGTTTTATTATGTTCATGTAAGTAATGTGTTTTATTTAAGTATTTATTTTATTTATTTGTAGAAGCTAATAAAATTAAAAATTAATTCTAAGCATTTTCATATTGATAATCAAATTTATCTTTTTATTTGATCCTGAAACGAGTTTGAAGTACGAGAATAAAATACAATAATTCGTGTTCATTCAATTTTATTTTCACAAGAACAAGAATGGGAACATCAACAAATGCCTTAAAAAATACAGTAACGGAAATAATGATAAACTAAAATTTATAGTATTTACACGTAATAGCTCTTTGGCCTGTACAGTACAAAACAAAATATACAGAAAACTATATTACAAAATACAAATTATTTAAGTAAATTAGAAAATAAAATTAATTACTATCCCAAGTTGTCTCACGTAAAATTTTAAATATTTCAATATTTTTATAATATAAAAAAAACTAACAGAATCCGTCTATAGGTATACTATAAAAAAATCACAAATACAATTACAGAATATGTGCAAAACAATCATTTCAGTGCATTTTTTTTACAACAATCAATGAATACTGATTTCGGTAAACGATTAAAAAATTACAACAAAAAAAAACAACTACCAAAGAAGACAAAAAATATTATTTTAAATCTCTACGAAATCAATAGGGAAAGAAATTCAGAAAGAGTTTCATATAAATAGAGGTATTTCATAACCTGACTGATACATTAGATGCTACCAAACTAGCAGATGTCTATCAAATGGTAGAAATTAACAGTAAATTTCATAGTAATCACAACCTTTGGAACAAAAGCTCGCTAAAACTATGAGTCAAAGCATGAAACCCTCAAGTTATCCGTTTGAAACCTAAAATTCAATTGAATTTCAAAGGAGATTTATTTTATTTTTTTGAAGAGTGGCGACGGAAATTACAACACTGAAAAATACTACAAGTACGTGAGAGAAATACTAATCGAAACTACTTTTTTGCGAAACAACACCTAAGCTCCCTAAGCTGTTGTAACCTACTAAAACAATATATTTGATATTTGCTAAAGAAATTGTTAACCATGTGTGTAATATATGTGTAAACAACCAATTCATTGTTTTTTTTTAATCATAAATACCCAGTTTAATATTCCGAAAGATAAGTAACGTTATTAAAATTTGACGCTTTTGATTCAGATTTTTTATACAGAGTAGAAAAGCGAAAAAATCCTTATGAAGTTGTTAAATAAATTATTTAGAAACTATAGTGTTTTAATTAAGTTATGTTTTAAGAAGTATTATTATATAGCTTTTATATCTACAATTAAAGCGTGCAAGTCGTTTCAAGGACAAAACTATCAGTTATCTTTTTTTTTAGTTTTTTTTTTATGGAATAAATCAAAACCCTATGCACAGTGGCGGTCTAGGAGGCCGTAACAGATTAGTCTATGGTTTCGTCAGACCTAGACTGTATTGCCAAAGAACAAGAGCTATTTTGCAATACTTACAGAAAAACCGGAAGCGTTACGGCGACCTAGACCGCCAGGTGCAATATACAATTTGTCAATTACTTATTTGGCTATCAATTTGAAAAAGATAAGTAAACAAAAAAAATTAAGCACTTGTTCATCTGAGAAACGACTTCTAAACAGCTAGAGTAGGCACAGAAGGAATCAGTACATTTGGCTTTTGTGGGAAACCTTAGGATATCACAAGTGTAATCTATTCAACCTTGGGTATATTTATTTATTAATACCTATGTATTATATTTACAAATTGATTGTATGAACATTATTGAAGAAATTAAAAAAAAAAACAATTCAATTTTAAATATCAACAATAATTAAAAAATCGTAAGTAAATTTAATTAAATATTTATGCATTAGATAGATGTGAGTGATTCTAAAAAAAAATTTGTCTTCTTACAGAAATACTACTAAAAAAAGTGATGTTTGATTTTGTAAATTCACATTGGGTTAGTACAAGAATAATTCTACATTTTGAAATAAAAATATTAAGAAAAGGAATGTTTCAAGTAACTAATTTTATAATTATAATTATATGTTTATATTATGTATATTTATACCCAAGGAAAGGAATTTCGAAGCGAAAAGTAATCCAATATATTACTACTACAACTTTACCTAAAGTAATATTAAATCTAAAATTACTACTAAGTGTAGCATTTGAGCTGAGATCCTGCATCGAACTTAATTAATTTACGTGTACCTACTAACCTTCTTTATTTAAACATATTCAAGAATTTAATTTAAAAATATTATGCATTTTAATAGAAAAATTCTGACTTCTACTCTCAACAAATAAAAAAAAAAACTTTTTCATTTTTATGAAAGTAAGGGTCGACGTGTTGATTATTATGGAAATACAGTTCGTGGCCTCGACTGGTGCCTAAAATGGGCTACAACGAAATCAAAATTGTTTAACATTTGAACTAATGGATATGTTTTTGCAAGCTACCTTAAGAACCAGTTAACAGCGATGCTAGCGCCATTCGCGAAAAAAATTAATATCTTCTAACCTAAGGCAAATATCAAAAATGTGGCACAGTATGACACTAGATAATGTAGCCTAGTATTTTTTGAGCACAGCAAAGTAGTCCTGAGTAAAAAGAACAAAAAAAAACATAGATTGTTACCAAAAGTGACCACTTTTAGCAACACTTTGAAGCTTTCTTTGGTCTTTAACCTAAAATCTACACAGAAGGGC
This sequence comes from Euspilapteryx auroguttella, assembly GCA_951802225.1. Taxonomy (NCBI): domain Eukaryota; kingdom Metazoa; phylum Arthropoda; class Insecta; order Lepidoptera; family Gracillariidae; genus Euspilapteryx; species Euspilapteryx auroguttella. The sequence goes on from OX637653.1 coordinate 10,045,109, forward strand.
CCTAAAAATACTAGGCTACATTATCTAGTGTCATACAGTGCCACATTTTTGATATTTGCCTTAGTTTAGAAGATATTAATTTTTTTCGCGAATGGCGCTAGCATCGCTGTAAACTGGCTCTTAATTATGTTCCAAAACTATCTTATGTTTTGTCGTAAAACTATAATTTACATCGAAATCCTTTAACTTTCTACGCATCTTGTAACAGCTTGAAAGGTAATTTCTTCAATCGCCTATTTATTTTAAATAATAATTTATTGCAAAAAAAAATTACTCCTAGGTAATAATTCGATTTTAATTAACTTTTTTTTTAACCTCATTTAAGTAGACTCAGTCAGTCAAATCTTTACTAACATTTAATTTTACGTCCTATTCTTATTAAAAATTCGCTCAAAATAAAAAAAATAACAAAACAAAATCAACAAAAAGTTACGTTAGCTACGGTAACTCGCTACTGCGATTATTAACTTTACAAATATTTATACAAAAGGTTGTATTTTGCAAATACCTAAGTAATTAAGTTGAAAAAAAATAACAATTTCTAATTTTATTCATTATTCGGATTGGTACTAAATTAAGTAGCCTTTTTAATACCGGTACAACCACCCAAACGTAAAATTTTGTGTCAAGTTTTAATGGGAAAAAATTCAAAAATTACTTCAGTAAATCCTATGGGCCAGCACACATTTGGCCAGGCGAAGCGAACAATCAAAGATGCAAAAACACCAGTTAATACGGACTCTAACTAAATACTACAGCACTAGGATTAAAACGGCTTTTCCATTATAGCTGCCATGACAAAATTAACATCACGCCGTTTTCAACTCTGTGCCATAGCATTTTAGAGTTATTTTTTTGTTATTGAGTCCAGAGTCCAGTATAAATTGTTACTAAGTATATTCGCTGTTTCTTCCAAATGTACCGTTGGCAGTTGGCTTTTCGTGTCAAACCCTGACGTTTCTCAACAACCTCTAGATAACTAAAAAAAAAACTCCTAACCACAAACAAATTACACTATACTCCCACATTTCCCATTAGTAAGCGAGAGATTGGGCCCCATCGACGCTCTGCCGACCGTCCCATAGCCGTTCATACTCAAATCGTAGCCATTATTCAAGTACTGATTGTTCTGAAGCCCTATTAGCAATTCCACCAACGCGTTCGAAGCGCTTTGAGCGTTCAACAGCTCGAAGATAACACAATTGCATTCCGAGTCCGGTTTGGAACTGGAACTGTTGGAACTAGTGGAGTTGGTTCCGGAGCTGTGTCCGTTGGAGGCTGCAGGCGGGGTGGGGTGTAAGGGGCAGGTTATTTGGAGGTTTTGTGGGTACTGTGGGGGGATCCCCGCGAGGTGGTTGGCGGCGGCGCGCGCGTAGAACACGCAGGTGTGCCCGTCCGAGTCCGGGAAGTTTGGGTTGCCGTTGTGCTGGAAGATAATAGTGTAGGTTAGTAATTAAAGAAAGAATTTATTTTAGCTGTGTGACAAATATACTGGGTGTTTCTGACAAGGCGGTAATAAATCAAACGAGGGATTCAGCTCACCATACCTAACAACTTTTCCAAAGCAACATGGGTCGAAATCTCAAAAAAATAATCAGCTGTTCCATACATTGGTTCGATCAGCTGACGGGGTCAATGTATGGCACAGCTGATTTTTCTTTTGAGATTTCGACCCATGTTGCTATGGGAAAGTTGTTAGGTATGGTGAGCTGAATCCCCCCTTTGATTTTTTACCGCCTTGTCCGAAACACCCTGTATAAGAGTAAGTACTAATGTGTTATATACAGCGTCTGAACCTACATTGTATTTAGCACAATTTAGCTCACTCCATATTATGTTACATATCCCTGTTACCTACAGCGTTATTAGCCCAAACTCCATCTCTTAACCAACTTTTTAATGCAAACAAACAAACAATCAAATCTTTCCTTTTTATAATATTGGCAAAGATAAACTGCGAAGAGAGCGTGGCCTGATAATAATTTTTTTTTACAAAAAAGGAACCCTGCTTCAACTGAAAACTTTCTTTTTTTCTAAGGTCGGTTAAAATAGGTACTAAAACTTTATCCTGAATGTAACAAATACTTTTGAGAAAACCGCATCAAAATCGCTTCAGCCAAACGCGAGATAATCGCGGACAAACATACATACATACATTACAAGTCAAACTGATAACCTCCTTTTTTGAAGTCGGTTAAAAGGAGGGTAACACTTACCCATATAAGCAACTGGGCAGCAGCCAATTGCCCCGCGGCGGCCGCGGCTCTCAAGGCGAGCGCGCGCGCAGTCTGCCCCCCTCCCCCCGCCCCGCCCCCGCCCCCGCCCCCGGTGGCGAGCGCGTGTGCTAGAGCTCTAATGTCCCCCCGGGCGGCCGCTTGGCGCAGAAAGTCGGGGGGGATCGGACTGTCGGTGGCGGGGAGGAAGGCGCGACGCTCGTATTTGAGACGGATCCATCTGGTAAGGAAAGGTTTTTTGCTAAATGGTGAGTAAAACCGCAGTATACAGGTGATTACATACTGTGTGTGCATGTGACTTAGCTAGGTCCTAGACTGGCAACGCAGCAGCTAGTTAGTTTACGTGTTACGCCGTCTGTTCTGTTTTTTTATTTATTAAGTAAGTTGATTGAATCTAAGTTATTTGCTTTTTTAAGTTTTATAGAACCGTGGATTGATTGTATTAAAGTGTATATCGATACAATCGAAAATTTCTCTCGCTCTCGAAATGAATATCAGAGAATACAACTTTGGTGTAAAGTTATCCTGCTTCAGGTGCTGTTACATTACAACTTTCAAGGCCTCTATAATATCTAAAATCCTAAAATAACACAAAACTAATAGTTAATACTACAATAATCACCTCTCCTTATCCTCCCGGGGGCTGTCCGGGCCGGGGCGGGCGTGGCCGCGCGCGTCCGCCTCCCAGATAGAGTTGGCGAGAGAATTGCCCACCGAAACCATCACGCTCACGTGACTTAGACTGTTAAACACATAGAGATAAACATAATTAATATGGATTGTTTACATACATATATACATTATAGGAGGGTAGAGATCGTAGTTTTGTTAAGTCCGTATTTCCGTAAGTCTACTTTACTGTATAATAACAATAAGGTGTAATAAATCATCAATGAATCCAGTAATATTAATTTAGTCAAGAAATTTCGCACTCATTTTACTTTAATGGTACGGTAAATAAGGAAAAATATCCCTAATTTCCTGCGGGTACAAAATATAAAATTTTTGAGTAAGGAAGAATGTGAGGCCGCATTTAGGGAGACGCGGCGCGTTGCGGGCACCGCCGAATCTTCTTGTACGATATCAAACATAGGCCTATGTTTTGTTCTTGAAGCTTTGAACGACGCGGGCACCCGCGGCAATCGGTCTCATACATTGCTATAAGTTTGATTTAATCGTAGGACGCCCCGCGCAACGCGTCGCGTGTCCCTAAATGCGGCCTGAGGGTGCTCGAATCATATACAGAGACGAAAAATACACCCAGAACGGCAAAACAAACATCGATATTCATCATCACAATGTTCGCCTCCGCCAAGAATAGAACCCAGGTGCACGCCGGAGCACTCGATGTTCTAACTTCCCCGGACACCCTGTATATCTACTCTACTCTAAGATACTGACGGCCACTCGTCCAGGTCCAGCGAGCGCACGCGCGACACGTGCGCGCCCAGGTGGCGGTGCACGCCGGAGCACTCGATGTTCTAACTTCCCCGGACACCCTGTATATCTACTCTACTCTAAGATACTGACGGCCACTCGTCCAGGTCCAGCGAGCGCACGCGCGACACGTGCGCGCCCAGGTGGCGGTGCACGCCGGAGCACTCGATGCAGATGCACACGCCTAGGTTCAGGCTCGCCCACGCTGGCTCTGTGTCGAAAAAAACATACATGTATAAAACAAAGTCCCTTCCCGCGTCTGTCCTTATGCATGCTTATATCTTTAAAACTAGGCTTGGGTAACTCCGGATAAGAAGACTTAAAAGAGCTAATTCCATTACCGGATTCTAAAACCTGAATCACTCCTCAGATTTCTTATCGAACCGGATCCCAAATAAGTCCGGAGTGAGAGCTCGGCTCGGACGATGAACCACGTCACTGATTCTGTCTCAGTGACTGGGAATCAGATTAGCATCGGTCGAATAACGGATGCTGATGATCCGCTCGCGCGATCCGGTTTCGACATTTCATTCGGGTTATATACAATAAGTAATCGCTGAATTTCGGAAGCGTTCGGTTTTTTGTCTTTTGCAAATTTGTATCGTTACAATAGTATGGCAAGTAGCATGTACCATATTTTTTTGGGGACTTTCAATTTTTATTATTTAAAAACAATAGTAATAAACTGTAAAAAATTGTTACGAAAGTCCATATTTGTTTTCGTTGTAGCGCGATTGTTTTAGTATTTGCAAATTTAAATTAAAACATTGTTTGACAGTTGCATTACTTTATAATATGCAGTTAACAGTCAATCGTTTTTTTTTAAGAAACTTGACCCCCAGTTTCATCCAAATCCCAGTCTTGTCGCTATCGTTAAAATACAGGTTAGAATCGATTTAAATTCTGAATTATTTTACACAACGCCATAACATGTCACTTTAACGAGCCGTTGCCACTGTCAATGTTCGGGCGGCGGATTCTGACTCGTACGGATCCATATTTGAGGACTAGCGCGAAGTGCTAGTGCGTATGGGAGTCGGAGTTAATAAGGGGACCCGGCTCGATAAGATGAGTAGAATACGAGAGCGGATCCGGACAAGATAAGTCTAATCACTCTTCGGAGCTGGGAGTACCCAAGTCTATTTAAAACTATGCAACGGATATTGATGCGGTTTCTTTTCAGATGGAGTGATTCAATAGGAAGGTTCATATGTATAAAACATGCACAAGATAATAGTAATAATAGGTATAGGTAGTTTGAAACTTAGGGATTCAGCACCCGAAACGTTATAGCTTTACACCCAGGTTGTATGTACATAGTTTACTTTTTTATATAATCCCACGAGAAAATAATGCAGTTTAGAACAAAAACTACTTCTGCATTTATACCTACAGTAAAATATGATTTGGTATCGTATAAAAAATATATTTGGTATTAATCATCATCATCATTTTAGCCATGAGACGTCCACTGCTGGACATAGTCCTCCCCCATATTAAAGTATAGCATAGTATAAACAGCATACCAGGCGCGCCGCAGTCAGCGCACACGGCGTTGCCCCGGGCACGGCGGATGTAGTGCGTGGCGCGCACGCCGCCCGTCGAGTTGGCTCCCGTGGGCGCGGGCACGCGCGACGTCTGCAATATACAACATCTTTTATTATTATAAGGACTCATTTTGTCAACTTACCTATGTGTCAGTATTTTGTGTATTCTATCAAGACAGCTAGCGTAGATAGAATTTCCAATATTTTAGATATTCAGCGCCATCTATTGCATTGCAGGTCAACTATTGTGAACTAACACCTACTAGCACCATCTGCTGCCAACCTAAGGCTTCAAACGCACAGGCGGATTTTTTCCGCGCGGTTTTTATGTAACATATTGAATCCTATGGAAGTGTCCGCACCAGCGGATAAAAAACCGCGCGGCAAAAAATCCGCTGTTGCAATTTTATTTCCGCGCGGGTAAAAATTCACCTGTACGTTCGGGAACTAAGAATAAGGTTGAAAATTAAATAACAACCTTTCAAACCGCGCGGAAATAAAACCGCAACAGCGGATTTTTATCCGCGCGGTTTGTTTCCGCGCGGATAAAAATCCGCCTGTGCGTTTGAAGCCTAAGGACCCAACATGTAGCTCGCTCGGCCACCGCTCAGCGCCATCTGTTGCCAACCTAATGAACCATAATCTAGTACAGATGGCGCGCTCGTTAGAAAGCCGCGCAGCGCCATCTCTTGCCTCCTAAGTGAACTATCGTGAACTAAAGCTTCGGCAGCCCTAGACTGTATTACCAAAGAACAAGAGCTATTTTGCAATACAGAAAAACCGGAAGTGTTACGCCGGTCGTGTCCGCCACCGTACAACTTACCCGTCCCTGCAAGGAGGCGAGTATCTGCGCCTCGACGGCGGCCACCCAGGCGTCGCGCTCGGCCGCCGCGCAGCCGCCGCCGCCGCCGCCCGCCTCCCAGCGCCATCTCTTGCCTTCCAGGTGAACTATTGTGAACTCCGATGACGAGGATGGGTCGACTTCTGTGAACAGAGGAATGCTGGTTAAATGAGTTGTTTTGTTATTATTATTTTGAAGAAGAATTAAAAACAAAAATGGAAATATTAGTAAGTATACGTCAATTACGTCAAGGGGTTTTCAATTTGACATCTCAGAAAAATTATAAAGTTTTATCACGCCGCTATAAGATGGCGCCTAGCAAAAGCTTATAGATAAAGTTGAAATTAATCATTGAAAGCTCAAAATAAAATTGAAACTCGTCACGCGTCAGTCAGTGTGTTAAGCGTCACATAGTGTTTGTTTTGTTTTGTTTTAAACTTTTCATGTTAATTTGAACTGATTTGGATTCAAATCAAATCTAATCAAATAGTTCTTTATTCAATATAGGATACAAGATATCACTTATTGAAAGTCAATGAAACTACATCTAATCTAATCGCTATTAATACCTTATTTAGTAAAGTATCCTATACTGTGAGAGGCGAGGTAGTTCAGGGTGCCCACCAATTGGCTCAGGCAAACAAATGTTTGGCTTGCCTTACGACAATAGTCGCCTGGAGAGGCCCCAAAACGAGCCCTCCTCTGTCAAATGATTCTACTCCCTTTCGCAATGATTTTACAGCGTAGAGAAGAAATGGGTAACAAAGGGATTACTTACCTATGTCTTTTTATTTAGACAACGCCATCTACGGGCGTATTACGAAACTATTTTTTTTATGTCACTGCAAACCTACGAACAACAATACTCAAGAAGCGTAACCAGCCCAATAAAATACTCCACGCAATGCACACGGAAAAGAAGCCCCGGTGGGCGGGGCTTAGGGTTACGGACACCATGCCGCGTCAGTTCCTAGTGGCACCTTGAGTCGTTCGGCTGCAGCGTCGGGAGCATATTACTGTGTTTTTGGGTATTTCTGACCGTGTTTTATCTTTACAAATATGCCGTGCATTATAAAGTGTTGTAGAAGCCATAAAGACGAAAAATAATACTTATATCAGCTTTAAATAAATATTTTGTAAAATAACACTTGACCGCCATCTAGTAGCAATAATATGTACCAGCCAAAAGCAGTCGACAGACGCGAGCGAAGCGGCCAATAGCGTGCAAGCTTGTCTATGAGAATGTGTGAGTGTTTGTTGCAATAGGAGTTACTGTGTGTGCGTAAGTGGAACCAAAATCGAAGCGGTTTTGTAGGAGAGTTACGCTTCCAGAGTATTGTTGTTCGTAGCTGCAAACCCCTCATTGATACCGTTTAAAAAACAAATTCCGCATTCAAGTTTTTTTAATTTTTTATTTCTCTACTTAGGTCAATGTATGTGCAAGACTGTATATTGGTTGAGATTATTATGATTAACGTATAAAGAAAGACAAACCTTCATCCCCATCCTTCCTGAGCCCGCTGCTCTTCATCCTGCGATGCCGTTTCTTGACATGCTCCTTGTCTCCCAAGTCCTCGCTTTGCTGCCTCGCTGCTGGCTCCTTCATTGTCTCAAATGCTGATAGTAGGGCTTTATCTGTCACGCGAGTCGGCTTGTCTTTGTAACCTGTTTGTGGGATTTAAATTATTAAATAATTTCTTTTTTTTTTAAAAAAAGAGACCCGCCTTTAATATTGACACATACATAAAACTGAGAACTCCCTCTTTTCTAAAGTCGGTTAAAGTAGGTACTAAAACCTTCTCCTGAATGTAACAAATACTTTTGTGAAAACCGCATCAAAATCGGTTATAGCCAAACTCGAGATAATCGCCGTCCAACATACATACATACAGGTCAAACTGATAACCTCCTATTTTGAAGTCTATTAAAAAAGACTTATGGCAGCTTATAACCCAGATGGAGGGTTTTGAGGGTATTTGTTGTGTAATATAAAACGGAATATATTTTTTTTATCAATAACTTAAAACAAAGTCCCTTACCGCGTCTGTCCCTATTTATGCTTAAATCTTGAAAATCATGCAACGGATTTTAAAGCGTTTTTTTTTAAGATTAGAGTTTTTTTTATCAATAAGTTAAAACAAAGTCCCTTACCGCGTCTATCTTTAAAACCATGCAACGGATTTTGATGCGTTTTTATTAATAGAAAGAGTGATTTAAGAGGAAGGTTTATAAGTATATTACATGCACAATATAGTAAAAAGGTAAGGCGGTACAAAGTGCGCCGGGTCGACTAGTATTACAATATAATTTACCACAACCAGTTAATCTGCAGTATTTATTTGTTTCACAATGTTACCGCCAGATGTCAGTGCAACATTTTTTGTAAATTGGAAACTTATTACTTATTATATTAAAAAAAATTATCTCACCTATAGATAAGCCGCCTATACTGTCATGCAGATCCAAGCTTGTATACCCGTTGTACCCTGGAACCGTTGTGATGATAGATTTGGATCCCCTAGGCTTCTGTCCAGGGACCTTCACCGTCACGTATTGTAGTGAGATCTCTTTACCGTTCACATCTTCCATGTAGTCCTGGTATAAGAATGATTTAATTTAAGAGTGATTGAGAATGAGTTAATGAATGAATAAATAAATCACTATATGAAGGACACCGAGACGAAAGCCCTGTAGGTCCGGGCGTAAGAATAAGTCTATGGTATGCCCTGCCTGTCGTAAGAGGCGACTAGAAGGGGTCTTTGGGGTCGTGGGTGTGAAGGGCGAGGGCCCGACATACTCATCAAACGGCCCCGAGATTGGCGGCGGCACAGCTTGTGGCCCTGTGCCGCCGCAGCTACAAATGCGATCCGGGGGGGAGGGGGGAACAACATGCCCTCCCCGAGCATGAAGCTGATAGTAGCTGAGCGTGGGAAGTCCTCGGACGCTATAATGCGTGGTTCACATACCCGTTACAAAAAAAAAAAAAAGGACACCGAGACGAGGTAAAATACAATACGTAAAAAATCCGACCATCACTCTGCGTTCTCTCTCTCACTGTGACAGCCAGCGATAAGTATCTCTGTCCTTATCTCGCATGTGCAATAATGTCGTTCGATGTTCGACTTCGGCTGTCATCGCGTGTTTCGTGGTACAGGACAGGACAAACTGACAGTTCAGATTTTCAGAAGATGTTGTGCTTACGTTCGTTATCTCATCTCAATGGCCTTACTTTGAGTAAAATAAAATATGATGATTTTATTGACTGCTGGGTCTCTTTTAAAAAATATATTGCATTTTTTAAGACTATTTTAGATTATACTCAAAAAAGGCCGCTTCGACAATAGTCTAAACAAAACATTGACTTCAACCAATTATCTAGCTAGTGTAACTATCCAAAGTAAGCGCGTTTTCTCAAGAGGCGATATCGGTCGTGCGATAGGGGCTCGACAGCCAATAAAAATCGCTCGTAAATCCACGAAGCCTGATTGGCTGGCGAATCCATATCGCACGACCGATATCGCCTCTTGAGGAAACACGCTAAGAAATCAAAACAACACTTACATGTAAACTCGGATGATACGTCAACCTCCCATCGTCGCAAAGCGTCACATACTTCTTCTTCCACTCCTTATTCAGCGCCTTACTGCTCTTCTTATACAAGTATCCTTGCTTTAGCGGAATTGCCCTCCCGGACCCCAATTCCCCATTCTTCAACCTATCATCTCCTTTCTTTGACGGAGTGAACAGATTCGACCTCCGTCTAGATTTCCTTGAAGTCGTTGGCGTAGAAGAGGGAGTAGGCAGATTATCTTTCACAGTCAAATTGTCTATCGAATGTGGAGCTGTGAATTTGACGTTGTTATTTTCTGTTGCTATGGAAACGAGGCCGGATGAGGACCCGTGGCTGCCCAAAGAATTTCCCCATTTTGAGGAAGTGTCTGAGCCGTTTGTGCTGTGAACTTCGACAACGTGAGTTGAGGATATACCGCTGCTGTTTGAGGAAGCGTCGAATGATGAGGCTGCTCGGTGGAGGTGGTGTGATGAGGAGGAAAGAGTGTGGTGCTGGCGAGGGAGGGAGTCCTGAAAATAAATGGGCATGATTAGTAAATCTATATGTTGTTTTTTAGACTCAGATCGGTCTTCAATGCTAAAACTATCAATAGTTTGGAGTGTATTTATTAAAATAACTTAGTTTGAAATGTTTAATGATGTTATTTTTTGTTTTAAGACCTTTTTTATCAATTCGTCAATTAGATTAACAATATCTTTGTAAGTATACAAGAGCGTCCAGCTACAAAGTTAGTGTAGAATCAAAATAAAAACTACTTTCACTACATGGGAAAAAAGATAAAACTGCTTATCAGTAAAGATGAAAACTATGTATTATTATCATTTATCAGTCTCAGTGACACAGTACACATACTCATAACTTTTATCTCATCAGAATGTAAGCTGAATTTATTGACATTTTAAAGTGATAGGTAATTTAATTTAATTTTTAATTATTTATCAAAATTTTAGGAAAAAATTAGCAGTAAATAGATGATTGAGAAATTGCCCAAAGAAGCTTTTAAAATAAGGTTTTAAAACACCTGTTAATATTACAATAAAGTTTACTTAGCTGTCATTTTAAATTCAGAGATAAGCAAAACAAAAGATTGGGTTTTTTTTTTTATATTATTACTTTATTGACGAATGTTGTTATTGCTCTGTATTTTATTAGGTAGTTTTGTAAGTTTTATTTGTGATTCTGTTTCATACAAAATAATTTCAAAACATGTACTCATACAAATATTTTTTTGTGACTTTTAATTAGGCAATATACTAATGAAAAGCTGATTAGTTCAAATTGTATTTGATTTAATGAATGGAATTCAACAAAACATACTATGTACTATGTTTTTATCTATAGGCAGTATTACTGGTATAGAAAACAATTATTTGTTACCTATGCAATGTAATGTAAAGTAATGTTATATGCATTGTTATAACAACAACAGGTTTTACATAACAAAATCAGAATCAAACAAGTTAAATGCAGTTTTTCCAGGGCTAGGGCTAGAGAAGAATTTTCAATTTCATATTCATTTGTGCTCAACAGGGTATTGCACAAGTACAGATGCACACAAATTTCATACATTAAGTACAATGTACTGTTGAATGTCATACAATTGTAGAGCAGAGTGATTATTTAAAAATAAGAAAGCACTAATAAATGAATTTAAATATGAATATGAAAAATATTAATTGCTTAGCTTATACAATTGGTCTAGAGGTACCTACCTACTTGAAAATTGCCTGAAGTTTTACCTGACATATACCTAACATAGTTCCAGAATTTAGAATTCCCTGATCTTAGAGATCTAAGATATCTTCTGCAACAGAAAAGGGTAACTACATAAATGTGTAGTGTAGTCATAATCATAACTACCTTATAAAGAAATGTGGAATGATTGTGGCTAGGCGACGCTACAGGAGGCTGCGGAGTGACGGGTCGGGAGCCCCCAGACAAACACTGGGACGACGCCGACAGCCTGGACCCAACAATCTTCTGGCAAGCTGAAATCAACACGGCCACTTTAAAACTCTACTTTTATACACTTTTAATAGCTTCGTCGATTGAGTAAACACTATAAAAATCACAGCGAAAGCGAGCAGCGGCGAGATTTGTTTATGTTTTTTGTATACACACATTCGAACTTGGCCGATTTCCTGCGATACCGCTCTTCAGCCCTTTGTATGTTGTAGCAGGAGCTGCGACGCCTCAGACTGGATATAGGCGACATATTCGCCCTAAAAAGCAGCGTTCTATCCATAATTCCATTCATGAAAACCTTATATTTCACACAAAATTCACGACGTTTTTGAGAAGTAAATAAATAACTGTCAAAATAAAGAAAGATTGTAAACAAAGCGCACGAGACGAGAACGAACGAAACGTCCACTTCCCGAGAAACCGGTGTTGCCACTGCGTGAAACTCGGATACCCCGATTATACGCACGACGCGCGGCGCGCGCATATAAAATAAAGACGTGATTAAAAAAATGTCTAAGCGCAAGCACGTATCGGAAATAATATGCAATTAGATAAGGAACGGTGATTCAATTGTAATAATTCACGACATACAGTCTTAAATTTCTCTGTTTTCTTTGAAATTCGATATCATTATACCGGAATATAGAAAATAATAAAAAGTTTTGACTCAATTAAATGTCTTTAAAATTGAAATAAGGGTAAGTATAAATATTATACTTTAAATATAAAAAGAAACTCATTTAACCACGGTTTCAAATGTTTAAACTCATTCATATCGTAAGAACACCAAAATGGTAACCAGATATAAAAACAAATTGGCTTCACTATCTTGCGTCTGATCTAGATCTAAATTATGATCGACATTCAACATGACATTGCGTGGCCTAAAAAGTTAGTTCGCCTCGTTATCCCAATCAATGCTTACCATCTTGGAAGACGCGCTCCACGTTCAGCCCGTACGTTGCGCACGTTTCATAATAGGAGCATCTTCGCAGTTCGTTCGACAGCTTGCGAGCGCGGTTATCATCCACGACGCGTGGACTACTTTCACTTATGGAATCTGTAAAGAGTATAGACGATAATTTATTAGTTTTATACAGACAGGAAATAATCTGCACATTTGCACGTAATATCAGATTAGGAACTACGTAATTCGTATTAAAATTCAAGCAGATAGCTGTTCGGTTCGATTCGAAAGCAGATTTTCTAGTATTACCTTGTGTGCCGACTAGAATGATAGGAATTTCTGCTGAATTTCTGTAGTGAGACATTTTGTTGAAGTAATTGGCGACTGTGTTGTAGCTGGTCTCGTTGTCGAGGCTGAAAACGAAGATGACCGCGTCGACCCACGCCGTGAACTGCAACAATTAAAACGAAATTCTAATTAACGTGCCTTCTTACATTACATTGGCGGCTGACTTAACAAGGAATTCGATATTCTCAGACGTAATGACGTAATTTACTGCAACCCTTGTATTGCGAAATGCGAAATAACTGAAGCGTAAAAAAGCCGCACCCTCCTTCGTACCGGTAGTAATTACGGGGAGTCGATTGGTTTGCTGCAGTTATAGGGGTTTGGTTGGATAATATAGAAGAGTTTGTCAACTGCACAAGCTGCTGTTTTTTTATCACAGGCAGGAGAAAGCCAGACCACAACGTCTCATTGTGCCCCGCAGGGCCCCGCATCGTAAAGTTAGACGATTGCGTTTTTCAGGCAGATATACATAAACAAAGGACCTAATGAAAACTAATGTCAGAAAAGTTTTATTTTCTTCTCAAATCCAAAAAATACTCTTGAAAACATTTTGGAATTTCCATCATTCAATCAAACGTACTTAGATGTTTTTAAGGTTCACCGACCACTCTTTGGCATGACGAATCTCTTTGCTTGGTAGGTAAGCAAGTACTATTTTTTACACGAAAAAAAACTAAAAGAATCGAGCGAGATGCCGATCAAGAACTCTTGCAAGTACACGAACACGAAAGAACCGTGGCTGTCATTACTGAGATTGGCGTACAATTTGTAGAAGTACCTAGACGTAGAGAAGTTGTTGGATGAACTTAGTCAGGAAAAAAACTGCACTCTTGAAATGAGTGACACTATCCAGCTCCCACTTTCCACTTCAGTAAAGAAGACGTGCGTAGGAGGGTGTCACCCCTTTACTCTGAACAACAATAGGTTTCATTTGCACGTGCCTGTTCTGCTTCTACAGGAAAAAGTGTAGGTTGCATTATGATGAGATGATGGAAATGAGTTAGTTGATTTTCTTCGTCAATCAGTTTTAAATAACAATGTTAAATTAAAATATTATCAATCAAAGTAAATAAATAATGTGAAATAGACGTCAGAATGTAAATAGGTTCCTATTAATACATATTTTTAAATTTCAATATTGAACAATCTGAAAACCACTTAAATATGGAAGATTAGTTTCATTAATAAACGTGAAACTAAGATAAAAAGCTTTTTAAGTATTATAACAAAAAATAGAGACCAAATGGCGCGCTAAATAAAATGCAAATAAAATGCTTGTTATGACCACAGTATAAGAGATGACATTAACTTTGTTTTGTTTTACGACATCATAACATGCAAAAATTCATACGCCTTTGACTAGTTGTCAGGTGAAGTGAAGGTTAACAGTAGATGCGCATAGAAATTATTAATAATCTAATGAAATGTCAATCGATGATAAGGTACCATACGAACAATACCTAGACAATAAACTTTGACAAAACCAATAACATGTACTTAAAACAGTTACCAATAACTTTAATTGTTATGATAATAATCATAATCTTACCTATGAAAGTATTAAAACTTTTCACTGATGATGCCGCTACAATATCAGTTAACGATAAAAAACAAAGACAAACAGCCGAGTACACAAGGTGGCTGATATGCCACGACTGGGCGGGCGGTTTTCAGAGCTTAGGCGGCAGAGGTTTCATCCCTTTTACACTAAGGGCGCAAAGTGAGAAGAAAAGAGATGGAGCACTTAATTCATTTACCTAAGGTTAAATATACGATGCCTATGGATTAGTTAATTATGATTTCAATCAAATGCCTCTGGCTGGTCAAGTGTTTATTGAAAGTCATGATTTATTGGGATTTGGTTTCAGTTTTTTAATAAACGATTAAGAGAGCTTTACATTGACATAAAGAAGTTACTAATTATTCAAACACTACCACAAACAACAGTAATATCAAATAAAATTAAAATTAAAAACTTCAAAAAAAAAAACTAGCTAAACGATCGACTAATTGCCTTTAAAATCTTGCATCAACTAACCTATGCAATTATTTTTTCTATAAAATTTTATTTATTAGCAGGTAGTGTGCAGAGTGCATTAATTGCATATAAATGATTATGATTTTTTGACTTATTTAATTGGGCAGTAAAGAAAACAGATATTCAACCTCGGGGTATACTCTTAACTCAAGGGTAACGTCCGATCCAACTCTCGAAATTTCTAGATCTTTAGACCTTGAAGACTGGGGTTCATAGTACACAGACTGTAATTTAAAGAAATCTATTGATTTTGTTTTACATCAAGGTTAATTCAATGATTTTTGCATACATTTTTAAATTCTATTCACTTTTGTTTTGCTTTACTGCCTACTTTTTCCGTTTTTAAGGCTATAATTTGAATGTAAATAGGAAACAAATTTTGCTCAAACACGAGTGTCATGTGCCATAGAATTTGTATAACGGCATTTTGAAATACTTTCATCTTCGATCGATACGCTCGAACACGGTTAGGAACTAGGAAGCGTAATTGCAAAACGAGGAAGCCATCGGAACTTTTGCGTGATGCATCCATTTATAGTCGGCAATGCGATTAATATCTCAAACATGACGACTATTTTCTACATTTCAGTATTCTTATGAAATTTACAATTACATTTTATTTCAACACCTTTATTAGATACTAGAGGCTGCCCCGCGGTTTTTCCCGCGCAGATTTCTCTTAAACACAAAAATCCCGTTTTTTTCCCGTTCCCGTGGGAATTTCGGAAAATCCTTTCTTAGTGCTCACCTACACTCCCTAAGGAACCTACATGCCAAATTTCAGCCCGCTACGCCCAGTAGTTTCGGCTCTGCGTTGTCTGTCAGTCAGTCAGTCAGTCAGTCAGTCAGTCAGTAACGGAAGAGTTTTATATATGTTGATTTTGAAATCATCAGATTTTAGGTATTTATTTGAGAAACATAGTTTTATTCGATTTTTTCTAGTGTTTAGGTTTCGTTTTGGGTAGAAACGTCCAATTATGCTGTTTTGGAAAGGAATATTTAGAAACAACTGCATGAAACAGTTTGATAACGCGTCCGGTGTTTCGCTTCCGTTGTGATACTGGAATCACTATATTTACTAACTCATTGCTTTTGTACCTTGCATTACCACCCTGAGATACTTAAGATACTATTTTATTTAAAACGCCCCTGTCATCAATTAAGAGCAGGAAGGATACAATTTACCCTTTTTTAACGTCCGATAGGGCCGTTGTAACACCGTGGCCGTGTACCATCAGTTGTTTTTGTCTTGTTCTAACGCCTATCCAATCCTATGCACACACAAAACTGGTTTGGTATCTCCATCTCGACTAGGATAGTCTAAAAGCAAAATAACCAGCCGATCGAACGCTAGCGAGCTAGATTACATGCTCCGTAACTTTGAAAATACTCGTACTTTACGAGAGAATCTCGTCTCAATTTGTCCGTTCATAATGTTATATGCTGGTATAGTAACTTAACAAAATATTAAGTAATTGACAACCATGACTGGTAGCTTTTTAGGAGAGGTAATTTTTTTGTTTGCAAGCAGTAAGTAAATTTTCAAATGATCACATTTCTAATTTGAGAGTGAAGCTTATGCTTTATAAATTTACCATTTAGGTAATTTTGGGTTTTTATTCTGTAGCATGAATAAAGAAGTGCCCCGGGGAATAATGACGCGGCAGGTAACTTGAGCTGAACAGAACGTGACCCCTGCCGCTCTCATCTCTATTGTTTTGCGGCCACTCTGTGGGATCTATGGAATCGAGGGTTCTTGAACTAGCCTTGACGAAACTTGCTTTTACTACGTTGTTTTTTTCGGGCCTAGTTTTATGAAAGAAAAAATCTTCTAGTAAGTTGAGTAGCAAAGTCATGAGTACCATTAATATTTTTACAAAATACCTAACTGTATAGGTATACCAATAATAAGAAGGTGTTTTTCTGTTTTACTATTCAAAACAAAACATCACTCGGTGTCAGTCAACCAAAAGACATAAAGAACAATCAACTTATTTAGGCGTCAAAGCACTCAACTTCCATTTATTATTATGAGTAATGGAAAACAAGACAATTTCGAACCTAGATCCTTTAGCTTCATACGCGTACTGCGTAAAAACAATAAACCTGTAAATAAAAACTGCAAAAAGCACCGAATGCCTTCGATTGAGCGGTACCCATGGTCCAACCCTGCCAACTTGCAGCATTTTCAGTTAGTTGTGGTGTACATATTTAAACAAAGCCAACCGCTGGAGGTTACTGACATCGTCCGTTGTATTGTATAGAATTCGTTTCTAAGGCCGAAACGTGAGCCATTCGTACCATGGCGCTTATTTAACGAGAATCGAGAACGTGACAGACAGATCTACCTTTAGAATAGTAAAAGAACAATATTTTAAAACATTGAAGAGCTTTTTGACTTTATGGTGGTGTACGGTACTGAGCAAGATCAAAATTAAAATAAATGAAATGTTGATATATTTTATTTATAAACTTATTTTTTAAATGTCCAATCTTCACGTTTATTTTCTTAAAATTCTGTTGCAAATTCTGACTATTTGTTATAGGTTTGATATTGCATTTTAGTTTTAGCGCTAGTAAAAGTAATTACACGTCAAAAATATGAAAGAAAAATCATGACAAAAACTATTTTTTCGCAAATAATTTAGTCCAGGACACTTAACTCCATTGTTATATTATACCATACACCCTGTATATTGCAAAAAATTATAAATGCAAAACTGATAAACTTAAAAAAAAATATTATTAGCTAAAAAATATAATTCCCGATAGTAACCGAGACGTTGCACCAATGAAGAATGACGTATAAAGTATTATTTATGCATATTATTATCTTCTCATAATACCTTACCCATAATTAGGTTTTTTATTTATATAGATGGCAACATTATTTTAAAGGGGAATAGAATAAACATGGAAATTGTTATTCGTAGGAAATAGGTGAATGAATGGGCTCACGTCTCACTCAACACAAAAACTAGTTAAAGAAAGGAAAGAAAGGAAGGACTCCTTTATTTTGTAGCATAATATTAATTGGGTTCCCTACAAATATATTTATCTATACCAATATTATAAAGAGGAAAGATTTGTTTGTTTGTTTGTTTGTTTGTAACGAATAGGCTCCGTAAATACTGAACCGATTTGAAAAATTCTTTCACTGGTAGGAAGCTACATTAACCCTGAGTGTCATAGGCTATATTAGATTTTCAAAAAAAAATAGGGATCCTTACCTAAACTCAAATAATATAACCCAAGGTGCAATACTTTTTCCGTTGTTTACATATTTTGACAGGTGGTTTGTTGTTGTTGTTTGTTTTTTTATTCGCCCATTCTGGGCAGTCAAAAGAACATAGTCTATAGAGCCAAGTCTTTTGTAGTATCTTATATTCTATGGCGTAACGAAGTAAGCCGGGAAAGCTCGTTTTTTATAATTTTCACATAAGTAAGAATATTTTTTCATCAGTAAGTAAAATTTATTATGTAAACTAGATACATACAGGCTGTATCTAGTTTACATAATAAAACTAGATACAGCGTTGTGTGCGTTTAAATGAAGATAGTATGTATGTAATTTCAATTTAGTTAGTTTGATAATTACTTTATTCTAATAAAACTGTTTGGGTAAGTACATTTCATTACTCTCTACTGTACCTAACTAATTGGAGCCTAAACAAAACCATCCTAAATTTTGCTAAAAAAATAATTTTGTGCCAAATAAATCATCAATACATAGTATAAAACAAAGTCGCTTCCCGCGTCTGTCCCTATGTATGCTTATATTTTTAAAACTATGCAACGGATTTCGATGCGGTTTTCTTTAATAGATAGAGCGATTAAAGAGGAAGGTTTATAAGTATAATACATACATACATACACATAATATCACGCCTTTTATTCCCCGGAGGGTTAGGCAGAGGCACCAGCTTGAGAGCCGGACCCACGTTTAGCCGAGTTTATGCTTTATTACCAACGTGACAAGGGGCCAGCTTGTCGCCGCGGTTATAACGACCACTACTGCGGCCGGGACCAACGGCTTAACGTGCCTTCCGAAGCACGGAATCATCTTACTTTTCGGACAATCAGGTGATTCAAGCCTGCAATGTCCTATCCAACCGAAAACAACCACAACGTGATTTTTGTGAGAAATCAATATGTGGTGTTTTCTGCGGGGATCGAACCCACAACCTTCCGTGCCGTGGCGCAACGCGCTACGCCACTGAGCTACGGAGGCGGCATGTAAGTATAATACATGCACAAAATAGTAATAGGTTAGGCGGTACGAAGTTCGGCGGGTCGACTAGTAAGTAATAAGAACCTATTTCTAAAGTACCTCGGTACGTCAGGTTACGAGGTGAAGTTATAGCGAAATAGCATACGAAAATACAATTGCTCCCATGAGACATTTTCACGACATTCGAACACCGTTATAAATAGAACCACCATGACTCTCCCACCGTACAGCTTTATGCTAAACGTAGAGGTCAACGTAAAATGGTTGTTTGGTCTTTTTTCAGTTTATTTACCTTACGGGAAAAGAGAAGGAAGCAATGAACGTGAAGGGTAGAGAAACCTACTTATCTAAGTATATAGTGTAGGTATATATTAAACTACAGATTAATTACCAATATTCCTTTGGGAATTTCGGGATAAAGAGTAGCCTAAAAAGTCCTTTCTCTGGCTCTAGACTACCCATATATGAAATTTAATTCAAATCGGTTCAGTAATTTCACTGTGAAAGCGACACAGACAGAGAGAGTAACTTTCGCATGTATAGTATTATAGTATGAATATGGATAATAATCCCATAATTTAAGAGCCAGTTTACAGCGATGCTAGCACCATTCTCGAAAAAAAAAAAAAACTTCTAAACTAAGGCAAATATTAAAAATGTGGCACAGTATGACACTAGATAATGTAGCCTAGTATTTTTAGGGCACCTTTTTATAGCTTTAAGGGTAAAGACCAAAGAAAGAAGCTACAAAGTGTTGCTAAAAGTGGCCACTTTTGGCAACAATCTGTGTATTATTTTGTTATTTTTAAAAAATACTAAGAAAGATTATCTAGTGTGTCTACTGTGCCACATTTTTGATATTTGCCTTAGTTTAGAAGATATAATTTTATTTCGAGTTTGGCGCTTGCATCGCTGTAAACTGGCTCTTAACTATGGAACCCTAAAACAGCTATCTTATTTTCTTATTTCATGCTATTTCTTCTGAAATGTTCCAGTACAATACGGAGAAAATTACGCAATGACATTGCGGGGGAAGATCCTACTGCCCTATAATTTTCACAACCCTCGGTGACTTGCATCTTGCATGTTTAAAATATTTGTTCCCCCGTCGAATATACTTTGGTTGGACCTAATTTATTTATTGTTCATAAAAAATCGTAAAAAGTCTTATTTATTAATTCTGACTAAAAATCATGGGACTTTAATCAAGCCCTGATTTTCTTTAAATTGCATTCATTTTTATTTAAAAAAAATTAAGTAAGTAGGTAATTCTCGCGATAGAGATTATATCAATACATAGTATAAAATGAAGTTGCTTCCCGCGTCTGTCCCTATGTATGCTTAAATCTTTAAAACTACGCAACAGATTTTAATGCGGCTTTTTGTAATAGATAGAGTGATTGAAGAGGAAGGTTTATAAGTATAATACATGCACAAAATATTAATAGTTTAGGCGGTACGAAGTTCGCCGGGTCGACTAGTCATCAATAATACACAACATAGTAAGTATACAAAAACGCTTCCAGAGTCTGTCCCCTGTCTGTATGCTTAAATCTTTAAAACTATGCAACTGATTTTGATGCGTTTTTTTATAAGTAGATTAGAGTGATTCAAAAGGACGGTTTGTATGTATAATGCATGTAAAACATAGTAAAAGACAATGAAGTTCGTGTTCTAGTATTTTATTAAATTCAGAACCCTTAGTTTTAGCGCAAATAATTTCTTTCAGAATATCACAGGTCAAGCTGGTACCTACCTATTTAAAATTAAATAAAGCCACATAAAGCCCTCGACCTACACGCTATTCCAAATTAGTACCTACCTAGGTAGGTACTTAATTACTCGACAGCCAGGCGCCACATGCAAACTAATAATATAAAGCACGACAAAAATTTAACGAAACGATAATACGAAAACCCTCCGAAAACCTAATACCTATGTAACAATTCTCTATCAAATCAAATCAAATCAAATAACGGTGTTAGGTCTAATCTGTAATGAATCAATATCAATATATATAAAACTCTTCCGTTACTGACTGACTGAGTGACTGACTGACTGACTGACTGACTGACAGACAACGCAGAGCCTAAACTACTGGGCGTAGAAAGCTGAAAATTGGCACGGTGCCGGTGGTTCCTTAGGGAGTGTAGGTGAGTACTAAGAAGGGATTTCCCGAAATTCCCACGGGAACGGAAAAAACGGGATTTTTGTGTTTATGAGAAATCTACGCTGGAAAAACCGCGGGGCAGCCTCTAGTCAATATATATAAAACTTTTCCGTTACTGACTGACTGACTGACTGACAGACAACGCAGAGCCGAAACTACTGGGCGTAGAAAGCTGAAAATTGGCACGTGGGTTCCTTGGGGAGTGTAGGGGAGCACTAAGAAGGGATTTCCCAAAGTTCCCACGGTAACGGGAAAAAACGGGATTTTTGTGTTTATGAGAAATCTGCGCGGGAAAAACCGCGGGGCAGCCTCTAGTCAATATATATAAAACTCTTCCGTTACTGACTGACTGACAGACAACGCAGAGCCGAAACTACTGGGCGTAGAAAGCTGAAAATTGGCACGTGGATTCCTTGGGGAGTGTAGGTGAGCACTAAGAAGGGATTTCCCGAAATTCCCACGGGAACGGGAAAAACGGGATTTTGGTGTTTATGAGAAATCTGCGCGGGAAAAACCGCGGGACAGCCTCTAGTGAATCAATATAAAACTCTTCCGTTACTGACTGACTGACTGACAGACAACGCAGAGCCGAAACTACTAGGCGTAGCGGGCTGAAATTTTGCATGTAGGTTACTTATGGAGTATAGGTAAGCACTAAGAAAAGATTTTCCGAAATTCCCATGGTAACGGGAAAAAGCGGTGTTTATGTGTTTATATGAGAAATCTGCGCGGTTGAAACCGCGGGGCAGCCTCCAGTCAAATAAAAACTCTTTCGTTACTGACTGACTGCAACAGACAACGCACAGTCAAATCTACTGAGTGTAGCGGGCTAAAACGTAGAAATGTGTTAGCGATAAGGCGACCCAATGCAATCAGTGTAATTAATTCAAGAAAACTGTAATTAGAAACATAACTGATTGCGATAAAATAAACTGACTAGGTATCTTTCTAACTAAGCTGGAACCTCTGAGGCTGGAACAGATCAGCTATCCGTCCGTAACTGGGCTTCTGCCTGTTTACTTTAAAATATCTAAATAATCAAACTGTTAATAATCCCCACTATACGGGTCTCCACTATAGCTAATCAACTTGCAATTGCAATAATAGAATAATGCAAATCAAATACCTAACCTACCAATCACCAACGATCGACCCAATCGAGACTCAAGTATAACCAATCCCGTCCACGATTTCCCCACTCGATGTTTAATTGAATCGTAATCGGACCGCTCTTGTACGGAACTACGGAACCCATTTGCTGAGCAAACAAGGTTGGATTTAGGGGTCTCATCTCGCTTGATCTAGAGTAAGTACTTGATTGAGAAGAGTAGGAAACTAGGAATCCACCGATCTGATATTGTGTGTAATTATAAATAAACTAGAGGCTGCCCCGCGGTATTTCCCGCGCAGATTTCTCATAAACACAAAAATCCCGTTTTTCCCGTTCCCGTGGGAATTTCGGGAAATCCTTTCTTAGTGCTCACCTACACTCCTTAAGGAACCTACATGCCAAATTTCAGCTTTGTACGCCCAGTAGTTTCGGCTCTGCGTTGTCTGTCAGTCAGTAACGGAAGAGTTTTATATATATATTGATTATTATACATACAATGAATGATGGCTGCGAAGCTACCTACTAAATTACGTAATATATATTGACAGTATTTTTATGCAACAAAATTTCAAACACACGCGCTCAGCACAAATCAACAAAAAGAAAAACATGAAAAAAGCAAAGGTCAAGTGAACCGTGAATTTTCACTCTGGTTTGATGAAAAATATATGAGCTCTTTGTTCCTAAAGGGATGGTCATGAATACTTGATCAAATAATTCCATTTCGTTGCATCAGATTTCATATTATATGTGTTGAAGTTACGATGTCTTTTCGTACAAATGTGAAAATCAATATATTCACTCAGTGAAATTAGTTGCTTTTTGTCTCAAAGTTTTTAAATCACTTCTCTCTCTCTCTTTATGAAAATTGATTTTTTTTTCGACGAAAGTCTAGGAATAATGTGTGTTGGCAAAAATGACTATTACCTACGTACGGACCGAAACAGGATTGCTAACTATGAGCAGAGTTTCCCTGTGCGATCGAATCAGAAATTTTGATACCCGTTAAGAACCGTTATAGCCCAAAGAATTGCAAAACTTAAGTAGTAATGGGCAGGCAAATAATAGCTAACCAGTATGTAGTTACTATGATCGAAAAGTGCTCAAGTGCACCGGAAGACGCAAAAATCAGAAAAAGATGAGTCTAAGTAAAAAGGTCCTATGGTCGCTTAACAATGTGTTTGAACGACCTGCTAAAGTTATCATTATCAGGTATTGATTATTTTGTCCAAAATAGAATCGTTCAAAAATGTTCATGCCTGACTGGCGTTCGCCGCTACCGACTAACCCAATTATCGTGAAAACTTTGCTAAAAAATCGCAGCGGAAACGCCCGATTTTTAATTGTCTACTACGGAACAAGCTGCAAGTAAATAAAACAAAGCAAAACTCTGCCTAGGTATGGGTAGTACACTTCTATTCTACAAACGAAGCGGTACGATAGTTCATGTAAAGGTGAAGCTATAAGTACAATGTAAGCGTTAAGCTGAGCGATTTCGTATTATTTTTCCGTGATTGCTTCTGGAATTTTCCCATTGGTTGCTTCGAGAAAATTGCTTTAAGTAGTTAGGCATTCTATTGCATTTATAGACGGTAATGTTCATCTGTTCATTTCATGTTGTCCTTGGGATTTCGCTCACGTTCGCTTATCATTTATTTGTTACAGCAAATTTTATTACTTAGGTACCAAAGGAATTTTATTCTTTATTTCGTTCATCCTAGCCTTCGAACAATAAGAGCTATATATAGTCTAACTGTATTATGCATAAAAATACAGTAGGTTTTAAGTAGCTTTACTGGTTTGTTTCTCTGGTTTGTTGTTTGATAAATACGTATCAACCAGTCTAAATTGACATACATCAAGAACTAAATGTTCTTTAACTTTTTTGAATAACAGGGTAAGATCCTAGCCTACTTGTTATTGTGATGTGTGTAAGCGACAGTGTTAAAAAGTACATTAAAGGAGATTGACCATTCTGGACCAAATGCTGCCCACGCATGTGAATATTTTTTTTCTTCTTCACATGAAGAGATATATATATGAAAAATAAAAAATAAAAATTAAAACCACGGATTTATAATATATACGTAGTACCTTAAAACTTATTTTTTTGGTGATCTTACATTTGATATATAGTTTTTTATCGTTTATGTTAAATAATATTATTATTATCTTACCTATTCTACCTCCCGAGTCCGGTTCCGACCTCACTAGTCTCGTTCGAAGCAACTTTTTTTTGTAGCAAGTTCTATATGAAAATGATAAATAAAGAGTGATTTGCCAGAATTTAGAGAAATCGAAAGTCTCTCTTGCTCATATTCAGATTTGGTATGTGCCTATCTCTTTCGCGCACGCTGGGTTTCGCTATACCTGCGTGCTTGCGCACGTGCCCTTTTGTTTGTATTGCAGTCTAACTTCGCTCTTGGAACCGTTGTGTTGTGTACTGTGCGCTTATCTATCTTATTTTTAAAACCTGTCATTACTTTTGGACTATCGTATCTGCATCACCTGTTGACCCGGCTCAAAGAGTAAAGTAATATATAGAGGACACGGCTATTCATTTGGACTACGCGATGTATCAACCACATCACAGAGTGTGTTTATTTTGTGATCGTTCTGTGGAACGAATCAGAAGACATACCTTAGCTCATGTTATATCGGGCGAAGAACGATCGGCAGTTGTGCCCACGTTGTTTGCCTAGTTTGGTTTTTGGGATGGGCTAGGCACCAAGACGTTGTGAGGCGCCCTGCTTTATTTTTAGATTCCATAATTATAGACGACGATGATGATGACGATTGATATGGTATTTTAAAATGTTTATCCTTAAATAAATGTTGATATTTTAAATGATACACCGTCTTTTATTTTTAAAATAAGCTGTTGGTTAGGATTTTTCGTCAATGTAAAATAGATTATTTTTCAATATTCCTTGGATAGATTCTTAAGCGCTTTAGGTTACAGACTACTGTTAGTCTAATGAACATTATGCACTATGATTCAATGCTGGGCAGCCTTGGTCCAGCGTCCATACAAAAATGGTCAATCTCCTTTCCTACTATAAAAAATAACAAAATCAAGTTATTAATTAAAGATAAGTTATTTATACTATTGACTATCAGATTACATTACAATGGTACAATAATGTTAAAAAGAAAAACCTTTTAAAAACATTCAGCGAAAATCGCTTACTCTTCTCAACAAAACCTCATACTTACTTAACGTCTCCCCTCATTAATTCTACCATAGAAAATCAAACTTTCTGTCCACGTAATAAGGTAAATATTTGTATGGTCGTTTAGGGAAATAACCCCTCTTTTTGTATGGCGACAGTCTGTCGGACAGGGGTTGTCGGGAAAACCGGAAAATGAAAAACTTGCATGTTACTAGGTGCTGAAGTATGCAAGCGTTTTGTTGATGTTTTACTTAATGTTTGTATTAATTGTTTTACGGATGTTTTTTTTTATGGGATTTTGTTAGTTATTTATTGTTATTAAAAGCTTTAGGAGCCAGTTTACGGCGATGCTAGCGCCATTCGCGAAAAAAATTAATATCTTCTGAACTAAAGCAAATATCAAAAATGTGGCACAGTATGACACTAGATAATGTAGCCTAGTATTTTAAGGGCACTGTTGTATAGCTTTTGAATTAAAGACTAAAGAAAGCTACAAAGTGTTGCTAAAAGTGGCCACTTTTAGCAACAATCTGTGTATAATTTTGTTATTTTAAGTTAGTAATACTTTACTGTGCTCAAAAAATACTAAGCAAGGTCTAGTGTCATACTGTGCCACATTTTTGATATTTGCCTTACTTTAGAAGTTTTTTTTTTTCGAGAATGGCGCTAGCATCGCGGTAAACTGGCTCTTAAATAATAAAACACCAAGCATGGCTCATTTTATTGTTATTTGAGTGACTTTTAACTTTATGAGGCCCACACACCTAATGATGGTTAATGACCATGTTTCGGCCCTGTAAGTCATCACTGGCAGTGGCAAAATAGCTTAATTCATTTAAGTACTTAATTTAATATAAATAACTTTATAAGTACTTAAAGAAAATCATAAAACTTTTCAAATAAGCTTCAAAGATAACAAAAGATCTACAAAAAAGTTTATATTCAATTAAATCTAGCTGAAACTAAACCTCAATAAATCCTTCAGACTGTTTTATGTTTTATTTACCCAAGGTTTGAATAATTTATTTTTGCGAAAGCGAATAAATAACTTAAGATAAACAGATAAATGAAAAGAGAAAAGCAAAGTTTTTACAGTTGCAATGAATTATAAAATGCTGTTGGGTATTTTATTCAAAACTAGCTGACTCGGCGAATATCATATTGCCTTACAATTTTATATAGAAAAACTAAATTGTGGTTTTCCTTTCTTACTCAAAATTTCTATTTTTCATACAAATACATCAGCCCAGCCATTCTCAAGTTTTAGTGAGACAAACGTACAGAAATTATTTTTTTTATACTTACAGAATATTAGTAAGTATGTTTAGAAAAAGAAAACAGAAGAAAAAGATTTATATGTAGATAATGTTTTTGGCAAAGCCAAAACACAGACTTGGATTTTAAAAGAGTAAAAATTCTGATTAGGTGGTCCGGTGAATTAGGTCGGATCTGACATGTGACATGAATTAAATAGAGGTATTTGCGGCTATTCTAGACGACTATATTGCGAGGTCAGTACGGGTCAGTTGAGTGACGAGGGAAACCGAAGACCCTTAGAACCCAACGTGGTTAGAACAGGGATTTATATGACAAAAATCCAGATAATATCTTCAGGCCTTTTTTTTTTTTTTTAAGCGGGGAAACTCCTAACGAGTACCCTGCGACCCCGGGGCCTTCAGGCCTGGCACATTTATGCGACAATATGTTTTACGCATGATCGAAACTGTAAATTCGATAACTAAGCACTCTCTTACTGAAGTGATTATTGTAGGTACTTTCATTTTCCTTAAAATGCACATTATAAAGTAACGCCACTCGCGAAAATGTATATATAATATAATAACAATAACACATATAATATATATATATCTTCTAAACTAAGGCAAATATTAAAAAATTTAAACAGTTTTTTTTTTTAGGGAATACCCTAGATAATGTAACCTAGTATTTTGCGGGTGGTGCTACTTGAGCTGTGCTATGGGTCTTAATTATATTAGCTTAGGAAATAATGTCACAGCTCCCAAAGTGGACCAGATGGACCCACAGGAAACGACACATGTCATTATCGACGCGGGGCTCTAAGTTTGCGTCACAAAAAGTTATGTATCGATCTAACTTTCGAAAATATGGAAGAAATGCAAAGCAAGGGTCTACCGAACCAACGAAACTTTGAAAGTGGTCTATAAGAAAAATGATTCTGATAATTTCTACTTTAAAGCATACTTTTAGCAATTAAAGCTAAAAGCTGTTATAGTTCTATAACATTCCAGCCTCAGTTAAGAGGCATAGTACAGCTAAAGTAGCGCCACCCGAGAAAAAAAAAAAAACAAAACGGCCGCTTTTGGCAACAATCAGTTTCTTTCTGTAGTCTCTAACCTAAAAGCTATACAACAATGCCCTAAAAATACTAGGCTGAATTATCAAGGGGAATTACTGTTCCACATTTTTGATATTTGCCTTAGTTTAGAAGATATTTTTTTTTCTCGAGTGGCGCTACTTTAGCTGTGCTATGCCTCTTAAAGCATACTTAAACTCTGTTTAGCAATTGTAGCCCAAACATAACATTCCAGATTTCCAGCCTAAGTTAACAATCGAGTTAAGTATAAAAACAGTGAACTGAAATTGCTTCCGCGACTTTGTTCGGTAAAACAAACACTGAATAGGGTTGCGCTGCGCTTTCCTCGGAATTGGGTCAGAGTAGGTTGCAATTATGATATGGCCACGCTTATGAGGAACTAGCGGTTTTGGTTGGGTAAGTACTAAGAACGATTGAAGCAATATAGGTCCGAAAAATAGGTCCACGGCATAGGTCCACTGCCTGTCGTGCAAGATGACTAAAAGGTAAACGCATACAAGAAATAAAAAATCCATTTCCGTGGAAAAGTCCTGAGATTTTATACAGTTCTCTCAAAAGATTACTTTTAGTTTGCTTTACTTTTATTAATATCTAAAGAAGAATTGTTATCCTGTGTTTTATTTAAAGTCCGGAGATTTACAGAGTCCAGCCTTAATCCTGAGAAAAGTCGAAAAATCCGGTAATCGCCGGACAAATCCGGAGAAATGGTAACCCTCAAGTTTCCAGCCTACTATTAAATAAAATCGCTCCGCTCATGGATACGCTCCCGCTGCTATCTCACACCCGTGGCATGCAATTACGAGGCCTATGTGGGCCTGAAAGACTTCTAGCAGCAACGATGGGATAGCTAGCACAGGCATCGTTTTGTGGAGCGAAAAAATAGGTGAGACTGCGATGAATTTTATAGTCCGAATCTGCTCCTAAAAAATGCTGCATATGGAGGAGGAATCCCTTTCGTTCATATAGATCTTCTAGCGTTTTTTGTTTTGAAAATATTCTAGGAAAGTGGTCTTTTTGAAGATGTGCCACTATGTTAATAAAAAAAGTCAGGATTAAAAGACTTCAAAGTTAAGTTAATTCGTACAACATTATAGCAATAGAATCACATAAACAAAAATAAGACACAATAAACGTAGGTAGGGTTCTTTTTATCAAACAAATGTGGTCAAAATGCGTTAAATTGGTCCTTAAACCGTAAATACTAAACTTAAACCGTATCGACTCTACCACAAAAAGAGTTAAACCAGGTCTAAATCACTAGACTAGGTTTAATTCACTAGTTCGTCATACAAATTGACGATTTTAGTCTAAAAAAAGTTAGACCGGTCTAAAATTTTTAGACCGGTATAACTTTTTTGTGGTAAGGGAGATAAATTTTTTGAAGCAAAAAAGCGTAACCCATTAGAGAAGTTTTGGGTTTTTTAACGACTGCTCGATAGGCGTTGCGGGCATTTTACGGCTATTGCGGTCTTGTTACGTCTCGTGAGGTCGATTTACGAGCAAAATAAAAATGTTGAACTGAAATAAGTTAGGTATTAAAAATATCTGAGTATTTATTTATTTATTTATTTTATTTATTTTACATGTATGGAAGGCCAACAGCTTATTCAAACAAAATAGTACAATAAATATTCATAGATAGCCAATTAAAGGCCCTCGCTGACTTTACATTTTACATTATACGTACAGTGACGGACTACAAGGCCGTAACAGATTTGTCTATGGTTTCGTCAGCTTTAGACTGTATTACCAAAAAACAAGAGCTATTTTGCAATAAGTACAGAAAAACCTGAAGTGTTACGCCGACCGTCTCCGCCACTGTACTAATAGAGGGTATACCTGTTTCCATAGTTATTATTGTTCGAAGACCTGTGTTATTTCAAGATTTATCATGGTAGATTAGGTTAGGTTATTTGTTACTAACCTGCATCTCAGGGGATCCCCCTTCATCTCGTATTAGAAGTAGGTAGCTGTGTCCATCAATAATAACTTCTTTCTTGAATCGACCTCCTGAAAATCAAGAATATATTATATTTTTTCAAGAACATGCAGCGCCATCTATAAATAAGTATTTAAACTAAATAAATCACGCGCGCCATCCAGTGGAGAGTAGCATAACTGAAAAAAAATTAAAGGGCGGTTATCGCTAGATGGCAGGCTTGATTTTAAAACTACATCCATTGTCATCTCACATCACGTTCTGTGACTCTGTTTTAAAATCATACCTTCAGGACTTTCTTCTTGCATGTAAGCTCCCGTGAGGTATCGGTGAACCAGCGCCGATTTACCGCTGTCCGGTGATCCCAGAACACCAACCCTCAGTTCTGTGACCCCTCGAGCTGAAGTCCATTCTTGGCTATTCACGAAAGAGTCTGCAACAAAGAAAATAATAAAGATTAGCATATAAAAAAAACACTACCGCCATCTGTAGGCTTGAACAGCAATAAATATCTTAGTTGCTACCCGCCGATAGAGGGCACTAACTATTTAATTTGGTTTGGAAACTTTACACCAGCCAGAGAGCGCTGCAAGCATCTATGCAAAAAAATTATATGACTGCACGTTCAAGACGGAAGAAACGTTTTCTTTTACTTTTTATTATGAATCGGTATTGTTTAGTTTTTAAAACTAGTGTTAGGAAGAATTAATTAAAATTTCACAAAAGCCGTTAGCTTTTAGACCCTACCATAAAAACCTCAATCATACACGGTCTTACTACAAAAAGTAAGGCGCGAAGAATTTGTATGTTAATTTCCAGACCAAAAACTGTTACCTATACAACTCCAAGTGACTTTGTAACTTTAAAAAGAAAAACGATGCAATTTACGACGCAACAGCAACCTAGACCATCACCAAGCTTCCGTAATAACACCAGAACACGTCATTGTGTCCCATTCACCCCGGCCCATCACTCGTCCAGAAAATGACTCTTATAAAATGATGGCTTCTTTCAAAACTACATTACTTTAGCTACGTCGTTATTACAACAGCGCCGCGTTGGTGTGGCGAATTAAGACATTTCTGTATGAAAAAGGGAGTTACAAAAAACGCAATAACTTTACGCTGGAAGGGACATTAAGAGCCAGTTTACAGCGATGCTAGCGCCATTCGCGAAAACAATTTATGTCTTCCAAATATCAAAAATGTGGCACAGTATAACATAACATAATATCACGCCTTTTATTCTCCGAAGGGTTAGGCAGAGGTACCAGCTCAAGAGCCGGACCCACGTTTAGCCGATTTTTATGCTTTATTACCAACGTGACAAGGGGCCAGCTTGTCGCCGCGGTTATAACGACCACTACTGCGGCCGGGACCAACGGCTTAACGTGCCACAGTATGACACTAGATAATGTAGCCTAGTATTTTTGGGGCACTGTTGTATAGCTTTTAAATTAAAGACCAAAGAAAGCTACAAAGTGTTGCTAAAAGTGGCCACTTTTAGCAACAATCTGTGTATAATTTTGTTCTTTTCAGTTAGGACTAAGTACTTTACTTTGCTCAAAAAATACTAAGCAAGAATATCTAGTGTCATACTGTGCCACATATTTGATATTTGCTTTAGTTTAGAAGATATGATTTTTTTTCTCGAATGGCGCTAGCATCGCGTGATTTCTCTGCTTGAAGTAAAATGTAATAAATACTTATAAGGAAATTATCTATTTAGCTCTAGACCGTGAAGTTATGTCAACTGACAACCTATCAGTTACATGACCACACACGCGGCTTTATGTACCTATTATGTAACAGAGAAACTGGTTAACTACTAACAAATGACATAGGTATTGTCTTTAGAGTAGGTAGGAAGGTATATGCTCATAAGATAGCTGGGACGTGTCCGTTTTTCTTTAGCAAAGTATGAAAGTAAAGTAAGCAAGAAGAAAATCGTTAAAAAAACTCCTTACATCATTTTTCAGTACAATTTTAAAATAATTACCATGCATATTTTTTTATTTTTTTATTGTGACTTAGGTAAGCGTGAAGTATTGTTTTTACTTTAGTCGATAAATTATACTAAAAGGAAATATACGTATTAAATAAGATTATGAAGAATTTAAGGACACTAAGAAGTTTAGTTGCTACGCTTGCTAATTAAAAAAAAAAAATTGTATTGTGATACTGATTAATGTTAGCTTGTAAATAACATTTCATTTATTTGGATGATAGCAAATCACGATAGATTTTGAATTAAAATTACACAAACATGAAAAAAAAAATTGTACACAAAACTATCCTATAAAAGACAGAAAACTACAGTACTTTAACACCCAGTACAAAAACCCAATAGTGGTCGATTAGCTCAAAGCCTAACCCTTTATTCGACATAATTTCATATCCCATAAAGTTTATTTATGACACCGAATACAGGATCTTGAATGGTGAAGTTTGTAAGGACTCGATAAAAATTCTGTTTCGTCAAGTCAAGGGTTTTATTCTTTTTGAAGTCGTTGTTTCTTGTAGTTTATAGAGTAAGTGTTATTTATTATGCTTAAATGTGTATTTTTTTAAAAAGTATGAATAAATTAAAGTTTAATTCCATAACCACTGAGGATAAGGAACGTAATAAAAATATTCGAGCCTCATTTTGTTTTAGTCATCACTATACCTACCTATATTATTATGTATTACTAAAAAATTATGATGATTTTTAATTTTATAAAATTCTTATTATTATTTACGATTCACTAACATGTTGGTTGGTGCCAAAAACGTTTTATCTGAGTTAAATTGCATTTGAAGTCCTGTTGAAACTCTCTTCAATATAGGTATTATATTAAAAAAGAAAACCTGCTATAAAAACATGAACTTGAATCTTAGTTACCGTTTATCTTATTTGCAAGCTGCAAGTGGAAAGTAATTTTAACTTGGTAAAACTTATTATTACCGCTTGTACTAAAGTGTACACTTAAAAAAAAGTTTCTGTTCAACGCAATTTATTTAGAAAACCTATCATGGAATTCGAAATATAGAGATAAAGATAAATGGTTTGATAACAAAATAACGCATCACACTCGCTGATCCTCTAACTAGGTTGAACCTGTTTCTAGGATGCTCGAAGCATCCTTCATTACAATGTTCGCGAACCCGCTTTAAATTGAACCAGGACCCCCGAAATCACAGAAAACTTCTCTGCCAACTGAACCACGATGGAAGTCAAAAGTATTTTAATAAAATCATAAAAACTGACACATAATCGCGAAATCTCTTGTCAAGCGTTCTTTTCACACCTGTCACAAATTAACAGTTGGTTGTTAAAATAGTTACTTTCCTTTGAGTTTCAATTATAACATCTCACTCATAAATTTAACAAATTACCGAGCAACTGTTAAAATTTACATTTTAAAACTTTGTAAACAATATAATTATAATACATAATAACGAATCACACTCAGAGCCCCTAACTAAGATGACCCTGTAACTAGGGTGCCTGAAACATATACAAAGACGAACATTACTCCCAGACCACAAACATATTCATCATAACAATGTTCGCCCCGCCGGTAATCGAACCCAGGTGCACACGCATCTCAGTCCACATCACTGCCAACTGAGCTACGGAGCAGTCAAACATTTTACATTTACATTACATTTTTAGTAAACTGCAGTGACGTGAGGTCTGATGACATCCTATGTCCAACCAGTCAACGTCTTAAAGACTGCAATTATGATGATGAGATGATTTAGTGACGTGAGAATTAATAATAAAAAATAACACATCACACTCAGAGCCCCTAACTAGGAAGAACCTGTATCTAGGGTGCCCGAAACACATACAGAGACGAACATCACACCCAGACCGAAAACAAACATCGATATTCATCATATCAATATTCGCCTCGCCCGGGAATCGAACCCGGGTGCACTCGCTTCTCAGTCCACATCACTGCCAACTGAGCTACGGAGCAGTCAAATTAAAAGTCCTTATTCCCAGAGCCGTTAAATACTCCCGAATTCTACTTTTTTTTAATTGAATTTCAATTCACACGAGTAATTAATTACTAACTGAAGCCTAGCTCCATGTGTCGTCGGAAGGAAGCCTCATAAAGGAGACAACCTCACGCTAAACTGTCTGCTGACCTGCCGGACACACGCGACGGGTCGTGCTTCCATGCTATAACAGTATAATTCTTCTATGCCATAGCACATGACCTATGTATAAGTAATAATCACATCTAACACACAGATTTGAGTCGATTTGTGTGAAATAAATCAACGATTTGAATGTTTACGTACGATACCTTTGTATGTGAAGATTTCGTGAATTTGTTTTTTTTTGTCAAAAAATAGTGTAATTTTAAAAGTAAAGTATTACAAAAATCATCATTATCGACGGCTCCGTGGCCCAGTTGGAGTTGGCAGTGACGTGACTGAGACGCGAGTGCACCGACTTCGATTCCCGGCGGGGTAAACATTGCTATGGTAAATATCGATGTTTTTTTTCGGTCTGGGTGTAATGTGATTCTGCCACCCTAGATACAGGATCTTCTTAGTAAGGGGCTCTGAGTGTGATGTGTTAAAAGATAAATATTAGTCGGACACTTTGTGTCATATTTTTTTACTGCTGATTAACTTCTCGTTTTCGTATACCTACATTTTATTATATAGATTCATTAAAAGTTCAATTAATTGGCACTAAGGTACCAACCGACTCTATATAAAAAAACCCCAAGTATGTCGCGCGACTAAGCAATTATTTATTATTAAAACTTCTAGAACGAACTTATAGCCTATTACGGAGTCTTTAGTTAATTAAAGTAAATACTTACCCTGTTATTCATAAAAAGTTAAAGAGCATTTTAGTTATTTGACACATGTCAATTTAGACTGGATGTCACGTATTTACCATACAACAAACCAGAGAAGTAGACCTCCGGTAAAGCTACTTAAAATGTACTGTATCTTTATGAATAAGACGGTTAGAGTTTTTTCTATGGCCTTCGTGACTTAAGTTATGGTTTAATAAGATTTTATACATATATTTATATTTTTTGGTTTAGACGGTTCGATGTTAAATAAATTTATATCCGAAAATATCAAGAATTCTCGTCTCTGTAAATTTATAGCGAAAATAAGTACAGTTGCACTTAAAAACAATCTTGATACACATTTTAAACTTGGCTGAATGGACGGCATGCCAAGAAAAGCAAAAAAAAGCAGCACGCGTCCACTTCTCTATTTCCCACACAAAAGCCGCACTTTTTGCATAACTCCGTCCAACAATGATTTTACTTCTCGATTCACTTTTCGAAAACTTTCGATTTTCAAATCGATATATTACGTAACAATTAGTAAATTGACAATACATAATTATATTTTATATGTACATATTTTAGTAATATTTAGATAATGAATACCACTTCTCCCAAGATGCTATAGGTATATGATAAAAAACATCCAAATTAATTCAAGAGAACAAACTGTGCTGTTTCAATAGTAAATCTAGAGTTTATTAAATCAACTACATACTCTACATACATGGACCAAATATATAAATAAATATTAAAAGTTTTTTTACGACCTTTTGACACTATGTTTAAACGTTTTTTCGGGTCTATGTATGAGCATAAGCAATACATGCATATATTTGTTTAGTAAATAAGTACATATTAAAAAAAATGGTACTGCATACCACATGCAGTATAAGGCGACATAAACGAATTCATCACGACTTTAAATCAACAGTATCGAAAATTTTGAATAGGGAATTTCCAAGCTGGTCACGCTCAAAATTTGAACGCACTACTGTCAGATAAGGAGGCAAATAAAAACTGATGTGCCCATTCTATGTGCCCATTGTTGTATTAGATATTATTTGTTAAGGATCTATCTGTATTATTTGTTAAAGATTTGTTCGTGACATGATAATAGATCGCCAGTGGGAGGTTTGCTTTTTTTTTTATACAACGGTTTCTGACGTATTCTGACTGTGATGTTGGACAATGGACACATGAGTGGGCTTGATTTTTGAGCCACACAAGCTAAAACTATACAAATTAAAGAGTACAGTCACGGACTAGGAGGCCGTAACAGATTTGTCTATGGTTTCGTCAGCCCTAGACTGTATTACCAAAGAACAAGAGCTATTTTGCAATACAGAAAAACCGGAAGTGTTACGCCGACCGTGTCCGCCACTGTACCTGTGCGATTTCAAAATATTTTTTTTGTTACATTCAAGTATTAATTATCTGTTGGTTGCATAAAATTAAGAACGTTTAGCGATAGGATGCTCATATTCGATTTTTTTTATGTTTTGCTTTTAGTTTGTACTAGTCGACCCGGCGCACTTCGTACCGCATTATCTATTACTATTTTGCGTATAAGTATTATACATATAAATAAACGTTCCTCTTAAATCACTCTTATCTATTAAAAAAAACGCATCAAAAAAAAGACGCGGATTGCAACTTTGTTTTATACTTTCTATGTATTGATTATTTACTTATTGTTATTCTATATTTGTACATAAAAAGCTGCAGTAATTTTTTTACTTCACTTTGCTAATAGTATTCAGGAGATACCAAATTAGCTACATTGATAAATTTCAGAATAATCTAGTTTACCTAGACCTAGAACAAAGCTAGTCTCAATAGGTAACACTACACTGTATTTGTTGAAAGCTTCGACTCCCGACGAGCTTTCAGTAACTCGACACCCAAATTGACTTGAGAGGAACTTCGTTTGAAGTAAACAAAATATCTTGTTACTTTGCTAATACTAAATACTTATTTTGCTATTCAAGTTAAACTATTGATTAGGGCGAAACTAAGTAGCTTAACAAAAATAAGTGAGTTAGTATAAAAAAAAACGTTCTAACGAATTTTTGCTCTTAACCAAAAGCTTTTTTTAAATACTTCATTATGTCTTAGGACTATAATTTAGAATAATAAAAGTAAATAATTTTTTTAACTGCAATGCAGTCGCAAATTCGCAGGTAGGCAGCCGCAGTTTTTAGCTATGCAATGAACGGTTAAAATTTTAAGCACGTTTGCGAGACATTTAAATTTGGAATCACGCAATCCTGGCTGGTTTTATTTTGTTTTTCTATTTTTAACGAAATTGAACAATTGAAAACTATAAATTTAATGTGTGTGAGCTAAAAAAGCGGCATTTTCAATAACTTCTAACATTTGCAGATAACATTTTTTATATTTGTCTTAGTTTAGAAGTTATACCTACTTAGGTTATTAAATCGAGAGTGCAGAACAATATAAATTGTGTGTTTCTTCTGAAAATTACAGGGGTAGTCTGTTATTCATAAAATGTTAGAGAGCACATTAGTTATTTGACGTATGTCAATTAAGACTGGATGTCACGTATTTACCATACAACAAACCAGAGAAGTAGACCTCCAGTAACGCTCCTTAAAATCTACTGTATCTTTATGAATAATACGGTACAACTCTACGATTTGTTTATGCGTAAGATCAATAGTTTTTTTTTTTTCAAATAAAATAGTTTTTTTTTGCAAATAAAATCCAGTAAGTATAAAATGATACAGTTAGTGAATCGTTTCAGGGTTAAATACAAAAGGTTTATATAGCTTCACCGTGCCTATCCAAGCAAGAAGACCAAAATTTTGTTCATTTAAGTACTTCAATGAGGAGATTACAATGGGGAAGGTCATCGTCATGGCCGAAGAGTTAAAGGTCGGTAAAGTACGTGTAGGAGGTTGTATTTGTAACTATCAACTTTAATGTAAATAGAATAAAGGTTATTGTTTTAAAAATAAAGTAAAACTTAACCCTTTGCACAATTATTTCGTTAAAAGACGGAAAAAGGGTAAAATTTAAAATAAATATTTGTTTCTCCTTATTATTATTTTTCAATAATCTGTGTTCAATCAGAACCCTATGGATTTTCATTCCAAATTCTGATCAGTATTTTTTTATTTTATCTATAAGTACCTGAGTAAATAAACAATATGGTGCCCTGTATGCTAGACACCCTTTTTTATTATATTTTAGCTTAAAAAGTGACCGAGATGCTACCAACTTGATACCTATTATGATTTACGATCACGGTACAGACATATTTTAAAGTTACCATTTTTTTTTAAACACTGTATAAATTTGAATTTCGTGCAAAACCGTTAAGCTAGTTTCCAATTTTAAACGGGACCCGTTTTTTTTTTTTTAAAGTAATATCAACAGGTATTGAAAGTAACAAATAAAAGCAGAAAAATAGAAATCTAGCTTTCATCACAAATTGCCGTTTCAGACGGAAAGTGAAACAAAAAGTCAACTTCGTTTCACAGCAAACGTTTCAAACCATACAACAAACCAGAGAAGTAGACCTCCAGTAACGCTACTTAAAATCTACTGTATCTTTATGAATAAGACGGTAAGTGTTTATTTATAAAATAAAAGAAATATTTATAGACCAAACCCAAAGTAACCTAGTTTTGATTAAAATAAAAAAGTCATTATGCAAAAACATAAAATCAAGTAAAAACAACCTTTCTTAACGCATTATGCAACAAGCATCCAACTCTTCAAAAATGATTGATGGTCAAAAATCACTCTCAAGAAGTTCGCGAACAAATAATTTAATTAAAACGAACGAATTCAGTTCACTTTTACATTGTTCGTTTGTTCCCCCACATCTGTCTGCCCCGGTTTACCTGCTAACATCTGCCTGGTTCGCTTTTGTGCGACACCCTCCTTGAGTTTTGCGAGGATCTTGCGCGGAAGCCATCTTTAAAAAAAACCTATGCCCTAGTGATGGGACTGAACTCATCTTAAATTAAATAATTTATTATATCGAAGATTTTGAAAATAGAACAATTAATTAATGGTTAAGTTTTTATCCACAAAGTATAGTTTATTTTGCTAACATAAATATAAAAAGATGTTACTTTTAGAAACGATTAACCTGAAAACATGGATTTACCTGATGAGATCAGCAGATATTTTGAGGGGTAATATAAAATTAAATGCGTCTTGGCTTGGCTAGTTGGTTTTGTTTTTTGTTATCCCGATCCGTATTTTGTATCACCATTTTATTATGGGTAATTGTATATCGATCAACCAACAATATAGAGGTAATAAAGTTGCATTTCCTATCTTGTAAGACAATTTAATTAATTACTTCAAACATTGCTTAACATTAGCCATGTATACATTTTAAAGGAAATACCTAATCATGTAGGAAATGACACTTATAATTATTCGCAATTAGTCTTACAATGAAGGAATGCTTATGTTTTCCTTCTATTGTTACGCAGGTGACGAAGAAAGTTAAGTATCGTTTACGTCGAAAGTTGTTATGCGCATAGAAAATGCGTGAATGCGTGCAATGAACTGTCACATCAACCACTTACTATAAAGTATTTTAAATAAGAGGATTTTTTAGGTGTCTTTCTTTATACACAATAACTTTTACATCTTCTATATACGAATCGTGTTTCGTGAGTCTCGCTAAAACTCGACAGTGGCCGGGCTGTTATAGCAGATTTTAGTTTTGAAATGTTCGTAGTAGTCCAGTGATTTAAAAGGTAAGAAAATATGGAAAAATGTAGGGAAAGTTTAAAATGTAAGGCGCGATACGTAGTTCGCCGGGACAACTAGTAGTTTATAAATGTAATAATTTTAACTTAAATAGTTTGTGGTACTAACCTATTATGCTCGTAATAAAAAAAATCGATATCGATAAAAATATTTTAAAAACGTGTCTTACTGCTACTGCCCTTTCGTTTTGCCCTTAAACTTTTTAATCGGCAAAATTATATGTTTTCTGATACATGAATTTGTCGGTTTGACGGATCATTATAAAGTCATTAAGCGAATTCTTTCTTTGCGGTCCCAAGCAAGATACGCCCACTGATTTTTAATCACTTTTTTTTTCACAGCAGGGTTCTTTTTACTGGAGCTAATGGTATATTTTGACGTATTATTTTATTTTACTATGTTGATCCATTTAAAAAAAATTGTATGGTTTTGTTTATTGAATTAATATTTTTATCATGTTCAATATGTTTGTAGGGTTGGTTGGCTAATGATTTTGGTACCTTGGGAACGTCTTTTCAACGAATTTAAATGAACTGGGAGTTTGCTTGATTTTTATATTTGTCCTATACTTCTTCTTCTTCCAGCTTAAACTGATCGTAATCGTAACTTCTTACAGACAAAGATTAAGGTTTTAAAGTTACTTATTACCATTATACATTATATAGCTTTCTGATAAATATTAATGGTTTCTAAAATGTAGAAAAGTATCTAATCTGTTTTCTAGCATTTTTTTTTATAAATAATTGTATTATCAAAACAATGTTTTCACTGCAAACGAAGACCACAGAAAATTTTGGCTAATTTTCGTGGGCAAATGCACAAGCGAATATCCTGCAAAACGTATTTAAGATCGGACTTTCATTAGGACAACATTCCTGTAGCAACAAAGTAATGCAAAAGCGCGAGAAATAGCCACTTTCCGCGTAAAAGCGTGCCAGTGCCAGTTCGCAACTGTTTTACGATTCCGCCGACGACCAAACAATGATTTCCGTTTCCTGCGGCTCTCGCTACGAGGCACGTGCTGCCGAGTGGGATTGGAAGTCAGCCTTAACTTGTTTAGTAAATTTGTTGGATATTTTCGGTGATTGTTTGTTTCTTGATTGCGTATTTCTAAATTAGTTTGCAAAGAAGTTTCTGAACTTTTTTTTCACTTATTTAGGTTTAGTTCATAAATTATGCATACCTATTAAGTTATAATAGTATCTAAGAAGTAGTGTTTATGTATTCTCCTTCGCGTCTTAATCCCAGTTGTTAATTTTAATTATGCAAAAGTGACACTGACTGTCTGTGTTACGCTTTTACGCCAAAACAGCTTAGACTCACGAGACGGAAATATGATACTTTTATGTTAGGATTTTGTCGCAGGGCGCATCGAGGACCACAATACGTACCTTACACTAATTTTTTTAGGATAAACAACAAAACCTGATAGATAATAGTGTGGAGATCTTTATAAACTTGTGCCTTCAAATTATAAAATGTTTGTTAACTAAAATTATGTTTTAGTGAAAATAACTGTTAATGCTTTTTTTAAATAAATAAATAATAATTATTATTAAGTATAACGTATTTTAATGCTTAAATAGCACGGTTCATTCATAAAATAAAAATTATTTGTGTAAACACTGCCTGTTTGTTTGTTTGTTTGACTTTAAAGACTTTCCCAACAATGTTACTATAACTAGGTCAACAATTTAGATGATTAGTTTGCCAGCATACAACTCAGATGGTAGCTAGTAAACTAGCAGACAATTTAATTAAAACTTGTAAATAAATAACTCATTTAGCAGCTTAATCACTCATGCATAAACCTCTGTTAGTAGATATTCATATCACTATTTTTTTATTCTATACGCATGCACGTATGTGTTCTGTATACAATATAATTTATAAATATTAAATTTCTATTTTGATAAATTTTGCGTGTTATGCATGTGCATGCATACTGCTTGGGTTTGTATAATTGTTTTGTTTTTGTCAGGCATCCTACGATACAGGCTTATCTTAGTTACTATAATATTTAATACGCATCTAAAAATAAATAATGTAGTGCACTTCCTTTTTCAAAATAAGAAAATTCTTCTCAAAGTACTAGAACCCAGACAAGCGCTAGTCACGTAATCGGCTTTTCTCATGGCGTTAGGCATTTCCTGGAAAATTCTCCGCCTTCCCGCCAACTGTTTTTAAGAGAGCCATTACAAAATCGATATCGAGATACCGCAACTGGGTCGTGTCACATCACTAGTGCCCTGCAAATGGCTTTTCCGATTGCTTCCCGTGGTCTATGTAGTTTTGAATTTGTTGCAGTTTATTTTTTTATACATATATTTAATGAAATAGAGATAGAGGTAA
Source organism: Euspilapteryx auroguttella (assembly GCA_951802225.1). NCBI lineage: Eukaryota > Metazoa > Arthropoda > Insecta > Lepidoptera > Gracillariidae > Euspilapteryx > Euspilapteryx auroguttella. The sequence continues at coordinate 10,086,897 of OX637653.1, forward strand.
TAAATAGGTGGCAAAACGGGACTATAGGAAAATTCAATTTGAATTAGAAAAGGAGTACAGAGACTAACTGTCAAAATATCGAAATGGAGATAGTAAAATAAATCTTACTGACTGATGACCTCCCAGAATGTAACGTAACAGTGCAACACATGACGACAAACTACACTTTAGTCAAAACAGTCGTCTAAATATGATCCAATCATAGTAATCATAAATTTTATTGCAAAGCGGCCCCTAGCGCCTTGTCGCGTTGGTAATAAAGCATAGACTCGGCTAAACGTAGGTCCGGCTCTTGAGCTGGTGCCTCTGCCTAACCCTTCAGGAATAAAAGGCGTGAGATTGTGTTATGTTATTTCAAAACGGTTAATGAACTTTTGTTTAATTGTTAACTTACCACAAAAAGTTTTCGATTTGCCTTCTTCCCCATTCGCCTGAAAATTTTCGCCGGAAAAATATAATTAATTTAAACATTCGCCCGAATTGAAATAAAAAGTGTTCTCCATTCACCTGATCGTATCTAATAAAACAACAGTCAGTTCGTAAAAAAAAAGTATTGCACATGCTATTAGTTTTACTTAATCAAATTCCGCTCATGATCTGTCTAAAGTGCAGTATGTATTTGATGTTTGTCATTTAGTTATTTTCAGTTCGTGTAATGAGTGACTGCAAAATCAGTATGATGACTACGATTTACGATTGTATGGACATTTGAAAAACATTTATTTTTAGCCAAATAATACCATTTAAAATGCAGCGAAAATAAAGCAAAAAATGCAAGCCACGTCGCGTCTAGTCATTTTGATTACATTAAGTCAGGCCAAAAGGATTTGAGTGGTTTTAGAGGTTACGTTACGTCAGATTTAGATTAGCGGTGAATAACTAGGCCAGACTAATGATGATTGATGGAGCAGAAGGTACTTTTTAGCAGAAGCTACCATACCAACATTTTTTTAATAGTTTTTGAACTTTAAAAAACAGTAACCAAAACTTCTATTAAACAGGTTAATGGATTGTATGAATCGGAAAGGCTCTAAAAGTATGTAGTACTGTATGTACTTGACCGAATTGATTTTTTTTCTATTACCTAGAATCCCAAATTTTCCGTGTTGAACATTGTAATAGGATATTCTTAAAAATCCGAAAAGCACATCTAGGATAAGAAATCTACTTCTACTAGAAATATAAAAATGAATCGTGGTTCGTTAATCTCGCTAAAACTCAAGAACGGGCCGATTTAGCTGAGAAAAAATGAAAAAATTGAGACTAAGTTAGCAAAAACAAACATTTTATTTTCCATATAAAATTATAAGACACGGTACGCAGTTCGCCGGGACAGCTAGTAATTAATAATAGTAAGAAAACTTTTAGCAAGTCTCCTTTCATCTTTATTTGTACTGTCATATTCTGTAATTTTACGCTAAACATAATGTTGCCATGCTATCCAAGCCTTCTTCAGGCAAAGTTGGCATACATACATGTCAAAGTGTCAACCTAGTGTCAACCCAATAAATACAAAATAGAATATTCCCCTGGAGGCCTCGGCAATTTATTGCGGTCAACAGGAACAGGCGGGGCTTATTGAAAATGGTTCTGTACAAAAATATTACGGTTCGGTTTTAGTGCTGTTTGGAGCCGCAGTAGTATCGATTTTGTTTTAAAATATATTTCCGGTTGTTTTATTTACAGAAATAAGTTTTTAGCGGGTAAAAATTTTAATAATAATAACGACGCATTAACTCTACCTAGTTAGGGGCTTGTGTGTGTATCAATCATAATATATAGAGTATAGATAGAACCTGTATCTATATGGGCCCGAAGCACAATACAAACAAAACCACAGTATACACACAGTATGATAAAAATAAAATGTTGTTTTTTATTAATACCTACACATTGTAATAAATGGGTTGGAGCTTAGGTATCAGGCACAATAAAAAAAAATTAAGAGGCGTATGACCGAAATGCAAAAATAAAAATGTGTCATCAGATGAAGTCATAGCATTAAATTGAAATTTAATTCACATAAATCTTGCATTTCCGAGAAAAACTCGAAAAGCACTCGTAAATGTAAATAAAGAGCACTTTGATCGTAAAAATCATCGGTTTTGGCAGCAAACAGTACAATTATTTACATCGCAGATACTTAGCATAAGTAATTTTATTTTAACAAAAAATTATGCTTCTATCTATTTTTCATGAGGATTTTCCATGAAAATAAAAGAAGTTAGACAAGTTTATATTATTTTCGTTTTATTTTTTGTATTTTTCAGACATTAGAAGCGTAGCATACCGTCCGCATCCCGAACTCTGAAAATATTATTTTACAATTTTCAACCCTATTACAACGGACATAATTAAAAATTTCTATAACCCTGTGTCAAGGTCATTGCAATGCCTGCCAAACGCATCAGACAAAAGTGAACCAATTGGACTGTGTCCAATCTAGTGTGTGTTGGTTTGACCCAATTCGATTTGACAGAGATTCGCAATGTGCATTTTGAATTTGGAACGTTTAAAAATAATTGTAAATTAAGAAAATTTTTAGGTTGATTCTTATGTGTTGTGTGGCAAATACAATGTACTTAATATTATACTCGTGTTTTGTCCTCAAGATTAGCATTAGTAGACATGTAGTACCCCGCCAGGATTCGCCACGTTCACACTGTTTGAGAGAATATATTTAAAAGAAAAAACTTATCTTTGGTCATTGGTCTCTCAATTTCAATCAATCAATACACCTGTCATTCCTGTTTTAGTGTTTCGGCCACGACACACATATTTTTTGTAATTATATCATAATTTAATCTTTTTTACCAGTAATAAGTGATAATAATTTTAAGATTTCGTCATAAGATGAAAGAAGTTTATTATTGTGTTCGCTGCTTCGGCGGGGCTCAGAACGCCACCGCCACCGCTCCACAAGAACGGTCAACACAGGTCTTGACGTGTTCCAGGAAGTCAAGTACCTACCTACCTTGGATGTTTCATCTGGGAATTTTATTTGCAGTTACCGATTACATAACTTAAACATTGCCAATACATAGTAGGTATAACCTAACTCGGTAAGTTGAAATTTTTTAAAATATTTAATTGTACGATTTTGTTTTGTTTGGTTTATGGTTGCCATTTTGTTGCTATTTTACAGCATTTAGAGTTCATCTAATACGGGTGTCCCACTGATAATAAAAACCTGGGAAACACTTTTCTACATCATCATAGTAAGGTTTTTTACTTACATCTTACATCATACTGTTTACGGAAACCAACAAGATTAGTGTCGATTTAGCCATTAGAGGGGTGTTTGAGCACTTTCCTGTGTTAATCTGGACACCTGGTAGTATGGACATCTGACTTCACTTACAAAATTGGTTAATCTGTTGTAAGCGGTATAGAATTATGGGCCACAAGACCTTTAGATAAGGGCTTTGTCCTGTGGGCCTAGCTTCCTAAGGCACGCAGCCACCTCTGTGAACTTTTATACAAGTTACCTATGTCACAGAGTATAATAATATACTACTTGTAGTATTTATACCTATGTCAAGCTTTGCTTTGATATGCCTGAGGCAGACTATTGAGCCGCAACCTGGCTGAACCAGTGTTGCCTGCTAACATCCTGTAAATGTTTTGGTGGATCCTATGACAGCCTACTTATGAAAAAATCCCATAAATAAATAAACTTCGTTTACCTACCTTCAGTAAGTGTTCAGAATAAGGAATTCTGAAATTTAGGTTGATGGTTTATACGGGCTAACTCTAAGTCATGTTAAAAATTCTTATGAATTTCTAAACTTAAGGAAACAAAAGTTTTGATTTTCCTTAATGCAATGAACAGCCACTTAAGTAGTCTTATCAATATTTTCTTATTTACCTTACTTATTTAAGAAGAATTAGTATTTTTTGGTAAAAATATTTTTTAATAATAACAACAAAAAACGTATAGCAAACATTTGCTTGGCTATCTTATATGCTTTTACAAAAACTTCTTAGAGTACCTACCCAAATATTTTGGTCAGTTAGAAGTTAGTAGGTAGTTATAATTTCTTACCAAATTTGAATAACTGACTTAAGATACAGTAACCAATTATTTATTGGTCCAACGAGTTGGAGTTGCTCCTCTAGTGAGTAGACAAAACCAGCCTCCGAAGACTCAGGAGGATTGACCCAACAGACGAACCTGGATGGTTCAAATTTGCTTGAACTTGTTGTGTTGGCCTCGGCTATAATATTGTTCCTGGAAATGAACCAGCAGAATATCTTTTCCTGGTAAATAACCATGCCATGATGCATTTAAGTACCTACTGTTTATAACAGTTATTTTGTATTATATTACATGCAACCTAGGAAATTTATGTACTTTTTTGGAAATGTATAAAATATATTCAGTGTTTTCATTTACTAAAATGGAATATTTTTTCGTAGTCAAGCCCAACGTTGAACTCCAGTTATAATTTATAATAATAATAAATACGAAATTGTAAAAACAAATGAATTAGGTACTTACTCCAAATTAGCCTCCACTTTGCCACCACATTATATGAAAAAAGTATTTTAATAACCAAGTCGTTTATATTTTAAGGAAGTTCAAGATGCAAACTATGATTTTAACTTGGTATGAAAATCGTCCACAAAATACATTGCAAAATAGTAAAGTACACTATAAATAAATAATTCAATAAGTTTTTTATCAGGTCCAGATGTGTTATTTATTTTTTAATTATTGATAAAACTTTTTTTTTTTTTTTTTTTAGGACCTTTATGAATTTTATTTTAAAATTCTTGATGTTATTTGATGTGGATTATATTTTCAATAAAATAAACCTGAAAAATTCCATAAATTAAACACAATATTATAATTTCAAACGAACATCATTTTTATAAGTAAAATAAAATACTTTCTGTAAGGAAATGTAGCATTGGAGAATTAATCAAGTTTTATTATTATCAAAAAGATAATAATCTGAATAATTATTTTTGTTAGAAAATCTGAAATTTGTGAAAAACTTAACTTTCATGAATATTGCCAGACTGGAGCTATATTCAGACTGTGATCCTTGGGATATCAGATGTAAAACCAAAAGGTGACCAGTAACATAATTAAAGGTAAACTAATACCTTCTTATAAACTTATTTAAGTATTCTTCTCAACGATTGGGGCGAAACAACAGCGGGGTAAAGAATAGCGGAACAAAGATGATTTCTACTAGCACCTAAGTTAAAATTTTTTATAAGAATTTATCATTTTACTCTAGAGCACCACTTTTGCAATAAAAAATAACAAAAATTAAAATAATAATAATAATGATGCATGGGTGGGCGCATGATCTATTTGTGCATTTAGTGGCGGTGGCTGGTTGGTGATCCATATACAATATAGCAAAATTCTCGAAAGGGCCTCTACGAGTTGGATTCGTCCCCTCGCACGCCTCTCAAAGGACCGGGCTCCATCCCGTGATACCGAAGAGTATGATAATATAAATAAATAATAATTATAAAAAAAAAAAAAAAAAACCTTAGTTATACAGTATGACAGCTATCAAAATCATTGTATTTGTTATACTATACATATAAAAATAATAATAAAAACCACCAATGATATCCATATGAAACGGTACTGACTTCAGGGGGTTTTAACAACACTAGAAGTATTTCTTTTTGTGTGAGTGAAGGCTGTTACTATTATTTGCAATACTATCAACAATTGAGAAAATTCCTTTACTTAATTGTTCAAGTATTAAACTCGTATCGTTTTTCCTATTTTCTTAGGTTTCATTAGTTAAACAAGGAACCTTTTCATTTTTTACCGATATTAGGAAATATTTATATATAAAAAGATATAATATAATAATATTTATTATTATGGTTAAAGCGGCATAATGGTCGTATAAGAGTATGCTAATATGCTAATGACTCGATAAAGTTATTTTATAATATAACATACCTACTTAAAGCAAATTTGCTTAATGTTTTATCATACTTTTAGCCCGCAAAGTTCGAAGGTACCCTTGGCTAAGGTAACCCTAGTTTCAGGAGTGCAGCGTCTGCCAGTCATGTGATGATAACCCTAAGAGAAAGGAAACCGCCGTCTGCCAGCCATGTGATGATAACCCTCAGAGAAAGGAAACCGCCGTCTGCCAGCCATGTGATGATAACCCTCAGAGAAAGGAAACCGTTGATCTGAGTGATAACCTGCCAAGTGTAGCAGCTCCCTGAGTAAGTTATCAAACTTATATAATCAGGGAATATCATGAATGCTTAAACAACAAAGCAGGTATGGTTTTTTGCTCTAATATTAGACTTGGATTTATTGAATATAGCACAGAGTACTTACAAATATAATACAGATAGATCCAATTTTTATTTGTCTATCATCGAACACGTCACAGCTAATTCAGAAGATTGCAGATCCAGAACGGCATATTTTGGGTTAACTTGCCCAAGATAGGTTTATGAAAATTTCGCTTTCCACAAGCACTTTAAATTTTATGATCATCTAATAGTCAGCGTAGTTTTCTACCTTGACTTACAAATTAAAATATTAAGGGGATTCTGTATTTTTATCACTATTAATATTCCTTTTTTAAAAAAAAAAATTAGTAAAAATGATAGATATTCAGAAATGTTTACAAGCATTACTGTAAGCATTAAGTTCAAAGAATGAAATGAGTAATACAATTATTATTTTTGTCATATTATCTATACAAAAAAAAAAAAAAAAAAAAAAAAGACTTGTAATGTTCTACAACCTATAAATGTACAGTACAACCTATAGTATGTACCTTTTTTAAAAACCGACACATCATCTTGGAAAAATTTCTAAATGAAAAGTATGAATATTTTCACTCCGCTTAAAAATGTTTTATATTGAGTTACAGTGCAGATTTGCAATGCCCAGGATATGCTAAAGGGTTATTTTAAAATTGCTATTCATTTCAGAATGATTAGTTTTTTTATTATATTGTTACGTCAACCGCTAACTCCCATTTATTTAGATAAAGAGTAATTTTTATTGGTTAATTATATTTTATTTTTTTTTGTTTTGAAAAATGAAACTGGCTATTTTATAAGTCCACAATATCGGACAAACAGCTAATCTGTAACTACGTCTGTAACTCATGGCTTGTAACAAACTAGATTGAAGCGGTATTTCAGATAAACCTTCCTTGTACTATCAAATTAATTGTATGGCCATCATGCAAACAAGTGAAACCAAGAATATACAAAAATTAAAATTGTTACATAGGTTCTGTTATGTACTTCAGAGGTCAACTGGTTTTTCTTATTTTCTCGTATGACACACACATACATTCTGCATTAGTATTTAGCTTATTATGCTCTGTTGACTGAGAAGTTACCTGAATTCAAATTTGATATAAGAATTTCTTATATTATTTTATGTTACCAAAGTATATTTTATAAACTTACCAACTAACGCAGTAAGTTTATCAACAATTTCAAGACAATCTCTAAAAGTCTACATGTCTACTAATGCTAATCTTGAGGACAAAACACGAGTATAATTAATGACTAAACGAACTTACCTGTACGTGAAGTTCTATCATAATTATACGAGTAGTTTTGTCCGAAGAGATTAGCATCCCTCCCTCCCTAATAACCCGTGAAGGTCTTGAAATTGTATGTCTACGTATATAATATGTACTCTGAACTAAATGACAGGGGTATTGATTGATTGAAATTGAGAGACCAATGACCAAAGATAAGTTTTTTCTTTTAAATATATTCTCTCAAACAGTGTGAACGTGGCGAATCCTGGCGGGGTACTACATGTCTACTAATGCTAATCTCTTCGGACAAAACTACTCGTATAATTATGATAGAACTTCACGTACAGGTAAGTTCGTTTAATCATTAATTATTTCTGTCGTTGATATAAAAAACAAATTTATTATAAAAATAATAACTATAATGTTCTCAAGATTACAATAACTAAATTACTAACTTGTTCTAAAATCAGATTAAGTAAGCTTTTGAATAAGAAAAAAATTATTGTATTAAATAAACTTCTACGGTCATTCACACAATAAATATAAGTACAAGTGAATGTTTAAACATTGCCTAAATAAATATTTGTCAAGTTATTAATTTAGCTTGTTCGTTATCTTCGATAAGTAATATTATTGGACGTTTGACTGATAAGCTGAGGTTGGCTAATTCGGTTATATAGCTTATTGTTTTCAGATATTTTGTTACAGCAGATAGCAGAAGAGAATTAAAATTAAGAGCCAGCTTACAGCGATGCTAGCGACATTTGCAAAAAAAAATAATATCTTCTAAACTGAGGCAAATATCAAAAATGTGGAACAGTATGACACTAGATAATGTAGCCTAGTATTTTTAGGGCACTGTTGTATAGCTTTTAGGTTAAAAACCAAATAAAACTACAAAGTGTTGCTAAAAGTGGCCACTTTTAGCAACAATCTGTGCATAATTTTGTTCTTTTAAGTTAAGACTACTTTACTGTGCTCAAAAAATACTAAGCAAGATTACCTTGTGTCATACTATGCCACATTTTTGATATTTGCCTTAGTTTAGAAGATATATGTTTTTTTCGAGAATGGCGCTAGCATCGCGGTAAACTGGCTCTTAAATGTATAACATAGTGTCTTCTAGGTCATAGTTGACAAAAAAATCGCTTAAAAAAACAATGTCATGCTTGATATTTTGAAAATTTTGTCATAATGGCATTTTTGTCTTTTTTTTCTCTAATTGATAAGACAAAAAGAAATAAGTACTCATACATTTTAAAACCTTATTGCTTCAAGAATGCGAGGGCGGTTAGTGAGTAAGTTCAGTAACTATCGTTAAACGTAAAGCGTGACATTTACGAAGGCGTTGGCACGCGCGAGCCCAGGTGCACAGAGTAAAAACATAATTATTTTACGAAGATTATGATCGGAAGTCGGAAGGACCACAAGCACAAGAAAACAAAAAATAAGCGGTCGTTTTGTACTGGCTGGTAGTAAAAAGTAAAAGACGTTCTATTGCTTGACTTGAAAAACAATGGCAGGCCGTATCTTAGACAAAATTGTTTAGTGAAAAACATCAGTCACTTGACCAGAACTAGGTTCGCATACTTACTTAAAAAATATATTAATATAGGCCCGCTTTGGCATCTTAATCAAAGAACTAAAATTCATTAGAGGCGTCTCATTTTACCTTGTGGGTTACAAGTTAGTAATTTGAAGTCTCTTTTCCAATTTTTCACTCTTTGTTGTTCTTGGGCATACTTAGTCTATGAGCTATATAATTTAGTACATGATCACAATTCTTATCTTAAAATATATGATATCAAAATAATTTTATATCTGGTCAAACATCGATGATCTAAAAACCTAGTTTGATCTTGTTCTTGGCATTCTTATGACTTCATAATGGAGTAGGTCAAAATATTATCAGTATTATGTTGGGTACAAACACGCAATAATAATACTAAACTAAAAAAAGTGAAATTTAGACCAGCCCTGCACCGGTAGCATGACTAACAATTTGTCGAATCTTTCTGTGACTTTTGATCGCGTTTGTAATCTAAATGCGAAAAAATGTGAGATGATTGTCAAAAGTGACAGAAGGATTTGACAAATTCGACAAATGGTCGGTCATGATCAGCGCAGATTTATAAGACAAAAATCTATAGGTAATCTAATTATGGTTTATGGATGTGATAAAAATTATCTGGATTTAAAAGATGATGTTATACACTAAATAATAGTAATTGGTAGGAATTGTCCTTATTGTCGTAAAATTATTACCCAAAGTCGACTTCTTAGTATGAAGGACGTTGCAAAGTCAAACGTTACGGGAATACGGCTAGAGCTAGAATACAAATAACAAAATACCAGACCTTGATAGCTGTTTCTTTGCCATTTTTTGGCGATTCGCCCACGAAGCATATCCACTGCAGTTTGGAGGACAGCCAAATAGGGTATCACGCTATTACCTTATCTAGGAGCAGTGTTTATGATTTTTTTAAGTAGACCACAGCTCATAGAATTTCCTTTGTTTTTTTAACATATTTTGTTTGATAACGCAGACTGCAGTGCTGTTTATCAATTACAGTTCTTCTTCAAGTTTCTTTTTTTTTTGTTGTAAAAAAGTTTTCATATGGCGTGGCGATTTGGGTATGGGAGGCCTATGTCCAGCACTGGACGTCTTTCAGCTGAGATGATTGTGATTGTGATCATGATGCTACTATCAATTACTAGCCGACCCGGCGAACTTAGTACCGCCGTAACTACTATAGTAACCTATTACTATTTTGTGTATTAAACTTATATAAACCTTTTAAAATCACCCTTTCTATTAAAAAACCCGCATCAAAATCCGTTTCATAGTTTTAAAGATTTAAGCATACATAGGGACAGACGCGGGAAGCGACTTTGTTTTAATACTATGTATAATTTTTGTTTTTAGAAATAAGCACCTTATTTATTTTGCATGACACCTAAAGTTTGTATTTAAAATCCAATTGAACTGGTTAAACTAAATAAATATTCTCTTGATTTCTTAATGTTGCAATAAATATATCAAAAATGACATACCAACAATAAAGACATTATGATTCTGTTATCTGGTACATTAACAATTGTTTGATTTACAAATACAATGTATTATTATTATTATCTGAGTTACGAGATTTTTAATTGCAATTTCGTATCAATAATTAAAGTTATAATAATCAGAAAGTTTATTTTTATAGTTTTAATAATGAGTTTATTGTTTAATTATTAATTGGGTCAATAAAGAAAGTAAAACTGTTTTAAAATAAATAAGTGAATTGGAATTTAGAGACAAAGAACATATAAATTGAAATATCACATCCAGTGGAAAAATAACTTACTGTTGGGTGTAAGTCCAACAATTAAAATGGTAGTTTAGGGTTAAAAGTGTAATACAAGAATTATTGTTTTATCTTATACGAGTTATTTGAGTTTAGGTAAGGATCCCTAATTTTTTTGAAAATTTAATATAGCCTATGACACTCGGCGTTAATGTAGCTTCCTACCAGTGAAATAATTTTTCAAATTGGTTCAGTATTTCCGGAGCCTATTCGTTACAAACAAACAAATATTTCCTCTTTATAATATTGGTATAGATTATTACTTTAACTTAATACAATTGGTGGATGATAAGTGGTGGATGAGCTAACGCTATGTATGGTAACAAACGCGAACTGCTAGCATGATTTGTTGCACCTAATAATGAAGACTAAATTGCTTACACTGTGACCTACTCTAATGTTCAGCTAAGCTCGTACACTTACTGCAAATATAAAGCGCGCCCGTGTTTTAACCGACTTCAAAACAGTTTGATCTGCATGGTACATACATAATGTTTGTCCGCGTTTATCTCACGTTTGGCAGAACCGTTTTTTTGCGGTTTTACAGAAAAGTTTTTTTTTTACATTCGGGACAAGGTTTTTGTGTTTTTACTGACTTTGGAAAAGAGGAAGTTCTGAGTTTGTGTATGTGTCAGTTAATTGAATGTTTTCTTATATTAAAACTTTAGTTAAATCTTACCTATCGCACAGATAATTATAAAGTTAACCTAAAGGTTTAGTTCATAGGAACTATAAATAATTATGCATTGGCTTACTTAACAGCAGTTAGAGGCAAAGTGTCAAGTTGCAATATCCGGCTTTACCATTGCTTCTCTAATGTCTGCCTTTGATTTTATTGATATAAATGAACGTAAACTTTATAAAGTTAATCTATTGAGTTTGAGCTGTTTTACGAATCAATAAACCCAGTCGCAGTGATTTAAAAGGAAATGGTGGTTGATCGAAATTGCCATAGATTAAAATAGAATCAAAAAATCAGATAAGAAGGAATATTAATAGGATAAATCAATACATAGTATAAAACAAGGTCGCTTCCCGCGTCTGTCCCTATGTATGCTTAAATCTTTAAAACTATGCAACGGATTTGATGAGGTTTTTTTTAATAGATAGAGTGATTTAAGAGGAAGGTTTATAAGTGCTCAACATAGTAATAAGTAAGCGGTACGAAGTTCGCCGGGTCGACTAGTTATAACTAAAAACTGTACGCTGTTAGCCTAAATGTCAATCAATCAATATATATAAAACTCTTCCGTTACTGACTGACTGACAGAGCCGAAGAGCCGAAACTACTGGGCGTAGCGGGCTGAAATTTTGGACGTGGGTTCCTTGGGGAGTGTAGGGGAGCACTAAGGAATTCCCATGGGAACGGGAAAAAACGCGATTTTTGTGTTTAAGAAAAATCTATGCGAGTGATACCGCGGAGTTAACAGGACACAAAAATCGGACCAACTTTATAAGGATTTCAAAATTTCAAGTAAATATGTTGGGCTTTAGGGAAGCAAATGAAAACGTTTTCAAAACCTCGTTTTGAAGTTGTTTCGGTTCGTGCAATAATTTTAAAACTTGAAATAAACGCGTGTCGGAGTTAATGTTAATAAGTATAAAATTTATTGTCCCGTGGGAGCGCCGCCAGATGTTTGCCAGCTTTCTTGCGCTTTTTCTGCAATATTTTTTACTTTGAGTAGTAAGTTTAGTGAAAAATAATAAGAATTAACACAAATTATTTTATCTTTTTTAACAATTGCTAATTAGTTAAAACATGTTTTTTGAACGCAAACTTCTTTATATTTTTTTTTTTCAAATAAAAAACCTTGAAAATTGTTTACTTATCTGATATTTTCTATTAACAATAGAAGTTGCAAAATAATGTTTTTTTTTTTATAAATAAGACAATTAAAAACTTTTAGTATCAAAAAGTTAATCGATGACAGATATAAAACTTCGATTAGAAGAAGTATCGTAAATTGGCTGTAAAACTTAAAATTGTATCGTTAAAGTAATTATTCTTGAGTAATCCATTAAATTTAACATAAAGGTACAAAGTTTAATGTTATCCTAAAGAAGGTAACTATGAGCAGTTAAAAACTAATTATCTAAGCGCTTAAACAGACGACGCCACCACCGCGCCGCCGCCGCACCGCAACACTGTTCACACGCGCCGCCACTCCACCGCCGCCGACATGCCTGCCGTCACTTAAAATGATCAGAACTAGCTATGTAATACTAAAAATAGGACAAAAAACAATTAATTTTGCATTAATTACGCGGCGGCGGCGGCGGCACGGTGGCAGCGTCGTCTGTTTGAGCTCTAAGACGTCCGCCGCTGTTGGTCACTATTAGCCATAGGCCTTCCCTACCTATCGCCACAAGGACAAACATTGCAAGGGGGTTTTGCCATAATCGCCACGCTTCGCAGGCGGGTTGGCGATTGATATGATCCTTCAAGTTTTTTTTTCAGTCAATATTTTAAATCATTAAAGACAAAATGTCTCTTAAAACCGACTCTAGAATGTAATAAAAAAAATTTATTCCATAAAACGTTGCTTTACAACAACCACAACATTCTTAATTTAAAAATGTAATCAGATTAATTTTCGGTCAACTAACCGAAAAAGTTACATTACGTCACGTTGGTTTTAACTATTTTAACATAAATCGAAGGGATTTTTTTTGTTAATGATTAACTAATTAACTAGTATGACGGACACTTCGGTTAACAAAATTAATGACCGATAATTGCTTACGTAATGTTTTTAACACCCCAATCGATTTTATTAACCGGAAATGCATTATCATAATTATCAAAATGTTCTCAAAAATTGTGACTTGTGCTTGTGTGTGACTAAGCTGACTAAGCAATGCGCTGATTAAAATCATAATTTTAATATTATATGACTACTTTAATTTGAATCGTAGCGTCTGAACATAACCTAACTTTTTAACCGACTTTAAAAAATGAGGTTATCAGTTTGACCTGTATTTATGTATGTATGTATGCTTGTCCGCGATTATCTCGAGTTTGGCTAAACCGATTTTGATGCGGTTTTCACAGAAGTGTTTGTTACATTCGGGAGAAGGTTTAAGTACCTATTTTAACCGACTTCAGAATAGAGGAAGTTCTCAGTTTTATGTATGTGTCACTTAATTGCAGGCGGGTCTCTTTAAAAAAAAAAAGAAATTATCTTACTAGGTATATATAAAATATTGTACTTATTCTTTTATTTATATTTTCTATTCATTATTTTTTCATTTATTTAGATTAAGGTCAAATCAGTTTAAGGTCCAATAAACATTTTAAGTACTTGCTAATGCTGAAGTTTTTTTCGCTAAACTATATTTAAGAATCCTTAAGAAGCCTGGAAGAAATCGCTTTTAGCTATAAGTCCATCCATTGCATGCAAATTTAATAATGTGTACCATTAATTGTATAACTTTAAGAATCTATGCAGTAAGAATAAGACCAATCAATAAGTCGTTTATTAGCATTGTGATTGTTGTATCATGCAATGAATAATACAAATGTACAACAAGATCTATACAATTACCTAGTGTTCGGTAATTGTGGGTAACAATTAACGATTTCACCGTTAACGCACTTTGTTTTGTTTCTACGTAAAAAATATGTTCGCCTTAGTTTAATGAATGAGTACAGTCACAAGAAAACTTAATTAAACGTATCACACTCAGAGCCCCTTGTATCTAACTAGGGCTAGGGTGCCCAAAAGGATTAGATTAAAGACCTAGTTTACAGGTTTTGAGTGTGATGCATTATTTTAAACTTAAAAACAAAAGAAATTAAGGTTTTATTGTAAAAAAAAAGTTTGGTAGGTACGTTACCACTCACCAGATTTCCTTTTTTCGCTAACAAGCACTAAGGATTTAGCCCTTTTAACCCTTAGCGACCTTCTTCTAATAGACCGCATCAAAGCCTCTGGCATTCGAGAGAACCTTGGAGAGTCAACCCTTTTTTCAGGCATAAAAAAGTTTTTTACCGCCAACATTGTCATGGTTTACCTTTTCCGCAAAAAAAAAAAAAAAATCAACTTCCGAAACCGTTTTGCGTTACGCGGAAAGTTTCACACGACGAAATCGATAATTGGTACGATGCCATAATGTGTTCAATAACGTCGCAATTAAGTCACACCACTTTTTAGCAGTTTCTTCAGTCACAAACACAATACCTAACACCACAAAAATCCAGTAATCCTTTAAAGGGAGCGTGGAAATCACTCCAGCGTCACGTAGAGTTCAGAACTTCAGACATCCGATAGTTTGACCGTGATTTCTAGTTACCCATTGTTTATACTTAACATCACGTCATTTGACTTCCTTAGACGATATTTGTGTCACTATTGTTCCAGCACATCACTATTCAGGGCACAGATTCGTTTAATATTAAATATCCTGTCCTGTCCGTGAACGGAACGAAAAAATATATCGGAAATATGCTAACGCGAACAGCACAACCGTTTCGCTCAAATGCAAGAGGCATACTGACGTGAAGGTAGAGCCATGCTCTGCTCTATGTTATAATATAAAGTGAGGTAAGACTCCCAGTATAGATCAATTCCGTAGCATCCAGGGGACTTTGGTTTGGTGCGACGAGTTTCATTTCAGTAAAAGCTAAAACGTAATCTCTCTTATCATTTGCACAGCGTTTCAGATAGTTGAGGTCATTGGGATTAATTTTCAGTCAAAGGTTTTTTTTTAGATATACTTACTACAAACTAAAACACATGAAAATTATTTTGATTAGGCACTAGTTCATTCTTATTTAGGTTTAGAAAACATTATAATAACACAATGTTATTGGTGTATTTGGTTATTTGATAACCTTTTACTTTTAATAAGAGATATCTGTCTTCCCTACTGAAAAAATCTTCTTTATTCTTAAAATTAATAAGAAAACAGCAGTGAGATTGTAAACGATGCCTATCTATCACTAAGCAAACTTAAGTGCATGTTTAAGAAATGCAATACTACCGGGAAGGAAAAAAGGGATTGCAAGATAGGTACCAGAAAACCGACCTTAGCAAAAACGAATACCGCAGCGCACTTGAAAGGTAGGGTGCGGGATAGGGCTTTATATTGCGGGATTGTGACTGTATGTAGCAGAACTTCCCTTTACACCGCAAAATCCCAATTTTCCATCCCCTTTAAATTTTCGGGACAAAAAGTTTCACATAGGTCCGTCTCGTTGTTCTTACTACATAAGTACCGATTTTCAGTCATATTAGTTCAGTAGTTTAGGCGCGATTGGAGACAGACAGACTTTCGCATAAGAATGATATATTTTTTTAAATGAAACTTATTACAATTGTCACCTACCTACAATACTCCATTCTTACAGAATTTTGGAAGTACCTTGATCCCGCACAGGCACAACTCAAAATAAAGCAAATACCGGAACCAGATTGTACCGCAGGATAGAATTCCCTATCTCAACACGTTTCTGTTTAATATTCCATGCACTCACCTCCCTGGGCAAGCTTCATAGTACTAGTTGGTTTAATAAAACGCGTTTAAGCAATACTAAGGTAATGTGATATTTAACTTATATTTTTTTGGTTTGAACCTATAGATAAATTAATTTAAATTGTGGTTTTTTTTCTAATTTTAAATTATTTGTTTTCCTTTTTTTTCAGAACAAAAAGATGAAGAAAGTTACATTATAAATACCTCAAATAAAAACGAAATACACATAAATCGAAACAAATGAAAAATTCCAGAATATTCCGAATACAAAATTCTTTATTTATAGCCAGCCAGTTACAATATAGTGCTGCAGTCCAAAGTCCTAACCGCTTCGAAAGATTTACCACTACCTACTTTATGCTTGTGAGTCGTGCCTTTGCGGATTCTTATCTTCGAACAGTGCTGTGAGCACGACTGTTGACTGTACCTCATTGCATCCACTGTAACAAGAGCTCCTACTCCCTTCTTTGTCTTCCTATATACTTATAGAATCCAGTACCTAACCCTTTTCTTGAGAAGTCAATAAAAACCGGTCTTCTGCTTAATGTTAGACAAGAAATATTGTATGAAGCTTTATTATTCTTTACCTGTTTCTGCGATTCCACTTTTGGTGCATGATAAATTTTATTATTTTATGCGAATTTATGACCTATTTTAGGATGTTATCGTTATCTGTTACCGTAAACCTACAGTGATAATAATAAGATAAAATAAGAGAATACCTAACTTTCAATGAGGATAATTAAAAAAAATGCTATGAAATATTTTGTAATTTTTAGTTTTTTATTTGACTAAGTAATTGTAATCAATCAACTTTTCAAAGAACAAGCATTCAAATTATAAAACTTCATGTAAATTCACAGTAATTTACGTGAACTAATTCGCAGGCAAAGAGCTAGTTATAAACACATAAATTCAAACATAATCGCTAAAAGATTCAATCACAAAATGAATAAAGCTTCACACATACAAATTGAGCTCAAAAATTATAACACATTATTCCTCCATCCGGAATAAGTTCAAGATAATTTTGAAAATGCTGTTCCGCCCACGCCTAACTAGACCGGACCCGATCGGGACGGGAATCGAACCGGTTACATAGATCCTTGCACCTTGCGAGACACTTATTACTAGACTTATTCAACGCTTATCGCCAGTTATCAGAGCTAATTAAGTCAGGTGGAAAAAAAATACTACGAACTCTACTTATATTGTAGACACATTTGTTACACTTATAAGCAAAAACTACTGATTGGAATTTGATGAAACTTAACATTATGCTAGCTTAAAGTCTACTTTTTCATAATGAACTAATATTGTAAGACGGTACGGTACCAAGTTTGCCGCGTCAGCCAATATAAAAGTAATACAAAAGAATTTAAAACAACTAACTAATGAAGACACAATCTTGCTAGATCCATGCAAGTTGCCATTTTCCAATGCACTTGTAGGTGCGTCATTCATTTCTAGTAAAAAAACGTTAGGGAAACGGAAATCTAATCATATAAAACTAACTCTGTGGAAAAACGCGATTCACATGATACACAATAATCAATTGATGCAATCGATAAGTTTCTAATATAATATACGGAAAGGTAGATAAGCCGCGCGACGTATCTCAGGTTAATGCACTGTAAAGAAACAAGAGTTTATTGCTGACTTATTTATGGTATATCACTCAATACAAAATTAAAAAGCTTCACGAAGAAAACGAAATAAAAACCTGACCTTTTACATATAATATACAAGTAAAGTAATTTTTTATTAACCTTTAAGCTCCGTAACTGAGTTGAGTATACTTTAAGAAAATTGTTTCAACGCACAACCTACACACCTGCCAACTGTCAACCCACGTCTCTTTAGGGATAAAACAATAATTATACCTCCATTACCCTCTGTCCTACCTAATAACTACTGTGCTAGACAAAGACAGCAACTTAAACAGTGGGAGTTAAATGGGACTTAGAGTGGAGCCTTGTTGTACTCCGCGCTAAAGTAAAACAAAACCTAATACAAAATTGCCTTGAGCCTGTTTAGTTGGAGATGGAAGATGCAAATTAACTAGATTCCTTGAACGGTGATTAATGTGATTGGCAGATAATTAAGTAGGCGATATCTCTTTAAACTTTTTTTCTCTTGTATTAGTTACCTTAGTGCAAGGATTACGTTTTAATATCTTACTTAAACCGTAAATCCGTATTTAAATGGTTTAGTAATTAGTTTTACCACGTTTTATAGATCCAACGTCGAGATGAAAAAAGCGGCATTACCTGTAATAAAATAAAAAATTCATCAATTATCAAGTAATTTAAAGAAGGAGAATGCCTAAGAGACCATTTGGCAGGATTACGACGTAATAAAACCGGAGACATTCGTTAAATTCTGCTCAAAAAAGAATTGACTGACGCAATTCGAGAAAAAAAAGTGTGAAAAATGTGATCAAAATGCAATGTTCAATGAAAGATATAGTGGTCAGGATGTTCACACAATGCTCGGCGGTTTAACGACTTACCGAATTTCACTTGGTGACAGATTTTACGACCGATTTGATGGCTGTTTTTGGTATTGGAACTCAAAAGTTTACTTTTGTGGTGAATTTAAGGGAAATTGCTTTATTAAACTGTTAATGTTACTTAAATGAGGACTGCGTAATAGAAAAATATATATAAATCAAAATTTAACCACTCTTGCCATACTGAATTTAAATTAGCACAAGATCAAAGGCTATGGTGAAATCAAAACGCATATGTTTTTGCCATAAACCAAATACTTTTCTTTCACAAATATTACTCTTAGAGACAAATATAATTAAAATACTAGTCGAAATATCTCGTGTATACAATCCCTGGTTCTCACAATGTTATTTGCAATGTTAACTACATATGTCTTTAAAGACAATTTCTCTTATGATTCTTTGAATTTGTTTCTAATGGTAGAATTGTATTTATATAATAAAACTGTATTTCATTAACCATATCATTCACCTGCTGCCGATTATTTTTAACAAACTTCTAGGAAAAGGATAAGGTTTTTAACAAGGATATAGAAATCGGTGGTTTTATTATTGTTACTTAAGCATTTGAATTTCGATAGTCCGTTTTAATAATCTTTTTCTTATTTTAATCGAATAGATATCAATTTTCATATTGGTATCATTAGATTAGCAATTATAATGACATCGATGGGTTCAGTACATATCTAAAACTCGGTATTATGTATATGATATAAAGTTAATAAACATTTTTACCTATTAAACTTCAAGCTTTTTTTGTACTCAGTAAAATATGTATTTTAAATGATTTTTTGTGTTAATTTAAATAACCCCTTGCTGGTTCTGCCACCAAAAAAAAAGGGAAAAGTTTATTTCACATTATTTTTAGCTAAAACTATACAAAAGCGTGCATCAGTGATATGATCCGTGATACATTTAATGAGGGCTTGAAGACAATGTCGTGACTTTGTGGTGTAGGAGTGAAATCGAGATAATGAAGCACAGTTATTATATGGGACGACACTGTTAATGCAGCCAGATGCGTGATCTGTTAGAAAGTTTACTTTAGTATTATTGTTTTCTTTAAGTTTATCAATATAATTTGTTTAATAATCAATATATATAAAACTCTTCCGTTACTGACTGACTGACTGACTGACAGACAACGCAGAGCCGAAACTACTGGGCGTAGCGGGCTGACATTTTGCATTTGGGTTCCTTAGGGAGTCTAGGTGAGCACTAAGAAGGGATTTCCCGAAATTCCCACGGGAACGGGAAAAAACGGGATTTTTGTGTTTATGAGAAATCTGCGCTAGAAATACTGCGGGACAGCCTCTAGTATTTAAATAAAAAGTATCTTTATGCAGTTGCAAAATAAGCGCTATAGAAGTATTTGCATATATTTGACTGGTAAGTATTGCGCTATTCTCATCCAGTGTACTTCCGAAACCTTTACCAGGTCCTGTGACTACCTTGTGGGAGGTCTGTATATTCTGCGTCTTCCGGTGCGCGGTCGCCTTTCGAGAACTTTTCGGTCAGTTCTTCAAGCTATGTGCCCTGCTCATTGCGACCAAAATTTTGCAATTCTTGAGGCTTTGTTATCAATATATATAAAACTATTCCGTTACTGACTGACTGACTGACTGACAGACAACGCAGAGCCGAAACTACTGGGCGTAGCGGGCTGAAATTTTGCATGTAGGTTCCTTAGGAAGTGTAGGTGAGCACTAAGAAGGGATTTCCCGAAATTCCCACGGGAACGGGAACAAACGGGAATTTTGTGTTTATGAGAAATCTGCGCGGGAAAAACCGCGGGGCAGCCTCTAGTTTTTTATAAAGACAGTAAATTGTTTAAAAAAAAAAATACACACCCAAAATGTTCAACCCATTTATAAAAACCAAAATGTTTCAGGAATGTCTAGTTTAAACATATGGCGCCATAAATATACTGGAATGAAGACTTAGTATTTGTTATTTTAACTATAAACATATCTTAAATGTTTATCTGACTATTAATATGTATTAACCTCGGTTGTTTGTGCGTTTTGTGACCTATTTAAAAAGATCTCAGGAATTCCTTGGCATATTTTATGCAAACTTCCGTTTTGTTACGAATAATGTTTGAATGTTGTTTACAGTACATAGGTAAACAGTATTATTTTTAAGACTTTCAGATTCAGTTAGTCTTTATTCCTTTAGAGTTTTATCTTAACCAGTTTAGTAGTTCTTTCTGTAAAATTTTCATAAATATGTCCATAATTATCCCGTTGCCGGTTCATAATTTTTCGGGCCAAAACTAACTTACCCTTATGTTACAAAAGGTAAAAGTTATCTGTCAGCATATGTTATTTTATACAAATACGTTCAGTCGAGTTTCTATTTTATCATCTCTACAAACATTAGTAATAAAAAAGCATAATTCAAAACAATATTGATAGCAAAAGAACCCTGAAATTTTACTCTCAATCTCTGAATTACATCTTATTTTATTCAATAATTTACAAGTTTCAGAAGAAAAAGTCGTATTTCCACGAATCGGGATTGACGTCACGAACGGCAATGACCTGAAAAGCACTGAAATTACAATATTTCTTAACAGTTACAGACTTTAGCCTCGCATTCAGAATTTCAGACTGTCTTGTTCAAAGATAGTTTAGACCACCAACACATCATCATCAATACATAGTATAAAACAAAGTCGTTTCCCGCGTCTGTCCCTATGTATGCTTATATCTTTAAAACTATGCAAAGATTTTGATGCGTTTTTTTTAGCAGATAGAGTGATTCAAGAGGAAGGTTTTAAAGTACACATACATACTCAACATAGCAAAAGGTTAGGCGGTACGAAGTTCGCCGGGTCGACTAGTAAATATTAAGTATAAATTCTTCGATTCGACTTTTAATTTATTACTCAGTTGCATGTACGTATTATAATAGCAAACCTAGGTTTTAGATTTATCTAGACAGTAAAAATAGATTAAAAAAAAAAAAACTTTTGTTAAGATAATTTATCTAGGTCTATCGTTATATTCTAATTTCCAGGCCAAACGAGTTAAAAGGGAGTCGAAGCCAAGATCAACTTTAGGAATAAGTACCTACTAATAAAAAAGGCACACATAGTAGAAAAAACTGTTCAAGCTATCTCATAAGTCTTAAAAACTTTCTGGGACTAACAATAAAATAAAAACATTAACATAAATAACTCTTGCGCATCAATACACACCCAATTACACGCCACAATTCGGATCGATCATAAATAATTCGAATAACTATTCGAATGCCGGGCCCGAATACTTTACGAGGCAAAACGAACCACGATTTACGGGCCTACGACCTTTCTTCGACTTTATTTGTAGACGAAAAAAAAGGTCGAAAAAAAATTCGTCACGAGTCAATAGTTCCGATAAGGTAAAGGTGGGGTGAGGTGATCAATAAAAGTAATTCGATAAAAGATGGAGACCAAAAACCTGAGTTAGGTAAGAGTGCGCGAATAAATGAAATAATAATACCATGGATGGAAGTGCACAGGATCTGGTTTGGATTTTTTGATATTAGGTCCTCCTGTGGGACTGTAAAGTGCGGTAGGTATATACGTAAAAACCTATAGAAAAATCGAAGTAAATCGGTAAATTGAGAAAACAAATGTTTTAAAACAGAATTAATAATATCTTACATTTTTATATTCGTTCGGACAACGTGCGGATCGGACCTACATTGATAATGTAAAAAAACAACAAGAATAAAACATTAGTTATAATATTATATGAACCAGAGAGATCAAAAACAAAATTTGATATTATTGGGGTTGCAAAAGTTTTAAGGAGTAAGCAACCCTTTTCTTATACAATTCACTAAATTATCTGTGAAAGCTGCGCATGATTTGTCAAGGACTATACCAAAGCTGCGGGAACAGAGATACTTGGTACCTTTCTACTAATATTTTTAAATACAAAATCACTGTATTATTTAAAGACTAGAGGCTACCTCGCGGTATCACCCGCGCAGATTTCTCCTTAACACAAAAATCCCGTTTTCTTCCGTTCCCATGGGAATTTCGGGAAATTGTTCCTTAGTGCTCCCCTACACTCCCCTAGGAACCCACGTGCAAAATTTTATCCCGCTACGCCCAGTAGTTTCGGCTCTGCGTTGTCTGTCAGTCAGTCAGTCAGTCAAAGTCAATCAAGTCAGTTTTATATATATTAATTGATAGAGACTTAAACATTTAATATTTGTATTTTTACGAAAATAATTTGGAAAATATTATTTATTGTTTACAGGCCTTAAATTCAAAATCGAAATGTTTTAACAGAATAATGTTACATTTATTATATCTGTCGTAGTAAGATTTGATAATTAGGTTTTTTGCAAAAAAAAACTACGGGATTTTGCGAAATCCCGGATAATTTGATATAAGCATTACTTATTTTTCTATAATCCTGACGTAAAGCAGTTTTTTTTTGCAAAAAACTTAATATAATTGAAAAATCTGAAACCTGCCTTAACTCTGATTGGCTAGATTTATTGCTTGCTGGTAAACTCTTATTCTGATTGGTTCTCTGTAGCGTCAAAGGATATTTTAACGAACCAATCAGAATAAGAGTTTACCAGCAAGCAATAATCTAGCCAATCAGATTATAGAAAGGTTTCAAAGTTTTCAATATTACTAGGTTTTTTTGCAAAAAAACTGCGTGTTTTCGCAAAAGCCCTAGGATTTTATGCAAAAAAACCTAATTATCAAATCTTACTACGACATATCGAATAGAAAGTTATATCTTAAATTTAAAACAATAAAAACATTGAATACATCCAATTTGTCAGTTTTGTTGTTGTTTTAATTATGAATTAACCTTACGATTTGGCGAAAAAAAATATTTTAAAAATGACATGAAATTCACCAGAATAAAAAAAGCATATTAGAGGTGGGTTTTACACTATCAAACAAACAAATAACTTAAAATTATGAGTATCCATAAACAAATTGGTGACCAGATGTTTAATATTTCACCCTTCACA
The DNA here is from genome assembly GCA_951802225.1 of Euspilapteryx auroguttella. Lineage (NCBI taxonomy): Eukaryota > Metazoa > Arthropoda > Insecta > Lepidoptera > Gracillariidae > Euspilapteryx > Euspilapteryx auroguttella. Next base: position 10,110,731 of record OX637653.1, read on the forward strand.
CTGTTTGACATTCGAAATTCGTTTTTAATTGATTCTAATGACTTTCTAAAGTTTTATTATATTAAAGGTAGAGTCGTTAAAATTTAACTGTGAAACAATTTTATTTTTTATAGAAAATGTTAGCCAGAAAATAGGTCAGAAATAAAATAGAAGATTGATTACAATAATTAAAAAAAAAGGTTTATATTCTGATCGACTAGAATGGCCACAAATGGGTACTGAAAGATGTGAGGATGAGCCCCGTCGTAGTAGTAATACTTCAAACTTCAATGCCGTGGTCGCCCGAAAAAGAGGTAGGTAGTTAGTAACGAGCTGGGCGCTCTAGATACAAATTGATGACAGACCGTGCAAGAACATAAAAATTGAAGAAGGGGATGTAGGCCTTTTCCCAGCTGTGGGTCAATCAATACAGGCAGGAGAAAGAATGAAATTGTACTAAAATGTATTAGGTTAAAAATTTTTGAACTTTTGTTATGTAAACCTAAATTATAACCGACGAGGGCGACGCGTGTCTTTCACATTTCCTCGAAATTTAAATTTGGCTGCACCGTAGTTCCATACGCATTGAGGTGGCAAAAATGTCACGGTTTAGTACAACGGAGGGGTCCGTATTACCCATTCTGCCCACCCACCGCTGCCAACTGATACACTTTGTAGCCACTTAAATAGATATCTTAAAATTAAATTGGGAACATACTTTTAATAACGGCAAATTTGTTTTTTTTTTTGTTGATATTCGAACAAACTGTTAAGTTAGTGTTAGGAATATGCAATATGCATGCAATACTTTTCTTTTAAACAAAAAAACGCCCTAATAATGACGTAGCAAAAGTTTCAATAAAAAAATGACATAATGGTCACATCTGTAACGTATAGGCAAAAACTTATATGTATAGTAACACTGCAGTACTACAAGTATATTAGTGCAGAATGCAGAGTAAAGATAAATCTTTGTTTTATTACAATTTTATGCATACAATTTAATGTCTTCGAATATAGCTGTCTGTATCTTGTCTGTGTCTTAAAACGGAATAACTTTTATTTTGAGTTGGAAACCCTAAAAAATTTAACATCTTGCAAAGAAACAGATCATGAATTTGACTTTTCATTTAAGGAGAAAATTACTAATAACACAGTTTTACAAAGTGGCGCCTCTATATTTTTGTACTATAGGCTGTACTTAGGCTGACATTCACAGTCAGCGCGCAAAGTTCAACTTCGACCTGACTGGCTCAAGTATCATATTAGCGACTCGGAGTAGAATCGCAATCATTCGTATTCAGAGACGAGTTTCGCTGCCACTTGGGCTTGACTTGGCGAAGGTCAAACATTCGGCACAGATGCAATAGTTTTCATCTCACAATGGTAAAACACCACAAAATTTTATCGATTGTCTATGCTCCTGGATACCCTATTTTTAAAAAAGTTGAAAGACAGAGAGAGTATGTTGTATTATTTCGTACATCGAAAAGGGATGGCACATTGAAGTACCTATCGCTACCTTATAGGTTAGAAACGTTTGTTTTGATTTCAAAGTATTGGGACCTATTAAATCAAGAAAAAAACACGCTTTACATAATGTAATGGAATGCCAGTGCTTATCTTTCGGCTTCTTCATCAGACCTTGAAGCCCTAATCGTGGTCAAAGTTCATTACAAGACAGCTTCACACACAGCTTCGATAGGTACCGATGTTTCATAAAGTTCCAGTTTAAACCCTCCGGCTCCATCATCAGATCAGTTCTACAGTACAATATTATTGTATTGTCATCAAAAATACACACTGCTGCCACTTTTCATGACGCTTCGCTACGACCCTTGGAAGATGGTTAATTTTTTTCCAATTCATAAGGAGCAAAGCCAAAACGACCCACTGACCAAGCCATCCTCAAATGGAGAACAAGAGATGGGAAAAGAAGTGCAGGCAGACCACCAGCCAAATGGACCTACGATATAATGACCGTTGCTGAGGAAACATAGATGAGACTGGCAGCCGCTGGAGCGAACTGGAAAATACTTGGAAAGGCATTCGCCCAGCAGTGGGCTTATATATGATAAAGTAAAGGAAGAAAATGTTTCATACAGGTCAACTTCATAAAAGTGTTAAATAAAATGATAAAATTTAGGTTTTTGGACTCATTTTGTGGTAAAATAATTATATTTATAAAAAAATTAAAAAGTTTTATTTTTAATTAAGAATTCTAATTAACCTAAACAATAGCTTACACACAAGCATAGCCTGTATTGTTGCAAATAATAAAATTTAGTTAGCGGGCCGCTGTTAAAAATTTACAGTATAATTTTTTTTATTTTGGTTAGTGGGATGTGTAGTAATTATACAAAATAAAATGGAAATAATGTTAATATGTAACACTAATAAAATACTTATTATATTATAATAATACAGAATAACTATTTGAAAGAAAAATAAAGTATAATCCTATCATGCAGTGTAGTAAATCACGCCTAGTATTTAATATGATCAGATTTTTCTATTGAGTCACAAGGACATAATGAGACATGAGAGCTGAACCCAGGTTACTACAGCTGAGGAGTTTATGGAATTTAGTTTACTGCGGGAAGGTGTGATAGTTTTAGGAAAAGGAATTTAGTTTATTAGAAATTACTTACCTACCTAGATTTTCTTGAAGCCAAGAGGTAACAAGCATCAGTTTGGTACTTACAGCTTAGGCAATGTATAAAAGAGATAACAAAAGTCAATCCAGATTCAGAGTGAGCCACAACTTATTCGCTACATATATTTTGAAAAATGATTGATTTGACGCAGACCTATACCCTATCAACTTACGTACCTCTAACCAGAATACTTACCCACTTATGTAAGTAAATAAAAATTACATTAAAAAACAGGTGTTTAAATTAGATTCTTTAATTTCTTTTCAATTAAGTATACTTAGGTATACCTAAAATAGGTCTAAAATATAATTCCTGAAGGCGAGACCAAATAAAGTTTTTTATGATTTTTCAAACCGCTCATTAACCCCTGGTGCTGCTGCTGTATCCAGCTCCACAAATCCTTCGTAATAGGTACTTATATTGTTTATAAATTCCCAAACAAGAATCTAACAACAACATTCTTGGTTGTGGCCAGTCTTGTGTTTTCCGACCTGCAAGCATCATTGGGTATCTTTTTCATACACAAATGGTTATCCATTCTATAGTGGTCTAAACTATAAAGAGGGTCCTGGTAAGAAAATTTCCGCAGTCAGTTAGGTATTAGTTATGTAGATTTAGCAAAAAGAACGAAAAACCAATCAACTCATATCAGAAACCAAAACAAGCAGTAATATTTTTCAAACAATTGATTGATTACTTTCGTGACTGTGTGTGGTATTGATAGAAATGTCTTGTCCTAGCCGTCGCGAGTGCTAGCCAAGTGCTAAATTTGGTGACTCGGGCCGTCTCATGCTTCGCCAAGTGACAGGGCACTGAGATCACTACGATACTCGACTGTGAATATGAATTTCGAGCGGAGAGCGAGTTTACGGGCGATTTTGACAGTTCGGAGTGATACTCAGTGCTGCAACTCGACTGTGAATGTCAGCCTTAGTATTTTTAACAATTTAACTGAAAATAAAGTAGAAATAAAGCGTATGTAGGTATAATGTATTTTGCAGGCAGTGACCATGTTCAATCGATTATAAATTAAGTTCACCAGGGAATGATTGACCAGTGACTGCGAACATTAGGTCACTGGACTATTCATACGGATTTAATTAAACTATACAATACATAATATAGGCTGGATAATCCATGCTTAAAGGCTAAAGCGAGCGAACGCATGCTGCGGAACATCCAACTGCGGAGTGATGACCGGTTTTAACACACTTTGACTAAGAATAGTTACTAAAAATATCTAAGTATTTGTAATTAAATGATTAAGCATGTAGAGTCTACTCTACATACATAACGTTACGACTGTATCCCATCGGGGTAGGCAGAGACAATTGATTTCCACTTGCTACGATCCTGACACACTTCTTTCGCTTCTTCTACAGTCATAAGCCTTTTCATACACGCACGTCGGTTTCGTGAACTCTTCACGCGGCCTTGTAGTTTCTACAAATCTAATAACTTTTAACAAAAATAAAAAAAATACCTAAGCCAGTTTGATAAGTAGTAGTTTTCGACGATGACGGAAAAACTGTCTGGATACAAAAAAATCTCTCAAAATCACGCTTTTATTTATTCGAAGTAACCGTTACCGATCAACGAACCATTTTATTAGAGTACTTTTTTCTAAGAAAAAACTACGTGATTGCATTGCACCATCTGTCAAAGAAAACTACAGAAAAAAAAAGTCAAAAAGAAGATCGAAAACCTATCGAAAACTGTGTAGAAATAAACTGGATAACATTTGACAATCGAAATAAATGACGCACGAATCGAACAAGAGAAGTATCCAGTACAGTAAAAAAAAACAACTGAATGAACTATCATTAGTTAACGCGAATCATTATGAGGGCTCATTTCGCTCCATTTACGTCATCGAAGGAATCGTATGAGTTGCAGGAATTAGATTAATGATGGAGCCAAGCGGGGTGGTTATGGTAAAAGCTGCATTTATAGGAAGTAATGATTTTGAAAAAATATAAAGTACAAAGCTATACAGAACATTTATGTAACATATACATGTGCGGAATGATACAGTAATTCTGGTTAGATGATAAAAAGTGTTGCCAAATAAGCATAAAGAACTGTATCAATAATTTATCTCAAAATGTTTTACCAAGCAGTTTAGATAGACCTTCACGCGAACGACCAACAAACGTGAAACCGAAAGGCTATTATTATGAAAGTGACACTAAAAAATCATAACTAAATAAGGAAAATACAATCATATAACCATAGAAAACGATGAAAAATATCTAAATCCCTACAAACAGAACGGCATAGCGTAACAAATCATTAGTCAACGAACCGCAATCCGCTTATCCTCAGACAAATACACAAAATATTTGTCAACCATCACCTTGATGGATCACAAGATTTGACACGGATCACTGCCCGAAACCACGGAACGAATGCACAAAAAGAATGAAAAAAGCGGCAAGTCAGAAAGAATAGCATTCCAAAAAAGCCAATCAAAATGCATTTAAAAAGCTTTCAGAATATATTTGAATATTTAATGAGAAACTAGAAAAAAAGTTAGAAAGGGCGAACACAAAAGACAACTAGCAAAGACCCTCTACTGAACACCTAAGGAAGTGAAATTACAAAACAAGACGTAAACAAAACGACTGAATAAATAATAATTTTTAAATACAAGCTTACGTTTTAAAACTAATTGTATAAGACAATCCCATTGTTAAAAGTAAGGCAGAGATCTGGTTACATGACATTTAGTAATAAAGGGTAGTCGTAAAAATGTCATCTTCATAATGTCAGATCAAAATGATTAAAGCCAACGCCGTTTATGCAAATTTAATGTTCCCAATGAAAACATCGTTAAGTATGGGGGAATATGATCAACGTTAATTACTCGATTATTGTTAGGAAAATATTATTATAAGAGTAAGTTTAAGACTCATTAAACTTGCGAATATGGTAACATTAAAAAAAATATATATATTTCGTTTCGGTAATGAAAATACATGTAGGTCAAGTCAACAAGGTTAAGGTTTGGTGCGAAATACAACAGAGTTGGACTTATTTTGCAAACAAATAATTGATCCAAAGAAATGAAAATTTTGCATCAAATTTGGATATCTCTATGTTTTAATACAATGCTAAAACGTTACAAAAAATTACCAAAATTGCATAAAACACACATGTTTTTTCCTTTACCCAAGTCACCTTCACTTACATTTGGAAGAACATCATTGCCAGAATATTATGAAGGTTTTTTATGTAACGGCATACAGAAGGGTGTATTCGAGGTATAAAGAAACAAATTTAAGACTCTGCCATTGGGCGAAATTCGCAAGGGAGCAACACCCAAAAAGTTATGGTACGCCCTTCCTTAAGCAAGATACTGGCCGCATAAATATTGCCCTTATAAAAAAATAAAAAAGAACAAAAGTAGAAACAAACAAATAACGTACAATTTGATCATTTACATATTAGCATAAGTTTGAGTCAATTAGGCAATAGTAAATTTTATGAACTATATAACTTATTGTTCAAAGCCCTAACTCTTTATTGATCACACTCGTACGCAATGTAGGTATCCGAAATCAGAACAATACAAAAAGAAAGTTACCAAATTAACCTTTTAAAAGCCTTACAAATAGAGGCAATTATATTATTATTATATATAAACTGGCACTTAAGACAATGTTTCTTGCCCTAAAAGTAAAAGTTGTACAAGAACTTTCCCCGTCAAAATCAACGTTAGGAATAAATCATAGAAATTTGAAGCATAATTTATTTACGGTCTGCGCGTACGCACTTGGACAAAAGCTTGGCTCCCGCTAACTAGATATGGTTTATCAATAGGCCAAACGAATTTATGACGCGTAACGCCATATTTGAATTGTTCCATTTTAATAAATCATCAAAAGTATTCTGCTTTCTTAAGGTGTGGAGGAAGTAACGCAATTTCGCGCCTTTTAAATTTGGTTACGGTTCGCTTCGCCGATTCTTATCAGTGTGATAAATTTTGCTAAGGATGGGATAAAAGATTGAAAATAAATAATATATGCAAAGTATTAAAACTAACATTTACAATAGATTTTGGTAAAATATAGAGAACATAACTGTTTCGTCTTGACAAAACAACACAAAAAAAAATGAATACATCCAAAACATGCAAATTAACTACAGCTACAAAGCTACTCAGTCGATCTAACTAGGAAACGTATAAGTCAACGGATCTAACATAACCTAAATCCACTACAAATATTAAAAACCACATCACCACAAGTGTTTTAACAAAGCCAGTAATGAACTGTGAAAACCAAAAAGTAAAGTAGATGGAACAATTGTCTACGTTTTCGACAAAGCCAGAGCAGATGTTGAAATGTAACAGAACAGACGAGTTCAAAATTCTTAATCTTTTTTGAGAAAACTGGAATCATGAATGTAAGTGGACTTCCGTATTGCTGAACCGGTTCAATAATAATAATAATTCAGAAATCAACAGCATGGGAACGGATGTGGGACTTAAAAGTCTCTATTAACGTTATTGGCGATTTTGTTAATAAAAAATCTATGAATGAGACCAATCGGATTACTCGAAAAGGATTACCAACCGACAAAAATCGAAAGGTAATAATTTAAAAAAAGTGCGCGGTTGTTGTGCAAACTTATCACAACAGTAGGTATAAGTCTCTACTTATTAGCCGTTAATGCATATCAAAGCTGCCAATTCGGTTGCGAAACCCGATTTAGAATTATATTTCAAGTTTTAGTTAAACGTTTCTACCCAAGAAGTGTTATGAAATTAATTTTAGTAAGGCATTGTGCGAGGGCTAAAGGGTAGGCTAACCCTTCGGACAATTCGACTTGTCATGCACCGACAATGACTATTGTAGACTGAAGCCGAGTCATGGAACGTCACTCAAAATATTAATGTAGAAATGCACTCATAATGACAAATGAATAAACGACTTGCGAAAAATTGCAGCAAACTTTTGAATGACGGACGAGGGAACGGCTCGAGTTCGACTTCCAACGTTTGCAGCAAAGTATTATACAAAACAAACAAAAGTCTTGATCCAAATTTCCCATCATCATTTCCGAGAGATCCAATATTTATGCGGACATATTTGACAGGGCATCAAAGAAAGATACTCCATGATCCCTTGTTTCCGAAAACAGAGCCATTCATACCCCAACGCCCTGATGTTTAAAATTTCAAAATAAAAGAAGATATACTCTCAAGATTAGGGGAAACTATTGAAATTACGATACAAAGGAATCTATATTATTCTTATTTTAGTATCAAATCTGGATCAAACCAAAGAAATTGCGTTATTTTATATTTGGAAACAGGGCAAAATTTACAGAGCTAATATTTGCGTTTATGTAAAAAAATAATGATGAAATTTTATTTTTATGATCACAAAAGATAGAACAACAATATGGTAGTGTATTCTTTAGATTACATATTATTTTGCGCAGTCTTCAGTACTAAAAGCGACGTCACACAGTAAACATTGGCTTCAAAAGGGGTAGTTCTTATTGTTGTCGAAACTAATCCAAATGTAATGCAGATTGTTGATAGGATTCCTTCGGGCGATATAGAGACTTCACTGACTCGAATGTGATTTTTACACCCCTTCTCTATCAGTATTTCTATGAGGGAACTATTATTATTTTGCTAAAATACAAAAGCTTGGACATTGGCGTAGCTGCTCGATGTTACAATAGATTTTTGACCCACTCGAACGAAAATGCTGTTAACAAAGATAACATACGTAAGCCTATGTTTCATTAACTCGCCCTGTCCACTTAAGGCAACGGCCAATTTTATATTTAAAAATTTAAATTGTATTTTGGTCTTGTATATTTAAATTGTATTAACCTTCTATTTCATGAACTTTATATTTTATTCTGGTAAAACTAAAATCTAAACAGCAATCTATATTTTCAATTTTTTATTTTCTAAATTTAATGCTTTTGCATTTTTTAAGCTTTAGAGATATAAAATGATCTAACCCCCCTTTCACAGGCAGTCCAGTTTTTCGTTTTCTGCAGGATCTCGTTTGGTTTGTATTATAGAATGCAGGATGCTTATGTGAACGCTAGCATATAAACAAATTTTCCATCAAACGAGATTCTGCAGAAAACGGAAAACTCGAAACTCTATAAAACCTTCTGCAGAAACTGCGAGATCATGAACTATCACTATCAGTCGCAAGATTGTAACAAATAGGAAAATTTAGAAAGCTAAGCTCAACTCCTTATCCACACCCCATTTTAAGTAATGATAATATACTGCAATGAGATTATTCTCAGCAACATTGTATATATCTCAGGGTCAAGCCATGTCCGAGACTAAATCCGTGAATAATAAGTACACGTTGTTAAGTACATTATTCGCCGATAATCCGACGATGTCACGGTGAATTCTGGTGACATTCATATCGGACCCTAATCCTTGGGTATGCTAATTGGGCAGATGCTTTTCGTATTTTGCTAAAAGGCGTGTAGTGTAGCGGTTGCTGATAATTTGACAAACGGAATTTCTTGGTAGGAAGTTGAAACTGAAAGGATTGCAAATAAATTTAATCAAGCACTGAATTTTCTTGAGATTTTCCCCATCAAGTCCACAATCGTCGTTATGACTTCCTTTTCAGCTAACTGAATTCCACCAGTTACTTTTTATGGCTACCTTAGATAAGATAACACTTGACAATTGCAAACGAATTCAAACAATGAAACTTATAGGAAACTAAGATCTATCGATGCTAGGCATTATTACTGATAGCGATAGGATGGACAAATACACAAAGATGGATTAAAATAATCTTATCTTCTTCTTCTTATGCATTTATCTACCCAATGCCGAGTCTCAATGAATCTCTTCCATTATTTTCGCAATGTGCGTTGTCTTGTATTTTTTGCATCCAGTCATTCCCAGCTGTTTGTTTTATTTTAAGTAGTCTCTCAATCTCGCAGGCTGTCAAGTGTCAACCACTCCCGCACTTTTGTGCTGCTGCTGCAGCTACTCAATCTTTCATCAGTTCTATCTGCGGCATATTGAACCGAACCAATGATTTCCATATTTGCATTGCCTATTGCTGCTTTGTCATCAAGTCTGGTTCGTCTTCTGATCTCGGAATCCCTTGAAGATATTTAACTACTAGTACTGCTAATAGTAACAATATTATTATTATTGGCAGTCATCAGACAGCATGACTCACCTATTAAGAATACTAAGGCTTTGAACTTTATTTTCTTTTTCAGAATGATATTCTTAAATGGAGTAAAATATTTACCCATATATAGGTAGTCCATTTAAATTTCTTATCGAATTAGAAAATGTAACGGCAGGACGAGAAATGTAATACGATACCAATTCGAACTTGGCCGCTTTTTGCATTTTAATATTATTCAATACTTCTATTTAGAATCTCATAAAAGTCCAACCAAAGGGTATGAATGAAACATAATAATAAATCACGGTCAAATATGCCTAATTTTCGGGTTGGCTCAACAAGGGTCTTGGAGTTTGTGAGGGATAAACGGACAAAGAGACAAACACAGACCGGTCGTCAATGATAATGATCCGCTCCTTAGAATGTAAAATTGGATTACACTGACCGTCTCAGTGTTTGTAAGAATATAATCGTATGTGATATGTGGACTACATAAACTACTTGAGATTTGATTTCTTTTTTTTTTATTTCACGGTTTTCATTCAATTTACTTAGGTATAATTGTTGAGGAGAGCTACTACCTCATTATTTTTTAATTTATTGAACTTAACTCCACTTTAGAAAAGAAAAGAAAGATTAGGTAAGGAATTTTCAAAAATAAAAAGAAGACATACCTATAAATGATACAATACAAATGAACAGTGACATTTCGAACAGAACAAAAAAAGGGCAAAGGCCTCATTATCAAGCGATTTCTTTCAGGCAACCAACTTCAGTATTTGGCCAATGTCAAGGTCTACGCATTCCCTTGGGAACGGAAAAGAAAGACAAACTCTATACAAAATTTCGTTCTACTTTTTTCCTTGTAAAGATGACGTAACGTCCCGCCCGCCACGGCACGTGTAGAATTGGGCCGTTGATTTCGCGAAGTCTCTCAGCGCTCCGATAGCCGTGATCGTCTAGTGGTTAGGACCCTACGTTGTGGCCGTAGTAACCCAGGTTCGAATCCTGGTCACGGCAGTGGAAAACACTGTCGCGGCGGAGCTTTCTTTTTTTTTTTTTCAAATAAACACTTTTTGAATATTAGAATAAAATATTTAAAAAACATAAAAAAAAAAAATATTTAAAATATTTATTTTTAGCAATTTTTCAGTCATTATAGAAAGGAATGGTTAACTTGAGTTTGCAATAACCAAACTTACTTCTTACTTACATAAATTAAGTCTATAAAATATTTTTAGTTATTTTATTGTAGATACCTAAATGAAATAATCAAAATCATAAAAAAAAAATTATTTTAAATAAAGCGCTAAATGAGCGCCATCTCTTATCAAATAGCAGAACTATGCATAATGCGGTTCTCATTCACCCTTCATCGTCGTAGACTACTGAAAAGCGACATCTATTCTTAGGTTTCTTAAACACACGCACCCTGCCATCTTTTGGTGTGGTTAGAAGTTCTAACCCGAATTCACAAAGCGACATCTTGTGGAAGCTTTAAAAAAGAATATTTGTAAATTCTGATCGCTAGGTGGCGGTAGCTGTTTTTAAAGATAAGTTTTGAGGGATTATTAGAGTCTGGCAAAATGCATTGGAAGAGCGCCAATTTAAAGATAAAACGTAGACATACTAGTTATTTACTTACTTTCATGTCTTGCTGTTTTGCAATATAAAGATAAGCAAGTAGATTTAGGGAGGAACTTTAGTACTAAAGATTTGATTATTTAGGGGCCGAAATTGCTGGACCGCAAACTTATTTTAGTTCTATTATAAAAGTAAAAAAGTAAAAGTAAAAAATGATTTATTCAATACAGGATACAAGATATCGCTTATTGAAAGTCAATTAGACTAATCTAATTAATATTGATACCTTATTTCGTAAAGTATCCTATACTGATAGAGGCGAGGTAGTTCAGGGTGCCCACTAATTGGCTCAGGCAAACGATGTTTGCCTTGCCTTACGATAGACATAAGAATGCTACATTATCTCTGATGAACATAATAATTTATGTCATAGAATTGAGAATAAGTTAGGGATCGATCTAAAAACTACATTGCCGGTACGTAGTTCGCCCGATCCCGATCTGCTGGTAAGTAAATAGGTAGGTAAGGTAGTTGGCTATTTTTAACCGACTTCAAAAAAGAGGGAGTTCTCAGTTTTATGAATGTGTCAATTTATTGATTGCAAAAAAAATTGGGTATAAATGTTCCGGCTAAACTGTTCAAAAACATAGAAGATTGATAATAAACCAGGATATTGTAATTTACCTGTATTAAAACAAAACAAAACCTCACTCACTTACGCGAGGAGGGAAGTATTAATTTCGTAAATTATCCGTTGTGTTAGAATATACAACAAAACAACCACCCTGAGGGTTGTGTTCTGTTAATTTTAAGATTATTACTTACTGGTCAACTCGCAAACTCGCAAAAGTTTTTTAGTTTATCATCACTTAAATTTCGCTAATTCGACCATAATACAATTTACTTCATAGGTAAAATTAAATAAGAATGAAACTAACTAATTATTGCATTAAGTATTCAAGATAATATCATAGCGTTCCAATTCCAGCTAATTTAATACGATAGTGATTTTCTAAACACAACCCAAAGAAAGATATATTAATCTAAGTACCCATACGTATGTATGTACAATCATAATATGGTCAAAGTAAATTATTTTAAATTTTATTTACAAAATTAACAGGGTGACCAAATCGATAATTCAACCCTTTTGTAACAAAAACATGTTCTCATTTCCGAAAAGCGTACGGAAACCGTGAAACTAATATCGGGCAACCCTTAGGCACCGTTGAACGAAGGGTAGGTACACAACTACAACACAACACAGGCAGGGAGGCTGGCTGTCAACTCGCTTTACCCACATCATGGCCGACCACCGACATCAGTACAACAAGAAACAAGGTGTATTTGTACCGTCTAAAGTAATAGTCATCCCACTCAAAAACGACTACTTTAGAGGCAGTTTACAACGATGCTAGCGCCATTCTCGAAAATAAATTATATCTTCTAAACTAAGGCAAATATCAAATATGTGGCACAGTATGACACTAGATAATCTTGCTTAGTATTTTTAGAGCACAGTTAGGTAGTCCAAAGTCAAAAGAACAAAATAATCCACAGATTGTAGCTAAAAGTGGCCACTTTTAGCAACACTTCGTATTTTTCTTTGGTCTTTAACTGAAAAGCTATACAACAGTACTCTAAAAATACTAGGCTACATTATCTAGCTAGTGTCATACTGTGCCACATTTTTGATATTTGCCTCAGTTCAGAAGTTTTTTTTTTGCGAATGATGCTATCATCGCTACAAAATTTCAGCAATGTTTCTGATTCAGAAAAACCATAAAAAACTTTAAAGTGGACACTTTTGGCAACTATGTAGCCTCTTTTGTGACTCACTGCTGGGCAAAGGCCTCCCCCGCTTGCTTCTTCTGCTCTCTACTCGCTCATTGCAGTTAGGTTTACCATATCTCCGAAATTGTGCGGAGATTACCGGATTTTTAGACCTTTCTCAGGATTCCGGCCGAACTTTGCAAATCTCAGGATTTTCAATATAACACAGGATAAGTAACAATTATCAGAAAATTCTCAAACTAAATAAAATCTCTGGATTTTCCATGGAAATCAGACTTTTTCTCCGGTTTTTTTATTTTTTCATCTGGTAACGTAAATTGAAACACTTTCTTTTTCACGTTTGGCGCTAGAATCGATGTAAAGGCCTCTTGAATGTTTTAATTAATTAAATAAAGTATTAAAATTACTTTTAAACCTTGTAACAAACGTCTGATTCATAAGCTTCATTAAGAACCTTCTAAGAAATTGTAAACATTGCTCAGACCGCCCGACAAACTTGTGAGTTTGGAATTAACAAAGTTTCCATTTTCCAATCAAGGTGAAAATTAATATCGTGCGACCTAATTACTATTTATTATAACTTTGTGCGACCTAATTACGATTTCTCATAACTTTTCCCTTCACCCGGCAGTGTGGGATTAAGACCACATCTCGAGATATTGTAAATGTTTTAAATCTCATTTTATACTATTGTTCTATTTCAAAAGTTGGTCCAACTAGGATGCACTGATGCCTTCTCGTTAGCTTAGCCACAGAGTATACTTATAATACTTAAACAGCTCAAGCAAGCAAAGTCAATGGCTCCCTGCCTACCTATTCAGGGAATAAAGGCGTGAGATTATGTTATATTTTGTTCTATTTTAAAATTATATATAAATCTATTTTAAAATTTAAATAAAATTATAATCTGTGTTGGGGGAAAAAAATATTTTATTTTACGTTTATTTTTTTATAAATATTTTTCTATACTTACCGCTATAACTTTTCCTTACAAAAAAAACCCACCAGCAACACAAAACATACCTGAAACAAACAAAAACGGCATAATTTAGTAACATCACAAACTTACTTATACCGAAATAGGGAAATTGAGCAGAGGAGTATGAAAATATAATGATACCGACTCAAGGGGCGGTACTTGTATATTTCCTTCCTTCCCAGAAAGGCTTCTTTAAAAATTAATTTGCATATGCTTACAGGTTTCATGGAGCTAAGAAATCTGATTTTTCTTGCTCTTTTTTTTAATTTTTAAGTACCTATCCTATGGAATATCAACATTCAAAGTCAAAAGTCGTGTGTATCCTATATTGAATAAATCATTTTTGACTTTCTATTTTTAATATCTATTCTATGCTCAACACACCATTCTACAAATAACAGGTTTGTTACGCACATAACAAGCGAATGGGCCCCCTTGGGAAATAAACCCGGATCAGGGATCGGGAAATTCTTATTGGTTACCTATCAAATCTTTAGGGTGAACAGTGAACAGTTTCCAATAGTTTCCTGCAAAGTACGTTTTGTACTCAAAGTATCTACACATAACGCACCTTCAGAACGGTAGGGGCACAACTCAAAAATTGAGATTTTCGGGAAAACGCAAAAAACTAAAATAAAATTGTAACTTTGCACTTTGAAAGTATTTATTTCGCTAATTTGACCTAAAAAGTTTAAGTTTTATATTCCTAAGGTAAAGTCTAGGTTGTCTTCTAGCGTATGAACGGTAAAAAGATGGTTCATATTAAATTTTTATATTTTATTTTATTTTTTTTAAAAACAATGGAAGACATAAGCCCTTTTTATTCTGATAGTTTTAATTTTTTTATGGTTTTAAGGACCTAAAACCTAAAAGTTCTCTACAATTCTAAACTATTAATTGAATTTATAAACATTTTTTCAAATAGCTTTGGTATGAAAAAGGCACAATCATAAATAAGTCTCACTTTATATTAGTATAATTCGGTATCGTAAAGACCTATTTACATAAAGTGTCTTTATTGAACTGATAATAACAATTATACTTAGCGATGACGTTTAGGATTATATGGCCACAATCGGCTATGAGCCTGTAAACAACTGAACCTGTTCGTCCTACTTTTGGCGCATTAATGATTGCGTCACTCTGGTTCCGAGCTGGTGCAGGAAAACGTCCCAGTGTAAAAGAGACGTAAGTATCGGATTTCTTTTTCTGTCGTTAAAAAGCCTGTGTTTTAATATTCATCGGATAGAGCGCACATTTTTAAGCCTTTCTATGATCGTAACTCAATTTAGCGAAATTTTGAGTTAAGCCTGTTCAATTCTGAAGGTGCGATAATATAAATTCAACTGAGTACCTATAAAAAAAATTAAGACAGAACATTGAGTTGTAATATACTACGTATAGAGACGCTCGCTCTAACAAAAATCGTATCCGCCTTTTCCCCTCCCTCTTTCTCTCGCGTCTCATAGATTATGATAGTGCAGAAGTGCACAGCTCAAACACAGTTAAATAATAGTTTAGAAACAAAACACCTAGGCGGACATTCACTTGCAACTCGGACAAGTCGTTCTTGAGTAGAGATAATCCTGGCTCGATATGTCTTATACTCCGTCGAGCGATACTTCACTTTCTCAAAGTCGTAACTCGATTATCTATATCAACTTAGAGCAGAGAGCTATTTAAAGTTCTATTTTGACAATTTGGAGAGCAAGTTCAAGCTGCGGCTCGACTGTGAATGTCACCCCTTCAACTTAGCTCAACTGAGTAAGATTTTCAAAGATTTCAAAGATTTTTATTGATTAAAACTTTTGAGTTTTGACTTACTCCAGTTAAGCACGAAGCCTGTGTTAGGAGTAAGCCGCTCTTCCGTATAACATACTTATAATATAATTATGTTTAGTATAGTAGAGTAAAGATCTGTAGCCAATTAATGAAACCATTGTACAGTGGCGGACTAGGAGGCCGTAACAGATTTGTCTATGGTTTCGTCAGCCCTATACTGTATTACCACAGAACATGAGCTATTTAGCAATACAGAAAAACCGGAAGTGTTACGCCGTCCGTGTCCGCCACTGTACCTAATAGTTAGCTTAAAATTCGCACAGCAAGATCAAAGCATTTTGCAAAAAATCCACACTTGTACGGATGACAGAAACATAAGCCATACGCCGCTGGATGCCGATGCATAAAATCAGCATAATCCGATGCATGGAACGTAACCCTTCCATTACCGTGACGTGGGAGCTGTAAAATATTCAATGTGTTTCATTGAGAGGTTGTTAGAAGGGTTATAAGGGCCCTGTGTTGTTTTATTGCTAAAAGATATTGTTATTTGTTATTTATTAAAACGATGTAAATAAAATCTGGGCGAAATAGGTAGTAAGAACAGCACTTTCTACACATCAATTTATTTTGCTTAAAATAATCATTATTTACATATGGGTTGCCTGGAAGAAAGCGCTTTTAGTGATAAGGCCGACCATTGCTTGTAAATTCAATTTGTCTGTATCTTAATTTAATAATGTACTTTTGTGTTTTACTTTGTATGCAATAAAGTGTTTCTATTCTATTCTATTACTTAGGTACTATAACAATTTTTTCTTCATCAATACATAGTATAAAACAAAGTCGCTTCCCGCGTCTGTCCCTATGTATGCTTATATTTTTAAAACTATGCAACGGATTTTGATGCGGTTTTTTTTTAATGGATAGAGTGATTCAAGAGGAAGGTTTATAAGTATAATACGTTCACAAGAAAGTTAAAGGTTAGGCGGTTCGAAGTTCGCCGGGTCGACTAGTAAATTTTAAAAAAATCTTTGGAAAATTTATAATCTGGATGCAAACTTACATTAAAAAAAAACGAGTTTTATCTAAAAAAAATCGGGATTACTTGAGTCACGCTCACGCACGACCGAATTAAAAAACTAGAAAAATTGTAGACAAATAACCAACAATACAATATTACATACATGTTGCAAAGCTAAAAAGCTTTACGGAAAACATTTTTAAATTCAATTCGCACAACAAAAGCTTCACATCACATACATCACATGAATATTATAGAAGAGAAAACTTCTCGTGCTTTCAAGAGCCTTCATAAATCCAAGCATTTTCCTTTGAAAACTTGAAGGGAGCTTTAGGGCGACATTGGCGATATCATATCGGAAGAACGCCCTTCAGCTGAGAAGCTTTTGAAAGCTCTCGATTGCGCGAAGCTTTAAGCTGTTAAGTTGGTAAACATCATGCGTTTACACTGTACGGATAAGGAAAACTTTTCGTCTCTCTTTGTTATCGAATATTATTATTATGATACTAAAAATGATCGGGTTTTATTCAAGTTTTGTATTCTATACTAGCGTCCCGGCGAACTTTGTATCGCGCCTAACAATTAGTATGTAAAAAGCAGATTGTTTTTTATTAACTTCCTCTCCATTTTTACATATTTTCTCACCTTTTAAACCTTCTCTGAACTACTACGAACATTTCAAAACCAAAATCAGCTAAATCGGCTTGGCTGTTCTCGAGTTTTAGCGAGACTAAAGAACCACGATTCATGAATATATATAAAACTCTTCCGTTACTGACTGACTGACTGACTGACTGACTGACTGACTGACTGACTGACTGACTGACTGACTGACTGACTGACTGACTGACTGACTGACTGACTGACTGACTGACGGACAACGCAGAGCCGAAACTACTGGCCGTAGCGGGCTGAAATTTTGCATGTAGGTTCCTTAGGGAGTGTAGGTGAGCACTAAGAAAGGATTTCCCGAAATTCCCATGGGAACGGGAATAAAATGGATTTTGGTGTTTATGAGAAATCTGCGCGAGTGAAACCGCGGGGCAGCCTCTAGTTTTTATATATAGTAGATACATAGTAGATTGTAGGGTATATTTTATTAGAAAAAAGTTACGGATGCAGCTTAAACTACTGAAGCAGTTCAAAACTGAGTTGAATATTACGAGCCTATTCGAGGCGCTATGTACCTATATATTAAGTCATAAGATGGTTGTCTTTAATAAAACCAAGGGTCAGGTAAACCCCAGTCTTAATAAACACGATGAAAAGGCACAGACCAAAATCACCCAAAACCCATTTCAAAGCAAAGGCAATGCCATCACGCCTTGAAGCAATTCGCATCACATTTCCGTCGTTCAATCACGCGTGTGATCGCAGAATGTGAACCGTATCACCTGAGGTATACGGTTTAGGATCGCTTGTGCAAATGCTAATGCAAGCCTGTCGTCATTCCAACTAGTGATTGATGCTGAATTGAGCTCTGAAACAGCTTTGTCAGTTACAGGTTTACAGAGTTGTGCATTAAGGCTATGGAAAATACATACATTGCGATTTTCGCGTATTTGTCTCATCGGTATCACGTCTTGCGACTGATGATTATGACATTTTTACTCATAGATAAATTTCTGCAATGGTACTGATTGTTATAATTTAGTTAAATGGATAAGAATTCTGCAGACGAACTAAAGTCACCGAAATTATCTCAAACTAGAGGCTGTCCCGCGGTTTCACTTGCGCAGATTTCTCATAAAAATTTAGCGATATTCGATCCTGTTTACGCAGGCCGGTCACGTGCGCCATTTTTATTGGGTTTCCGAAAAATATGTGCTTTCCATTAAGTGCCTTAACCACTGGAGCGTAGCGAAATCAATGCGTGATCTATTTTAGCGTATAAACAATTTTCTGATAAATAAAAACTTTATAAAGAATCCCTTATTATTACGATACCAGGGATAATCGAGAAAAAATTGTGATGCTGTAATAACACTATTGATCTAGCTCAGTTATTTTTCGGCACGTCTGTGTATATTTAAAGACATAAATAAAAACAAAAAGGGTTCCTAAATGAGGCCACTAGAGGCAACACTAAATGCAAAAAGTCTTAAAACCTAGAACTACATCACAGGCAGTGCTCTAAAAATACCAAGCGAGATTATTTTTTGTCATACAACTGCAACCTTCACCAGGTCATCAGACTAGCTTGTGGAGCGTGTGCCTACTCTGCGTCTTCTTGTCAGTTCTCGATCCGTTCTTCAAGCTATGTAACCAGCCATTGAGAATGTTCGTACTTTAAAATAAGTCCCTTACAAGTAACACGAAGAATTACAAGATTATGATTGTTACGGTTTCGGGCAAAGCAATCAAATCTTAAAGCTTTGTTAAAGCCTGTGAGGCGTCCGATGAATGGTGTATGAAGTCGGTAGGTCCAAGTTATATGGTTTGTGCGTGCAGGCATTTAAAATTGCTAGAGCCGAAAAGTTCTCGAGTCGAACCGGAAGATGCAGAGTAGTGAAAACTCCACAAGGTGAGGACTGAGGACGCTTAGAGCATTCAGTTGGTTTATTTCTCTGAGTGAGGAATTTTTATTAAAAAAATATCACTTGCTTAAATTTTTTATGTTTCCTGTCTAGTCTGTTCGATCCGTCACAAAAATATAATTTTTTGATGATGAAATCTGTATTTTTTAATCCTTTTTTTCAACTGGGAATTTTAAAAAGCGGATTTACTTAGAAACTTATCTAGACGCACAGTGGTTTATTATAAGTTAACGCGTTATTTTCAAACTTGGACCGGTCCTCATATTTTCCTAAAAGCGTCTTGGGAAGGCGTCTTGTGAATTCAGCATCCTACCGGACAATACACGACAAAACCTCTGAATAGCAACTTCGCAACCCGTGGGCTCGCCACAACAGCTGCTTTGATATTGTAGAATGGAAATACGAATACGTAGACCTTCCAACTAATCTTAGCTGAGGACGTTAGAACGGTAAACATATTTAGAACGAGCTTTCCCGGCTTACTTCGTTACGCCATAGAATATAAGATACTACAAAATACATGGCTTTATAGACTATGTTCTTTTAACTGCCCAGAATGGCCGAATTAAAAACAAACAACAACAACAACAAACCACCTGTCAAAATATGTAAACAACGGAAAATATTGCACCTTGGGTTACATTATTTGAGTTTAGGTAAGGATCCCTAATTTTTTTGAAAATATGCCTATGACACTCGGGGTTAATGTAGCTTCCTACCAGTGAAAGAATTTTTCAAATCGGTTCCGTATTTCCGGAGCCTATTCGTTACAAACAAACAAACAAATCTTTCCTCTTTATAATATTGGTATAGATAATTATATGTAATACCTACTAGCTGACACTGAACTAATGTAAGTTTACACAATATAATGATTGCTTTTGTAACCAAAATTTTTATTATCAGGGGTAATGTAGGATTCTAATGTTAAAATAATTCCAGTAGTTTCGTAGCCTATCCGATTGACACAAACAATCCTTCCTTACCTAAATTAAAAGCCTTCCATCTTTATAATATTAGTAAAGATATTTAACACAACACATGAGATGAGTGCGAAGCCAGTATCTAAGTTGCCCGAAAAAAAAACGGTATACAATAATAAAAACATTTATAAAGCTACTAGTCGACCCGGCGAACTTCGTACCGCCTAACCTATTAGTATTTTTCATATATTATAATTATACTCGGAAGGCTTGAATCACTTTATCTATTAAAAAAAAACGCATCAAATTCCGTTGCGTATTTTTAAAGATTTAAGCACACATACATACGGACAGCCGCCGGAAGCGAGATTGTTACTATGTATTGATAATATCGGTAAAAAAGTATAAAAAAAACTATTGCTTGCCAATTCGACAAATAGCGAAACGGGCAATTTACACTTAAAAAGAAGAGCAAAGTCAAATCTACGTTGCTAATGCGCTCTCCGGCGACCGAGCTCGATTTCTATTTGCATGCTTCATTAACCCCCGACGCCTTGAGGGGCAAATGGCAATATTGGCAAATTAAATGAATGAATAACTTAAAAACGCTAGTGTACCGACTGCAAAGTTGAATATTACTCGACCGACGGTCAGCGTTGACGTCGGTTGTAGGTAGCCATGTAAAAAGTAGCTGTACGCGTGCAGCTGATCATCAGGGCTGCATGCAGCATACACGTTGAAATATTGTAATAGATAGCTACGTCTGACCGGCGACCGACGACGTTAGCGCTAGCTGACCGTCGTCTAGCACTATTTTAAAAGATTTCATTTTACTTGCATTGTATGTATGTTTGTATGTATGATGTTCGGGTAAAATCTTGCAACTCAATTTTGAAGTAGATTTCCGATTGAGCAGATTTTTTTTGTAAGCTTATTTAACGCTATTAAAAATCCAATATGGCACAGAAATCAAGATGGCGGACGAGTTGTTTTAAGTGTACTACTACAATATCGGAAGACGCAGGGCAGGCAGACCAGAAGGGGGCGCAGTGGTATCTAAGTCAGAGGTTTTGTTTATCAAAGCAGAAATGTACTAAATCACGCCGATCGAATTAAAATTAGAAACACTATAAAAACATCTTACAACTATATAAGTCATTGGTGGTTCAAAAATTTGTGTTTTTGAGATTTTTTTAAACAATCTGAGACATACAAAATTGATGTCTTCATTCTGAAAAAAATATATGTGTTAGTTAAGGATCTAATCTAGTCATCATACTAAAGGGAAATAGGATCTAATTAATTTTAGTTGATAGAAAAAAATCTCAAAGTTACCCCTTTTTGTTCCGTTTTTTCCATTTTATTTTTAAACCGCTGATTGTTTTTATTTGATTTTTGGAATGAAAATTGCTGACCTTAAATTTTAGACATACTACTATAGTAAGAATTTTTAAGTTTAACGAAAAGACAAAAAACCAGCAAAAACTAAAAAAAAACATCGTTTTCGCGCGGTCCGATGCCATGCCGCGCCGCTCCCTACCCCGTCAGTACCCTTGTGGCCACGGCCGAGGCCGGTTCTGTGTCAAATTTTTGTTTTCGCGCTCTCGTATTTCGTTTTATTTTTATTCAAATGTAAACAAAATTTGACAACAGATGTCAAAACAATGAACCATAACATCTGATTAGGATCTGTATGGAGCTGAAAGAAACCAATTTTGATACCGATATTACATTTATAAAACCGTCGCATTCTTCTTCTTCTTCTTCTTCTTCAGTTGTGGGGGTAGAGAAGTGCCTGCACTTAGCTCGCGAACTTGGAGCCATTGTGCATTTCCCCACATTTATAGGAGCCATCCTAGCTCATCAGCAAACTGCAGGATGAGGCCAGGATGCTCCAACAGCTCAGCTAGGTGGTCAGCTGGGCCGAGAATGGACAACCTGGTTTCGATAGTGGCTGGACAGGCTAACAGCATATGCTCCACCGTCTCATCCACTTCCATACAAGCCCTGCACAGAGGGCTGTCTGTCGCACCTATATTGTATAAATGCTTGTTTAATGAACAGTGTCCAGTAATTAGCCCTACAAGAGTGGTAAGACGTTTGCGGGACAGTTTTAATAAGTATCGTGTGAGCTTTAGATTGTTTGTAGGTACAAACGCTTTAGTTTGTCTACAGTCATCGCGATTCGCCCATTCCTCAGAATGGTCGATTGCTGTTGCCTGGAGAAGTTTTTGTCTTATTGTTTCTGGAGATATATTAACAAAAGGTTCGGGGCCAATTGGCACCATGTTTGCTCCTATTTTTGCTAACTTATCCGCCTCGACATTGCCTGGGTTTTCGTTATGACTTTTTGTCCATTGTAATGATATATGGTTTCCTTGTTGGGTACACAGCCTTTGTAGCTCTTGATGACAGTCCAGCAGTAGCTTGGACTTGGTCATTTGCTTACGCAAGGCGCATAGCACTGACGCACTGTCTGTGACAATGCGGATAGTGCTGTTTACCGTGTCCCTTAGATTTTGCACTGCATGAAGCACGCTCAGCAGTTCCGCTTGAAAAACGGTCGCGTCTTTGCCCATGCTTATAGAGTATTGTAAGTTAAGGTCCGGAGAGAATACTCCACCACCACTGCCTTTTTTATTCTTTGCTCCATCTGTGTAGATGTTTATGTTAAATTGGTTGTTACTATCATTTTGATTGTTATCTAAAACAATTTCATAATTTTTGCTACATATAATTGTTTTCATAATGCGATCACTGCCCATTAAAGAACAGGGAACTGATTTGTTGGCTATGCTTAAAATACGGCCGTGCCCTGTAAGTGCTGTCTGTCTCGCCCAGAGGCCCAATGAGTCCAGCCTTATGGCAGCTGACTTGGCCTCTTGTTTTATGACCATGTCCAGTGGGGCCAGACCGAGCAGCACCTCCAGCGCTGCAGTGGGTGTTGACTTCATGCAGCCCGCAATGGACACGCATGCTAGTCTTTGAAATTGTCGCAGTTTGTCTTTAGTGGTGATCAGCTCTGTGCGCGGCCACCAGACGACTGCGCCGTAGGTAAGTATAGGGCGCACTACTGCTGTGTATAGCCACTTAAAAAGATACGGTTTTAGGCCCCATTGCCGTCCAACGAGTTTTTTACATTGAAAAAGTGAAATCGTTGCTTTGTTAAGAGTCATGTCTATGTGCTTGTTCCAGCTCAGTTTTTGGTCGAGCCAAACGCCCAAGTATTTGACCTCATTTTTTAGTTTTAGTGTTTCATTAAAGAGTTTGGGTGGATGCATAGTACCCAGCTTTGTCTTTTTTGTGAATAGCACCATTTCAGTTTTGCTTGGATTTACAGACAAAGTATTTTCTGTGCACCAGTCTTCTATTATACGAAGAGCTATTTGCATTCTCTGAAATAATATATTTACCGTCGCATTACAAACTTACCTTTTTTATTCCCACAAATAAAACTTAAATCATAGGTTACTTATTATATAGTTATATCATATCTTTGTTAGTTCTGTGGCGCCGATAACACAATATTAATATTACATTAGCACAATATTACGTGGTATACTTACTCAAATTACTTTAAGAAGGCAGTAATTTATGTCTTAATAGAAAATGTTTCCTTTTTATTTAACGCTTTTCGGTTTTTTCGGCTGTTTAATTTTTTGATGAAAAGATTTTATTTTTTGCTTTTCAGTTTAATTTTAAGGAATTCCCCCCCCCCCTCACTTCAAGGTTCACCTTCACCTCAAATCACCCTCCAAACGCTGGTCTCACACCCCTGAAGGTGGTCAGACGACCTGGTAAAGGTTGCGGCCTATGTCCAGCAGTGGACGCTATCGTGTGAGATCGGCTGCTTAAAATCAAAACCTAGTAACTCGTTTTAACAAAAATATTCAGGAGAGCCAAAAAACGGGTCGACCACTTTAATTCGTTGCCCCGAAGAAACCAGACGCAATAGCGATTTCGGTGTTTGACCAAAAGTTTGACTATATTGTTGACTATAGTCACACTTAAATCGATCCCACTATTTTTTTTTTTAATTTACCCAAATATGACAATGAAAACAATTTCAAAACATAGTATTTCACACTTAGTTAATTAACTAAGTGTGAAATACTATGTTTTGAAATACAATCTCTGAGTTAATTCTCTACTTTTTAAAGCAATTTATATTTTTAGTTGTACGTTTCGAATGAAAAATGTTATTTTTTGAAGTGCATTCATTTAAAAGTTATACAAATGATTTATTTGTGGCAGAATTAAGTTTTGTTTACCAGCCAAATTTGTATACTGTTTTTGTAACTTACTAAATTCCATCAAAATTTGATTGATTTTATAATCGGCGCCAAATTCAAAACATAGTAAGTCAGCTTTCAAATTCATAACCTAGTAAGTCGGTTGAGTTGCTAGGTTTTTTTATTTGTAATCCGACATGCGCTATGTTAAGAATATGTACTTCATGGAAATTTCAATAACTTTTCCAAATTGGGTAGACTTAAATTAAATTTTATTTTTAAAATTACGTTAGAAACTGGGTGTTTTAAGGTTCATATCAAATCTATACCGCCTAGTAAGTCGAAAAATGACAAAAATGGTTTTTTTGCAAAAACACCAGTTACTAGGTTTTGAATTTGGGCAGCCGAGATGATGATGATGATTATTATTATATTAGTCGGCGAGGCGCTTCTCCAGAAGTCCCCCAGAGTCCTCCAGAAGAAGGCAGGTAGTCGCCACTTACAATGGAACTGGTGGGGCGAGTGTTGAAAATTTTGCGGTTTTTGTAATCCAATCGTCGTAGGTCGCCAATTTAGAGAACTCCTATGTCCGCCCGCCTGCAGTAGAAATAACTCCAGAGGTTGAAGAAGGGATGATATATTTACACATGGTTAGGTACACTATTTACAAGAAAATGAATGCATGTTAATGTGTACAGCGGCTGAGATGTACTGCCTAGCGCACGCAGGGCGTTGCGCGAGGCGTCGTGCGGGGCGTGCTGCGCCCAAATCAAATGTATAGCAATAGTATGAGACCGTTTACGGAGACGCGCATAGGCCTATGTTCGATATCGTATAAGGAAACGCGTCGGCTCCCGCGGCGGCGCCCGCGGCGGCGGCGACCGTGGTGGCGCCTGCGTCGGAACCCACACGACATCCCGCACAACACGCCGCGTCTTCGTAAAGGAGGCCTTAGGGTGTGATTTTAGTTCCAAATAAAAAAAGTTATCAACTCAAACTATATCGTTATTTGTTTTAAATTAAAACAACCAGTAATGTTTTATTTATATTGAGAAAACACTACAAAAAGGGTTTACTTTGATATTTATTTCTACAGAGTGAAATTCATTACATCTTGTTACTTTTTAATAACTTGTCTAAACTAAATCCTACATCTATATTTTTCAGAATTAAGAAATCTGTTTTATATTTCTCAGATGGTTTAAAAAAAACTCGTTATTACAAATACCTTACCTAAACGCAAATTCTTGTGCGCTGAAACGAAAATCGGAAAGAAAAATTGTGCGGTAGGTATAAACATCTCGATTTAACTTCGGCTTGTATGAAAAGTAATAAAATTTAAAACTGCCGCGACATTTCGCATTTCGACGCGCGCATGTCACAGCTGCGAGGGTGGGGGACCCTCATACCTAATTAGGTAAGAAGCTTCAAAGTACAGGCCGTTAAGACGTAAACCTAAGATGAACTTGAGCAACGTAATCCACTTGCAGTTTGCAGTGCTTCAGGCACGTTCCTGTATACCAACCAACCACGAGTTTTCTTAAAGACAGAAAATATTATGATTTTAAAATATTAATGCAAGCAAAAGTTGCTGCATCACCACAATCCCAGCAATTTCTCGCGTATACGTTTACGATCTAAAAACATCCCATAATCAGAATCTGCACTGGAGTCGCGTACCCGCGACCCACCAGTGTCGCCTACACTTCTTTCACCGTTCTCGTAGGAATTTCAGGTATTATTTCATACTACTTACATGCATCTTTAGAAACTTAATTAAAATTAAGTCCAGACAGATCGCAAGTTGTTTTCACTGTTTATTGCTTGTCTTTCAGTTACTAACGTTTTTTTTAGCCTACTAATTTTAGGTATTAAATCGATGATCGTTAATTACGGAAGCAGCTTCAGATCAAGAAATTTCACAAATAACATCTGACAAAATCAGTAATTTTTTTAAACATTGATTTTAGACATTTTAATGTTCCTTTGGTGCAAGTTTTTTTTTTTTTTTTTCAATTCAAATCTTTTCGTCTAGTCTTAAAGGTTAAATTGAAAGGAAAACTCGTGGTAAGTCGACAGAGTGCCTCGGTTGGTGCCCGAGTGGGAGATTACAGTGAGCTTTGTCTTCATAATGCCTGGATGAGGAATATTCGCAGGAATTTGGTATTAGACAGGTATCCCGTTGTGAAACTTAGTATACCTACTAGTTATAGAATCTAAAGTACTTTTTTTTTAATTGACATGAATTTAAAGGAATAAGTAAGCGTTATAATTTGTTCCAATAGAGGTGTGTCCAAAATTGTATTTGCCTAGGGCACGTACAGTACAGTCACCTTTACTAATAATGTAAATACTTTCAAATTTTTGCACCCTATTGCTATAGTAATACAGCTTGATTTTACTCCAGAAAAGGGGAAACGAATGGATAATTTACTAATGGGTTGTTAATGATGTGGCTAGCATTTCGTGGGTTTCGTTTTTTATTTCATTGTTACCTTCGTTATTAGTATTTATAGCAATATTGTTTTTACCACGCATCACGTACAGTAAGTATTTGTGGACAAAAAGTAATTCCATCCTTTTTTCAGTAGTGCGTTTTTTTTTTAATTTCTTCGTCTTTTACAGCGATGCTAGCGCCACTCGGGAAAAAAAAAATTCTTTTTAACTAAGGCAAATATCAAAAATGTGGCACAGTATGTACGACACTAGATAATCTTGCTTAGTATTTTTTGAGCACAGTTAAATACCTAGTCCTAAGTAAAAAGAACCAAATAATCCACAGATTGTTGCCAAAAGTGACCACTTTTAGCATCACTTTGTAGCTCTCTTTGGTCTTTAACCTAAAAGCTATAAAAAGGTGCCCTAAAAATACCAGCTTGTATTTTTAGTGCACCTTTTTTTTGCTAAAAGCTGAATGTGTTTTTCAAAAATAAGTCAAAGTAATAAAATTTAACAAAACAATCACAAAGAACATGACAAAAATAAAATACACATTGCAACGCAACGTAAAAAAAAAATAGCATAAGACTTAGTTTGTTTTGAAGAATACGTTTTCCATCTTCACTAAGTATTACAAACATTGTATATTTATTATATCAGTACGAGCTGTCCCGGCTTACTTCGTTACGCCATAGAATATCACATACTATAAAAGACTTAGCTCTATAGACTATGTTCTTTTGACTGCCCAGAATGGCCGAATAAAAAGACAAACAACAACAACAAACCACCTGTCAAAATATGTAAACAACGGAAAAAATATTGCACCTTGGGTTACATTATTTGAGTTTAGGTAAGGATCCCTAATTTTTTTGAAAATCTAATATAGCCTATGACACTCAGGGTTAGTGTAGCTTCCTATCAGTGAAAGATTTTTTTAAATCGGTTCAGTATTTCCGGAGCCTATTCGTTACAAACAAACAAATCTTTCCTCTTTATAATATTGGTATAGATACATATGATTCTCCCTTTCCCCTATCCTAAAATAATTACCTTCGTAAGGATTCGTACGTTCGTACGTGAACGTGTTCGTGCACAGGGACCATTTGGGATTAGTACGGTATTAATATGATAACTAACGAGAATTTGATTTTAGTTCCAGAATTTATGGTAATTTCAGGGTTTCGTACCTACTGTTATTCTACGGTCATGCGGCCCAATCCTACTCTTATATTATTACTTATGAGAAAGTTTTAAGAATTTTTTAAATTTGAGTGTCTTTAATTTACACGGAATAAGTGGTCAGAATTTGTTGAAACTTTACAACATATTATACTTTATTTAAATTTAATTGCCTTTTTTGTCGCTTCAAAAAGCCGCTACACTTCAAAAACATTTAATTTATGACGATTTCTACTCTTTTTTTATTATTTTTACTCTAATTGAATTTTTTGTAGATGTAAGTACATCAAAATTAATTAAATTTTACACTTAACAAAAAACTTACTTCATTTCAAAAACATTAAATTTATGACGATTTCTATTGTCTTAATTTTTTTTTGTATTTTTTCTATTCCGCGCATAGTTTTTATACACAGAGCACGAAATCCCATAAAGCCAAATCGCCGTACCGTCTACTTCAGTCGATTTATCAGCCGATAAAACTTTGACAAATCTCTCTTATTTTTTCTCTTTCAATTGTAACTTTTCTTGCCCGAAACTAAATTATGTCGACCGAGTGGGCCATAAATTTCGACTCCCATGATTTTCTTCAAAATCCTGTCCCCAGGTTAAAATTGAAGCGATTTGTTAAATTATAAATGGCATGGCAATGCTTTTAGGGTTGAAAATCGGATGTCATAACTTTAATGAGGGCTTACGAGCTGTAAACCGGAGCTCGTTTATCAAGCGTTCTTTTTCAATCGCTTTTGGCTTATCAAGAGGACGTTGGAAGGTAGCAGATGTGGGCAATTGTGTTGGTGAGCTAGTGCTAGCTGAAGTGATCGTGCACACCATAGGGGCTATTCTCTTATTTTGACACCTAGTATTGTGCCTTTTTTTAGAGGGGCAAATTTCTGAAGATTACCCTGCAGCCCCGGGGGGAGCCGCAGGGTTATGTGGGGTTCGCACCCACTAAAACTCCGCCGGTGTCCGCCTCGGCTAGACAACAAGACAACAGCAATCTATAGTAGCTTTTCTATTGTTTTTTTAGTTAGGGAATAGCAAATTGGTAAAATTTTACAATTGACATATCATAATAATGAGACAAATGAGTTTTGTGCTTTTTAAAATAAGAGAATGTCGCCCTAGGTCTAGCAGGAAGACGAAAGATGGAGCAAAGCCGTCCTTGAACGGAGACCGAGTGAGAGGAAAAGAGGTGTAGGCAGACCACCAGCCAGATGGGCCGATGATATAAAGACTGTTGCTGGGGACATGGATAAGACTTACATTGCATCTAGTGGCCTCCCCCACAAATAACGATACCGAACGGCATTGTGCATGTGCAACCCTCATGTGGGACTACACAAACTTCACCAGGTCGTTGGACTACCTTGGGGGTCTATCTGTATACTCTGCGTATTCCGTTGCAGGGTTGCCATGCCACTCAAGAACTCGAGATGAGATCTTAGTTTTGGTAATAATATGAAAATAAGTTTATTAGAATCTTTTGTGACTTTCGTAAAAAAAAAAACATCGTCGACATAATTTAAAAGGGAAAACTTCAGCTGTGTTTGTTAACCAAAGCTTTATTTTTCCATTTATTCTTCTTCTTTTTTTTACTAATTTATTCTGCATGTTTATCCAACGCATATTTCAAATGGGATTTGAGTACAAAATTACTTTAATTCAAAGGGAAATGCTTTGCCGCAGCGAAAAGACATTATATTAGGAGAGCGAGAGAAATGTTCTTATAAAATGGGGTGACATTTGTTTATTTATACAATTTTCCTATCCTGTTAGAGAATATAAGTATAAACGAGTTATAGCCGCCGGCATATGATCTGGCTCAGACACACAGCTCAGACTAGAACCGCATGGTAGCGACCCTGAACCATCTTTTTTTTAAGGCGGGGAAACTCCTAACGAGTCCCCTGCAGTCCCGGGGGGAGCCGCAGGGTTAGGTGGGGTTCGCACCAACTAAAACGCCGGTGTCCATCTGGGCTGATAGCAAGGGGGTCACGGGTGATCTTTCGATCTTTATGTTCAACTCCGCGACTCCTCCAGCATTGGCTCTTCGGCTTCTTCTCGAAGGTACATAGTGATCGTCCCCCCGGAGCGTGGTTCTCTTTCCCAACGCTCGGCGATGGAATCGGGACACCGCGTTCCGTCATCCTTCTCGGGGCCGTTATTATGACTAACCGAGGCCTCCGCCTCGTGCAATCAACGACCCCGCCTCGTGCACTCAACGACCCCGGGGTCCCCTCTTAGTCGCCTCTTACGACAGGCAGGGGATACCTCAGTCCTATTCTTTGGCCCGGTACTGCAGGGCGTGAGCCTGAACCACCTCGCCTCAAATAATATAGGATACTTACAATGATTGAAATTTGAGTTATGCGTCTTATATGAAAAAAATATCTTTTTCATTAAAAAAAAATATTTCTGTTTCTACGAAGCTCGCTTACTGTCGGCAAAGCTTATACGTTGCCTATTTATTTTCAAAGCCTCCCTCCCTTTATCACCTGCTGTGATTACGGCCACAAAATATTTTATTTATTGCGAAAATAAATAAGGAAAATTGGCTTGTAATAATGCTTAAAGGACATTCACTGCTGGACATAGGCCTCCCCCATACATGACCACATCACCACAACGACCGGTCTTGAGCGACCCTCATCCAGTGTACTACCGCAGAATTCATCAGGTCGTCTGACCACTATGTGGGGGCTCTGCCTACTCTGCGTCTTTCGGTTCGCGGTCGCCACTCGAGAACATTTCGGCCCAAGCAACCATCTGTTCTGTTCTGTTCGAGCTATGTGGATTGTGTAGGTCATAATAAAATGCAGTCTACATTCTTTTCTTTTTTATGTAATAATGTTAGAAACATACAAAACTGTAGATCAAATAGGGTAATTCGAAACACATTTTGAGTCCTCACAACAAATCGTTCGTTCGGCAGGTGAATAGGGGTGTCGGATTGAACGAGGAGAAACTAACGGAAGACTAATTTAAAGAAAAAAAAAATTGAAGCAAAGTCTAGAAGTGTGGTGTAGTGAAAAGTAGAGGGCGTCAAGCTATTCCTCTTCGGTTGCTGTGAAAACCGTCAGTAGTTTAAGTTTCAAAACATTAATTCCTCTCGGCGCTCGAGAAAAATCCTAAAACTTAGAGCTAACCTAATACGAACATCCAAACGTAACATAATCACTTAACGCCCCTGTTATCTTTTATTTTTAATTAGTCTGTGTTTATTGAGGTAAACAGTTAATTTGAATAGATGGAAAACACTGGATGAAAACTGAATACATCACAGTAAGTTGTCAAAAGTGACATAATCTCTTTAATTATACTTACTTAACTTTTACTCATATTTTAAAGATTTATACTTTCCACAAGTATCTACTCAAAGTCCACAAATGATGTTATTCCATGTACGTTCGCCTGAATAAGGCTCTTATTGGCTCTCAGCCTATTTCCGCCGGATTTGGGATGCGTCATGTGATTTAGTACTTTATGCTGTATATTGATTCTTTGGTAGGGGTGAAGTTTTGTAACTGTTTTTATGAATTACGAAACCTTATGGTTTTAAAGACAATTATTTATATCAACGCGGTCAGGTTCATGTTTATGTCCATAATTATTTTGGTTGGTGCTCGAAAAATGTTCTTTTTTTTTTCAACCATTGTACAAATACTGAAATCGTAATACAAAGTCGAACCATACCAAATATATCTGTGGTCGCAGATGGTAATACTACGGTTCCTAAATATAGCACTTAGTCACTTTTAAATTTGTTAGTAATCAATATAATGGATTTTACATTCTGTAAATTTTATTGAGATTAAATAAAATCGATTCGCGGCCTCAGTCAGTACTTGGAGTCTACTTGCTTGAGTTTCATCTTGGACAAGTCGTTCTTGAGTACAGATTATCCAATCTCGAGCAGCCTTTGTATATAAATTTGGAGCGGAGAACGATTTCAAGTTACATTTTGACAGTTTGGAGAGCTGCTGCGAACTCCGACTCGACTGCAGTTAGATTCGGGGGCTACTCGGTCGCGTATGATACTCTGACAACTAGTTCCCGAGTACTGAATATCTAAGCTCGAGCCGTCATATACTGCTACTGCGAAACAACTGTGAATATCACAGCCTTAGTGTCTAAAAGTACTCTTTGTTTGTTTTGTTACTTATCTCATAATATTTGCCGTCTCGAAACCCTCAGAACAATATGTTTACTTTGCTCTAATACCTCTAACAAAGGCTTTAATATTAATACGACCGTCGTAAATACATACAAGACCGACGTTGACGCTGCTAAGACGCTTACAGACAGCGCTAAATCGTTTTATGTTTAATATATTCTAGGCAGTCTATCTACCCACTCGCTCTTAAGAGCCAGTTTACCGCGATGTTAGCGCCATTCTCGAAAAAAAAAACTTTTAAACTAAGCCAAATATCAAAAGCCAGTAGCCTAGTATTTTTAGGGCACTATTGTATAGCTTTTAAGTTAAAAACCAAAGAAAGAAGAATCATATCATCCATCACAATCTGTGAAGAATAATTTTGTTATTTTAAGTTAGCACTACTTTACTGTGCTCAAAAAATACTAGGCTACATTATCTAGTGTCATACTGTGTGTGCCACATTTTTGATATTTGGCTCAATTTATTTTTTTTTCGAATGGCGCTAGCATCGCGGTAAACTGGCTCTTAAGTCGTTTAGGTTTTACACTACAAATATAGGTATTATAATCCTATACAAAAACATAATAATAATAATAGTAACTCAGTGCTCGTAACTATAGGAAGGATCACAGATTAGAGAAGAAGAAGAGAAGATGTAGAACCTTTATCTAAGTTGTATTAAAAACATTCAAACAAACATCACAAATACGCCCGGACCCAGGAAACTAATATTGATATCCATTGCGATTTAGAGGGTTTACTGTGGTTTTAAAATGGGTATGAAAATCAATATATATAAAACTCTTCCGTTACTGACTGACTGACTGAATGACTGACTGACTGACTGACAGACAACGCAGAGCCGAAACTACTGGGCGTAGAAAGCTAAAAATTGGCACGTAGGTTCCTTGGGGAGTGTAGGTGAGCACTAAGAAGGGATTTTCCGAAATTGCGACGGGAACGGGAAAAACGGGATTTTTGTGTTTATGAGAAATCTGCGCGGGAAAAACCGCGGGGCAGCCTCTAGTAATTATATAAAACTCTTCCGTTACTGACTGACTGACAGACAACGCAGAGCCGAAACTACTGGGCGTAGAAAGCTAAAAATTGGCACGTAGGTTCCTTGGGGAGTGTAGGTAAGGGATTTCCCGAAATTGCGACGGGAACGGGAAAAACGGGATTTTTGTGTTTATGAGAAATCTGCGCGGGAAAAACCGCGGGGCAGCCTCTAGTTACTCATAATATTAGTAATTTTTTTTTGTGCGTCCATCAAAATTACCGATTATCATACCTATTGGAGAAACATAATAGGCACACTGTACAGTGGCGGACACGGTCAGCGTTACACTTCGTTTTTTCCGTATTGCAAAATAGCTCTTGTTCTTTGGTAATACA
This sequence comes from Euspilapteryx auroguttella, assembly GCA_951802225.1. Classification (NCBI taxonomy): domain Eukaryota; kingdom Metazoa; phylum Arthropoda; class Insecta; order Lepidoptera; family Gracillariidae; genus Euspilapteryx; species Euspilapteryx auroguttella. Next base: position 10,144,545 of record OX637653.1, read on the forward strand.
GTCTAGGGCTGACGAAACCATAGACAAATCTGTTACGGCCTCCTAGTCCGCCACTGTACTAAAACCTTGCGTATATCTGAAACTCTACAACTCTTAGCCTAAAAATACATGTTACGTCCAAAAAATACTCTGATCATCTCATTAATCCCGAGATTACCTGATTCAGGAGTCAGGAGTGACGGTAGAAACCTTTCCTGTAAGTAGAGTGATCACTCAGAACTATCTTTGTGGAGGATCTTAAATATCACAATTTGTCTCTGGTTGTGCCTTGGTGCGGTGTGCGGTGATAGTTACTTCCCGACTATGAAATAAGTGGCAAAAAAGTTGGCAATATGAGTTAAATTTTTCGCAATTGCCGCTAGAATTGCGGTTATAAAATGAGAAGATAAGAGAATTCTTTATTGAAATCAAAATAAAAGTTTAGTTTACGTGCGAGGTTCCGCAATTTGACAGGTAATGTGCCTATTTTGCGTGAAAACTGCCTTGCGCACGTTGAATCAAAATAAAACATAAAATACATAACAGAACAAGTCACAAAGATCAATGCAAATGGCGGCCTTATCACTAAAAGCGATTTCTTCTCCGGTTATTTAACTTGGATTTACTGCAATCGCCAAACAGCGTAGCAAGCGCTATGATAATGAGAAACCCCCGTTTGTGGCGATATATATCCACGGGCTCCCACAAATATCATTGAAATCTCATCGTATCGCAAATAATATCTGCGAATAATCAGCATGAAAATGGCAATTTTCGACGTCGCATCGCATCCCATCGTCGTTTAAATACATAAATCTATCTTATTAGCCCTATGTACAACGGTGGACGTAGCTCGACTAAAATGTAAGGCTGAAATGTTGAATTTTCTGAAATTATGTACAGTGACGGTCTAGGACGGCGAAACACTTCCTGTTTTTCTGTATTGAAAAATAGCTTATATTCTTTGGTATTACAGTCTAGGGCGCTTGAGACCATAGACAAAACTGTTACGCCGTCCTAGTCTGCCACTTCAGTGGCGTGGCGGTCTCATTCTGTGTAACACTTTTGTCTATGGCCTCGTGCGCACTAGACTTTGTAATACCAAAGATCAAGAGCTAAGAGAAAAACCGGAAGTGTTACGCCGTTCGTGCCCGCCACTGTACAGTCACGGTTTCGTTAAGAGCGCACGACAGCATAGACAAAAGTGTTACGTACGCCATCCATGTCCCGTTATTCTTTTCAATTCCTTCTATGATTTTTCTCGGTAGTCGAGTTCCAGTCTTTGGAAAAGCTAAATTCAAAGAGAGAGAAAGATGTCGCTGTCGACGATTCCATTTCGCGCCATCCCGGATATTACAGCATTGTGCGGATTTATTGAAGGACCTTCTATCGGCTTGTCACGGTTTTTCTCACGATTAATGTAGGTGTATTTTTACCTGCAGGTATTATTTATGCCCAGTCTTTTATCAGCCAAACTTTTACGGTGCTATTATTCCACCTGAGAGTAATGTATTTTTAACAACCTTTATGTAATCACTTTTCATTTACCCAGCAAGGATTCATAATTAGTTCTTATAAACACATTCCTCGCTACGCATCTCTGATCGAAAGAAACTCTCTTAGATCTCTCTTGCAGACTCAGCATTACTCTAGAAAAGCACAAAAATATATATATACATATATAAGAAAATTCATTTGGTCAACAGGTATCTTCCTTAATATGTTATCAAATTTTTGTACGCCAGTTTATTTGTTTGTGCGCTCTAAATGAAAAAATAATCAATATAAATAAAACTCTTCCGTTACTGACTGACTGACTGACTGACTGACTGACTGACAGACAACGCAGAGCCGAAACTACTGGGCGTAGAAAGCTGAAAATTGGCACGTGGGTTCCTTGGGGGGTAGGTGAGCACTAAGAAGGGATTTCCCGAAATTCCCACGGGAACGGGAAAAAATGGGATTTTTGTGTTTATGAAAAATTTGCGCGGGAAATACCGCGGGGCAGCCTCTAGTCAATATATACAAAACTCTTGCGTTACTGACTGACTGACTGACAGACAACGCAGAGCCGAAACTACTGGGCGTAGAAAGCTGAAATTTGGCACGTGGGTTCCTTGGAGGGTGTAGGTGAGCACTAAGAAAGGATTTCCCGAAATTCCCACGGGAATGGGAAAAAAATGGGATTTTTGTGTTAAGAGAGATCTGCGCGGGAAATACCGCGGGGCAGCCTCTAGCAATATAACTATTTGAATTTGTACGCGTCTGAAATATTGTTTCTCGGGCATCAGATGCATGTTTTAACTGATTTTTTCAGCAAGATTAAAAAATATAGGGAAACCTTTGACCAGCAGTGGGAGTGGGACACTAATTAAGCTATTCAAAAATTAACTTTTCATATGTAAAATATAAATTAATTAAACTGTATATTACCTCTCCTATAAAAGCAATTTGAGTGGCACAACACATTTTTGTTTATTCACTAGGGCTGTACACCTGAACGGCTGAACAAAGTCTGAGTGGGTGAACGTGATCGCGCATACAGAGTGCTAGTGATGGGAACTGAAATATATCGATAAAGTTATCGAGAGCTGCATTTGCTACTTATTTTAGAAACTTGGGAGATCTCGATTATATTAATAAACAAATTCAAATATTGATAACAATATGGATTGATTACAAATGTCCAGTTACAACCTACTGGTTATGGCGTACAATAAATTTAAGTAATTACTTAGAAATTATTTAAAAGCATTTTATAAGGAAAAGGAAAACAAGAACTATTTACAAAGGGAAATTTAGGTAGGTTGATTGTTTTTTTAACGGTTATTTCCTTTTAGTAGTTAAGTACTGTTAAGGACACTAAAATTACTTGAAAATCATATCCTGAAGTAGTGCACCTTTGATCTCATTGTATCATATAATAAAGATGGGATAATAAACTGAAAAGTAGACTAATCTCCAAACGCGAGATTATGTCAACCCCCCTCAACATGTTGGCCCAAGTGCTGATTTGTTGACCTATTTCCAACAGTGGACGTAAATAATAAATAAAATAAAAATTGTTTATTTGGCTAATATACGTCTTTCGGCTTAGACGATGAAGATGAAATATTATCGATATAATAATCGACAAAAAGCTACATTTACAGCACTATCAATAGAGATTTGCAAGCGTTTACCTTTCCCGCACAGGAACCACGATATAAATAGACTGTAAAAGATAACTTTGTGAAATAGGATTTTTATCCATGCACAGATATTTTGTCTGTCTCCATGGTTCAGTTGGCAGTGATGTCTACCGTTATTTCAGAGGTCTGAGTTCGATTACCGGCGAAGTCGTTTTTTTTTTAATTATAATAAAGTTTGTTTCTTTTTTGACTGGCTGTGTTTGTTGTCACCCTAGATACAGGTTTTACTTATTTGAGTGCTATAAGGTATGCTATAAGTGTGATGCATCGTTTAAAATAAATTGAGTTTGGTAATCTTCGGTGCGAAAATCGATGCATTCGCGTTCAGAAATTCCAGTATCTATTTTATTTTATGGAAGTTGCATCACACGTTCCGTCAACTTTATGAAATTATGATGTGGAAATTGCAAAATGTTATATTTTGTAGAGGCGCTTGAGAGAGAACTGAAGAGTAGATGAAGCATAGTTCTAGTTTAGTGAACATAGAATAATATTTAACTTTTAAAACCCTGTGTAAAGTAAACTCGACCGACACCGTATCAAAATTTGCATTTTCAAATTTCGCTGCCGTAAATTAAAAGATTCGCTGAAATATTTCACCGACAGTACTTATTTTCAGTCAATGCCAGTAGCAAGAATTATCGAAAAAATAAGTATAAAAGTAAATTAATGAAAAAAGTAAGTTTTAACAATTTAATAATATCCATTATACTGAATATTGAAAGGGAACCCATTGACATCTATTGGTAAAAAATCACCTGATACCTACTAATTTAAGCTTTTAGTATTTCTTAAGGCGCTACAGAAAATGTAACCGAGACGTGAATGAAGTAAAATGAGAACGATAAGAATAAAAAAGTACCCTGCTTTAGGGAGCGAACAAATCGAAAAAAAAAAAGTAATTTTAATTTTCTATATAAAGAAAAAGCGAGAAGTATGAAGGCAGTGTGGCGTCTTTGAAAACGCTTGGACACGGGCACAGAGGGCTAGCGACGCGTATAGCGACTAGAGATTTTATAAGTGTACCAATAAAATGTTAGTGATGAAATTGCATTATTTTTGCAACTTGCAGGGTTTATAAAAGGCTTAAATTAGTGAACATCTACACAGACATATTATTAAAGACGATATTTATTGAATAACATTTTGTTTAAATCAAAAAGACTTTCAACTGCCTGGGCGCCTTTTTTAAATTATCTCCCATTTTGAAAAAGCGCACCATACTCATCAATTTTCCCATAGTAACTTGGTCTAAATCATAAAAAACCGTTCCATTTGTTTGATCAGCTGGGAGGGTCAATGTGCTGGACAGCTGATTTATGTTTTGAGCTTAGGGAAATTAATAAGGGTTGGTGTGGCGAGCTGTATCACTGCTTAACTATCGTATTTTTTTTCTTATATTTTCTATAAATTCTTTTATCAATATCAATATCAATATTATATATATATATAGTATAAAATGAAGTCGCTTCCCGCGTCTGTCCCTATGTTTGCTTTAATCTTTAAAACTAAGCAACGGATTTTAATGCGTTATTTTTAATAGATAGAGAGATTTAAGAGGAAGCATTATTATAAGTATAAATAGTTGCACAAAAAAGTAAAAGGTACGAAGTTCGCCGGGTCGACTAGTTTTAATCTATTTTAAACAAACATGACCGAAGGATAATAATATGATTATTCCATAAATATTTGTTCACTTGAGTTTGTGGCAGTTGGTAGCATTTTTACAGAAACCGGAGTTCCTGCCGAGATAGGAATTTTAATTTTGAAATGTAAGCGGGTTACGGAGAAAATATTATTTTATTATTTGCTAGAGTAAACGCAGTTTATTGAAAACAGTCATAAAAATGACAACTAAATAAAACGAAGAATTCTATTTTTTTGTATCTAATTAGTTAGTTTGCTGTAATTTAGTTTTGTTCTTTTTCTTTTTAATTGCTCTATTTCGCAATAGCAATAGAAAAAAATAGCAGAATCACCTCTTCCATACATTTATTCGATCAGCTGTCGGGGTCAATGGGGTCAGCAAGCTTTGAGTACTCTACCTAAACAATAAAACGGAAAATAAAGAATGAATTTAAAAAAATAGTACTTTTATAATAATATAATATCTTTTTTTTTTATTTATACAACTAAATATTTTCAGAACAAACGTTTAATTATAACAATGCTATTTTTCCGATTCCGTAAATGGTTCGAATGGTTTTTCCAATGAAATATAAAAAATAAAACTTTATTGAGGAAAATTAAAGTTGTCCTTAAACCCTCAGGCTCATAAATAATGAAAAAGTTTCTGGAGAAACGAAAAATAAGAAATACAAGGAGGAATAAATTGAAGGTCCATTTTCTATAAGTAAACAAAAGAAAAAATACTCACTAAAGTGACAAGTCTACAAAAGTGAAAAATAATACGGAAATCATACATAAATACCTGAAACACAAACAAATTCAAAATTTCAGATCCAGGAAACAAACATCGACTTTTGACAATATAGTTCGCCCGCGCCGGGAATCGAACCTTGATATTCGTCGTCACCGTCAACGCTACTGCTTACTGAACCCTAGAGAATAAAGTACACGTAGGTACCACGTACCAGGCTTTCATGACTTCATGAGAAGCTAATTGGTAAATACCAGTCGTAGTGGTTAAAGAAGTTAATACAAATTTTCAACGTAAAACATAATTTTTAAACATAAAAACTGTCTTTCTTGACATTCCAACCAAACGCCTTAGGAACGAGAAGAGACTAAACAAGACAATCATCTACGTCACCCTTTAAAAGCCTTGAGCCCGGTGCACATACGGCGAGGCGCAGCGAAGATACTAACCGTATTATTCCGAAAGATACAGTAGTCTTTAAGTAGCTTTACTTGAGGTTTACACCTCTGCCAGAGACCCTGTCATTCATAAAAAGTTAAAGAGCATTTTAGTTAGGCTACTCGGTCGAGTATGATACTCGGACAAGTCGTTCCCGAGTACTGATTTGGTTATCCTGGCTTGAGCCGTCTTATACTCCGTCAAGCATATGCTTCACTGTCACGAGGTCAGAACTCGACTATTTATATTTATTTGTAGCGGAGAACGATTAAAAAATACATTTTGACACTTTGGAGTGCGAGTTCGAGCTACGAGACTGATCGTCTCTACTCTACGCTGAAAAATCATTGCGAAAGGGAGTAGAATCATTTGACAGAGGAGGACTCGTTTGGGGATGTCTACAGGCGACCACTGTCGTAAGGCAAGCCAAACATTTGTTTGCCTGAGCCTTTAGGTGGGTGCCACTGAACTACTTCGCCACTCGCAGTATAGGATACTTTACTAAATAAGGTTTCAATTTCAATACCAGTTAAATTAATCGGTCTTATTTATTGACCTACAACAAGTGATACCTTGTGTATCCTTTATTTGAATAAATATTTTTTTTACTTTTAATTTGAGTCACAAAATTCTATGTTACAGGTTTCAAAACAGGTATTTATAGAAAATTACTCCTCAGCTCCCATAAGAAACGGCACGCGATTACTCTTCAACCCTGTGCCAAAGTTAAGAGACCATTCTCTCGGTAAATTCGCCTCGCCAGATGTTGTCTGGGCTCTCCTTTAGTAAATAAGTAATAAATCTTCACAGCTTATCGGAAACAATGATTAATGTTCCGGGATCGTTATAATAATAATAATGTTACTTTGGTAACTTGTCGATGGTAGCGTTTAGGGAAAACGCTACAATGATTTATGCACACTTTGTTTTTACTATTGTTAGGGTTACTTAGCTTTTGATTGTACTAGGTAAGCTAGAGCTAAGATATAACATTTATAAATATCCGTTACATATTTATTCGTTGTCTATACGTTTATTTGACTCATTGGATAAATAATACATCATAAAATTGGAGGTAATATACAAATAGTAATAGGTACTAAGTAGGTATTGAAAAAAAAAAAAACTGCATCGTCAATACAGCTGAAACAAAAGATTGCTACAAATCGCGCGATCCAAATTTAAATTCACAACCGTTCAACTCCATCCTTTCAAAACTCTTTATTTTCCTTTTTCCGCGTCCGTTCGCCAGCCAGTATCGATCGTGCATTACGTTTTAAAAATGACAACGCACGCCCGTGTCATTAAGAACCCTTTACGTTATACGAACGTTCCGACACACGATAATGATGATACGACCGGGCAGGGTGGCGCGAGATCGGTAGAGTTGCTGGAAATGTAAACAATATTATTGTACGATACTAAAGTATAGGAGCTCTAGGATTTCAATTTGCATGTGGAGTCGGTAAAATTATTTTCATGGCAAATAGCATTTTGAAAGGACCTAGCTTTTAGCGTCAAATAATTATTTTCAATACTGTAGAGGAACTATTTAACTTTCCGACTAGTGCAATAGTACTGAAGTAAGATCAAACAAGACTGTTTTAAGAATACTTAAAATGCGGGCATTATTTTCAAAATTGGTTTACATTTATACTAACTTTTATTGTATCTCACTATAATACCAAAGCACACTTATAATGGGTCACGGGGCGGACCCAGAATAATAACACACAATAAAAAAACAACAATTCCTGTGTACATATGTAAGTGTACCACTGTACACATTAGTATTCCATTACCGGGCTCCAAATGGTGATTAGAAGGATATCAGAATATCGAGGGGGTTAGGGGTGGGAAGTCCACTGTTCTATTTGTTATCCTCATGTGGTTTTTCTCCACATTGGAGTCACTGGCAACTTTTGTAGCTAATATTGAAATTAGTTGACAACCCTACAAACGCCGGATGACGTGACATCAACGTATTGAGTGAAATGTGATGAACGTCAGGTTACGTTTTGAAGGGTTGCTACACGATTCCCCGTCCCCAGTAATTTTTCGGCAAAATAACAGTAAGTACATTGTTTACAAAGCACTTTTGAAGCCGCAGCAATAAAAAACAATCGATATTTAGAGGTATCTATTGATTAAGGGGCTAAAATTGGGAAAACGGCGAGAGGAGTGTTCGTATATACGACTTTAATAACACTTAAAAATAATACAGAAAGCTATTTTTTTTTTCGTAGCTTTTCAAAAGACTTAACTACAATATAGTAGGTTTTCAAATAAAAAAAAATAAAGGGTTTTCTTATAAAAAAATCGTAAAGTTCATCAAAAACTGCAAAAACAGCTTTTGCTGTTAACGATTGTTTACTAGTTTAAAAGTAAGTTGAAGCAAAACAAAAATTGTATCATAAACTAGAAAGTCTGTTCAACTTTTATATTGTAATTACAAAAATATACATGTCCATTTTCATCTAGTTTTAATTGCTAAAACTTTACTAAAATTTCGGCGGAAATTCCCCATACTAAATTGTATGGAGGGATCCAACGGCCGAGCGGCCGATTCGATAAGCAGAAACGGGCGCCAGTACGCCTCCGGTCTTGAGGCGGAGCGTACGTCGGTCGTGCTTTGGCGCGCTATTACAAGACTATTTATTATTGTTTGCGCGAGGTTTGCGCAGTGAATGAGAATTCTTTTTTAGTTTGGAAAAAGTAAGTACATTTTATTATTATTATATTAATAAATTTGAGCAATAGTAGACGTAAGTTTCTGTGATTTATTAATATCAAATAAGTATCCCTACAAATTTATAATCTGAGGGGAAAAAGAAAGCACTTATTTTCACTCATTTTAAAAACGATATCTACATAGTACAGCTCTTAAAAATATTTTTTTATATTGGGTTGTTTTCTATATCTTTCTTTTTTAAATGCAAAGCAATAAACTTTTCATTATATTTTTATTTATTTTACGATTTGATATGTAGGGGTCATTGACCTTAGTAGGATTACCCACACGTCACAGTGTGTATGTACCTATCAGGAAAAATAAAAACGTAGTGCTTCTATTACTCTATCGTACACCTATATAGTAATTAGTTTTTTCGCTACCTACTTTACACAATGAAACTACAATAGGTATGGACGTAGGTAGGCAATGTTTGGTTGCATAAGGGTTTCGTATGAAAAACAACTTTTAGGTGTTATCTCTCAAACAAGAACAAATTTAGGTGTAAGGTACTATAAACTATAGTAATAATAACTTATTATGCAATATGCAAGCCCGACCTGACATACGCGATCCTTTATCGTTGCTCGAAATTCAACACCTCGAAAAAGGTTTTTGCACATTTTTATAAAAATAATATATTGAACTTCAATTTATTTGAAAATGATGAACCTAAAAGTTAATAAAAAGTTACTTTCTTTAAAAAAATTAGAGGTGGATTTAACAGAGTTCTAAATATCAATGTTATTTATTTTATTATAAAATTATATAAATAACTGCTTGCCAGTTGTGTTAAAAAAACAACCCAGTAAGATTAAAGTTAAGCTCGGAAAGTAACTTTTTATTCTATTTATAAAAAATGCAAGAATAGGTAAAAGGAAATGAACGTCTTTCTATGCTGCAAAAAAAGTTAAATATCCAAGAATGTTCTATGTACTGTTGGTTTGTCTAATAAATAAAATAAATAAGACGCCACCGCTACAAAGGTAATTTTTATTATAATAACCAACTTAAAATATTAATTTACACGATTATTATTATCTATACCTACTGAAGATTCTTATGTATGGATTATGTTACGTTCTCGGCCAGGAATGGGTAAATTAAATAACAACAACGTTAAATCTTAGACAGGAAAATACATAAAACAGTTTATATGGGAAAATTACATTTTTATTTTTCTTTCAACCCCTCCATTTTTTCTATCTTTTCTCACCTTTTGAACCTTATGTGAACTACGACAAGCATTTTAAAACTCAAATCAGCTAAACGTTCTAAGTCGTTCTCAAGTTTAAGCGAGATAAACAAACCACGATTGATTTTTAAATATAAACTAGTTGACTCGGCGAACTTCGTACCGCCTAACCTATTACAATGTTATGCGTGTATTATACATTATAAACCTTCCTCTTGGACAGATGCGGGAAGCAACTTTATGTACTAGAGGCTGCCCCGCGGTTTCACCCGCGCAGATTTCTCATAAACACAAAATTCCTGTTTGTTCCCGTTCCCGTGGGAATTTCGGGAAATCCCTTCTTAGTGCTTACCTACACTCCCTAAGGAACCTACATGCAAAATTTCAGCACGCTACGCCCAGTAGTTTCGGCTCTGCGTTGTCTGTCAGTCAGTCAGTCAGTCAGTCAGTCAGTCAGTCAGTCAGTCAGTAACGGAAGAGTTTTATATATATTGATTGAAGATGGTCTGTTATTTTGACCATCAAACTCTATCTATAGTCTTTTTTTTTATCCAATTTTTTTTTTATTACAACAACAAACCTTTTTGTCGGGAAACATTTTTCATAGTCAAAGAAGTCTAAAGAAAATCAATCAATGTGGCAGACAGACGTTTGTTTTATTGAAAGGTTTAATATACCTAATTTTTTGAATAATATAATGTACCTATTTAAAATTAATTCGAACAATAAATGTTCGTTATATTGAAATAGGTATTTTAATCTGTATGTGTGTATGTACTATGTATGTTTGTCCGCGATTCTTTCACGTTTGGCTGAACCAATATTGATGCAGTTTTACTCTGAAAACTATTTGCTACATTCAGGACCGGGTTTAAGTGTTTAAACAAACTTTGAAAAAAGGCAGTTCTCAGTGTATGTATGTGTCAGTTTATTGAGCCGTGTGCCTTTAAAAAGAAAAAAGTATCATATTGTCACTCGTTAGCATTAATTGCGAGACTCTTAATGTCATACCTACGTAATTACATTTATTTTTATCACAAACAGTAAATTATTGCAAGTAATTCTTTTATATTAATTATTAGCAACGAGTTTTCAGATGCAAGTTCCATATCTCCTTTTCAAAGATTCAGCTATCTTCTAACATAATAATGACAGGTATAAAGATAAACATACAACCAGTACTTAGGGACACGTAAAAAGTTACGATACTTTGTACTCAATACTGTGCTTACGATACTTTTTATCAATGAGTACATACATTTTGGCAGGTATGGCATCATATCGAATGAACTGAAATGAATTCCCATATAAAACTAGCGACAATAAAGGTTCTGCAAACGATCAAATTTGTTTGACAAACACGTTTTCATATAATATTGTTTGACAAACTTCAAACACAGCTGCCCACGATTAATTTTTTTGACATACGTAAAATTTTACAAAAAAAAATAAGTTAAACGGACACTTACACGGCTTCCGGCTATTTTTCATCGTTAAAGGAAAGCCAACTTGTTTTATTTTTTGTAGGCAGTAAAAAAATTATATAACATCGATAAATCATATTATTTCGTAATCACAATTCAATAAACCCATAAATCATAGTAACGATACACCCAAGTTAATTCGCGCGAAAAACAGATTTAAATATCGCGCCAAGAAATGTTCGCAACTCGGCCGCGTAACATTGAGCGCTAGGGTCGCGCGAAATCGGCGTTCAAATAAAAGAGGCCTCAGCCTTAAATACTTACAGTCTTTCTAAGAAAAATTTAAGCAGGTGCAGTAGGGACGACAAACTACCATCAAATGTAAGCAACTGCAGTAAAGATTACTTACCAAGTATGTCTCGTGTGCGCTGACATTATTAACATTACATACTAAAGGATCCATTATGATTGCATACCTGAAACAATATAGATAATAATTAAAATAATATTCAAACAAAATTCGTACCTCGTTTGACAAAAGATATCTAATGTACATTTTGTTGACATAAAATCACGAATACTACAGCTAAAGACTACAAATCTTACTTCGAATAAAAGTCAAAAATGGAGATATTTTTCCTGATAAAACTTTAAACTTGAGCAAATCGCCTCTCCCAGAGCAGCCATTACAGAGAGCTCAAACCAGCAGTAGACGTCGAAACAAATTGAAAAATGTTATCGAAACCCGGTAGTGCAATCTGCATGCCGCCATATTCCGCGGAAATTTGGTATTTGTGTGAAGTGGAACTAGGGTGGAGTTAGCTTGTTTTTATTTGGTAAAAATAGCGCGTTTTGAAAACGAGTGCATAAATAAGATAATTTTGGCCTATCCCCGCTTGCAATTCGTCAGCCTCGACCTTTTAATAATAATAACGTATTAAACGCTAACTAAAGCCCGATTTACACTTCAACAAGCACAGTAGCGAGTTAAGTACACCCGTCCACACGTAGGCGAGTTCAGTTGCCGTTCCGAGAGACACAATTTGTCGAATCTTTCTGTAATTTTTGATCGCTTTTGACATCTAAATGAGGGAAAATGTATGGAGACGATCGTCAAAAGTGACAGATAAATTCGACAAATAGTCGGTCATGCATACTAACAGGGCTGGATCTGGGTGTTTTTGTCGTCTTTGTATATGTGTTTCGGGCACCCTAGATACAAGTTTTACGTAGCTAGGGACTCTGAGATAAATTATGTTTATTATTACTAGTACTTGCCGCATTCCTAGCGCTTAAATATGAAGGATTCCCTCAAAGTGCCATTCGAGATTCGAGCCCGCACTCCGTACGTCATCCGCACAAACGTCCGGAGCTTAAATAAACTACGAGCTTTCCGCGCGAGCTTTATTTATGAAAGTAATTAAGCTCACTGCAACTGTAACCGATTCGGTGTGTTGTTTCATGTTACGCATGAAGTAGGTAGATTTAATTGAACGTTTGCAAATCATAAAGTGTATATTTTAGAAAATACAGTTTTACTTTTGCTTTTTTTTTTGGAAAAAATAAAATAAATTTAACATTTAAAATCCTAATTATTGGACTTGACTAGAAAAAAAAAAAGTATTAATGTAAAACATAATTGTAAGCAATTTTGCAACCTATTTATCTTCTGGTGTCTACCTATTTATCTTCTTTGGTTCGTCTTAAGTTTTTCTTGTACAGCCTTTTTGCTTTTTATGAACGACAGGTACATACTAGTGAACTATAAAAAAAATTCTGGGTAAGCTAAGTCACTTCTTACAACTTAATGCTCTCACTTACATGTCGAAAATACCCTATGCTAACAAGTCAATACATTTTAGCATCTCGTTAGCAATCTCGCTAGGCGAATGCATGCAGCATTGACTGCTCCGTGGCTCAGTTGGCAGTGATGTGGACTGAGTAAGCGTGAGCACCCGGGTTCGATTCCTGGGCGGGGCGAATATTGATATGATGAATATCGATGTTTGTTTCCGGTCTGGGTGTGATGTTCGTCTCTGTGTGTGTTTCGGGCGCCCTAGATACAGGTTCTTCCTAGTTAGGGGCTCTGAGTGTGATGTGTTATTGTTATTATTATTATATAACTGCAAAACATCGGAACAGCCTGCAATTCTGTAATTGTTCGCATCATGCACTGAGAGCTAAAAGCGTGCCTGAAGGGAACTATTTCAAAGGATGCCTCTCTCGTTATGATAATAATATGAATGTACTGTACCGCTCGAAGCACTAATTTGTGTAAACTATTGATGTAGCGTTTCTATTCATATTATGATTAACGGTGTACGTAGGTAAATGTTATCTACACGGAAGTTTTTCGGTTCGTTCAGAAGCGCCTTATCCTTCAAACCTCACTTTTATTAGTACATACCTACCTATACACAAATTTCTATAAAGGGCTAACATAAAATAATGAATTAAAAATTCATGATTTATACACAAATTTCTATAAATGGCTATCATAAAATAATGATTTTTTATCTTTTTCATAATAAATCATTAAAATCATCATCATCATTTCAGCAGAAAGACGTCCACTGCTGGCAACAGAGAGAAGGTAAATCACTAGTTGGCAATAGGCCTTCCCCATATCGCCACAACGAACGATGTACTTCCCGCAGCTTTCACCAAAAGAATGTCCAATTTTTTTCCCTCGTTTTACGGGAATATTTTTATTTTACAAATTCAGCAGCCAGTAACTATCAAAGGATCAAACCATGTAGACCAGTATTTATTCAAAAGCCTCCAAATGGTTCATGTTTCAGTTGTGTTTACCAGCCTCGGGCTATCGGGAAATTGAGTTTGCCTTGTCAGCGCACACGACAGTCACTAGTAACCTTGCTGAGGAATAGTGACCAGACTACTAGGTAGATTAGAGACTATAATATGGCTGTAAGTATGTATATGTTACTGGAAAATAATACTTCTGGTAAATTTACGGTCGTAAATTTATAAACAACCTGACCTTACCTACGCTGGTTTATAAACTGACGAACGTTAGTTCATTACCTTAACTGATGTGCTTTTTAACGCTGACATATATATTTTTTTGTCTTTTACGTACCTATATCTTTAAAATATTGGGTTCGGTAAACACTGAGCATCGACTCCAGTTCAGCGTCATACAAAATACTCATTGTTTAAATTTAACAAAAAAAAAAAACATTTGCAGTGGCTTGGTCTGGTTATAAAGATCGGTGGTTTCTGTAACCGTGCCGTATAGATTGTAGCTCATTGTGTGCGCTAACACAAAACCTCACAGGGGAAATTAGAGGAAAACCATACAATTACTACATTGGCTACCAAAAGGTGCTTGTGTATGTATAGGTACAAAAATGTATGCATTCTACTTTTTCTTTGTTTAAATACTCATAAATTAGTGACTGATTGAATCTTTTATATTTTGCAGATTAATGGAAGTAAACGACGGTAAAAAATAAAATATTGTTTTCACGTATTATTAGCTAGCAAAACACTATGCCGCATACCCAATTTTGTTGCACAAGTCTTTATTCTTTTTGCTTTGGCGGTTGGTCACTTATTCATTATTTCATTCATTTATTAATTAATTCATTCGCATAATAGTGTAAAGATGACAGAATATTGACAAAAGAAGGCAAGCATGAAGTGGTCGATGCGCTAGCTACTGTACATAATTTATACTCGCTCAGACTCACAGCCTATAGGTTTATGTATTGGTTAATGATAATGACACTGTAATGAGCAAATGGCGTCGGCGCAGTAATGACGCGACCAAAATTACCGCGACCGAGTAAGCTATCAAATCGATAGGTGCGATTCTATATAAGATTATAAGTGATGACTTAACTTAAGATGGGTCGAGTTCGACTTCGAACTGTTTTGAAATGTGTTCTAAATTTACTTAATCATGACATAATTCTGCTTTTAGATGCCAAAAGAGGTAAGAAGCGACAGAAATATTCGTGGTCTTTCATGCTACCCAGCAAACAGATATGCTCAGCAAACGTCCACTGCTGACCGCTCGAAATAGGCCACAGATCGCCACAATTACCGGTCTTGTACGAGCCTTATCTACTACTTCCTCAACCCTCTTCAAGACGTGTGGACACTTTTTTTTAAGGGTGTGCCTGCTCTGCTCATTCCGGTGCGCAGACGCCACTTCACCATTCATCTTGTCTTGCAGCTATGCGCCTTGACCATTTCCACTTGTTTTGCAATTCTTTGAACTGTGTAGGACAACAATATTTATTTAAAATTTATTTATTAGTTATTGTTTAATAAATACTATGAGCTACGATGCGATCAGGTGGCGCTCGACGACGAGTGGATTGAGAATAATTGCAAGGTAAAAATACCTACAGACTGGCCTTTAAAACGAGATTATGAATTTAAAATAGGTACGAATCTTGCGCTTACTTACAATTAATCATGATAGCAATTAAACTCCAATTTGACAATTCGAACGTGACTTCGACGTTAAGAAAATGTCTCCCAGAATACCTCCACTGTTTGTGTACAGTTTGAAGCAGTTAAATCGTTTGATGTGGTGATTTGATGTTTAATGAACTAATCAATGGGCAGTTTGAGGCCCAGCGCTCATTTGGCGAGGAGCGACAAAATTACCGAAGGGATATCAATTTCAACTGGTCGAATGTAAAAACTTAGGTAGGGTTAATACTTTCCACTGCAAGGCACGGGATCTTTCTCGGTGGAAACGATTGTTGGGGGGCTTGTTTACGCAATTCAGTTAGTTTTTCAAGGCATTATAAAGCACTAGCAAGGCTTAGCAACATTATTTGGGTTATTATTACTTGTGTATAAAAACTGAAAATACAGTAAGCGTTGGTAAAACTGTTGGTAAATTTTTACTTAAAACGAACTAACGCCTCTAAAGTTGCATTATTGCTTGCCAGTGTCAGTCCCGCGCTCCTGAATATGTAAAAACGTGAAAATTTACTTTAGACCAGAGGTTTCCAAACGTTTTGTTCATAGACCACAAATAGTTACTGGTTCCGTTCGGTGGACCCCTACAGCTACATTTCTAGCATATTCCCAAAACTTATAGAGACAATTTTTTTTCACGCCAACTGTGACCCCCGTTGAGTCTCTTATAGATCCGGAGGGATCCACCTCGACCACTTTGGGAGCTACTGCTTTAGAGCACACATAATTGAATTCAGAACGTCCACACAGCTCGAAAGTTAAGCACACAATGACTTGCAAAGTTGCCAGTTCAAACATTACATTTACATACGCTACTGGTTAGTATTGCTAGTAAAAAAAAAAGTGTCGCAGTTATAAGTAGTAAGCAGTTGTAAGTTTATTGCTGGACTACGGTTTGTATGTAGTACTATTTTTTATACTGTGGGGGTTTGGGATTACTTTTCTAGGATAAGCTCTTTAACAGCTTGGTTGGCGATAACGATATAACTACCCTATGAGTTATTTACAGTGCGTGGAATACCCCTGGTAACAAACAGTTCAAGAGAAGATTTCCAAAGTTTGAAGTTTCTATATTCAATACAGATTGACAGTATTCATTTGCTAATAAATATCATGAAAATATCAGAAATCTTTCACCGGTGCTATGTTTCGCCACAACAATGCCGCTTACGAATGGTTTTTGTCGGTGTCAGTGGCGTCGCAAGGAAACGACGTCACCCACCACGTAACGTGGTAACGCATCCAGGGAAAATGGCCGCCATTTGAATGCAAAACGCGGTATGCCGTTTTTAAATAAAATCTCCAGGCGGCGCAGTCGTCGGTTTGTTTTCATTACGCAACTGTTGTGTTTAATTTTACTGAAATAATATTTTGTGTTGTAACTGAAAACAAATGGGGATAGGAATGCGTTTATTTTTTTTTTGTTGGTACTGGCTGTTTAGTTTTTAAGATGCCAGTGATGGCATGCATTAGCTTTGCGGTTTTTTTTTTGAGCAATTTTTCTTAGCCAATCGAAATTAGAAGCAAAATATTTATTGTTTTGTTTTTATCTGACTTCTTTATTGTTTTTCGAATATAAGGTTAGCACGTAAATAACATTTTATATGTAATGTATTATATAGTGTGCAGAAAAGTTCACTTGCTTTAGGTTTCCCTTTGTTTCTAGCCTTTACTTTTTACTAAAAGTTTATCGTGTAGGATTCAGTCAGTCAAGTCGTTTCACAATTTATTTTTTTATTCTGTCTATTTATTTAAACTAAAAAGATGCACGACCATATTGTAATTTAGTATACTAATCCGCACTTGCGTTGCCTAAGCGCCCGCTCGGGTGGTTTCGGGGGCTTAGCATCCCTCTCTAATCCACGACTCATTAATTATTTGACAGAATTACATGGCCTCTGGGATCAGCGGGGTATACCTGTTATATGTGATAAACTTATTACATCTTATTTTGTTGCAAGAATAAACTTAACTTACAAAATAAGAAACTACCACACGTGTCGTAAAAGGCAACTAAGGGATTAGGTATTCTGTGCTAAGGGTAACACTCGAAGGAGGGGCAGAAATTTATTGAAAGGAACTTATCTATCCTACATTGAATAAATAATTTTTCTATTTCCTTTTTTTTTCATTACTTACAAATTTTACGTTCCAGTGCCATATCTATCTACTTCTACTATATGAATGAAAATGAATCGTAGTTCGTTAGTCTCGCTTAAACTCGAGAACGGTCGGGCTGATTTAGCTGATTTTGGTTTGAAATTTTCGTAGTAGTCCTGGGAAGGTTTAAAAGGTGAGAAAATATTGAAAAATGGAGGGTCAGTTTGAAAAAAGGAAAAAAAAATCCCTATAAGATTGTACGGCGCGATACGAAGTTCGCCTGGACAGCTAGTACAATATTATATATTATTTGTTCAAATTTTCACGGAAAACATCAGTCGGAAAGCAATCACTTAAGAACTCAAGAACAATTGAATCAATTGATTATGTCGTGATGAGCGCTTTACCAATCAATCATCTGGATTGAGAAATATTGATTGATGGGTGCTGACTATTGCTGAATTGCTTTTCCTTCTTTACAAATGCTTAAGTACTTTAACATTATACCGATTCTAAAAAAAAATGCTTAATGAAATGCTTTCAGAATTTAGGTCCCAAGAAATAAGAATACTAAAGAGTATGGTATGGACCTGAAAATATAGAAAGTGGTAATAAATACTAACATCTGAAAAAACCAATCATTCCAAAGATTTATTTCTATATATGTCCCAAAAAAAATTACCACCGTTAGGTTATAAAATAACGTACGTCAGTTTATAAACCTACGTAGATTAGATTGTTTACAAATTTACGACATAAAATTTATAAATTTACGAAAAGTATTATTTTCCGGTAACAAATAAATCTAATAGGTATATGAGAGAGCAGTCTTCCTTGTTCTGTGGGTATATATGCCTATAATACTTAGGCCTTTGATGATGCCGATGCATAATTATCATCATCATCTTCATCATCAGCCTGTAAGAGCCGACTGCTGGACATAATAGACCATTTAATTGAGTACTTACTAAAAATCTAACCTGGAGTAAAGCCCCAAACATAAATAATTCTCATTCCAATTTTAATAGCAGAAACAGTCTAAATATTCAAGCGGCCTCCGAGGCCATCAGACAGACTGGCAACATAATTGAATACTATAAATATTTCGCGTCTCATCCAGCCTAATTCGGTCGTCCTGTTTTATGAAAGTCATTACTTTTATGACGTCCTGAGGTCCTACCGTTGTTTCATTTCAATTTAAATAAAGAAAGAAAGAAAGAAAAGCGTTTATTGCCAAACAGTGACACACAATTAACAACAACACAGACAAACAAAATACAAAAACCAAAAAAAAAAACGTAATTTTATGCCACTGTTGCAAAGGGCACTTGCTATGGGTGTGAACCCAAAGCGCTGGTTTTCAGTCAGTGCCGGTATTGACGAGCGTCCATGGGGTGCGTTACTTATTTCATCATCACCTCACCATATTTTCCAGGCGACTGTGGCTGACATTCACTGCCAGTATTTGGAGGCTACTCGGTCGAGTATGATACTCGGACATGTCGTTCCCGAGTACTGATTATCTTGGCTCGAGCTGAATTATACTCCGTGAAGCATAATATGTTTTACTGTCACGAAGTCGAAACTCGGCTATGTATATCAATTTGGAGCGGAGAAAGATACATTTTGACTCTTATGAGTGTGAGTTCGCGCTGCGACACGACTGTGGAGAAAAATTTGGAGAGCCACTACGGCAAAATCTCCTCACAATCTTGATGTTGTGGCAATCTGTGGGGAGACCTATATGCGACAATGGACGAAATACGGTTGTGATTAGGAGAGCTTTTATTTATTTACTAGTAGGCGTCCGGTTTTGCCAGTGGTATTTCGCTCCAAACGCACATTATCCCAATTTTTCGTTTCAGTGATGGGATTATCGGAATGAAAAGTATCCTTTGTTCGTTTTGTGGTTTGAGACATACTAACACACAGACCCAGTTAAATGAACTTCAACTGTTAATTTATTTAAACAAGCTTATTTATGTCGATACCCTTGCAACCTATTGAATTAACCTTTTTTTGAAATATTGAAGTGAAAGTTTTTTGCATGTTAGGGCCCATTTAAAGGAAATTCACAATTTAAATTTTGTCCTAGCGAGTGGAATGAGGTATAAATTTAAAATATTGGTAGCATCGCGGGTGGGCCATCAAAATAAAGCATTTTCGTGTATTCTCCTGAATTAAATGTTGCCCTGTCGTTAAAAACGATAGCCGATTAAATTTAATTAAATCATTCAATTAATGGAAATAGGTCACGTAATATTGTTTCATGTTTATGTATGTAAAGGTTCCTAAGTACCTGGGTGGGTATATTTTTCGTCCTAATCGCCACGCTTGGCAAGCAGATTGTCAATCGCAGTATGGCTTTTCTGATGCCCGTCCTTCGAGTGTACCCTTGGACGCCTTCTACGCCCATGCCAGGAGATTGGGTGGTGATTTTCAGTCGCGAAGATGAACCAGCTTGAATAGATCTCCCGGGACCCCCTTGCCAACGGCCGAGGTGGACACCGGCGGGGTTTTAGTGGGTGCGAACCCCACATAACGCGGCGGCTGCCCCCGGGGCCACAAGGTACTCGTTAGGAGTTTCCCCGCCTTAAAAAAAAAAGGAAGGTGGTATTCTATGTCGCCTCCAAACAGCGTTATATTTACATTTAGTTTTTGTAATTTATCGAGCTCTATTTAGCCGTATGTGGGCTATAAAAAGCGCCGTTATATTGATGTCGCCTTTGATGAGAGCTTGAGCTCCGACGGTAGCTTTATTGCCAACCCTGAAACTTCTGAACTTATAGGGTTGCCAGTTACCTACGTTACAATGTCATTAATTTAACTTGATTATTTAAAGTATTTATTTCAATTTATAATAATTATTTTTTGTTTCATTTATAATTTGTATTTGTTTTTTGATCTTACGTGTTTTGCTGCAATTTCTTTTGTTTTTCTTTTGGTGTGTTACGTTGACGCAAATCAAAAAAATCTCAATTTCTTTTTTTTTTCTAATTTAAAATATAAGTCAATTAAAACTACACTTAAGAATAGAATATGATAAAATAGACTGAAGGTTTGGTTTCGATACAAGGCAAGGGCGACATTGTTCAGAAGGATGGATCCATGTTTCTTTCCTGAGTCGTGATGTGTTTGTTCGTTTCTGTATGTGTTTCAGGCACACGAGATACAAATTCTACCTAGTTAGAGGCTCTGAGTGTGAAATGTTATATTTATACTGCTGCCCCACGGTTTCACCCGAGCAGATTTATCATAAACACCAAAATCCAGTTTTTTGGCGTTCCCATGGGAATTTCGGGAAAATATTCCTTAGTTCACCCCTACACTCCTCAAGAAACCTCCGTGCAAAATTTCAGCCTGCTACGCCAAGCAGTTTCGGCTCTGCGTTGTCTGTCAGTCAGTCAGTAACGGATGAGTTTTTTATATATTTATTCTACACATGGAAGTAGGCAACCCTAACTTGACTATTATACTCAGGGGCGTACTTTGGCCATATAAATAAGGTTGCTTTGCTAAGAAATGTAGGTGCACTAATGGACATTGGTCGCGACTCTGTATTGCCGGCAAGCTTGCTTCGTATCAACTGCTAATGGCGAAATGCATTAGATCGATACGTTTTGTGTTTTACTACGACTGTGTTTTTTTTGTTTTTTTAATAGTAATATATAGCTTGTGATATTGAGTATTCCGGAAGTGCGGCGAAAATGTTGGTTAGAAATCTGCGTTTTGTGCGTTGCCTAAGGAGGATGCGTGTTTTTAGGAGCCAATGCTATCAATGTATTCACACTTTTAATAAAAAAGTTAAGAAACAATATGAAAGCTGGAACATAAGAAAATTTTTGAACTTAACGACGACCCTTAATTCCAGTGATTTTAATTGGGTTGGTCCCATCGACTCCAAAACCATTGTTCTCTTATCTTATATACAAATTTTAGCTTCCATAATGACTATATTCATTAACTTAAATTTGAAATTTAGCAGTTTTATGGCGCTAGACATAACCTGTCGTCGTTTAATATAGGAGAACCTCTGCCGGGTCAACTAGCGTAGAATAAAAAAAATCTACGTTTTTGCCAACCCTACTTTGGTGAGACGGTATCTACCAAAAATTGTGATCATCACAGTATATCGTAACTCTAGTACAGCTTTTAAAACTTCCCAGCCTCTTTCATCCAGTCCATCAGGTGCCACTCAAATTGTTACCTTAACCCTATTAACGTCAAGAGCTAATATCCTATGAAAGCATAAGTTAGCAAACTTTTGCATTAGCGCAAGTGTCACTTGAGTTCTTCACTGGCCGTGCTCGTGTCATAGCGGTGGTATACAGAAGACGGTACTTTTACCGATGGGTACTACCTTAACCATTGGTATTAAGGACTATTTTAACGTAATCGGTTGTGATGATCAGTTTGCTTACTGTTAGTCTGTTCTGTATGGATAACCGGTACAAGTTTTTCCCACAACGTTACCTTTTTTAACGTATTCATCTTTGCTGAGAGACGTCTACTGCTGGACAAAGGCATTCCGCACAGATAGCAACAAAACAAAATCAAACTATTTGGGGAAGGGGGTTGGTTTTGTGGTGACTACGCTTGGCTGGCGATGGCGGTTTGGCGATTGCAGTAGTGCTCTTGAAGTTTTTCATTGCAGAACGCAGCTTCGGGTGTACCCTTAGTCGCCTTTTGCCAAGACAACCATGCGAGGCGATAGGGTGGTGGTAAATTTATGCAGTTTACGTTCCACCTCTCACTCGACGCTCGATATAACATTCAATCGACTCTGTGTGCTATATTAATTTTAACTACCTACACGTAAATAAATTTTTATTTTGGCAAAACAAATTGCCACGTGAACGAATCTCCTTTTCAACATTTCCATTATAAATTGGAATAACTTCTTAACTTGTATCATTCGTTATATGTCGCGCTCAGAAAGGGGCTCTTCATACTTCCGTATCCTTACATTATAGTTTGTGAACAAACTTTTTAGTTCTGAATATTAAAGTAGCAGAAGTTCAAATACTTACCGTCTTATTCATAAAGATACAGTAGATTTTAAGTAGCGTTACTGGAGGTCTACTTCTTTGGTTTGTTGTATGGTAAATACGTGATATCCAGTCTAAATTGACATACGTCAAATAACTAAAATGCTCTTTAACTTTTTATGAATAAGAGGGTTAGAAAATAAAATTTATTACTATTTCATCCTAAGTAAAAAACAACCTGGTGGATTCAACCAACTGGCTTCATTGGACTGAGGAGGAGGTTCCAGGTTCAATGTCCAGCTTTATAGGATCTGAGGATACTTCATGGGAGGTTTGTATATTTGTGGACAAATGTTCAAAGAAATCGTATGATCGTTATTAGCCTACTGAACAAATAAAAAAAGGGTCACAAAAAATATTTAATACTAGAGGCTGCCCCGCGGTTTTTCCCGCGCAGATTTCTCATAAACACAAAATCCCGTTTTTTCCCGTTCCCGTGGGAATTTCCGAAAATCCCTTCTTAGTGCTCACCTACACCCCCCAAGGAACCCACGTGCCAATTTTCAGCTTTCTACGCCCAGTAGTTTCGGCTCTGCGTTGTCTGTCAGTCAGTCAGTCAGTCAGTCAGTCAGTCAGTCAGTCAGTAACGGAAGAGTTTTATATATATTGATGTTAACAAACATAGACTATTAGAGAGAATGTAAATCACTACGTTTTATAGACTACTACCAAAAACAAACAAAGTTAATATTCAAACGCTCTAATCTTTAACAAACCGTCCGGGCCAAACAAAACCACAAAATTCCCATTTTTCAGCAATATGCAAAATGTCGTGCCTAAAATCCTATTTTAAACTTCACCCCGCGCGACCATAAAACATTCAACTTTTGCACACTTCAACACAAACCTTGCATTCGAAATTCGAACACACACTCACAATACATACATACATAGCACTTATATAAACCCGCATGTTTTATCTATACCAATAATATAAAGAGGAAAGATTTGTTTGTTTGTTTGTTTGTAAC
Source organism: Euspilapteryx auroguttella (assembly GCA_951802225.1). Taxonomy (NCBI): domain Eukaryota; kingdom Metazoa; phylum Arthropoda; class Insecta; order Lepidoptera; family Gracillariidae; genus Euspilapteryx; species Euspilapteryx auroguttella. The sequence continues at coordinate 10,168,463 of OX637653.1, forward strand.
GAATAGGCTCCGGAAATACTGAACCGATTTGAAAAATTCTTTCACTGGTGCACACATCAGCTACACTATCCCCGAGTGTCATAGGCTATATTAGATTTTTAAAATAATTAGGGATCCTTACTTAAACTCGAATAATATAGCCCAAGGTGCAGTTTTTCCGTTGTTTACATATTTTGACAGTTGGTGGTTTGTTGTTGTTGTTTATTATTTTTGATTAGCAGATTCTGGGCAGTCAAAAGAACATAGTCTATTGAGCCAAGTGTTTAGTACTATCTTAAATTCTGTGGCGTGACGAAGTACGCCGTTTCAGCTAGTTGTACATAAATTCATAATAATAATAGGTGTATGTAGATCAAACACACATTTGTAATCGAAAACGGCATAAAAAAGATCTTGGTAACATTAAAAAATTAAAGCACCAAAAAAGCAATGGATTACTGTGGTAAAACAATACATAGTATAAAACAAAGTCGCTTCCCGCGTCTATCCCTATGTATGCTATATCTTTAAAACTATGCAACGGATTTTAGGCGTTTTTTTTTAATATAGAGTAATTGAAGAGGAAGGTTTATATGTTTAATACATGCACGACATAGTAACAGGTACGGCAGCCGCCGGGTCGACTAGTATAGGATAAATTAACAATAATGAATGCTCTAATAACTATAACTAGACTACAACTTCACAGAATATGCTGCTAGAATTTGAATCTTCACGAATCCGCCCTCACCGCAAATATATTTCCTAAATCCCGCCCATTCGGCAGTCAATAGAGTCAGACTCTATTAGTGACCTGTCATGGGATAGGCTTTCATATCGAAAATCAATTAATATTTGTGCATGCCGTATGTGACCTTGTTAGAAGCTCTGTGGTACTGTTACGGCCGAATTTGCAACATTGCTGTTCGTCCTCTAGAGTGTCAAAGTCAGTAAAAAAAACGCAAATAGACGAAAAGCAATATTGCAAATGCGGCTTTAATACATAAGCTGGAGTGCGCTATATAAAGAAAGTTAAAAAAAATATATAATTTTGTTTTAATGAAGTTAAAACTGGGAGGTGATTTTGAGCAAATGAGATTTTTAACTATTTTCAGATTTTGACTGTCAATAAGCCGAACTTTCTGACAAGGCAAAAAAAAAAAAATAAGTATTCATTCAGCCTATTTAACATTTCTAAAAACTTTCCCAATGTATCAAGAACAATTTTCTTTATTTTTCAGTAAGTTGACGGGGTCTCTCTATTGGCCTTAGTAAAATTAATAGTTTGAAGTTGTACAATTTTTTTTACACATAATCCAACTTTTGCTTTCCTTGAGTCAAAGGCTAAGTTTGTCGCTACAACGCGTAACTCGAGCCACTCGTGTGGCACTAGAAATCACTAGTGTCCGCAGACAAGCTAAATTAAAAGTTAGGTTTCAGGAGTGACTAGGGATGTGCCGGAAGTCTCGGTTTAAATGCAGAGACTGGAATGAGATCTCAATTTAAATGAATAAAAAATTTGACCAGTAATCAGACTAATACGTATAATAAATGCCAAAAATTGTGACGATATTTGAAGGTTTTTTCACGGTATCATGAATAGAAACTTGATGAAACTTCACAGTATTATATAGATTAGACAACATAATAGCACATAGCTTTACATAAGAATATATTATGGTGTGAATTTATATTGTAAGGCCAAGTTCGCAGGGTCGGCTCGGCAGTGGTATAATAGCTTGAACATATTATTTAATAACAGCAGAATAATATTTTTTTTACTTTACTTTAAACAACATATTTTATAAAGCAGATAAAACACAAAATACATACCTTGAGCATCTAATAATATCATAATTATTAATTATATGAAAACGAAATAAGTAAGGGTAAGAAAACTATACTTTAGACCGAAACAGACCGTCGTTGTTTATCCCGAAAAAAAAAAGCACAGCAATATTTACAAATTCCGAGACTCGAGATATTTCACGGTTGAAACTCTACCCTACCCTACTCGTAGGTACCAAAGCGTACGCGCGCTGTTTTTAATTTCTTTCATAATTAAAACGCATGACAGAACGAGAATTGTGCATTCAACTCTGCGGAAAATTGACAAAGAGGTTTAAAAAAATACAGCAAAGGGCTCGATTTACGAATGACAGGAAAATGAAGTCCACAAAGTCCGCAAGGAGAGCGGAGAACGTAGCGGCGGCGGCAGCGATCGCGTTATATGGTAGGTACTTGTACAGAAACTAGCTGCTTCGCAAGCTTTTTGATTTTATAAACAGTAACGATCGAAATATTAATTCACAGCCTAAACATTCATGTGTTTAAAGGGCGAAGGCCGGCTTGTTTAGAGCCGCTTCATGAAACTAGTCGTAGATTTATTATAAGAAAAAACATAGCTCGGAGAACATTATGGTCGCTGGGGGCGAAAAGTTCTCTAGTGGCGACCGCGCACCGGAAGACGCAGATTAGGCATATCCCCCACAAGGTGGTCAGACGATGTGAACACTGGATGAGGGTCGCTCAGGACCGGTGGTTGTGGCGATGTGTGAGGGAGGCCCATGTTGGCAAAGACGATGAAAATTATGTGATGTGAAAAGCATACTGACATATGTCACATTAATTTTTAATGGTATTTCTAAGGAGCGCGGTTGCCTGGAACAAGTCGCTTTAAGCGATAAGGCCGCCCATTGCATGCAAATTCAATTTGTCTGCACCCTAAATTTAAAATTTGTATGGATCTTACTTTGAACGCAATAAAGTGTATTTTATTCTAAGGACTAGAGGCTGCCCCGCGGTTGCACTCGCGCAGAGTTCTCATAAACACAAAAATCATTTTTTTTCCCGTTCCCATGGGAATTTCGGGAAATCCTTTCTTAGTGCTTACCTACACTCCCTAAGGAACCTACATGCAAAATTTCAGCCCGCTGCGCCCAGTAGTTTCGGCTCTGCGTAGTCTGTCAGTCAGTCAGTAACGGAAGAGTTTTATATATATTGACTAGAGGCTGCCCCGCGGTATTTCCCGCGCAGATTTCTCATAAATACAAAAATCCCGTTTTTTCCCGTTCCCGTGGGAATTTCGGGAAATCCTTTCTTAGTGCTCACCTACACTCCCTAAGGAACCTACATGCAACATTTCAGCCCGCTACGCCCAGTAGTTTCGGCTCTGCGTTGTCTGTCAGTCAGTCAGTCAGTCAGTAACGGAAGAGTTTTATATATATTGATTGTAGCTACTATACTTAGTTTCAGTGGTAATAGCACAATTTGCCACTCGCTGGCGCTTATAAACATAGCATGGTGATAGGTTGTAAAGTAAACCGACGATTTGCAGTTAAACTGAGCGATATTTTAATTAAATACTGCGGTTAACGTTTGTGCTTCATGTTGTTCGCAGGTTATTTTATAGGTACCGTTTCGTATATTTGTGTTTATTACAAACGCGTTACAGCATTAATTTATTAGTAACTTGAAACGTTACCAATTAATCAATCTATATATATAAAACTCTTCCGTTACTGACTGACTGACTGACAGACAGACAACGCAGAGCCGAAACTACTGGGCGTAGCGGGCTGAAATTTTGCACGTGGGTTCCTTGGGGAGTGTAGGTGAGCACTAAGAAGGGATTTCCCAAAATTCCCACGGGAACGGGAAAAAACGGTGTTTTTGTGTTTATGAAAAATCTGCGCGAGAAAAACCGCGGGGCAGCCTCTATTTATAATAAAAAATAAAGAAAATGACTGAGTACTTTTTCATTTATACTATAGGGTTAATTAATCAATATAATATACAAAACTCTTCCGTTACTGACTGACTGACAGACAACGCAGAGCCGAAACTACTGGGCGTATGTACAAAGCTGAAATTTGGCAAGTAGGTTCCTTAGGGAGTGTAGGTGAGCACTAAGAAAGGATTTCCTGAAATTCCCACGGGAACGGAAAAAAAAACGGGATTTTTGTGTTTATGAGAAATCTGCGCGGGAAATATCGCGGGGCAGACTCTAGTACAATATATAAAACAAAGTCGCTTCCCGCGTCTGTCCCTAAGTATGCTTAATCCTTAAAAGTAATCGTTTATGTAATACGCAGTTCGCCGGGTACACTAGTTAATTATAAATAACAATATAATAAATACCTCCAATTTTGATTACAGCCGTAAAAGAAAGTTATACCTTACCAAAACAACAGGAAACCAAAAATCAGTTACCTACCTTACAAAGTTATTAGCAGAGAGCAAAACCAAAGTTCAGCCGAACCTTTGGGACTTGGAAGTTCCTTCCTTTGTCAAGTTTCCGTTTGTTTTTGCAGGTATTGAGCTCAGTTCTGACAAGTCAGGGGGTTTATTAACTAATTTGCTCTAAGGGAGAGAATAACGGAGAGTTTTTGGCAGATTTATTTACCATTATATTATATTCTAGAAGCCATGATGAGATGAGCAAAAAGTATTCCACCAAACTCATGTGGCCATCTAACGCCCACTTAATCACTTCGTCTTAAGCAATATACCACCTTCCAATCGTAAAAGGCGACTAAGGGAAACACCGAAGGACGAGCAACAGTATCCTTCGTTTAAAAATCTTGAAAAGACATACCGCGATCGCAAACCTATCTGCCAAGTGTGGCGAATATGGCGTTGTGCCTTCTCTCAAAAATTTTTGTCATGTGGGGATCGGTGGAGGAGGTTTATGACCAACAGTGTAATTCTTTCGATAGAGATGATAATGACGATGGTGACATTAATATGTCACATGTACAATGTAGGCAGACAGACGGTCAGTACTAAACTTATCTAGTTTTACACTTTGTCTACCAAACTCTACAGATATCTAAAGACTAGAGCTAAGAACAGACAAGACCCATTGTGCCTTGAAATCTTTTTCAGACTCAAAAAGAGGACTTATAACGATTTCTTTCAATACATAGAAAGGGGACTTGTGAAAGGGACCTACAAGAAAAGATAAGAAAATCCTTATGTGATCTGGGCCTTATTCTCTTGAAATGTACTTAGATTATTCTCAGTTTTACCCATTGACTTATTTATAAATCAGCTAGGATGCGATTCGTTGCTTCGCAAGCATATTCCCAACAAAAAGCAAATCACTTTTTGTACGTATATCTCTACTATCTTAATGAAAAACTATTTAGTAACTTTTCATCTGTACGATGTGTTTCTTTATTTAATTACATTTAGAGGTAGTAGTAGGAGGCCGAAAAACAGGGTGACCCGTTATCTCCAAAATTGTTCACAAGCACCTTGGAAGAAGTGTTTTGCAGTTTGGCAGTCACATGGGCAGGGATGGGCATCGAAGTTGGCGGCCGGAGACTTACAAACCTTCGGTTTGCCGACGACATCGTTCTTTTTGCTCCCACCGCATCAATGTTACAGCAAATGCTGCAGGAGCTCAGTTCGGCGAGTCTTCGGGTGGGACTGAAGATGAATCGGTCAAAGACTCAGGTGATGACAAATAGCGTGAAACGTAGGGTCGAGGTTGATGGGCAGGTGATACACTACGTCGACGAGTACACCTACTTGGGCCAGATAGTAAGCTTCGAAAACAGGCAAGACAAGGAGATCGATCGTCGCATCGACAACGCCTGGAAGAGCTACTGGTCCATGAAGGAGCTGATGAAGGGTGAGCTACCTCTTACCCTGAAGCGCAAACTCGTCGGCATGTGCATCTTGCCCGTCCTAACCTACGGCGCTCAAACCTGGTCTTTGACCGAACATCAAAAGTCTAAACTGAAGATTTGTCAACGAGCAATGGAGCGCAGTATATTAGGAGTGAAGAGGACGGATCGCGTCCGAAATACTACCTTGCGCTCTCAGACCGGCATCGCTGACGTTGGTGCGGTGACTGCCAGACTCAAGTGGAACTGGGCTGGTCACGTCTGCCGCTTGGACCCGGACCGGTGGGCGAGAATCGCAACCGAGTGGGTTCCTAGTGGCAGACGCAAACGTGGAAGACCAAGGAGGAGATGGCGGGACGATCTCGACTCTCACCTCGAGAACTGGCCGGAGTTGGCACAAGATCGGAAGGCTTGGCGAAATGGGGGGGAGGCCTTTGCCCAGCAGTGGGACATTAACTAGGCTAAATAAAAAAAAAAAAGTAGGAGGCCCTTTAGAATCGGCCCCCTAGACTTCGACGATCAAAAGTTCCTAAAGCTGTATTATATTGAAAATTTTCCTCCGTTCCTTACAGTACAGACCTACGTGTTCGATTTCATTTGAAAATGTTCATTTTCTTTTTATTGGTTGGTAGCTCTTTTTTCTTTTTTTTATCGTTAAAGAAATCAAATAAAAGTCTGGCATTTAATAAAGTAAAGCATTTTCAAATAATGGAACGTTTTGATTAAGGGTGATGAAAAGAGAAAAGGTTTTACTTTACTCTACAAATTAAATTAATCATACAAAATATACCATTATGCCATTCACAAAACAATTTTAGAATTAACATTTATAATCATAGAAAGATATAGGATTGTAGTGTGTAGGAAGTTGTAGGATGTTTATACATGCTGTCTATCGTACCTATGTTTAATCTATCATTAACAAAGATACACCTAAACAACTAAAATACCAACTAACTTTAAACCAATAAAAAACATAATAATCAAGAGAATAACACAAAATCATTTAAATCACATAAAAAAAAACAAAACTCAAACTAAAACAGTGAGAACAGTTGTTGGCAAATAGAGATAGAAAAACTACTAAAACTAGTTTAACAGTGTTTCAACAGTAGAAGCTTAAACTGAATTGTCTCAATTTGTCTTCACCTTACTTTGTATGTAATCAAGTTTTTCTATTCTGAACTGAACAGATTTTCGAGTGTTACTTTTGGACTGAATTTTAATTTCATCCCTTCTCGGTTTTATATTTCTACTTGTACAGGCGTACTACATTTTAGACAATAGAAATATACTTTTAATGAGACTTCCTTTATAAATATGAATTTCGTTTTTATAGAGCTTATCGAATCGAGAAATTTTAGAATTTGCTGGCAGGTAGGTATAGTCCGTTACAAACCCTTTCAATATTTGATACGAGACTGAAATATTTCTGTATATGTCTGCCGACGCGTTAACAGTACTATCACCTATGAGAAGTCATTTATTTGAGTTCATTTTTTTATAGTGGCGCTACTGTAAAACTATCTCTCTATATTATTTTTGGCATATTTTACAAATGTTTTTAGGAGCCAGTTTACAGCGATGCTAGCGCCATTCGCGAAAAATTTAATACTTCCAAACTAAAGCAAATATCAAAAATGTGGCACAGTATGACACTAGATAATGTAGCCTAGTATTTTTAGTTTTTAGGGCACTGTTTTATAGATTTTAGGTTAAAGACCAAAGAAAGCTACAAAATGCAACAATCTGTGTATAATTTTGTTCTTTTAAGTAAGGACTACTTTAATGTGCTCAAAAAATACTAAGCAAGATTATCTAGTGTCATACTGTGCCACGTTTTTTAATATTTGCCTTAGTTTAGAAGTTTTTTTTTTTTCGAGAATGGCGCTAGCTAATTAACGTCTACCTATTATATTAATACAATCAGCACAGCGAGCACGACTAAGGTGATAACCTTCACAAAGTGACAAAATAATAATAATAATAATAATAACGGCGTAGGGATGTGACGACCCCATCGCCTAGTGGAAATTCCAGTACTTTCGGTCTGGAACTTCTATTGCAATTAGTCACCACAGGGACGGCTTGTGGCGAGTCGATGGTGAGTGGCGACACCACGGACCCTATACCTCCAGGGGGACACACGCAGTCATCACACGCACACTCACATGCAGTCATCACACACACACACCCCCCCGCCTCTGAGCTTGCCTTCACCAGCCGGCCAGAGTGGAGTAGCAAGAGCGAAGCCTATGCTCCAGGTTGGAAGTGTAAAATGTCATAACGCCGGGTGCATCTTATGCTGCCCGCAGTCTCACCTCTCGACAACCTTAGCTGTCCACGCCCAGTGTTGCGACCCGTTGCCAATATATCGGCGACTTAGTGGAAGCCCACCCAGTGGACAGCGAGTCACCGCCTGCCATGATAATTAGTGAAATGTTGCATTAAAGGCAGGCGTACCGGTATTTCACTCCATAGCACCAGTTAACCGGTCCATTAAACAGTTCACCCCCATAAACCATTTCTTGTCATCCATTTTACAATAGTTTCTATCACCTTCTGGGTGCCGCCTCTGGGTGCATGATCTATTTGTGCATTTAGTGACGGTGCCTGGTTGGTGATCCATATACAATATAGCAAAACTCTCGAAAGGGCCTCTACGAGTTGGATTCGTCCCCTCGCACGCCTCTCAAAGGACCGGGCTCCATCCCGTGATACCGAAGAGTATTGAGAAACATAATAATAATAATAACACATCACACTCAGAGCCCCTAACTAGGAAGAACCTGTATCTAGGGTGCCCGAAACACACACAAAGACGAACATCACACCCAGACCGGAAACAAACATCGATATTCATCATATCAATATTCGCCCCGCCCGGGAATCGAACCCGGGTGCACACGCTTACTCAGTCCACATCACTGCCAACTGAGCCACGGAGCAGTCAAAACTATTACTACTATCCCGCTCTTACGCTAGAGTGTAGGCGGGAAGGACTCTGTATATAGCAACTTTGTCACTTTGTATACGCTAGAGTACTCCGCTGAACGAAACAGCAAGATGCTGTGTATATGTCGTGGCCAGATCGTTAAATTGGCCACTTCATGATATGGCCGGCCATTTCAAGAAAAGTGACTTTTTCATGAAATGGCCGATTTTCGTAGGCCAGATCATTGAAATGTCAACGTTTAACGATTTGGCCAAGTAATAGCATGACTATTTCATGAAATGGCCAAATGTTAGCGATCATATCGTTGAATAGTTAAAAATTTATCCGCTAGTGGCGCTGTTGTTGCATTTGTGTTGTGTGTTTTGATTAGTGATGGGTAACTTAGTGATTTCAAAATTGAGGATGAGAGAGGGCCTCATTCTTTAGACATTCACTAATTTAGCAATATTAGCATTTATTGTTTAAAATGAAAATGAAAAAATGAAAATGTTATTTATTCAACCAAAAAACAAGTAACATGTATGTTTAAGTAACATACTTATATTTTCCAATTTAAATAATTAATATTAAAGTACCTACATAGTACAAACATCATCATCATCATGATGATGATGACCTACATAGTACAAACATAAATAATGTTAAGTGATTATTTGATTAAGTAACGTTATAATAAATAAAAAAATGATTAAGTATATTTTTTTTTATTTCACCTTTATATATCACTCTACATTCATGATTTGGCCAAACGTCGTTGGCCAAATCGTTGAACGTTGTCATTTCAAATACATTTCAACGATCCGGCCAACGAAAATTGGCCATTTCATGAAAAAAACACTTTTCATGAAATGGCCGGCCACATCATGAAATGGCCAATTCAACGATCTGGCCACGACATATATAAATCATACGGCCACGGACCAAACCGCGGAACTTTCAGGCTATAAATTACGCTTTATTACCACTAGGCCGCTTTTAGAGTAAATATCCATGTGTATATTATACAGTATACACACATATTAATATACGGACGCGCGTTTAAGTGGTATTAAATTCTTATCAGCCACGAAACACACCAAATGACGAAATCATATAAAAAAATATACTTTACGCTCAGTCTAGTCTGACATCAGTTTAGTCCAGATTGATACCAAACTGATACCTATTTTCAATAGGATGTATGCAACAATTTTAACCTACTCTATCTTAATCGTTTTTGAGAAAAATCACGACGACATACAGACAGACGGACAATAAGTGTGTTTCCTCAAGAAGCGATATCGTTCGCGCGATAGGGGTTCGATAGCTAATAATAAATAGCTCGTACATTAAGTAAGTAATATTGATATAATATCAATTACGAGCAGTCCCGGCTTACTTCGTTACGCCATAGAATATAAGATACTACTCAAAGACTCTATAGACTATGTTCTTTTGACTGCCCAGAATGGGCGAATCAAAAAATAAACAACAACTACAAACCACCTGTAAAAATATGTAAACAACGGAATAAATATTGCAGCTGAGGTTACATTGTTTGATTTTAAGTAAGGATCCCTAATTTTTTTGAAAATCTTATATAGCCTGTGTCACTCGGGGATAGTGTAGCTTCCTACCAGTGAATGAATTTTTCAAATCGGTTCAGTATTTCCGGAGCCTATTCGTTACAAACAAACAAATCTTTCGTCTTTATAATATTGGTATAGTTATATCAATATTACTTACATCTGGCAGGCTTCGTGGATGTACGAGCGATTTAAATTGGCTATGGACCCCCTATCGCGCGATCGATATCGCTTCTTGAGGAAACAAGCTAAGGGTTCCTTGTCTGCAGATCCCTAAAAACCAATTCCGAACCGTTGTAAGAACAATTCGTTCAATACACTGGCTTCTTCGGTTCAATACAATTTGGCATTACGTATTCCAAGCGCGCAAAGGTTAGGTGTCCTGAAACGGTGTCTGGACCTAAATTAGACAGCCAACGTTATGAATGACTTTTGGATTCTCTAGTTGATTTTGTGGTTTTATTTCAGAGTAAGGATGTTTGAGAAAATTCTTTAGGTTTAGGAAAATAAGAAAACATTTTAAAAAACGTGCAGTGCGTAGATATTTTCTAATTTACTCTTATTCGACCACCTTCTTGGTTCAGTTTTCAGTAATATTGTTTGTGATTTGAGTGGTCCGGGTTCGATTCCATGCCTGGGCGACAAATTCTACCTAGTAAGAGACTCCGAATTCTGAATTTAATGCGTTATTTATCTTGTAACTATTCACGGTAGGAGGAAGATGAGACTCGATATTCGACATAGGACTTACGAATGATCGCTTCTGTCGAGAATTGAACCCGGACTTCAAGCGGCTCGGTGCTGTCGATATTACTACCACCTGCTTCACGGAGGACGAAACAATAGCCAGATCAAAGAGGGTCATCGACCAGTTTTGCATACATAATAAAGAGGGGGAAATTTACGATTCAAACAAATGTAACTTTGTTTGAATTGTGCACCACGCATAAATTCCTTTTTTAATACTTACAATTTTGTGCGTTTATTTAAAACACATTTATTTACAATGCCTTAAGTACTTTGTGGAAAATATTGTACAGCCTGCCTACGTCCAGCAGGGATATTGTAGGATAAGCCCTGTAGGTCCGGGCGTAAGAATAGGTCTACGGTATACCCTGCCTGTCGTAAGAGGCGACTAAAAGGGGTCTTTGGGGCCGTGGGTGTGAAGGGCGGGGGCCCGACACACTCATCAAACGGCCCCAAGATGGGCGGCGGCACAGCTTGTGGCACTGTGCCGCCGCAGCTACAAAGGCGAGCCGGGGAGGGAACAATATGCCCTCCCCGTGCACGAAGCTGATATCAGTTGAGCGTGGGAGGAACCTCGGACGCCAGTAATGCGTGGTTCCCGGGGTCCTTCCCAAAAGCGCCAAGACGGCCGCCGGGGGGTTTTAGTGGGTGCGAGCCCCACATACCCCCGACGCTCCCCCGAGCGTCGGGAAATGCGTTAGGCATTTCCCCCCGTTACAAAAAAAAAAAAAAAAAAAGGGATATTGTAGGATTCTTAAAGTGAATTAATTTTTCTAATCGGTCCAGTAGTTTTGGAGCCTATACAATTCAAACAAACAATCAAATATTTCCTCTTTATAAGTAGTAGAGTAGATTAAATCAATACATAGTATAAAACAAAGTCGCTTTCCGCGTCTGTCCCAATGTATGCTTATATCTTTAAAACTATGCAGAGGATTTTGATGCGGTTTTCTTTAATAAATAGAGTGATTCAAGAGAAAGGTTTATAATTATAATACATGCACAACATTGTTATAGGTAAGGCGGTACGAAGTGTGCCGGGTCGACTAGTGTTTTTATAAAAAAATATATATATATATTATATACTGTACCTCCTCTGTAATGCCAACCGTCCACCGTAGATCGCCAAATAAGGCTCTTTTCCTGCGACTACAATAGCGTGCAATACCATTGTCATCGGGTTATTGTGTTTTTAATGACGTTGATTTTTCTTTAGTGATAAGGATACGGGGTATGATTCATGATATCCTAGTATGAACATGTTTCACTTTACCAAAAGTATTTGACATACTAGTGTTAAAAACATTTATTTTCACATATTATTAGCTACTAGCTAGCTGTGCCTAGCAGTGTAACCCGTAAAAGAAGCCTATGTGTTAATCAAGGGTGTCAACAAACTCCATATCAAATTACATTGAAATCGCTCCAGCGGTTTAGACGTGAAGAAGTAACAAACATACACACTCACAAACTTTCGCCTTTATAATATTAGTGAGATGTATTGTGGGTATTCTATTTCAATAATAAATTACCATATTATCTCTTACTAGCTGCCCTGGCGAATTACGTAATGCGCCTTACAATTTTTATAGTAAAAATAAATTGTTACTTTTACTGCCTTCCTCTAATTTTTTTAATATTTTCTCACCTTTTAAACCTTCCCTGGACTACTACGAACTGTTTAAAACCTAATTCAGATAAATTGGCCCGGCCTTTCTCGAGTTTTAGCGAGACTTACGAACCACGATTCGTTTCTTTTGACTGCGTTGATCATGAGACTTTGCTTGACCTACTTGCCTCTTATCTTACTGATCGCGACCAACGAGTGGACGTGGGTGGTGCGGTGTCTGCAGGTTGTCCTATCAAGATTGGTGTACCTCAGGGATCGATATTGGGGCCTTTCCTGTTCCTAGTCTACATAAATGATCTCCCTTACATGTTAGATAAACTTACTGATGTTGTCCTCTTTGCGGACGACACCTCTTTAACATTTAAAGTTAAACGAGGTGACTCCCTCAACTTAGATATAAACAAAACATTAGTGGAGATTTCTCAATGGTTTACTTCTAATCATTTACTTTTGAACGCAAAGAAAACTAATTGCATTAAATTTTCCTTGCCAAATGTGACTGCTTATGATACAGATATACATTTGGACAATAACAAGCTTAATCTGGTAAATCAAACTGTATTCCTTGGTATCACTCTAGATTCGAAACTTCAGTGGGGCCCCCATATCTCAAATCTTGCGGCAAGGCTCAGTTCGGCTGCGTACGCAATCTGGAAAATCAGAAAATTAACTGATGTGTCTACCGCGAGACTTGTGTATTTCAGTTACTTTCATAGCTTAATGACCTATGGCTTGCTTCTATGGGGAAGAGCTGCAGATATTAACGTCATTTTTATACTACAAAAACGCGCAATTAGAAACATTTATCAGCTTAAAGCTCGCGAGTCCCTCAGACAAAAATTCAGATATTTTGACGCTTCCGTCCCAGTACGTCTTTGAAATTATTATGTATACTCGTAAAAACTTACATATGTTTGATAAAAAATGTGATAAAATTAAAGACCTTAGAACGCGTAGCAAAAACAAACTAAGTATTACACAGAACAGACTAAAACGGACAAACAAATGCTTTATAGGACACGAAGTAAGATTTTATATCAAGATCCCAGAAGAGATTTTGATCCTGAATGATAATGAGTTTAAAACTCGTATCAAAAAAGGTTTGATTAAGAAAGCTTATTACAATGTTGATGATTATGAAAACGACAAAGACGCATGGAAGTAGTCTAGCTCTGCACGATATTTTCATTATTTCATGTATGTACTTTAAATCTTATTAATTTATGTTCTTTGTATTGTAAATTGAATTGTAATGTCACATACTTATATAAGAACATAAAAAAAAGAGAGAAATTGTAAAGTAGAGTTTGTTACCCCTTTCTTCTCTACGCTGTAAAATCATTGCGAAAGGGAGTAGAATCATTTGACAGAGGAGGGCTCGTTTGGGGGCGTCTCCAGGCGACCATTGTCGTAAGACAAGGCAAACATTAGTTTGCCTGAGCTGAACTACCTCGCCTCTCTCAGTATAGGATACTTTACGAAATAAGGTATAATTGACTTTCAATAAGCGATATCTTTTATCCTGTATTGAATAAATCATTTTTTACTTTTTACTTTACTTTTTATATATAGAAGATAAGTCAACTCATCAATAAAGTTTTTGAGAAAATAACAAACTTAAACTTGTATCAAGTACTGTAATAGCTATAAAATTAGCAATGCAAACTAGTAATTATTTCAGCGAGAGAGTTAAAATTGCAATGTCAGAAAGTTTCAACACTTTGTCAGTCAGTTTATGAATGCAAAAGCTAAAAGCAGAATTCGCGATACCTATTTAAAGTTGGACTTTTTTTTTTTACATACATACATACATAATCTCACGCCGTTTATTCCCCGGAGGGTTAGGCAGAGGTACCAGCTTAAGAGCCGGACCCACATTTAGCCGAGTTTATGCTTTTTTATTACCAACGTGACAAGGGGCCAGCTTGTCGCCGCGGTTATAACGACCACTACCTGCGGCCGGGACCAACGGCTTAACGTGCCTTCCGAAGCACGGAATCATCTTTCTTTTCGGACAATCAGGTGATTCAAGCCTGCAATGTCCTATCCAACCGAAAACAACCACAACTTGATTTTTGTGAGAAATCAATATGTGGTGTTTTCTGCGGGGATCGAACCCACAACCTTCCGTGCCCTAATCAAATGCGCGACGCGCTACGCCACTGAGCTACGGAGGCGGCTTTTTTTATAGATTTCAAAGTAAACTTGAGGCTTGTAATTGGCTAAGGCTCAAGCATTTTTTTTAATACTTGTTTAAAGGACGTTTTGATGACCATCGACTTTAGCAAAAAAAAGAGTTAAACTTGGTCTAAATTAATAGACAAGGTTTAAATCACTAATTTGTCATAAAAAAATCTAGATTTATACTGGTCTAACTTTTTTGTGGTAAATAGACAAACATTTTAAACAAGTTCAAGAAACAATAAACCTGCCCCCGCAGCACGACGGACCATTTGTCGAATCTAACTGTCACTTTTAATCGCTTTTGACATTTCAATGCGGGAAAATGTATAGAGATGATCGACAAAAGTGACAGATAGATACGGCAAAGTCGACAAATTTTCGTCATGTTACCACTGCAGACCATCTTCAGTTGGCAAGTCTATCCCCTGGGTCTACATGTAAAAGTTGCATTATGTTATGTAGTTGAATTGTGTTTGAACTCAAAGGGTGAAGGCACACTGCCGCATAGTAGAAATCATCGTACCTGTAATGACGAAAAGGAATAAAAAATCTACAAAATACGTTATATTTTCTGTAATAATAGATAACTTGTTGTATACAAGATATGCACGGTATGCATTTGTTGTAGCATACATTTGGCGACAAATCCCTACTTTATAATTTTTTTTTTAATAAAAAGCAAAATTATTTCGAGTCTGCGGCAATGTGACTAGACCCGCAATTTCACAGTTCAAACCGGTATAGAAAAGTTGTAAGTGGTGTGGTGAGGGGCAAACAGTAGAAAGAAGTTACAGAGTTCGGGATAAATAAGATTGAGTTAGAGCATACAAACTGTCCGTCCCTTTCTCATAGGCCTTGTCTGGTTAATCAAAGGTTTATAATATTTTGCATTTTAAATATTACTTGCGCCGTGTGCTTTCTCATCTGTTTTCGTGGGTTTCTTAAAAGGCGACTAAAGGACTTCCACCTCAATATACTGCGGACGATTATTGCAAAACTAATATTTGACATTGTTGCGATGGGTTGGGATCAGATAGGCCTTGTTCTGGATGAGATTATGATAATCTATCTATAATATAAAAATGAATCGCAAATTTGTTGATTAGCGCATAACTACACAACGCCTGAACCAATTTTACTATTTTTTTTTTTTTTAATGTTCGTTGAAGTCCAAGGATAGGAGTTCTATATCTAGAAGGTTAGGAGTACTAAGTTTATAAAAATATAATCACGTTGGGTTTTCACATATTAAAATGTAAGTATCTATTGATGTTTCGTTATGGGTTTGAGGTACAGTGGCCGTCTAGGACGGCGTAACACTTCCGGTTTTTCTGTATTGCTCTTGTTCTAAGATAATACAGTCTAGGCCACAAGAGACCAAAGACCAATCTGTTACTCAGTCCTAGACCGCCACTGTACAATGCGTCGCTTTATCGAGTCGCACCGCGCCCGCGTTCTTTTCCCTTACACAACAGAACATATTTCACAATACATTAAATTATACAACATTGTTTCTCCAACAAAGATTCGCAGACGTTTTCCTACTGAATATTAAATTACGAATGCACACGTCTGCCCGGGGCGGGTTTGTTCGGGACTCGGACATGGCTCGCCTTTGCCGTCTTCTGGGCTCTATGTTGGATCAAAGGTTACATTTTCTTTGTTTTGTGCTTATTCAGCCGTATTTGCTTTGTTTGTTTCTAATTACCTGCTAAATTCTGTTTCTGTACAAGATTTATGCCAATTAGTTAATTGGTCAGCCTAAGAGCGGTTTAAAAATAGACTAGGCCCTAGCCTAAAGTACCCCTAGACACTAGGGTGGTCCGCAGATTCATTATTTATGCACTTTGTTATGTTTTTTTTTTCGGTGTTGGAGCACGTATTAGGCCTCTTAAAATACATGCAATTATTCCCAGTTTCTATAGAAAATTCAGGAATTCCTTCCTGTGCACTCTTGCATCCCGCATTCAATCCCTTAAACAGCCTGACGCATCCAAAAGCTGACTTTGGGCAAAGTCCTCTTTCCCCTTTCTCCACTTCTCCCGAACCCAGTTATTATTCCTATGTACCAGTTTACCTCATTCTATCTCGAAGTCAAGAATTTTTGTCCGTTCTTCCCATGTTCTTCATAAGTTATATTAATTAACACGACTTTGTTTGATATTTATAGATTTTTAGGCTCCATTAGATCTATAATAGCACGGCAACTAAAACACAATATTCCTCAGAGCGTGACATTCAATCGACAGGATGAGTGAATGGCAAACCGAGCGGCAGAATCGAGTCAGGCGCCCCGGAGCGTATTCGATTACATAATCGATCCTACCACGTCACGTGATGTCACGTGACACGACACGTCCGATTACGGATAGGGAACCCGAGATGTGATTGTGGATCTAATGTTTAGAATCACTGTATGTATGGTAATTTAAGATGTAAGCATCTTTTAGGAAAGGAAGAGAGTGGGAATTTTAACTATTAAGTTAGTACTCTTAATCTCTGTAATCAGAGAATGTTGTGGTTTGAAAGAGGACCTAGTGACCAAGATTGAAAAGTGTTTGCTTCGGTGGTTTGGTCACTTAGAGCGGATAATTGCGTCATTAAAATCCTTATGACTTTAGGAAACGCTAAAGAAGTGTGTCAGGTCAGGATCATAGCAAGTGGAAATCAACTGTCTCTGCCTATCCCAATAGGATACAGTCGTGACATGTATGTAAGTACTAGTTTGTTTATGAAGCGTTTCCAAGAGTTTAAATTTATTACTTCTAAAATAAGACAAAAAATTATGGCTCGTCTTTGTCTATTTCTTATAAGCAACAATAACAAAATTATAGTATTTTTTTAACTCCAAACATTATTATCATGTTTTGTGCCAAACAGTACGTGCGTGTTAAGGTTTATAAGTAAAATACATGGACAAAATAGTAATAGGTTGGGCGGTACGAAGTTCGCCGGGTCGACTAGTATTATATACAGTGACAACTAGTGACAAGGTCACACCACGCGCGACTTAATGCAAACATTCGAACATATAACTCCGGCCAATAAAATAAATCAGTTCAGTGCGAATCGTCAGGTCACGTGGACACGCTATACGGTCATAGTGCGAGGTAAATAATAATAATAATAATTTGTGAAATACTGAATTAGTACTCCATAATTATATTCATAGCACCAATTTTAACTGGTCCATTTGACATCACAGCCCCATATAAATTGCATAGTTCAAAAAATATATAGTTTCTATAAGATTTTGGGTGTTGCCGATGGGTACATTATCTATTTGTAGATTTAGTGTTAGTGGTAGTACAGTGGCGCTCTAGGAGGGCATAACAGATTTGTCTATGGCCTCGTGCGCCCAAGACTGTATTATCAAAGAACAAGAGCTATTTTGGAATACAGAAAAACCGGAAGTGATCCGTAGACTATATGGCAAAAATATCGAATGGGTCTCCAAGAGTTGGATTTATTCCCTCCTGCTTCTCAAAGGACGTCGGGCTCTATCTTGTCAAATTCCGCAGCAAAGATTTAACCTGAGAGTTATTCCCTTTCCGCCGCTCTCTCGCTACGCCGCTCCAGTTGCCCGCTAAATATGCTTAGTCATCGTCCGCCTTGCATGCGTTCGCGCTACGCCGCTCCACGCATTCAAGACATTCCCGTAGGCCCGCGCGTCACTCCAGCTGCTCAAGTGATTTTATTGCATTAAGGGGAGTATGTGGAGTAACTTTTTTGTTTTTCCACCAATTCACAGAACTATGATGAAGTACATTGGCTTTCTTATCTTCATCGCATCCAGTCAAGGTTACCTAGTCAAAAGGGAGGTGAACATCCCACCAGCCAGCATCAGCCAGATCACCAGCGTAGACCCTCCAGGTTTTGTGGTGGAATGGTACAAGATTCCTGACCCCAAGGTTCTGGGCTATAAGGTTGTTTACTTAATTTTTATGTTTTAACAATGCATCCAGCCAGCGTGCCTAACCTTAGATAAATTAGATTGTGTCTATCATCATCCAGAAACAATTACTTCTGCTTCTTCTGTTGTGGGGTAGAGAAGTGGCTGCAAACTGCAGAATGAGGCCAAGATGATCCAACAGCTTAGTTAGATGGTCAGTTGGGCTGAGAATGAATAACCTGGTTTCGATTGCTGCCAGAAACAAGTTATAGTCACTGAACTTCTACATAGCATTTAGCATATATCTCTATTATGGTATTTTTCATTTTCCTGGAAACCCATTAAAGCTATCGTTTATCAAAGTTATGCCAGTTATGATTAATGCCATTTTGAAGTCAGTGTTGTAGACTAAAATAACTGTTTTTTTTTTCAGTTAAAAGTTTGGGAGGTGCAGGGTGACGACACATATCATTATGAAACAATTGACGGGGAGAAGAAGTTGGTACAAACAAAGGGCACTTCATCGGTAAATTTATTTTATAATATATACTAGTCGACCCGGCGAACTTCGTACTACTATGTTGTGAATGTCGGTATTAAACACATAAACCTTCCTCTTGAATCTCTCTATATTTAAAAAAAAAACGCATCAAAATCCTTTGCAGTTTTAAAGATATAAGCATACAAAGGGACTGACGCGGGAAGCGACTTTATTTTATACTATGTATTGAATTTTAAAATTGTTATAATAGTTTATCACAAAAACCGATAAATAAAACATACAGTCATGCAAATATTTTTAATAACTGATAACTAAAATATATTTCCACAGATCAAAGCAAGCTCAATTCAAACAGAGAAGCCAAAAGAAATCATAATCCAAGGGGCAGATAATCTAGAGGCAAAGTTTGAAAACGCTAAAGTAGGGGTTTTGTATGAAATTAGAGTACTTGGCTTTACTGCCGAGGGTGAGGGACCCATGTCTAGTCTTTCAGGCATTAGGATCGGTAAAAAAACATCATTATCATTATCATAAGCCTGTAAGAGCTCACTGCTGGACACAGGCCTCTTCTCTCGCACGCCATGCATCACGGTCCTGTGCCAGTCTGATCCACTGCCTACAGGCCACCTTTACTATGTCGTCGACCATCGGGCTGGTGGTCTGCCTACTCCACGCCGTCCGTTTCTAGGCCACCACTCTGTGACCGCTGTCATCCACCTGTCGTCGTAAAAACATCGGAAGGAAGAAATTATTGAAATTTACAAAGAAACTTTGAAATTTATAAACCGACGAGCTGTCCCGGCTTACTTCGTTACGCCATAGAATATAATATACGACGAAAGACTTGGCTCTATAGACTATGTTCTTTTTACTGACCAGAATGGCCAAATAAAAAAAAAAACAACAACAATAAACCACCTGTCAAAATATGTAAACAACGGAAAAAATATTGCACCTTGGGTTACATCATTTGAGTTTAGGTAAGGACTCCTAATTTTTTTGGAAATCTTATATAGCCTATGACACTCGGGGTTATTGTAGCTTCCTATTAGTGAAAGAATTTTTCAAATCGGTTCAGTATTTCCGGAGTCTATTCGTTACAAACAAACAAACAAACAAACAAACAAATCTTTCCTCTTTATAATATTGGTATAGATAATTAACTAAACTTAGTTAATAATTTATTTACAAGGTGATAGTTTCGAGCTGGAACAAAATTTGATCATGAATAATAAATCCATAATGGACTAAAAATTGTTTTCAACTATGTTATCGATTATTTGAACTATTAACTATTTGTATATTTAAAAAAATAAAAAGCCTTTCGTTCTCTTATTATGTTGTTTTAGTATTTTTTTAAATAACAATTTGTCTGTCTAACTAAATATAAGAAAATTTCCAAAATGATATAAACAAAGTTAATTCAATATGACAAAATATTAGGTTGCAAATTTAATTTTAAATCAAAAGGCAAATTCAAAATTTCAACTTTCTGATTCCAAAAGCACTATCATTAAGCTTGTAATGCATTATTCCGCCCCAACATGAGTAATTTAAATTTATATTAAAGAAAAATTATTAAAACATATCGTCGTTACGAAAAACCATTAAGTGTTGCTAGTGCTGAAAATGTTTTTTTTACTTCGTATGCTATCGAGATCTAACAAAATTAAACACACAGAAAGAAACAATTTAATTTTTTTTTCATTTATTGCTACTAATATTTAAATTTAAGTAAAACTATTCAAATACTAAGTACTATGACAAAGTAAATTTACAGAAATATCTATACCTTACTATTGGGTAATTTTTAATTCGCATTTCTGGGGCCTGAGGGGACGACCTAAAACCACATGATTCTGTTGATTTCGTAATAAAATGGAACGTTTTTTTTTTATAAAAATAAAATATTTCTGTAAAAATATACTGAACTAGTATGCGCCCCACGGCTTGGACAAGGCGGCTTGGACAAGGCAATTTCCCTTGAAACAGCGAAATCCCAACTTTCCGTAAGATATTCGGGATATAAAGTAGTCCATACGTACCATTCTCACGCTCTAGACTAGACTATCTGCTTACCAAATTTCATTAAAATTGGTGCAGTGCCTTTTGGCGTGAAACGGAGACAGACAGACAGAGTTACTTTTGAATTTCTAATATTAGTATGGTTTCAAAACAAAACCTTAAGTTCAGTTCCAACAAAAAAGATAATATTTAAAGACGACGAATAGGTACTTACTAAAGTTACAAAATTTAAATTTTATTTCCTACAGTTTTGTATGGTAAAATTATTTTTTTGTAGAGTAAATATTTTCATTCTTTAGTTTTATTAATAGTTTACGTCTTTAAGACTGTGACCCAACTCAAATGTGGATCCATTACTCAGAAAAAATACAGCAATTGACATTCAACATGAACGCTGCGTTTTATTTGAAAATATATTTATTAATTTCATCACGTGATTTACTAAAACACTAAATTATTAAGGTTTAATTGATTAAAAATATACATATTTTAATAACGAAACTGCGTCATTTAGAGTTAATCTATGTAAACTACTTATTTCTGTATGATAATTTAATAATAAAGTGCATTAAAAACGAACTTTTTTTAACAATAATAATTTAAAATACTTACCTGAAATTACGACAAAAATAACACATACGACTGTGTTGCCTATTAATCAAACAAGCTGTATCTATTATTAAAAGTTTCCTGTCTGCTTTATTTATTTTTTTATTGATTTTTGAAGTGTGGTGATCAAAGTTCACAAACTTTAAATGCGATTTCCCGAAAACTTCAAATTTCGAGTTAATGCTTTTTATTATTGAGGGTGCGATATATTCAATATAGGATTCTATGTTTTAAATACATTTAAATTTGTAGTTTACTAACTTTAACTTTGTCTTGTGATATCATTGTGATATTTTAACAAAAGAATATATTATAAAACTGTTTCTTTACCTATTTCTTTTCAAGAAAGTTCTCATAACATCCTGTTTACACGGCAGCATATATTTTACCTGGCAACACTGGTAACAGGTAAGCGAGATAACTTTACAAAACTTCGCCCCCAGCAACGCAATAACGAACAAAGTTATCCGACTTGACGATGGGAGCGTATTTTGGTATTTTAACATGCACAAGCACATCTTGGATACATCTATACCAATATTATAAAGAGGAAAGATTTGTTTGTTTGTAACGAATAGGCTCCGGAAATACTGAACCGATTTAAAAATTCTTTCACTGGTAGGAAGCTACACTAACCGCGAGTGTCATAGGCTATATTAGATTTTCAAAAAAAATAGGGATCCTTACCTAAACTCAAATAATGTAACCCAAGGTGCAATATTTTTTCCTTTGTTTAGATATTTTGACAGGTGGTTTGTTGTTGTTGTTTGTTTTTTATTCGGCCACTCTAGGCAGTTAAAAGAACATAGTCTATAGAGCCAAGTCTTTTGTAGAATGTTATATTCTATGGCGTAACGAAGTAAGCCGGGACAGCTCGTCCCCTTATAAATGGCTATTAAATTAGAAATATGTTACATGAACAAACATAATAAAAAAACTTTCTCGAAGGTTGCTTACTACAATACTAGGTGCTGCCCCGCGGTATAACCTGCGCATATTTCTCTTAAATTTTTATTTCTCTCCGTTCCCGTGGGAATTTAGGGAAATTATTCCTAAGTGGTCCCCTACTCTCCCCAAGAAACCCACGTGCAAAATTTTAACTCGCTACGCCTAGTAGTTTCGCCTCTTCGTTGTCTGTCAGTCAGTCAGTAACGGAAGAGTTGTATATATTGATAAACGAGCATTACGTAGTAATCCTACTAATAAGTCTGTAAAACGAACAATACGTGTGTTTGTAATGGGTTAATATGAGTTTGAATAAAAACATATTAAATTTATTTTACGTCTAGTTTAGTTTAGTCAAATGAAATATGTTTATTTGCTCGAATATAAGTCAGGGAGGGCAATAAGGTACAATACATATACTCGCTAAATGAAATAGGAAACCGTCTTACATAATTAGCACTGCCCAAGTAGCACATTAGCGTAAATTTTGACCAAAACGCTCCATTATGCAGTCACGAGCTTTAATATAGATGTACTAGAGACTAAAAGGAGTCTAGTGGCTGTATAATAGCAATTTCATACACCACTAAATAGAACAACTGTATAATAGCTGCACACAGGCAGAAAATACACTAAATACTTTTTAATATAATAAAAAGAAACCATTGTAAAGCCCTTAGTTCCATAATATACTACTAGTTGGTTTGGACGATCAAAGCTGGTTAAGCCTTGTATAGAGCCATAAACTAAAACCCCTTTCAAGCTGTGAGATGTATAAGGGGATAAAATATTGCCATTAGCTTGTTTATGGCGATCACTATTTCTATTATAAAGCCACCTGTCAAGCTTGATAGCAGCCGACTAGAAGATTTGATAGAGTATCCACTACAGTCGTTAGCTATATAATGGCGTCATATGAGTGCATCAGCTGTACAGGGGTGTTGCTGTAGTACACTCAAGTTCCTAAACTTTATGTATTTATATCAGCCATTATACAGCCCTTGGAGTTAATGAAGAATTGACGGAGAATAAAAGTGTCATGATTTCATAACCTCTAAACGTTAAAATTACCGAAAAAGATTATGGGTTAGTCTAATACATGCCATCCTATTAATGATCGTTTGATTGGATATAAACAATGCAAAAACTGGATTTTAATACCTGTACAGGTCCATCTAAAAAGTTTTTACTCAAATATTGATAGAACCCTAAAATAATTTAATTTATACTCTCAATTTACACCTATAAACAGTCCTTGCACTACCAGAGACTCAATGTACAGCAACCGTAAGGGTATAAGCTGCTAAATAGATATAATTTCACTATTAAACAGCAAAATGGATTTAAAGAGAGTTAAGTAAGAACAAATGCTTTAAAAGAAATAACGCCATTTTTTTTACAGCATAACCTAAAAAATTCAAACCAAAACATTGATATTTGATAAATTTATTTTGATATTCTAGTGCTAGTAAAGAAAAAACATGCTTTGAATGGTTTGCAACCAGATAATATCACAGTAAATTAAAAAACCAAAATTTTCATTTCAGTCATCGTATTTATTTTGTGTTATTATTTAGTAAATATTGAATTTTACGAGGGCGCGTGTATAAATTGATCATAATTACCCTATAAAATAACAATAAAATTTCAAGCGCAGTACAATTTGTATATTATAACTACTAAAATAATCAAAAACACATAACTTGATAACTGTCAATAAACTTATAAATTTAACCACTATTACACTTTAAACACAACTTCACTAACACATTGCTCTCTCCTTCTATTTTAATAAAATAACAAAGCATGATAGATTACGAAATAAAAAAGCTATAAAACATCATCTTCGTTCATTCATTCATTCATCTCGCTGTATTAGAGAATTCAAATAGTCTTCGTCAAGAGTGAGAGAGAAGCTTACGCCCCTGTACAGTCATTATGGAGCCCATTGTATGGTTAATCCTGCCATTAAACAGATACTGTAAAGCAAAGGGCTTTTCACTATACTGTTATCCAGCCTTTGTAATGCTTAGGGCTGGTTAATTTGGGGCCAATTTCGGCATTATAAGGGCTGTATAGCCAGCTATAACGCCACTATACAGCCAGCTTATACAGCTCCTAGTATCAAAATTTCCATTATAAAGCCATAATGCAGCGATGTGTGCTAGTTGGGTGAGCCACAAGGCGTAACAAAAGCATCAGGACAGGCAAGTCAAGCTATAGTAGGTAATGTGCTAATTGCTATACAAGATTAGAGGCTAAAGAAACTAGTACGGGGACACAGAGAAGTGCTGGGGACTAATGGGATGTAACAAGCGTAAGGGAGCTTGCTCCGTGGCTCAGTTGGCAGTGATGAGGACTGAGTAAGCGTGTGAGTATTCCCGGGCGGGGCGAATATTGATATGATGAAATCGATGTTTGTTTCTGGTCTGGGTGTGATGTTCGTCTCTGTGTGTGTTTCGGGCACCCTAGATACAGGTTCTTCCTAGTAAGGGGCTCTGAGTGTGATGTGTTATTATTATTATTTTGACCATAGAAGAACAACACACAATGGAATCACTTTACTTACACTCGTTGCTACAGTAAATGAAGTGATTCTATTTTTAACCGACTTCAAAAAAGGAGGTTATCAGTTTCACCTGTATGTATGTATTTATGTTTGTCCGCGATTATCTCGAGTTTGGCTGAACCGATTTTGATGCGGTTCGCACAAAAGTATTTCTTACATTCAGGAGAAGGTTTAAGTACCTATTTTAACCGACTTCAGAAAAGAGGGAGTTCTCAGTTTTATATATGTGTCAATTTATTGAAGGCGGGTTTTTTTAAAGAAATTATGTTTATACAACTTCTGACGCGTCCTGCGCACAAAACTGTGCATAGTTTATTTGTATGCGTTTGAGGGTATACATTCGACGCTATGCATCCTTTGTGGAAACGCACCGTGGGGTATTATTAAATTTAATGCTTCATCATCATCATCATTTCAGCCGTAGGACGTCCACTGCTGGACATAGGCCTCCCTCAAGGCTCTCCATCTGTACCGATCGCAGGTGGCCTGCATCCAGCGTGGACCCGCAGCCTTGCGCAGATCATCCGTCCATCTGGTCGGTGGACGTCCTACGCTGCGCTTGCCGATCCGTGGTCTCCACTCGAGAACTTTTCGGCCCCAGCGGCCATCTGTTCTAAATTTAATGCTTACTGCTTGATAAAGATACAAACAAAAAAGGAACCCGCCTTCAATAAACTGACACATCAACTGAGCACTTTCTCTATTTCGAAGGCGGTTAAAATAGATACTAAAACCTTCTCCTGAAAGTAACAAATACTTATCTGAAAACCGCATCAAAATCGGTTCAGCCAAACGCGAGATATTTGAAGACAAACATACATACATACATACAGGTCAAACTGATAACCTCCTTTTTGAAGTCGGTTAATTAATAAAAGGTCTAGGCCGATCATTTAGGTCAAGTCACTTGTCTGAATTCCTAGCAATTACTTTAAACTAAATTGCTAGCGGGACAAAGTTCGCATGGTCAGCTAGAAAGATAATATAGAAAGATAATCCTTAGAAACCAAATTTCGTAAAGAGTTCATAGAAATTGGTCCTTTTGTCGAAAAAGGGTTAGAGGTAATTTCGTGCAAATGGGTTGAATAGTTGATAGCCATTTCATGAATTCCTTTCGTTCACTTATTTACAGATCGTCTCTGAATCATGTTATTTTGGGTTAATACTGCTATATAACTTTATATCTGGTTATTTGTTATTGTAAGAATAAGAAACAAAATTCACTGTTTTTTTAACCGACTTCAATTTGACCTGTAATGTATGTAGGTGTATGTGTGTCTGATTTTTATGCAGTTTTCACAAAAGTATTTGTTAAGAACATTCAGGAAAAGGTTCTCAATTTTTGTTTGTGTAAATTGATTGAAGGCGGATTTCTTTACAAAAAAAAAAATTAATTATACGAATGTAACTTTAAACATTAAATTATTTTTCCATGCTTCATTCACATTTACTAACAAGTTAAAGAAACTTTAGGTGAAAATTTCATTTTGAAATTACGTAATTTCATTTCAAAATTTATTCCAAACTCTTCCTGATTCTATCTGTTCATTGAATCTAATTGAAATTCCCAACTCTGTGAAATGCACGGCGTATTTTATGAATTTTCTGTTTATTAAACTGAATTCATTCAGGACAAATCAAAATCAGAGTAAATATAAATTTGAGGGAGCCTTTTGTTTTGTGATTCAAAACTTTATTTTTTATAACGAAATCCAGAAAAAGTTATAATTAATTTGAAAGGAAAAATTTGTACATTATTAGGACTTTGTACAAAAAACGATTTGTAGGTTGATGTGCTCGCTATTGTACAAAGGATAATCGAGTAAGTACCATTTGGTTCAACTACCTATACCAGATAGATTTCCCAAATACCTTTTTTTTAAATAATTTATATGTGAGGGCTCTAAGATAGATATATTGTTTATTAAACAATATATCATAATATTACAATACAATAACAGTAATTTTTTCATTCACTTTCACTAATCTAGCTAGAAAACTCTGCTAGAGATCTATTTTCTGAAATAAAAGTGGGTTAAGTTTTATTAAAAGCTTCATTTATTTATTCTTCGTCTTTTTTTTAAAGCAATATTATTACCAAAAAAATTTACTATCTGTCACTACTCACACCTCCGTTAGTTGGTACCTACAACTTCGAAACGATTATACTTAAAAACCTAACTAGTCCAGAGTTAGACTACACAGTACTTCCAGAGTTAGACTACACACCCCAAAGCAACCGTTATGGGATTCAAATCTCTCACCTGTGTCTGGCGAAATTAATTAAACTACTGATATTCTAGGACTGGGGACTAATTCGCCGGTCGATGCATCAGTCTGGTTGGACCCAGGGCAACTTGTTTAATTAGTTAGCCTGGTCGGGCTTTCATGTTATTGTGTTCATAAGCTTGTTGGTTACAAGTTGTGGCGTACTGCTTTGGTACTAAGTTTATACTGGAAAATAGAAGTATGGCCGATTGGCCGTGTGGAGACGGCATAGAGCAACACAACCTCATCCTACGTGTAAAAGATTACTTAGGGAACTGCTGAATGATGATGATAAAGTCAATCTGGGGAGACCTATATCAAATTGACGTATAATTGGTATTAACAATGAATGGAAATATGAATGAGTGATATTTGTTGTTAAAAAAACAATTTTTAAAAACACACACAGATTTTGTGTGTGTTGGTGGAGAAAAAATAAATTATACTCATTAGTTTAAAAACGAATGCGTTTAGTTTCTTTTTTCTCCAAATGTTCTATCTCTTTTTTGCCTGTTTACTTGTTATTTGCTATTCCTATCCGACTAATGAGGGGCTAATCAGAAGAAATTCGAGACAATCAGGAGCTCTATATTGGCATTGGCATCAGCGAGCGCGTATTATTCGTGTAAAAGGATCCTCTCGCATCCAGCAACGAACGACCAGTTTAATCAGCAGAAACAACTTTTGTGAGCCATTTGTTTGATGTTGAATCGACCATAGAGCGCAGAATTCTCTGAATGATTCGGCAAAATCGTTTTCTTTCTTTTACTACCTTATTATATTAAAACTGTTAACACACTGTGTCCACAGGGACTGGGATCTGTCAATTATTGAGAGCTTCATCTTCATTCGTTGTTGTGCTCTCAGCTCAGGAGACTCGCGTAGCCAATTTTTGCGGCGCATGCGCGATCAATAGTATTTCTTCTACATAATTGTAATGAATGGCCGCAGGAGATCAGCCCTTGAGCTCGTTTTGTTTTTCATCGACTCGACCGTCCATCTCTTTTCTACTTCTCTGTTCTTTTTTATTACCTACTCGTTGATTGGCAATACCGTAGTCTGGTTCAGATCGAACGCAAAAACTTTCCTAATTTCTTCATGTTTCTCGTTTCCTCTAGTAAGAGGTGCTTTATATAGTTTTTACTGTTTATACTTATAGGTGCCACCAGCTTCTTATTTGTGACGTTGAGATCATCGCCTTATTTAAGGTTATAAAAAATATAAAAAATATATATAAAAATATTTTTGCCAAGGAATATACTGTTTTTCGATGCAATTTAATCTTTGTTTTAATCAACTGTCTAACTAAGCTACCACAATTACAAATTTGATCCCATCCGTCTGTAGAAGTTTCAATGTGAAAAGCCTTGTAGAACATAAACTTTCAGTTTTATTATATTTGGTTGTGATGTGACTACTATATCGAACTACTCTTTTACTGTTTTGGTTCATTTTTAATATCAATTTGAAATATAGGTACTTAGCTTATACCTTAGTTAGATTAACACAGAAGATATCACAAGCACCGAAAAAAGTGAGATCCCTTACTTGGAAAAGTTTTTTTAAAAGCGCAAACTTTGTTGCGCAAACACTTACTAGTTTGTATTACATTTTAATTAACATCGATTATTTTAAATGCGGACACCCACTAGTTTGTATTAAATTTTAATTAACATCAAAAAGGGTACGTAATTTTAAAACGTAGTTAACAAAACATCAACCTTTAAAGCAGACCGGACGAAATTCTTAAAACGTCCCTAAAAGGAAACAATGTGAATGGTGCTTTACCTTCGTTTAGGGATAACACCCCGGGAGAGAGGGCAAATGGGTGCGTAACAAAGGATTAGTCGGTTTCCGCTATAGCCAGGTTGAAAGGTCTGCTTTCCATCTTATAGCTTTGTTGAAACCTCGTTGGTAAAAGTAAATATAGTAATGAAATTGATTAAAGTGGCAAAGTGAAATAAAAAGGTTAATTTGACGGTGATTTTGTTTGAGTAACAATTTTTTGTTTTGTTAAAGTTGTACGCAATACGCAAAAGACTCATCCCAAATGTGGAAAGATTTTATTATTAGTTTGTTTGCATCTAATAGTCTCCGAAACTAACTGAACAGATTACAAAAATTATTTCACAGTTGGGCAGCTACACTTTCCCCGGGTGACATAGGACGTAGAAGGAAGTTTCCCGAGTCATCCAGTAAGTTATAATAAAAAAATTTTTTTTTTTAACTAAAGCCTAATGTGGGAGTTTTTAGGAATGGCAATAATTCCTTTTTTTTTTAAGATCCCCTGGAATAAATGAAAACAGTTATTTATGAGTTATGAATATGACTACACACACACGTCAGTGACTTGTAAGTACTGTACAGAGCAAAATGTGGAATTTTATTAACTTACCTTAATTTTATCTTCGCTTTCAGTAAAGTACAGGCATTGTATCCCTTTGTTGGGTCCTTTAATTTGGCTCTACCTTTGGCGATGTTGTTCGAAGCCCAAGGCAGGTAATTAGGGTAAACTGTTGTTTGAGATAAGAGAAGAAAAGATAAAAAAGAAGCTCGATTTTCTTCTGTGTTTAGGGGATTTCTTTGGTGTCTGTAATTAGACGATAAATATTGGAAATTATTTTGGGTTGTGTTTGTTTTGTAAGGCCAAAGAATTGTTAACTTAAACTCTTATTATTTCTGATTTGATCACTCCGGGCAACTCCGAGTATATTTCCCTTTAGAGTGATTTTTCTTTCGGGCCGAAAACGTAAAACTAGTATTTTTGTTAAAGCATATTTATTTATATCTCTGATGGTAACAACTATCAACAATTAGTTTAGAAACTGACACTGAGTTTAGGTATCTCATTGAAGTGTTTCAATATGCGATTAAGGTTAAGCATCTGAAAAAACTATTTTTGTCAAAGCCATGTTAAAGCATATTTATTTATATCTCTGGTAACAACCTATCAACACTTAGTTTAGAAACTCGAACTGAGTTTAGGTATCTCTATTGAAGTATAAGCAATATGGATTTAGCATCTTAAAAAAAAACCAACTGATCTCTTGCCGTAATGGTGACAAAAGACCTACGACCTAGACCTAGACCTTACAAACGAAAGGACGGACATTTCTACACTCAGTAGAAGGAAGGGTCCTGTTTTACACTTTGTAGGTACAGTGCCGGTCTCATTGAGCGTAACACTTTTGTCTATAGTCTCGTGCGCACAGAGCTTTTTAGCAATACAGTTAAACCAGAGTGTTAGTCTGAATGAGTCCGTGACTGTACAACGATCCCATTTTACTTGTTGCTAGAAAACCCTAAATAAGCACCGTATCTCAAACTTTTCGAACGCTTTGAACAAAATACTCACGCGAAACATGGTCCAACATTTTTATGTTTTCTCTTTTATGGTCCGTCACTGAGGTGCTTCCAGACGAAATTAAACAAGTTGTAAGACCCACGTGCTATTTACGATCCTGCTAAAATAAACCGTATAAGTATAGCAATAAAGTCCATAGTTAATGTAATCTTGAAGTTGGTTGGTTGGTAGCCAACTCTGCAAATTCCACAATATCAATATTTGAGGCTGGAGCGCGGAATCCTGTGTTTGCGAATGTCGATGCAATAAAAATGGCATTTTAGGGGGAAAACTGCCTTTTATGAAATGTAGACCAAGTGGTTGTATTCGGTTGGGGTCAAAATCGCGCCCTTTATATGTTAAATAAGTAGCATAACAAAAAAATATTGTGGTTCATTAAAATTCATACCATAATTTTAACGAGTGAACGACCCATGCCAGCAAAGGCAAAAATTGACATTTGATCAATCCATTCAATATTTAAAAAAAAAAACGATACCCGAAACGTGAGATGATAAATTTAATAAATATCAGCAAATTTTTAAACAATGTCATCTCGACGAAATTTCCCTCTTCCCAGAGGAAAAAATGTAAATTATATTTACTGAGATAAAGGCAAAGTGAATTTCTGAGTGGTGCCATTAATGTGTTTCCTTGTTCTTTTCCATCGTTCAGATATTAATATCAAGTTTAATTCTCTTTGATAATATTAAAAAAAAATGAAGAGATAAGTTACCATTATAAATAACATCGATACATCAATATTTGAAAGTGGTCTATATGACACTAAAGTCTGGGATCCTCTGGGCTAGATGAACGAAAGGATTTCCTATTAGTGCGGCAATATTACGGGTACTGTCTAGTACAATGTACTCCTAGCAATGAAATGCTAAACTACCCTGTGACTCCTGAATGCAAATTTCCACTTTAGGTCCATTAGTTAATGGGAACAAACGGGCACTGTCTCGCCTTTTGAATAAAATATTCTTGCTCATTAAATAATCAGTTTGTGTTTGGGTAGACAATCGTTTTGCAATGAAAAACGTTTGATAGTGTTACTTGAAACTTCAAATTATGTATGATGAAGGAACTAAATGGTATTATAGCACAGAATATATTCGGCATAAAATACCACCCCATCTTCTACCATGGGTGTTGTAAAAGGCGGTTAAAGGAAAGACGGGGAGCAGCGTTCTTCGATGAAAAACACTGCGATCACCAACCTGCCTGCAAAGTTTTTTTTTTAACGGGGGGAAATGCCTGGCACCCACTAAAACCCCCCAATGGTCGCTTTGGCGTTTTAGAACCATAGATTACCAGCGTTCCAAGTACTTCCCACGCTCAGCTGCTATCAGCTTCGTGCTCGGGGCACGGCTCGCCTTTGGAGCTGGCTGTGCCGTCGCCTTTCTCGAGGCCGTTTGATGAGTGTGTCGAGAAGGCAAACCCCCTTCCAAAATGTTTTTTCCTGTGGCGATCTGAGAAGGAAGCCTTTGTCTTACAGTGGATGTCTCTCAGGCTGTGATGATTCTTGACAAATGTCGCTATTATTTATTTCGATTCCATGAAAAATACCTTTCAAATACCTACAATAATTAAAATGAAAATCACAGTATAGTTTGTAATATGCATTTTAGTAATTAGAGGATTTATTTTAAATAAATAATTTTGTGGTTTTTTCTTCAGAATTTCGCATAATTTATAAGAAGCTTGAGCAGCATAATAAGAAATGTAACAAAAATATCTTTTTTATGTTTAAGATCATTGTTTTAGCCAAGAGAAACACGAGTTTTTAAGAACGATTTACACAGACCCGTTACGATAATTCTTCTTCTTCGAGTTAGTCGTCAACTCGCAAACCATAATCTCGCAAACGTTTGCCAGTCCGACGAGAGACTGTTTTTGTTAAAATAAATCACGTCACTATCACGAGACGCGCACGCGACCGGACGAGTGAGAAGGAATCAGGTTGAACATAAAATACACTGTTGTATAAAAGTGTTTTTAATCAATATATATATTAGACTCCAAAAAAGTATCGATACAATGAAATATGTACGCCATTAAGAATTAAGATATTTTTAAAGTAAGTTTATGCAATAACAATACTGCGATAGTTATAGCTGTGAAAACGATGACCAACTTTCTTTTCAACCAACTTCAAAAAAGGAGGTTATCAGTTTGACCTGTATGTATGTATGTATGTTTGTCCGCGATTATCTCGAGTTTGGCTGAACCGATTCTGGTGCGGTTTTTACAGCAGTATTTTTTACATTCAGGAGGTTTTAGAACCTATTTTAACCGACTTCAGAAAAGAGGGAGTTCTAAGTTTTATGTATACGTGTTAATTAATTGAAGGCGGGTCTCTTTTTTTAAAAAGAAATTATTATACTATATTTTCACCGTAGTTTTCCATCAGTTTTTAAGTATAATAGAACCTTTATAGAGGAGACGAATAATGGTTTTTCTAGGAAGTTTTCTTTACATTATTTCCTTAGTGAGGGAGGCAACGTAATAATAAATCTTCGTTCCTCTTACAATTGTTCAGTGTTCTTTCGAACAGCTTATGTTTCAATGTCAAAGGACTGGCAGTGAGTGGAGGCGGATTCTCAATATATTATTCAGTATTTCTGCCTCCTCGTATTGGTTACTGAAGTAAAGTTGCTGATATGGTAAGAACGAAACATTCGATCCAAATTTTTTTCTCTTAAATTTTGTCTATACCTTACTACCTACACATAAATGAAACTAAAGCATCAAAATGTAGTGAAAGAGTAGCTGAACTAGTATTTAAAATTTCAATAACTGTATGTTTGTACACGCTAATCTCCGTAATTACAGGATGGAGTTTCCTGAAACTTTTTCCAATATGTTTTAAAGCTTTATCAGATCAAAAGTAGGAAAACGTTACGTTGATTCAAAATTTATTATGAAGCCTAATTAACGAAAAGAAAAATATTTATGGGACCAACTTCAAGATATGCCCTGTCGATTAAAAATAATTATCAAAATTGGATTACTCTGTAAAAAGTTATGCGTGATCATACATTAAAAAAAAAAGAAAAAAAAAATATACGTGTCGAATTGAGTACCTCCTCCTTTTTTTCGTCGGTCAAAAATTAAGAAATTTTTTATATAGGTATTTTATAGCTGGTTATGTTGATAGCATGTTTATTATTTTGGTACATTAGTTAGAATAGGACTTAATTATTTTTGTATTTAGAAACCTAAATTCAAGGCAGGTTATCTTGAATAATAAAAATAGAGCAAACTTTTTCTTATTCTTTATTACAGGATTGAGCCTTCGCTAGTGATGCTTTCTCTCTTTCTACGAAGAAGATTTACTTTCTTACAAAACGTAACTCCTCTGCATTGTTACTTGATGTTTCTAAATGCGTCGTTACCAACGAAAATACCTCTCAAGTCCTTCGCGTGAGTCGTTATTTACCTGTAACAGAAATAGTACAAGTTAGATACTAATCTTTATAAAAGTAAGTCTAAGTGGAACCCTATTGTTGATCATTATCGATCATACGTTGAAGTATATACGTATAAGTATAAGTTAGATAGGTTTTGTAATGGTTTAATACGTTTATATTGATTTGTTGAGTAAGTACAACAATAATCCTGAAAATTTAATTTTGAAGAGAAAATGCGGGAACGCAGCCTCAGTGCGATAATTAATTTGCACTTGCTAATTAGAACCTGTATTACTTAAAATACACCCAGGCCACAGAATAATAATTATATGGTACGGGCACTCCATGCCTCCCTCAGCAAGTGCGGCTCCCCCGCTCTCGGATACATTTCAGTTACCACTCAGTACAAATAAAGCAGCGTCGCACGTCTTATCTTACGCACAAGCACGATACGCGTGCACGTACACTAGTTTCCGCTGTGCGGAAAGCAACGCGATTTATTTCTATGGTGTGCCCATGCCCAGCAAACATCATACAATAAGTACAAATAAGTCCGTGTGAGATATCGAAGATTGTATCCTGAGTTATTTTTTTGTTTTATTCCTGAGGGAATTAACACATCACGGCCCAGTAAAGTCCATTCCATTCCAGCCCTACCGAACAGACGTGTTTTGGAATTTCGAGAGTTTTCCACTCGGCAGCCAACAGCAAAATCTCTAGAACCTCAATCCGTCGCAAATTGGATTGGTCGACGCTGCGGGACTTTTGCATCCCAACTCAGCTATTTTTATTACATTTCCATCATTTCCAGCACGAACGCAGCTGTAGGGTGGCCATAAATCTAAATCTAACTATCATTTAATTCTATAAGGGCGCAAGGTATCTCATTCAAAGTATAGTAAACTAAAATGACCTGTAATTTTTCAAAAACATAGTAAATTGTTCTACACGAGGCAGGCTGCAGAGGTTCAGGGTCGTCTCCCATGCAGCTCCAGAAGAGCGATTTCTGAATATTTACCTCCTAAATGTCATCCATAGACATAACAAAAAGTATAATTTCGCAATTTCCCTAGTAGGAGTAGGTTGAGAGTCAGACTAACAACGGATATGACGGATCAAGACATTCTTTAAGTGTGACAAGAGACCTTTCCATGTGGTTGCAGCAACTAACACTAGCCCTCCGCCGGGCAAGCGCGGCAATTATGGAAAAAAAAAAAAAACTTTCCCAATATTTGCAGTCACCCTACCTCATCCTGTTGCTCCAAGTTTTTTTTTTTCAAGTTAGTTTTTATTTTTATTTGCACACTAAGCTTTTAATTGACAAAAACTTCAAATTCCCTGTTTGCTGGTTGAAATTAATTCCGTAAATTGGAACCCTCGAGTTTTGAAGATGTCAAACTTTGGCCGCCTTTAGGTAGGCCAGTGGGAAGAACAATTAAATTCACTAGACATTTCACCTAAAGTACTTTGTTTTTAACCAGTTGAGATCATTTTATTGAGTTAAGGTGAGTTTTGCGGCTCGACTTGAAAGCCAGATTAGCTAGAAAGATTCTTTAAACTATTTACTTATTTCGGAAGTTCACAAATAGAATAGACGCGAAAACTTTTATCTATAAAGTGTTTTCAATTTAATACTTATTTAAGACACAAACGTGTCACTTATAAAAATAAAATTTATTGCATGATATGGCTCCAGGCAAATGCCTGTTATTTGTTTATTAAATAACAAGTCGACCCGGCGAACTTCGTACCGCCTAACTTTTCACTTTTTTGTGCATGTGTTATACTTATAAACCTTCCTCTTGAATCACTCTATCTATTAATAACACCGCATCAAAATCCGTTGCATATTTTCAAAGATATAAGCATACATAGGGACAGACGCGGGAAGCGACTTTATTTTATACTTAGTATTGATTGATAAAGAAATAACAGTCCACAGACGAATGTGATGGATTACCCAAAATATTTTCACTCCATCAGTTATTATACTGGTCTTACTCTGCAATACAATTCTGCCGTGCCAATCAATATTAAATTGCAATTTCTTGTCTTGATTAAACTTCGATCTTTGCAGTATTTCTCAAAATAGGTTCTTATACCAAATCGATTAGAGTTTTATTTGGAATACCAAGAGCGTTAAATTAGTTCGGTTACCAATTGTCTTCGGTTTGGCTTAATACCTCTTCCAGACTCTTGCAAGAACCTGTAACCTTAAACATAAAATAATATTCATAATCATGTTGTACAGTACACTATGCTTAAATGATTCCCATTCTAGTTACTTATTTTAACATTAGATTTTATGTTTCGAGTACTTTTAGATTTTCCCGATTTCCGCTATATTTAGTGCATACGACCGAAAAAAACTACTAGAATTTCTCCTTTTTTATTTTGTCATTTGTTTTAATGCAATCATCCTAAACTTCCTTACGACAGCATTATTTATGTTTCCTTGAACTTATTGCTTTTTATTTAGATAAATACGTTGAAGATCGTTAGGGAGATCATTTCTAGTAGGCAATGTAAAATCTTCAATTCTAATTCTTCGATTTCATTCATCTTCTTTACCCAGAGATTATTCTCTCCAACAGGATGAATTCATCACAACGGGCGCATTGTCCAAACTCCAAACTTTCCCTTTGTTGGTTTAATAATGAGACGGCTCCGCTCAGCTTTGAAATCAGCTACCGTATTATTAACATCAGGAGTTAACAGGACTGTCGACGGTGTATTCAATTAAATTGTATTGAATTGCAAATATGCAGAGTGAGGTCGAAAAACTAATTCTGAATTAGACGGGAAAGTTTGTCTGGCTGGTCAGATGCTAAGCTGGTGTGGTGGAAAATTTAAACTTCTGCATTTATTTGTACGAAACCGAATTAATAAGCCACGTGGTGGCGGCATAGAATTCCACCTATCTCCTCCCGTGGATGTCGTAAATAGGTGACAAAGGGAATTGCTGAAGGAAGGGCAGTGTCCTTCATTGAAAAATTTAAACATCCGTACTGACTTCGAAGCGTGGCGGCTATTGCAAAATCCTTGTGGACGTCTCCTAGGCTGAGAAGAAGAAGAAATGAATAAATACGGAACCCGAAAAAGATTCAAAACATCAGTTTTTAAAAATAATAAATTTCATATTTTTATTAATTTCTAAAATTAATTATCCAAACTAATATTATGAATGCGAAAGTAACTCTGTCTGTCTATCTGTCTCGCTTTCCTGAGAAAACTACTGAACCGATTTGAATGAAATGTTGTATATGGACAGTTTAGAGCCTGAGAAAGGACATAGGCTACTTTTTATCCCGAAATTCCAACGGATAAATTGGGAATTTGATGTTTTTAGGGAAAGTGCGCTGGCAAAGCGGGGCGCCACTAGTTCTTTATAAAAAACTAGAGGCTGCCCCGCAGTTTTTCCCGCGCAGATTGCTCATAAACACGAAATTCCCGTTATTTCCGTTCCCATGAGAATTTCGGGAAATCCCTTCTTAGTGCTCACCTACACTCCCCAAGGAACCCACGTGCTAATTTTCAGCTTTCTACGCCCAGTAGTTTCGGCTCTGCGTTGTCTGTCAGTCAGTCAGTCAGTCAGTCAGTAACGGAAGAGTTTTATATATATTGATGTCAAGTAGAAGCGGAAAAAGGTATGCGCCCAGCAGTGGGACGCGCAAAAGGGTATTCAAAAAGATTTTCGTATATGACTTTGCAAGCGCCTTACGCGGCATTAAATCCTCAACGTAAAACAGCAGAAAGACTGAAAGACCCTTTTGACCCATTTCCGGCTTAATTCAAAACACTTTTACTTTTACGATTATTCCCTTTACGGGCATTTTCGCACTTTTACTATGTCCGATGCTGGATTTGATGACATTTTATTGCGATTTGCGAACAAAACGCGACATTTACTATTTTGGCAGATTGTTTCCTTATTTTTAGGCTGATTTTGTTAGAAAAAAGATAGATTTTGTTCGAAGACCATCATATAATAGTATAAAAAATATCTGTTACCGATGTCTCTACTCTTCTACCGTGAACTTCAAACAAACATGGAACTAGTATAGTAGCTACACCTCCTTCTAACAAGTGTCTGTATTTCAATCATCATCAATATCAATATCAATCATCAATTAATACATAGTATAAAATAAAGTCGCTTTCCGCGTCTGTCCCTATGTACATGCTTATATCTCTAAAACTACAAAACGCATTTTGATGCGTTTTTTTTAAATAGATTGAGTGAAGAGGAAGGTTTATAAGTATATAATACATGCACAATATAGTAACAGGTTAGGCCGTACGAAGTTCGCCGGGTCGGCTAGTAATAAATATAATAAACCAGTAATTTTTTGGTGGTTCACCACAATCGGTTCTTAGGCGATTTTTAATTAAAATCAATGTAATCCGGTCATTCATAATGCGTTAGTTTTTTCTCCATTACTTATTTAACATAATTAAATCATTGTCCTACTTAATATTATAAATGCGAAAGTTTGTGAGGATGTTTGGAGGTTTGTTCCACTTTCACGGCAAAATAAAGATAGGAATTCGATTAAACTTCACAGTATTACAGATTAGGACCTATGCTGTATAACAAAATGACATTGTGTGAAATTTTATTTTAAGGTGATGCGAAGTTCGCTGGATCGGCTATATATAAAAAATGCGTAACAACCTTTTTTAAGGTAAAGAGCGTCGATTTAATAACGTCTTAAAAAATAAATAAAAGCCAATTGAAGAAGCTTTCCTAGTAAACTACTAACTAAATCATATAATGCGCAAGAGTCGTTACGCGGTGAAAGTTTTATAAGAGGAAGTTAAAATTTAACTGCAGTTTAATGTTACCTCCTGTTTACTGTAATACATCTTTATACTAACTCGTTTCTATGAGGGTCATTTAAACTTTTAATGGGCATTAATTAGGGAAACAAAAATACTTTGAAAAATTCATATTTTTATTCGTGTAAAATGAGTTTTATTAGTTTGTCTGAGCCACAAACATATCTTGTTATACGTAACTTGTGTTTAATTCTACCAGTTAGGTCTCTGAGCTGTTAAACCTAAGCACTGGTGGTAAAATTTTCATTATACTAACATAACATAAAAGGCTTGAGCTTTTATTCCCCGAAGGGTTAGGCAGAGGCACCATCTAATCAGAGCCGGATCCACATTTAACCGAGTTTATGTTTTTATACAAACCGCGGTTATAACGACCACTACTGCGCCCGGGACCAACTGGCTTAACGTGCCTTCTGAAGCACGGAATCATCTTACTTTTCGGACAATCGAGTGATTCAAGCCTGCAATGTCCTATCCAACCGAAAACAACCATAACGAGATTTTTGTGAGCAATTAATATATGGGGTTTTCCGCGGGGATCGAACCCACGACCTTCCGTGCCCTAATCAAAGTCTCGCACACTGCGCTACGGAGGCGGCTTGTGTATGTGTATCCAAATTCATATAACTTTATTAAACTCAAGTTCAAGAACCTCAATTAAAAACTTAACAGTTCACATAAAATGCTTTCATCTTTTTAATTTGCGACAGAGTTATTTCCTTCCGCCACCGTTACGCTACGCTACCGGCATTTATGAAGGTTGATTCTTGCAAAAAAAAAAAAGTAAAGGCCAAGGACTCACCTTTAGTCTTGACTTGCCTGAGTACGAAGTGACGGTTAGTTTTAATAAATAAATGAAATTGAGAGTGAAATAACACATTCCTCAAAACTGGGGCTGTACTTTCGCGTTAAGGTTTCTAGCGGTTGAAACTTAAATTGTTGTGTTTTGCCCCAGAATAATTGTAGAACTAAGTATCCATATTAATAGAAACTCTGTATGTCTCACTTTCACGACAAAAAAACTACTGAACCGATTTAAATGGATTTTGGTAAACGGAAAGTGTAGTGCCTGAGAAAGGACACATGCTACTATTTATCCCGGAATTCTCACGGGAAAATTGTATTATTCAAGGGAAATTCCGCTGGCGAAGCCGCGGGGTGCCCACTATCATATATAAATTGGAGACATTGGTTTAGTCTGATAATGTTAATTGGTTAACTATGGTACTATAGAAAAAACAATACGTATTTATGG
Organism: Euspilapteryx auroguttella; assembly: GCA_951802225.1. Taxonomy (NCBI): domain Eukaryota; kingdom Metazoa; phylum Arthropoda; class Insecta; order Lepidoptera; family Gracillariidae; genus Euspilapteryx; species Euspilapteryx auroguttella. Next base: position 10,208,820 of record OX637653.1, read on the forward strand.
TATCAAAAGGAGGGAATAGTTGCTGGTTACCGGGTAGTTCTTGCTGATCATTGTCTATCTCCGTCAGTCAGATAGTAACGAGTTTTGCACCCAAATTCCGCAAAGCAAAGGTTAACAGGAGCGAAACGGGTTAATACGAGCCCAAATGCCTAAATTTAGAGGCGGCTTAATTAAATACCTTGTCGCCTTCCTCCCGTCCCGCTGTTACAATAATGTTATAGTTATGACACATTCCTTGTTAAATACGCTTTAATATTAGTTTAATTAGACAAATTGACTAACCACTGGTGGACACAGGACTTTTCTCTTATGCCACACACCCCGAGCGTGTGATAGTCTGATCCACTGCCTACCGGCGACTTCTAGCAGGGAGGTTAGATTACATTGCGATTTAAACCCTGTTTTAAACCCTTTACCATAGCACTTGGGTTGCCTCAACCGCGCGCAGTCGACATAATCAACTGCATGCAGTCGAGACACAACTCAACTGCACGCGGTCGGCTGCAGAACGTACAACTTCACGCAGTTCAGTAGGTCGAGTCGACTGCGCGCAGTTGGTGCCTTGCAGTCCGTCTGATGGCAACCTACAAGAGTTTTTTTAATATCCTACTAGCTGTTCCGGCAAACTTTGTATCGCGCACTACTTTGTATGTATGGGAAAACGAAATTGTTACTTTTACTTACTTCCTCTAAACTTTTCCGTATTTTCTCACCTATTAAACCTTCCCGTTACGAACATTTCAAAACCAAAATCAGCCCGGCCGTTCTCGAGTTTTAGCGAGACTAACGAACCACGATTCATTTTAATATATTTAGTAGATAGTAGATTGGTATCTACGCCGCTCGCCAATGCGCTAGGTAGGTCTAAAATATAATTAATGTAGACCACTCCGATCACATGATCCGAGTAGAATATTTTGCTTGCTTTGATGTGAAACGTTGTTGCGACTCTGATCCGATGTGAGCATACCCTTAAAACGGTATGTCAAGAAAAATAAAATAGTGAAATCTCACAAACTAACAACTCGACAGTTTCTAAGTGAATTTATAATTCAGGCGACTTCAGTCCAGCCAGTCAAACGATTCCCAAGACGTTTCCTTTATTTACACTGAAACAAACTGAAAACTCTCAGGTAGTTAGGGGCACTCAGCACTACTTAGCTGAAGGTTTTTATTTTTATTACTAAGAAAGACTTCAAAGAGGTACAGTGGCGGACTAGGAGGCCGTAACAGATTTGTCTATGGTTTCGTCGGCCCTAGACCTTATTACCAAAGACCAAGAGCTATTTTGCAATACAGAAAAACCGGAAGTGTTACGCCGACCGCGCCTGTCCGCGGCTTCTTCCCCATTCGCCTGAAATTATTCGCCCGAAATATTAAATTTACCCATTCGCCCGAATTTTAATAAAAAGTATTCCCCATTCGCCTGATCGTATCTTATGAAACAAAGAGTATTAAAAACAGAGTAAACAGTCAATTCGTTTTTTAAAAATAAATTATTATTGAGATTATTTCATAGACATTGCAATCAACAGTTATCTGCAGTAAGACTTGCTATTAGTTTTACATAATCAAATTTCGTTCATGATCTGTCTGAAGTTCAATGTAACCAGTGTATTCGATATTTTTTATTATTTTCAGCGATAATGAGGTAAGGGGCCTTAATTTTTACTAGTCGACCCGGCGAACTTCGTACCGCCTAAACTTTTACTTTCTTGTGCATGTATCATGTATGATTTCACCGATTGTATTATGTTGTGTCACCTTTATAATAAAATAAATAAATAATATACTTAATTTAAATATCATACTTATAAAACTTCCTCTGGAGTCACTCTACCTATTAAAAAAACCGCATCAAAATCCGTTGCATACTTTTAAAGATATAAGCATACATAGGGACAAACGCGAGAAGCGACTTTGATTTATACTATGTATTGATCGATACAGCGCCAGTTTGTGTCAACGATAGCTACTTTGTCGATGCGTGGTATTTGCTGCTCATGTTAGGTAAATACATACTTAGTTTACCATTTGTCAATGGTGTCTACTGGACGCTTTTTTTTATCTCAAGTTTTAAAATTGGTATTCTTGTTTCAATTTATACTGAAAAAGGTCACAAACCTGGAGGGATAATGTAGGTACGTAATAATAATAATAATCCGTAATTTTTAATGTAACAAAATCAGCAATATTTTATATTTTTAGATGACAATAAGATAAAGATTCAGGTTGTCAAACATACGGCGAAAATTACGCTTAAAGTATTAGCGCTTAAATATCATTTACGCGTTTGATAAATTAAATTATAAGTCCTAAACTAGGAACAGAATCTTGGAAGTTATAAAGAATTTGAAGCATCTGTTGCCTACGTGTATAATCGTTGTATTTTGTGACCTGTAGCGGTGCTGTTTATTCATGAAATAAATTCAGGCGAATGGGGAGCACTTTTTATTAAAATTCGGGCGAATGGGTAAATTTAATATTTCGGGCGAATATTTTCGGGCGAATGGGGAAGAAGCCGTGTCCGCCACTGTACTAGTTTAAAAAAGACAAATTTAGTATATTTAAAATTAATATAATATTTTCAATATTCATAAAAAATAATGGTAAAAATGTTTTATGCCGGCCGGTTACTTAGACATTAACCCCCTTACCACAAAAAAGTTAGACCGGTCTAAAATCACCAATTTGTATGACGAACTAGTGATTTAAACCTAGTCTAGTGATTTAGATCCGGTTTAACTCTTTTTGTGGTAGAGCCGATAGAGTTGCATTTGTTAGTGGCATTAGTAAGTACATCTCATACTTAGGTATTTCTTAATGTTAATTGCAAATGACATCATCTCAAAATGTAGTCTAATAGGTTTGTTCCCTTTAGTTAAGAGTCCGTCTATTTCAGTTAATTGATACAAATTGAGCTCTTTCCAGATTGTATTTTAGCGCTTGCTTTTAGCGTTGGTAAGTGGAGTGGAGTATGCAGTTTCCTCTTTAAAAATTTTAAAATGTTTAATTGGATAGCTAGTCTTCATTTTTAAAGCAAGTTATTTTTTATCTTATTTTCCTTTTTTTTTATCTTGCCAGGAATCGAACCTAGAACATTAGTGACTTGTCAATTCGACTTATTTGCGCTCCTACAAATGCAATATTTATTGAACATTAAACGAATTTTTTTAAATACAAACGTACTGTAACATTTTACCTCTAGTTTAAACAAGAATCTCTCCAGTATTTTAGGAGATAAGGAGTCAATGAACCGAGATAAAATCAGTTATGTAAGTTAGGTAATTTAATGGGAGATACTATGCAAGCTTTCATAAGCCATGTGATTAAGGTGCGATAAGCAAAGTTGAGCAACGCTTCATAGTCGAGTACCGGATGGGTATCAGATCAATATTATTTTTTTGTAGTGACTTTCAAAGGGCCGATAAACAAATTACATCTAAATCTAAACCTTTCCCAGAGGCCAGAGGCCCTATTAGGGCCGCTTATGAAATATTGCTTTGCGTTCTTTTGTATTTACTTTTAACACTCTAAAGACGAAAAAGAATATTGCAAAAGCGGCCGTAATATAGGGCCTCAGAACACCTTTTTCGCAATAACCTTATGCCAGGTCCTATATTCTGTGCCGCCGCACGCCCTGCAGTACCGGGCTGAAGAATAGGACTGAGGTATCCCCTGCCTGTAAGAGGCGACTAAGAGGGGACCCCGGGGTCGTTAGGTGCACGAGGTAGGGGCCTCGTGCAGTCATATAACGGCCCCGAGAAGGGTGGCGGAACGCGGTGTCCAGTTCCGTCGTCGAGCGTAGGAAGAGCCATCCGCGCTCAGGGGGGACTACCACCACCTGTCCCCCCGTGAAGAGGCTACTCAGCCAATGCTGGAGTTCGAGAGATCTCCCGTGACCTCCTTGCAAACAGCCGAGATGCACACCGGCGGGGTTTTAGTGGGTGCGAACCCCACATAACCTTGCGACTCCCCCCATCCTATATTCTGTCTGCTATATTACATATGTGTATAGGTAATCCCTAGAGGTACTTTGGGATTACCTAGTTGATGTGCGTGCACTGTAAATTTTAATGGTTAAAACAATTGCCTCAATCATTATATTTTTCACCACGTCACAATTAGGGTGTTGCACAATTTTAACAATGTCACTCCAATAATTTTTAGGAGCCTAACGGCTCTACTACAAAAAGAGATAAACCGGGTCTAAATCACTAGACCAGGTTTAATTCACTAGTTCATCATAAAATTTGGCGATTTTAGACAGGTTTAACTTTTTTGTGGATTTGTCCGAATAATCTTGTTCTGAAATATATTCCGATGTTTCACTAAATACAGTAGCTCTCTCGAATCTTACGATTGGATGATAATCTCAACTTATCGATTCAATCATTAAAGAAACATGAATCATAAATACATTATTGATTAATTGAAGGCTGGTTTGAAACCATTTTTGAAAAACAAAGTGTGCCATAGAAGTTAGAGTCCTTATTAAATTGTAATTAATATTATAACACATCACACTCAAAGCCCGTAACTAGGAAGAACCTGTATGTAGGGTGCCCGAAACATATACATAGACGAACATTACACCCAGACCGGAAAAAAACATCGAAATTCATCATAACAATGATAGCCCGGCCGGGAATCGAACCCAGGTGCACACGCATCTCAGTCCAAATCACTACCAACTGAGCTACGGAGCAGTCAATTCTCTCGGTATCATTCGTTTTTACCTTTTTGCTCACTTAGTTTACTTATAGTGTATCTTAATATTGGCAATCAAAATAAAACAAATAATATCGATAGCTATTGTTGTTCGTAGATCGATAGATATAGCAAGAGCAAGGCATCACGTGAACGCGTGACAATAAACGATTCTTGCTGATATAAACAAATACATTTAGAAGCGAAATAATAAATACTGAGCTGAGCATGCCACGATACGATACTATTCAAGGAATGATATTTGGGGCATTCCAAGTGTGACGGTCGGGACATTTTACTCCTTTTTCTAAGTACTTCTGTATTTATTTCAGTTATTTAAGAGCACCAAATAAAAACTGCGATTTCAACATAAACTTAAATCATTAAACTTTAACATCCCTAAATTTCAAGCATGTACTTAATAATTTACTATGAAAAAAAAGGTCTTGAAAATTGTGACGGTCGGGACCCTTACTTTCTTGTCTACTCCAGATTTACACATACATTTTAAAGTTTGTAAGAAACTATTAATGATATGAATACGAATCATTCTATGCAAATTTATGAATAGTGAAGCTTTCAGTATGTACAGATTTGAAGTAACAAAAATGATTTTTTTTTAACAAAGTTCCGATTTGATGAGTGTGACGGTCGGGACAAGTCATTGTGACGGTCGGGATGAGTAACAAATCAACAAAAAAATATGTTTTTTTATTCTTTTATTTAGTTTAAATAAAGTTTTTTTTACATTAACTTTTACAATTATTTTTCAAAATCAGCTATATATTGCTAAAACGTCAAAAAATGCGATCCCTTAATATTTTTACTCTTACAATTTCTTTGATATCTTTGCTTTCTGAGGCTTTCTATGCAAACATAGTTACTTTGTATTGGTTTTCCTTAGCTTTCAGTTTTCTTATTCTACTTTTTTCTTACTCATTACTTCATACTTTACGTTGGCCACAAACTATTTCAAATGTGCGACTGTGGGAATTGACCAGCCAGAAACCGATAGAGCAGGAGATTTTAACGAGGAAATGGCGTTGGATTGGTCACGTGTTGAGGAGAACCGACGATCACATCTCCAAACAGGCTCTGACATGGCACGCATCCGGTAGCAGAAGGCCAGGTCGCCCTCGCATCACCTGGAGGAGATCGGTGGAGAAGGAGATCGCAACAACTGGTCTCAAATGGCGGGACCTGGAGGAGGCAGCCCAGGACCGCATAAAATGGAGAAAATTACTTCGAGCCCTTTGCCCCTGATGAGGGGCTATAGGAAGAAATCATCATCATCATCACTTCATACTTTGAAGTATGTAGTAATGAGTAAGAAAAAAGTAGTGATACTTTTCGACTGCTCCGTGGCTCAGTTGGCAGTGATGTGGACTGAGTAAGCGTGAGCACCCGGGTTCGATTCCCGGGCGGGGCGAATATTGATATGATGAATATCAATGTTTGTTTCCGGTCTGAGTGTGATGTTCGTCTCTGTGTGTGTTTCGGGCGCCCTAGATACAGGTTCTTCCTAGTTAGGGGCTCTGAGTGTGATGTGTTATTATTATTATACTCTCATACTCATAGTCTTCTGCTGGACAATAGGCCTTTTTTTGGTAATGGGGGGCCACTCGAGTACGTTACGTCTCATAATATATCAAAAAACCAATAAACTCGGGGAATTTAAATTTATTATAATATGTTTAGTCTTATTTAAGCCTTAAGCAAGCGAAATTTAAAAAATAAGAGTATTTTGCTACGAAATATATACTAAAAAATCAATAAAACCAATAAAATAAATTAAATAATTTTGGATAGACTTGTTTAAGCCCAATGCAAGCGATATTTGTAAAAATACAAGAAAATTGCTGCTTGGAATTATGATGGTTGGATGGGACTGTGACGGTCGGGACAGAACTTTAAATTAATGTGTAAAAAAAACAACAGCCCATAGCCACTTTAAGAAATGGCAAACCCCTCAGATTCTATTTATTTGTTACTTGCAATACACGCATTTTATCATAAACACGCATTTTAAAGGTAAAAATCAACAAAAGTTAATTTAAATGTGACGGTCGGGACATAGTTCTGGTTACCAATGATTGCTTAATATTATAGAAACTAACTAACCGTTTTAATTTATATTTTACGTAGTAAATCTTAAGTAATGTACTAATTGGTTATGTTCCCAACAGGCTGATTCACATTCATAATATCTGGGTTTTTATTTTTTGAAATCATACACAATAACCTGTATGTGGTGAGCTTGACTAACACCTGTGTTGATATTGACCAAAAAAGTAGAAAAAACTGTTTTTTTCGATTTTTTTTTATTAATTTCATAAACTTAAAGACTGTATACTGTTATTCTAAATGCATAAATAAACTATTCTTTAACTTTAATGTTTTACTTGTCTGGTGTCACGTTGCATGGAATGCCCCTATTGCAACTTTTGTCCGCAAAGCATTCCAATATGGGTGTTTTATTCTTACGATTGCTTGTCACGAAGTAGGGATTCTAGGAGATTGCAAGATGATTAAAAAAAGTTTGTGGATATATAAAGGATAATAATCTCAGAAATTATTCGTTTATTGCCTAAAGTGGCCACTTTTAGTTTCACAAACGAATATTTCTAATTAAAATTTAATTAAATAAAATAAAAATTAAATTTCTAATCCTAAAAACTACACAACAGTGCCTTTAAAATTCCAAGCAAGGTTATCTAGGGAGTCAAAGAGGCATTTTTTTTATTTCGGCTATGGTTTAGAAGATATTAATTATTTATCGAAGTGGCGCTAGTATCGCAAGGGTAAAAACCCCCATAAGTACTCCTCCCGGTTATTGTAGCAAATCTAAAGAAGAACCTGAACCAAAGTGGAGGTTTTTTTTTAGATAATAAGGAAAAGTAAAGATAATTTATAAGTTCCTAATAATAATTTAAAAAGAATGTTTTGTTTTGTCAAGTTTATTTTGTTTTTTGTTATATTTTATTAATATTATGAAACTCTGTGTTAGTTTAAGATACTTACTTTATTTAAGATATTTCCTTAGTTTATTTTTATTTTTAAGATATTTTGCAGTGCCCTTACTGGGTCGTGTGTGAAACTTTTTATAACTAATACCATCTTGTATCCATGTACCTCACGAAAGCAATAAATACTTGAATCTTGAATCTTGAGGTCTTTCAGCAGAGACGAAAATTGACATTATTCCTGTGTTAAACAAATTTCAATATGGTTGTGAACGTGGTTAAAAGTAACCCTTAACGAACGAGAAACCATTCAAAATAAATCGCAAGCTAATCGCACGATTTTTTACGCATTTGAAAAGTTACGGTCAAGAGATAGAGATGCTCAAATAATGGGGATCCGTAGATAGCCTGTAGATGTCGATAGACGTATGGAAATCCTTTAGCTCTCGATTTGAACCTATGGTCAGCGCCACGACAACTCGGAATCTATGGCAGAATATAGGCACACACACGCGTACGGGGTCCTTCCGAAAACGCCAAGACGACCACCGCGGGGTTTCAGTGGGTGCGAGCCCAACATACCCCACCGTCACTCCTCCTATAGTTCTATGATATGGGCATTTTTCCGTGACCGAAAAAAAGGCTTGCAGTAATGCAGCCAAGTAATTTTAGGGCACTGTTGTTAGCTTTTAGGTTAAAGACCAAAGAAAGCTGCTGATTGTTGACAAAAGTTGCCGTTTTTAGCAACACTTTGTGGCTTTCTTTGGTCTATAACCTAAAAGCTTAACAACAGTGCCCTAAAAATACTAGGTTGCATTATCTAGTGGAATATATCTGTTTTATATTTTTAATTTTTTCCTTAATTTAGAAAATTTGGATTTTTTTGCGAACTTATGCTGTGCTATGCCTCTTAAATCAAACAAATATTTTCTTTTCTTCTTTTTAACTGAGGAACTCTAAAACAAAAAGTAAAAAAAAAAAAAAAACACAGATCCGAAACCGTGCAATCGCATTTTGTATCGCTCGAGTAAACAGTGAGCACGTCTCATTATAAAAAAACAACTTTTCGCTTCATTGGTTCCTATTCAGCTTGCAAGGCTAAAATAAGAGTAACTAATATTTTGGAATGAGAGGTTTTTGAGGAAAGTGACATTTAAAAAAAAATGTTTCGTAATACGTCCGTAATGGCATTGTCTATCGTAATAGACACAGGTAAGTAATTCAAAACAGTTCAATTTAAGTAACTTGAAAAGTTAAAAATAAAACAAAACAAAAACTATTTGACTTTCGCGTGACGAGTTTTTATTTTATTTTGAGCTTTCAATGATTTATTTTGAACTGTCTACAGACGTATAGAGTTTTGCAGGCGTGATAAAACTTTTTTTTTCTCCGAGATGTCAAATTGAAAACTTCTCATTATGTATTGCGCTGTCGGTGAAAACCGAAAATGTATTTTTTTAATATATTATGTATGTGTGTGTTGCTGTAAATAAACATTTTCTATTTTATTCTATTCTATTGCTGTGCCTTGCGGTGTTACCCGCGGTTTATTAGGGAAAATAAATAACCTATGTGTTAATCCAGGGTGTCAGCTAACTACGTACCAAATTTCATTAAAATCTCTAGAGCCGTTTAAACGTGAAGAAGTAACAAACATAAAAAATACACACTCAGAAACTTTCGCATATAATATTAGTGTAATTAAATCGACTGTCTATCAAAATTATAACATCAGCATTAATTAATTTGGTTTATATTCAGTTTTAATGATTGCTTTTATATTGAATATATAGTAAATATGTAGGGTAAATAAATCTATTTAAATATCCTAAAGATAGCTTTGTATACACAGGCAGCCTTTATTGATTTTTTTTTCTTTTTTCTTTGGAGTAACCAAAGTAAAAAGTAGATAAAAACTTTTCATATCTGTTATAGAAAAGACAGAATCGACAGTTTAATTTTTTTCCACCCAATAAATCGAAGGTCTAACTTTAACAAAGCCAAAAGACTGATTGAAGAGTACAATTAAAGCGAAGTGAAATTGAACGTCCACGAAACCGCTTTCATTTTCGGAAGATGCCTTTGTATTTTTTATAATGCCTAATTAACAAAACAATAGGTAAAATTCACAGAGATCTATTACCTAAAGAATTCGCAAAATTTCACTTACTTCCACATTGAAGTTACCTAAATTGAGGTACAGTCACGGACTAGGAGGCCGTAACAGATTTGTCTATGGTTTCGTCAGCCCTAGACTGTATTACCAAAGAACAAGAGCTATTTTGCAATACAGAAAAACCGGAAGTGTTACGCCGATCGTGTCCGCCACTGTACCTAAAATGTCTAACATACAAAATTTTGCGTAGCTAACTTCCTAAATTTCTTTTTTTTATAGGTTCGCCTGGAAGAAATCACTTTAAGTGATATAAGCCCGCATTTTACATTGTTCGATGTCACGTCTTATCTGGTTTTATTTTGGTTGCAAAAAAGTAATAAAATTATCTTATTTTATTTTTTCGTTTTTCTAGCTTCCTTCGTATTAACTTTTTGATCTTATCTACATGAAATAACTATCTTCAGGTATATTTAAAAGTGTGGCCCTCTGGAAACCCTTGCCCTAAAGAAACAATGTCATCACGTTACAGAGGCCATGTAATATGTAAATGTAAAGTAAAAAATGTCTTTGATAAATAATCCTTTTCATCCCATAAAATGTCTATTTAATACCGGGAGGCAGGGAACGAAATATTTTGCGGCTCATTTGCTGTAACGACGCGTTCGCACTACATTTTTGTATTATTTTACTAGCTGTCCCGGCGAACTTCGTATCTCGCCGCTCGCCTAACAATTTTATATGGAAAAATTAAATTGAAGTTTTTACTAACTTCCCCTTAATTTTTCCTTTTTAACCTTCCCTGGACTACTACGAATATTTCAAAACCAAAATCAGCTACATCGGCAGGTGAGTTTTAGCGAGACTAACGAACCACGATTTATTTTTATAATAATATAGTAGATCATATGTTTTTCTCGAAGAGGGTCTCTCTGGGGCCAAAAAGATCTCGAGTTGTGTTGCGATCGGGTACTAGAAGACGCAGAGTAGGCAAATCCACAAGGTGGTCAGACAAAGCTACATTAGAGGAGGGTCGTCTTGTCGGTATGGCGATCTGTGGGGGAGACCTAAGTCTAAAAAATGTTTTAATTGCTTTAAATAGAAATTGTTTTAGTCTACCGTGTCAAATGGCAGCTAACACTACAAAAACAGTTCAGTTAAACTTATAATATGGTAAAGTTAGAAATAACATAGTGGGAATATAACTTATCTTATGATATCCCCAAGTACGAAGCAAAAGCAACTCACGTGTGAAATTGACAAATCCACGTCAAATTGTTAGAAGAAATAGTTTGGATTTATAATGGTTATAATGTAGTATATTCTATTCTATTCTAATGTATGGATTCAATTGATAATTAAGTAGAGTTTGTTAGCCCTTTCTTCTCTACGTTGTAAGTTGTAAAATCATTGCGAAATGGAGTAGAATCATTTGACAGAGGAGGGCTCGTTTGGGGGCCTCTCCAGGCGACCATTGTCGTAAGGCAAGGCAAGGCAACTCTTTTGTTTTGGTTGGCGCCCCTGAACTACCTCGCCTCTCGCAGTACAGGATACTTTATACTTTAACCAGGTATCAATACCAATTAGAATAATAAGTCTAATTGACCTACAATAATCCAATCCAATCCTATATTGAATAAATAATTTTTGACTTTTGAATAAAGAAATCAAAAATCTCGGATTGGTTGGGTTTGGTATGATTTTTCCCAAAAAAAATAATACAGGCGAAGTTGTGGACCTCCATTTTATGGAAACGAAAAAGAAACTTTATCAGTGTTAACAATTTGAATCATTTATTATTCCTCGAAGCATTCAGTCGTGAAAAATCGTTTTACAGCCATCTTTACTCCTCCGCCTACATTTTTTACTCCATTTCTAATTAATAAGCAGTTTTTGCTTCAGTATCTCATTCAAACATTACATTTTAATTGGTTAGATAGATTGATTGATGAGGCCTCAGATTACAACCTTGGATTGATTGAACAAACAAGGTCATACTCTAAAAAAACGTTACGCTCGTAAAGATTAACTTAATCTGCTTATGTACAACAAAGAGTTCAAAATTATGATTGGTATTTATTTCAATAATATGGAAGACAAAATACTTACAACCATATTTTGTACCCATGCCTTTTCCCCGGAGAGGAAAAGCTCAATAAACGCAATACGATACTTCTTTTAAAAACTATTAATGTCAAATTGTAAATAAACGACAAAGTTGTTTAAGGAAAAGGTTTTGTCTATGATACTCAGGCTTATAATTTCGGTGAGTGAGAATATTGTATTGTAAGGATACAAAAAAATCGCAGGGAAGTTAGATAACGACCTCATTTCCAATCTTTAATTTACGACACTTCATCAATAAACATTTATGCAATAGTCAATTGTTTTATTAAAGTATTGATATCATTTAAATATTCCGTTCCATTCGATTTTTTCGAAACTAGTGTGAAATTCTTAGTACCGTAGTTCGCAATAACGGTTTATTTCTTTCGTGGATATTTTATCTACCGCATTGTTTTATCTGAATGCGTGTCTGATCTTTGATTAGTAGTTTTTTTACCGTTTTCAAGTTAGATTCCTATTACTAAGTTAATATACCGTACTAATGTTACCGTGTTACCAGATTACTGTGGAGAATCACCGACCAGAAGACCGTACACAAGGAAGAGGAAGTGGCGTTGGATTGGCCATACCCTGCGAAGACCGGAAGAAAACCTCCCCAAAACTGCTCTCAGATAGAGTCCAAGTGGAAAACGCCGGAGAAGACGCCCGAACTAAACCTGGCGCCGCACAGTGGACCAGGAAGCCGCCTCTCTCGACCTAAATTGGGATAAACTGGAGCAGCAGGCGCAAGACCGGTGAGCTGGAAAGCTATGATTCGAGCCCTATATTATCCCTTATTGATCAATCAATACATAGTATAAAATGAAGTCGCTTCCCGCGTCTGTCCCTATGTATGCTTAAATCTTTAAAACTATGCACCGGATTTTAATGAGGTTTTTTTAATAGATAGAGTGATTCAAGAGGAAGGTTTATAAGTATAAAAAATGCACAACATAGTTAAAGGTTAGGTGGTACGAAGTTCGCCAGGTCGACTAGTTAGGGATAAGACGAAAAGAAGAAGGAAAAGAATGTTACCGTGTAGTGGCGGAAAAGATGAACAAATAAATTTTTTCGTCACATGTGTGTCGTGAAAGGCGACTGAGGGAACACGCGAAAGATGAGTAACTACTCTGTTTTCAACGATGGACACAACTGTGTCCATCGTTGAAAACTTGAAGAGCCTAAAACGACCCACCGACCGAGCCCTTACTGCGATCATCAACCCAACTGCCTAGCATGGTAATATTATGTCAATGGCTCTCCCAGGCGAATAGTTTCAGGCGAATGGGGAAGAAGCCAAAATGTTTGTACTTGTGGCAATATGTGGTGGAGCGGGGGCCTATGTCCAACAGGACGTCTTTTAGATGAGATCACGATGATATCAATTAATGCTAACTATTCGACAGGGGGCTCTTTTAGTCCATTTGAGTGTCTTGGATATAATGTCAGAATTTAATAAGCTTTTGTGTTTAAATAAAAATTGACCCAGTAGCAAAATTGGCGTGCATTATTCTTACCAAAAAGTGTTTGGATTTTAAAAATCTCTATGAATTTCAATATCCTGCTTTAAGTTTCTGATTTTCATATCTCCTGAATGTATGTGCGCATTCTCGTTGAGTATTCTGAGTATTCATAATAAGCCTGCACCGCCATTCATTCATTTTGAATGAATGCTCTTTCATGGTTCGGATGAAATATTTTACGGATTTCATGTGAATGGCTTTATGAAATTTTACAGGTTTCTAAAATTCCTTTTTAATAGATTTAAATATACATAAACTGAGAACTTTCTCTTTTCTAAAGTCGGTTAAAATAGGTACTCAAACCATTTCCTGAATGTATTTTTTGTATTACAAAAGCTGCAAAACCCGCATCAAAATCGGTTCAGCCAAACCCGAGAAAATCACGGACAAACATAATACTTACATTAAAAATAAAAATGTTTGTTGTTATATTCTGACTAGAGGATGGTTTCACTAAAATCTAGTTAAGGATCGAAGTCTGCCCTATTGTAAGGCACTGGGTCAACAAGCATGTAAATACAGGTAGTATATAAGGACTAACATAGATATAAGCGTTTGTATATATTTACTAACAATAATATGGAATTTTATTCTGAGTTAAATAAATTGAATTGAATTGAAGTCGGTTAAAAAGCGCGTTGCTTCGCGCACAGCCGAAACTCGAGTACGTGCCACGTGCACGTATAATGCTTTTGTGAATGAGATAAGACGTGAGACGCTGCTTTATTTGTACTGAGCGGTAACTGAAAGATAGCCGAGAGCGGGGGAGCCGCACTTGCTGAGGGAGGCAGGGAGTGCCCGTACTGTATGTACTTAGTATTATATACTGTACTGCAAAGCTGCATGACATCCGTTGCTAGAGATACAAAGTCACACGTGGGTGGAACCGGAGGAACTGCTTAGTGTTAATGTTGCAGTCATTCCTTATAATACGACTTACAATGAAACGTCACGATAATGTTTAATTATTATTATGTGAATATTCACTTTCAATTATGTCGTGCTCGCATTTTTTATGTTCTTTTCTATGCGGTCCAATGTAATACAATTTACCTAAAACCTTTGCCTAAATTTAACAATACTTATTTCAAAACTTCATCTAAATCGGTTCAGCCAAACGCGAAATAATCGCGGAAAAACATACAACACATACAAACATACAGGTCAAACTGATAACCTCCTTTTTTAAGTCGGTTAAAAATAAACAAAGTGGGCTGTAAGTTACAGCCTGTAACACCTTACTAAAACAAAAAGTGATTTTAGTTTAGGATGTTAGCAAAAAAAGAAACCATTTCTAGTCCTTGCAGAGTTAGTCAATCTTCTTTTTTAAACTGTAAGGTACTTTGTTTAGTAATCCTACTTACTTTATTCGAGTTTTTAATAATAACTAGCTATTCCGTCGAACTTCGTATCGCGCCTTACAATTTTAACTTCCCCTACTATTTTCCATAATAATATTTTCTCACCTTTTAAACTTTCCCTGGACTACCACGAACATTTCAAAACGAAAATCTGCTATAACGGCCCGGCCGCTCTCGAGTTTTAGCGAGACAAACGAACCACGATTAATTTTTATGTATAGTAGATTTAGCAGTATCGCATTAATTGTATAATCTTTCGTGAAGCTATCAAACAATCATCTTACCGTTACTGAACGGTATCAGGTTACAGTTGGCAACAGACCGAAAAGTCTTTAACGAATGGAACCAAAGAAACTCCTACGAAGCATAGAGTTCGTAAAGATTCATTTTCAACTTCATCCGTAGTTTTATTGGCAGCTAACTAGCTTATTAAAGTCAACGGATCACTTGGTGCTTTGTGGCTTTTGCAATCTCAAAATTTTACGTTTGCATTGCTAATTTGGACTTCTCTATCTTTAGGATTCGATAGATTCTTCTATAGGATTTTTCTTTTGATTTGGATAATAATTGCCTGGAAGAAATCGCTTTAAGCGATAAGGTCGCCTATTGTCACCTTACTTTATGCTGATTGTTAACATATTTTTAGATTTGAGTACAATAAAGTGTATATTCATTCATTCATTCATTCATTCATAATTGTACATACACTATGACTTCGTCACTTTAACAGCCGATGCAGCCAACTGGCTAAGAAACCTGGACAATTGCCTTTGACGTACTAGCATAGTACTAGCGTATTCTTTGCAGCCATACGAATAAATAAATAAATTGTAGACATACTTAATAATAGCCATGGCACATAGCTCAAAGAATAGATGGACGCACACCAATGACGCAGAGTATGAACCATCATGATGATGATGATGTCCTCTTATCCCTCATCAGGGACATAGGGCTCTCAATAAAGCTCGCCACTTGCTCCTGTCTCGGGCAACCTCCTCCATCTCGCCCCACGGTGCTCCGAGTGTGGGAGCCTCTTGTTCCACCGTTCGGCGCTAGGTCTGCTTCGGGCGGCCGACTCTGCGACGTCCTTGTGGGCACCAATTAAGGGCTCCATAATACGACCTCGTAAAGTTTGAAAGAGTGCAGTGGTTGAGGGGTCGCAAAAGAACAGTCATTATGGGATTCTGTGGGAGAGGCCTATGTCTAGCAGTAGACGTCTTTCTGATAAGATGATGATGATAGTCCTTAACATTAAGAGCATTAAGCCACAGAAGGGCAGACAAACTTAAAAGTATTTTTTTTCCTCTAGGTAATGTATGGACTAGAATAAAATTTTCGCAATGAAAGCAACAAGCAATGCACTTAAGATAATGTTGAACATAATACAGCATCTCTCGAACATAATGTAAATTAGCTCTCCCGCATAACATGACACATTGGGCCACTCAATGGGCCAATGTTGGCCGCATGTCCAAACATTGTTGTTTGGCAAGCTGATCTAAACACAGCCGTGAAGAAAGCCCTTGCCTGAAGCTGTATTCCGATACAGCATTTCGTGGTTAACTCCGAGACATTATGTTTATCATACTAAAATACGATAGTTTCTGAGGATGTTTGAAGCTTTGACCACTCCTTCAAAACTATAGCAGAATTTGATGAAACTTTACAATATTATTTAAGAGGCATAGCTAAAGTAGCGCCACCCGAAAAAAAAAATCTTCTAAAATAAGGCAAATATGAAAAATGTGAAACAAAATTCCACTAGATAATTCAGCCTAGTATTTTTAGGGTACTGTTGTAGCTTTTAGGTTAAAGACCAAAGAAAGAAAGCTACTGATTGTTGCCGTTTTTAGCAACAGATTTGTAGCTTTCTTTGGTCTCTAACCTTAAAGCTATACAACAGTGCTCGATAAATACTAGGCTGCATTTATCTCGTGGAATACTGTTTCACATTTTGATATTTGCCTTAGTTTAGAAGATCTTAATTTTTGCGCGGGTGGTGCTGCTTTAGCTGTGCTATGGCTGGTATGTTGATAATAATGACAACATGTCTGCCGAGTAAGCCAAACGCGCCAAAGTTTTGCGAAAGGTCAAAGCTAGACGGTCACGGTAGGTACCTTATTTGGCATTTGTTCAAATTATAGAGGAGATACCTACTTACTTAAGGCGTGGCATTTTTTTTCGAGATAGTTCAAGGTTTTGACACAAGTTTTTTTTTTATTTGAAGCTTTTGTTATGGATAGGTACCTATATTCATGGTCAATTCAAGTACTTAACAAGCAGCCTTTACCAACGAAGGATTGTTAATAGACATGAAAACAGTAATGGTACCTATTTATTTAAATGAAGAACACAGAAGTAAAAAAATTAACAATGTGTTCAGATGATTCTGTCTGCCTTTGAGGGTCAATAACCAGATTTTTTTTTGTCATTTTCACTAATTGTAGAGCAATGAATATGCAATGCATTTTATGCATATACTCTTAGTGCATATATGCATATATACACTAAGAGCAAAGAGAACATGTCAAATAATATATGTTCAGTAAAAAATAAAATAGTCTTCCCCGCTTGAATGTAGAGCAAGGAATGTTAAACATCCATTGAACTAACTGACGCCATTCCTATTTTAACTCGTGGTTCTAAAGCATGTAATCGTGACGAAAATGTAGATTAGATGATTGGTAAAGGGCTCTAAGAAGGCTACATTTGGTAGCATAATATTACACTTTAATTCTTTCATTAGATCTCTACATACAGCAAAAAGGTCAGTACTTACCAAAAAACGCTACATTACGGAACGGCTTATTACGAAGGCTAGTCAAAGTTTTTAGTTACAGGTGTACTACGATCATACCTACCTGCCGTTGTAGGTACTTGTAGTCCTACCTAATGCAAAAAAAAAAAAATTTGAAATTCAAAAGGAATTGGACAAATTAGGTACCACCTATTAAAGTTACTTGTATATAAGACATAACATTAATTATAACGAATAAAGATCTCTCAGCTCTACTTATTTATTCATTACCGTAAGGTAACCTTCAATAAATCTCCAACAACGCGCTCTACATAAACTCTCGTCTCTACATAGAGAAACCACTCGGCATTTTATAAGGTTATCTCGGCATGATCTTCATGCTTAATAGCGAGCGCGTGCCGTGCCGTGGTTTGTATGTAAATAAAACTCTACAAAACCTGTTTTTTGTACAAACCTTCTATAGCAACGACGTGGTCCCTGATTTGTTGGGCGAGTAGTGGATCTGGCACCAGCTCTACGAGGTCGTAGAGAGCGTAAATAGAAGGATGTACACTCTCGAAACGTTGAATCTCCTGCCTTATAGACAGTGATGTGTTCAGGCAAGCCTGGCTATGCTGCCTGGTACACATCGCGGCTCCAACACTCAACAATCAACAGAAATAAACAATTAGCACGGCACAAATACACTTTAGAATCATAAGTATAGCATTCTCATTGTATTCGCCGCGAAATTGTGACACTTTTGCACGAAAAACAATCACTTTTAGGCTGGAAACAAATGAATTAACAACTCAACGTTAAAAACACTACACTATAGCAAAGTTTTTGGTTAGAAATCCAATGTAAACAACCAATCAAGATTGTTGACAGGTAAACAAGTTCCGTGCGTTCACGCGACGGCCATTACCGAGCCAAACTGTGGTATTTTTGAGCGTCCCCTGCGGGCTGTCAAAATACATTAGTAAAGCGCCACCTATGAGCGATTCTATGCACCAGGAACGCGAGGAATATTTGGTAGTTCTTATTAATTGCACTAGATGACGCCGTTTGTTATGGTTCCACTACTCGATAACAGATGGCGTTGTAATTTTATCTTATAAGTTTATGAGTAGGCACCGAGAATGTAATACTTGGAGTAGGTAATGAATATAGGAAGTTACTCTAGCACACACATATCCACATGGGGGTGGCCACCACCATAACTTGAAATTCCTCACGCTTCGCAACGCCGTCGAAAAAATAAATAACAACCTTTTTTTCACCTCTACTCAGATCTCTAATAAAAAAAAACTAGATTATATTATGAAAATAAATATGGGCTTTGAGAAGGATTTTCAATGTATTTTGTGACTTTTGACAGAAAAGTCCTAGATCTTTTGGCCTCTGACTAACGCAGTGGCGTAGCAACCATGGGGCGGTGCCCCGGGGCCCCGACGAGGCTGCGGGGGCCCCCTAACTTACCACTATCAAAATTGAAGTAATGAATTTTTTTTACGGAATATAAATAAACCGTTTCCAAGAAAGAAGAGAGAGAGAGCCATTCACGAAAAAATTAATATGTACCAATATTACTTCTTACTAAGTCAAATATCACATTATGATACATGACACTAGATAATGTTACTGTAGTTGTAGCCTAGTCTTTTAAGGGCACTGTTGTATAGCTTTTAGGTTAAAGACCAAAGAAAGATACAAAGTGTTCCTAAAAGTGGTTACTTCATATTCTATTACTATCTATCTATAGGATTATATACTTACTTCTATTCTATTCTATTATTATTCTATTAGGGCAAGACCGTAACTTTAATATTTAAGGAATACTATCATAATACAGCTATTCCTACGGGATCAAAGTTACGAGACTCGCAATTTTTAAGAGCCAGTTTACCGCAATGCTAGTGACATTCTCGAAAAAAATTTATATCTTCTAAACTAAGGCAAATATCGAAAATGTGGCACAGTATGACACTAGATAATCTTGATACGTATTTTTAGAGCACAGTAAAGTAGTCCTATTTTAAAAGAACAAAATTATAAACAGATTGTTGCTAAAGGTGGCCACTTTTAGTAACACTCATGTAGCTTTCTTTGGTCTTTAACTTAAAAGTTATACAACAGTGCCCTAAAAATACTAGGCTACATTATCTAGTGTCATACAGTGCCACATTTTTGATATTTGCCTTAGTTTAGAAGATATTATTTTTTCCGAGAATGGCGCTAGCATCGCTGTAAACTGGCTCTTATCCCAATTGTAATAGAGTAATAGAAGAATAGTAATAGAATTACGGCTGGAACTAAATACGTCGAATTCGGAACACAATGAACATGAAACAAACGATTTCAACACTGTCTAGGGATATTTGGATTTACTTAATTTAAGTACTTACATTAACATAATCTCACGCCTTTTATTTCGCGAAGGGTTAGGCAGAAGCACCACCACTTAAGACGCTATATGAGTTTTGAGGATATGACAGAGTTTTTATAATTGAGAAACAAGTGGAATCAAACAACCTCGATACATTATTTCGGCAAAGATAACCATTCCAAAAAACGAGAATAGCTAGTTCTTCGAAATTACTAACTAGTTTTTGTTGAAACTATATAGAAATAATGATAATAAAGTATTTTAAATTCTGGTAATTCTAAAATTTATTAAAAATGACAAACAACATGTATGTATTTTTATATGTATGCACGTTAAGTATAAAATACCATCAACCTCCACTAGATGGCGCTCATCAACTCTTCATTGCGCTATTTACTTTTTGCGATGTCCGTATATAAGCCCCTAAACGGTTAGCCAAAGCATACTTACCTGGCGTAGGGGACACCGTGATCAGGAAGGCGGTTCCCCCAGGGCGAGGCTCTCTCATTGCACTGCGATTGGGCTGACCCTTGCGATTATCCCTAATGTGGATAACTCGGACGCGTTATTTTTGGTAGTGGGGACTGCGTACGCGCTGTCCCCCTTAAAAATTTGATATTATAGAAACTAAACATAAGAATGTATGGTATATGTGTTGTACAGTTCAGTTAGGCCCCTAGTTATTTTTTGCTCTAGGGCCTTTGATTACCTAGCTACGCCACTGTACTATTGTATACTTAACTTTTTAGCTACATAAATCGCATGTTAGCAAGGTTTCAAAATCTAATATTATGCACGCACTAACAATGACAACAACACAAAAACAACTGTAAAAATCTAAATTAAACCTGTCCCAAATCGGTAGTAAGTATGAGTTTGTGGCTGCTTTTGCAGGTAGGTTAGTTACAGCCGCAGTGGCAGGTAAATTTATGTAATTTTTAGGAGTGTTTAATAATTATAATTAGGTAACAAAATGGACATAGACGAGGCTGTATGTAAAGTTTCTAATGTCTTTTGCCACTCCTGCCCCCGCAGCATGACGGACCATTTGTCGAATCTTTCTGTCACTTTTAATAGCTTTTGACATTTCAATGCGGGAAAATGTATGGAGATGATCGACAAAAGTGACAGATAGATACGAAAAATTCGACAAATTGTCCGTCATACTACAGCCGCTCGGTGGTAACATAAAAAAAAAAAAAAATTATATAAAAGGAATTACAATTAACTAAAGAAAAAATCTTAAAAGTAAAAAAGATTGTATACTTTAGTTTTTTTTTAATTAAGAGTTGTTTGCAATGATGTTGACTTATTCGCAATAAATAGGTATTACAGTTTACAACAGACAACAACAACAACAACATGACGGACAATTTGTCGAATTTGTCGTATCTATCTGTCACTTTTGTCGATCATCTTCATCTTGAATATTTTCCAGCATTGAAATGTCAAAAGTGACAGTTAGATTCGACAAATGGTCCGTCGTGCTGCGGGGGCTGGGGTACTAAGTCAAAGTCAATACAAAAAAAAAACACAAATAGGCAAAGCAATATTGCAAGAGCGGCCGTAATTAGGGCCTCTCTCATACAGTAACATAACGCGTCACATACATCACATAACCATATACTTATTAGGACATAAATTCATACTTTTAGGAAAACTTAAAAAAACCATCTAAGCGACAACGATAACTGCGTGTGTTTTAGTACCGAAGGAGCACAGCAGAGTTGCGATTGCGAGTGAAAATCTAGTCTCCAACCCAAACGAGACAAGATCTATTACATTATCAATTCAACAGCGTCCATCCAGTAGTTGAGCGTCCATTGCGCTGGCAACCCGCGCCGCGTTAACAGAGCAATAAGACACTAAAGTATCAAAATCGTTTAGTGAACCGAACGCCAGTAGACATCAATTAGTGAATCTTCAACTCGTCCCTCATGTAATTGCTCCGAGATGTCTAAAGTCAAGGTAATAATAATAATTGAGCTATTTTTTTTAGTCTTCTCTCTATACTAATATTGCTACTGGTGCGTCCCGCGGCTTCGGCAGCGCAATTTTGTCTTTAAATCGAAAAATCTCAATTTTGCGTTCGATTTTTGGGATAATTTTTTTTCTATGTATATTAATAGGTTCTAAGCTAACTGCTTACCAATTTTCATCCATATCGGTTCAGTAATTTAGCCGTAATCGCGTGAAACACAGAGACAAAGTTACATTCGCTTTTATAATATTACTAGTCGACCCGGCGAACTTCGTACCGTTTTGCCTATTACTACGTTGTGCATGTATTTATATACATAAATCTTCTTGAATTACTCTATCGTTAAAAAAAAAACTGCATCAAAATCCGTTGCACAGTTTTAAACATAAAAGCATTCATAGGGACAGACGCGGGAAGCGACTTTATTTCATGCTATGTATTGATGACTATGAATTTGTAGCAATTGCAATTTCTGTTCCAATTATGTACCCATATGTGCATGTGTGTCGACTGTCGACTTGCTGACTGCGGGCAGTTAGCTTCATCTCTCTTTTGTTATTGTTGAAAAGAATCTGATGAATTGTTGAAGTGAATTGCATAGTTTCCTGCGGTTTATATTTAGAACTAGAGGCTGCCCCGCGGTATTTCCCGCGCAGATTTCTCATAAACACAAAAATCCCGTTTTTTCCCGTTCCCGTGGGAATTTCGGGAAATCCTTTCTTAGTGCTCACCTACACTCCCTAAGGAACCTACATGCCAAATTTCAGCTTTGTACGCCCAGTAGTTTTGGCTCTGCGTTGTCTGTCAGTCAGTCAGTCAGTCAGTCAGTCAGTCAGTCAGTCAGTCAGTCAGTCAGTCAGTCAGTAACGCCAGAGTTTTATATATATTGATTGTTCTGTTGATGGTGACAGGGACAGGAGCGAACATGAGATTGACATGATGATTGAATAGGACTTCGTTCAATCTTACTACTGTATCTATGAGGTATTAATACACAAAACTTTGTCCAATTCAAATTAGTTTTTTAATATTATACTAGGTAAAGTGGCGGTCTAGGTCGCCTTAACACTTCCGGTTTTTCTGTATTGCAAAATAGCTCTTGTTCTTTGGCAATACAGTCTAGGGCTGACGAAACCATAGACAAATTTGTTACGGCCTCCTAGACCGCCACTGTACAGTCAAAGTGTAGGTTGGCGTAACAGATTTGTCTATGGATTAGGACGTCTGAGACTTTAATACGAAAGAACAAGCGTTATTTTTCAATACAGAATAACCGGAAGTGTTACGCCGTCCTAGACCGCCACTGTAACTAACCTACGATGTACTATATTCAAGTGGATAATAAGATTTTGCAATGATTATTTGTTCCTACGTTATAACAATTACACGATGCAGTTTTTTTCAAATAGGTTTCTGATGTCAATCATATTTTATGACAACTTACTTACCTACTTTACTACCAATCATCAATACATAGTAATAAAATAAAGTCGCTTTCCGCGTCTGTCCCTGTCTGTTATGTATGCTTACATCTTTAAAACTACGCAACGCAACGGATTTTGATGCGTTTTTTTTTATTAAATTATAGTGATTCAAGTGGAAGATTTATAAATATAATAATACATACAAATTAGTAGTAGATTAGATAAGATTAGAGAATTCTTTATTGCAATCATAAAACAAACAAAAAAATACATAAAAGAACAAGTTACAGATCAATGCAAATGGCGGCCTTATCACTAAAATAGAAGAGTGGCGGACACGATCGGCGTAACACTTCCGGTTTTTCTGTATTGCAAAATAGCTCTTGTTCTTTGGTAATACAGTCCAAGGCTGACGAAACCATAGACAAATCTGTTACGGCCTCCTAGTCAGTGACTGTACTAGTAGTAATAGGTTAGGCGGTACGAAGTTCGCCAGGTCGACTAGTCGTTATGTGATTATTTATGCACTCGAAATCTTTACCGCGCCTGATGCTTTCCGAACCCTTGTTCGAAAATATAATATTATTTGAATACTTTCCAGCTTTCCAGTTTAATAAAAAAAAAAACATAAAGCCTTATCTCTCTCTACATACCTGCGTTGGTTTAATACTACATTCGCGTTTGTCGTAAAGATAATAATTGTTAAACACTGAATACACTAAAACAATGCTACTATTTAGAGAGATTAAACAAACTAAAATTATGCCATTATATTTAAGATGTTGACAAAATGTTTTTATGTTTGTGGACCAAAAACTTCCACAACATTGAAGTAATCTATACCAATAATAAAGAGGAAAGATATTACCTAATGACGAGCTGTCCCGGCTTACTTCGTTACGCCATAGAATATAAGATACTACTAAAGACTTGGCTCTATAGACTATGTTCTTTTGACTGCCCAGAATTGGCGAATAAAATAACAAACAACAACAACAAACCACCTGTCAAAATATGTAAACAACGGAAAAAATATTGCACCTTGGGTTAATTTTTTTGAGTTTAAGTAAGGATCCCTAATTTTTTTTAAAATCTAATTTAGTCTATGTCACTCGGGGATAGTGTAGCTTCCTACCAGTGAAAGAATTTTTCAAATCGGTTCAGTATTTCCGGAGCCTATTCGTTACAAACAAACAAATCTTTCCTCTTTATAATATTGGTATAGATGAGGTTGACACAAATATTTTTATGAATTTTTTATTTATTTTTTAAGATTGCTTGCTAAACTACATTTTAAATGTAAAAAAAAAATTAACTAAGTAATGGATAAATGCCTCTAACTAACATAGGCGTCTAGACTATATCATTATCATTATAGAAAGACGTACCTATACTGTTAGACATAGACTGGACATAAAATTGGTTATTCAGTGCTTGTATTTTTATAAAAGTCGAATATATAGTCGATAAAAAAGATATATTCTATAGTAGGTATATTGGTATTCAAAGATATTTAAAGTGAGAAATTGTATTTCCATTTTAGTCTTAGACCTCGGAGTTTTTTTTACAGAATTTCGAAATCAATATATTCAATATTATAATTCACGCAAGACAGTGAGTCTATAGATAAACTGATAGCAACAAATAGCCTGTCAGTCGATCCCAGCTGTGAAGCAGGAAACGTGCAATTTAGAGACAACGCTGATTCCTGAACTAATAGGATTGTTGTTAAAGGGCTCATGACACGAGGCTGATCGTTACTAATGTAGGTTTATTGAATACGAGCTTTCCCGGCTTACTTCGTTACGCCATATAATATAAGATACTACAAAAGACTTGGCTCTATAGACTATGTTCTTTTGACTGCCCAGAATGGCCGAATAAAAACCAAAAACAACAACAAACCACCTGTCAAAATATGTAAACAACGGAAAAAATATTGCACCTTGGGTTACATTATTTGAGTTTAGGTAAAGATCCCTAATTTTTTTGAAAATCTAATATAGCCTATGACACTCGGGGTTAATGTAGCTTCCTACCATTTAAAGAATTTTTCAAATCGGTTCAGTATTTCCGGAGCCTATTCGTTACAAACAAACAAACAAACAAATCTTTCCTCTTTATAATATTGGTATAGATGCATTGAATCTTAATTTTGTTTTAAGTTATTGGTATCAAGTATCAGGTATCAGAACACGAAGAGGTTCGAAATTTAATATATGTGAGTAGTTTCGTCGTATCAATTTCTTTCATTACGGACTTAAGTCTAATCCTATTATTCTTAAAAAGTTGAAGAGCATTTGAGTTATTTGACGAATGTCAATTTAGACTGGAAGTCAACAAGCTTTACTGTATGTCTACTTCTCTGGTCTGGATACAACAGACCAGAGAAGTAGACATACAGTAAAGCTACTTAAAACCTACGGTATCTTTATGAATAATACGATAATGCTATTATTCTTAAAAAATTAAAGAGCATTTTAGTTATTTGACGTATGTCAATTTAGACTGGATGTCACGTATTTACCATACAACAAACTAGAGAAGTAGACCTCCAGTAAAGCTACTTAAAACCTACTTATGAATAGCACTGGAAGACTTAAGACGTACAGTACAACCCAAACTAAAAATAATATTTCCTATAAGGTTTGTTGGCACCTCAGTTATTTCAAATATAATTTCAGCGCCTCTACAGTATGTCACAATAATACGGGTATACTAAAAAAACACTTTGTCATGTTCATGATGACAAAAAACTCATTAAATTTTATTGACTTATTTTCATTATTTGACATTGGTTTGGAACTCATTAGCTGTAATGGGACATGGTTCGACGGACTAACTTTTCCGTAGCCTGTGCGTTAACAAAATTGTGGTGTCGAGTTCATTTAGGAGTATCATTATACCGATATTAAATATACTGATGAAGGGACCAAGAAGACCTGACATTGTGGCAATATGTGGGGGTAGCCAATAACCGACAGTGGATGTCTTCCAGGTGACAATGATAATAATGATGATGATATAATTTTCCTATAGGGACATAACTGGTTTTTTTAAGAAAGTATGTTTTGTTCTTCATGTTTTTAAAGTGAACAGTCAGTTACACAGAATACTAACGAATATTGCAAAGAAAAATAATTTGGCAAAGTGCGAGGACTCACGCTTAGAAGGTTCCGGTATAGTTCAGCGCGTATTTATGAATGTATCACTAAAATTTAGTGACTAAATTAACGTAATTTTATGATGCTTTTAATATTTGTTAGCATTCTTTGGGCATAAGAAAATAAAACTTTTTATCAAAAAATAAAACCGCCGAAAAAAAAACTGAAAAGCATAAAATAATAATCGAATTACTTACTAAGTTCTTAAAGTAATGTAGGGTATATACCAAGTAATTTTAAGTCGGCGCGCCACACAAGCAAATTCCATAATTACGTAAAGATTGATGCGCGGCAGCGCACGAATTTTTGTTATTTCTTTAAATTAAAGGTACCTAATTTAATGATCTTTGTACAAGGAATCTGTGGCGCCGACTCAAAATTACTTGGTATATACCCTACATTACTTTAAGAACTTAGTAAGTAATTCGATTATTATTTTATGCTTTTCAGTTTTTTTTTCGGCGGTTTTATTTTTTGATAAAAAGTTTTATTTTATGCTTTTCAGTTCTTTCAGGGTTTTATTATTTTCTTCTCCCACAAGGTGGTCAGTGGTCACACCGCATAAGGTGATCAGACGACATGGTTGACAGGGACGACAAGACCGGTCGGTATGGCGATTTGTGGGGGAGGCCTATGTCCAGCAGTGGACGTCTTTCGGCTGATTTTATTTCATTTCAAAAGATATTGTAAGTAGATATCAAAATGTATAGTGTTACACGTAAAATGCAACTTGTGAGTTGATAAATCCACCCGCCGACCAAAAAGTCACCCCTATTTTCCTGGGAATGGGAATTTTATTTCAAAATTTTTATGGGACCAACTTCAAGGTATGCCCTGTCGATTAAAAAAAAAATTATCAAAATTGAACTACTCTGTAAAAAGTTATGCGTGATCATACATTAAAAAAAAAAAAAAATATATACGTGTCGAATTGAGTACCTCCTCCTTTTTTTTCGTCGGTCAAAAAATATCGTGCAATCATCTCATTTGGGTTAATTTAGCTGCTTTAGAGATAACTGCCTTTGACAGACAGACAGACGGACGGACGGAATATTCATATTAATAAGGTCCCGGGACGAGTACCCGCGAAACCTTAAAAATTTACTTAAATTTATATTTTCAATATAGCGTTCTGAACCGGCTTTTAAAAGAAACATAGATCGCAATATATACTTGTCCTTTCAAGTCGTTAAATTATTGAAAGTAATATGATCCTATTATGAAAACAAGAGGCCATGAGATAGGACAATGTCATAAGCATTATCTTCTTCAGTGACAGAGTTTCCTGCAAAATACCTTTATTTGTAGGTAGTCTAGACAATAGACATTATTACGTATTTGAAGGAAGTCTACCTCTAATAGATTAGCCAACCCAGCGAAATTGATAATGCCCAAAACAACAGTGCATCGTTTAATATGTTTCCTAGCCAATGCTGATTAAACCACTATTTCTTTCTCTTTGAATCATCTAACGTGCAAGAGTACTGTATTAAATAATATAAGTTGCCAACTCGCAAACAATTGCGAGTCTCAAGCTTGCGAGTTGACGACCGACTCAAAAGTACCATGAATTGAGCTGTCAAAATGCGGAAGACGGCCCTTTATAAAATGAATTTTATTCCTAACCTTTTTTATGTTTTCAATATTCCAAATAACGTCAATCTTGATAAAGACGAATCTAACGAAACTAAAGTATTGCCAAATTAATAATTCGAAATGAGATCTTCGCTAACTATCGTTTTCTCGGAAATAATTCATAATTATACTTAATTACGCATGAAGAAAATTCCGACGCTCGGGAATACGACCGTTGTCGAACAGTGACTGTGTGAGTTCTATGCACATTATCACTTTTGGAGTTACTGTACCAGCATTAAAATTTCTTTCGCCGTTCTTAAATTATATATGGTAGGTATAACATGACTTTGTTTCAAGTCTATTGAAACTTATTATGTAACAATATTAACTTTTAAAATCCTATCAAACGTCATTGATAACTTTTATATCGGTTGTTACGCTTTCAGATTTCTCGTTAGCGGGCACAATACATGACAATGTACATATTTCATCATTACATTGGATTTATAATAAGTTTTTTGAATGAAGTTTCTTAACAAAATTAATTTAAATTTGTTTATTATTTTATTTATATTATACGTGCTGGTTGCAAACAGTTTGGTATTTCTTGTGACACACACACCGCACTTACATTTTTAATACTTTCAAATATAACAGAGTCTCTTCCCGTGTCTGTCCCTATGTATGCTTATATCTTTAAAATTATGCAACGGTTATTGTTGCTTTTTTTTTTAAAGATAGGATAATTCTAGAGAAAGGTTTATATGTATAATTCATGCTCAACATAGTAATAGGTAAGGTGGTACGTACGATGTTCGCCGGGTCGACTACTTAAGATATAATCTGCGAAAGAAAAGACGTCAAGAAAATATTTAAAAACAATAATAAATTGCAGATAGATCGCAAACAAGCAACGCAATGATGATATAGGATGATTTAGCAGAACTCAAGCAAAGCGGCAGAAAACGCGATATTTTTAACTTCCTCGTTCATTTCCTTAGTTACCATTGATAATGAAGGAAAAATAAAACTCAAAATAAGACAAGCGATACCTGCATAGAATAAGAACTTTTTTTTTCAAAATAGTTTTTGTATTCGACGAACGTATTCGACAATGGCGACTTATTTGAAATTTACAACCAAGATCGACTATTTAATATCGACTTTACATGCTGTTTTTTTGCATCAAGTCTAGTAGTTCCATTATAAATTACATAACATCAAATGAGTGCCTATAATAATGGCGTAGACACAATGATTGAGTCGATAGTGACACTAAATGACACACGACCGTGACAAAGTGTGCGCAGACGACGCCTGTCCCATGGTTCATGAAATGACTGGTCCATTGCTTGATTTGGAAAGTTTCGCTAAAGTCATTGTAGGAATTGTTAATTAAGGGCTTAGACGGTGCGAAACTAGCGCCACTTCCGATAAATAATAAAATAACACACATCACACTCAGAGCCCCTTACTAGGAAGAACCTGTATCTAGGGTGCCCGAACCACACACAGAGACGAACATCACACCCAGACCGGAAACAAACATCGATATTCAATCATATCAATATTCGCCCCGCCCGGGAATCGAACCCGGGTGCACACGCTTACTCAGTCCAGATCACTGCCAACTGAGCCACGGAGCAGTCATTAATAATTAATATCTTCTAATCTAAACCATTTTTTTTTTCTCTTTTGCATGTTAACTTAGAAATCGGAAATAAAAGGCTTTTTTATTTTATTTTATTTTATAATCAAAACCATGGCTGAAATCAAAAATATAATAATAATAATGGCGTAGGGATGTGACGACCCCATCGCCCAGTGGAAATTCCAGTACTTTCGGTCTGGAACTTCCATTGCAATTAGTCACCGCAGGGACGGCTTGTGGCGAGTCGATGGTGAGTGGCGACACCACGGACCCTATACCTCCAGGGGGACACACGCAGTCATCACACGCACACTCACATGCAGTCATCACACACACACACCCCCCCGCCTCTGAGCTTGCCTTCACCAGCCGGCCAGAGTGGAGTAGCAAGAGCGAAGCCTATGCTCCAGGTTGGAAGTGTAAAATGTCATAACGCCGGGTGCATCTTATGCTGCCCGCAGTCTCACCTCTCGACAACCTTAGCTGTCCACGCCCAGTGTTGCGACCCGTTGCCAATATATCGGCGACTTAGTGGAAGCCCACCCAGTGGACAGCGAGTCACCGCCTGCCATGATAATTAGTGAAATAATGCATTAAAGGCAGGCGTACCGGTATTTCACTCCATAGCACCAGTTAACCGGTCCATTAAACAGTTCACCCCCATAAACCATTTCTTGTCATCCATTTTACAATAGTTCCTATCACCTTCTGGGTGCCGCCTCTGGGTGCATGATCTATTTGTGCATTTAGTGGCGGTGTCTGGTTGGTGATCCATATACAATATAGCAAAACTCTCGAAAGGGCCTCTACGAGTTGGATTCGTCCCCTCGCACGCCTCTCAAAGGACCGGGCTCTATCCCGTGATACCGAAGAGTATTGAGAAACATAATAATAATAATAAATTTATTTATTTAAGTACTAAGACTCATTTCACATTACAAATGGTATTAGTAGCACATTTAAGCTTAAAAACTAGGGTTAGTATTATTTATAGGTAATCAATCAGTTTATTTTATATTTACAAACGCTAGCATGTAGGTATGCTAGCACAATAGCCTAAGTAATGGGCATCTACTCTCCCAGCGTACATGCTTAGGACAATGTTGCGGCTGGCTCGGGCTCTGCTGAGGAGTGACCCGCATCTCTTACGCATCGTAAGTAGCATAGAAGCAGTCCACCCCCGCCGCCGCGAACATTTCTGAGGCGCTGCAAAACCAAAACAAAAATATGACTCCCTAGGTAGATAATCTTGGTTGGCCCTGTTGCGTAGCTTTCAGGTTCAAAAGCTAATTATCCACTGCTTGAGCCTAAATTTGCCTTTCTTTGGCCTTTATCCCAAGCGCTATACAACAGTTTTCTACTTCCCATGGAAAGTACTAACTTTCAGGACTAAGTCTTTGCATGATATATGACTCGAATAAAATATGAAAAAAAAAAAACATTTTTTTTTCTTTCAAAAATAAAAATAATTTATTTAAGGCCGATGGACTTCTTGTTCACCCAACTGCGCATTGGCCTTCACCCCCTGACTTGTCTGGCACCAACTAAGCCACCATAGGTCATTGCTCTGATGCTACAGCTACAACGTTTTTGGTTTTTTTTACAAAAGTTTTCGAAGTATACCTCAAGTGAGCACGGTTCATTATTTTTCAATTTTGTTTTCAGGAATCAGTCCTGTATTAACTATGCCTACCGGGCGTTAAATTTTCCTCCACGATAAATAAAAAAGTAACCGTGTATAATTTTGTTTATTTAGTAGGTTTTTTTTTCGAAATGGTCCCCAAGGTACTTAATTATCAATTCTTTGTGTATAAAAAATATACGCGACGAATTGAGAACCTCATCCTTTTTGTTTTTTCGTCGGTTTAAAAAGTGAGAAGGCAGCACCGCGAACAAATCTATTTTTATCTGTTTATCTTGTTGAAGAAGAAATAAAAACTTATGATTAACAGCATAATTAATTTTAATTACAGCAATTCGTTTAACACTTACTTCTCTGTTTGTTAGTCAAACAAATTTACATAAATTGACAGTAAATCTTTAAAACTAATTATTTTTTCATCATTTAAAGGTTCCATATTGAAATAGCGCCCGTGTCAACGAGATGTGTCCCTTTATTCTTATACATAGCGATTATTAGGTCTAGTCAAGTCATAGAATAAGTATGTACCTATAATAACCTGCGCACATTATAAGAAACAATTAAAAAATGGCGGCCGTTGTATGGGCTGTCTCTCTTCCACTTCTTAACTCTTCCCTCATACTAATACTAGAGGCTGCGTAGATTTCTCATAAACACAAAAATCCATTTTATTCCTGTTCCCATGGGAATTTCGGAAAATCCTTTCATAGTGCTCACCTACACTCCCGTAGGAACCTACATGCAAAATTTCAGCCCGCTACGCCCAGTAGTTTCGGCTATGCGTTGTCTGTCAGTCAGTCAGTCAGTCAGTCAGTCAGTCAGTCAGTCAGTCAGTAACAGAAGAGTTTTATATATATAGATAAGCGAACTAGCATGCGTTCGAATAGGTCTAGCTAGCGCATTGAATGAACTATTATTCTGAGCTAGCGGCGGTTTCCATTCCAACCTCTTTGGTCTAGCTATGAATGAATGAATGAATGAATATACACTTTATTGTACTCAAATATAACAATACGTTAGCAATTAGCATAACAGTAAGGTGACAAAGGCGACCTTATTCTTCCAGGCAACCTGTTTGCAACCTGTGCAGTTTGTAGAGGCCCTAGGGGCACAGAAACGTAATGTAGGGCAAAATAATAAGATGACCAAATTTCCTTGTTTTTTATTTCTATTTTAATTAATTTGATTTTAAGTTACTATACTACTACTAGAGCGTAATTTAGATTGATTTGTAATTTTTTTACACAATTCATAATTTTTATATTTTCTCCCGCCATCTGACGGTTCACTTGCAAAGGTATGCTTCCGCTACTGGACAAAAGATGCCGCTAGTAAATAACAGCGAACCGCTACCAGATGGCGCTTTAGCAACATAACCGTGCATTATTGTAAGACAAAAAAAAATAATAAAAATTTTGATATCACTCTATAAATAAAAATAAAAAAGGGAATGTTTCTACCTACTTTTAAATTAACAATCTGCATTCTTTACAATTTAGTGTAGTAATTATTGTATTACTTGGGTACCCTACCAACCTACCTACATCCTACCTATGTATATTCTCAGTCATTGAACTATTATTACTTTTCAGTGGAATTAGAAAAACTTAAGTGTTCCTTCATCTTTATAAACACGTTACATCTCCACTAAAATTTTACGTAGTAATTATAACTCTCCCTCCAGCAAAATTTTACTAACTCACCAATGATCGAAGACAAAATAGAGTTTTACAATTACAAAAGTACAGTCACGGACTAGGAGGCTGTAACAGATTTGTCTATGGTTTCGTCAGCCCTAGTCTGTATTACCAAAGAACAAGAGTTATTTTGCAATACAGAAAAACCGGAAGTGTTACGCCGATCGTGTCCGCCACTGTACAACGACGTTAAGAGCCAGTTTACCGCGATGCTGGCGCCATTCGCAACAAAAAATATTATATCTTCTAAACTAAGGCAAATATCAAAAATGTGGCACAGTATGACACTAGATAATGTAGCCTAGTATTTTTAGGGCACTGTTGTATAGCTTTTAAGTTAAAGACCAAATAAAGCTACAAAGTGTGATACTAGATAATGTAGCCTAGTATAGCTTTTAGATTAAAGACCAAAGAAGTGTTGATAAAAGTGGCCACTTTTAGCAACAATCTGTGTATAAATTTGTACTTTTAAGTTAGGACTACTTTACTGTGCTCAAAAAATACTAAGCAAGATTGTCTAGTGTCATACTGTGCCACATTTTTATATTAGCCTTAGTTTAGAAGATAATAATATATTTTTTTTCGAGAATGGCGCTAGCATCGCGGTAAACTGGCTCTTAATGGTCTTGCTCGTTAATTTTTTGGGTTGTTACTGTTTCGACCCCCGGTCTTTCTACCCACGCACCTTTTTTTCTTGTTTCAACCCACAACAAATGGTCATTATTGTTTCGACCCACGATAAGTACCTACCTATTAAATACATTTAAGTAATATGTAAGGTTGTCAAAAAATAGATATATTTGTAAGGTAAGCCAAAGAAGTCCGAGAATTCTTTTCTTTTCCACTATTTAAAAAAAATATCTTTAATTCTTTCAGATTTTCGGTATCCCCTTTATCATTAAAGTGATTTTGTTTTTGGTAAAAATGTAACAAAAAATTAGGTTAAAAATAAAACACAGAAAACCGCAGATATGTTTAATTACTTTCGTACTATAAAATTTCACAAAATTTTGGTTAGTACGAGTAGGTAAGTGTTTTGTGAAGTGAAACAAACCTATCGCAGTTAACATTAGTATGATTTTGATCATTTTTTGCAAACTCTCCAAAATTAGAAATTGCACAGCGGGTTGAAACAGTACTATGAATGGGTAGAAAACGGACAAAAATAATGATTATTTTATGTTGGGTTGATTGTGGGTTGAAACAGGCATACAAATGGGTTGAAAACGGAAAAAATAATCGTGGGTAGAAAGTCCGTGGGTCGAAACAGGAACAACCCAATTTTTTATAATCACCCAGTGTAATTAATACATAGCAACAGCACCTTAACGCATTCTCTAGTAGGTAGGTATCTATTCTATCGAACGTCCTGTATCCTGTAAGGGTCCTATTTCACCAAGTTTTTTTTTTATTTGATTGGTGGCTATTCTGGCTATGCAGGGCTTTATCAGCCCAGTATCACTGCGGATTATTTGTGATCACTACTAGGTATTTTGTTTTAGAAGAAGTATTAGGCAGGTGCGAAAATTCGTTCTTCATAATATTCTACTGTATGCGAACACATTTCTGTGTCCGTGGCTCATCTCTTATCAGTTGGCAGTGATGTGGGCTGATGCGTGTGCATCGGGTTCGATTCCCGGCGGGGGCGAGCTTGGTTATGATGAATATCGATGTTTGTTTCCCGGTCGAGATGTAATTATTCGTCTTTATATGTGTTTCGGGCACCCTAGATACAGGTTCTTCCTAGTTAGGGCTCTGAGTATGATGCTTTATTATTATTTTATAAATCGCTATCGCTTTTTATACAGCACTGTTCAATTGTAACTCAAGCCAAGCCTGACATGTTAATAATTATCGACAAATTTACCAAATACATTTATATCGATATAAAAAAATATGTAAGTACAGTGACGGACTAGGAGGCCGTAACAGATTTGTCTATGGTTTCGTCAGCCCTAGACTGTATTACCAAAGGACAAGATCTAATTTGAAATACAGAAAAACCGGAAGTGTTACGCCGACCGTGTCCGCCACTGTACCTAGTCTTGTTTAAAATTGTCGTTTAATTAAAATAAGAATAATTGTAATAAAGTAAAGATGTTAATTAGGCGCTTTCATCTTTCTATCTTAATTTTGACACTTATAAGTAATTTTCAAAATACTCACTTGCCAACTATATCACCACTCGTCAATATCTCGAATCATCGGCCGAAATAATGTCGCTGACAATTGTCGAATTGGTGAAATAGGACCCCTGTCTAATCTAAACCTAGTCCTACTGAATCAATTAAGCAAGACTCCTTTTTTGGTCCTACGTCCGGTCGTAAGTATTCATTTATAGAATCTCATTACCATAATTCATAAAATGCTGTACAGCCGAGCTAGCACAAACATGTCACAAATCTACCACAAGAAACTACAAAATATCGTTTCTTCTCATCATTATCACAACCGAAAGTCGTCTACTGTTGGACATAGGTCTCCCCCACAGATTTTAATAAGGACAACCATTGTGTGGGGGTTTTGATTTGCCATAATCGCCAAGTTTGGCAGGTGTATTGGCGATCGCAGTATGGCTCTTCATGCTTTTCAATGAAGGCTGCTACTGTTCGTCCTTCGGCTGTTCCCTTAGTCGCCTTTTACAACAAAAATGCGAGGAATCGGGTGGTATTCTACCAGGCAAGTCATTTCTTCTAAAGTTATACTTTTAACTATATAAACTTTTTACTGCCCGCTACACTCGAAAATGTAAGCATGTCTTCAAAATTGGGGACTGGAAACCACTAGGCATTATCAACATTAACGGCGAGAACATCACTCACCTTCAGTCTGTTCACTGACGATATCGGTAATGGGAATATTCGAAGAACGTACTTATAGGCCAGTGGGATCTTCTTTGCCGTCACCGGGCAGCGAACCCACACTGACCCGAGGCCCCTCTCGAAAGTTATGCGCGCCCCACCTGGACGTCTTCGACCCTGCATCCACCGTTGGCTGTGACTGCGGCCGCGGTGAGTGGCGATTGCGCACCGGAAGACCGCAGAGTAGGCATAAGGCGACAGACCCTCAAGGTGGTCTGACGACCAGTTTAAGCTTACACGTGTGCCACTTAAAATGTGTGTGTGTAAAAACACATTTTTACATTTATCTCAAAATTTACAAAACTTTTTGTAGATAGAGTATCTCGTGAAATTATTACTTTATATAGGTAGATTTTTTAGGCTGTTTAGATCAATAAGGTCCCGAGGGAAGAGTACCTTAAAAAATTATGATTGAGAAGTTATGAAATTTTAAGGTTATGCGTGGCACCTTTAAGTCGTCAACTATGTAATCACTTTTATAATATCGACTGACCGTAACATAAGTAATACCTAAGTATTTATTTATTTAAAAATTGTTAATAATATTTACCATAACTTCATTGTAAATAAATGTGCATATTTATATTTTAGTCATGCATGGTGGTGTCTGCGCGAAATAACAGCTGAAAAGAAAAAATACAATAATAAATATTATCATGCTTGATTCTAGTTAGTATATAAGAGGAGTAAACGTGATCTTTTTTTTTGTTTGTGCCTGTAACGCTATCGGTGAGTGACTTATTTTTAAAATTGTCAATTATATATCATAGTAATACACGAGTAAAACAATTTATTTATACCTTAGAAACATTAGAAAGAAAGAGTTATATGTATATATAAATCTGTCTAAAATGTGTTAGGGATATCCTAAATTTTTACCAATAAACCATAAATAACAATTAAAGGGCTTAAAAAGTATGTAAAAAAACGCAATAATGCCTATAGATAGATAGTATAACGACAGATAAGAGAGTTTTTTATACTGATAATAGTACACAAACATCTTTTCGTTTCCATTGCTAAAAGTGGCCCGCAAATTTCAGTTAATATTTAGAAAATTGTGGGATTGTGTGCGCATACTGAATGTCATTGTCTCAAACAAGCTCTCAACATAGATACTAGCGCCACGCGCGAAATAAATTTGTTTCTTTTAAACTATCTGCTCCGTGGCTCAGTTGGCAGTGATGTGGACCGAGTAAGCGCGTGCACCCGGGTTCGATTCCCGGGCGGGGCGAATATTGATATGATGAATATCGATGTTTGTTTCCGGTCTGGGTGTGATGTTTGTCTCTGTATGTGTTTCGGGCACCCTAGATACAGGTTCTTCCTAGTTAGGGGCTCTGAGTGTGATGTGTTATTATTATTATTATACTAAGCAAGATTATCTATCAAGTTTCACATTTTTGATATTTACGATGGTTTCATCATATGCTCTGTCATCTCGCCAATGCTGGACATAGGGTCTCTTTCACAAATTGCCATTGTGGTGTGTTTAGCGTTATTAGCGTCATAAGTTTCTGTTACATTATGCTGAGTCGGAGCCTATATCGGTTCTGATATGCGCCACTGTGCCTTACACTGTGTGTGAATCAGTTAAATAAGTTATACCTGTATGTTTTAGTGTAATTTTATGTAATTTTATTGTTTTTTTGTTATATATTTTTTAATGTGTGTATTGCTTCTTAAGAGCCAGTTTACAGAGATGCTAGCGCCATTCGCGAAAAAAATTAATATCTTCTAAACTAAGGCAAATATCAAAAATCGGGCACAGTATGACACTAGATAATGTAGCCTAGTATTTTTAGGGCACGATTGTATAGCTTTTAGGTTAAAGACCAAAAAAAGCTACAGAGTGTTGCTAAAAGTGGCCACTTTTAGTAACAATCTGTTTATAATTTTGCTCTTTTAAGGTAGGACTACTTTTATTTACTGGGCTCAAAAATACTAATCAAGATAATCTAGTGTCATACTGTGCCACATTTTTGATATTTGCTTTAGTTTAGAAGATATTATTTTTTTCGCGAATGGCGCTAGCATCGCGGTAAACTGGCTCTTAAATATATATTTTCTCTATCTATCTTTTGTCGTAATCGCGCTGTCTCCCAGTCGGGTCAGCGATCGCAGCGTGGATCTCCAAGCATTTTAACGAAAGATGCTGCTGCCCGGCCTTCGCCTGGTCTCACTTGGTCTGTAACGACACCCTTTTGAAGAGATCAGGTTGTTGGTACCTATTCTATGCCGCCTCCACATGGCCAAAGATAATAATAATAATAACACATCACACTCAGAGCCCCTAACTAGGATGAACCTGTATCTAGGGTACCCGAAACACACACAGAGACGAACTTGACACCCAGACCGGAAACAAACATCGATATTCATCATATTAATCGCCCCGTCCGGGAATCGAACCCAGGTGCACACGCTTACTCGGTCCACATCACTGCCAACTGAGCCACGGTGTAGATGGTTTAAAAGATACGAGTTTATTTCGCGCGTGGCGCTAGTATCTATGTTGAAAGCTTGTTTGAGACAATGACATTCAGTATGCGCACACAATCCCACAATTTTCTGCGCTCGCGCAACCAAGCAATCAGTATTAGCAGTCACCCGCCAACCGGCGACCGCAGTGACTGTCCAACGGTCGATACGCTGGACAATCGTTACGCGAGAATTTAATTCAAATTTAGAACGCTTTATTTCGCGAAATAGTAACTAATAGGACGAGGTAAGCGGTTATTAGACTGTTTTTTTGTATTTAGCTTGGTTTTATTGTTGTATTTTACTTGGCATGTATAAATAGACAGTTCAGACTGTCCACATTCAGTTTGTTGTTGTTGTGTTTAAGTATGTATAACTGTAAAATGCCGAAGCTATTTTAGCTTGCGGTTTAACCGGCGAATTCGTGACAAGTTTCGCTTGTTTTAAACAAAGTTGTATATAGGTGATTTTGTATGCCAATTCGATGCTTTTCAAAAGCTTTGTGACGTTTTAAATGGCTTTCTATGTTCATATTACAAACCATGATATGAAAATTAAGCTACAATACCTACGTATCAGATTTAAAGTAAAGTTTGTAAATGTGAGAATTTCGTAAAATTTTGAATCAATTAACAATTTTGATTTTAATTTAAAAAATTAAACTAGCTGTACTAGCGACTTTATTCGCGTCTAATATAGTGATTTTAACACATTTTCTCACCGTTTAAACCTTTACCGGGTCTGCGCTTGAAATACGAGTTAAGACAAATATTTCGAAACTAAAATTTGCTAAATTTACCCTTAATATTATAGACAAATGGCAAGACAAACAAACAGCAATCCGACGAAACCGTAAGCCCATCCGTTATTTAAAATAATATGAATCGTTTTTTTAATTCAAAAACCATTTCATTATACTTACCTACCCACTTAGCAAAAGTTAATTCAAAAATATCTCCAGTTACCGTTAAATAATTCGTAAAAACATAGTTATCTCAAAAATGTTAAACCCACGCCATTTGGTTCCGCCTGACCTTATATTATACCTAAAAATGATAAAATTTAAGATAAACTAGCAAATATTTAGTTATTTACCTATCCATACAGTTTAATCACTACAATAGTATAAAACAAAGTCGCTTCCCGCGTCTGTCCCTATGTATGCTTATATTATCTTAAAAACTATGCAACGGATTTTGATGCGTTATTTTTAAATATAGACTGTTTCAAGAGGAAGGTTTATATGTAAAATACAATGCTCAACATAGAAATAGGTAAGGCGGTACGAAGTTCGCCGGGTCAACTAGTTATCTTCTAAAATGTATCTATTATTTGACCTACGTGGGTCAGTTGGCAGTGACGTTGAACGTGACTTTGACTTTAGAAGTCCGGGTTCGATACCCGATATGAGGCATTTCGAAGGTTTTCTGGTCTGATTCTATTTGTAGGTATGTATTTTGGGCAACCTATGTTTTTGTAACTCCTAACGCGTACCCTGTAGCCACGGGGTGAGCCGCAGGGTTATGTGGGGTCGAACCCACTAAAACCCCGCCGGTGTCCTTCTCGGGTGTTAGCAGGAGGGTCGCGGAGTCGCGGGTCAGTCACGCACGACCCTCCCCAGCTTAGGCTGTAGAGCCTCTTCTCGGGGGGACATGGTGGGCTCCCCGCGGCGCGTGGTTGACTCGCTTAACGCTTACTGAGTTTGTGTTTATTCCACATTTGGCCAAAAACTATATTTTTTGCAAAATACATAAAACAGTAACTCCGTCTTGCATAAACGATATTTTTTTTTTATAGTATAAAATAAAGTCGCTTCCCGCGTCTGTCCCTATGTATGCTTATATCTTTAAAACTACGCAACGGATTTTGATGCGGTTTTGTTTAATAGATAGAGTGATACAATAGGAAGATACAATACATGCACAAAAAAGTAAAAGTTCTCCGGGTCGACTAGTAAACGATATAACAATGTGGAAGAGGGCTATTAAGCTGCGGGAAGTCGTTCAAAATTTATTAAAAGCGAATAATTAGGCCAGAATAAATAAAAAACACGAAAAATTAATTAGCGCCACAGTCTTGAATTCTGCATTTTATTCCTATTGCAAGAATGCTTTTCGTCCTATACGTTTTTTTGGTATAGACTTTTTTATTTCATTTGTGGCCGTAATAGATAGATCCTCTTTTAGGCTTCTAAGCAACTTTATTTTTTATAAAATGTCTCTCATGTAAATTTTAACACTCTTATTCATAAAAACTTAAAGAGCATTTTAGTTATTTGACGTATGTCAATTTAGACTGGGTGACACGTGTTTACCATACAACAAACCAGAGAAGTAGACCTCCAGTAACGCTACTTAAAATCTACTGTATCTTTATGAATAAGACGGTAAGAATCGTAAAACTGCTTTTCTTTAGGTACTTTCCTTGTAGGTTATTATAGGTCTGTGATCGCGGGGAATCCCTAAAGATATGTTATTCTTTAAATAAATTTAATGATAATTTATGATCTTTTACAAAAAAACTTCAGATAAGTAATAATAATAATATTATTAAAGGTAAAAAAACAAATAA
The DNA here is from genome assembly GCA_951802225.1 of Euspilapteryx auroguttella. Classification (NCBI taxonomy): domain Eukaryota; kingdom Metazoa; phylum Arthropoda; class Insecta; order Lepidoptera; family Gracillariidae; genus Euspilapteryx; species Euspilapteryx auroguttella. The sequence goes on from OX637653.1 coordinate 10,249,775, forward strand.
AATTTTGATGAAAAAAAAAAAACTATGAAAGCCAGCCCCCAGATAAAATTGTAAAAAAAAGTAAATTAAAAAAAAAAAAACATATAAATATCTGAATTTCTAACGTACAACTTTTCTCAAGCCTGATCGAAGATTTTTGAAGTCCTTCAACTACCCAAATTTCTCAGACTAATTACAATAGTTTTCTGAAAATAAACCAAGTTTTTTATTTAAAGTAAACTTGATTTACTCATTTCGCATTCTGATCTATAATTTTAATCACATACAAATATTTACGATGACTCACAGCCACAGCTCACCGATCGTTATTGGCGATACCCGTTCCAAAGAACATCTTGGTCAAAACTGGTTCCGTACGTGATGCAACGACCTGGCGAATGTTATCTTACAAGTGGTACGACAGTTCATATTCGTATTCATCCATAGCTGACTCCATAAGATCGATTTGAAATTTAACATGTTCAAAATCGTCGTTGGATAGCGATTTGCGTGCGGCGTTCCGGCAAATCTTTATGTTTTTGTGGTTTTTTTATTTTTGGTTCTCAACACGCGTTTCGGGTTATCGATTGGACGGTGTGTGAAGATGGGGATTATCTGTTGCTCAGGACTTTGAACTCTGTTCGAGCGTTGACTTTTGGATCTTATGAATATTATTCAAGTTTAAATATTGCACGCTGAGGCTCCGTCTCTGGCGATTGGTAACGCCTGAATTTGCTTTGAAATTGTTTTGCTTAGAAATTTTGCTTGCGGACTTTAGTAGGTTTAAAGTTATTCATGATCATGCATTTTCATGATATTCATGAACTCGTTCACTTTCAAAATATTTTGTACGACAACAAATCCAGCCAACGTCTTAGAATATTGTAGGTAATGCCCGTTTAGTTTGCAGTCTAGTGACTTCATAAATTGAAATTATTGTAATATAGGGAGAGATTTATAAATTCATTTTTTACTGCTATATTGATACAGTTTTTTTTTATTCAAACTTTTTATGTAACTAATTAATTGAATGATTTGCCTCGAAGAAATTTCTTTGAGCGGTATGCACCATCAGACGGATCCAATAGTATAATTGTGAAGACCCAACCAATTGACGTTATATAGGATGACGTTTGATTCCGAGTCTGGGAATTATTTTCTAATGTATTTTGTATACGTTTCGAGCACCCAAGACACAATCTACATTAAGGGGCTCCTGAGTGATATGCATGATAAAGTCTACTAACTATGTATTTAAAAAAGTGACCTCACAGACACGGATCAACAGCCCGTGGATCAAGGGACGTCCTTGCTTTAGTGACGTCACGGTCAGTCGGTCACTCTTCGACGCACACCACTGGCTCAGTTAAGAGCCTCTTAATCGCTCTAATAGCAGTTGCATGTATGCCAGTATTTAGATTAACCTTTAATTTGTTGACTAGAATGCGCCCTGTGGCTTCCCCAGAGTATATTCCCTTAAAAACGCAAAGTTCTACGTTTTTATTCCCGTGGGTTTATAGGGATAAAAAGTTACTTCTCCTTTCTCAGGCAATTCAATATTTCTGTATCAATGAATCGGTTCGGTAATTTCCGCGTGATTGCGGAATTAAGTGTGGATTAATGAATTTTGAATTAGTTTTATCAAATTACCATACGCAGATTGTTATCTCAAGTTAGTTAACTAATATTAATCTCAAAAATAGCGCCTATTTGACAAAGATGGGCGAAGATACTGAGAAGTTATCAGTTAAAACAGGTCTCTAAATTTTGAGACAGACGCTCCAGGGGACGATCACTGTCCCCTCGAGAAGAGGCTACACAGCCATAGGGGTCTTGGAGTTGATAGCTCCACAGATCTCCCGTGGCTCCGTGCTTACAGCCGAGAAGGACACCGGCGAGGTTTTAACCCACATAACCCATTGGCTCCCCCCGGGACCGCAGGGTACTCGTCAGGAAATAAGGTCCTGCCTAGACGGATATTCCCTGGGTCTTTGGTGTGACGCACTGGGTGAATTATGGCCGTTGCTAAATATGCAATTCATACTAAATGCTAATTCTAAATGGTATAATAATTTCTTGATACCATTGTGTTTATGCCTGTCTGTCTATCATTCACTGACTTTAGTTACGAAACGAAACACTACGTCTTATATGTTAGATTATATTGAAACTGCAAATGCAAATGTGCTGTACGATATAGATTAATCGGCTAAGGATTTTAAAGCCAGTGTAGTTTTTTTTAGTTTAGATGACCGTTCGGTCATCCAAATCTGAGAATTCTACTAGGTATATCATTGCAAACAAAATGCTTTAAAGAGCATTGGGGTCAAATATTACAAATACACATAAAAAAAACGCCCTTTTTTTTTCTTATCACGAATCAGGACTAACTGACAAAGAACGCATCACACTCGGAGCCCCTTACTAGGTTGAACCTGAATTTAGGGTGCCTAAAACAAATTCATACTGCATCGGCATTAATCATAATAATGTTCGCCCCCGCCTGTAATCGAACCCGGATCAACGGCGTTGACAATCGACATCATAGCCCACTGAACAAAACTGCATGACGTTTACGTCGTACAATTCATTGTGTTGTTTTTTTTTTATGTAGATTCAATCAAACCCAGTTGGCATAGTATGAACTCTATGAAAATTAAAATCTCATAAAAGGTATCAAACACTTTCATCATTATGAGAATCATAGTTTTAGCCAAAAGACGTTCACTGCTGAACATAGGCCTTCCCCATAAATCGCCACGACGACCGGTCTTGAGCGACCAACTTGTGCGGGGTCTGCCTACTCTGCGTTTTTCGGAATTATGAGAGTAACATAGAAACTGAGAAAGGCAATAGGCCCACGGTTCCTGAACTTTACAATCAATCCGACTGCTCCGTAGCTCAGTTGGCAGTGACGTGGACGGAGATGCGTGTGCACCTGGGTTCGATTCCCGGCGGGCCGCACATTGATATGATGAATATCGATGTTTGTTTCCAGTCTGGGTGTAATGTTCATCTCTGTAATATGTTTCGGGCACCCTAGATACAGGCTGTTCCTAGTTAGGGGCTCTGAGTGTGATGTGTTATTATTAATCAACCCCATCTCAAAATCATTAAATTTTTTGCAGACAATGCTGAAAATAGGTGGTGGAGCAGCCTTAATGGCGGCAATAGTTGCCATCTTCGTAGTTGCAACCCAAGGTCGGGATCCAGACCTGGAAGCTCTGGAGCATGAAGGTCGGCAGTATATCGTTGAACTGGACAAAGCTGCAGGTCTTAGGAGAAACAGAGCATCGATTGCTGAGTGGGCATACACCTCCAATATCACTAAGGAGAATGAGGATAAGAAGGTGAGAATTTGTGAAGGCTACCTTGAGAGATAACGAAGAGCAGAAAAAGGACTTTAAGTCCTCATTAGTCCTTCCCCATAAGTGAGATGGAGTCTCGTTATGAAGATACCAATGAAAAGTTATCGTTTAGTAAGAGTCCAATAACGAACCACTACTGTCAAATTTAAATCTTATTAAGTTAAGCCAATTAAGTTAAAATATAAATTATATTAATAAAAAATAACTTTTAAACGATAAATCGACTAACTAAGTATCCGTAACAAAACGAATCAGATTCATAAAAGAATTTCATTAAAAGCGTAATAGCTGATAAGGTTGAATTTGCTGCAGCACGGTTGTCATGTCACCGCATAAAATAGACTTGAAGGCAAATCAAGTTATGAATTTTGCCGAAATAATCTCTGCTGAATAAGAAGAATATTAATTAGTTTTAAGAGCACCATAGTACCAAACAACAAGTTTACAAAGCCAAGCTCAAACCTTATTCAAATAGATTAAACATGAATCGATAAAATCCTTTAAAGATATGAAACGGAACTATTAATTATACAGATATTAAACGGAAGATAATTACTAACATTATTTGAACCTTTCTATATCCAGAAGCTCTAAATAGGTCACATTTTTTCTTTTATTTAGATTCTAGAGCTAATAGTCAATTCAAAAAAAGGCTAGATGAACGAAAGGAGTTCGTTTTATGCGGCCCTCTTACCGAGGCAGAAAATTTAAGCATTACCTACTTACATAGATTGACATACCTAATCGATTACCATTAATTTCAGATTCAAGTTCAGCTGGAACTATCAAAGCAGGAGAAGGAAGCTTGGGAAGAAACAAAGACTTTCAGATGGCAAGACTTCCAAGACTTTTCTCTTAGAAGAATGTTTAAAAAGTACACCCAATTGGGAGCATCTGCTTTGCCTGATGACAAGTATAAACAGCTGATCAAGACAATATCTGATATGGAGTCCAATTATGCGACGTCCAAGATCTGTGCTTATAAGAATGCCAGTAAATGTGACTTGTCTTTGGAACCAGGTGTGTTGGGTTCTTACTTACAAGCGCATTATAACATAACACATCACACTCAGAGCCCCTAACTAGGAAGAACCTGTATCTAGGGTGCCCGAAACACACACAGAGACGAACATCACACCCAGACCAGAAACAAACATCGATATTCATCATATCAATATTAGCCCCGCCCGGGAATCGAACCCGGGTGCACACGCTTACTCAGTCCACATCACTGCCAACCACAGAACAAGGAAGATGCTCTCTCTCCTGCCAACTGAGCCACGGAGCAGTCAAAATTTTTGCATTGTTTTTATGAAGTTCGGTATGTCTTCCTATCGATATTACACTAAGTACTTTTTATCTTGGTCTTTAAGAATTAATAAATGTAACGTAGGAATTAGCCCCCTCTGTCCAGAATTCCAGAATATAAAAATAAAAAAAAGATCAAAGAGATTACAGATCGCGGGATTTGAAGATCTTTTCCTAAAAGGTTGTCTTTATTCGATTCAGTTTCGTCGTTCATCAGGCCTTCTTTAAGTATAATTTGGCATGACCTAGCAATCTTCCATATCGCATTTAAAAAAAAATACAAGAGGATACTGTTTTTTACAACATTACAATTTGTTCGGTGAACTTTTAACTAACCACAACACAGGCCAATTCCGAGTAAGAAATGATGTCTTAAAAAATAACATCGCATTGTCTTCAAATGTTATTGAAAACGTTAGTGGTCACGTACCTCACGACCATGTTAATGGGTTTCTTACCTTATTTTGATCTCAATTGTGATATATTGTAGAAGACTTTGACCTCCATGAATGTTGTGGTGAATTTAGATGATTTGGTCAGTTCTGGGTGGTCATTGTTTCAGGATCGGGCACCCTAGACATAGGTAATTTCTAGTTTTTCTTAGAGTTATATAGCCTTTGTTTATAAGTGATAGTGTAGGATTCTATGGTGAAATAATTTTTTTAATCGGTCTATAGTACTTTCTTTCGAACCCTATTTGGATTCAAACAATTAACCAAATCTTTACTCTTTAAAATACTTATATTAGTGTATTTTTTTTTGTAAACCCTTACATCATTCAAACAGATAGACGTCCTGGCCTGGACATAGGCTAACCTCTACAGTTTGTCACAAGTTTTAAACAATGTGAAGGTATTTTGGCGTAATCCCACGCTTTTCAGGCGGGTTGGTTGGCAATTGAAGTCTAGCTATGCAAATATTTCAACAAAGGACGCTGCTGCCCATCCTTTGGCTGTTCCCTTGTTACGACTTCCATGGGAGGAGATGGAGTGGAAGAACCCTTTTAATGAAATGAATATATTGCAGATATAACTGAGATCTTCTCAACGAGCCAGGACCCTGAAGAGTTGAAGCACGCGTGGGTGGAGTGGCACAAGGCAGCTGGTGCCAGGGCGAGACAAAACTTCACGCAGTATGTCGAGCTTGATAATGAGGCTGCTAAACTTAATGGTAAGAAAGCATTTGTCTATCAAGATAGATAGATAGGTAGGAAGATGGAAACTTTATTGCAATCAATCAACTGAAATATGAATTGATTGCTAACTAATGCAGATGGTGGAATGACATCAATTCATATCTATCCGACTGGACTCAAGTGGCAAAGGCAGGTAAGGGAAACCTACCAGTGGCGTCGGGGGAAGGATATGAAATTTCGAATGTAGTAGCCTTAACCTCCCGCCACACAGATTCGGGACATTTTTATTACAGGGGTAAATAGGAATTGGAAGAATTTCCCTCTTTATAAAAAAAAAAACTTAATAAGCAAGTTACAGGTTTAGATAAATTAAATACTTCTACTTCTTATCTAAAATAATCCAATTAAATTCTGTCACGTACGCATAATATAAATATAAGTAATACAATAAATTAGATTCGAAACGCATAAATAAATATTTCTAATAAACTTATTTTGAATGGTGGGAAGGGAAGTAAAATGTGGTTAATCTGAGAACGTGTTTTATGTGAGAAGTGAACACTTTAATAGAAGTCAGATCATTGTGGCTAATAATTGAACCAACAATAGGAATTTCCCAGACTTAACTATACTTCTAAATATATCTAGGAATAACGTACGATCGTATAGATAATGTTGCGGATGTAAGTATTTAACTAAGATTTATTTTATACACCCTATGTTCATGTTGAGTTGAGTTATTAGTAGGTACTTTATGCATTAACTTAACGTTTGATGTTTTTGTTTCCACAAATCTATAATATAAAAAGGAATGGCAAAATGTGTTGGTTAGCGCATAACTCAACAATGCCTGGACCAATTTTAGCAATTATGTTCGTTGAATTTCATGGATAGTTTTTACGGCAAAAAAAATTCAAATAATTACCGGGAAAACAGCATAGACATAGGACTAGTATTCTAATAAAAAATCTACTATATAACAAATACAAAGCCTCATATATATTTTCACCATAAACTAACCAAGAACTTATATATAACTTGATAGATATTTTTTTGTCACTCCAACCTAAACCTCGTCCAGTCTCTCGCTTTTCTTTCGCTCTTATTTTGAATGCCACTATTGTGCCTAGCGCAAGTTATTATTAATGCTAGAGCAATACAACAGCGATCCATAGTAGCCTTTCTATTATTTTTTTATAAAGAAAATAGCAAATGGTAAAATTTTATTTGTGCTTTTTAAAATAAGAGAATGCCACCCCTGGATTAGTTTGGGAACTTGGTAGTTTAAATTACAATGTTTTTCAAATTCCAGACTTCAAAGACGTAGCAGATTGGTGGGTGTCAGAATACGAAGTATCAGACTTCGAAGACCAACTGGCCCAGCTCTGGGAAGATGTGAAGCCACTATACCAGCAGCTACATGCGTATGTCAGGAAACGATTGAGAGACAAGTATGGAGATGATGTCGTGTCAGCCAAAGGACCTATTCCGGCACATTTGCTGGGTATGTTCTTAATTTCTTCTGTTTGTGATTTGGTCATTACCATCGTAAAGGCGACAAAGGGAACATCCGAAGGACAGACAGCGGCGACCGAAACCCCTTATATAAACCCCCTTGGCGATTATACGAAACTTCCTCCCCAAAATTTTGGCCTTGTGGCAATCTGTGGAAAGACTTATGTCCAATGGTGAACGTCTTGAGGTTGTGATCATGATTATTTGAGATCTTCTATTGCTTTAAAGAAAAATTTGGTACGGGTATACAAGTCGAAATTCGAGCATGTGCCTGTAGCAACGCTGTAACATTTTGAATCTGTCTGCGATCCACTCCTATTTATGCCCTATATGTATAACAATGCAGTGGAAACTCAGTAACGAGAATTATAATAAAGAGATAATAGCAAATTCTTCTGGACAAACGGCTTGAGTGTACAAACATAAATTATATCTCCAGGAAACATGTGGGCCCAGACCTGGCACAATATAGAGCCCTTCACCAGGCCCTACCCTGACAAGAAGGAGTCTGACGTCACAGCTGCAATGAAAGCCCAGAACTATACTGCTCTCAAGATGTTCCAGATGTCCGACGAATTTTTTAGGTAAGTGAATTTCTTTCTAAAGTGTTTCATTATCACATTTAATGGACTTGGGTAAGTTCTCGATGACCATTAAGACCTTTGTCCTTTCTTATTGTGTTGCATAAGTTGATATACTTACGTTAGAAGTTTTTCGTTTTGGCGAAAGTACAAGGTTGTTTGTTACACGAAGTATGTATAGGATTTGAACAAAAAGATTTAGGTTTTTGGTAAATACTTTGCGCAAATACTTACTCTATTTAAGCCACGATCTTCAATCTTCAAAAAAATTTTTAATTTGTAAAAAATCTGTTTATAGGTCTTTAAACCTAACCGCTATGCCAGAGAAGTTCTGGAAGAATTCCATTATCGAGAAACCAACGGACCGAGAGATCGTCTGCCACGCTTCGGCTTGGGACTTCTACGACGGAGAAGATTTTAGGTAATCATCTTTTTCTTAAAATTTGACAGAGCTACGCTTTTGTCGATGGAGCGTCTTCGACACCTCCCATTTCCCCATCCGCTGCTTGATCTCTTGATATATCACAACACGTATCCTTTCCTTCAGTTGATCAAAGTTATTCCATCTTGCTTAGTGGTCCCCTTTCTCTTTTCCCATCAATCTTGCCTTCAATAATGTTGGTAACGAAGGTGTAGTGCGGTATAAGGGTAATCTATTATTTACAATTTTATGTTACATAGTTCTGAAATATTCCTTGATGTTCAGTTGAGAATATAATTGTACCTGTTTCGCACTAGTGAGTCAATGCGCCTTTGGTTAAACTAACAAACATACGTGTTCAAAACTTGTTCAAAATCTTCCCAACGGTAGAATAGCTAACACAATCTTCATGTTTAAGGATCAAGCAATGTACAACAATTGACTATGAGTATTTCCAAACAACACACCACGAGATGGGTCACGTACAGTACTTCCTACAATACCGAGACCAGCCAGTTATTTTCCGAGACGGAGCCAATCCAGGTATTTCAGATTTCCATTCCTTGCTTTCTAACACAAACTTTGTGCAGGATCAAAATGTGCACGGCGGTCGATCAAGAACACATACGGGTGGTTCATCATGAAATGGGTCACGTACAATACTATCTTCAGTATAAAGAACAGCCGAGTGTATTTCGAAGTGGTGCCAATCCAGGTGACGGTTTGGGTTTCTTTGGGGTATTTAATATTGCACCATTGTATTGTATGGGTGTTGATTTAAGACATCAGGGATTGTGTTTGGGTTTTTAATAAATTCTATAAAAAAATATTTCAGTATTGGGATAATGCACGACTGTATCATATATAAGTTTCTAGTATGATAACATTTTTTAAGAAGGAGTTATAACTTAGGTATTTATTTACGCATTTTCACAGCTTAATAAAAATTCTACCCTATTATTCCATAACGTTGAAAGGCGACGGTTTTTTTTAATTTACCGAATTTCAATGATATTTTTTTCCAAAGATTGGTGATGAAGATGAAAGCCCTCCTGGTTGGATTATTTTTGTGTTGTTTATGGATTTTACAAAGAATATTATGTAATTAGTAACTTGTACAAATACTTATAGTAGTTACTTAGCAGTTTTTCATGGGATTTCCTCTCATTTTTGTTTCTTTTTCTAATTCTGTTTCGTATGGTACAGAGGGAGAAAAACAATTTAAATGTCTCTAAATTTTTGGCATAGGGTTGAGTGTTAATTATGTGCCGCTGTATGTACTTACCTGAAAGCTTGTAAACCTGTTTTGAACTTTTGTTTGTTATCCTCTAACTATTTTCTAAATGCATCTTAACATACAAGTTTTTTGCATCATCAAGATTAATTATAAGCATAAATTGATAATAAGAAAAAGTCGATGTTTAATGAATAATATTTGGGACTAACCACAAAGAAAATATGATGGTAAATATATTAAGTAAAATCATTTGGCACTACTAACTGGCCTCAGAGTTTGTGAGTCTTTGCAGAAAACTAACTTTTTTTTTAAATCTTTGTCATATGTCCCAGATATTTGCTGCAAAAGCGCACGCACGCAAGCTACGAACAGGCTCTAATAATTTGGTTCATTATTTATCATGGCTACTTTACATTCTGTTGTTATAACAGTTACTAATTCATATTATTTTTGGCCATACGTTTAGCAGCATCTGAAATGGGAGAAATGAGTCTTTATCACAATCATATTGATGACTATAACTGCTCCGTGGCTCAGTTGGCAGTGATGTGGACTAGGTAAGCGTGTGCACCTGGGTTCGATTCCCGGGCGGGGCGAATATTGATATGATGAATATCGGTGTTTGTTTCCGGTCTGGGTGTAATGTTCGTCTCTGTGTGTGTTTCGGGTACCCTAGAAACAGGTTCTTCCTAGTTATGGCGCTCTGAGTGTGATGTGTTATTATTATTCATATCTTTTGCCTTAAGTTTAGCAGAATCTTGAAGGGGGAAAAATTGGCTTTTTAAACAATACTTATTGATAATGATTATCTTTAAGGTTTCCACGAAGCGGTGGGTGACACAATAGCACTTTCTGTGTCTTCACCAAAACATCTTCGGAAAGTCGGTCTGAGCAGCGGCGATGCTGAAGATGAGCAGACCGAGATCAATCAGCTTTACAAAATGGTGAGGAATATTTATTTTTGGAAGATTTTCATTATTTAATAAAAGTAAGTTTGATGTCATAACTCTTAAAAATGTTTGAACAGTTAAAGCTCTCATTTTTATCTGGAAGACATCGTCTTCTTTTGTCAACTTTTAGATATAATTTACTAGTCGACCCGGCGAACTTCGTACTGCCTAACCTACTACTACGTTGCTCATGTATTATATTTATAAACCTTCCTCATGATTTACTCTTTCTATTAAAAAAAACCGCATCGAAATCCGTTGCATTTTTTTTAAAGATTTAAGCATACATAGGGACAGACGCGGGAAGCGACTTTGTTTTATACTATGTATTGATGATGATGTTTCACCTCATTTTATGTTTAACTATTTTTTGTATACTATGTACTACCTAAATGTTTATTTGCAATCATCTTTCTTTTATTAATTTGCCATGATGATACAAACACCCTTACGATTTTTTTTTGTTTTCTTCCTCATTTGTTTTAATTTCTAAGTCACTAATTTTATTATGCATGAATGTTTATTTTCCTGTCTGATTGTTTTGCTCGTCTTTGTATGTATTTAGGTACATTTTCTTCCTAGTTAGGGGCTCCAAATTCTAATTTCAGCACAATAAATTACAGGGCATAGACAAGATAGTATTCCTTCCCTTCGCCTACACCCTGGACCTCTTCCGCTACGGCGTCTTCCGCGGCACAACCTCTCCTGATGACTACAACTGTCATTTCTGGAACTTGAGGGAGAACCTCCAAGGGGTCGAGCCTCCTGTCAACAGGACTGAGGAAGACTTTGATGCTGCTGCCAAGTACCATGTTTCTGCTGATGTCGAGTATGCTAGGTGAGATTGCAAATGATATATTTTGTCTTCCGGTTTAAGAAAACTTGATTGCGATGTTTTACTGACATTTCAAACTAACTTTTCTTGTGTCAGCCAATCATTGCCTGTGACGATACTGTAGTTTTCTCGGTCCCTTTAAAATGCTATTAAACTTTTAAAAATGGATGTCCTCTTGAGCATGAGGGACAACCAACCACCTTCCTCGCGTCATTATTTTTATTAATTTGAGCTATTGTAGTTTACTAGTATTTCTATAAGCTATACCTTGTGTCCTATATGGAGCGTTATAGTTGCCCCATGCCCCCGCAGGGCTACGGCCGCTCAGAGGTCACCTCAGAAGTGCTGTTGTCGATCTCGGGATCGAAATGTCTTTGGGTCCACCTACTACTCTTTCTTATTTGAGGCAGGAGTTTCTCTGGACCTATTTCCACCCAGAACTAGAAGGTGCAATATCCTTATCTTCTATTAACCAATTTTAATCCTTTTTTTCTAGGTACTACGTCTCTTTCATCATCCAGTTCCAATTCCACCGTGCCCTCTGTGAGATGGCCGGTGAATATTCACCTGAAGATCTTACCAAGAAGCTGGTCGACTGTGATATCTACCAGAGCGTTGCTGCTGGCAATGCTTTAGCGTAAGTTAAAACGTATTTTAATCTATTTCCACACTATTTTAAAAAGAGAAATGAAATCGTTTAGTCACTGTTTAAACATTTCCTAGATTACGATAAACATTCCAAAAAAAAGTCAAAAAGACCTATGGTCTTGGAATGTTTATCGTCATTTTGATGAGCTCAACCGGCCCAGTCACTCTCGAGTTTTATCGAAACAAACGAACCACGATTGATTTTTGTATACCTTTTTAACTAGACTTCTTCATCGTCGTTCCCTCATGGCTGGGGATCGTGACCAATAACAATTTCCTTTCATTATATCGCGATCAAAGGCTATGAAGGCTGTCTTCTTAATATATGGAACCAAATGCTTGTAAATGGACAGAATACGACCATCTTGTAGGGGCTCTTCCTCTAGCGAGCTTGCCTTCAACTTTCCCCAGTATGATATCATGTTTGGGGCTGTGTTGTTGTGTCGTAAGCGCTCTATGATGTGCCCAAAAAATTTTGAGAGTCGTTTTTTGGCAGATTTTTGGAGATTTTTAGTTCTCTTAAAAGTGACTCTAGCCCTAGATGGAATATAGAAAGACGCAAGAACGCTAATATAAACTACTATACTTTTACCATACAGAAACATGCTCAAAATGGGATCGTCAAAGCCGTGGCCAGATGCGATGGAAGTCCTCACGGGTCAACGGCAGATGAGGGCAGACGGTCTTCTGGAGTACTTCAGACCTCTGATGGAGTGGCTGAAGACTGAGAACCAGAGAACTGGAGAGTACATCGGGTGGGAGCCTAGTAAAATGCGTGAGTAGAAATAATTATTGAAAAAAAAGAAAATACAAAAAAAAACATGGAATCTGCCTACGTACTTAGCATGACGGACCATTTGTCGAATCTTTATCACTTTAAATCGCTTTTGAAATTTAAAATGCGGGAAAATGTATGGAGCTGCCTGCGTAGCATGACGGAACATTTGTCGAATCTTTCTGTCACATTTTGATCGCTTTTGACATTTAAATGCGGGAAAATGTATGGAGATGATCGACAAAAGTGACAGATAGATACGACTAATTCGGCAAATTGAGGGTTCTAACTTGCTCCACCGTCGTTACTTATACTTCGGTGCACTTGATCCTTTATAGCACTTTAGAAGAATATAATACAATAGAGTACACTATATTGCATACTAAAGTACATTATTAAATTCAGGGTGCAGGAAAATTTAATTTTAATGCAATGGGCATCCTTATCCCTTAATCGATTTCTTCCAGGCAACCCACATACGAGCTGACACGGCAAACTTCGTACCGCCTTGAGTTTTGAATATGAATATTAATTTTAAGAATATCCTATAGCCTATGACACCTGGTGATAGTGCAGCTTTCCACGGTCAAAGAATTTTTGAAATCGGTTCAGATCAGTATTATTATAGTCTCTCTCGAAGCCTATACAAAGCAAAACAATCAAATATTTCCTTTGTTTTAGTCGTATTAACTTCGTATCGCCTTACCATTTACTATGTTGTGCATGTATTATATTTATAGACTTTCGTCTTGAATCACTTTATCTTTAGAAAAAAAACGCATCAAAATCCGTTGCATAGTTAAAAAGATATAAGCATACATAGGAACAGACGCGGGAAGCGACTTTGTTTATTATACCATCCTAATGTATTCATTAGTGTAGATATCAAACCTGCTGGCATAAAATTAATGAATATCGATGTTTATTTGCCGGTCTGTCGAATTGTTCCTATTCTTGTGTTTCGGGCACTCTTGATCCTGCGGTGGTAGTAATGACGGACCATTTGTCTAATTAGTCGTATCTATCGGTCACTTTTGGCGATCATCTCCATACATTATCCCGCATTGAAATGACAAAAGCGACTTAAAGTGACAGGAAGATTCGACAAATGGTCGGTCAAGCTACGCAGGCAGGTTCTTGGGGCTCTAAATGAGATGCTAAAATGATTATCTTTTTTTTTCTCTTCATCAGAATATTGTACATCAGAACAGCGAGCAGCCATGGAAGCTGAAGCCAAAGAGGCCAAACACGAACAAGAGGCGACTACGGCTGAAACGTGACGTCACTCAGGGTCCAGAACTTAGTACTTACTGATTTAGCGAGGATCTGCGATTATCAATCTTTGTTTTATTGAAATACTTGTCGACCCGGCAAACTTCGTACCGCCTAACCTATTACTATTTTGTGCATGTTTTATACCTAAAAAATTTTTAAACTTTCCTTTAGAATCACTCTATCTATTAAAAAAAACGCATCAAGTTTTGATTTTAAATTCCCTTCTATTTTCTAAACCTAGACTATTACTTTCATATTGTATCTGTTTTATGTTTTATCATTTGATTTTCTTTTATTTGTCTTTACGTTTGCAAGTGTTGTTGACGAGATCTTAAAAAATATTATTCTTAAATTCATAATCGCATATTCATTTGGGTTGAATACGATGTTAACTTACTTCTCAACGGTTTTTTTTTTTATTTCTTTGATTTCAATATTATAATTTATTTTATATTTTTATTTTATTATTATTCTCCGAGATGAGAGCTAAGTTGATGTTGTATTATAAATAGGCTATTAGTTTTATTTATGTAAGCAATTATTAGTATTTATAACAAAAATTAAATTGAATTTTGAAAATATTTTGTATTTTTCGTACCTATCGATACCTACCCTATCGCGCTAACTATCGACTTACCTACTCAATTTACATTATCATTATTAAACTAAATTCAACTGGGGTTAATAATAACGATTGTAACCAAATTCAAGAAAATCCAGTTGTTGCTAGCCAAAGGCCCAGCGCACAAATGGCGAAGCGCAGCCAAAGATACCGAAAGTAACAGTTTAAACTGGTCTTATTCAAATCAAATAATTCTTTATTCAATTTAGGATACAAGATATCACTTATTGAAAGTTAATTAGACTAAATCTAATCTAATCGCTATTGATACCTTATTTGGTGAAGTATCCTATACTGTGAGAGGCGAGGTAGTTCAGGGTGCCCAGCAATTGGCTCAGGCAAACAAATGTTTGGCTTGACTAACGACAATAGTCGCCTGGAGACGTCCCCAAACAAGACCTCCTCTGTCAAATGATTCCACTCCCTTTCGCAATGATTTTACAGCGTAGAGAAGAAAGGGGTAACAAACTCTACAATTTATCTCTCTTTTTTTTTGGTCTTTCTAAGTTGTATGGTATAGGGTTGTAGTTGTAGATCGATCGCGTACCGATACTTAGGGTAGTTGAAAACCTTTTTTGAACTATCTGCCATAGACCATAAAAGTGTAAAATGTTGTTATCATTTGATCATTATCACACCTCGCATATGTACGCTATATACCAACTGTATCCATACTAATATTATAAATGCGAAAGTAACTCTGTCTTTATATCTGTCTGTCTCGCTTTCAACCTAAAACTACTGAACCGTTTTAAATTAAATTTGGGTCTAAGGGTGTATTCACGTACAAAGCTAATTGTCGCGTTGTAGTTGTTGTTTTTGCGCTTGTTGGCGCTAGTTCGAAAAATGTATAGAAAATACCTGCGCGGACATTAGCGCTTGTTGCCATCTTTGTACATGAATACGCACTAAGGCCTGAGAAAGGACATAGGTTAATTTTTATCCCTTAAACCCTACGGGAACGAGAAAATTTTGATTTTGATGTTTCAAGAGAAACTGCGCTGGTAAAGCCGCGGGTCGCACACTAGTCCAAAATATTTCAAATTTTTCTAATATACAAACATTAGATATCAGATATCAATTTAAAGATTACCAAAGTGATGAGATAAATCCTCCGAGACTAGACCAAGATAGAGATACAATCATGAAGTCACTCAAGATATAAAAATACGAGATAGATATAGATTTTATATCAGTTCAGTTTGGAGTTACCTCAAAGAAGAGCCAACCGTAAGTACAAGTTTAAAAACCCTCTTTACTATAATATTATTTGAGTTTAATAATTTCAGTGTCAGTTTGTTATATCAGTTTTTACGACGAAACTGTTAAAGTGATCAAAATTACTTTTCCTCCTAAAAAAGAATATCTTAGAATCTATATCAGGGGGACAAGTTTCTTTACCAAAAACTATCGATTCGTAATTGTCTTGTTAGCGACTTTGTTAACCATTGCCATTAACTAAGGTAATTTCTGTTGCACGTCCAAACAAAACAGCAATGGTTAACGAAGTCGCTAACAAGACAAATAAGAGTCGATCGTTTTTAGTAAGGAACTTGACCACCAGTTTCAAAGTTAAAGACAAAAGCTTAAACACTTGTAATGGCAAAAATTTCAACGACGCGAAACTACAGTGCAGCTACAAAAGTGCTGTCGTCACTTTGGGAAATAATAGTAAGTTTTAAAACACTAGCTAGTGCCTGTGAAAAATTATTAGCAATCTATGTATTGAAATACTGTAGATAATTTTTGTATAGACATCGAGAAAGGCGTATTAGGTATTAAATAATCTTAAGTAAGTAGATCTACACAACAGCTCTAAAAAGTACCTAAATCTCTTCACACGTTTTTTATGATGACGGTTTATCGGAGAAAATGGGGATCTTAAAGGCTTTCACAATGCGAAAACAGCGCCATTTCCGATAAATCATTAATATCTCCTATATCAAAAATATGCGCCTTTGACAACCTAGATAATCTTGCTTGGAATTTTTGGGGTTCTGTTCTGTAGCTTTCAGATTCAAAATCTGAGGAATAAACCGTTTGTTGCCTAAAGTGCCCAGTTTAGTTTCATAAAAGAATATTACATTTTCTAACATAATTATCCTAAAAGCTACACAACAGAAACTTAAAATTTATAAGCAAGATTATCTAGGGCGTTACTGAAGTATATTTTTGATTTCGGTCATGGTATAGAAGATTTATTTATTTATAGAAGTGGCGCTAGTTTTGAACCGTGTGGCGCCTTAAATGAGATTTTTTAAAGTTTTTGCAAATATTTTAGCTAAAACATGAAGTGAGTAAACTAGTAGGTATCTAAGAGATTTGTTACGCCATTACAAACAAACAAAAGATCTCATCTCATTCAGAACTTTTCAAGAAGCATGACAAAAATACTTCCAAAATTATATTAAATACAAAACAGCTTCGACAGCACTTATTTCTTATGAGTTAAAGTAGATTTTTGCATGATATTAATGAATTTGGCTATTGACTACGTGCTGAAGATGAAAGACTAAATATTTTCAGTTGTGTTTAAAGTCGCTTGCAGTAGGGTCTCTGATTTATTTTTGATTTCATTGCGAAAATGCCATGTGGATATTGTAGTGAGACAGCTAAAAAAGTTTTGTTTGTAAGTGAAAATCTTAAAACTGCAAATACAAACATTAGATTTTTTTTAGTATTGGTTGATTTGACCACCCCTTTAGCTCGGTAGACTGTGACTTCAATCAAAGGTCCAATGTCGGTGAGGGCGAATATTGTTATACTGGATATCGATGTTTGTTTCCTAGGTGTTTGGGCACCCTAGATTCAGGATCTCTTATAATTTGTCTAAATTGTGAAGATCTCTATTAAAAGTGCCTGTAGAGTGGTGTAAATTATGTAGGTATAAAGGTAGAGGACCGGTAGGTTGAGTGCTGGCTACTCCACCAACAAGAAAAACCTCGAGGATATTTTAAGCTAAACATATCAAGTTTTGCCAATAGATGGTGCTCAAAATATGCGGCGAGTTGGCCTTAGTAGGCGCAATAGCTTCGGTCTTCGTCGTAGCTGCCCAAGGATGGGCAGCAGAAAGAGCAGCCGAAGAAGCAGCAGGAAGAGAGTACATGATGCAGCTCAACCAACTGATGTCAGTGGCGAAGAACAAGAAGACATTGGCGTCTTGGGATTATGAGTCTAATATTACGACTTATAATGAGGAAAGGATGGTAAGTGATCTTTTGAGCCGAGATACGTCAATTGTTGACATAGGCTTCCCCTACTGATGACCACATGGACAAGGTTTGACATTATCGGTTGCTTGGCAGGAAGGTTAGCGATTGCAGTATGGCTATTCAAGATTTTCTACGAAGGACGCTGCTGCTCGTTCTTTTGGTGCACCCTTAGTCGCTTTTTCTTAGGGTGTCGTCATGGTAGGAGAGGGTGGTGATTTTCTATGCCGCCACCATACGTTGGTGGTGGTGAGACTGTGATACTGAAAATAAACCATATATTTCTTCTGAATCTAATTCTTGTGACGTAAACATTTATGTAAATCTTCTACAATCGTGATAAGGTCACTTTAGAAATGTTTTTGCTAGCATCAAAGTGATTAATGATTCTCTTTTAGCTCCACACCTCTCTAAAAGTAGCCTCAGACGAGAAAGAGTTCTGGCAGGAGACAATGTCATACGACTGGCATGAGTTCGAAGATTTCGACTTGAAAAGGAAATTTCAAAAGTATTCCATGCTTGGAACATCTGCACTCCCTGAAGACTTAAATGAACGGCTTATCCAGGCGATTAGTAACATGAAGAGTACTTATGCTAAAGCAACCATTTGTGATTTTAAGGACAGAAACAAGTGCGACCTTCATGTTGAACCAGGTTTGAATATTATCATTTTGAAGTTCTAAAGTAGGTTATTTAGTTTACGCTATATTGTGATCAGATAATATGTCCGTGCCTAGCTACACTACCACTCCTGGTTTTGGGACATTACGTGTTTAACAGGTTCCGTTTTTATATTGAAGTGATCTTGATGATTTTACATCAGTAAAACCGACATTGGTACTTGAAACTTTAGCTTGAGGACTATCGAAATGCCTTTCAAGCCTATATCCCTACAAGTACAAACTATCTTGGAAGATAAAGTTATTTTTATCGAACATAATATCTACAAAAATACCAAAAAACTATAAAGTAAGTTATATCAAAGCCGATAGAAATCCGAGGTTGGATAATAGGCCTACTTAAAGATTGCTATAATGCTAACTTTTTGTGGGTGTAACCAATAATAACCAAGCTATGCAAAGGGTTTTCATACGCTTTAAATAAGATTTCCAACAAAGGAAGCTGCTGGATGTATTTAGGTGTTCCCTTCGTCTTTTACGACACCTTTGTAAGAAGATGATGATGGTATTCTATGCTGGCACCACATATCCAAAGAAACCTATAATGCGTTTTTAACTATTTTATTTTTACATCAATTTATATAAAACTCTTCCGTTACTGACTGACTGACTGACTGACTGACTGACAGACAACGCAGAGCCGAAACTACTGGGCGTAGCGGGCTGAAACTTTGCATGTAGGTTCCTACGGGAGTGTAGGTGAGCACTAAGAAAGGATTTCCCGAAATTCTCATGGGAACGGGAAAAAACTGGATTTTTGTGTTTATGAGAAATCTGCGCGAGTGAAACCGCGGGGCGGCCTCTAGTAATTTATATTTGAAACTGAACTGAAACTGGTGATGACGATTTGATAACCCTTCCAGATGTAACAGATATATTTGCAAACAGCGAGGACCATGAAGAGCTTAAGCATGCTTGGGTGGAATGGCATAAAGCAGCTGGTACTGCCTCCAAGAAAGACTTTACCGAATACGTGGCATTGAACAACGAAGCTGCTAAGTTAAATGGTTCGTTTATATCTATTTATTTATTTATTTAACAGTAACAACACTATCCTTACAGGCTACCCTAATACAATAGTGCCGTGAACTTACAATTTATATATTTACTTATCAAAATAAATATTAACTAGGATTTTTTTTTTTCAATTATAATTTAATTTATAATATTATTGTTGCTATTGTTATTTTATTTTTATCTCCATCATTGCCATAAGCCGTAGGTACATACTGCCATATTGAATAGTCTTGCGCGATCCCTTTCCGATTCTTCTCTTCGTCTTCCTCTTTTCCTGATCTCCTTTCTTCTTCTGCAACCTTTACCAGGTCAAACACCAACTTGTGGGGAATCTGCGCACTTTACGTCTTCTCTCCTCTTATTTATTCGCATCGTCTTGTCCTTTCGAGCTCATTTACTATACAAGTACCAACATACTCTCATTAATAACTTAGCTCTATGGCTTTATAATGATAATAGTAATTTCTACGTTGTAAACAATTCTCCTAAAATCACACTAAATTGATTGCATTGAAAGCGAAAACTTTGTCTACACAGGCTACATTCGATTTAAATATAGCATAAATATTTTTTTTGCAGGTTATGACAGCGTTGCCGAATGGTGGCTCAGCGAATACGAAGATAAGGACATAGAAAATGAATTTGCTAAACTGTGGAAGCAGATCGAGCCATTGTATCAGCAGATACATGCTTACGTCCGTCGGCTTCTTCGACTTAAGTATGGTGATGAAGTGGTATCTGCCAAAGGGCCTATTCCTGCGCATTTACTTGGTGAGTGAGAATAAAGTCTACTGAAAATATAGACTTGGATACATGGTCTCATTTATGATGCATATACGGCGTAATGCAGATTTCAAGTTAGAGCTTCATCTCTGGCTGGGATAAATTGAAAAATAAAGAACGATTTCTTTTTTAAGAATAAGATTTAGTCCTCTAGTATATAGCCCAGCTTGATCTTCTGAAACTAGATGTATAAAAATTTTGATAATTTTATGACAATAATTTCATTTCTAAGGTAACATTTGGGCCCAGAAATGGGGTAATGCTGAAAAATTAGCCACACCATACCCTGATAGTCCTGAAGTGAATATAACAGCAGCGCTTAACAAACAGGTATTTGACTGTCTACTTATTTATTATAATCATGATGATCATAGATTTCATATTCAAACCCATAGTAGACTATCCAGTCAAGATCGGAGATTATATGCCTGAAGTTATTAACGAATACCTGGGACTAGACAAGCTCTCCAAATAGATCGTTCCAAATTCGAGAAAGAGGTCGATCGTCGAATTCAGCTCAGATGGGTAGTCGAGAAGCTCCGATACATCTTATCTTTGAGCAACGCAAACAAATGCACAGCAATATTGCTAGTAAAAAATTGGTGTCTATGGAAATATAGCACTTTAATCGGTCTTATTCCAGAACTACACAGCACTGAAGATCTTCCAAACAGCTAATGAGTTCTTCAAGTCCCTGAACCTAACTGGAGTGCCCGCGATGTTTTGGGAACGATCTATACTTGAGAAACCAGACGATGGACGCGACATGGTCTGTCATGCTTCAGCTTGGGACTTCTTTGACTCAGAAGATTTTAGGTAAATTAGAAAGCAATTCTGGAGGAGACTTTTCTTTCTTAAAGATAGATGTTCTCTTTCTCTCTCATATTCATATTATATTCTTCATAGAGTTTTAACGTAAATCGCAGACTTGCCTATTCCCGTGGAAGTGTTGTGAATTACTTCTTAAGTTCACTCCAGCACTACCTAGAAATATTTATTCCCAAGATTAAGTTTCTTTTCGAAGTTCTACGGTATTTGATAGTTAAAGTCAGTCAGAAGCATAAGATCTTTATTTATAAAGTTAATTGATGACGATTAGCTATAGTTAAAAGTTTCTTAATTTTCAGGATAAAACAATGCACAACAATTACTAGAGAATTCTATACGACAACCCATCATGAAATGGGACACATCCAGTATTACTTACAATATAAAGATCAGCCAGTTATATACAGAGCTGGTGCCAATCCAGGTACACAAAACATCTAAGCTATAATCGTTATTAAAATAAAAAAGTATCTCCAGTCGTATAATAATAATGTTAAAGCATTATACTCAGAGCCCCTTACTAGGTAGAACCTTTATCTAGGGTGCACGAATCATATACAGAGACAAATTTACACCCAGACCGAAAACAAATATCGATATTTATCATAATATCAATGTCTGCCCCGTCGGGAATCGAACCCAGGTGCACCCGAATCGCATCACTCATACCACTGCCAACCGAGCTACGGAGCAGTCTAAAGTAGGAACAGTCGAAGTATTCGACACCAATGTCGACATTATGTTCATCTCGTTATTGGGACGATGTGGTCATTTGTCGCATGAATTAGATTATAGTGGGAATGCAGACCACAAACCCAATATCTAATCATAGCTCCTTACCCGTGTCAAGAGGACAATACAATCTTCATGACTGGCGAGGAGCAAAAGATACAGGACGGTTTGACTTGCTTTAATCAAGGAAGCTTTTTCAAACTAAAGTCTTTATAATTCTAAGAATGGATCTTTGTATAACTATGCAATATTGTAGAAGTACTGTAAAAGTAAGCTTTATCTTTCTCAAATACCAATTTTCAAGTGCTTTCTTTGGTCCAACAGGATTTCATGAAGCTGTCGGTGATGTCATAGCGTTATCAGTGGCTACACCGAAGCATCTGCGAGTCATGGGCTTGCTTGAGGATGGTCCGGATGATTTGGAATCTAATATTAATCAGCTTTACAAAATGGTACGAACTCTGAATGAGCCTAATCAAATTCTACAGTCCACAGTAGCACAGACTAGCCAAACCCCTGCGACATGCCGTCGTTCAGTCTCAAAAGCTTAAAAAAAATATTAAAATAATAATAGAAGCAGGGTTTAAGTCGAGTAAACTATTGGCGGGTCATCTTTTACTTTAATCTACGTAGTACTTTAACTTCTTCTTAACTTCCTCTAGCCTCTCATTTTTTACTTTGAGAGCCAGTTTAACGCGATGAAATCAGAATACTAGGCTACATTATAGTGTGCCACATTTTTGATATTTGCCTTAGTTTAGAATATATAAATTTTTTTCGAGAATGGCGCTAGCATCGCTTATCAGCAGTTATTTTACAGGGCTTAGAGAAAATAGTTTTCCTGCCATTTGGATATCTGCTAGATCTCTACAGATATAGCGTTTTCCGAGGAACGACCACGACGAGCGACTACAACTGTCACTTTTGGAAGTTGAGAGAATCTTTGCAAGGAATCGAACCTCCTGTCATGAGAACTGAGGATGATTTCGATCCTGCTGCTAAATATCATATAACTGCTGATGTTGAATACATGAGGTTTGTAATAAATAGACTTTAAAATACTCTCTGTCTGCCACGCTGCCGATCCATCTTTTGTCCATGAATTTTACATTCATTCATGAATTCATCATTTGTTTTTACTGCTCCGTAGCTCAGTTGGCAGAGATGTGGACTGAGAAGCGGGTGCACCTGGGTTCGATTCCTATTACATAAAATACTTTATTGGTTTTCCCTAGAAGTATCCTTTGTTTTGATGAATTATATCCTTTAGCTGATCCTGATCCGGAGTCTAAAGTACCTCCATTCCAAAGTTGAGCCAAATCGATAGACCTAATATTCATAAACTTTTATCTTTAGTCTATTTTTTACTAGTATTTATGTCATAAATTTCATTATTTCTTTTCTCACCAGGTACTACATCGCGTACATAGTACAGTTCCAGTTCCAGCGCGCCCTCTGCCGGTTAGCTGGGCAGTACACGCCTGGTGATCCTGACTCTCTGTTGTCTAACTGCGATATTTATAATAGCACCGCCGCTGGTAATGCTTTGAGGTGAGTAACTTGATTTGTACGTTTTTCATCATCATCATCTCAGCTGAAATACTTTCACTGATGTTTATAAGCATGATCACAGGAGGCTTTGCCATAATCACCGTGCTTGGCAGGCGGTTGGCTATCGCGGTATACTGCGAGATAAAGCACTTGAAGTTTTTAAAACAAAGATGCTGCTGCCTGTCCCTGTTGATTCCCTTTGTCACCTTTTACGACACCCAGGGGAAGATGGGGCGGGGTGCTCATATTCTGTGCCGCCTCCACATCTTTTTTGTACAGTGGCGGTCTAGGAGGCCGTAACAGATTTGTATATGGTTTCGTCAGCCCTAGAATGTATTGCCAAAGAACAAGAGCTATTTTGCAATACAGAAAAACCGGAAGTGTTACGGCGACCTAGACCGCCAATGTACGTTATGATCTAGCTGTAGCTTCATCGTCTTCTTTCAGCATATAGCAGCTTAATGCTGGGTAGAATGCCTTATTTCATTTTTTTTTTCAGTTTTTTTGTCTCTCTTACTCAATTCCTCGTTAAGCTGTTGGTCACGATGGTATATTATACATAAACTCGGCTAAACGTGGGTTCGGTTCTTCTGCCTCTATGTATATGATCTGCTGCCTCTGCTTACCCTTTGGGGAAATTGGTTTGAGACTATGAATTAACTCAATATCATTGTACCCTCACAACATAATCAGCTTTGATTGACCAACCATCTTCCAAAATCTATTCCAGTAAAATGCTCCAAATGGGATCCTCTCGACCCTGGCCGGACGCCATGGAGGCGTTGACTGGCGAGCGTGTGATGGATGCCAGCGGTCTACTGGAGTACTTCCAGCCACTCTATGATTGGCTGAAGGTGGAGAATGAAAAGACTGGGGAGTTTATTGGATGGGAACCTAGTCCTGTTCGTAAGTATTGAAGTTGAAAGTTGTGGCGATTATTGTTATAGAAGAGATAATTTTGCTTAGCGACCAAATTAAATCGCTTTTAGCGATAAGACCGCCCCTCATTCTTTTCTATTCGAAATAAGCGTTTTCCCATACTGCATTGCCTGCCCTCACTCAGCAAGTGCGGCTTACCCGCTCTCGGTTACCTTTCACTTACCGCTCAGTACAAATAAATCCGCGTCGCACGTCTTATCTCACTTACATAAGCATGATACGCGTGCACATACACGAGTTTCAGCTGTGTTTAGTTTCTTCTATGAAGGGTGCGAGGTGCCTAACTAAGAAGACCAGTATCTGGAGTGCCCGAAACATATAAACATACGTATGTCGTACAAATGGTACAATACACCCAGACCGGGAAACAGACTTCGCTATTCATCATAACAATGTTCGCCCCGGCCGGGAATGGAACCCGGTGCACTCGCGTCTCATTTAACGTCACTGCTAACTGAGCTACGGAGGTCAAGGAAATCATTTTTTTCTCTATTATTAGAAATTCACTGTATTTAGGTGTGTACTGTGTACAGTACAGTACAATGAATTTAGTTTTGTTTTCTGTTTTTTTTTTTTTCAGAATACTGCACTGCTCAGCAACAGGATGTGATGCCAGATTCAGCATTTATGAAAAAGCTGAAATATATTATTTGAGAAAATGAAATAAGTTAACCTTAAATCAGATAAAGCGATAAGCGTCATTGTTTTGTTCAATAATTATTCGTAAAACTTTGAACTTAAAATGTTGTCTTAATGGAATCACGTCTGATTCTACTCACCTAGTATAAAAAAGTTAATTAAGACTATAAAACTGTACACTCATCCTATAAAGTACATAATAAAATTAATTTCCGTTTTAGTCTACTAGTGGTTTTTTTTTGTCGAGACAAATCTGTTACTGACTGGCAGACAATGTACATCGTAAACCATTTGAGTCAGAGGCTCGAAATTTAGAACAAAAGTTTATTTTGAGGATGTAGGGACGAACTGAGTACCTAAGGAATACGGAAACGGCTTATAAAGAGAATTCAAATACTGATATTATAAAAAGAAAATATTTGTTTGTTTGTATTGAATAAGCTCCGAGACTACTAAACTGATTTCAGAGGCACATTTTCCAGTTTCAGTGCACATTTAGGCGCAAATACAAGCTACATTTCTGCCAAATTTCAAAGACCTAGGCTTAGCGGTTCAAAAAAGTGTTTCCAGGAGAACGTTCTTCCAGCAGAATTTGTTTTTAGCCTATAACTCCAAAACCTCTGGATGCAAAAATTCGACACAAATCCTACGTCCGATGCACTGAATATTGGCATTTTCAAAATTTCGATGCAATGTACTTTCTGGCTAGAGTAATCAATATATATAAAACTCTTCCGTTACTGACTGACTGACTGACTGACTGACTGACTGACTGACTGACTGACTGACTGACTGACTGACTGACTGACTGACTTACTGAATGACTGACTGACTGACTGACTGACTGACTGACTGACTGACTGACTGACTGACTGACTGACTGACTGACTGACTGACTGACTGACTGACTGACTGACTGACTGACTGACTGACTGACTGACTGACTGACTGACTGACTGACTGACTGACTGACTGACTGACTGACTGACTGACTGACTGACTGACTGACTGACTGACTGACTGACTGACTGACTGACTGACTGACTGAAATTCCCACGGGAACGGGAAAAAACGGGATTTTTGTGTTTATGAGAAATCTGCGCGGGAAATACCGCGGGACAGCCCTCTAGTAATACATACTTCAAAAACACTAAGCTACACTGTCCCCGGGTGACATAAGAATATTCTCAGAAATTCAAAATACCGGGCGGTACGAAGTTTGCCGTGCCAGCTAGCTAAATAATAAAACGGTAAAAATTTTATGTTTGTATGTAAGGGGAGTTATCTCCGGAACTGCTGAACTTATTTAAATAATTATTCCACCAATGTTTAAAGTGGAATTTTAGGAGTACCAAGGCTATACATTGTTTGGTATAAATAAAGCCTCTGAAAGAAAAAAATACATCTCAAATATAAGTTACACTCGGTGTTTCGTTATAAGTAAAACATCTTAGTTAATTGATGAAATAACTCTTTGTCATGTTTTCTTGGACGGACAGTATTTAAGTGCCTGGCGGTCATTTTATATATTGTAATGCCTTATTTTTTGTTACACTTTATATGATTTTTGGTTGACTTCCTTATGATGATGACATTGACATTACATGACTCGTTTGATGATCAGCACTTGATTCGATAAAACGACGACTCTAAGGTTTTTTTGTTCTGCAGTGCATATTACAAAAAAAAAACTCAGGAGTCGCTCGATTTATTATTTATGTTTTGTTATTAATTTGCATTAGTTTGAAATTATGTGTCATTGTGACTGGCGAAAAAAGTTAAGAAAACATTACGGGCGTTACGGTCATAAGAATAGTACTGCGGGATCCCCTGCCTGTCGTAAAGGCGACTAAAAGGGGTCATCGGGGTCGTGTGTATGTAGAGCTAGGCGTTTAACACATCTATGCAAATGGCCCAGAGACAGGCGGCGGCACAGCGTGTGGCAATGTGACGCTGCAGCATCAGTGGAGGTGTATGCGAGAGAAAAACATATCCTTGCCGCACGAGGCAGAAGCTCGAACACAGCTATGCGTGGGAAGAATCCCAGTGGAAGGCTTTAAGGCGAATCCCGAGGTCCTTTCAAAATCGCTGAGGCGGGCACCGGGGAGTTTTAGTCCCTGTAAGCCCGTGCGTAAGGTATTTCTCCTCGTCACAATATTTATTTTTTTACTTTTCATTGGTATTGAAAGGCAAAATGGGGTCAAATCGAAGTACAAGTCAATATCTTGATTCAAGGCAAATTCACGCCTGAAAACCGAATCGAAGTTAGTTCTATGGCACGTAGCGCTAACAATGGCCGATATAGGGTCATGGTAATACTATTGTAGTACTTCCCGACATTTGGCGACAGACTAAAGTGTCGGTCGGTATTATAATGTTGGGCATAAAATTCAAAGTGACGGTTAAAGAGGCCTATTGGAACGATCATAGCTCCAATCACGATAAAAATCATAATTATAACACAACACATCACACTCAGAGCCCCTAACTAGGAAGAACCTGTATCTAGGGTACCCGAAACACACACATTTCACCCAGACCGGAACAAACATCGATATTCATCATATCAATATTCGCCCCGCCAGGGAATCGAACCCAGGTGTACACGCTTACTCAGTCCACATCACTGCCAACTGAGCCACGGAGCAGTCATATGTTCTCTTCAGATTATCTTCTAAACCTTGACTAATATCAAAAAGTACAGATGTCACTAGATAATCTTGCTATGGTGTATTAGGGCTCAAAACAAAACATCTTTCGGGAAACAACGAAAATCAAACGATGGACCATCAGAATAAATATGACCAAGATTGTCTTGACTTATTTTATTTTATTTAAAAAGGACATAACTTGATCTTTGGGCTTTTTGTCAAGTTATAGTCTTTAGACACAAAATCAGTAGGTCTACTGTCTTCCAAAAACGTTGTATAACAATGTGGGAGATGGTTTTTTACATACGCAAATTCATTTAAACTTTATTAAAAACTAGAGGCTGCCCCGCGGTATTTCCCGCGCAGATTTCTCATAAACACAAATATCCCGTTTTTTTCCGTTATCGTGGGAATTTCGGGAAATCCTTTCTTAGTGCTCACCTACACTCCCTAAGGAACCTACATGCCAAATTTCAGCTTTGTACGCCCAGTAGTTTCGGCTCTGCGTTGTCTGTCAGTCAGTCAGTCAGTCAGTCAGTCAGTAACGGAAGAGTTTTATATATATTGATGAATACTTTCGCCAGAATAATTAAAAAACGCGAAAAAGTTTGAATTTTGCGTTATACCGAGAGTTACCACCCCAAGGTCAAAATGTCTCAATGTCCCTGCTAACAATTTGACACACATCGTCCCCTCGGACATCTGTCAAACACAAGGACCAACATATTTAGCATTAATTACATTCTGTAAATTATACATTTGTGTAACAAATATCTTGACAAACAAGTGGGTGGTCAGTTTAGTGGCTAAACAATGGCATTTTTTGTGAGATGTCCGTTCGTCCGTACATACATAGTCTTTTTTGAATGCCAAACGAAGTACCTATAATGTTTTTGTTATGCATATTTTCCGGATCATACTTATATGTACCCATGTATAGGGTAAAACGTCATATTACAGAGGTAGTTAAAATCACTTCCTAATACATATGTAGATTTTTTTTCTTTCGTATTTCATATTATTATCCAGTAATGTTTTTATTGCTTGGACATTATGGAGTTACGTAAAACAAATTCAGATGTAATAACGTGATTTTCAGTACCAATTGCCATATTAGTACCTTTTACCCTACGTATTGAAAACAATAACGCAAATAGTCAAAAGTAAGTGTATACTTAGGTATAGTTGGATTTCAAATGTATGCATAATTAATTTGTATAAACAGTATCTAATATTGTTACAGGGGCAGAGAAGGTACGCCCACAAAAATAAAATTCTTCAGGTACCTTTTACCTGGGAACAAAATTTACATAGTGATACACTGAGTTTGCAATTTATTCTTAACTAGTCGACCCGGCGAACTTTGTACCGCTTAACCTTTTACTATTTTGTGCATGTATTATACTTATAAACCTTGCTCTTGAATCACTCTATTCATTAAAAAAATAGGCATCAAAATCCGTTGCGTATTTATAAAGATTTAAGCATACATAGGGACAGACGCGGGAAGGGACTTTGTTTTATACTATGTAGGTATATTGATTATTTTTGAACTGTGACTCTGGGAACCGGATTTAATTCACATGCTTGTTATTATCAAAATCTTAAAAACAAGGTAGAACCTGTATTTAGGGAGCCCGAAGAAAAGACATTATTATCTACTTATTACGAAAATGTTCGCCCTGCCTGGAATAGAAATGCCGCAAACCGGTCCGAACCCGCGCTGCCAAGTAAACCAAGGAGGTTTAGTATTTTCCTACCTATTTTAAATATTAAATATTCTGTTCTATTCTAAAAACAAATTTTAGAATAGGAATGATTGTTCAAAGAGGTTGTAAAACGTAATTTTGCGTAAGAGAACGCTGTTTATTTAACACATTTAGTGCATCAATTATTACTTGGTAGGGCTGCTGTTTTGTAAGAGGTCAAGGTTTTTAACTGCTTCGCGTGCGTCTCAGGTCATTTTATTAAAATTGTTTTTTTTTATCTATCTATACCAATATTATAAAGAGGAAAGATTTGTTTGTTTGTTTGTTTGTAACGAATAGGCTCCGGAAATACTGAACCGATTTGAATAATTCTTTCACTCATAGAAAGCTACAATAACCCCGAGTGTCATAAGCTAGATTAGATTTTCATAAAATTAGGGATCCTTACCTAAACTCAAATAATGTAACCCAAGGTGCAATATTTTTTCCGTTGTTTACATATTTTGACAGGTGGTTTGTTCTTGTTGTTTGTTTTTTATTCGGCCATTCTGGGCAGTCAAAAGAACATAGTCTATAGAGCCAAGTCTTTTGTAGTATCTTATATTCTATGGCGTAACGAAGTAAGCCGGGAAAGCTCGTTTTTTTATATACAAATGTCGTACTTGCTTATTGGAATATTTGGTCAAGATTTTCTCTAGGTACCTAGTAAAAGAAATCATACCAAAAACTCTACATGATTCAAGTTATAATTTGAATATGCAACTTACAAACTTAGCTTACGATTACCTCTTTATTGTGCCTAAATAGCTATAAAAATATTTTCTTATAATTTTTAAAAACTATAGGTAATTTTCACTAGAACTTCTCCGTTTCGTATACTGATAGTACGCCATTTGTTTTTTGCCACGTTAGTTCCTTGTAGGTTCCTTTCAACTTTACCCTTGATTATTTTCTTTGAATAAAATTAATTATTAAAAACTATGCCAGTAAAGCTTTGATCATAAATCAGTCGTAGAAACTGAGACAAAATTATTACCATAATACGCAGAAAATTACTTAACAAAATAGTGTATTATATTAAATTGGTCAGTAGAGTCATTTCATGCACGATCGACCGTGAATCATACTGTCACAAACCCATGGTCAAGACAACTTATCGATCAAAGAGACCAACAATATTCTTAACAAAGCATTCTAGCTCTTATGAACTGACTGACGACTGATGATTGTATTTTTAATTTTAGCTGTAGTTTCTAAAATATGTATTTTAAAGTAATAAAATAGATCTTAACTTGTAGTCAGATAAATTGACCAGTTATCAGAGAAAAAAAACCTTATTTGAATTGCTAGTTTTCAAGATTAGCTAAAATAATCATGAAATGTTTTGTGAGAAACAAAGTCACGAAGAGCGATATTGGCATGCAAAATGTTATTTGTTATCTAATGGGATGTGTCTTGATACGATTGTTATGTTCACAATAAGGATATGGTGTTTGTGGTCTAGTTTTGTTTTTGACAAAAAAGTAATGGATTACACATTATTACTTGAGACAAATTATTTAAAGTTTTGCTTCCGTGCAGTATTTTAAAGTGTTGATTGTACGAACTGAATGCAATTTCAAATTTATAGATCTAGGTAAATATATTTTTTTTAATACAATCGTATACTTGGTACCTATGTAATAAATATTTTTTTTATAAAAAATTTGAAAACCACAAAAACCTTTAGTAATATGGTCGCATATTGGGGAACTGCCTGCAGTTCATTGAGCGTTTTTTTACTCACTTTTAGCACAAAGAACAAAAAGTATTCCACCAAATTTAGTCTTTTAATAGCCCCAGGCTTAGATACCTATAAATAGGCACAATCTACTGCATACATCTGCATTAATATAACTACCAAAACAAAGAAAACCATTAGTTAACATAATAAAATTACTATGCAAAATGCAACTTAGTGCATAATACTTAACGACATAAATAAATAAAACCTCAAAGTAATGTCCATCGCTTGTTATTCTAGGAGTGGCTTCGCGTATGGCGCAGGTAAGTTCCCACGGTATGTGGGACAATGGGAAAATTGCGTACGCAAGGTGACAAGGCTCTGCAGTGAATGTGTTAAGAGCTGATTGTACGAAGATTTTTCTGTTTAAAGAGTTCAGTAGAAACGTTTTAAAAACATGTTAATGTTTAATGAAGTAAGAAACAGTGGGAATTCCCGTTCTCAAACATAATGGCAATGAAAATAAAAAGCATTTTGACATGTTGTACTCATAATGGATATAAATTTATAAAAACAAAATACCTAAGTCCTTTTGCAATGTTTTTGGCAAATATTCTTATAGAATCTCAAAAGAAACTGACATTATTATAAATGATGTTGCAGATTTAATTATTTTAAAGTACCTTAAATTATATAATGTTCTTCTGTTTGTTTTTTGTGTGTAATAAAGTGTTACTTATCTTTTTATCTATGTTTAGTTAAACTGGGTACTTTTTATATGTACTTTTAATGTTGCTGTTATATGGAATTAATCAGTCTATGCTCTACTCTGTCTATGGCTACTTTAAGTCACGTCACGTAGGATCTAAACAAATTTATAACTCCTCCTTAACCAAGGCTATAAAATAGTTTGTATACAAACAATGAATAGATCGTAAATCAAAAAACCTATTAAAAAGTCATAAAACGATGCTTCTCTTGCTAAAAACTTGACTGGTATTAACAGCTCTATAGAATTCTACGTAATTTTCCTAAAGGCAAATTTTTCTCTTTACTTCTACTAATAAGTTTCCAACAAGTATGTTATCGGACTTGTAAGGAATTTTCTACTCATTTATCAAAGTTCTATCTTATATGAACTATGCGAAACGTTTTACTACGAAAAAAAGGTTTAATAATAGCATTTTCTTGTAAAAGGTATAGATATAGGGCTTTGATAGTGACTACCGTACTAACATTAGGTGTTCCCGTTATTCCCACGGGAATGATACAAGAAATGATATGCAATTTTGCTTTTGTGCTTTGGAACACAAGCAGAAAACTGTTAAAATATAGTTGGTTGGTAAAGTTAGCCGCTAAAAGTAAGAAGAAGAATTTATATTTGTAATGATTTAAATAGGGCTTCATAGAAAAAAGCGCGTTGCTTTTGTTACCGGGTTACCACCATAATACCACACCTAGGACACTTCATAGTAAAAATCGCTTTGCTTCGCGCACAGCCGAAACTCGTGTACGTGCACGCGTATCATGCATGTGTGAGTGAGATAAGACGTGCTTTTTGTACTGAGAGGTAACTTAGAAGTAGAGACTACAGACTAGACTCTGGTCACCAGAGGAGAGTGGGTTTGCTTGGCTTGGCTTAGCTTGGCTGCTTATCCACAGTCGCGTGAAAACATCATTTTGACTATCCTAAGGAGGTTTTAACTTGACAATAAAATTTTGCTAGAGTCGTATGCCCTCATTACCCATGAAACTTAAACGATATCTTTAACTATTGTGACATACTGTCACGCCCTATTTCACTTTACTTTCGTTATCACTTTCTTTGCGTAAAATATTGCAGTGGCGGTCTAAGACGGCGTAACACTTCCGGTTTTTTTGTATTTCTTATGTGTTATAATGTTCTTTAGTAATACAGTCTAGGGCGAACGAGACCATAGTCAAATCTGTTACGCCGTCCTAGACCGCCACTGTACAATGTAGACCGATATAGATATAGACCTACTATAAAGCTTTGCACTCTATGGCGTCGTAAACCAGGCTCTATCTAGTCAAGAATAGGCGCTTTCTATATAAATTCTTAATAAATACGCACATACGTATGTATGAAGTACTGTAGGATACCTACGTATTTCTCCTATCCATATACAATATACCCCATCCTGGCCTGACCCCGCCGATGGTTGCTGAAAATTTGTTATCGCGTTCGCGTGTTTTACTTTTACTAATTGTTAAAACATGTTAAGAATACTTTACACTGGCTTCTGTGTATAAGACTCTTACGTCATATTGTGCAAGACTCTTTAGGGAATACCATTGTTTAACTGTGTTTGCATATTGATTTTTCACTTCTTCGTTACATTATACCTTACGTGACTATTGAGTTATATGAATTTCATTCATATTAATACTTTTTTGAAGGGATCTATAAGATTTTTTCTAATGTAGTGCATATTTGGTCGTCCACGCTGTAACACGACAGCTGTAACACAGCGTGGATGACCAAGGGGAAGCTACTTTGACCAAATAAGGTAGCGAGTCAGTGCAGAGTCGTATCAGATGGTCAAGCAGCTGGCGGGGAACAGGGTAGAATGGAGAAGGCTCCACCGACAAGAGCACAGCTCTTAAGAGAGAAGAAGAAGAAGTGCATATTTCCGTATGGCAATGGGTGATGGCGATGTCGGCTGCGATGCCGGTGTCCCAGGTTCGATTCCCGGCGGGGACAAAATTTTAAAGGTGTAAAATTTCACGAAATATGTTATTAGCCGTGTTTTGGTGGTGAAGAACTACCTCATCTTCTCGTATAAATGGCTCGAGGGGGCGACTGAAAGAACGTCTGAAGGACGGGCAGCAGCGCCCTTCGTTGAAAAATAAGAGCTAAGTATACATACTGCTTTCGCCAAACTGCTCGCCAAGCATAGTGATCATGACAAACCCTTCGTAATGTTAGTTCATGTGGGGATCTGTGGGCGAGACCTACTTCAAACAGTGGACGTTTCTCGACTCCAATTTTGATTTAGCGACATGTTAGGCTATTGCTTTAACAGTGAAAATAAGAATGAGAAACATTTTGACATGTGATAAGTATACATTGCGGGTTTACAGCTGAATCTCTTGTTTAGAGAAAATGTAACCTATATACCCGCAATTTATGATATCACATGTCAAAATGTTTCATATTCTCATTTTCATTTTGAACGGCAATAGATCCTTACTTAACTTACTATTGTTCGTTGTAGGTTCTAATAAGTTATTCCTTTCATCAAACAAGTTTCTTATTACTAAAGTATTATTGAAAGAGGAAATCGACTCATGATACCTATTCAACACGATATTCACACAATTACTTGAATAGTGAACTTTCTTTGTGAAACCGTCATGCAGCGTGCACTGCGAAAGCTTACACTCGATAATTGTTAGGAATTATCGGAAAAACTGGATGAAAGTTGTAGGTTGATTAAGCGATTATAGTTCGTCATAAGGTCGCCTTTTCTCTACTTCTACTGCCATGGGAGTGATGCCGACTGGGACGTGGTAGTACCGTGTTTGATTCCCAAATAACTTTAAAGCGGTAACTCTCGGTATGACGCGAAATTAAAAAAAAATCGCGTTTTTTATTTATTATGGCGAAAGTATTCATCTATACCAATATTATAAAGAGGAAAGATTTGTTTGTTTGTTTGTAACGAATAGGCTTTGTAAATACTAAACTGATTTGAAAATTTTTTTCATTGGTAGGAAGCTATACTATCCCCGAGTGTCATAGGCTATATTAGATTTTCAAAATAATTAGGGATCATTACTTAAACTCGAATAATGTAGCCCAAGGTGCATTTTTTCCGTTGCCAAGTGTTTAGTAGTAGGTATCTTAAATTCTTTGGCGTAACGAAATTTGCCGTGTCAGCTAGTTTTTAATAAAGTTTTAATGAATTCGCGTATGTAAAAAACCATCTCCCAAATTGTAATACAACGTTTTGGAAGACAGACCTACTGATTGAATTTCGCGCCATACCGAGAGTTACCACCTAATGAATAATATTGATGTTTTTTAGGTTCCCGGTAATATTTCATCTGAGAGATACTTATTTTTATTTATTTAATAACCTCTGTAGATTTCTTGTTTGTCTCTAAACAATTTGTTCGCAATTCTGCCTACACTGCGTCTTTAATTGTAAGTACTTTTGGGTCCCATAAACTATCATATTAACTGCTCCGTGGCTCAGTTGGCAGTGCTGTGGACTAAGTTAACGTGTTCACCTGGGTTCGATTCCCGGCGGGGCTAATATTGATATAATGAATATCGATGTTTGTTTCCGATCTGGGTGTAATGTTCGTCTCTGTGTGTGTTTCGGGTACCCTAGATACAGGTTCTTCCTAGTTAGGTGCTCTGAGTGTGATGTGTTATTATTATTATTCTTCGAGCCATGTACCTGTTCGTGATACTAAGTTTTGAAAATCTAACGCGTGTCTCTTGAACTGAACTTAAATCTATTATAATGTTTTAATTATAAAATTAAATTGATAAAATTAAACGCTTTCTAGAAGTTTATTACAGAGTCAAGGATGATTAATCAGTACTCAGTAACTCATCTTATAATTAATTACTTATTAAGTTACGAATTTAGAAATATTCGAGCACAGAAGAAAATTAAATAGCTATTTTACTAAGTAAATTACGCATCACACTCAGAGCCCTTAATTCGGAAGATCCTGTATCTAGGGTGCCCGAAACATTTACAGAGACGAACATAACACCCAGATCGGAAACAAACATCAATATTCATCACAACAATCTTCGCCCCGCCGGGAATCGAACCCAGGTGCACACGCATCTCAGTCCACATCACTACCAACTGAGCTACGGAGCAGTCAAGTATACGATATTTCACCAAAGACTAGACTTAGTAAGGCCAGCAATTGTGATCGAGAGTCTAAAATTCAATTCCTCCCTCTTTTTTTAAGTTTCACAAGTAAATCCATCACGTAAATCCTTGCAGGCAAACACGTATTGTTCACATCACAGTACCTTCAGCAAAAACCTTCATTATTCACTCTATCTATACGGAGGAACAGACAGACAAAGAGTCGCACGGCCCGGTGGTACCGGCAGTTTGACGCGCGCCTTCCAACACCACGCACCATTGGAGGCAAGATAAAACAAAAAAAGACCTTTAAACTATTTTAAATAGGCCACAAAATGGCCTGTGTACTAAATAAACTATCAAAGACTTGGTTTAAAGCAAACTTACTCATTTTCCTAGTGAACTTTTGTGCTTGTGACCCACAATTAGATTTACCCCCGTTACCCCAAGTTACTAGTACCCAAAGAAACCCTTACAGCTATGGCCTATCTAGTACTCCATCAATAAATTCACCAGGTAATCAGTACCCGGTTAATAACAACTTCCAGTATAGTACAGCTGGGCCAAGTCCTTCTACGCCTGGAGTTTACCCAGTTTCATCTACCCCTTATAACCGGATCAATCCGGATATAAACAACAACGGATATCCTAGTTTGGATTATGGCAACGGACGGAACCCGACCACAGGACGGCCGTACGACAACGAGGACAGAATTGACATAAACAGTGATCCGAACTTTAGACGGAATGATCCGAACTTCGTCCGAAATGATCCTAATTACGCTGGAGTTAATCCATATAACTTTGATGGAGTAAACAATAGAGTAGATGATAGGTTTCATCAAGTGAATTTGCAGCAGATAAGAGCTTTTCTTCTTCAAGCCGACGATCAGGCGTCTAAGGAGTGTACTAACAATGTCGCTGCGCAGTGGAACTTTGAAACTAATGTCAATGATGGGACCCAACACGCTGCTGTAAGTTTTTTTTTGATCATTTGTTTATTAAAGTGAAAGCAAGTAAAAGAAAAGTTTATTAAAGTTAAAGCAAGTAAATTTCTGTGTAGACCGCGTACAAGTACAACTACAGGCAATAAAATTGCATTTGGCATTAGGTCGTTAATTCTGTATAATGAATTGTAAAGTTTACCCCTTCCTACTCTACTAAAGTTACTCTGTAAATGTAGTCTTTACTAAAGGGGGTTTCACTAAGATGAGGCTAGGGGGCGTCTCCTAACATTGGAATGTTTAGGTCTGTTTCTGATAAAATAAGCATTCCACCATAATTCTAAACAATTTTGGATTGGAAATAGAAAATTTTATTTTTGCATCACCTGCTTCTGTTTGGCTTGGCTGTAAATTTATTTAACTGACACAGTCTATGTTTTTAAATTTATAAAATGTTTTAAATAATAATCTGACTCTGCTAGACAATTTCCTTTACATATTTAACTCCAAGATCAACCAACAATCAAGATCATTATCGAGTTAACGATGTGACAAACATTCCATGAAAATCATAATAACTGGCGGAGACAAAAGTTCTCAAGAAAAATATGCCTTTTTGTTTTGCTTATTACTGCTGGTTCTGATTCTAGTAATAAATGCACGCTTCGACACAACGTCTTTAAAACTAATACGTATGTTATATTATGAAGTCGTTCTGAGGTTGTAATTTTAAATTTATTTTGTTACGCGAATCGCCGCTTTAGTTGAAGGCTTGGTAATAGTCAGTAGGTTATGATTAAGCTATGTAGTGGGTAATTTTAAGTCTTAAAGTCTTACTTAAAGAAGTTATGTTAGGTTATTTTAGCAAAGATATATATACTTGCGTAATGTAAATTGTCCCACTACTGAGCAATAATAATAATAATAATAATCATTTATTTCAGGCAATATTTACATTAGTGGATGTTAAATAATATAAACAGAGGCCCATATCATAAATACCTTAAAACTAAAAATACATAATACAATGGCGTTTCCCAAATTTATTCGCTGGGGACTTCAAGGGGGACAAAAGGACACCGAAAACCGTATCTTAATGTGTTTTCTTAGCAAGAAACTTAAACATTGTGTTACAATGCGTAAGCTTATCAAAATCGTTTCTAATTAAAGACCCATTCTCATCCAACTTTCTGATTTATCGTGAGAACTACGAAACCCTTTATTTTCTTTTTATCAGACAGAAGTCTGCAAATCAGGGAATCTCATTTTACTCTTACATTTCGTTCAAAGTTCCATTAATATACATAAATTGCTGTCCCGGCGAGCTTCGTACCGCCTTTATAAAAATTGACACAAATTATATAGTTTATGGGCTTCTATTAAGTTTAATCAAACTGCGACAAGTGGTTTTTGCTAGAAAATGGAACAAACTCAGAGCCCCTAATATCTGTATATCTATAGTGTGTCTAAGGTGCCAGAAACACATATAAAGACGAACAAAGTGACCCAGACCCAGAAAAAAACATCGATATCCATCATATCAATGTTTGCTCCTACCGCGAATCGAACCCGGACCTTCGAAGTGACAGTCAACATTATTAACAACTGTGTCACGGAGGTGCAGTAATCAGCTTTTCCTAATCGTTGGGAATCACGTTGAAAGTTCCGGCTAGATGCTTCCACGAAGTTTCAATGTATCTTAGATACAACATTGATACACCAACCAATGAGATTATTATGGTGCTGTTTTTAATTAAAAACTTGTGTATATGGTTAGGAAAAGGCAATCTTTCTATCTATACTTGTATATTGAATCAATCTAATATAAAAACTAACTAAAATTAAAAAAAAATGAAATTCCTAGTTTCTATATGTTTCGTTATTAACCAACTTCAGAAAAGGAGGTTATCAGTTTGGCCTGTTTATATGTATGTATGTTTGTCCGCGATTATTTTGATGCGGTCTTCACAAAAGTATTTGTTACATTCAGGAGAAGGTTAGGTAGTACTTACCTATTTTAACCGACTTCGAAAAGGGCTCAGTCGATGTATGTGTCAGTTAATTGAAGACGGGTTCCTTTTTTGTAAAAATCAAATTATTTTATAAAAACAACTCACTCAAAGTGCTTGAGGCTGAGGTTTTATAAGCGATGTTCGATGCACTAAGAAAGCAAATCCCGAAATTCCCGAGGATAGTAGGTAAGTATCTTTAAATTCTAAGTTTGAGTGCGAACTTGCGAATAAGGAAGTAATTTTGTCGTCTCGAGCAACAAACGTAATGTCATATCACGACCTATATTCACACATTGTTTCCCACGCCGTGCGTAAGAAAAACATAATTAATCTACAATTGATAGAGATCCGTGCATAGTCACTATCAGGTTTGATATAATAATTTAATTAAAAAAACTTATTATAGAGGAACGAGCTGGTGACGGCTACTTTGTCTGCGCAGGATCAGTATTTCGAGTAGCTGAAACACTTATATCAATAAACATATATAAAACTCTTCCGTTATTGACTGACTAACAGACAACGCAGAGCCGAAACTTCTGGCCGTAGAAAGCTGAAAATTGGCTCGTGGGTTTCTTGGGGAGTGTAGGTGAGCACTAAGAAGGGATTTCCTGAAATTCCCACGGGAAAGGGATTTTTTTTTTGTGTTTAAGAGAAATCTAGTATCTTTATAAAATGTACGCTACGTATTATTATAATAAGCTTTCCAAAGCTTTTAATTAAACTGTACCCACAAGTTTAATTAAAATCCATTCAGTATTTTTTACGTGAAAGAGGAACAATCATCCATACTTACAATCTTTTTCGTTTATAATATTAACGAATTAATATTTCGAATCTAATTAAACTTCCACAAAAGTATAATTTAACGTTTATTTTACGAAGGCATTGATTATTGTAAACTTCGAACTATAATATTGATTATTGCAAACTTCAAATCACCGATTACATCATTTTAAACAAACAAAAGCCCTTTCCGTTGATTGACCCAAGTTTTAACAAATACTTATAAATTCTATTGAAAAGGTTGGCTGAGGTAAATTTATTACGGATGACTGAAAATGTGTATTGTTTCACAAAATACTGATTGTAATGCCGGATATGGACAAAAAACCTATATAATAGATCTACTTACTCTCTTAGTATCGATATCGAAGCCATGTCAAGGCACTTAAAAGGTTAAAATAGCACATAAAAAAAAAAAAATAAGTTAGAAAAAATATAAGAGATAAGATAATAAGTTATTGTAAACTGTATAGAAAATAAAAAAAGTAATAGAACAATCTAAAGAGCGGCCTTATCACTTTTTTAAACGATTTTTTCTGGTATCGCTGAAAAAAAGAAAATGTCGGGCTTTTGTTTCTTAGTTTTCTCAATTAGTTTTCCGTTGCTATTAGAGTTTGTAGGAAATGAAATTATGCACAATATATTTTAACTGTATGGACTGTATTAAATAAAATAAAATTGATACAAATGCCAGCACACTATCGTGGCTAATAGACAAGGACGGAAGAGAGAGATGGCAGGCGACACATCATATGTCACCTGTCATTTATAAAATAAAAAGTATCAACAAATTTTAATGTTGCCATAACAAAAAAAATACAACTAAAATCTATTAATTTTCATTTATTCAGAAACATTCTGAACAGAGTTAAAGTGTGGTAAAAGAAACAAAAATGTTATTTAAATATAGATAATTTTATTTGACATCTGAACATAATAATTATAGTAAAAGGCGGCCTTATCACTACAACGACTTCTTCAAAAATAGTAATCTGAGCACTATTATAATACGAACGAATTATTAAATAAGCTTTAAAAGTTACATACTTCATTGATTGTGACAATATTTTCTGGTTTCCTTACATCTTTCGTTACAAAAATTAACGCAAATAAAACTA
The DNA here is from genome assembly GCA_951802225.1 of Euspilapteryx auroguttella. NCBI lineage: Eukaryota > Metazoa > Arthropoda > Insecta > Lepidoptera > Gracillariidae > Euspilapteryx > Euspilapteryx auroguttella. The sequence goes on from OX637653.1 coordinate 10,290,607, forward strand.
TTTTCTACTTCAAATCCATGATTAAAATAACAATGTGTAGGGGTACCAGAACCAGAAGCAATGATAAACGTCAAATCACTAGCTCGTATCACCTAAAGTCAAGGCTCAAACTCCAATGGCAAAACAAACAATAATAAAAATATCCTTGGCATAATGAATTATTGTATTGTTTTAATATTACGCTCTCATGCCTTATTAGCTTTCAAAGTAGTTTCTACCCTTACGTGGTCAAACTAATCGAGGTCCTTATACTCGGCCGCCATTTTAGGTTTGACGGCCATTTTGAAGTCTTGATTGATTAATCGATACGAAAGACGACCACCTGTTGGCCCACGACAGACTCGTAGCTTCAGTAAGCTGGCCCCCTGGCAAAACCTTCTACTAATTCATGTTAGCCTGGTACTATTTTTTTCTTTAAAACTTCCAAACCACTATGTAGCCAATTACATACCTCATACATAGAGTAAAACGCAAATTTCCGCGTGGCCGCCCAGGGAGTCAAAATAGCGGACCTCGAGTCTGTCGTGTGTTGGACTAAGGTATTTTTTTTGGTATTGGGGAGAAATACCTATCCCATTCCCAACGCTCGGGGGAGCGACGAGGGTATATGTGACTCGCACCCAATAAAACCCCCCGGCTGCCATCTTGGCGTTTTTGGGAAGGACCCCGGGAACCATAGATTAACAGGGTCTGCTGTCCTTTTCACGCATAGCTGCTATATAGATTCAAGTTATCTTCGAGCTCAGGGAGGGTAGTTCCCTCCCCTTCTCAAAGTCAAAGTCAAAAATTATTTATTCAATTATTGAAAGTCAATTAGTATTGATACCTTATTTGGTAAAGTACTATACTGCGAGAGGTGAGGTAGTTCAGGGTGCCCACCAATCGGCTCTGGCAAAATAATATTGGCCTTGCCTTACGACAATGGTCGCCTGGAGACGCCCCCAAACGAGCCCTCCTCTGGCTGATGGACATATACCTCCCTTAACGTAGATGATGATAGAAAAATAACATCATATGTTCTGAGTTTCACTTTATAGTTCTAAATATAAAATCCATCCACTTTAATTACTTAGAGCATCGTTCCATTTAATTGGTTTTTACCAACAAAAAATCTACAATGAATAGTTTGGCCGTGATTTGTATAAAAAATTTGATCTAAATTTTCTTAGAATAGCTACGACGAGTTCAATACTTTAGTACGTGATGGTATGGTATGGTATGACTCGGTTTATATCGTCAAAAGGTCAAAGTTTTTTGTGAAATACTTAACACACTGGCAGCAGCGTCCTTCCTGAAGAGTCTTTTCTGCGATCCCAAATTCCCCCAAATTTGTGGTCCTAGTGGTGATTTAAACCACAGCGCGTCGTGCGCACATAAACTGTACATAATTTAAATGCGTTTGAGGGTCGTTAATCGTTCTACGGGGAGACCTATATCCAACAGTGGAGATCTCTAGACTGAGCTTATGAAACACACAAAATGCTTAAGGGGCGAAACAGTGCGATACTAGCGCCACTTCGATAAATAATTAATATCTTCTAAACCATGGCCGAAATCAAAAATATGCGTCTTTGTCTTACATAATCTTGCTTAGAATTTTTAAGGCTCTGTTGTGTAGCTTTTAGGATAATGATCTTAGAAATATTTTTTTATGAAACTAAAGTTTAAAGTTTTGGCAAAAAACGGTTTATTTCTTAGATTTGAAACTGAAAGCTAAACAAGAGGGCCTTAAAAATTCTAAGCAAGATTATCTAGAGAGTCAAAGGCGAACTTGCAAACTTCTATCAGGCTTTTCTTTTGTTTCTATTAGTCGTCCCAAAAGAGAAACAGGATGTACTGTTTTTATTCTGAACTGTAAAAGTACATGCAGTGTGTAGTCAGTTTAACATTTTCAATAAGTTATATCTTGTTTCTATTTTTGAATAAATGCTTTAATTTTTATAGATCAAGATGGAAAAGCGGTTACTTTGTCCTTTGACATAACTGTTTACCTACATACTATTTTACTTTATGTACTAACTAGAGACTGCCCCGCGGTATTTCCCGCGCAGATTTCTCATAAACACAAAAATCCCGTTCCCATGGGAATTTCGGGAAATCCTTTCTTAGTGCTCACCTACACTCCCTAAGGAACCTACATGCCAAATTTCAGCTTTGTACGCCCAGTAGTTTCGGCTCTGCGTTGTCTGTCAGTCAGTCAGTCAGTCAGTCAGTCAGTAACGGAAGAGTTTTATATATATTGATTATGTACTGAAACCTTTCATAAAGATATAAGTGTACCTATAATACAACAAGTTTGCATAAAACATTTCTATGTTGTCATTCATAAACTGCCCGAATAGGTATTTTTAGCGTCTGTATGAGAATTAACTTATGATATTGGGTATGGGCCAATTCACATTCGAACAAAACTATATTTTTTATGAAGGCCTGCTGTTAAACTGTATTGAAATCTAACCTTTAAAATAATAGTAAAAAAGAGAGACAGAACATTACGCTGCAGCCTTTTCGCTTAGAGCGATTTCATCCAGTCAACCGATAAAATGAATAAGAAAAATCTCGTGCAAATATTTCACTTAGATTTATTGAGCTGTTTCAGAGGAAAATGCCTTTGACAGAAAGACAGACAGATGGACGGAATAGTCATATTAGTAAAGTACTGGACCTGAAAGTACCAGGAACCTGAAAAAAAAAGTCACCTAGACACAGTGGCGGTCTTTCAGCGTAAAACTTTTGTCTATGGTCTCGTTTGCAACTACACTGTAATGCCAAAGAACAAGAGCTATTTTGCAATACAGAAAAACCGGAAGTGTAACGCCAACCTAGACCGCTACTGTAACTACTTAAAAATATTAATTGTTACAGCTCTGCGTAAACTTACAATGCCTAGGTCACATAGAACACTAAGGTCATACTCAACGTAGGTACCTAATGCATGACCCCGACCTGAGGTCAGGTCAGGTAAGTCTTTCGTTAGTTCTATTAACATGTGCACTTAAATTTACTGCTGACCGTTTACCAATTTATAAGGTTTTTTAGTCAAACTAGAAAGGTTCTATAATGTGGCAATTTCTGCCTACCCTGTGGCTTAGAATAACATAACATAACAGATCACACTCAGAGCCCCTAACTAGGTAGAACCTGTATCTTCTTCTTTTATTTAAGAGCCGATTTCTAATCCGTGTAGCCTCTACTCCAGTCGTCTCTCCACTGCTTCTTTCACGTCCTTGTTAGTCTCCACTCCAACTTTTTACTTTATCTGCTTCATGTAGCTTCCTCTCGGTGTGCCCTGCCCTCTCCGTCCTTCTATGTTCCCTTCTATTAGATACTAGAGGCTGCCCCGTGGTCTCACCCGCGCAGATTTCTCATAAGCACAAAAATCCCGTTTTTTCCCGTTCCCGTGGAAATTTCGGGAAATCCCTTCTTAGTGCTCACTTACACTCCCCAAGGAACCCACGTGCCAAATTTCAGCTTTCTACGCCCAGTAGTTTCGGCTCTGCGTTGTCTGTCAGTCAGTCAGTCAGTAATGGAAGAGTTTTATATATATTGATATTCTTTATGTAATTATCGTGACGAATTAAACGTCCTGTATCTAGGGTGCCCGAAACATATACAGAGACGAATAGTACACCCAGACCGGGAAACAAACATAAATATTCATTATATCAATATTCGTCCCGCCGGGAATAGCACCCAGGTGCAACCCGCTTCTCAGTCCACATCACTGCCAACTGAGCTACGGAGCAGTCAACTACTCCAAGTCCCCCCATGGTTGGTTAAAAGGCGACTAAGGGGCAGCAGGCGTCCTCCGTTGAAATACTTGAAGAGCCATACTCCGATTGCCAACTACCAACCTTTGGCAAAAGGCTTTGTCGTTGAAATTTTTGTGAGGGGGCCTATATCCAACATACGTCCCTAGGCTGAGACTGATTTCCTCCTTGTTGACTGTAAGTTAAGAGGTTCGAATTTGATTCTCGGCAGGCGCGACATTGTTACGATAGTTATTTAGATTTTGTTTCCTTGGTATATGTGTATGAATTTCGACTTTTTTGACTTTTGACTTTTCATTTGGGGAACCTTAATACTTGCTATAGCCGTATTTAGGGCATCTTAGTATATCTATTGTATCAATACATAGTAAAATAAAGTCTCTTACCGCGATGTGTGCTTATATCTTTAAAACTATGCAACGGATTTTGATGCGTTTTTTTTAATAGATAGAGTGATTCAAGAGGAAGATTTATAAGTATAACTAGTTGACCCGGCAAACTTCGTACCGCCTTAGTTATTACTATGTTGTGCATGTATTATACTTATAAACCTTCCTATTGAATAACTCTATCTTTTGAAAAAATTCGTATCAAAATCCGTTGCATAGTTTTAAAAATATAAGCATGCATAGGGACAGACGCGGGAAATGACTTTTTTTTATACTATGAATTGATATTGTGAGCAACATAGTAATAAGTTTGGCGGAACAAGTTCGCCGGGTCGACTAGTATATCTATACCAATATTATAAAGAGGAAAGATTTGTTTGTTTGTTTGTTTGTTTGTAACGAATAGGCTCCGGAAATACTGAATCGATTTGAAAAATTCTTTCACTGGTAGGAAGCTACATTAACCCCGAGTGTCATAGGCTATATTAGATTTTCAAAAAAATTAGGGATCCTTACCTAAACTCAAATAATGTAACCCAAGGTGCAATATTTTTTCCGTTGTTTACATATTTTGACAGGTGGTTTGTTGTTGTTGTTTGTTTTTATTCAGTCATTCTGGGCAGTCAAAAGAACATAGTCTATAGAGCCAAGTCTTTTGTAGTATCTTATATTCTATGGCGTAACGAAATAAGCCGGGGAAGCTCGTATAATATAAATCGCATTGAAAACAAACAAAAAAACTAGTTCAAGTTTACAACCTCATTGAGTCTTCAAGACGATACATCATCTGTTTAGGAAACTTCATTGACACGTTTCCTTCAATGTATGGCACAGTGGGTAGCCTATGTTTAAATTTGTATAGCACATTAGCAACAACGTGCTAAGTAGAGGTTTGTAGAGGCATTCAGACTAAGGAATAAGAAATGTATACTTACATTCTAACTCTGTTATTCATAAAAAGTTGAAGGGCATTTTAGTTAATTGACTTATGTCAATTTAGACTTGATGTCATGTATTTACCATACAACAAACCAGAGAGGTAGACCTACAGTATTGATACTAACCGTATCATTCATAAAGATACAGTAGGTTTTAAGTAGCTTTACTGGAGGTCTACTTTTCTGGTTTGATACGTGGTAAATACGTGACATCCTGTCTAAATTCACATACGTTCAATAACTAAAACGCTCTTTAACTTTTTATGAATAACAGGGTTAAAATCTACTGTATCTTTATGAATAATGCGGTAAGTGTATTTTACTTCATAGCAAAAAATAGCGTTTGTTCGCGAACAGCCGAAACTCGGGTACAGTCACGGACTAGGAGGCCGTAACAGATTTGTCTATGGTTTCGTCAGCCTAAGACTGTATTACCAAAGAACAAGAGCTATTTTGCAATACACAAAAACCGGAAGTGTTACGCCGATCGTGTCCGCCACTGTACATGCACGGGTCACGCGTATTATGCTTGTGTGAGTGAGACAAGACGTGCTATTTGTACTGAGCGGTAACCTTAGAGGTAACCGAGCGCAGGGGCTGCACTTGCTGAGGGAGGCAGAGAGTGCCCATACTGTATGTAGTAACTATTTATCATACTATGACCATACCATGGTCCCGGGGTTTACTAAGAGAACGCTCGAAGGACAGGCCGCAGCTTTCTTCGTTGAATAGTTTGAAAAACTAACCCGATCACCAAACCGCCTGCCAAGCGTGGCGTAATTTTTGTCCTTGTGGCGATCTGTGGGGAGGCTATGTCCAACATTGGACCTCTCTCAGCTGAGATGTTAAGAAAGGTGATTTTGGCTTTAGGTTTCTGTGTCTATAATACAGGCCCGTAATAAAGCCGCTTATGAACTCCGTCCTATATAAAGCGTTTTTTTTAGAAACTGTCTTTTTGCTATAGATCGAGAAATGTGAAGTAAATCACAAATCCGCAACCTCACGCTACATCTTCACGAGTTCGTTCCCATTACATGCGCTAACTAAGAGCTTGTAGGATCTTGCACCAATATACAATAGGGTAAAACGTCCTATTTCTGCAGAAGTGAAAGTCAAAATCACGTCCAAATACGGAGATATTTATTATTTTGGAATTTATTATTACTTAGTTGTGTTTTTTCGTGTTATACTTTACTCCGTTTTCAGTAACTTGTCTATTTTGATTGGTTATTATAAAATTTCACCTAGTGGTGGCTGGCGGCTTATAATTCCAACACGCGAAAGACAAGCTGCAGCGTCCTACGTTGATAAACTTGAACTGCCGTACTGCGTTTGCCAACTCGCCTGCCAAGCGTGGCGTAGCGTTTACCGAAAAACGCCCTTAGTGTCTTTTTAGCAATCTGTGGGGAAGATCTATGACCAACCATGGACGTTTTTCTGCTGAGATGATAATTATGATGAATTCACGAAAATGGAAAAAAATGCCTTAGTATAAGTCGTGTGATATTTAGTGTTTTTGCAAAAAAACTAGGGATTTTGCGAAAACCCGGATAATTTAATTGAAGGATTTTTTTTATCAATCATTCTGACAAAAAGCAGTTTCATTTTTGCAAAAACCTTTTATGATTATATTGCTTGCTTTCCAAGTCTTATTCTAATTGGTTCTCTGTAGCGTCAAAGGCATTTTAACGAACCAATATATTAGGACGTGATTTTGACTCCCGCCGTAATAGGACCTTTTACCTTATATTGAGTCTTGACTTGAGCATCACGTCAATTGCGAAAACCAAACGTTTTATGTCACTCTCCTCTACAATGTGGGAATGTCCTCAGTAATAAACAATACGTTTGAAACGAACAAAATGTATGTGAATGAATCGGCGTCTCATTATTTTGATTGTCGACTCCGTTTGGCATTGGATCTTGTAAATTGTTTAATGTTCCTCGGGTTCTTATTTATTTAATGCAATTTGTTTGTGTTCCATGTGTTAAAGTTTTATTTAATACTAGCTATGTCTGCGATTTCATCCGCGTGGAATTAGTGAGGACATGTTCACAGTACACCGATGCGTCATTCGTGAAAAAAATAAATATTATTTTAAAAACTAAGGCAAATATCAATAAAAGGCACACATTGACACTAGACAATCTTACAGCACATTATGTACTGTTTGAATTAGAACAAAATGTACTGGTTATTGCCTAAAGTTACCACTTTTATAGTAGTACTTTAAGTATCTTTTACAAACTACAAAATGGCGGTTCTCTTATCAACATTTCCTAGTAAGTTGTTTTTTTACTTTGAATGTTGCTACCATGGATTCCGTGCTTCAGGAGGCACCTTAAGCCGTGGTCCTGCATCTCTATCTCTAGCTTACATTTCGTTTAGCCGTCCCATTGACATCAGGAGCTGAAGACAACAGAGTGCCACAGGTTATGGCCACAGGCACAGTGTAACTTCACTAAGTATTGTCAAAAATCAAATCAAAATAAAAAAAAAATGATTTATTCAATATAAGATACAAGATGTCACTTATATATCTAACTAGAGGCTGCCCCGCGGTTTTTCCCGCGAAGATTTCTCATAAACACAAAAAAAAAAACCCGTTCCAGTGGGAATTTCGTTTCTTAGTGCCCACCTACAATCCCTAAGGAACCCACGTGCCGATTTTCAGCTTTCTACGCCCAGTAGTTTCGGCTTTGCGTTGTCCGTCAGTCAGTCAGTTAGTCAGTCAGTAACGGAAGAGTTTTATATATATTGATTAATATTGATACCTTATTTAGTAAAGCATCCTATACTGTGAGAGGCGAGGTAGTTCAAGATTCCCAATTGGCTCAGGCAAACAAATGTTTGCCTTGCCTTATGACAATGGTCACCTGGAGAGGCCCCAAAACGAGCCCTCCTCTGTCAAATGGTTCTACTCCCTTTCGCAATGATTTTACAGCATACACTGTGACAGGAGGTCTAGAAAATCTAAATAAGTCACATGTATTAATATAATCCTAATACATCTGTATAATAATACACATTATCTGGGTAGGAAAATATTAATTTACATTAATTATCTGTCTACTAACCACAGACTCAAGTTCAACTTGATTTTAATGTCGTGGGAACGACTAACGCTATAGTTATATAACACGGTCAAACGGTATAGTTAATTTGAGGGTTTTCTTTGCTGGCGATTTACGTAGCTATGCTTAAAAAAAGAACCATAGTTATTATTATATGTCTTTTTAAATGTTAAGAACTAAGGTCGTCGAAGTCAGACGACCCTGGTGATGGCTGCAGGAGTATCCTGAGTGATTCTGTTTTATGTTAAGTACTAGAGGCTGCACCGCGGTTTCATTCGCGCAGATTTCTCATAAACACAAAAATCCATTTTTGTTTCCGTTTCCATGGGAATTTCGGGAAATTCTTTCTTAGTGCTCAGCTCACCTACACTCCCGAAGGAACCTACATGCAAATTTCAGCCCGCTACGCCTAGTAGTTTCGGCTCTGCGTTGTCTGTCAGTCAGTCAGTAACGGAAGAGTTTTTTTTTGTTTTATCAACATATATTTAAAACAGTTGATTATTTATTTAGATATTTAAGCTTAGGTCACGTAACAGTACCCTATAAATACTAATTAATCTAAATGACCCAGTGTAATATTGGATAACTTTACTAAAACACATACAAATTTTGCCTATAACACTTTTTTTTGTCGAGATTATCGCTTTTATAATAATGATGCAACGTAATTTTCTACTGCAGCTAAAAATGAATCACTAAAAAATACCTTATGTGCAGTCAAGTTAGATTGTAAGTCAAACTGAGTCATTTTTAAAAAGCTGTAATTATAAGAGAACAATTAAATGCATCATTCGTCTACCATTGAAGTCACCATGATGAGTAATCTTTTGTTATGAACAAACCATGATTAAACCTAATTATGTTGACAAATTAATTATATTTCGTTCTAGATGGTTATCGATGTTTTTTCTGATTTATATGTATACTAGAGGCTGCCCCGCGATATTTCCCGCGCAGATTTCTCATCAACACAAAAATGCCGTTTTTTCCCGTTCCGGTGGAAATTTCGGGATATCCTTTCTTAGTGCTCACCTACACTCCCTAAGGAACCTACATGCCAAATTTCAGCTTTGTACGCCCAGCAGTTTCGGCTCTGCGTTGTCTGTCAGTCAGTCAGTCAGTCAGTAACGGAAGAGTTTTATATATATTGATTTCTAAGTGTTTTAGGCCCTTTATACAGGTTCTATCTAGTTAAGGGCTCTGAGTGTGATGCGTTATTATTATAGAATCAATATTGGTCCTATGTCTATGGGTTGCCTGGAAGAAATAGCTTTTAGCGATAAGTCCGCCCATTGCATGCAAATTTAATTATGTGTACCATTAATTGTTTAATGTTCTTTTGTATCTTTTGTGTGCAATAAATTGTTTTTTTACTTTTATGTCATGTCTGTCAGACCGTAGCTTTTCTAAAAATAAAAGTATAAAATCTTATTACAGTAAAAAAAACAGAAGGAAGTCGGTACAGTTATCAAATTGTAAGATTTTTATACAAAATTGGAATTAAATAACTAATTTAGAAACACCGTTCGCGGATCACGCGATGTATGAAATGACATTGTATTGGCCAATGTCACGAGTTTTTTTTTGTATATTGTTTAAAACTTAGATACTTTATTCCGTAAACTTATAAGTTTAAATTAAAGATGTAGAAAATTCGTGATATTTAAGTAGTCTAATATTTCTCTTCTAATAATAAAAGTGGACCGAGGAGCGCGTAACAGATTTGTCTATGGTCTCTTGCGCCCTAGACTGAATTACCAAAGAAAAAGAGCTGTATTTCAAAACAGAAAAACCGGAAGTTTGACGCCGACCTAGACCGCCAATGTATTAACTGTACTTTTATTTTAGAAAAGAAATATTCGACTGAATTCGAACATTTGACTTTCGACAAAAAATTACGAACCCCTGTAAAAGACTACTATACCTACTCGGCGTTTTCCGCGAGCGGTCGCCCCTAAATAACTTCGGCTTCAGCGACCATTGGATAATGTTTTTCGAGCTATGTGTTCCTATGTACCAATAGCCACATAAGTTCTCGGCGATTGTGTTTTTCCGCGAGCGGTCGCCCCTAAATAACTTCGGCTTCAGCCACCATCTGATAATGTTTTTCGAGCTATGGGTCCTATAAACCAATAGCCAAATAAGTATTGCAATTATTTGGCTTAGTTGACATTGGTTCATCTGCGGAACCCACTATTTCTGACACGATCACTCAGGGAGCTTACCCTTAAATAGCCTCTTTGGCTAAGTTCGACTCACATACACATACTCAATACTCAATATATTTATTTTGCCTTCTACAATGAAGTTTCAATTGTAGACCCTAGTGGGTATGCAAAAATAAAAAATTACAAAAATATAAAAGACATGTTAAACATGCTGTACTACATTTAGTTATGGAAATGACCCCAATAAAGAGGTAATTTTATGTCACAAATCTTATGCATGTAAAGTGAAATAGGTCTTGCAAAGTTTCATTGCTGTTTACAAACCATTACATTCTGACCTTGACAACTGACACGTACCTATAGTCATACAAATGTCCTCACCTGCCATACATGGTAGTTCTAAATAGCTTCTTACTATCATTAACATGCAAGTCATCCTTCATCAGCTACTATTGAAACAAAAACATTGACTTTTCAGGGTTTTGTTTCGTCCCTAAGCTAGCTTTTGCTGTCACCGTTTTGTATGTACTTGAAGCTACATTGAAGCTTGTTATTGAATATATCCAAACATTTGTTGACACTGCGAAACTCGTAACAATGCCCATGCGATATCAATTTTTAACCGACTTCAAAAAAAGAAGTTATCAGTTTGACCTGTATATATTATGTATGTTTGTCTGCGATTATATCAAGTTTGGCTGATTTAAATGCGGTTTTCACAGAAGTATTTGTTACATTCTGAAGAAGGTTTTAGTACTTATTTAACCGACTTCAGAAAAGAGGAAGTTTTCAGTTTATTTATGTGTGTATTTATTGGGGGCGGGTATCTTTTTTGTAAAAAAGAAATTATTGACAATATTCTATTAATCAGGCATAATGTATGATTCTAATAGAGCTTCTGTTTCAGTATAGAATGTTTTCTTTTCTTAAATTTAATTGTAGGTATTATGGATAAAAACACTTTGCTTAACATACGTCCAGTTCTGATGAACTGCATAACCCTTCGGGGATAGGAACATTTTGATTTTTGTATGTAGTTCGACTTCGTAAGTGTTTCTTTTCGTAGGGTGTACTGTACACCCTGTATACAGATTCTTCCTTATTAGAGGCTCTGCGAGTATGAAAATTATTTATTAATTAAAATATTCTTGAAATTCCAGCTGGACGCCCAACAGCGCTACACGCTTTTCCAGCGAGGTCTCTGGGAAGCAGCTCAGCAGTTCCCCCGAGGTTTCCTCAGAGACTACTCCTCATTCCGACAGCTGCATCTGCTCTCCATCATCGGACCTGCTGCTTTACCTCCAGATCAACTGGACAGAGTGAGTTAAGATATGATAAGATATCAATCAATATATATAAAACTCTTCCGTTACTGACTGACTGACACACAACGCAGAGCCAAAACTACTGAGCGTAGCGGGCTAAAATTTAACAAGTGGGATCCTTGAGGAGTGTATGGGATCGCTAAGGAATAAATTCCCGAAATTCCCATGGTAGCGGTAAAAAACGGGATTTTGGTGTTTATGAGAAATCTGCGGGGGTGAAACCGCCGGGCAGCCTCTAGTAAGTTATATAAGTTACTAGTTTTTTTTTTCGATAACATATTGGAGGCAAATAAAACTAGGAAGTCTTCATTCCAGAACTTTCAATAAAAATTTAGATCTGCCACGAAGATAACACTTTTACATATTAACGCCTTACAAGCTGGCACTGTATGTATTTAAAACTACATTATATTGTAATTTTTCGAAGGGGTTATAAATCATTGCATAAATTCGACTGCTCCGTGGCTCAGTTGGCAGTGATGTATCCTGAATAAGCGAGTGCACCTGGGTTCGATTCCCGGACGGGGCGAATATTAATATAATTAAAATCGATGTTTGTTTCCGTTCTGGGTCTAATGTTCGTGTTTGTGTGTGTTTTGGGCACCCTAGAAACAGGTTCTTCCTAGTTAGGGGCTCTGAGTGTGTGATGTGTTATTGTATTATTACTAGCTGTCCCGGCGAACTTTTGTATCGCGCATTACAATTACTTATACTTGCTGCCCCTAAATTTTTCCCTATTTTCTCACCTTTTAAACCTTCCCTGGACTACTACTAACATTTAAAAATCAAAACCAGCCAAATCGGCCCGGCCGTTTTCGAGATTTAGCGAGACTAACGAACCACGACACATCAATACATAGTGTAAAATAAAGTCGCTTCCCGCGTCTGTCCCTACGTATGCTTAAATCTTTAAACTATGCAACGGATTTTGATGCGGTAATTTTAAATAGATAGACTGATTCAAGAGGAAGGTTTATAAGTATAGTTCATGCACAAAATAGTAATAGGTTAGGCGGTACGAAGTTCGCCGGGTCGACTAGTTTTTATATATATAGAAGATTATTTTATATATATAGAAAGTTATTATATTTCTGAGAGTGCTTATTTTGAGAAGTCACCCACTAATTAAGTTTGCGAACTTTTTTGGGAAGGCGCTTGAAACCAAGAGTTGATGAAGCCTGAAAAATTTTTTATCCCGTCTTTTATTTGTTTTGTTTTCAGTACAATCGTCTCATTAACGACATGTTGGCAGTCTACAATACAGCTGAGATCTGCGCGTACAACGAGCCGTTCAAGTGCGGACTCCATCTCCAACCAGAACTCCAGTTTATCATGTCCCACTCCAGGTACTTTGTAAAATTAGTTGAAATTACGATTTTTATGTTTAGGTTTAAATAACTTTATTAAATCATTACAAGAACATTGCAGTATCATCACGAAATTAATGAGCATAATTTCAGCAGGCTTTTCAGACACTTCCAAACGACCTCATCTCATTCAAATGATACTCTTTCGCAAAGATTTATAGCGTAGAAAGAAAGAGGTTCCTAACAAACTCTACAAATCCTCCCATGTTCTAAGATCCTCCCTTTTGTTTTTGTTTAAACAAAAGGGAAGGGGTTGAAAGTTGGATAGGGTCACAAACTACCTCAAATAATTTCTTTTTCGCCTTAAACAAACTGACACATACATAAACTGAGAACTTCCTCTTTTTCGAAGTCGGTTAAAATAGGTACTAAAACCTTCTCCGGAATGTAACGAATACATTTCTGAAAACCGCATCAAAATCGATTCAGCCAAACGCGAGATAATCGCGGACAAACATACATACATACAGGTCAAACTGATAACCTCCTTTTTTTAAGTCGGTTAAAAATTATTAAAATCATCGATCGTCAAAGAGAAGGCATTTTTTTTTAAGTTGTCGTCAATACTATCTTTTCCTCTGTCGTTAATATAACAATTTGATCATTAATTACAGGGATTGGGACGAACTATCTCACGTGTGGACCGAATGGAGGAGAAACACCGGGAGAAGAATCCGAGACCTCTACGAACAGTTAGCTGATCTGACGAACCAAGCAGCTAGGCTGAACAGTAAGTGCCTGCCTGATGCTCATAGCAACTTAGAAGGTTGCCTAAAATAAAGAACTGCAAGTAAAAGAATCCCGGAAAATATAATAATGTAATCCATGGCCAATACTAAAAATATGATTCTGAGATGATATAACTAGCACACCTCGGGAAATACATAGAAAAAAACGCGTGGCTTCGCGCGCAGCCAAAACTTGTGTGTGCACGCGTATTATTCTTGTGTCAGTCAGATAAGATGTGATATTTGTACTGAGTTGTAACTGAGAGGTTACCGAGCACGGGGCAGCCGCACTTGCTAAGAGAGGCATGGAGTGCCCATATTGTACGTAGTATTCTTTATTATGCTCTGCCACTAGTCGCCTGCCAGATTTTAAAAGCAAATTTTAAGGTAGTCATCCACACAAATAATCGCCACACTTGGCAGGCGTGTTAACGATCACATAGAGCTCTCCAAGTTTTTGTCAAAGAAGGATGTAAAGTAAAAAAGTAAAAAAGTAAAAAATGATTTATGCAATACAGGATACAAGATATCGCTTATTGAAAGTCAATTAGACTAATCTAATTATTATTGATACCTTATTTCGTAAAGTATCCTATACTGATAGAGGCGAGGTAGTTCAGGGTGCCCACTAATTGGCTCAAACAAATCTTTGCCTTGCCTTACGACAATGGTCGCCCCCAAACGAGCCCTCCTCTGTCAAATGATTCTACTCCCTTTCGCAATGATTTTACAGCGTAGAGAAGAAAGGGGTAACAAACTTTACTTTACATCTCTCTCTTTTTTTTTTTTTGTTCTTATGTGACATTACAATTTAATTTACATTACAATTTAATTTACAATATAAAGAATATAAATTAATAAGATTTAAAGTACATACATGAAATAATGAAAATATCGTGCAGAGCTAGACTACTTCCATGCGTCTTTGTCGTTTTCATAATCATCAACATTGTAATAAGCTTTCTTAATTAAACTTTTTTTGATACGATGCTGCTTCGGTTGTTGCCATAGACCTCTTACAACTCGCATGTGCATTCGCATTTTCCTAGCTGTGTCTTTTTATAGTATCCGTAATAAAGTTGTGTGTGACTATTCATTTTCAGACTTTACTGATGCCTCAGCTTATTGGATGTTCCCCTACGAGACGCCGAACTTCAGACAAGAAATAGACGACGTTTGGGAACAGGTAACGAGATATTCCACGAATGAACTGACTCTTTCAACTACTTACTGAACCTATTAGAATTTGTTTTGGTATTTGGAAAATTTATATCCTTGCTTAAAAAATCTGGTAAGTGTTGCTAAGCGCGACGCTATAGCGCCGTCTGTTGGAAAAGCCTTAAGTTACCTCAATAGTAAGAGCGAAGGCACAGTCGCAATGAACCGCTAAATTATAATTCAAATAGTCATCCCCATCATCTTCATCATCTCAGTTGGAAGACGTCCGGTGCTGGATATTGCCTTGCTCACAAATCGCCATACCGAGCGGTCTTGTGAGCGATCCTATTACTCTACTCCCACAACCTTCCCTATATTCTACCAAATTTCATCTCAACCCAGGTCAAACCTCTATACGAACTCCTCCACGCCTACGTCCGTCGTCGTCTCCGGGAAGCCTACGGTCCTGAAAGAATCTCCAGGTCTGCTCCGATCCCTGCCCACGTGCTCGGAGACATGTGGGGTCAGAGCTGGACTGGGATTATACCCTTCACGCTGCCTTACCCTGGGAAGACGTTGGTTGATGTCACGCCGGAGATGATTCAACAGGTGAGGCTTTGTTTGATGTTTGATGAACATGTTTTTGTACAAGGACAAACTTGTCTTACGTTCTCACTTATGCCCAAACTTTGCTGGGGAGTAAAGGGCCAAAACAAATCATCGCCTCTCTCGATGGTCCTGAGCGATATCGCAGACTTCCTGCTAGGTTTTTTTTTGTGTTTGACCCTGTAATTCCGGGCGTAAGAACTGGGTATCCCTGTCTGTCGTACGAGTTGACTTGAGGCCGACCCACTTATCAAACGGCCCTAAGATGGGCGATGGCAGAACATTAAGATTAAGCAAGAAACGATTTGGGCAGAGAACAACATATTGCTCTATCCGAAGTCAGTCATCAACCAAAAATACGTATGATATGCACATAGATAGAAACTCTATTGAAATCAATTAGTTAACATACTTTATTGATTGCAATGGACAGCCCTATCGGTTAGAGTAACTTTTTCCAGACGAACCATTGTGAAGATATAAACTAATGATAAAGATAGTTTTAGTTTTTGTAACTGCATATCATAGAGAAAACATCTTCCTTGTTCTGGGTACCTAACATTTATTCTTATCAAAACGCATATTTAATCTTCTTTTCCAGGGCTACACACCTCAAACAATCTTCCAATTGGCAGAAGAGTTCTTCGTTTCAATGAACATGTCAGCTATGCCTCCAGACTTCTGGCAGCTCAGTGTTCTGGAGCAGCCTCCAGACCGACACATCCATTGCCAGCCTTCCGCCTGGGACTTCTGCAATAAACATGACTTCCGGTGAGCTCGTAATGTCAAATATTTTTATTTTCTGCCACAGTTCTGAGCTAGAATCTGTAGTGAAAGGAAATCAGAGGATAATAAAGACTAGTTAAAATTATTATTGATCGGTACCCTTCGACGCGCCTCACCACATTTGCGAGGCATAGGAAGTGACCCATAACAAGATACTTTGGTACTTGTTTTCTCATTTAATTGAAAAAAAAAGAGATAGGTACAGTGGCGTTCTAAGCCGGCTTGACACTTCCGTTTTTTCTGTATTGCAAAACAGCTCTTGTTCTTTGTAATACAGTCTAGGGCGCACGAGACCATAGACAAATCTGTTACACCCTCCTAGACCGCCACTGTACTTACAGAAATAAATAAGGAAACAATTTTCGAATGATTTAACGAGCTTTGGCATAACGGTGGTAGCGATTTTGATTTCTTTTTTTTATCTGTATATTTTTTTCGGTAAATTTCGAA